>JAPDVR010000016.1:21965310-23439477 GCA_026230005.1 Gila orcuttii | reverse complement strand
AGTGCAGCATAAAGATGGTGTATATTTCTAGTTGTGGTGATAGATGGTATAAATTAACATTTGCCTCCCCCAATGGCAAAACAATGCTTTGTTTCTCTCAAAGCTGAGTTGTTTTTTCTCTTGTGTACAGTCTTAAGTCAGTATGGATTCCAGAATTGTCTCCAGCATGTCTCCGCAAGGCCTCACAACACATTCATCTCAACCTCCCAAAAGGATCTGATTGGTTTGCCAGATCAGGTCTGGAGACTTACGTTTTCAGACGCTCTCAAAAGTTACAGTGCTCAATTATTATTCAGTCCTCGTCTTCTAAAATATCTTCCTCCCAGCCCAGAGGCATGATTGGACGTCCACCCCAGTGTGCTGCAGGCCAGCCTCCGTCGGCTCAGTGTGGCCCCCTGCAGGGCTTGACAGGTGGGCATCACTGCATCAGTGTGATGCTTAGACGTACTGGCAGGCTAGCAGATGTGCCTATTAGTAGGGTGAGCAGGAGTCTCCATCCAGCAGAGCATCTCTTAACACTCATCATCTTTACTGGTTTATCAGAGCCCCAGCGGTGTGTCTGAAATCGCCTAGATAGCCACCATCCTCCTCCTCCTCCCACCCAAGGTGACCAAACTAGTGCAAACCTCCTGCTGCTTTCCAGGAAAGTGTTGGGGTTGGGCGTCTGCGATCTTTAGCTTCTTAAAGTCTTACTTAAACCCCTCTCCTGCCATTCATATCTCTCCACACAATCACAGCCTCGTTTTCCCCCTCAGTCTGCAAAGTACAAAGTACGCTTACTGTGTGCGGTTTCTAAGCTGTATGATTGTGTTTCTTCAACTTTGGCCATTTTTGGCCCCGTGGATCTTTAGTTATACTTGACAATCTCACTAGTTTATTTAAATTGTCGATAAAATTGGGAGTGCATATGCATACAAAAGTATGTAAGTGTGTAAGAAGTTCTGTATTAATAAAAAAAAATTGTAAGTCTGAATTTTCTTGGGGGCATCATACAAATTTATTTTAACACTATAAATATGGAAAGTATTGTTTGTTTTAGATTTTTAGATTAGATTTAAAACATGAATTTATATTTTTCATATAAACATAAAAAATCATATTTTTGTTGGATTTTCAGTTGTATGAAAGGTAAAAAATGTGAACATGAAAGGTAAAAATGGTTGAAAAGTAGTAAAAAATAAAGGTATGATAAAAGTTTTCATTTTTTAATCAATGTGACATTCATTTAACAAAAAAAATAAAACCTTAAAAAAGGTCAACCCCTGATATTTAAAAGTGATCAAAGTTGAAAAGAAAATTCTGTTTATACTGTGGCATATATCCAATTAAAAAAAAACTGAAACCAAGCAGAAAACTGTGGCATATTCTCCAACTTATAATGCTATTCTATTCTATTTAAGCCAGTAAATAATTTATAAATAGCCATGTATGATTATGTAATACATTCACCATTTTGCGATTGAATAGTTCAGCTAAAATAACTATTGTGACTTACCATTGCTATAAAATTACTATGATTTTGGACATGCCACCCACACCTTTTTCCTACAGATGGATTTGTTTGTTGCAAAGGGTGGCTTAAGCTCAAGATTTCATCCTTTTTAAAACCCAAAACTCTTTCTGCTTTGTTTCCAAATCCTATCAATATTCATCCAAGCTCCCATGGTTCCATCTCACACCCATGATTCTCCCTGAGGGCTCCTCTATGAGCCCCCTGCTGGCCGTATACTCTCGCTGCAGGACGGGGAGGGGCGCTCCCAATGCCTCCCGCTAGTGTTCTAATCCAGATTGATCTGCACGGCACGTGGCTTCATCGATCGTCCCTCCCCAGGCTCTAACAGAGGCCCTGCAGTCTGAGTCTGTGTTGCTTCCTGTTGGCAATCCTATGTGATGCGCGTGTGTGTGTGTGTGAGTCATATGTGTCAAAGCATTTCAAATTGATCTACTTCAATTCATTAGAGGTCTTTGCGCCAAGACCTGGCATAGATTCACCTGTGATCTTTCCCACATGTTGTTGTGTGTGGGGTCCCATCTCTCCCAGGTCTAGCTTTGGTTCATCTAAACCCACCATGACCAGTCAATAAGCTAGTCGTTGCCTAATTGGATTTAGCGATCTTTGTGACTTAGAGAGCCTGTGAGAAGGGATTGTTTCTCTTTGATAAAGGGTGATAGTTTGTGTTTGGAGGCACTGATCATTTTTATTTATGTGTTTAATGGAAGAGGCCACAATAAAGGTCTGTATTTGTTATTATAATTCAATGATAGTTCACCCACAAATTAAAATGTAATTCCAAATCCATATAACTTTTTCCCATCAAACACAAAAGTGGAACTTTTGAAGAATATCATGGTCGCTCCTTTCAGTATAATCTAAATAAATGAGCCCTAGGATATCAAGCTTAAAAAAGTATTGAAAAGCTTCATAAACACTTAGAGTCAATTTAACTCCAGAACTGAATCAGTCAGCTTTGGGAATTAATCATTCAGAATGATGTTTTTTTTTTTTAACTAGATCATCAGATTGATTGAACATTTCTGACTCAAAAGAATAATTTGTTCTCAAATCAGACATCATTTCTGCTCTGATAAACAATCATGAATGTGCCAAGGAAAGCTTAAATTTGCAGTGAATTTTCAGTGTCTTGCACACATTATGACTTTTATAGTGTTTTCCTATCATTTTGAAGCTAAAAAGCCCAAGTCCTCGTTAATTTTAGTAATATTAAAGATATTCTTCAAAAAATGTTGTGTTTTACAAAATATTCAAGATATTCACAAATGATCTTGTTTTGCATTCGGCAGAAGAAAGAGATCATGCAAGTTTGAAATGACCTAAGGTTAAGTGAAAACAGATTTTTTTTTTTTTTTTTTTTTTTCTGTGGTGAACCAGTTTTTTAATGACATCTGGCATCAGGTAAGATCCATGGGGCAGATTTCTGTGATGCTAGGCTGAGGAAGGGAATTACTACTAACAAGACTGACAGCATTTGCAAATGCATTAACCAATCACAGGTAACCTTCTCTCAAATGCCTATGCAGTTCCCATGGCAATAGGCCGCCTGTTGCAATACCTCAGGGAAAAGAGCGTAGACGCATTCCCTTGGTGACACCTGTATCTTTGGGGTTAAAAAAATGCTGGTGTATCAACATGGGAGTAATTGGCATCTGTTGAATCAAGAGCAAAAGGGCTAAAATTTAAAAGGAGGGGAAAAAAAAAACTGTTATTCAGCTGAGCACCGTCAGAGCTGATCTCACAACAAAATCTGACATTGAAAATATTGAGTGGATAAATGAAGCATGGTTTTGCTCACTCTCCGGCAGGCTGCAGCCAAGGCGTCAACCTGATTTAATTCTGCTGCTGTCTGGTCTCTGTGTTGCTGACTTACCAGGGGTGAAGTGACATGGAACTGCGAGTCCACAAATCCATTTTAATTCTCACCTTCAAAGTGAATCTAGTCTTATCCCTGGAAGAGATGTAGATTTACAGCAATAACAACAACTGATCCAATATGCTTCATTTGCACATTGAGACAGATGCTAGTCAATTTATTGATATGAAATAAGAACGGGCCATTGATCGAAAGCACATTGTTCAGCAGTAAAGGTGTGGCGAGAATGCCGATACTCTCATTTAAACAGGGATGATCTCAAGCGTTAGACCCTCTAATAGGCATGCTTTGCATATAAAAAAACACATAATGACAGAATATAAATATAAAACCCTACATTAACACATTTGTTGTTCAATTTACAAGAAGCTGCGTTTCGCTGAGGGTGCTAAACGCTACAGAAATACAACAGATGACGGATCTTAATAAGTGGGCATGAAACTTTGTGCAGTGAACAGATAGATACAGAAAAACAGATGTCTGCCGCAGTGTGTTCGATAAACGTTCAAGAAATGTTCTCTAAATAGGGCTCACATCTCAATTTAACCTCAACCTGCCAGAATGTTCTCTCTCTCAGAGGATCTGCTTGGTTTGGCAGATCAGGTAAGATGAGTCGAGAGAGTTGCAGAAGATACAGAGAAGCAGATGCCTCCATGCACAAGAAATGTTCTCTAAATAGGCTCTTTTCTTGTCCGCAACAGACACCATAACATGCAAACACACTGTTGTTGAATGTGCAGTCTTCTCAGTTGCCTTTCCTCTTTGTTGTTTTTTTGTGTTGTATATGCTGTCCCACCGGTCTGCTCTGCCGGGAGCCAGAGCTCTGATATTTCCGATGTTTTTAAACCAACTTTCCTACAGGTCTAAATGCAGAGTACATACTACAAACATGAAGCTTAAAGACTCACAGTTTCAAACAGTTATTGATGTTCTGACTAGGTGTGTAAAGACCGATTTCCTCCCCTACTGTAGCTACAATCTCTCGTAATTTATGTGGCCTTTTTCTTGCTAGTTCAGGAGGTGCACATGAAGATTAGTCAGCCAGATTTCAAACCAGTTGCACAAGTATGCACACTATAAAAGTGTTGGTAATCTTGGGTGTGAATTGGCTAAAATTCTGGGATTGCTAACGTAAAATATTGAAGTGCAACAAGATTCAGTCTAGTATAATAACTTTGGCTTAAATAGCACACGTGTTCTACTGTGTTCCCCTTCCTTCCTCCAATTTCGAGTCTGTACATCGAGGCTAGTTTCAGCTATGGTTCAGCCAGAAGAGATGGCAACTCTATAATTGTGCTAATGGTTTAAGTCCTCTTGCACTTTTTCTTTTTGACTCATCAGGGGTTGTTTCTCTCTCTTCCGCTTCTACTTCTCACTCTCTCTCTATCATTAAGTGTCAGTTAAACTATTGTTCTAGCAACCACAATTAAATCAATTCCAATTCAGGATCAATTGCAAACTTTATAGATCCATCCTGGCAATCCATGAAGCTTGCCTTCCCATTGGCTCCTTCCACTCTGTCCCTGATCAATAGGTCACTCCTCTCAGCCCTATTCCAAATGAACGGGATTGGCTGTTCAACTACTGTATGTGATTCCTTAGCTCCGCTGAGCTCACACTTAAAAAGAGTGCAGCTTGTTGCTTTCTTTCACTGTTAGGCCTTCAACTTTAAATATTGAGATATTTGTGTGCAATGTCTTGACCTAATCCTAGCTCTTTCAGTGTAAATATATGAGGTATGGCCCCAATATCCTTCACCCCCAGGTCTTTATTCTATTTATTCAGTTCAAACCTAGACTTAATCAAGATTGTGAAGTGGTTATTTGGTTAAAAAGGGATTATTTTAAGAACATTCTGCAGTGTGTTTTCTAAATGGTAACTTTACTGCTACTTGCTTAAAAGTCAGCCTTGCCATTTATATTGTAAATTATGGTCATTGTTTACAGATTTGAAAGACATCAGTATTCTCTTATTACAGTGTTTGAAAGGCTGCTGTGATGATATTACATGAAAAAGATTTCTTTTTTGTAACAATGTAAATGTATTGGTGCTTTTGATCAATTTACCGGGCAAAAAAAAAAAGAAGTATAATTTAAGATTCACACTATTTATATTACACAATGACCATGTATCACTGTGTGTAGAACTAAAGTCTACAACCTAAACATACCTTTGTACAATTTATGTGCTGCCTTAAGCGCTGATTTTTTTTTTCTTTCAGGATTGGCAGATTGGATTTCTGCATTGTACGACCAGTATTTTTGTGTTTATTTACAAAACTGCACATATACCTTTGTTTACAGTCAATGAGGTGTTTCGTTGACCCCTATTATAGATGATTTGGTCATTAAACACACGCAGCCAACAATTAATGGTTGACTCCAAAGCCCTTGGCTCTGGTTGACTGGTTGACCACCTTCACCTCACTGCCAATCAATGTATTAGTCCTTTCACCTTTCTTATGAATCAATAAGTTATTTACTTACCTACTAAAGATGAATAGCCACTTCTGGTAAATCCTTTGAACATTCTATACCATATGAATTGTCCTTCCTCTTAAACTAATGCACAGTTAATGAAACACTCCTATGAACCCAGCTAATCCTATATGCACTTCCACTGATACAGCTTCCTACGCATAGGAAGGGCCACAGGCCTTTTCTCTGATGCAAGCTCTTGAAGCTCCCAGATGGTGAAAAATGGAAAAAGAAAGTGGAAAATTAATTGTGACCACAGTCAAAGCTGTTCGAAATGGATTGGTGTAGAATATCTAAGAAATGTACGTGTTTCCATGGTGACAATGGAAGCTTGGTTGTTGTCAAATGCAGAGGATGATGTGTCACAGAATTTGTTGGCGGGAATGTTGTGTACCTCTGTCTCACCCAATCTCACACTTTTGGGTGTATACATACTGTATGCCAGGATGGATTATTGTCCTGCAAGAGCCAGGGGCACAAGCCTGTTTGTAGGCCTCCTTTTGTCACCCTACATACTGTTTCTGGCAGAGAGGACATTATATTATTTTGTAACTGTGACTTTGTGCAGTTGCAACTAATGTCTAATTTACATTATTTATGTGCAGGTGTGACTTAACTTTGATTTAATTTTTATCCCTTTTTTCTCAATTCTGACTTCATTTCTTAAGATTGCCCCAGAAAAATTAAGAATTGTGACTTTAGAATTAAGAATTTTTTTTTTATATATATATATGTCTTGACAAGTGGCTGATTAAAAAAAAAAACTGATATAGGTCTGCTGTATTTTAAGTTATCAACCATTGTAGGTTACCTCACTTCAGTATCTGTAAAAAAACTATAGACTATAGACCTTAGTCAGGGCTACATCATATTTAAAGGGTTAGTTCACCCAAAAATAAAAAAAGACACGCTTTATATGATGAACTGATTGAATTTAGGCTTTTTAGATATATAAATGTTAGTCAGTGAACATAAAACAGAAGCTCAACCGTACTTGCTTGATGCGTAAGAACAAACCTCATTGGTTCTTGTGAAAGCTCAAACGTGCTGCATAACACACGGGAACACACATTGGTTCTCTCACATCAAGAAAGCATGCTTGAGCTTTACCATATCTGATATGCATTGCTGAATGTGATTAAACCACTCAATTCATATGGATTACTTTTGCAATATATTTATGAAACTTTTGAAATGTCATAGTGATAGTTGCATGGATTGTCAGTTGAGTGACACAAGTCTTTCAGACTTATTTGTGTTTCTGAGATTGACAAAATTGTTACAGGTTTGGGTGAGTAAGTAATGACAGATTTTTTTTTTACATTTAAAAAAATGTACACAGACCAAAACAAACATTCTGACACGGAACGCACAGTAGAATAGCAAAGTAGAATAACTTGCTGTAGCAGTGTTTTTCAGAGAAACTAGTATGTGAACTTAGCATGTTTCCTAAATATCTGCAAACATATATGGTATTTTTAACCCTCTGAGGTCTAAGGGTTTTTTGGGGTCCTTGAGGTGTTCTGACATGCTCTGACATTTGAGCTTTTTTCAGTTATTTATAAACATGTTAATGGCAAAGGTGTAAATTCACTATATATAGCACAAACAGGGCTACCGTAATATGTGAGCAACATGTATGTACATGTTTGTATTTTTGAGAGAATATTGCTTATGCATGGTTATTGAAAAAACGTCTCAGGTTACGTATGTAACCCTGGTTCCCTGAGAGGGAACGAGACGCTGCGTTGAGACGCGGTGGGAACGCTCTGCGTGATTGCGTCGTGAAGCACGTGTATAATCAGTCCAATGGAAGAGCGAGACGTCATAGGCGGGTGACGTCATAGACCAGGAAGCTATAAAGCACACCAGAAAACAGACCGCGACAGCTTCTGAAAAGGCCTGAAGCAAGTCGATTCAGGGCATGCAGGAAGTATGGCAGGAGAACGCAGCGTCTCGTTCCCTCTCAGGGAACCAGGGTTACATACGTAACCTGAGACGTTACCTTTCAAGGGAACTCGAGCTGCGTTGAGACGCGGTGGGAACCCCATATCCACTACGCCATAATGAGAAATGCCCATTCTGTGTGGAGTCCTTGCGCACACTAAGAAACAAGCAGCCTAGCCCCGGGAGTGGAGAGGTCTAGGTCGTAAAATCTGACAAATGTATGCGGTGAGGACCAGCCTGCCGCATTACAAACGTCCTGAAGGGAAACCCCCGAAATTAAAGCCTTAGAGGCAGCCATACTCCTAGTAGAATGGGCGCGGACAGCCATAGGTGAAGGCTGTCCGGCCGCTTCATAAGCAAGTGAGATAGCCTCAACTACCCACTTGCTCATTACCTGTCTCGATGCCGGGCAACCTTTCTTGGTTGAACCGAAGCAGACAAATAACTGCTCTGATCTACGCCACAGGGCAGCTCTGTGAACGTAGGCATCCAAAGCCCTAACGGGACATAACAGATTGAGACTTTCCTGATCTGGGGTAATGAAAGGTGGAGGGCAAAAAGCCTGCAGCACAATAGGGCCCCCCACATTAGCGGGGACCTTAGGAATGTAACCCGGCCTAGGGTGTAAAAATGCTTTCACCATACCAGGTGCAAATTCCAGACATGAAGGAGCCACCGACAAGGCTTGCAGATCTCCAATTCTCTTGATAGAAGAAATAGCGAGAAGAAATAGAGTTTTTAGTGTAAGGAATTTCTCTGAAACCTCTTCAATAGGCTCGAAGGGAGCCAGGGCCAGACCCTCAAGTACAATGGCCAAATCCCAAGCCGGTGCTCTAGAGTGTAGTGCAGGCCTCAGCCTCAATGTACCACGAAGAAAACGAATAATAAGAGGATCTCTCCCAAGAGAAGAAGCCCCCAGAGGGGAGCGATAAGCAGATATAGCCGCTACGTACACCTTTAAGGTGGAGGGAGATAATCCAGCAGAGAAACGGTCTTGAAGGAAATCGAGAACTATACCAACCGGGCAGTTTACAGGATTTAAAAAGCGTTCTCCACACCATGTAGAGAACAGTTTCCATTTCAATGAATATAGTTTCCTCGTGGAAGGAGCTCTGGATTGAAGGATGGTCTCAACGACCTCAGTCGAGAGACCAGATTCTAAGAGCTGGGCCCCCTCAGAGGCCAAGCCCATAGTTTCCACAACTCCGGGCGAGGGTGAAATATCGTGCCCCCTGCTTGAGATAACAAGTCCCTTCTGACAGGAATCTCCATGGGAGAGCCGTGAAGGAGGGACACTAGGTCCGAGAACCACACTCGGGTCGGCCAGTGCGGGGCTACTAATAGTAGATGAGCCCCTTCTTGGCGAACCCTCTCCAGAACTCCCGGAAGCAATGATATCGGGGGGAATGCGTACAGGTGCAGCATCGGCCACACCTGTACCATAGCGTCCAGTCCGAGAGGAGCTGGATATGTGAGGGAGAACCAAAGCTGACAATGGGTTGTATCGTAAGATGCGAAAAGATCTACCTGAGCTTGACCATAGTTCTCCCATAGGAGCTCCACCACCTCAGGGTGAAGTCTCCACTCCCCGGGCCTCAGCCCCTGCCTTGACAGGATATCTGCTCCCACATTCAAACACCCTGGAATATAAACTGCCCTGAGTGACAGTAATTTCCCCTGGGCCCATAGGAGGATCTGATGAGCCAGTTTGCATAATAATCGGGACCTCAGACCCCCTTGGTGGTTGATGTAAGAGACCACCGATGTGTTGTCTGTGCGGACAAGCACATGATGGCCTCTCAGGTCTGGCAGGAAGTATTTGAGAGCCTGAAATACCGCCATCATCTCTAGTCGGTTTATATGCCACGAAAGCTGATGGTCCTGCCAGACACCTGTCGCCGAGCGGCCACTCATGACCGCCCCCCAGCCTGTGAGGGAAGCATCCGTCGATAGCGTTACGCGTCGACAAGAAGCCCCCAAAACTGGGCCTTGGGCGAGGAACCAAGGTTTCTTCCACATGACCAAGGCACGTAGGCATTGCCGCGTAACCTTGATCGTGCGAAACGGATTTCCCCTCGGAGAAAACCCCTTGGTCCTGAGCCACCACTGCAGGGGTCTCATGTGCAGAAGGCCAAAAGTAATTACGTTGGACGCAGCTGCCATGAGACCCACCAGTCTCTGGAACTGTTTCACAGTGAGTGACTGGCCTAGTTTTACCATCTTTACGGCTGTGAGAATCACAGAAATACGTGCTGGAGACAATCGTGCTTGCATAGTTGTCGAATCCCACATCACCCCTAAAAAAGTGGTCCTCTGGGCTGGGAGGAGAACACTCTTCTTGGTGTTTAGCCGCAACCCCAACCTCTTTATGTGAGACAGAACGACATCTCGATGCCGAACTGCCAACTGCTCGGAACGAGCCAGGATCAACCAGTCGTCGATATAGTTTAATACGCGAATGCCCTGGAGTCTCAGAGGAGCCAGCGCTGCATCCACGCATTTCGTAAAGGTGCGGGGTGATAAACCTAGGCCGAATGGAAGGACCCGATATTGGTATGCTTCGCCCCCGAAAGCAAACCTCAGGAACTTCCTGTGATGAGGATGAATGGATACATGAAAGTAAGCGTCCTTCAAGTCTATTGTGACAAACCAGTCCTCGGACTGAATCTGTGATACAATCTGTTTGAGTGTAAGCATCTTGAACTTGAGTTTCTGAACTCTGCTGTTTAACTGACGCAGATCTAGAATAGGACGCAACCCCCCATCCTTCTTGGGAACGATGAAGTAACGGCTGTAAAACCCTGACTCTCTGCTGGGAGGAGAAACCCTTTCTATAGCCCCTTTTCGCAGAAGCGTCAGTACTTCTAGCTCCATGACCCGAGCCTGCCTCGGGTCCACCACTGTGGGAAGGACCCCTTGAAATCTGGGCGGACGAGAACCGAACTGAATTCTGTAACCGTTTTCTATTATATGCAGGACCCACTGAGAAATATTTGGCAGTAGTTTCCACGCTGCCAGAAATTCTACTAAGGGGACCAGTCTCTCGAGACTGGCCTCGGGATTCGGTTGTACGGATATTTCGGTGCCCTGAAGCGGCGAACCGGCAGGGAACAACCGAACTGACCGTTCTACGATCCTCCTCGGAGAATCGTATGGGGACGCTGACACCTCGGTGCCCTGAAGCGGCGAACCGGCAGGGAACAACCGATGTGGCAGCGCTGCGACTCTCCTCAGAGAATCGCCCCCCAGAGGGTGCCGAGGATGAACGATTTCTCGAAAACGTCCCTCCTCGGAGGGGACCACCCTCAGAAGCCTGACGCCACAATTGATAGCGTCGCCGAACAAACTTGAAGGTGACAGTGGCGCGTCCAGAAGAACAGACCTATCTTTATCTTTTATATTTTTTTTTTCTTTTTTTTTTTCTTTTTTTCTTTTTTTTTGACAGATTTAACCAAAGATGCCTCTCCGTGGCCACCAGGGCTGCCATAGAACGGCCCACTGATTTGGCCGTCTCCTTAGTGGCCCGGAGAGACAGGTCTGTTGCGCGACGCAATTCTCGAATTGCGTCAGCGCTGACTTCCTCACGTTCATCGATATCCATCAGCAGATCAGCCTGGTATGCCTGCAGTATAGACATAGTATGCAGACATGACGCAGCCTGACCTGCTGCCGAATAAGCTTTACCCACCAGCGAAGATGTAGATTTTAATGGCTTGGTGGGTAACGTCGGGGCTTTTAATGATGACGATGACTTGGGAGAGAGATAGCTCGCGAGCGTCTCTGCAGCCCGAGGCACCGTCAAATAACCATAGTCAGATGCACCCAAAACATTACTGTAGTTGGAAGTTTGTGGGTTAAATACTCTGAATGACGCCGGTTTATTCCACGATCTCGAAACCTCATTGTGGAGATCGGGAAAAAACGGGAGTCCCCGACGTGGAGGCTGTGTTATAGATGGTAGAAATCTTTCATCTAATAAACTTTTCTTAGAAACACTCTGAGAATCATCGGCTGGCCATTCAATATTTAATCTAGCTACAGCACGAGATAAAACCTCCATAAGCTCCTCATCATTACTGGAGGCATGAGCTGGCGAAGACTCAAAATCCCCCATATCAACACTGACGACATCCAGATCCTCAGAACTGGATAGCCTCAGCAATGGTGCCCCAACCTGGGAAGGAGAAGCCGCAGCGCGGGCTCCTTCCTGGGCAGAGGCACCGGATCCAGCAGGTAAGGGTTGAGAAAGGGCTGGGCCCGTCTCAAGCCCCGCTACTAGATCCATATGCGAACCCCAAGATGAAAGCCTTCGCTGTGCCTCGGCAGCAGCGGGACCCGCACCTCGGGGAGCGCGAACCGAACCGTCCTCCTCAAAGAACGCCCGGCGAGAGCAGAGCGTCCTCACGGACAGCTTCTCGCAATGCTCACAGTCAGCTCCCTCGAGAACTGACTGGGCATGCTCCACTCCCAAACAAGCAACACAAAGCTGATGTGTGTCCCCACCCGTGATAAAACGAGGGCAAGGGACAACACAACGCTTGAATTCTTGTTTCGCCATAATATATATATATATATAGATAGATAATGTGCTTGTGACAGACAACAGTAAATAGACAAGGACAGTATACAGAGAGCGCTTGCTGAAGGCAACAGAAGCTGTCGCGGTCTGTTTTCTGGTGTGCTTTATAGCTTCCTGGTCTATGACGTCACCCGCCTATGACGTCTCGCTCTTCCATTGGACTGATTATACACGTGCTTCACGACGCAATCACGCAGAGCGTTCCCACCGCGTCTCAACGCAGCTCGAGTTCCCTTGAAAGGGAACTAAAACTTAAAGTGTCTGAAATAAGGCCACAAAACACATACTAAATATGTCCACAAGACTTTTGACTAATGAGTGTTGTTGCCTAGAATTTTTGCTTCAAAATGATCTGAAAATCATCCTGCCTAATCATTTACACAAAACAGTACATTGATTTAAATTCTATAAGACACCTTTTGTTTGGAAAGGCAATATGCGTGGAGGCGTGTTCACACCTGAGAAGACAAAGGCCGGATAATGAGCCCTATAATGAGCTGCATATTAATTAGCCCTTTCACACAGGTGAGTCACAGGATCCCAAAGAATGCAAGGACAAAATAAATTATCTATATATACATATTTTACAATTAGAAATTGTAACCAATTACAAATAGGTTACAATTACAACAACAATTACAATTTTAACAATATTTCAAGTGTATTTCTTTGTAAAAAGTATACATTTTATCATACGTATTAAAAAAGGTAAGGATTCATTAGTTTGAATATTGGAACAAACACTATAATAACATCTTAGTTGATAATTCAATATACCTACTTTATTTTTGACAAAACATCATACTATAGTATATTTAACTATGAGCAGAAATTGGTGAACAAAAGCTTAACTATTTAATGTGACAGTAGTCTTTTTTTACAGTCAAAACTTTATAATCTATCCAAAACTAATCACAAAATCTTGTCTAAACATTCATATTTAGTCTGTAACATATTGTGTATGATATATTAGTATATACATGTGAATTTGCAGCTTGTTGCTTATACAGACATTTTATTTCAACATATTTCAGTCTATTTTTACTCATCTTAATAGGCTATAGCAATATAGTTTGGATGTGTTCATGTAAACATAACGTTTACTAATGTAGGTGCGAGAGTGAATGAACGGCACAGACACGCGCTGTATAACTGTAGTAAACAAAGCGCGCGCGCCTGCATGCCGTTCATTCATCATTTAGCCTACACACAGACACGCAATTCATATTTAAACAGTCTTTTTGCGGTTTACAGTCAGACACTATTCAATATCGCGATTAGAACAAAGCACTTAAGAATAAATGACTTACTACATCAGCTGGATACGTTGCTCCTCCAAATGAAACTACCAGCACTTCTATTCCAGGGTTATTAGATAGCGTATCCTTTCGCTGTGAGGAATAATACTGTGTACACAGCTGTACAAGATACTTACTAAACACGATGTGTTTTATAATCCAGCTGGTGGGCGTTGGCATGTTTGAATGGCTTGCCTTAGATCATTTGCGTTTGAATACCGGTGCACTCTCCGTGGGCGTGGCACATTAACGCGTAATGAGGTATAATGAGCTGGAAAGAAAAATACTGACATCTCTCTCTTTTCATACAGATTACATAAACTGAGAATATTTGTTTTTTATATAAATTAATTCATTTAAAAGAAGAGAGTTCAAGCTTCATTATGGAAAAACACTCGTGCCTGTATGACAAGTATTCGCGAAATTACAGTTAATTTTCGGACGCGTTTCAGAATGGACTTAACTGACAGAGAGAAGGCAGAACGCGCATCATGTTTGTTTTTCTTTATTTGGTGAAAAGCACAACACTTTGTTTTTATTGTGAGTATCCAGAAAAAAATAGACACTTATCAGGATCTAATGATGTACAACACTTAATATGTAAGATCAAAATCAACAGAGTATTTTGAGTTTCTTTTGCACTGATAAGAAAAAAAGCGAGGGCGCGATAGCCGACCTCAGAGGGTTAAGCATTAGTACAGTCAATATATTACATACATCACCTTTAATTTTTGACAGGAATGATAGCAAGGGGTTGTGCTGTTCAATGGGCTGTACTGTTGTTTAACAGCACCAATTGTGCAGATGATGAAACATCTTTCTGAAAAACGTTCAGAATTTCACCATGAAATAATTTTGTGAGGTCTTTTATACAGTGTGTGCCATTGTAAAGACTATAAGCCTTATTTTCATCCGTGTTGAATTCAGTATGGCGTCTAACCTGACTAAGGTCAATAGTCTTATGTATTGTTGTTTGTGTCAGTGTTTGTATTTAATCCATGTCTACTGGACAATGTTCATGTATAGGGCTTTAAAGTTGGAACAGAAAGTTGAAATTGCCGAACATAATAATCATTTTTTGTAATTAATAAGAAATTGCATTAAAAAGATAAGTAATAATGTAGCAACTGCAAGACTTTGTCACACTTACTAGAAAAAAACACACCCTGTATTTAAAACAAAGGTGACAACAATGTGTATTCATGTATTTCACATTGTGCCAGCAGTCACTGGCATCCATTCAAGTGCTGATTGCCTGTATCAATTTTACACTTGCAGTGCTTTGTTTCTGGGTGCCAGGTCACTGTGGGTCTTCAGCCCGGTGCCCCTGGCAGTCAGGGGTCCCACGGCACTGGCCCCATTAGCCCGAGACATAATCCATCCTTCCACCCAAGCATGGAAATTCCTGCTGGTCTGTTTAGCAGGGAAGTACATGAAAGTATCATTGTTGTTATTGACTAAAACTATTTAAAAAGAAATCTGTAAATTAAAGTAAAATAAAAAAAAAAATGAGATGAAAAAACTTAAACAACATGAAAATTAGAAATCTTACATTGGCAACTAACTGAAATAATAAAGTACTAAAAAAAATGATAATAATAAAACTGAAATAAAAAATCTGAATCAAAACCTATATAAAATAATACAAAAACTAATAAAGATGACAAAAGAACATGCAATTACTAAAATTGATTAATTGAATTTAAAACTGAATATATTAAAATAAAAGTGAAATAACAATATTAATAGATACTTTAACATAATTAATACTAAAATATCTTCTGGATTTGTACAGTACATACTCAGCTTCACAATCACATGTGTATATGGGGACACATACACATGTACCCAAACATGCAAATGCAGAAAACCTTCCTAACTGAAAGCTGTTGTGGTATTTGTGATATTTTCAAATTTTGAGTGCAATCACCCTCTGTTCTCTCTAATAGACCCCTTTACACTCTCATCAAGTCCAAACCACCACCGACGTTCTTTAGATGACAGCACATGTAGGGATTATCATCATGCACACAGAGTGCCTATTTGCATGTGTGTGTGTTTGCTCAAGGTTCCCTGCGGGGTGTGTGAGAGGCATTGCAGTGCTTAGAGGACAGCAGCACAATATGGACTCTGCCCTGACAGAGAAGGGAGAGGAGGGGACTGATGTGATGAGTGTAGGACAAGAAGGGTTGTCCAGGCTTTAGGGTCCATTTGCTGCAGGATGGTTGAACAGCTGTTCACATACACAACCCAGCTAAAACCAGATTGAAATGTTGTTCATCTCTGAGTAACTGTGGAGTCTGTGAGATAAGGGACACAGCTCAGTATGATGTGGATGAAAATTAGGCTAGTAACAGTCCATTTGATATGTAGTAGTATCATAGGTCATGCCTAGACCCCACACAGAATCAGTGGACTTTCCAGTGCTGATTTTGAGGGAAATTGTGCAATGGTTAAACATGGTAAACTGTGTTTAAACAGAAATTGTAGTTCCTTAATGTAATTCATTCATACATTCATTCATTCATTCATTCATTCATTCATTCATTCATTCATTCATTCATTCATTCATTCATTCATTCATGTATTCATGCATTAATGCATTCGTTATTTAATTTGTTCATTCATTCATTCATTCCAGCTGAAAATCTAAAAAGTGAGATTTCTGTAATTTATTTATTTATTTGCTGCATATATGCAAAAAAAAACCTTTTTTTTCATTCATTCATCAGCTGAAAAATGCAAGAAGTGTTTTTTTTTTTTTGCTACTGTTATTTTGTAAATTATGTATTTATTGGTTAATTCAATTATTTATTTGTTAGCTGCAAAAGGTGGGGTATTTGTTAATGAATTATTTATTTATTTGTATTCATTCATTGGCTGAATATTCAAGAATCGTTTTTCATTATTATTTATTTATCAGCTGCAAATGCAAGAGGTGGGGCATTTAAAAAAAAAATAGACTTTGTTTTTACCAGCTAAAATTGAGGAAAGGCATATTTTATGTTTTTTTAGCTGAATAATCAACACGGAGGTAAACATTGTATGACTATAAACAATATACTTCTATCATCACAGCCACATTTTTTTGGATGTAGTTTAAAAATTGTGGCAATAAATAGAACTGCATGATTATGGATTTTGCAATGATTATTTAAAAAAAAAGTTTTCCCAAACATTCTGCCTTTGTGTTGGTTGAATAAACAGATATTCTAAACCAAAGTCATGCCACTGTTTGAGCGAATGTTGCTATATTTACACTTTTCAGGGAAATCAACATACAAATGGCTTATTATAGTTGTGTCTGCATTTTAAGTTGTGATAGGAAAAAGTCAAAACAGACTGCCTTTAAAATCACTAAGCTATTTAGCTATGCTTTGTGACATTTCATAACAAACTGTCCCATCACTGTGTCTCTGCGGGTGTGAAGGGACATTTTGAAAGATGTTTAATGAACTACTTGACCCCTCGAGCAGCAAATGTGCATGAAGACATGAAAGCTTCTCTTGCCTTTTATTTTTGGATATGTGTGTGTGTGTGTGTGTAGGTGTGGATTTCACTCCACTCTCTCTTCATCAGGTTGCTCATTAAATGAGCATGTCTTTGATGAAAGCATCTAATCACAACCTGTTAAAAATGATATGACCAGTTTTGTCAATGCAACCCAGATATTTCTTGTCTTCCTACAACAGAGCCCAAAATGCCTCTGCATTTTCAATAAGGCTAGACAGGATAGACTGACCTGTAGTAGACATAATGGAGAAAGAAATGTGTACAGCATGTAAAACGACACCCACGACAGGCTTTTCCTTCCATTAAATTGTATTTACAATTCTGAAAAAAAGGCTTTTACCAGGTGGGTCTCAGGGGCTGCAGACGTGTGACCTGTTTCTGACACGCTCTCCTTTAGGCCCTTGAGACTATGAGACCAGACTGAGATTTCTGTGATTAAAGGTGCCACTGTGACAGACCAAGCTTGCCCTTGTTTTGAAAACCACCACCATCACCAATCCTTTATCCTTTTTATTTGTCTCAGTATTAAATGACTAAATTCAGTTACATTTCTAAAGCACTTTTTTTTTATCTGTGTGAAATACACTCTTTTCTCTTCCTTACAAGGATAGTTCACCCATAATTTATCCACCCTCATGTCATTCCAAACCCAAATTTGTAAGCTATACAACAAAAAAATAGTGACCAATGTAAAAAATATACATAAATTAATAACAATAATGAAAAAGCATGGTCCTACTTTATATTAAGTGTCTTCAGCTGCTATGTACTAACATTTAATCATTTGATGTAGTGCACTTGTGTACATAAACATTTTTGCATTGTACTTATGTACTTTAAAAATACTGTACCTGCATGTAATATCAGCTGTAATCATTTCCCGTAGTTACAAATATATAATTACACGGTTGACCCTTCCCTTAACCCTTAAAGGGTTAGTTCACCCAAAAGTAAAAAATATCATTATTTACTCACCCTTATGTCATTCCAAACCTTAATTTAGGCTTTTTATCACGTGTGAACATTCATCAAAGCACACATCGGTTATGGAAAATGGAAGCTCAATCATAAACGCTTGACGTTAGAGAACCAATGATGTGTTATGCAGCAAGTTTGAGCTTTCGCGAGAACACAAAGTACGGTTGAGTACGGTACCAATACTTCTAAACCTGTCCCCAACCACCTATATGGCAGCAAAAGAGTTTTGAAATACAACAAGAATATAGAATAGAATAGAATAAAATAGAATAGAATAGAATAGATCTTTATTGTCATTGTCATTAAAACAATGAAAGACTATTTAGCAGCTCATAAGGATTGACATAGTAAGTACATAGTAGTTAACGAAACCTATAAAGTGTGACCAAAAGTACTTTAATTTAATTTTGACCTAATTTATCTAATTTTATCTATTGTATGGCCACAGATGAGTTGAAATAGGGTGTATAAATAACCTCTCTTATGGTTATTGTGTGTTTTTTTCCTTCATGGAAGAAAAACAATATTATCCATTTAAAACAAAATGAGGGTGTGTAAATTATGACCAATTTCATTGTCGGGTGAACTTAAAATCACCCCTTTTGTTTAATATATTTCCAATTCCTTAAAATAATGTATAAAAACAGCAATTTAAGGATGTTGTTTAGACAGAGAGCTGAGTAAGTGGGTGTGTTTGTGTGTGAAACATAGTCGTATTTTCATTTTATGTGTATAGATGACAGAAGATATACAGGCAGTTTCAGACCAAAGCGATCGACCAGCTCTATCAAAGGGACAATACTGACAGTCATAAAGCTTTCTGGTAGAGCTACTCCACCCTCACACTTATATTGCAATGTTTTGTTTTTGTTGTTGGGTTATTTAATTATTATTATTTTTTCATACTTCAACTTTCAGTTCAGTCCACCCTCCCTTCCTCACTGAAACTGCACCATCAAAGCTCACTGAGACCTTTATGAGAGCACAGGAAGAGCCTGGTTTGTCTCTCATTCTCTTTGTCCTTTTGTTCTGTGCTGAGAAGAGATGAGAGGGAGCAGAAATGATAGAAGAGCTTGATTTGGTTTTGTGTGTGTGTGTGTGTGTGTGTGTGTGTGTGTGTGTGTGTGTGGTTAGAGAAGACTGGATTTGGCAAGACCAGCCCACACAAAGGCCCTTAACACAAGCTGACCTTTAACACACACACACTGGCTCTTATCTCACACTGACCCCTACCACACAGAGAGTCTTATCAAGCAAAGACCCCTGCTTCTCCTTGTCAGACGGCTCAACCTCCGGCCGCAGTTAAGAGATCGAAACGCCTCAAATATCAGCATTATGATGTGAAGTTCAGTTGTGCAAACACAGACGTATACACGTTTTAAATCATAAACAAGTATGCATGTAACCTGAACTTAAATTTGACTATAGATTTGATAATAAAGGTCTTATTGTGCATGATTTGTACGTGCAAGTTATTCAAAAGAGAAGAAATGTCATCATCTTTTATCAAAATGTAACAACTTCTAATTCAGAAATTATCTTTTCTGCTGGCATAATCAAGGTCACATGGGTCAGAAAAAATATATATATTCCATGAAACCAAAATAAAATTTATGTGGCTTTTAGTCCATGTCTATTGGCTTTCAAACAATCTATATGCTAGTGTACTCCTAAAAATTGACCTTTAGTAGATGTACACATTATCATAAATCTATCTCAAAATAAACAGTTTTTTTTTTCCCCTGGGAAAACAGACCAAAAGTGTTTATGACTCATCTTGCTCCATAGGCTCTCTAGAATAACCTGATTGGCATTAGAAAATGGAAGTAGTAGATCATGCTTTATGACTTGACTAATATGAAATACAATTACATTTTGCAAATACAAATTTTCTATTTTAATATATTTTAAAATGTAATGTATTCCTATGATGTCAATGCTGAAAAAAGCACACAAAACAAAACAAAACAAAAAAAAGAGTAATTTTAATCATTTTAATAATTTACTCACTTTACTCACTTAAATACTTACTAATTATTAATTAAATAATTAAATTAATTTACTTTTAATAATTAAACATTATTAACTACAAGTGAACAGTAATTCATAAAACAAGAACAAATATGCAAACTACAAGCATAAATACAATATAACAAAGTTAAAAATAAAGGTCTAGCTAGCAGTAGTATTTAGGTACAGAAATGTAATCATTAAATGTATAAATTAAATATAGATCACTAAAGAACAGATCAAATATATGATACACATCTGATTTCTTTCTCAGCCGACTGTGTTTACAAGAATACTTGCTGAGACTGGTATTTTAACATAAGTTTGTGTGTATGTATCCGTTCAAGCGCAAAGAGATGCGAAAGAGGAATCAATTTTGTGTTTGCGCGGTATCTCTCCCAACAAGCATCAGGTTTCATGCCCTTTAGTTTTGAGTAAGTGTCTTGCTAACATGCACAAATCTAGGCTGCACAGTGTTTATTGTGGTATTTTTGTCTGTATAATGACAGCAGGTTGGCAAGTGATTACCTCTGATGAGCTCAACCCAAAACAGTGACCTTTTCAAGATGACGGTGCTGTTGACGTGTCTGGATCGGCTTAATGTAGAACATATATGTTTCTACTACATAGAAAAAATATTCACATTTACATTTATGCATTGGTCTATCCAAAACAAATTCCAAGTAAACATTTTAGCAGCGTGCATATCCATCTGTAGTCAAACCTGTGACATTGGCATTGCACTGCCAAGGGCATTGACTGCAAACCAGAGGATGGGCCTCTTCCTTAATGAGATCTAGTCAATATTGTTCCTTTTCATGGCACTGTGAATGTTAAACTCTGCTCTTTGTTTGCATTTCATTAATACACAAATTCATTGTTTAATTAATGAAATTGGTTTGTACAGATGACACGCTGTTCTGTAAGAGAAAAAGAGGAATGGGGAAAAAAAAACTAGATATCCACACACGCACAAAGAGAAGTAATTGCTAATAATCGTGCTTGACTCTGTGAGTTAAGCACTTGTGGAGTGGCTGTCTGTGTGTAGGCTATGACTGCAGTGTGCCGTTCGAGAGCGAGCATCCTTATGCGCAACAACCCACTCCGGCCTCTGCCGCACACATGGATTGCGCATGTAATAAGAGGTTATCTCCCGAGAGAAAAGCCCCCATCAATCATGCCGTATTAGTCTATGGAAAGGAGCTGCGTGCCGATTTGGTCAGGAAGCTTTGCTAATTGGCCTTGCGTTGCATTAGTGCTGCTGCAGGGGAGCCGTGTTTTTTCCTCGATAATGACGGATAGAGCAGACGGAACGCATATGTGTGTGTGCGAGGAGACGGCGGGCCGTAGGAATGGTGTAATGGTGGGTTGAAGGGACAGATTAGGAAATGGGAGGTTTAATGATCCTGTCTGCAGTGCCGTCTCTGAGCCAGCTGCATGTCTGCGAGATCTAAAAGAGACGTTTCCCTGAGGGAGTCTCCTCGGATGAGCACTTGCACACACCGCTGATGCTCCTGTCATGCCAGTTTCGTCTCAGGATACGTTGGTGCGTGACTTGACTGTTTTAAAGATATGCTGCTTGAATGTGTGTATGATTTTGCAGTTTATGTAACATTCTCACTGACATACATTGAGTTTGAGCATAAGTGTTCACAGGGTTGGAATAGTGCGTTCAAAGGCCATGACACACCAAAAAGCTACTGTGTTGTCGCCTCGCCTCGGTTGCGTCTGGGTCAAAAAGCTGCACTTGAACACACCAAAAGGACTACTGGCGACAACATGCTCAATCGGCCAAAATACCCCCGACTGGGTCCAGCTAGTACCACTGGAGCGGAACACAACACAAAAACTAGGCCGGCTGACACTCAACAACGGCTCGATGACTGAACGTTGGCTTGGCTTGTCAGGGCCTTAAATGATTAGTTCACTTCAGAATTAAAATTTCCTGATAATTTACTCACCCCCACATCATCCAAGATATTCATGTCTTTCTTTCTTCAGTCGAAAAGAAATTAAAAAACATTCTAGGATTTTTTCTCCATATAGTGAACTTCAACGGGAACCAACGTGTTGAAGGTCCAAATTGCAGTTTCAACGCAGCTTCAAAGGGATCTACACGTTCCAGCCGAGGAAAAAGAAAGGGTCTTATTGAAACGATCGTCATAAAAAAAAAATAAAAAAAAAAACATGTATATACTTTTTAACCACAAATGCTCGTCTTGCACTAGCTGTGATGCGCCACACATTACGTAATCACGATGAAAGGTCACGGGTGATGTAGGCGGAAGTACAGACCTTGTGTTTACAAAGTGAACGTACAAAGACTAAGTCAAAAGCCCTTTACAAAAAAAAGTTTTTTAAATAAAAGGTAAAACAACGATGTCAGACGATATTGAAGTTTTTCGCCCTACCCTACATTTTACGCCTACCTTTCCAGCAGGATTATGTAATGCATGAAGTTGTGGACATGCAAGACAAGCATTTGTGGTTAAAGAGTATGTGTGTGTGTGTGTATATATATATATATATATATATATATATATATATTAGGGCTGTGCAACGATTAATCGCGATTAATCACATCCAAAATAAAAGTTTGTTTACATAATATATGTGTGTTTACTGTGTATAATTATTTTGTATATATATAAATACACACACATGCATGTATACATTTAAGAAAAATGTTATTTATACATAAAATATTTATATATAATATCAATTATATATATATATATATATATATATATATATATATATATAGTATACACATGCAAATATTTCTTAAATATAAATATATGCATGTGTGTGTATTTATATATACAAATTACTTATACGCAGTACACACACATATATTATGTAAGCACAAACTTTTATTTTGGATGCGATTAATCGCGATTAATCATTGCACAGCCCTAATATATATATATATATATATATATATATATATATATATATATATATATATATATATATATATATATATATATATATATACGTGTAGAACGTGTAGAGCCGTTTGAAGCTGTATTGAAACTGCAATTTGGACCTTCAAATCGTTGATAACCGTTGAAGTCCACTATATGAAGAAACATCCTGGAACGATTTCCTCAAAAACCTTAATTTCTTTTCGACTGAAGAAAGAAAGACATGAATATCTTGGATGACTTGGGGGTGAGTAGATTATCAGGAAATTATCGACTGAACCTTTAAAGCTACTCTACTTCTAAGCCTCTAGAGACATCTTTATACTGCAAGCAGTGTATATTTACATTAATTTACACAGGAATCACAATCTCAAAAAATATATATATTTTTTTTTACAATTTTACCTTCTGTGTGAATTTGAATGCACAGCTATCAGAAAACAAGCCTACAGCAAAGTTTGAATTAAGTTTAATGCAGTGTTACGTTTACAGAGACGTTAACGGCATCAAGCTGTCTCTGACACTCAGAGGTGAGGCAGGCCAGAGCTGACAAATGTTGTCAGTTGTCACTGAGCATTCTGCACTGCCTTGAATGCAAAGCAAGGTTGTTGTCGTTCACCATAGGTATAGAAAGTTATTCTCTTTCTCTTGTTGCATCTTGTCTCTTTTTGTGATTTTTTTTTTCCTGTTATTGGCATTATTGTTTTCCAGCATCATTCTGGTTCTGGTGGTAATACTTTAATAATTATTACATTTTGTTAATAATAAATAAATACATTTTATTTATTTACTAATATATATATATATATATATATATATATAATATTAGTTATTTGATCATTAATAAACAATAAATTGAAATAGAATAAAACATTCAGCAAGAAATGAATGAATACTAATACTCCTCTCTTGTCTTGTCTCGTCCCACATACAGTACGTACACATATGTAGAAAGAGAGAAGGTGTGTAAGCGTTGTGCCGTCAGACCCTGACAGTCAATCAGGTCACACACAAACAGATGAATGAAGGCACAGATGCTGCACTCTTCCGAGCCTCGTTGGCCGATTGGCAGTCAACCTCGCATCAAACACACACCCGCCCATTGCGCTTTTATGCCTCTCCGTAAAAACTCTGTTTGATCTGCCTGACAAAACACACAGGCTCACATACTGTTACGTGCGAGCAGCCATGAGACGTGTAGGGATAAAAGCAATTTACAGAGAGAAGCCTATGTTTGTGCTGTGACATTCTCTGAACAAACATCATGAACATGTGTTAGGGTTGCACGATATGGGGGGAGGGGGGAAGGGGGTTAGACATGATATTGATTCTTTGGGTTTTTTTTTTTTTTTTTTTTTGGGGGAAGATATAGCAATAAATACACAATTTATCACTAAATTACTTAAATAGTCATATTATCATGAGCTGCACGAGTGTAAATCAACACAGTGCCTTTAAAAATAAAATAAAAATCCTACTATATAGGGCATTTTGTAACTAACAATCTTTTTTAGTTTCAGTTTCATTGTGTAATGTGGAGCAGGTTTAGTGTTCAGATTGCTCTGCCGGTCAATGACACTAGTGATTTATGACAAGTGTTTCTTTCCATACAAGCCTATCTGCAAAAAACTATACACTCCTTGCTCATAAATAGATCAGATAAAAAAATTATGAATGCGTCTGCCATTTCAGATGTGGGATTTGTATTTATTTGTATTTATTTATTGTGTATATATATATATATATATATATATATATATATATATATATATATATATATATATATATATATATATATACACTAGTCAATGTTTTTTTTAATTGTTTTTTATAAGATTCAGCTATGGATGTTAATGTTGTAAAAGCCGAACCGGCGGTTTAGGATGGTAGGTTGGGACTGAATGGCGCTCGTTCGTTCTCCTCTCTGTTCCGGTCCTGTTGGTGGTCACTTTGCTCATTGAGTGTGGGCTGAGAGACCATCTGTTAGTCTCGTCTACCGCTGTGACCCTCAAAAGAGCATTTCAGCAGACAGGCGAAGCCCTTAGAGCATCAGCAATGGTCACAAATTGTATTATAGACTGTTGTCCAGCAGCATAACTGCTGTTTCCATCAATCTATGTGAATGTCTAATGCGTGTATGTGTGTGCGCCTGTGTGTTGGACATGAGGATTGTCTCAATGGACAGGTAGGCTCTTTGGGGGTCACTGGTGTAACAGACTGTCTCCCAACCCCCTGGCTCTCCAATCCACCTGTCTATGTGAAGTGATGAGGGTGAGATCCTGCTTGCTGCACCTGAGACCCTCCTGCACACATGCACATAAAAGATGCACACATAGGCTCTGTTCCAAAACACAATGAGCTGTCTGCTGTCCACATAGCCAGCTACCTTCTTAGGCAGCATCCTAACAGAAATAGAAGCTCACAAGCAGGGTCCCAAATTAGCTATTTCCAGACCTGCCAATGCTGAGTGAATTGCTTTTTCTGTGAAATCCTTGAGTGAATTTCTTTTTCTGTTAAAATAATAGTCCAAATGACATGTGAATTTCTTCACATTTTCACACAAACAGTATATTTGTTTAATTTCCCTGATTTGAGGAATATTCCACATATGGAAAAAAAAAATGTAAAGGCAAATATTGTCCGTAAAACATGTTATCAAGTTGAGCCTATTAAAGATACAATTAAAGGACTGTTAGATAACCTACGAACCTAAACTTACAACTTTGGCTGTGAATAGAATAAAGCAATTATGATTTCCAACCAGTCTTTAGAAAGCAGAATCAGACAGTAATACTGGTGTGTATATATCTATTTATTTATTTATTTATTTTTAATGCTATTTATGCATTGTCAAACCCTGCTGTTTAGGTTAAATGTTTAGACATGAAGACACAAAGAAGACATGTTTTTAGACTATCACTTGGCACTTGACAGTTGTTAATTATGGACATATTTTGTAACTGATAAATTAATTATGCAGCACACCAAAGTGGTATGTTTTAATTCATTTGAACATACTGCAGTGTGCTCTGAGATTTCCATGAGGGATATGCACATGCTGTATAATTTTGCATTGGGAACAAACTTCACATCTGGGGCACACCTGTGATGCCTAAAAATGGGCCCTCGATGGGTATAGCTTTCTAAGCTTTGGAACTACACATTTACAGTTCACATTAAAGATTATACTAGTTAGTAGCTGATATCTCGGACTCTTTTGGTGAGCAGAGAGAGGTTGTGCTCCATGTTCTTGTTGAATCGGATTTAAACGATCACATTGTATCTTGTAGTGGGATAGAGATAAGAGAACATGTGTCCTGTTTTGCCCCCTTTTTTTATGGTTCTCCATTGTAAATGGCTGTGGAGTGGCCTGGATTCTCATACTCCTTTATGAGTATTGATAGCTCTCTCTCTTTCTCACTCTCTGCCTCGCACGCTCGCTCTCAACTATAATGTTTTAAAGAGCAGACAATGTGAATTCGAGAGTTTTGTCATTCCCGTTGCCATGGTAACCACTTCGGCATTTGTGGGGCCTGTGTGATGGTAGTAGTGCAGTCAGTTAGTGGAGTGGAGGGCTGTGCGGGGCCATGCTGATCAGCCATCAGTCAGAACCCAGCATCTCACATGCCACCCCATGCGATGGTCCTCTTGGTCTTTTTTTTTCCCTTCTGTCTTTACACTGCAAAGTCTGATAAGAAGCCGCTGCTGTTGTTGGGTTATGTCGAGACAATCATGTATCACTCTTGTGATTCTTACTCTCACAATATGGTATTACTTTAGGTATTTTTTTATTAATATTTATTGATATTTATTTATGTTTATTCACATATCAGTTCATGTTTATTCATCAGCTTCTGATGAAAGCAGGTTTCACATGGTTTCTAGTAAAGCTGGTTAAGCTGGTAATCATATTTTAAAACACAGCTTGAACTGGTAAGCTGGTCACTAGACCATTTATTTTAAATGTATTCATTTAGCACAGTGGTTCTCAAAAAATATTCCTAAAATAATTTAAAGATAAAATATTGAACAAGTTTTGAGTCAATACATCATCAATCCTTCTTCCAAAACATGTTTTCATCTTACCCTGATTCATTATGGTAAGTCTATTAAAAGGGTTTATATTCGGCGGGATGGTTTTTGCGGGAAATTGCACACATGCTTCACTTGCCCGTGTATGTCTCGTCATATCCGTAAATAGAGAAAAGGTATGTGGCAGAGGTAAGTTCTCACAACGAGTGGGAAAGGTTGACATTGAGCAGCTAAAAACACTGAATAGAGGAGAGTCTACTGGCCAAAAGAGAACGCAACAGAGCACGTAATAAAACAAGAATCAACATTGGCTTGGCTTTTCGGAGATGACGAGAACTGAGGGATTTAAAATGTTGTAAGTATGGGTTAGTATAGCGCTGTGCTGTAGTACCTTGTCAATTAATGGGTATAGTTACAGTAGCGTCTTCAGATAGTCAGCTTAAGATTCTTTCCATCTAAATCAGTTAAATATGTTAAGCCTAGTAGTGAATGTATTATGAGCAGTATTGCTCTATTTTGTTAGTTATGAGAAATAACTTTTTACTTCTACTCTAAGCAAAACACATCTGCCTCCTCTACGACCATTATATTCAATTGAAGCTGACTCAGATCGGTGTATAAAACTGAAGCAAGTGTTCACGGGCATGCCGGGAGTATGGCACAGACACGCAGCGTCTCGTTCCCTTCAGGGAACTAAGGTTACATACGTAACCAGAGACGTTCCCTTTCAGGGAACTCGAGCTGCGTGAAACGCTGTGGGAACGCTAATACCAACGTCGCCATACGAGCAAGTGTCCGTCGTGTGTAGTCAAGGCGCACATTCGGACGAAAGCACCTGCGCCCCTGGAGTGGAGCTGAAGTCAAGGTGATAAAACCTGACGAATGTATGCGGTGAGGACCAGCCTGCCGTATCACAAACGTCCTGAAGAGAGACTCCTGACAAAAGAGCTTTAGAAGCAGCCATACTCCTAGTAGAGTGAGCTCGGACCGCCAAGGGTGAAGGCTGACCAGCCGACTCATAGGCAAGTGTGATGGCCTCAACCACCCACTTGCTCATCCTCTGCTTAGACGCGGGACACCCTTTTCTGGGTGGTCCAAAGCAAACAAACAACTGTTCAGATTTCCTCCACAGGGCAGCTCTGTGGATGTACGTGTCTAAAGCCCTAACTGGGCAGAGCAGATTAAGCTTCTCCTGGTCCGACGTCAGAAAAGGAGGAGGGCAGAAGGCTTGCAGTACAATAGGCCTAACAGAATTAGTTGGGACCTTAGGAACATAGCCCGGTCTAGGAAGGAGAAAGGCTTTTACCATGCCGGGCGAGAATTCCAAGCACTAGGGAGAGACCGATAGAGCTTGAATATCTCCTATCCTTTTTAAAGAAGAGATAGCAAGAAGAAAAATAGTTTTTAGAGTAACAAATTTCTCAGAAACTTCTTCGATGGGCTCGAACGGTGCTAGAGAGAGACCTTCTAGAACAACCGCAAGGTCCCAGGTCGGCACCCTCGTGCGAACTGCTGGCCTCAGCCTCAAAATGCCATGAAGGAAACGAGTTACAAGTGGGTGTCTCCCGAGAGAGGCTCCACTTAAAGGGACGTGGTAAGCAGATAAGGCCGCCACGTACACCTTCAGTGTGGAGTGGGATAACCCTGTGGAGAAACGCTCCTGCAGGAATTCCAGCACTGCACCCACCGGGCAGTTAACTGGGTCCAGCCGGTGTTGCCCACACCAGGACGTGAAAAGTTTCCACCTCAAAGCATATAATTTCCTCGTGGCCGGAGCTCTGGATTGGAGGATGGTCTCAACGACCTCAGTCGAGAGACCAGATTCTACGAGCTGGGCCCCCTCAGAGGCCAAGCCCACAACTTCCACAGCTCTGGGCGGGGGTGAAGAAGTGACCCACTCGCCTGAGAGAAAAGGTCCCTCCTGATCGGAATCTCCAGAGGAGGGCCGACAAGGAGAGATACCAAGTCTGCAAACCATACTCGGGCCGGCCAGTACGGGGCTACCAACAGTAGACTGACCTCGTCTCGGCGAACCCTTTCCAGAACTCCTGGGAGCAGAGCAATTGGGGGAAATGCGTACAGACGTGACCTCGGCCACACCTGTACCATAGCGTCCAACCCCAGAGGGGCTGGATGGCTTAGAGAGAACCACAGTGGGCAGTGTGATGTCTCTTTGGATGCAAACAGGTCTACCTCGGCACGACCGAAATGTTTCCACAGGAGCTCCACCACCTCGGGGTGGAGTCTCCACTCCCCGGGCCTCGGCCCCTGCCTCGACAGGATGTCTGCCCCTAGATTTAGATACCCTGGGATATAAATCGCCCTCAATGAAAGAAGCTTCCCCTGGGACCATAGAAGGATCTGGCGTGCCAGCTTGTATAGCGGGCGCGAACGCAGAACTCCCTGGTGATTCATGTAGGAGATCACCGATGTGTTGTCTGAGCGGACAAGAACATGATGACCCCTCAGGTCTGGGAGGAAGTGTTTCAGAGCCTGAAACACAGCCAACATTTCTAGACAGTTTATATGCCAAGAGAGATGATGGTCCTGCCACAGACCCTGAGCAGGGCGACCACTCATGATCGCCCGCCAGCCTGTGAGGGAGGCATCCATCGTTAGCGTTACACGACGACAAGGAGCTCCCATGAGATAGGAACCAAGAGATAGGGCCCATGAGATAGGAACCAAGGTTCTTTCCACATGGTCAGGGCGCGAAGACAACGTCGCGTGACCCTGATCATACGGAACGGGTTTCCCCTCGGGGAAAACCCCTTGATCTTGAGCCATCACTGCAACGGTCTCATGTACAACAGGCCGCAAGGAATAATGTTGGACGCTGCTGCCATCAGACCCAACAATCTCTGAAACTGTTTGACAGTGAGTGACTGGCCTAGCTTTGCTTGTTTGACGGCCATAAGGATGGAAGTGATATGAGCAGGAGACAGATGTGCCTGCATCGTCGTCGAATCCCAAATTACACCCAGAAAAGTGGTCCTCTGCAGCGGAGATAGCACACTTTTCTTGGCATTGAGCCTCAACCCCAGTTTCTTGATATGAGCGAGAACGACATCTCGATGCCGAGCCGCCTGATGCTCCGATTGAGCTAGAATCAACCAATCGTCGATATAATTTAAAATGCGGATGCCCTGGAGTCGCAGCGGAGCCAGAGCTGCATCCATACATTTCGTGAAAGTCCGGGGAGACAGTGCTAGGCCGAATGGAAGAACCCGATATTGATACGCTTCGCCCCCGAAAGCGAACCTCAGGAACTTCCTGTGTTGTGGAAGGATGGAGATATGGAAGTATGCGTCCTTTAGATCTATCGTGACAAACCAGTCCTCGGATCTGATTTGTGAAACGATCTGTTTGAGCGTAAGCATCTTGAACTTGAACTTCCCTACTGTACGATTTAACAGGCGCAGATCTAAAATTGGAAGTAACCCCCCATCCTTTTTCGGAATGATGAAGTACCGGCTGTAATAACCTGACTCCCTGCTGGGAGGAAGAACTCGTTCTATAGCTCCCTTCAGCAGAAGAGTTTTTACCTCCTGTTCCATAACCAGAGCCTGCTTGGGGCCCACCACTGTAGGTAGGACTCCCCTGAATCGAGGCGGACGAGACCTGAACTGAATAGCGTAACCCTTTTCGACTGTCTGCAGGACCCAATGAGATACATTTGGAAGGTTTTTCCACCCTGCCAAAAAATCTACTAAGGGTACCAGCCTCTCGAGGCTGGCCTCTGGAATATTTGGAGCTGCAGACACAGTGCCCTGTAACAGCGCACCGGCAGGGAACAACTGGTCTGACAGCTCTGGACCCCTCCTCAGAGGGAGCGAGCGCCCCTCGGGGAAACACTCGCTGGGACCGTCTACGCCCTGGCACGAAGGCGGGGTTGGCAGAACGGACCCCTGAGGGCACCGAGAGAGAATGGGCACCGTGTAATGCGGTGAACTCCTTTCTCTCACGGTGGGGACTACCCTCAGCATCCTGACGCCAGAGACGTCAGGACTTCTTTGACGAAGCTTTCTTGGCCATAATGACTGTCCTCAGATCAGCCTTACCCCTCAAAGACTTCGTCTGAGACGCTCTGTTTCTGTTGCGTGCGGTGTGAGGAGCTGGTAGACGGACGAGGCTGCCCCCGCCCAGCAGCCCCGGAGACGTGTACGCGAAGGGGAAGAAATTTCTGGAGCGCCGCCGCCTGCTTCTTTTCTTCCTGAAACCTCTCGATGACAGAATTTACCGAGTCACCGAAGAGGCCAGCAGTTGAAAGCGGGGCGTCCAGGAGGAAAGTTTTCTCCTTCTCCTTCATATTGGAGAGGTTTAACCATAAATGTCTCTCCGTGGCCACCAGGGCTGCCATAGAACGGCCCACTGACTTGGCCCTCTCCTTGGTGGCACGGAGAGATAAATCTGCTGCCTGACGAAGCTCTCTTATCACGTCAGCACTAACCTCTTCCCCTTCGCTCACATCTTTAAGCAGATCAGCCTGAAACGCTTGAAGTATCGCCATGGTGTGAAGGCATGATGCTGCTTGACCCGCCGCTGAATAAGCTTTGCCCACCAAAGCCGAAGTATTTCTTAAGGGCTTGGTGGGCAATGCCGGTGTCTTAAAAGACGATGCCGAATCGGGAGAGAGATGGCTAGCGAGAGCCTCCTCAGCCTTCGGCATCGCCCCATACCCATAAAACTTAACCCCAGATATATTGGAATAAGTGGAGGTCTGTTGACTAAAAATACGAGAAGATACAGGTCTTTTCCAGGCCCTCGACACCTCAGTGTGGAGGTCTGGAAAGAAAGGAAGACACCGGCGCGGAGGCATAGCACGAGAAGGCAAAAATCTTTCATCTAGTTTAGATTTTAATTTAGATTCCTGCCTATCAGCTGGCCACTCAATGCTTATTTTTTCTACAGCTCGAGTGAGCACCTCCATAAGCTCCTCACTGGCAGGAGACTGAAGTGACGAGTCCCCAGTCTCTAGTGTGTTATCAATACTTTCAACATCCAGCTCCTCAGAACTGGATAGTTGAAGAACAGGTGCCTCAGCGGAAGAAACCGCAGCGCGTGCTTCCGAACCCGGGACTGAGGCACTGGATCTAACAGGTAAAGGCTGAGATAAGGCAGAGCCCGTCTCAAACCCCTCTGTTAGATCCAACTGTGATCCCCACGACAGGCGTCGCCGCTCAGCCTCAGCAAAAGCGGGACCCGAACCGCGGGGAGCGCGCACCAAACCACTCTCCTCAAAGAGCGATCGGCGGGAGCGCAGCGTCCGTAGAGGTAGACGCTCGGAATGCTCACAATCAGCCCCCTCGAGAGCTGACTGGGCATGCTGCACTCCTAAACAAGCAACACATAGTAGATGTGTATCCCCGCCAGTAATGAAGCGAGTGCAGGGGAAAACACACTTCCTAAACTGTTGCTCGCTCGCCATAATGATATATAGTTTTTTATATATATATGAGAATATATAAGTGAAAACTCCTGCCTAGTGACAACTTATGACAGACAAAACACAGTATTGAATGATTTCACACACACAGAGCGCTTGCTGAAGTAACAGAAGCTGATGTGCTTTTGTTTTGGGAGTGCTTTATAGTTTCCTGGTCGATGACGTCACCCGCCTATGACATTCCGTCTTGCCATTGGATTGATTTCATACGTGCTTCATGACGCACTCACGCAGGGGCGTTCCCACAGCGTTTCACGCAGCTCGAGTTCCCTGGAAGGGAACTCATCAGATTAGATTAGCTAGTTAACCTTACTCAAAAAAAAAAAAAAAACAACACAGTTTAAATGGTTTGAACTAGATGAACACCATAACGTGCCCTGGGTTTTCTGGAAAAGCACAGAACCGAAGTTGCATCCGAGCATTTACTGAATGCACTGGTCAGAGTTGACCATTTTAGCATTTATGCAACAAAATTTAGACATGCACGGAATGTTCTTAACTATGCAGAGTGAATACTCTTGTTTTCAACAATACATACAATGTCTCCTTCTCTCTCTGTCCTGTCCTGTCCTGTTCTGTTTTCACCTTGTCAGAGGACTGGGCTGAGATCGGATCTGTGCATATGCATTATTGATTCACAACTCTTCTCTCACACTGACCAGAGTTCGCAATGCCCTTAATCTCCCTCCTTTTCCCCTCTTTCCCTGTGCATATTTACTCACTCACTCACTCACTCACTCACTCACTCACTCACTCACTCACTCACTCAATCGCTCACACAAGCTTCTGAAGAGAGACTTTGTGTTATCTTTAATGACGTGTCAGCCATCATGAAATAAAACAAATGAGTTAAGAAAGAAAGAAAGAAATATGAAAGTAAGAAATATTGAAGCTCATCTAAATTTCTTCATTAGTATTATTACTATATTTTGATTGGCAGTGGTTATCTTGACATATTCTTTCTAAGACAGTAATCTACATAACTTAATAATATTTTGTTTAAATGACATGTTTAAAATCAGAAATACAATCTGAGAACTATGGTATCATATATTTTGCTGCTTCAGCTCAAATCAATCAAAACCTTTTTTTCAGCCTGGTCCAGCGAACATATTTACCTAAAAGTGACTGGCCCTTTGAGCTAAAAGGTGAGACTTTCATTACTTTAGCCACGATATTGAGCCATGCGTTATAGGCCTATGCATTTCTAGTCTACTATTTTCCTGTCTTCTCCCTCTTATACGGTCTTTGATGCATCGCTAGTGTATTATTGACTGTTTTATACCTGTCAGTCAAAAAGAAACACATGACACCTAGTTCAATGAAATCCATATCATATCTTCTTGCTGTAGCAGCGCTCTAGTCCAGCACTGTTTCCACTCCTCTCCTCTCACAAGCCCTGCTGTTCTGCTGTCTTAGACACCTGCGCCGGGGGTGACCGCTCTCCCACATAAACACACCCCATCCCGTCCTGGCCTGTCCTCTCTGACCCAAAACTCCTCTCCGCAGTTTACTTTTCCTTTTCCCCTGTTTAAACACTTGCTCTGGGGGTACGAGGGGTGAGCATGACATTGGTCGAGTGTTGCCTGTGTTTGCACGTGTAACTAAGAGAGCAGAAGTGAATGAAAGATTAGGAAAGATAAAGAGGAGGAGGGCAGAGGTGAGACAGAAGAGAGGATAAAAGAGGGATAAGGATGAGAGAGTGGGAGATGAGAGGGTTCGAGTGCAGAGTGGGGAAAAAGAGGAAGAGAGGGCTGCTATTTTTACCGCTGTCTACAGGGAGCCCCTGTGGCATACCGTTATCCATCTTAACACCATGCACACACTGGGACACTGAGAGAGCGCAGATACTCTATATGTATTTGCTTGTTCTCTCTCTCTCTCTCTCTCTCTCTCTCTCTCTCTCTCTCCTCACACTTTTTCAAGTAATACATCTCAAAAGCTGTATTCAAAATGATGAACTGTCAAGAATACTTTGTGTTTAGTACAGTGGTTCTCAACCTTATTGACCCGAGTGAGCTTCCCATATTGGCTAAGCTATTTTCTCTGGCATTTCTGTGTAATTATGTAATGCTATTAATTATGGCAAGGCCTTTTGTTTTCAAACTTAATAACTTATTATTTATTTTAATTAAAGACAATATATTTTAATAAGAATCTGATTCTGTATGCTTTTCATTAAAACTAATAAATATAGAGGGGGAAAAGAAATATGATTTATGGTTTACACTTTAGATTAGGGAACACATATTCCCTGTTAACTACGAGTTATCCCTCAATAAACTCCTAATTACTGCTTATTGATAGTAAGTAAGATAGTTGTTTGTAAGACAGTGATTTTGTTTAGGGTTAAGGGATGTAGAATATGGTCGTGCAGAATAAGGCTTTAATGTGTGCTTTATAAGTACTAATAAACCGCCAATATACAAATAATATGCATGCTAATAAGCAACTAGTTAATAATGAATGTGTTCCCTGATTTAAAGTGTTTATATTTAGATTTTTTTAGCATTGTAATTAAAAAAAGAAATCAAAATGTAATTAAAATGCACAAAAAAATTCTAAATTAAAAACATACAGAATCAGAATCTTATAGAATTAAAATATATTACAGTTTCAGTTATAAGAAAAAGCATTGTCATGATTATGACAATGCTTTTTGTTTTAACTGAAACTGTAATATATTTGAATCCTACATTATATAAAATATAATTAGCTTAACCAATATGGTAGGCTAGTTCAAGTCAATAAGGTTCAGAACCGCTGTACTACAGTGTACACATGCATATTTATTAACGGTCCAAAAGTCTTCTGACAGTACACAATTTTGAGAGAGAAGTTTTCTTAGGACCCCCCAGGGCCCCGGGCCCCTGGTTAAGAACCGTTTAAGAACCGGTTTAGTATGAATAAAAGACGGACACAATATATCGTTCTTGTCCTTGTCATGTTACCTTTAACGTCAGCCATATTTTAAAATTGACCTCATGGGATAGAAATATGTCCGCCAGATGCATACTTATTCTGACATGCATTTTTCACATACTATATAGTAGAAAAATAGTTACATTGATTGAGATAGACTTAAGTTGTATCCCAAATGACACACTATACACTTATACACTGCACTTATGCACTCTGTACTCAACCGTGTAGTGCATGAATTGTGTAAGGTTATTTTGTCATTCAGCAATGGAGTCTGATTCCCCTCCCCTCTGCTATATAATTAAAGCTGAGTGCATGAAGTGTCCAACATTCCACACTTCGTCCCCCCACCCACCAAGTTAAATAAGTGCATCATCCGGGGATTTAAAGTGCATTTTTTTTCTTTTTGGAAAAAAGAAAAAAAAGTGTAAACACAGGACTCACATTATTTATACTACAAAACGACATAGAATAGTGCATAAGTACTTCAATTGGGACGCACCTTTACATTAAAGATGGAACCTGAGCCATATCTAGAAACTATGGAGTGTGTTTGTTTACCTTGGACTGCCTGGTAACCACTTTCCAATTAACTTTTAACCACACAGAACACCTTAGCAACCGTGCATGGTTGTAAACAATTCTCTCTTTTTTGCACTCTGTTCACTTGATTCACCTTCATCTTTAGTGATAGAAGAGTAATGGAATGATCTAACAGTCACATCCAGGGGTACGACTAGACAGAGTATTTGAATTAAGATTTACAAAGGCACTCTCTGTACTCGCCGTATCTGTTTCTCTCCTCCCTGCCGTCTACACAAACATTGGTGCTTGCTTTTTCCTGTCACAAGCAATTAATCTGGCCATTGCTTACATTTATTGATCCAGCTGAGATAAGCAATGTAATCTATTCAGTTTTCCAAAGAGGCAGATTTAATGAATGATTTCAACTCATGTTTGCAGGCATGTAGGAGGCATGGGGAAATCAATGCCTATGTTAATGTGCTGCCCTGTTCCGGGAAGAATCCCGGGGCTGGTGCCAGCTCGCACTTGGATAAACGGTGAGCGCACCATCAGTGTTGGAATGAGGATCAGCGTTCTTGGGACACAGAGAGGGTGTTAGGAAGTCCACCAAGGCCAGAACGAAACAGCTGAATTTATCATCTTTAGCAGGAAAAAAAAGGAAGTGTTTTGATCTGGTGGGGCTTTGTGTGAGTGTAGTAGGGATCTGGGCAAGTGCCATGAGTGTGAGCCACTGTGAGCCTATCTGCGACATCCAGACCACTCTAGACGCTGCTTAGATTATGATCCTTCTGTTATCCCTTCTTCAGAATGCTGTGTACTTCCCCTTGTCTGTCCATCATTGTATTACACTTATCCCATTAGCCCATCTTAAACCCATCCCATTATTAGTCTCTCTCTCTCTCTCTCTCTCTCTCTCTCTCTCTCTCTCTCTCTCTCTCTCTCTCTCTCTCTCTCTCTCTCTCTCTCTCTCTCTCTCTCTCTCTCTCTTTCTCTGTCTACCGCTCTCTCGCTCTCTGTCTCTCTCGCTACGTTAAGCTAAATATGATTATACTCAAGCAATATTTTATTTATATTATTCAGTATTTCATTATAGTAATAATAATAAATTGACCACATTTTTTAAGGTTATGAACATTTATAAACTGTAAATATTAAAGTGTGTATGCATTTATATATATATATATATATATATATATATATTTTTTTTTTTTTTTTTTTTGGTGATTACAAATTGAAATGCTTAACAATACAGTTAATTCAAACATAGATTTTGTTTTGTTTTGATTGCTTTTTAAAGGAGATAATATGTCGAGAATCTGCTTGTTTGTGTGTTTTTGTGTAGTGATGAAGAGTCACTGATAGCTGACATTTCTGATTAGTAGATTTGCTCATACTTCAGATTTCATTATCGCCCCACCACTAACTGATCAACACAGCACTCATCACTGTGTTTATCGCATGCTGTTGTGCTGGCACATAGGTGTAAATATGCTGGCAATAATAGGCCTGTCTGCATAGAGATATGATACACTCCAGCAACCATGATGACACACGCAAACCTGCAGAGGCCAGTTGTCACTGTAGACCTGCTTTATATCATTCATTTTGCCTTTGTACGTGTTCATGCATGGGTTTGTGTGCTTCTATATGTGTCCCTGCTATTTTGTTAAGTAGATCTGACGTGACTTTTAGCAAAGGTGCATGAAGGTGCGTGTGACTAATAGTAAATCTTTCAGCATATCGTTAATGATGTTATTTCAGTCACTAAGATGATGGCATGTTGAAGCACATTATGTTAATGATGAAGAGGCTTACGATCTTGCATTTTTATAGAAAGATGACTGAATTGTGTCTTTTAAAATGTGTTTGGCTGTAGCCTTGCACAGCAGCTGTTACACACATACACACGTTGAACTTTCATGCTTTATGGGGACGTAATGGGGTTTCTTTATGCGTGCACACACACACACACACACACACACACACAGAGACACACACACACACACACACACACACACACACAAATGTGACCGGCATCAATTTATTTATATATTACTGTGCATAGTCTTTATAGCTGCATTAAAAAAGCTGCATTATACTGTAGCTTCGTAAAAAATTCTTATATTGAGCATTATAGTGAAAACATTTATTTTATCATATTAATGTTGCCATTTCATACATGCAATGTAACACATCACTGAAGGTCATCCAGTTTAAGGAAATTTTTTACATCACCCTCTTCCATTAACCATACAGTTAAACCCATTAACCATATTTAAATCACTGTTACACTCTGCCTCTTTTTGCTTTATTAAACATATTGATGTAGTCTTTTCCATTCTTCATGTTGCATTATTTGTGAATTATCGTTCATTTTTTTTCCATTCTTCACAATGTTTACTGTAGGCATATTCAGGAGAAATTAAAAAGGAGCCTGATAAGTTGTTTTTCTTTTGAAAGCTTTGCTGTGACTTTCAGAAAATAGGATAAATGTTACACTTGGCAACCAACCTGGTTAATTTCTATGGAATTAACATGTGAGGTTGCAAAGAGCTGAGATCTTTGGTCTGAAAGGAAGCCTTCACAGCACTCTTTATGGCGCACAGGCACTTGGCTTTGAGATGAAAAGATGCGTGTTGTTAGGTATGCGTGTACATATGAATTGGGCTATGAAAGAGCATGTTTATTCTTGTACTCCTGCAGATGACGTGTTCATTGTAGAGGAAGTGCACAGATGCACAGCAATAGGTGGGACAAGGAAAGTGAGTTTTTATGTCTTAAAATGCTCTGTTTTTCATAGTCCTCCAACTTTATTATACATTATTATTATTATTCAAATAAAAGCGTGATGCTTTGCTCTGTGCGTTGAGGAACGTTGACAGAAATCGTACTCGGTTACTAACGTAACCTCGGTTCTCTCTAGAGAGGGAACGAGTACTGCGTAATATCTTACGCTATGGGGAAAACCTCTTTTCCACGAGATATTGAAGCCAAAAATTATCCTTAATTTTGAATTAATGCAAAACGCTGTGCAGCAGCATGCAGACATAGGCAAGACGGCTTGCGTGCCTATTGGCTGCCCTGCGGCAACAGCAGCAGCCTATCGAGAGTGGCCCTGCGTGACACATACCCAATGGGGGCACTTCGCGCCCATTTCGTCACGTCCCGCCAGAAAGGGCGTGGTCCCGCCCTTATAAATACGGCTCGATTAGGCTGGTATACTGGTTTTCATCGCCGAAGCGAACCAGAGCTGTGTATGCACGGCAAGATACGCAGTACTCGTTCCCTCTCTAGAGAGAACCGAGGTTACGTTAGTAACCGAGTACGTTCTCTTACGAGAGTATCTCTCGTACTGCGTAATATCTTACGCTATGGGGAACACAATGCAAAACGCCGTGCGTACTGGGATCCGACACCAAAGTCCCAAGGGCAGTAGCCCGGGGCTCATATAGTGCATAATCACCATAGACTCACAGAGAGTCGGAGAAGAGAGGCTGCAAGCATCATTCCCCATAAAATAGCATCCTACAGGAGCTAGTTATGTTAACAGTGTTTCACGCAGACAGGGTGAATGTGTTCAGCCTGAACTGGGTAATAGTACGGGTTATTCAACACCCAAGGGGCAGTTTCTATCGCTCAGTGAGCGATGCACAGGCAAACTCAGCATCTGGGCCGCACTGCGGGGCAGATAGCACTGAATTCTAAACCGACAGAAGCTTGGCTTGTAAGGCGGGAACCTCTAGGTTATAAAACCTTATAAATGTAGACGGCGAGGCCCAGCCCGCGGCCGTACAGATATCTTGCAAGGTAACCCCACTATACCACGCCCACGACGAGGCCACGCCTCTTGTGGAGTGCGCTCTGACACCCAAAGGACACTGCAGGCCCTTAGAAGTGTAAGCCAGTGCTATGGCGTCGACTACCCATCTGGATAGGCTCTGTTTTGATGCGGCCAGGCCCTTGGAGCATCCGCCAAACAAAACAAAGAGCTGCTCGGTCTGTCTGAAGACAGACGAGCGGGACACATAAGCTCTCAGTGCCCTGACAGGGCAAAGGAGACTAGCATCTTTCTCCTCATCATGAACCGAGAGAGCGCACAGGGAAATGACCTGGGCCCTGAACGGTGTGTTGAGGGATTTGGGCACGTACCCGTGCCTTGGTTTGAGTATGACCTTAGAGTCATTAGGCCCAAACTCCATACATGACGCGCTTACCGAAAGCGCTTGTAAGTCCCCTATGCGCTTCACTGAAGCGAGAGCCAAAAGGAACACCGTTTTGAAAGACAGATGCTTCATGTCTGACAAATGGAGTGGCTCGAACGGGGCACCTTTCATGGCTTCCAAAACCGTAGAAAGGTCCCACACCGGGACTGAAGGAGGTCTGGGAGGGTTCAGCCTCCGAGCTCCCTTGAGGAATCGCACGACTAGGTCGTTCTTCCCCAGTGACTGGCCAGACACAGGTTTTATAAACGCTGCTATGGCCGCCACGTACACTTTGAGCGTGGATGGGGACCTGCCCTTATCCAGCAGCTCTTGAAGGAAGGAGAGTACTTCCGTGACCCCGCAGTCTACAGGTGAAAAGCGCTGAGCTTGACACCAAGCAGAGAACACAGACCATTTCGAGGAATAGAGCCGTCTAGTAGACAGGGCCCTTGCCTGCGTGATCGTGTTTAGCACTCCCTCCGGGAGGCTAGCGGGTACCCGTTGATGGCCCATGCCCATAGTTCCGGGCGAGGATGCCAAATCGAGCCCTCGGCCTGAGAGAGGAGGTCTTTCCTCAACGGTACTGGCCACGGGGCAGTGCTGGTCAGCCGCATCAGGACTGGGAACCAAGTCTGGTTTGTCCAGAGCGGAGCCACAAGCAGCACTGGGCATCCATTTTCCCTGATTCGTTCCAGCACTTGAGGCAGGAGCGAGACGGGGGGAAAAGCATAGAGGGGACAGCGGGGCCAGACGTGGGCCAGCGCGTCCTTGCTCTTGGAGAAATATTTCGGACAGTGAGCGTTCTCGTGGGACGCGAACAGGTCCACTTGCGCTCTGCCGAATGTCTCCCACAGCAGTTGGATCGTCTGCGGGTGCAGCGACCATTCCCCTGCTGGGACATTGTTTCTGGACAGTCTGTCTGGTCCCAGATTCAGGTGACCAGGCACGTGCGCCGCTCTCAGTGAAAGCAGATTGTGCTGAGCCCAGACCAGGAGGCGTTCCGTTAGCCTGTAAAGGTTTCGGGACTTGGTGCCGCCCTGGCGATTTATGTATGCCACCACTGACATGTTGTCCGACCGGACCAAGACGTGGTGACCCATTATCTGGGGACAGAAGCGCCGTAGCGCGTTGTCGACTGCCATCATTTCCAGACAGTTTATGTGTAGGAGCTTTTCCTGTTCTGACCACTGGCCAAAGAACGGTCTGCCCTCGAGCAGCGCTCCCCATCCCGAGGTGGAGGCGTCCGTGGACACCACCTTCACACTCGAGGGAGTCCCCAGACTCACACCTGACTGATACCAGTCGGTTATCTTCCAAGGTTCCAGAGCTGAAACGCATTTCAGATCGACCCGGAGGCGAAACCGACCAGCGGTCCATGCCCTGGGAGGAACTCGCGCTTTCAGCCACAGCTGCAGTGGGCGCATGCGAAGCAGACCCAGCTGGAGCACTGAAGCTGCTGAGGCCATGAGGCCCAGCATTTTCTGAAACCTTTTGAGCTGGACAACCGAGCCGCGGCGGAAGGATTTCGCGGCGCTCTGAATGTCCCGTTCGCGCTCTGGCGTCAGACGCGCTGTCATGGATAGCGAGTCCAGCACTGTTCCCAGAAAAGAAATTTTCTGGCTGGGAAACAGCGAGCTCTTCGCCCAATTGACTGTGAGACCCAGATTCTCGAGATGCTCGAGTAATGTGGCCCTGTGTTCTATGAGCTCTGATCGTGATCGAGCTAGAATCAGCCAATCGTCCAAGTAGTTCAAAATTCGCATGCCCTGGAGTCTCAGGGGTGCGAGAGCCGCGTCCATGCACTTCGTAAATGTACGGGGTGCCAGGGACAGGCCGAACGGCAGGACTTTGTATTGGTATGCCTGGCCCTCGAAGGCGAATCTCAAGAATTGCCTGTGACGTGACGCTATTTGTATTTGAAAATAGGCGTCTTTCAGATCTATTGACATAAACCAGTCTTCCCGGCGAACTTGCGCGAGGATTTTCCTGGTTGTAATCATTCTGAACTGGCGCTTCGCGAGCGCTCTGTTCAGCTGTCGCAGATCTAGAATGGGTCTGAGACCCCCGTCTTTTTTGGGTACCAGAAAATACCTGCTGTATAAACCCCCTTCGCTCTGAGCCTGAGATAAAGGTTCTATCGCCCCTTTGCTCAGTAGTTTCGCTATCTCGGCTCGAAGTAGATGAGATACTTCGTTTTTTACCGTCGTTTCGACTCGCGCCGCACAACGGCGGGGGCGTCGAGCGAACTGCAGCGAATAGCCTCTTTTTATAGTGTTCAGCACCCATTCTGATACCCCGGGAAGCTTTGCCCACGCATGTGCGTGAATAGCTAGAGGTAGAATGAAATCTGGGCTCTGGCCGCGGCATAGCGGCGGCCGGAGAGCTCCGGTGTGCTGAGAAACAAACACTGTGTTTGCAATGCGCGAGGCGGGGGGTGCGCTGATCACAGCGGGCAGCCCGACCGCGCTCGGCTTCTCTCTGACAGATTGTGGAGAGAAGGCGAGCGGGACGAGCCCCGTGGGCTTCGGCATGTCTGTGAGGGAATGTGGGCGCGGGATAGCGGGCACACTCACTGCACTGAGAACACTGTCGGCTCGCGCCGACTGAAAATGTGTTGGTTTCGTTTTTACAGAAACCGTGGGACATGCTTCGTGTAGTGTTTGTGGGCACTGTGTCGTGGGCACGTACACTACATTCATTGCACAATCGACATGAGTCGATTTTATTCGTGCTAGCCCTGTATTGTGGTGGGCTGTGTCTGCGTGTGGGAATGGGCACTGAGACGTGGGCATTCTTACAACACTCATAACACCATCGGCCGTGGCCGGAACACCAGAAAATACACTCTTTATTGGATTTATCTGGGTAGCCGTAAAAACGGCTTTTGTGTGCAGGCAAGCGGGCAAATGGACCGGCTTGTTGACTGCTAAGTGCACTGGAACAGTCACATTGCATGGGACTGGACGAGCGAAACGTTTCGGTGAAAATCCGGCCGCAGCGGGATTTGAACACCGTCGCTTTCCTAGCACGGCTAGGAAGGCTTTGAGACCTCGGGCTTGATCTCGATCCTCGGCCGGGGCCCGCGCTGAGGGGGGCGGCGTCCAGCAGAGCGAGAGCGCGGTCTCTGTTCTCGGGCCTGGCGGCGTTGAGAAGCAGCGGCGGCGGGTGGTGTAGGCTGCGGCTGGGAGCTTCGAGCAGGCGGCTGTTTAGAGCGACCTGCTGCGGAACTCGAGCGCTTCGGGAGGAAGTGCTTCATCGCCTGCGATGTCTTTTGAACCTCTTGAAATCTGTCCGCGAAATCCTTGACGGCAGATCCGAAGAGGCCAGCTGACGAAATGGGCGCGTCCAGGAATACAGAGCGCTCCGCCTCAGTCATTTCAGACAGCGTTAACCACAGGTGTCTCTCAGCCACGGTGAGAGAGGCCATGTTCCGCCCAATGGCCTGTGCAGCGGACTTTGTAGCGCGTAGAGCCAGGTCCGTAGCGCTCCTTAAATCCGCGACGCTGATCGATTCCGCGCCTACCTCGTCCATTTTTCGGAGAAGGTCGGCCTGGAAGATCTGCAGAATGGCCATAGTGTGTAAGGCTGACGCGGCTTGCCCGGCGGCGGTGTATGCGCGACCGTGCATGGCTGACGTCACTCGGCAGGCTTTAGATGGTAGCGTTGTCTGCGCTCACCGTCCAGCAGAGGGCGGGCAGAGATGAGAAGCTACCGCTGCTTCCACTGGGGGAAGAGAAAGGTACCCTTTGTCTTTCGCACCGTCCACAGTGGAGAATGCAGCTGAGACAGAAGTACGCACCCTGGCCGAGAGGGGGGCGCCCCAGGACCTCGCGACTTCTTCGTGAAGCTCAGGAAGAAAAGGCGCGGGCCTGGATTGTGACGGCGCGTGGTCCTTCTTGAGGAAGCATCCGTCCAGTCGGTTGCGCGCGGGCTGCGCGGGCGCCTCCCAGTCGAGGCCGAGGTTGTCGACGGCTTGAGAGAGCAGACGCATCAGCTCTGATTCAATGCCGGCTCGTTTTCCTGAAGGCTCGCGGATAGCAGAGGGGAGGTCCACAGAGCTCGCCCAATCCTCACTATCTGATGCCAGGAGAGAACAGGCCTCGGCTGTTTCGTCGACCTCTATGGCGGAAGCGGCGGCGAGCGGCGGCCGCTGTCCGTCGGGGAGGGACTCGAGCGACGCCGGCGAAGCTGGCGGGCGAACCGGCGAGCTTTCGCGGGCAGGAGAAGGCTCGGGGCCGCGCTGGGCACGGCGCTTCTTGCGGCGCGGCGCTACAGCGGGCTGAAGTGCAGGCTCTGAGAAGGATGCCAGGCGAGTCCTCAGAGTCACCATAGGCAGTAGCTCACAGTGATGGCATCCGCCGTCGACGAGAGCGAGAGCCGCATGATCCTCACCCAGGCAGGAAACGCAGATGACATGGCGATCCTCCTCACTGAGTGTGGCTCGACACGAGCCGCAGGACCTATGCATCTTGAAAAAGACGCAGCTCTTTTAGGAGAGAGAGAGAGACAGTGAAAAAGTGTGTGTCGCAGCGGCGAACACACACACACACTTGCAATAAAGGATATGACGCCGGAAAGCGTAGCAGGTACGGCGGCTAAAGGCGGCGATGCCAGCGACTTCAGACTCAAAGGCTCGTCCCGCTGTGTGCTTATCTCAACGGCGCGGCTTCTCACTCCGGATCCAGCGATGCGTGATGCTTCGCTGAAGAGATGAAAATCAGTATACCAGCCTAATCGAGCCGTATTTATAAGGGCGGGACCACGCCCTTTCTGGCGGGACGTGACGAAATGGGCGCGAAGTGCCCCCATTGGGTATGTGTCACGCAGGGCCACTCTCGATAAGCTGCTGCTGTTGCCGCAGGGCAGCCAATAGGCACGCAAGCCGTCTTGCCTATGTCTGCATGCTGCTGCACAGCGTTTTGCATTAATTCAAAATTAAGGATAATTTTTGGCTTCAATATCTCGTTGAAAAGAGGTTTTCCCCATAGCGTAAGATATTACGCAGTACGAGAGATACTCTCGTAAGAGAACACACAAAGGGCCTTTATTTACGTCCTCCAGTCTTCTGCAGGCCTGTAAACAGAGCTCACATGTTGTACGACTACACTGAGAGATCAGTACGCATTGAAATTTGCTGGGTTATTTTATTCAGGGCAACCTGATCTCCAGTGGGCCCCTGGACTCCAACACTTTGTCTATTCTAATCTGATCAGCCTTTACGAACAGCCACATTCTGACTATATGGATAATATACACAAACACACGCAAACATCTGTAGTGATATGCATCTTAAGGCATATGTAGGGGTGTGTGGTCTGAAGAAGACCAGGGGTTGACAGGTCCCAGGTGTCCAGGGTTGGGTCTACAGCCCCTAGAGAGTTGGAGAGTGGCACCTCTCCATGAGGTTCAGCTGTTCTTTCGCCATGCCTCAGGCCCAGTGAAGATCTCTTTGATGGGCAGAGACAGACACCTGCGGGCCCTGCACCCACAGGACCTCTGGATGTCTGACTCAGACACCGTGCCAAAATCACTCACCTGACACACCTCAGGCTGCCAGTGTTCAATGGTGATGCACACACAAATAAATAAGAATGTGGACACACACAGAAGTTTATATAGATAGTGCTGCGGCTTAGCAGTGCATATACACTGACATGTTCCTTGGTTTACATGTGGGAAATCTGGGTTTGAATTTGGTCTGAAAGACTCATATGTAGTTGTAATTATTGGTTCTACCTCTTTCTACTACATATACGATGAAAAGCTTTATGTGTGTGTCCCATAGATCTTATTCAGAGCAGTGCCATGACAGGTATGAAAGCGAGGCTGTGAGGGATAGACTTACCGTGTTTTCAATAGCATCCACTGTAAAATAAAACTCCTTGATAACTTGTAATTTTCCACAGCTCATGTTGCCTGTAGTTTTTTGTCTACTGAAACTTCTTAGAAAGATATTTGTGCATTGTTTCGTCAGCAGAACAATCCAAAAACACATTAAATAATGGTGCAACCCACTTAAGAGATGTATGTCTGTCCCTCACAGCCTCGCTTTCATTCCCTATAAAAATCAAAGATGGCGCTGCTGTGTATAAGGTCTGTTGGTCCACACACTCAGTGGCCTCAATTTCACACCCACTAGATAAAAACACCCACATTCAGAGGTCAGTTTACGTTTAATGGCGAAATTGAGCATTACGTAAAGGCCCGCGCTGGATACGAACCCCTCTATAGGAACAACGGATCAAAAGCTGAGCTCTGAAAGGCCACGTTGATGAATAAGGCTGCTTTGTCACTGCACACACTCGGTGGCTTCAGCTGCTTTTGTGCTGAGTGTGTGGGAGAGATAGAAGGCAGAAGATTGATTCAGACCTGTTGCCTTGCACCTATGCGAGGGCCATTGTGGGCATAGGAATGAGAGGCCTTCTCTGCTTAAACACTTTGATTGAAAGCGAGGGAGCTCTTCTGTCAGGTAGCTCAAAGCCTGTGACTGATCTTTCTGTTGGCTTGGGGCGTGGCCAGCTTTGATTGACAGTCGTGTTTCTATAATGGGCAGACATCCCTTCTCAGAGGGCTGACAGAGTGAGACATTAACGTGTGGCTGACATTCCCTGCTGAATGCTCAATGGGCGGCATCTCTGTTGAGGTACAAGTTCTATTCTAAGTGTGACTTAGAACTAGAAGTGGCCTGTCTGGCTAATGTTTTATTGTGTCATGAAGCAGTTTTGGCACCAACTGTTTTTAAAGGATACTCAGACACACTTATAGACCCACACACGCATCTCTCTTTCTTAATCAGTGGTGAACAGTTGGGTTGAGTCCACACTAAGTGCCTTCGCCACCCGTGTCATCGTGGTGGTCCTGTTCCCCATGTCTCCTCTCACGTCAGACTCTAATTAGTAAATAACTCATTAGCATGAGGTGATTAATCACTCACTGGAAGGGCCTGTGGGTGACAGGCTGCTGAAATGCTGTTTGCTTATGTGTGTGTGACTTTCATTTCACTTAAGAGCAGTATTAAGAAGTCAAGGGATACAGGTTAATGAAAGAGCAAAGGAGGAGGTGTGTTCTTATCTCAAAGACAAGATTATCTTCCTAAATAAGTTGAATTTGTCTCATCATGTAAGTGTGTGCATGTGTCATCCTCATACCTGTGGCTTCGCACTAACAAAGTTTACAGTCTTCATTCATTCATTCATTCATTCTGTCTGGACATGAACCATCTTAACACAGGTGATATTGGACACATATTAGCAAGTACTATGCAACTACTGTACCATGATGTATTTACGGTAATTATTCAGGACCCTTGACTATAAGGAATCCAGGGTTGGCTGGTTAGCATGGTCCAGTTTACTACTGTATTGTCTTATTTTGGTGTGTGAACCCATTTTACTTGCATCAAAAACTCAATACTGATTCATACTCAAAAATCAAAGATCTCCATCACTATAAAAAAATTGTATTCTGCAATTTTCCTTTTATATTATATTATATTATATTATTACCTTTTTTTTAATTACTCACATTTTTGCATTTTGCATTTGCTAGAAAACCGAGTGGCTGTGAACAAAGATAGAAGTGTTCAAACTTTACTTCCTTGAGGTCATGCGCCAGCTGAGAAGCAAACATTGACATGATTAGGAATGCCTACGGATAGTTTTCTCCAGGTAGTATAGACCTTATATATTCCTTAGTATATATTTACATACCATATTGTTATTATCTCTTACATCACTGCATGGTACCACCCCAATATATATTTTTAAGAGCAGAAGTATATGACCTAATTCAAACAGACCCGGTTTTCCTTCGAACCCCAGAGCTCTTTTGAAACCAGAGTGAGTCCTCAATGAGACGCCATTTTGATTGACCCCATGTCCTCTACCTCCAGCTAGATCATATATTTTCCTCCTCACATATTCTCTCTCTTCTTGCTACTTTGCTTTTTTGTTCAGTCTCTATTCTCTTTTCTCTCTTCAGTCTCGAAACTGTCTTTCTTTCTTGTGTAACCTCCACCTTCCCTAAAGATTAGTATGTGTATAGAAGTGTGCTATAACCTGTGTTCATGAGACAAAGACAAAGGAAGTGAAGGAGAGAGATGGATTCAGAGAGATGGGAAGAGCTGAAAGCTACAGCCAAAGATAGTTGCATAGAGAAGTTGATTCCCCCTGTGACTCTCTCTCTCTCTCTCTCTCTCTCTCTCTCTCTCTCTCTCTCTCTCTCTCTCTCTCTCTCTCTCTCTCTCTCTCTCTCTCTCTCTCTCTCTCTCTCTCTCTCACTCTCTCACTCTCTGTCTTTCCTTGTTAAGGGAAAAAGCTTCATCCAGCTGCTCCATCCCTCTGGTCTCATATAATCTAGTCCTTCTGCTCCTGCTGAAGGATCCTCAATTACAGACTCATAATTCTGCCTCCTCTAATGTCACAGAAGGCCATGCATTAATCTATGTCTTAATCTGCAAGACGTCATCCACCTCGTTCCAAGCTTTATGAGCAGTAGCCTGTTAGCATTTGTGAGCTATTGTGTCCTTGTATGCGGTTAAGCCCGGTGCACACTGTGATTTTTGCCATCTGATTGTAAAAGATCCATTTTGTCAAGGACAAATTGCCAGTGTTGGATTGCTTATACTGGGTACACACCAAAAGATAATCAGGCTGATTTTGGGCCAATTTCCCCCCTTCCAACAATCCTAGCTATGTCCCGATTATCTTGATGGTTCTACAGATTATTTTATCAGATTTTCCCTTGGTGTGAGGTGTGTCACAAAGGAGTGTCCGAACCTGCTCGGAAGAATATCGGAGCTGTACCGATCGCGAATCGTAAATATTCAACATGTTCAACCTACCATAATAGACTGGACAAGGAGAAGAGTTGGTCAGAAATAGCTTCTGCAACGAGATTTTGTGAGATTTCCTGTGTTCACAGTCGAGACTCTGGTTGAAAATCTGTTCGTGTGTGGTGTGCTGTCTTTGTCACATCATGGCACACCACATACTATAGGAGCAAAACGGTTAAATCTAGGAATTTTTGTCTTCATGTTTGTGGTCTATCACATTTTGAAAATCTTATAAGATGTTTTCAAACTGAGGCCTGGGGACTCTCAGGGATCTGCAAAATATTTGAGGGAAAAAAAAGATTTTTACAAAATTATAATTTTTAGAGCTGTCAAAATTAATGTGTTAATATAAATTAAATATGTTTAAAGGACTAATTTAAAATGTTGCTTTAGTACAGTACAAAATCCAGTTATATAATTTTAGTTTTTGCAATGTCTCACTTTTTTCCTCTCACTGTATAAATTAGTTTTTATCACACTCTTTTTAAAGTTGAAAATAGTAACCATCTTTATGTTTTAGGAAGGGGGTCCTTCACACATACCAGACACAACATCTGCAGCATTAGCTCCATGGTTTGATTGGATTTTTGTGGTATCATTTAAATTTCATGAGTAAATGAACTTGTCAGAACGGACTCGGACTGGTGAGTTAAAACAACCAGTTAATGCTGGCAATTGTGATTGAAATCTTAGTTAAGCTTTAAAAGACTGTTGATGTAGCATATTACCCCGCTTTGGCTTTTACCTACAATCTCATTGGGGTCACATCATACAATTTAACAAGCAACAATTATAAAAGACAGCAAAAAATACATATCCAACTTTGGTGAACTAGAATGGAAAGTCAAGAATTTCTGTCTTTCACTCCTCTTTAGGCACTTTTATCTATATGTGATGCAATCTGGGAAAACCCGTCAGATGTCGCGCTGGTATGTTCTCTTACGAGAGGTTCTCTCGTATTGCGTAAGCTAGCTTACGCTACGGGAAAGATTCATCTTTGCTGAGAGTTTGAAGCCAAAAATTATTTCATAATTTGTATCCATTGACAACGCAGTTCCTCTGCGGCAGACCTAGAGCGGGCTAGCTAGCAGCTCATTGGTTCGCTCAGAGAGAACTGCTTAAGCCTATGGGAGAGCGGGGCTGAACCCGCTACCAATGGGAAGCGCCCGCGCACTCATTGCATCATAGCCCGCCAGAGTGGGCGTGGCTATGGTGTATAAAACAGTCTCTCCCAGGCTTATATGTTGATTCATTTCATCTTCAGCAAGCTACACGCTTCTGCTGTTTCTGAGAAGAGGAAAGCCGTCGCCGTCGAGAAGGCATCACTCTAGCGAGCTCACGGACCCTGAAGAAGCCGGCCGTCTTCGCCACCTTCAGCCGCCCTGCAAGCTAGTGCCATCCGACGACTGTATCCTTCTCTGTTTTAAAAGAGCTGAGCGTCTTTTTAAAGATGTCTCGAATTTCCTGCGGCTCTTGCCGCGCTCCTCTCAAGGACGGAGACCGCCATATTGTCTGCGCTCTCTGCCTGGGACTCGAGCACGCAGAACTCGCCCTCGCGGATGGAGGTTGCGACTTCTGTGAAAGCCTGCCATTGTCGTCCCTGCGGGCACGACTCCTAGCGGCTCAATCCGCTCCCGCGCCGCCTCTCTCTTCGCCGCGTAAGAAGAAACGCCGCGCCCAGAGGCCGCCGGAGCCCTCTGCGGAAACATGCGGGCCGCCGCCGCCACCACCGCCGCTTCACGCTTCCCGCTCTCCCTCCCCGCCCCAGCCGGACTTACAGTTGCCGCCGAGTGGCCGCTCTGTCGCTTCCGATGACGCCGCGGAGGAGAAGGACTCATGTTCACTGCTCGCTTCAGACAGTGAAGACTGGTCATCTCTCGGTTCCACGAGAGAGTCAGCGGGGATTCGCGCTGGCATAGAGGAAGAACTAATGCGCCTCCTCTCAGAGGCCGTTGAACGCCTCAGTCTCGAGTGGGCTCCTCCACCCGAGCAGCCCCCGAACCGGATGGACGGCAGCTTCTTTCACCGGCGCTCGACTCCCGCATGCAACCGGGCCGCCCCATTTCTGCCTGAACTTCACGCAGAACTGACGAAGTCCTGGAATGCTCCACTTTCGGCTAGAAACCGCTCCGACATTTCCGCCTCGCTGCGCTCAGTGGACGGAGCCGCTGAAAAGGGCTACTCTTCCATGCCACCTGTCGAGGACTTGGTCGCCGCACACCTCTGCCCGCCCTCTGCTAGATGGCGTTCTTCTCCCACGCTTCCTTCGAAAGCTTGCAGAGCGACCTCGAGTTTTCACGCTCGCGCTTATGCCGCCGCTGGTCAAGCCGCCGCAGCGCTTCACTCTATGTCTGTCCTCCAAGTACTACAGAGCGATATTCTCCGTGAATGGGCTGAGAGCGGTAGGAACCCCTCCCCCACTGTCACGGATCTAAGAAGTGCTACGGACCTCGCCCTTCGCGCCACTAAAGCCGCCGCACAAGCTCTGGGGAGATGCATGGCTAGTCTGTGTGTAGCTGAAAGACATTTATGGCTAACACTCGCGGACATGGGAGATTCCGAGCACGCCGCGTTTCTTAACGCGCCTCTCTCCCCGACGGGTCTTTTTGGATCTGCTGTCACGGGAATTGTTGATCGCTTTTCCGAAGTCCAGAAAGCTACCCAGGCCATGAACTTGTTTCTGCCCCGCCACGCTAGCTCTTGCGCAGGCCGCTCTCGTGAGCCTCCTGTCAGAGCCCCACCGCAGCGCCCTTCTCAGCAGACTCAAACAGCCCAGCGCAGACAGGGTGGCCGCCCTCGCTCTCGCTCTGACAGCCGCCGCAGACCGCCGCCCCCAAGGGGTCCGCGACCCAAAATCACGCTGAAGCCTGATCATCAGAAGTCTGCCTAGCAAAGTTAAGAAAACGACGGCGTTCTCCCGCTGCGGCCGGACCGCCGTCAAAGCTTCGCCCTCTGCCAGTCCCCGTTGTTTCGCTGACTGCTGTAGTGTTTACCGCCATAAACAAGCCGGAGTCCCTACCCGCTTGCGAGCGACAAAAAGCCGTTTTTACGGCTACCCAGAAATATCTCAAAAAGAGAAAATTTGCCGGTTGTGTAGAAAATGTGCCCACAAACATGTGTTCACCCATACACACAAGCATAACATATCCCGTGTCTCTCTCAGAGCCCCTTCACATGAGACGGACACAGCCCGCTCTAACATCAGAGAAAATAAACACGCCCATGAATTCATGCACGTGTCCCCTCTCTGCTCGCTCTGCTTCACGGCCCATAGACTCCTCTCTGAGTGCAAGTCCCGTTGCAACACACATTCAAAGCGCGCCCACACTCTGTGTTCAGCCCGCTATGTACAGCAATCAGGGCGTGATAACCACTCGGCCACTAGCCGCATGCTCCAAAGCGTGGGAAGCCATTCCAGGCATTTCCCCGTGGGTGCTAAGCATTATAAAGAACGGCTATCTGTTACAGTTTCGCCGCCGCCCGCCTCGTGCACGCGCTCGGCTCGAATCCACTGTCAGCCCGCTGGCCGCCGGCACGCTTCGCTCAGAAATAGCGACGTTGCTACAAAAAGGCGCTATAGAGAGAGTCCCGCCATCTATGACCGAGTCGGGGTTTTACGGCCATTATTTTCTGGTTCCCAAGAAAGACGGCGGCCTCAGACCGATTTTAGATCTCAGGTCTTTGAACAAAGCGCTCATGAAGAGACCGTTCAAGATGCTCACTACCAGGAAACTCCTCGCGCAAGTGCGCCAGGGGGACTGGTTCATCTCTCTAGACCTGAAAGACGCCTATTTTCAGATCCAGATAAATCCCCGTCACAGGCCATTCTTACGTTTCGCCTTTGAGGGTCATGTATATCAATATGCCGTTCTCCCGTTCGGCTTATCCCTGGCGCCCCGTACATTCACGAAGTGCATGGATACGGCGCTCGCCCCCCTGCGGAGTCAGGGGCTGCGTATACTGAATTATCTGGACGACTGGCTGATTTTGGCTCAATCACAGACGGAGCTTCTGTCGCACCGCGCAGTTCTCCTCGACCATCTGAAAACACTGGGCCTCTCTGTCAATTGGACAAAGAGCTCCCTTCAACCCAGTCAATCGATTTCCTTCCTAGGAATAGATTTGAACTCGGTTTCAATGACGGCTCGCCTGTCCTCACAGCGCGCACGCAGTATTCAGCGTCTAGCCGCTTCGTTTCAGATGGGCACCCGCATACCCCTGAAAACCTTTCAGAGGATGCTGGGTTACATGGCCTCAGCCTCCGCTGTGCTTCAGCTGGGCCTTCTGCACATGCGCCCGCTTCAGCTCTGGTTAAACAGCCGTGTACCCCACCACGCGTGGAACACAGGCCGCCAGCTGGTCAGGGTTACGCAGACATGTCTCACGGCACTGCAGCCATGGACAGTAGCAGAATGGTTTCGGCAGGGCGTCACGATGGGGACCTTTTCCCGCCGAAAAGTCATCTCGACAGATGCATCCAACAGGGGTTGGGGTGCAGTCTGCGAGGGCTCACCGGCCTTCGGCCTCTGGTCGACTCAGGAAAGCCCCTTACACATAAACTGTCTGGAAATGCTCGCGGTCGAGAACGCGCTCTCACGCTTCCTCCCGCTCATTTGGGGACACCACGTCCTGATCCGTTCGGACAACATGGCTGTGGTCTCCTATATCAACCGTCAGGGCGGTGTCAGATCCAAGAATCTCTTTCTTCTGACGCACCGCATTCTAGTTTGGTCCCAGAGCCGCCTGCTTTCGCTCAGAGCGACGCATGTGCCGGGCCATCTGAACGACGGTCCAGACATACTATCCAGGAACCTCATCTCCATAGGAGAATGGTCCCTGAACACACAGACGGTCCAAATACTGTGGCGGCTATTCGGCAGAGCAGAAGTAGACCTCTTCGCGTCAGAAGAGAACGCTCACTGCCCAATATATTTTACGAGGAGCGAGGAAGCGCTAGCCCAGGAATGGCCTCGCCGCACGCTCTATGCATTCCCTCCGATCGCTCTGTTACATCAGGTAATTCAGAGGATCAGGGACACACGCCACTCGGTGCTCCTCATAGCTCCGCGTTGGGAGAGTCAAAGCTGGGTTCCGGAGCTCACTCAGCTGTCACAGACAGCCCCGTGGCCCATCCCAGTCAGAGCAGATCTCCTCTCTCAGGCTCGCGGCACGATCTGGCACCCCCATCCACAGCGATGGGCGCTTCATGCATGGGTGATCAACGACTATTCGTCGATTTGCCAGAGGGAGTAAGAAACACTATCATACAGGCTAGAGCACCTTCCATGAGAAGGCTCTATGCGTCTAAATGGTCTGTGTTCTCAAAGTGGTGCACCGAAAAACATCTGGACCCACGGTCATGCGAGGTACCGTCTTTGCTAACTTTCCTTCAAGAGATGCTGGACAAGGGCAGGTCCCCCTCCACTCTCAAGGTTTACGTGGCGGCCGTCGCGGCGTTCTCTGAACCCCGGCGCGCTCAGTCCCTGGGCAAAGACGAGTTATTCATCCGCTTCCTCAGGGGAGCTAAAAGGATGAATCCTCCGCGGCCCCCGTCGGTTCCTATCTGGGATCTTTCTATAGTCCTCGAAGCTATGAAAGCACCCCCGTTCGAACCGCTCGAGTCTGTGGACCTAAAATACCTCTCGCTCAAAACCGTTTTTCTGACGGCTCTGTCCTCAGTAAAACGCGTGGGGGATCTTCACGTGCTCTCATCCAGCGCCGCGTGTCTCGAGTTTGGACCGAATGATTCAGTCGTCATTCTCAAACCTAGGCATGGCTATGTCCCGAAGGCGATTGGTACCCCGTTCAGGGCTCAGATTATTTCTCTATCGGCTCTGCCTCCATCCGATAGTGAGCGCGACGCTAATCTCCTCTGCCCGGTTCGGGCTCTGAGATTATACACTACGCGCGCTGCCGCGTTCAGACGCGCTGAGCAGCTTTTCGTGTCGTTTGGGGGGCGCACCAAAGGTCTGGCCGCCTCTAAACAGACACTGTCTAGATGGATAGTGGACGCGATCGCCTCTGCTTACGCATCAAAAGGCCTGCCCTGCCCTTTGGGCATCAGGGCGCACTCCACCAGAGGCATGGCCTCATCGTGGGCATGGTCCTGTGGAGTTTCCATTCATGACATTTGTGTGGCCGCGGGATGGGCCTCCCCGTCCACTTTTGTCAGATTTTACAATTTGGAAGTTCCCGCCTTGCAGGCAAAACTACTAGCTGTCTAAAAACCAGCTCCCTAAGAAGCTGCATCACTGGGAATCCCTCACACAACCGGTTCGCCCCTTGTGTTCCCCTAAGATGCTTATGTATACACTATGTGCCCGCTCTGCCGGCTTCATTGTACATTCACTCCACATTTTATTATTCCCCCGGTATCACCCTGGGATTCATGAGTGTTTTCTTAGCGCGCACGGCGTTGACCAGGTGTTCCCGTAGCGTAAGCTAGCTTACGCAATACGAGAGAACCTCTCGTAAGAGAACGAATCGGTTACCTAACGTAACCTCGGTTCTCTCTAGAAGAGGGAACGAGTATTGCGTTCCCGGCCGTGCTTGCGTTACTAGCGTTTCGCTTCACGCTGAAATAAATCAACATATAAGCCTGGGAGAGACTGTTTTATACACCATAGCCACGCCCACTCTGGCGGGCTATGATGCAATGAGTGCGCGGGCGCTTCCCATTGGTAGCGGGTTCAGCCCCGCTCTCCCATAGGCTTAAGCAGTTCTCTCTGAGCAAACCAATGAGCTGCTAGCTAGCCCGCTCTAGGTCTGCCGCAGAGGAACTGCGTTGTCAATGGATACAAATTATGAAATAATTTTTGGCTTCAAACTCTCAGCAAAGATGAATCTTTCCCGTAGCGTAAGCTAGCAATACTCGTTCCCTCTTCTAGAGAGAACCGAGGTTACGTTAGGTAACCGATTCGTTTTCATTAAGGTCTAAAAATAAATTGAATGTCAGTTTTTTTGTCAAAAATGGGTTTTCATTAAATTATTTTTCTATAATCTTGTCTATCATCTCTGAATATACCTTGGCAAAATTCACTAGTTTAGTGCAGAAAAAAATAGCGAAAAAATTCCGATTTATAGTGGCAAGCTGAAAAGAGTGTGGAACACGTACGGTGGAGGTGCCAAAAAAAAAAATCGCCCACAGCTCTCCTTCTCTTAACACTACAAAGACAGTTCACCTATCAAAATAAACCACATAACATCTAGAATAAAGGTATATCAATGCGCATTTCCCGCCAGTCCTGTGTAAACTACAACGGCATGTTTAAAAAAAAAAAAAAATGATCCAGAGCATTATCGTGAGATGCGGAGCGGAGCTCAAGAGAACAACGGAGTCTGAAGTAGCTGCTCGCTTAAAAGATCTCGCTCGCTTCTCAATCGTCCAATTTCAAAGCGGTTTTCACAGGATGAATTTTGAGTTTGTAAGCTTTTGAATGATACCTAATCTATGATGACTATTAAAATATGTGATATGAAAAAAAGGCAATAAAAAAAAGAGCGCCAATCGTCCCGCTAGCAGGACGTGGCAGTTAATTTAACCCGTTTTTCTCAAAATTCCGTTCCTGAAAATCATAGCGATTAGCCGACTTCAGATAACCATAACTTTTGTTACCGACAAACGATAAAATAAATAAAAACAGATTTGGAAAGGTCTTTGAAACCAACTGTAATAGGTAACATTTCACCATGTGATGGGTTTCCACAGATCGCATCACATATGCTATGGGTCAGTTGAGTTATTTGTCTGACAATCATTTTCCAGGGAGGATGAAATGTTTGGTTATGAAATTTGAAAGCTTTGATTATGAATGATTGTGTATCTTAATTATTTATTCTTATCACCAGCTGTTTGTCTGTATCGATATTTCTCACTAACATGATGCTTTACAACAGAAGATGGTCTGCCTCCAGTCATATGTGCATATTGTTTTGACTCAGTGGCTGTGTCACTCTTGTAATTGTTCATGACTAGGTTCCCGCTGCTGTGTGCACATGATTGGCCTTCCTAAGTTGTTGCCATGGCAATGCTGCCTTGAATGACAGGCTTGGAGGCAAGTTTGGCAAATGACGACTAAAGCTGGCCACTATTACTAACTGGTTCCCTATCAGGGAACTCGAGCTGCGTGACAACGCTTTGGGAACGCCCCTGCGTGAGTGCGTCATGAAGCACGTATGAAATCAGTCCAATGGCGAGACGGAACGTCATAGGCGGGTGACGTCACCGACCAGGAAACTATATAAGCACCCCAAAACACAAGCGCGTCAGCTTCTGAGTCTTCAGCAAGCGCTCTGTGTGTGAAATATATCAGTCTGTGTCTCAAGTGTTTTTGTCTGTCCTTAGAAGTTGCTAGGCAGGAGTTTTTCACATATAAAAAAACTATAAAGAGACGATATACACATATATATATATATATAAATATGGCGAGCGAACAGCAGTTCAGAAAGTGTGTTCATCCCTGCCCACGTTATATCACGGGTGGGGACACTCACGATCTGTGTGTTGTTTGTATGGGAGTGCAGCATGCCCAGTCAGCTCTCGAGGGAGCTGGTTGTGAGCATTGCGAGCGTTTGTCGATGAAAACGCTCCGCTCCCGCCGAGCCCTCTTCGAGGAGAGTGGTTCGGTTCGCGATCCCCGCGGTTCAGGTCCCGCTGCTGCCGAGGCACGGCGAAGGCTTCAATCGTGGGGATCGCAAATGGATCTATCAGCGGGGATTGAGACGGGCTCTGCCTTATCTCAGCCCTTACCTGGTAGATCCAGCGCCTCAGATCCGGGTTTGGAAGCACGCGCTGCGGTTTCTTCCGCCCGGGCTGAGGCACCATCACTTCAACTATCCAGTTCTGAGGAATTGGACGTTGAAAGCGTGGTTACAGCAGAGACTGGGGACTCGTCACTTCAGTCTCCTGCTAGTGAGGAGCTTATGGAGGTGCTCACTCGCGCTGTAGAGAAACTAAGCATTGAGTGGCCAGCCGATAAACAAGAGTCTCGTTCGAAAAGCAAGTTAGATGAGAGATTTCTTCCTTCTCGGGCTGCACCTCCACGCCGGTGTCTTCCTTTTTTTCCTGATCTCCACACCGAGGTGTCGAGATCATGGAATAAACCTGTTTCTTCCAGAATATTTTCCCAGCAAACGTCTGTTTATTCGAATATTTCTGGGGCTAAGAGCTATGGTTATGGGGCGATGCCTAAGGCTGAGGAAATACTAGCTAGTCATTTATCTCCAGACACGGCATCGTCCTTCAAGACACCGGCGTTGCCCACCAAGCCATTAAGAAATACCTCGGCTTTGGTGGGCAAAGCTTACTCGGCGGCAGGTCAAGCAGCAGCATGCTTGCACACTATGTCTATTTTGCAAGCCTATCAAGCAGACCTATTAAGAGACATTAGTGAGGGGGATGAAATTGGTGCAGACGTGATTCGCGAACTACGTCAGGCAGCTGATCTTTCTCTCCGTGCCACCAAAGAGACGGCCAGATCAGTGGGCCGTTCTATGGCAGCTATGGTGGCTACGGAGAGGCACCTATGGTTGAATTTGTCAGACATGAAAGACAAAGAAAAATTTCTTCTGGATGCCCCGCTTTCGACTTCTGGCCTCTTCGACTCTGTGAATTCGGTCGTCGAGAGGTTTCAGGAAGAAAAGAAGCAGGCGGCGGCGCTCCAGAAATTTCTCCCCCTCCGTGTCCATGTCTCCGGGGCTGCTGGGCGAAAGGAGCAGCCCCGGCCGTCGAGTAGCTCCTCACACAGGGCGCAACAAAAACGAAGTGTCGCGTCTCGTGCTCCTCCGCAGCAAGACTGGGACGAGACGCGGCGCTCTCAGACGAGGTCCTCCAGGGGCAAGGCTGATCTGAGGACAGTTATTGTCGCCAGGAAGGCCTCATCCAAAAGGAAATCCTGACGCCACAAACGTCAGGATGATGAGGGTGGTCCCCACCGAGAGGGGAAGGTGTTCGCCGCAGTTCATGGCGCCCGTTCTCTCTCGGTGCCCTCAGGGGCCCGTTCTGCTAACCCCGCCTGCGTGCCGGGGCGTAGACGGTCCCAACGAGCGTTTTCCCGAGGGACGTTCGCCCGTTCCGAGGAACGGCTTAGAATGGTCAGACCAGTTGTTCCCTGCCGGTGCGCTGTTACAGGGCACTGTGTCTGCCACTCAAAATATTCCAGAGGCCAGTCTCGAGAGACTGTTACCCTTAGTAGAATTTTTGGCAGAGTGGAAAAGCCTTCCAAATGTATCTCTATGGGTCCTGCAGACTATCGAATATGGGTACGCGATTCAGTTCAGATCACGCCCGCCTCGTTTCAGAGGGGTTCTGCCCACTGTGGTGGGCCCCGAGCAGCCTCTGGTTATGGAACAAGAGGTGAAAACTCTTCTGCTGAAGGGGGCCATAGAACGGGTTCTTCCTCCCAGCAGCGAGTTGGGTTATTACAGCCGATATTTCATCGTTCCAAAGAAGGATGGGGGGTTACGTCCAATTTTAGATCTGCGCCTATTAAATCGCTCTGTAGGGAAGCTCAAATTCAAGATGCTGACTCTCAAGCAGATCGTGTCACAGATCAGGTCCGTGGACTGGTTTGTCACGATAGATCTAAAGGACGCATACTTCCATATTTCCATCCTTCCACAACACAGGAAGTTCCTGAGGTTCGCTTTCGGGGGCAAAGCGTACCAATATCGGGTTCTTCCGTTCGGCCTAGCACTGTCTCCCCGAACTTTCACGAAATGTATGGATGCAGCTCTGGTTCCGCTGCGACTCCAGGGCATCCGCATTTTAAACTATATCGACGATTGGTTAATTCTGGCTCAATCGGAGCATCAGGCGATTCGGCATCGAGATGTCGTTCTCGCCCATATAAAAAGGTTGGGGTTGAGGCTCAACGCCAAGAAGAGTGTGCTTTCTCCAGTACAGAGGACCACTTTTCTGGGTGTGGTTTGGGATTCGGCGACGATGCAGGCACGTCTGTCTCCTGCTCGTATAGCTTCGATTCTCTTAGCCATCAAACAGGCAAAGCTAGGCCAGTCACTTACTGTAAAAGAATATCAGAGAATTCTGGGTCTGATGGCAGCAGCGTCCAACGTTATACCTTGCGGCCTGCTGTACATGAGACCACTGCAGTGGTGGCTCAGGACCAAGGGGTTCTCCCCGAGGGGAAACCCGCTCCGCAAGATCAGGGTTACGCGACGGTGTCTCCGTGCCCTGGCTATGTGGAAAGAACCTTGGTTCCTTTCCCTAGGTCCTGTGCTGGGGGCTCCGTGTCGTCGTGTAACACTAACGACGGATGCCTCTCTCACAGGCTGGGGGGCGATCATGAGTGGTCGCTCAGCTCGGGGTCTGTGGCAGGACCATCATCTTCAATGGCATATAAATTGTCTAGAAATGCTGGCGGTGTTTCAGGCTCTGAAACACTTCCTCCCAGACCTGAGAGGTCATCATGTTCTTGTCCGGTCAGACAACACATCGGTGGTCTCTTATATAAACCATCAGGGGGGTCTGCGTTCGCGCCCGTTATACAAGCTGGCTCGCCAGATCCTTCTATGGTCCCAGGGGAAGCTTCTTTCATTGAAGGCGATTTATATCCCGGGGTATTTAAATCAGGGGGCAGACATCCTGTCGAGGCAGGGGCCGAGGCCCGGGGAATGGAGACTCCACCCCGAGGTGGTGGAGCTCCTATGGAAACATTTCGGTCGTGCCGAGGTAGACCTATTTGCATCCAGGGAAACATCACACTGCCATCTGTGGTTTTCCCTAAGTCATCCAGCCCCACTGGGGTTGGATGCGATGGTACAGGAGTGGCCGAGGTCACGCCTGTACGCATTTCCCCCGATTGCTCTGCTCCCAGGGGTTCTGGAGAGGGTTCGCCGGGACGGGGTCAGTCTACTGTTGGTAGCCCCGTACTGGCCGGCCCGAGTTTGGTTTGCGGACCTAATTTCTCTCCTCGACGGCTCTCCTCTGGAGATTCCGATCAGGAGGCACCTTCTCTCTCAGGCGAGTGGGTCGATACTTCACCCCCGCCCGGATCTATGGAGGTTGTGGGCTTGGCCTCTGAGGGGGCCCAGCTCATAGAATCTGGTCTCTCGACTGAGGTCGTGGAGACCATCCTCCACTCCAGAGCTCCGGCCACTAGGAAATTATATGCCTTGAGGTGGAAAATGTTCACCTCCTGGTGTGGAGAGCACCAGCTGGACCCAGTTAACTGCCCAGTGGGTGCAGTGCTGTAATTCCTTCAGGAGGGTTTCTCCACAGGGTTATCCCACTCCACACTGAAGGTGTATGTTGCGGCCTTATCTGCTTACCACGTCCCTTTGAGTGGAGCTTCTCTCGGGAGACACCCACTTGTAACCCGTTTCCTTCGTGGCACTCTGAGGCTGAGGCCAGCAGTTCGCACGAGGGTGCCGACCTGGGACCTGGCGGTTGTCCTAGAAGGTCTCTCTCTAGCACCGTTCGAGCCCATTGAAGAAGTTTCTGAGAAATTCCTCACTCTAAAAACTGTATTTCTTCTTGCTATATCTTCATTAAAGAGAATAGGAGATATTCAAGCTCTGTCGGTCTCTCCCTCGTGCTTGGAATTTTCACCCGGTGTGGTGAAGGCCTTCCTCCTTCCCAGGCCAGGCTATGTTCCCAAGGTTCCAACTAATGTGGTCAGGCCTATTGTACTGCAGGCTTTCTGTCCTCCTCCATTTTTGACGTCGGACCAAGAGAAACTAAATCTGCTCTGCCCTGTTAGGGCTTTAGATGCGTACATCCACAGAGCTGCCCTGTGGAGAAAGAGTGAACAACTGTTCGTTTGCTTCGGACCCCCTAAAAAGGGCTGTCCAGTATCTAAGCAGAGGTTGAGCAAGTGGGTGGTCGAGGCCATCTCACTTGCATACGAGTCCGCCGGTCAGCCTTCTCCTTTGGCTGTCCGGGCTCATTCAACCAGGAGTTTGGCTGCCTCTAAGGCTATTTTGTCAGGAGTATCTATTCAGGATGTTTGCGATGCGGCAGGATGGTCATCACCGCATACATTCGTTAAGTTTTATCATCTTGACTTCAGCTCCACTCCAGGGGCGCAGGTGCTTTCGTCCGAATGTGCGCTCTGACTTCACACGACGGACACTTGCTCGTATGGCGGCGTTGGTATTAGCGTTCCCAAAGCGTTGTCACGCAGCTCGAGTTCCCTGATAGGGAACGTCTCTGGTTACGTATGTAACCTTAGTTCCCTGAAGGGAACGAGACGCTGCGTGTCTGTGCCATACTCCCAGCATGCCCGTGAGCACTTGCTTCAGTCTTATCAGAAGCTGGGGTGCTTATATAGTTTTTGGGGTGCTTATATAGTTTTGGGGTGCTTATATAGTTTCCTGGTCGGTGACGTCACCCGCCTATGACGTTCCGTCTCGCCATTGGACTGATTTCATACGTGCTTCATGACGCACTCACGCAGGGGCGTTCCCAAAGCGTTGTCACGCAGCGTCTCGTTCCCTTCAGGGAACTAAGGTTACATACGTAACCAGAGACGTTTCTCAATGATGACCTGCAGGTCAGTATACCAGTACCTGAGACTGTCAGTACTACATGACCGCAAGTCATCCAAAATGAGTGTTGATTTGCTTGTTAAAATCAAAGCTTGTGTAAATGCTTGTAAAAAAAAGCTTAAACCAGCCTAACCTTGGTGTGCTGGTCTCCGTGTACAGTAGCTGGTCTCCCAGACTGGTTAAGCTGGTGTTTACTTGAGTGAGCAGCTGCAAAATGCTCAAAACTCCTCTAGAATCAGCCAGACGAGTCTGGGAGACCAGCTTAGATCATCAAACCAGCTTAGAATGGTTTAAGACATCTCTAGTAGGTTTGTCACATGCAGTTGTAGACTTTCATACTTTTGTGCAGTGCAAATATACGTATGTGATGGCATTCTAAAGTCCATACACTAATAAAACCAGTATACATAAATACATTGATATGGCACCAATAAATTTGCAACTATAGTCGGCAAGAAGATTTCTGTAATCTCTACATATCTACATATAGTGCAATGGCTGCAATCAGTCTTTATGTCCTTCCTCATGAGTAGAGGCGACCCAGATGTCAAAAGTGCCTAGCACAGCATTTTGCAAGGTACATGGGTCTCTGAGCATCAGCCATCTATTATCCCAGAGAAATTTTTTCTTGGTTGATACTTTTTCTGGGTTTTTTCATTGCCGGTAGCCTCCCCAGGGGCTTCCCAGGAAAGGTTAACTAGTCTTTTCTTAAGCCTTCACCGGATGACAAATGGCTGTGTTCAACCCACGGGTCCCTTCGCTGCCCATCCCGTACCTCCTTTAGCTCATTCAAATTCACTTCCTCTCACCCTTGGCCAGAAGAAAGAGGGCAATAGATGAATGGAGAGATGAAAGAACAGTGAGATAGTAGGATGTAAACGTAGTGTGATGGAACTCACAGAATTGTGAAAGCTGTTCCACCCTTTGTTGTCTGACCTTGTCATACTCTTCCTCAGCCGCCATAGATATTAGTCACTACCCATTCTGTTTTCAACTAAATCTAGTGTATGTGGAATCTGTGATTTTTTTATCACATGACCAGGGCAAGAGCCATTTGCTTGCATGACTTTCACACCGTGTGGCCGTGGAATGGTGCCACAAATTATTACATGCTGTTATGACCCTGTCTAGGATGAGGCTACCACGTACACTGGAATGAGAAATAATTATCTTTTTGACTTTTTTTTTTACACAACATTGGAAGCTCAACATCAGGGGTTAAGCTAGTCTCAGCCTCAGATGTCACGCCCACGGACCGTTGGCTGAACGTCTGATGAATATTGTACACAAAATTGGAAACACTTCAGGAGTTTCAAAGTCGACATCTGATTGTTTGAATTCATAAGGGGCCAAACCCCCTTATGGAAGAATCAAGCCGTTGTGTTTACAATTGTAACAATGAGCACTTATCGGGTTCAACTAAACGCTGGATTTTCAAAAGTATATGAAGTATATATAAAGTTCATAGAATCTTTAATATATGTCCAAGAGTTTTACTCACCAGTCTGTTATTGTAGGGACATCAACGTTAAATTTCCACGTACCTAAACAACACTGTAAAAAATGATTTTTTGGTGAAGTAAATACTACTGAAAAAAAAACAATGTCCCATAAAAAAAATCATCAAAAACTAAGTAAATTCCATATCAGTACTTAATTCGAGCGAGTAGAAATGAAAGTGTAAATATCAACTCAATAAAATTAAGTAAAAATTACTCAACTTTTCTGATACTGGGGTTCCCATCATGCACTGGATCTTGAATAATTAATGAGGTTCATTTTTCACTGGTTTCCAGCTGTATTTACACTGTTTTATCATTGATTTTTGTTGTCAGTATTAGTAACTTGCCATTTTGTGACATTTCGAGTAAATTTTTTGCTCAAAATGACACATTCAAACACAAAAACGACCCATCAAATGTTACCGCCATTGTGTATTGTCTACCAAGTATTGAGGTCTTTGCATTCACATGATACTTAACATCTGACATGATGTAATATAAATTACTTAGATGATCTAAGTAAAGCACATACTACAAATGACTAATACAATTCAATATTATTGTTTTAGTGAATTATAATCAGAGCATGTGAGCGGAGTGGAGCGGGAGCGAGCGGGGAGCTCGAGCGGGCGGATCTTGGACAGAGCGCAGAGCGGCATTTTTAAAAGGACGGAGCGTCGCCCTATTTCCCGCTCCAATTTCGCTCCGCTCACACCACGAGTCTGAAGCATGCTTAGTCAAGCCTGACCCAGAATCCATCCGTGTCTTGTACATCATAGATGTATATAACATAGACAATAGTCATCAACAGTAGACTATTTTCAACCAAAACACACGTTATTCAATTTTGGAATGTATTTTCCCCGCCTGGCTAAAGTAGCTTGCATTGTGTTCAGCATCCCAAGCGGGTCTGCGAGCGCAGCGAGGGTTTTCTCCGCTGCTGGCCTGCTGTCAAGAAACCACCGCATGAGTCTGAAGCCTCAGACATTGTCCAAACTTGTGTCCTTGAAGTTGAACTCAAAAGAACTGTAGATAAGGAAAGCAATTAAATATTTTTTTTTTAAGTTTGACAACATAAGCCAATTTAAATTGTAATTGCACGTGCACTCAGCGAAAAAGTTCAGTTATAATAATTTTGGCCTAATAGTTAATTTACTTTTAAAACTTTGATGTAGGCATATAGCCTGTATATTTTTATTTAATTAGGCCCATTGATTCGTTTAATTTTACAGCAGTTTTTTTGTACAATTGATAGCCTATAAGCCAATTTAAATTTTAATCATGCGCGCTGCGCAAAAGTTCAGTTATCAAAATTTTGGCCTAATACTTAATTTACTTTTAAAACGTTTATGTATATATTTTTTTATATTTTTGTTCATATAATTTTTATTTATATTATTAGGCCCATTTATTCGTTTAATTTTACAGCAGTTTGTGTGTAGGCTACAATGGATATAGACCTAAGCCAATTTACATTTTAATTGTGCACGTTGCGCAAAAGTTCAGCTATAAAAATTCTGGCCTAATAGTTAAGTTACTTTTAAAACTTTTATATATATTTTTGTTTATATAATTTTTATTTATAGTATTAGGCCCATTTTTTCGTTTAATTTTATAGGACTTTTTGTGTAGGCTAGGCCTAATTTGTAATTTGAAATAAAACATTTCTATATGGAAAATGTTGATGCTCTTTAGTTCTTTGGGAGGTAAGGCTTGTGGTCTAAGCTAAAAGTGAAATACATACGCAGATTTTTTTATATGCAGAGCGGGGGGCGATTTGAGTGGAGCGCGAAGCAAACTGCGTTGAGCGCTGAGCGATAATGAGCGGAGCGGCCTGATGTGGCTTTGAGCGGGGGAGCGGAGGGGTGAACAGGTCCGTGAGCGAGGAGCTGAGATTCTCACCGCTCCACTCCGCTCATATGCTCTGATTGTAATGCAAAGGCAAAGGAAATTTCAACTAAATCGATATTAATCAATCTTTTACTAGCCAAGTTAAAATTACTTATTTTCTTTGTTACTTTCACTTAACTAGGTTAAGTAAAGTTTACTTAATTCCATATTCCAAGTAAATTTAACTTAAAGATTTCTAATTAAAGCTACTGATAAATATGTTTAGGTTTTTAATTGGCAAATCTTTGTAAATTTACTAGCATTTTCTGAGTGAAAAAAGTTGCCTAGCTTTTTTCAAGTAAATCCTACTCCAATTTTTTTTCAGTGAAGATGCGGAACACAAATAACTATGATTGGTTGCTTACATGTCAGTCAGACGGCCTCCGGGCGGTCCTTGGCTAATTAAAACTGCTTTGGAGTCCAGACCTTCAGACTGATGGCAGAAGGTCTGGACTCCATTGCAGTTTTCATTAGATATGTGAGACTAGGATTGAGCATACACCAAAACAACAAAACACAATATATCTTCAGAACAAACCGATTAATCACTCTGGAACTGCATGACAAAACTGATTGGCTGATGGCACCACCAAAAACTCTCTTTCCCTAGCAACTGTCATGAGGTATGATGTAAGCGATGGGGGGAAATAAAAGTCCATTACATTATTTTAAGAGTGTTTCAAAAAAATAATTGGATAACTGATAACTGGTAAATCTACCACTATAATGCAATAAAATATTTGTTAAAACATTTCATTGTGTTCAATCCCTTAAATTAGTAAAATGGAAATGTACCTAATCAGTTTGTTTTTGTGACTGTTTGAAAATATTTTGAATGAACAAGCTGAGCAGTGGAATTGTAGTTCTAAGCATGATTTGAGTAATTACATGTAACAGACTTTAATAATAAATGAAACAAATACAAAACGAGTAAAAGTAAAAGACAGCAGCCCCTCAGAGATGACTGCTGTCACATATAACAAAATAAAACACAAAATAAATCCAGGCCTGGCCTCTCTCGATCTTCACAGTCCTCGCTCCTCCTTTTATGCTTCCGCTCCTCCATGAGAGATACGAGACCGGCGCGACGCGCAGGTGGCGCTCATTATCAATTACGCCACCGGCCTCGCGCCATTCTCTCGCGGCCCTCGGCCTTGTCCTGCTCTCCACATTACAAAATTGTTATTTTGTAATATTTCTTAGCATTTTGTGTGTGTGTGTGTGTGTGTGTGTGTGTGTGTGTGTGTGTGTGTGTGTGTGTGTGTGTGTGTGTGTGTGTGTGTGTGTGTGTGTGTGTGGAAATTAAATCCTGGGAGAAGAGAATAAAATTGTTGTATTTACTGTTCTGCTATGTGAGTATTTCTGTTCTGATTATGCATGTTGCTTTAATGGGTAACTACTTTCCTCTTTACATGTCCATATTTTACAGAAAAAGTTACATTTAACATTCATTTTATTGGACCCACATCCCATTCACACTATGAAAGATAGATACAAAGCTCTGTAATGTCAAGTCAACTTTATTTATATAGCGCTTTTTACAATACAGATTGCCTTAAAGCAGCTTTACTGTGATAACAGAAAATTAATTCAACAAAGATTGTTTTGGTTGGATGTACAGCAGCTCTAGAAGAAAGTCATTGTCCGGTTTAAGTAAATTCAGCACTGATTAATTTACGAGTGTAAAAATCATTAGTTATGATTATTAATTAAACTCTACATTGGTCCTTAACTCAAACGCTTGTAATCACATCATTCTCTATAGGGCACAGCTGATTTGTTTCTTGCTGTGTCAGTAGCCAATGACCTCACATGCTCAACCTTCAAATACTTGGTTTGCATTTGCCTTAGCAGTCATGCACTCTTTCAGAAACCCTCCAGATTCCCCAGCTCCACCTGTATAGATCTGCTTCAGGTAATTCATGTACTCCATATTGTACAGAAGCAGCATGTTTTTATTGCTCACAGCAGCGTGTCATGTATGTATCGGCAGTAGCGTGTCCCGCACTTGCTTTGCAGCAGCAATAACAGCAGCAGCATAGCAGATCTATTTCGCCAAGACTAAATACATCAACATTTTTGTACATATTACCATGCCAAACACTCCGAGAGTTGTCATGACAGATCTATAATGATAACAGTTTGCAGCTATATAAATAAAGTTGACTGCATCTGCAGCTTTAAATACTCCAGACCTTAAAAGTCAGAAGGATTCTGATTGGTTGTCCGAGTTTTTATCGTACTTTAAAAAAAAAATCGTTATGAAAGTGATTTTAGTGATATCGTTCCTTTGTGTCATTATTGTTATAGCTATGGTATGTGTTTTCCCATTCTTACAGAATTAGACCAATTTATTCAGACTTTATAGTTAGGACGATAACTATAACAAAGTTATATTAACATTAACAAAGTTATGTTAGCGTTCGCATAAATGTACAATAACGTTCTGTTGATTGTAAGTGTGCACTGCAGTTATGTCATCTTTTACTTTAAATGCTCAAGCTCTAAAGTCAGGTGGGTTCTGATTGGGTATCAATGACTACGTTTACATGCAGCCAATATTTGGGTTATGGTTGGGTTAAGGTCACTATTCGGGTTTCTGAAACATTAGGAATAACCAGTTTACATGCGTGAGCAGAGAGAGTTTCTCCTGTATACATGGAATTGCAATATCCCGATGTAAACGGCGACGCACGGTTAGCGTCTGGACATACGGACAACCTTAAGACGCAATATGCGTCATTTCCGATTCTTCTTCCTGTATCCAAAGACAACAACAGCAGCAGCAGCACGTGGATAATGAATAGTTCGGGGCAGATAGCGATCGCCTTTGTTTGCTCTTTGGTGCTGGTACTGACCTCGCTCCAAATGTATGCTGTGCTGCGTCTCGCCATGTTTACTTCCGGTATACTGCACGCGGGTTTTTGTATGCGCCGAGAAGTTCCTCTACTCAAAAGACCAAGACTCCTTGCGAATAGAACATGCGCAGAACACAAATCATTATGGTGATATGCCGATACGCGTTTACATGACCAAAAATTCGGGTTAGAAAAGGGGTACCCCAGGTATCATATCCGGGTTTTTAAAATCCGGATATGAGGGTAATTATGAGGGTTTTGCCGGTGTTTACATGGCCGTGCGTGACCGTGTTATTGCTAATATCCCGGTTTTGAATGGGTTATTGGCTGCATGTAAACGTAGTCAATGTTTTTATCCTTTATCAGCTGGGGAAAAAATCGTTATGAAAGTAATTATAACTATATCATTCCTCTGTGTGGTTATCGTTATAGCTGTCTTGTTAACTTCCCTATATTTCATAGAATTAGAATGATTATTAAAAACGTATAGTCATCGTCCTTGGAGTAAACAGCCCATAAGTCAAATATGAATGTTGAATCTACATGCTATTTTATGTTAATACATTTACAACATGCAGAACCAAAACTGACAGTTAAGCCAAAAAAAATCAACAAGTGTTAAATAGCCTATTTGATCTAGACAAATCTTGAATAGTCGCAATTCTTGCAGCAAGAAGTCAAGAACTAGGCAGAGCTCTCCTTTACAAGCAGAGTAATCCTTTTTTGAATTCTCCTGTCTCTTGTTGGCCAATCACACACAGGGATTAATTGAGGCTGATCCAGTCATTTGAAAGATGAAGAGACAGTAAAAAGAGAAGGGAGCAAAACTGAACGAAATGTCACCAGACACTGCTGAATGTTGATTAAGACATTATGAATATAATCATAGGCCTGCAATTGTTGTTATGCTTTATACCAAGAGGCTAGTCTTAGCCACACCCACATATCAACCAGCTGCCCTTGATGATCCACTAAATAATCACCACTAGTTTAAGAATACTTGTTTGAGCAATTGCTATGTGTCCCGGAGAAAGCTGTGTTGCCGAAACGCGTAGATCTACTTTTGACTGGTTTTAATGATTTAGCCAAGGTCATTAAAGGCTGTTTACTTTACCACGTGACTGCCTTGGAGTATTTAGTCTACGTAGGCATGCAATACTCGTCAAATTTATTTCAGAAACAAGTTACGTGTGCTGTAAGCATGTGTACACGTGTGTGAGTGTGTGCATCCACGTCTGTTGAAAATGACGGATGGCACGGTCGTTGGAGCCGTCAGGTAGAAGGTTATATGCGTGTTTGAGTGCAGCATGCGTTTTGTATATTTAAGCTGAGAGGTGTAAGTGCTGTGCTCTTTTTCAGCTCAGCAGGTCGGAAACCTTTAGGCTGAATAGCCTTTAATACTGCAGGAAGGCTCTGTCTGCATTGATTACAGAGCCTCAGACTGGACGCCAACATCGTCCATATCTGCTGCTCCGCACACCAGTCGCTGCTCCGCATCACAGATCAGGGAAGACAGGTGCTATTCTACTGAGGTCAGGAGAAGTGATTACACACAGAAATTCTTCCTCTTTAGTGCATTTTCTTCTCCCTGAATCTGTTTATTCTGGAAATTCTATAGTTTGGCATTGAATCTTTTTTACTCTCTGCCCCATTTAAATACATATTCTGCATTCAATACAAGTTAAGCTCAGTCGGCAACATTTGTGGCATATATTTACTACCACAAAAAAAAGTAATTTTGACTCGTCACTCATTTGATTCATTTTTTCTTTCTCTTTTTTTTTTTTTTTTTTTGCAATAAAGCTCAAATCAAGGTTACGACGAGTACTTACAATGGAAGTAAATTGGGCCAGTATTTGAAAGATTTAAAAGCAGAAATGTGAAGCTTTTCTTGTCTATGATGACGTTGAATTAATTAAAATGTTTTGGGCTGTGGTTCTCAAAAAGGGGCCGGAGCACACTTTTAAGGGGGTCACATAATGACTTAAAATTATTTAAATTAAGTTATTTATAAATAAACTAACTTAATTAAAATGCTAAAAAAAAATAATAATAATAATTTTAACTTTCAACTATTGTTTTATTGTTAGAACATTTTCTGAAAGTTCTGAAATCACAGAAACAATTGCTGTTAATTAATTTAATATATTGACATTTTAATGTTAATAGATTGCCCCCATTCACTAACCATAACCCACTGTAAGTGCTCACTGTTGTTGATTGAGCTTAACTGATATTGCTCCGTTAATTTGTTACAGGCTTCATCTTTCATGACACTTAACAGTGAATGCAATAGCACTAATGAAGAGTGGACACTGATAAAAGTCTGTTTGATAAGTTCTCTGTAATTTGAACACAATGTGAGGGGAGTCTGATATGAACTGAGCACAGATGAATGCATCCAGCTGTCCGCACTTCTAGCAGTGTGGCCTTCCAAATCTGCTCTCTTCATTAGAGCTCTCGCTATGGGTGGGTGCATGTTTGTGTGCGGCCAGATTGCTTATTATATGTACAGGATCCAGTCCCTCCCTACGGTACTGTGAGCCCAGAGAGGGCAGGAGAGAGAGTCATTGGAGTAGATTGGCTCTTTGTCCAATCTAGAAGGGTCAAACGGCTCTAAATATAGAGGCGTTGCAAATATAGCCACTTCTGCTGGAGTGTGTGTGTGTGTGGGTAACTCAGTGACAGGAAACAGGCAAGATTTGAACCAGGATGTGTTCTAGCTGATCTGTAATCCTGCCCTCTGTTGGACAGAGCAGAAAGTACCATGGCCGGCTCCTTTCTGAATGCACAGTATTGGAGGCTGTTCCCACACTCCTATACGTAATTTGCTTTTGCTTGAGGTCTGAACTTTGAGCTGGGCAGTTTTAAAGTCAATATGAAATTAAAATTGCACCTATTTTCTTTCTTATTTCACATTTCTAGTTTTATTGTTTTTATTTCATCAAAATGTAATCACTTCCTCCGCCTTTGAATGAAGCGACTTTCCCTTTTAACTGACTTCACCTGCGTGGCATTAAAGGCATAGTGAAAAGGATGACAGAATTTTGGTGTACAGTATGCCTTTAATCATTTTAGTCTATAGTCAAAAGGTTTTATAGGCATTGTTTTAGTCTGGTGTTGGAGGCAATGCCACCTTTTTACAATCTTACCATTGAAATGTAGTAATTTAACTCTGGTTCAACAAAGCATACATGTAAGCTCACATAGTCAAGTATAACACTAGCAACACCAAGGTCATGGGTTCGATTCCCAGGGAAATCAAGTCCCTTTTGGATAAAAATGTCTGTGAAATGCATTAATGTAAATTTAAAGGGACAGTTCATCCAAAATGAATTATTTTCATCATTTACTCTCCCTCCTTCATTCCATATACACTTTTTATATTCCACAGAAGAAAGAAAATCATACAGGTTTAGAGTTTCACATGATGGTTAGTAAATAATTACAGAATTTGTACATTTCGCCAACACGTTATTTAAGTGTTTTGTGACTTCATTTTTGGTTGAATTATATCTAGTAGTTAACATCATAAAGGTGTTTAAGGTTACCAGAAAAATATAATAAAGTTTACAGCTATAATGTCAAATAATGATTTGAAAATGAAACATTACCATTGAGATTCATCAACATGTTCTCAAGGATCTTTCTAATCTTGACCTTTAACCTCTACTTAGTCAAAAGCCTCTTCAAAAGCAGGGTGCTAGGGAAGTCAACTGCAAACTCCTCGTTCCAGTATGTAATACCCACTTTTTATGATTCAGTGAATTCATGGGCTGTGTTTACACTGGCACAAACAAATAAAATTTTTTGCTATCATCTTACAGAGATCAGATATTGTTGCACACATATAAACACAAAAATCTATACAAGATCAGAATTTTTCTGCATCCGTTGTGAGCCACTTCCAAATATGGTTTTAAGTAAGATATATATCCGATATCTGGACATCTGACCCACACTAATATCTGAATCCCACTGGAATTCTAACCCAACACAAGGTGAGGGAAACACATTATTTTTCTGAATGTCGGTTAATGAAGCAGACATGCCTGCACAAAAACTCACAACTCTCTTTTATTGAGGTGTAAATTTTAATGTTTTTTTTTTTTTTACAAATTAAATACCCTTGTTACTGAAAGCTATGCTATATTTTTCAGCAACGAGGTGATAACATCGCTGTTCTTGAACTAATTAAACTCGCACCTTCACTATATAGAGTTGCTGCACAGAGAAAGTTGATTCACACAAAATGTGAAGGCCATTTTACGTTGACTTGAACTTTTTAATCTCAAATTATATCTTGAGCTAAATCGCATTGTATTCTCATACCGCTCTTCTGGTGACATTTCATGCAGTTGTTTGCGCTGTCATCTAATGCAAACAAAAATATCATCACGTAGGCAGTCGTTGGTTTTTGTTGGGTGGTTATGTCAGAGGTGTGTACGAAGCGTAAGAAAGCTTGCCTCTCCGGCTCGTGTATTACTGCACTCGTTCTCAGTGTGTTTTAGTTCTTGATCATGTTCTGCGCTCAAGACCTGGAGCCGCTGCCAGATCCCCAATCTAATATTCACATATCCAGTGTTGTTTTGCGTGAAAGCGTGGTGGTACAAGGTTATGTATTTTTAGCCACTCTGCTTTTTAGTTCAGCGTGTTGTATCAGCGCCTTTGATGCTGAAAGCCCTCCTCTCCAAAGCGACACTCTTGTGCATGTAAAGAAGTGAAAACATATCTGTCTGTGCACGTTAAAGGACGAATACCGACCGTACTCTCTGTAACATGGTTTGACGCGTTCTCATCTCGGCTAGACGGAGGAAACATGCGCGATCAGTCTCGTTTTCTCTCCTCCTCTCTCTTTGATGAACATGCTTTGTCACATTCCCCCATCCTCACCCCTCCTCTCTTTCTCTCTCTTTCTCTCTCTCTCTCTCTCTCTCTCTCTCTCTCTCTCTCTTTTTGTGCTCCCCCGCACTCTTGTTCTCTCCCGCACCTCTCTCTCAACCTCTCTCTCTCTCTTTCTCTCATGCTCCGCAGCGATGCTGTATAATACTCAGAGCTCAGAGTCTGTGCAGAGCTCCAATCATGTGCAGATGTAGGATGGAACAGCCCTTTGTATTCTTTTCTCCGCACTCGCAGAGAGGTTGACAACAACTCCGTTTCCTTTCTCCGGCATTCATTCCCTCATCTGTCTTTCTCTTACATACTTTAAGAGCTTTCCCGTCGGTTTGTGGACTAGAGCGCCGTGCGACCAGGAAGGGGGAAAGTGGCTGCATGCGTATGCACGCGTGTGTGAAGTTGTGTGAGAGAGGGCGTACGGAGACAGAGAGGGCAGAACTGCTTCTCGTAGGTGGCTTCTGAAGCCCCTCGCTCCTGCGTCCCGGAGAGAGAGAGAGAGAGAGAGAGATCGCCAGGGGACAGCGTCTGACGGTTCGGAGAAGAGGAGAGGAGGAGATACGAGGGGAAGACTCACGCTAGGAGAAATGCATCACTCAGGCAGCACCAGCAGCAGAGCAAAAGCCCTCTCTCAAGAGACCGGTAAGAGCTCTGCAGAACCGTGTGTGTGTGTTTTGTGTGTGAGAGAGAGTGCTACTGAACTGTGAAAGGTTGTAGATGAAACTACTTCAGACCGTGCTGGAAAAACCAGCACATGTTGTGTTTTGGGTGCTGGTGGCTTCTTAGCTAGCTAAAAACTTCCTTGGTCAACTGGCTTCTCCAGAAGGACCAAGTTTTCCTAGTGAACATCATGGATGTGATGTTACACCACCTGGACCAGCAACCAAACCAGATGAAAATTCAGGCTGATTTTTGTATTTTTTTTTAGCTGGGAAGCTCAATGTCAATGCAAATCATTCTCACTTGCGTGCCTCTAGCAGTCAGGAAACCACAGATAACGGGGCATCCATTCATCTGAGAGCTTATGTTTCTTCTGTTTGTGCTTTTTAGCCGCTAACTTCTTTTTTGTAGGTCTCCGTTGACAAGCTTGGCACTTTAGATATATGTTGGTTGACAGTAGTTTGAATGAGTGACGTTCGACTTATGGTGGCGAATGGATGCGCCTATGGTTTATGTGTTTCCTCCCTCTCATTTAATTATTCATGCATGTGCGAGTTTCAATATTTACAAGCCTGCAGTTTAGCCTAATTTACCTCCCTGTGTAAATGGACCAATTTGCCAAATTTGATCAAATTTGCATTTCGGCGATAACAAAGTGAGCACTTTGTTGAGGCAGCGTTGTTTGCTGAGTAATTGAGGAATTTTTAGTTTGTAGGGGTGGAGGGGTGGAGGGGTGAAGGGGGAGGTTGTTTGGGGTGCTATGTCTCCAGGGAATTTCTATGTAAATTAGGAATTTGCTGTGTTTTGACTGCTTTTTAATGATTTTTAATCGACCACGTTCAGGGTGGGAGTGCCTGAGGCAGGTTGTTTATAGCTGTCTAACTGAAACTGGGGTCTCGGATGATCATATGTGTCTGCTAGTAGCCATAAGTGAGATGTTTGGGGATCTTGTGGCATATTGGGGTATTGTTCTATTGGTCTGATTTAGTATTCTGGTGATCTCAAGTAACCAAGGTGACAGTTAAGATGTGAAATACCATTAGTTGTTAACTGTGTGTGAAACCTTAACGTGTGCAAATCATCATGCTTTTTGTTTGAATGTGCACCCATCCATGAAACAACAGAATGAAATGAAATGCAAAGTTATTTTTATAAAACTTCCACTTATCTTTTTCCTTTGTTCTCTCACATACACACACATGTATGTGTGCGAAAGCTCACAGCACTTTGATATCCGTTCACTTCTGCACCATATGCGTCTCAGAGATTGTGTAAACAGACCTGACTAAAGAGGTGAAGAATACTGCGAGAAAGAGAATGAAAGGGTGAAAAGATAATAATAGCAGACCTGATGAGAGATACAATTTAATTTAACCCAGTGCACAGGCTTGAGTGTAAATGTGTGCTTTTGGTATACATAATCAGTGATGGCTACATGTAGCTACAAAGCACTGAGCGGCCCCTGATCAAGACCCCTAAATCACTTCTAGGCCGTACTGAACTGATAACAGTGCAATTTGAGGATTTTTAGTCCAGGGGCACACATTCACAGCTAACCTCAGCAAAACACACACATACACACACACACACACACACACACACACACACTTCTTACACTGCAAGCCAATGTAGAATTAAAGACAGAATCTCAGCTTTGGAAGAAGCAAGAGTGGATTAAGCGTTCCCTCGCTTTCCATCTATTTCTTCCTGTAGTGAGCTAGTTTAATGGGCCCTTGGTCTGTTGTGGAGCCATATGTCTGATGACTGATCATTTGATCACACAAAACTAACTGTGAGAGTGATAGAGTAATCAAGAGATGGAGAAACTTAATTGGGTCTGTTTACCTCACTAAGTTGAGGCATGTTTGTGGTGATGAGGACGCCGTCCATCAGGAATAGAGAGAGAGGGAGATTTTAATTGAAAATATGGATTCTATTAACCCTGCCGCCCAGGGCTCTCATTAGCATCTCATTAGTGTGGAGGAAAGGTAAGGAACAAATTCTATTATTGTTGCAATAGGTGGCGATTTTTCATTTACAAGGTCCAGAGTGTAAATGCAGCCACTTGTTCTGTGTCCCAAACACCCCTTATTAATAGAAACTCTCCATGGAGAATCAAGCCACAACATGTTAGAGAATAAACATGCAATATGCGTAATTTTGCGCTGTTAAATATCACAGCTAACTTTTCAGTAAATATCCACACCTAACTGATCTGATTACCATTATGTGTAGATAAGAAGTGTGTGTGTGTGTGTGTGTGTGTGTGTGTGTGTGTGTGTGTGTGTGTGTGTGTGTGTGTGTGTGTGTGTGTGTGTGTGTGTGTGTGTGTGTGTGTGTGTGTCTGTGTGTGTCTGTGTGTGTGTCTGTGTGTGTGTCTGTGTGTCTGTGTGTCTGTGTGTGTGTGTCTGTGTGTGTGTGTGTGTGTGTGTGTGTGTGTGTGTGTGTGTGTGTGTGTGTGTGTGTGTGTGTGTGTGTGTGTGTGTGTGTGTGTGTGTGTGTGTCCGTAATAATTTCTAGTTGAGTTTTTATTAGCCAGAGGCCATGCACACATGCAGGGCATGCTGGGAGGCTTGTGGAGAGGGGAAAAGAGGAGAAGAGACAGCGTACAAGACTCATGCAGTCATTTGCACGACTGGCGGTCGACAGACCTCCCTGCTCGTCTTGATTCTATAAAAAGCTCACCCCCCCACCCCCCACCAAAACCATCCGAAAAATCTGAATTTTAAAGCAAAGATATATCCCGTCATTTTCCCTCCTCTGGTTTCCAGCTCTGTTTGACATCCTCCCCTTATCCCCCCCCCTCTCTCTCTCTGCTCTCCGTAACTCAGTCACCAGCCCCCCCTGCTGGACACTTGAGGTACTGCACACATACTCAGGCCTGCACCAGCAGCGCAGGTGGGCGAGTCACGGCACGTTTAACCCCAGAGCACAGCATCCACACTTCCCGAGTTTCTGTGATGACAGATGTGCAGAAATTGAAACGCTCTTTGGTGTTTATTCCGCTCTGCTCTCTTTTCATTGTGTGTGTCACAGGAGCAAATCATCAGCCAATACGTGATTCTTGATTCTGATCTGATTTACATATGCTGGTTCTAAATATTCTTTTAAAGTGTTTGTATGATGAACAATGGTTTAAATTAAGTCAGAGGGTGTGTTTTGATGTGTGTGTTGGGGGACTTTGAATGAGTCAGGATAATTTGTTGTTGGGGTCAACTAATTTATCTAGATTTGTTTTGTTTTTTTCTTTAAATTGGTGCTTTAGATTTTAGGTGTTAATGGGTTAAATTAAGAGAAACATCTTCTCTAAGAGGATTTTAGAGAGATGTCAGCGTGCTGGGATGTCAGAAGTTGTCCTTAAATTCATCTTTCATCTTTAAACGAGAGAAGACATGAGACAACACAACCCAAGATGAGATGAGGCAAGTCGAGAAAAAATAAGATGAGAAAAGAAAAGAAATAGTTGCATCAACATGTTTTGAGACAAAACAAGATAAAATGAGCTGAGACGAGACAAAACAAGACAGGAAGCAATACTACAAGAAGAGACGAGACAAGAAGAAATGCACACACAAAATCACATTCTCCCTATCTCCCTCTCGTTCTCAGTTTCATTTTAATGTGCTTTATTGGCACGATAAGTAATTGTACATTGGTGTTGCCAAAGCATTAGCAGCATTTCAGCATTCTGTCTCTTTCCTCCGCTGATGCAGGGAGTTTGGGGCGTCTGATTTACAACACCGCTTGTCCTTCATCCACCCAGACACCTCCACAGAGACACGGGAGACTGGATTCAATCTCCCACTGACCTTCATTGTGAAGGACAGAGCACTAGAGAGGTGCAAAGTGGCAAAATGCATAATCTAAAAAAAAAAAAAAAACACACAAATGCTTTCAGTATGATTGAAGACGTGTCGTCCTCACAGATCGGCCCAAAAGTGTGAGGAACCCAAGTAGATCAGTCATTTCCTTCCTAAAACAACTCCTCTCTGGCTCTAACCAAATGGAAGAGCCACGGAAGTTAATAGAAAGTGTTGAAAAATGAGTAAATGTGTGAAGAGGTGACAGAGTGAAGGAGTGAGGCTGCAAAAACAGCATGTGCCATGGAGGAGCCAAGGGAGCTACAGCTACAGAGGATGTGATTAAGTTGTAAATACTGTCAGTGTAAAGGTCAATCACCAAGTTTACAAGCGTCAGTTGTTCGAGAAAGAGGCTGAGATGAGAAAGAGACGGATAAAGCGAGAAACAGAGGGAATGAATGAGAAAACGAGAGAGGATGTGTGGGCTTCGTGTCGCTGAGATGGAAATCAAGCGGCACCCACATCACACAGAGCTTTACAACCATCTGCTATCACACATGCTTAATAGCGCACACATGACACACACACACACACATCCTCTTCAAGAGCTACGTCTCCAAGCCCACAGGGACTTTGTCATGCTGCCCCCATTAGGGATGTGCAAAACTAAATTTTTTCATAAACCACTATTCGGCAAGTTGTCTGAACGACGTAATGACCTTTAGGAAGGCCCGTATAATTACGCTGATTTAGAGGCGTCTACGCAAAGCAAATTCTAGCAGTCTAAATTCTAGCATAATTTAATAGGTTGAATAGGTGATTTCCAAAGTTGTTCAACCCGACCTAAAGTCCCCAGTAACCGGAAGTTGCTACTGATTTTACTTCAGTGTTGTGATGTACAGTATTTCCAAAGCACATTTTCAGATTTTGATTAAAGATTACCACGACAAACTTTTTTTTTCTGTATATTAACTTGCACTGATTATTTGATCACCACAAGACCAGTAATGTGCGCCAACAAAGTGAATAGGGTAGATTTTGATTTCATGACGGCTTGACAAAAAGACAACTGTTATTTGTCTGTATTTGACAAATAATAAATAAGCAAATAGAAATAGTTACTACCACCTAAGTTATAAACATTAAGACAACCATTTCAAATTATGGGGTCATAGATAAATACATTTCTTCAATCTTTAATATATATATATATATATATATATATATATATATATATATATATATATTAACATTAACAAAAATAGAGTAAGAACATTAATATTGTGTACAAATTGAAAATAAAAAAATAACTGTCTTCTCTTCTCGTGTTATCTTGAACTAGATAAAGAGAAATAAAGAGTGTGTGATGTAAAGAATGAGTGTTCCGTATTATTTCAGTAACGTGTTGTAAAGCAGATCTGTTTAGTATTGATGTACTTCAATTGTCACGATAACAATATGTGTGATTAGTCTCTAACACTGGAATATTAAATGGCTGAAAATGCCATATAAATGATCCCTCTGCCCACATAATGGTACATTGTAAATGTGCAGTTGATTCATGTGCGGAATTCAAAGTCAAGTGAGGTGACTCGACAGTTGAACAATTAGCTCAGTTAAACTCAACCACCTAATATCCCTTTGTGACACACACGGCAGACACGGCCAACTGCTGTAAACAGCATTTGTTCTGTTGTAATCAGGTGCTGTTACAGCCAGATGAATGAGGGGGAAATTAGCATGGTGAGGCCTTGGAGAGACAATCTTGAGATTTAAGTGTTTAAACCTATCATTGGTTCACCTGTCATCTTCTCCGTGTGTACAGCATTTCCACAGATGTGCAGAAAAGAAAGAGAAAGGGTTTGCAAGAGTGTGTGTGTGTGTGTGTGTGTGTGTGTGTGTGTGTGTGTGTGTGTGTGTGTGTGTGTGTGTGTTAGGAGTAGGCAATATGAGCAATTAGATTATTTTCTCTTTTTATTTGGAATTCAATAGACACAAACCAAAAGATTATTCATATAATTTAATAAGCCTGTCATCAGTGCAAGAAAGCAATTTAAACTACAAGATTCTAGAGTAAAACAATAAAAGAAAATCAAGACAGATTTCACTACATTGTCATTGGATGAACCACATTCAATTGTGTTGTAAAGTACCATGTTAAAGCTTAATTGTATTTTAGTTCAGTTGTGATGTCACTTAGCATGGCTATGTACATTCTTCTTCCTTCTAAGTATCACATATAAGTAGCATAAAAGCAGCCAATCCAATTAACATTCACACAAATATATCTACTGCAGTATTAAAAGTATAGAAAACCCCTTATCAACTGCCATGTCTAGTGTCACATGGTATACACTGTCATCAGCCCTAGTGTGTGTTTATTTGATTAGGCATGTCTATATTAGTGTGCTATGAGTGTGTGTTTAAGTGTGTGTGTTTAGTGGGGCTGGCCTGTTGCTGTGGATGGATGGAGGTATTCATTTTCTCTGCAGTAATTTGGCCGCTTATTTTGTATGTGTGTGTGTGTGTGTGTTTGACTGTCTGGCAAGCTGGCCAGTTTCACGCATCACTTCCCTGGCTGCTCGCTCGAGCGCTGCTGGCGCATGTGAACCAGCTACGTGTCTCACAAACCAGCATTTCTACACCTTCCCGTGTCCCATGGACCCTCTGTCTCCTTCACCTAATCTCTCTCCTCCTGTCCTCTGTGCTGTTGCGGGTGATGTAATCTGGGTGGTGCGATTGCTCATTGTCATATATTAAACTCTCATTGTGTTCCAGATATATCGAGTCTCTCGAGACCGTGATACTCAGTAGCACAGCGGTCCCTTGGTGCCAAGAGGAATGAAGCCCCCTGGCCAACACTCATTAAGCTTTTTGTGTGGCTATTCAGGTAGCTAGCACTGTCACGTCTGTGTAAAGGAAAGCCTCTTGGCGCCCGTGACGCCATCTGACAGCTTGGCTGTCAGTGCCCATCGACCTAAAGATTGCTTTCCACAATAAAAGTGAGAACTTCGGTTAGAGCCAGCTGTCAGCGACACATCTCCCCATCCAGACGAAACGCCAAGTTCACCTGAACCTATAAACTCAAGAAGACACACCTAAACGCAATCGTAGGTGAAAATGACACTCAGCTGAAGCCGTTCCCACCCTGTCTACGGCTGGTGGCGTGAGGTGCGGGAGCGGGTTTGTTGCTAGCGCTTGTTTGCCCTCCACTTCCCGAGATCGACATCCTTTGATATGGGCAAGAATCGGATTTGACTGTCAGAAAGATTGAGTGGCTCTCCGCCTTGTGAGAAAGGTCACGCGGGCGAGAAATAATGTGTGAATGAAGAGAGAGTCCAGGAAATAGATTTTAGCCTATTTGTCGTGAAAGAGATTGACATGAGAGACCGTTTGTTTCTCAGAGTCTTGCGCCCCTGTGTATACAGGTGTTTGAGGCACACGAACATTCGCACGCCCCGTGTATGTATTCGGGAGACAGATGCCTGAGAAAGGAGATCTGTGTAAAATTCTGTATTGAGCCATTATCTGAGCAGACGCTAATGATGGGGAGAGGGGCGACGGCAATGTGACCTTGCCTTGGGGACAATAACAGCATGAAATCGAGCCCCATGCATCTCTGTGTGTGCGTGTGTGTTCGGCTCTGAGGAATGGCAGTCCGTTAAAATGGGCAAAGAGGCTTGGAGACGAGAGGGCAGTGTAGCTTTTTCATCCATCATTCTTGATCACCCAGTGACGCCACCTCTCAACACGGAACGAATCTGTCATTCTGCCCGCACACGCGTACACACTCACTCAGATGCATTTGCTGGTGATTCTCTTATGTGGAGCTGCATTATGTACCAGTAATGGCCTGGTAAGGATGGCCTGCATATTTGTGTGTGTAGATAGATAGTGTAGACAGATAGATAGATAGATGTATACAAAATCCTTACTGTTGTGCACGCATGTGTAATTTCCATCATATGTGTTTATTTGGCATGTGGATTGCACAAACGTAATGTGGGGCCACTCTTGGCCTTGTGCCATCTGAAGCAGTGTGCTATTAGCATTCCTCTCGCCGACTCCAGATTGGTATTGATCTGCCATCCGCTCTATTCATTGCCAATTCTCTCAGCAGCGCACGCCAATACACCTGCCCCTGCAAACATCCACACATGTACTGGCACAGTGTATTAACAGGTGTGTCCGTAGATTCATTCACATGCAAAGCCCCCATTCGTATGCCTCCGTCACATTCAATAAACACCATCTCGCTATAGGAACTCGCTGGATACAAGAGCTTTGTTTTCAGAGTGCTGTTTCCCGTGGATCTCAAATACGCTCTCTCGCCACCTTTCTCTCTTAAACCTGGCAGGTGTGGGCACAGATGGCGCACAGGCTTATCGAATATCAACACACAAAAAAAGAAGAGAAATCCTTTAAGTGCTGCAGTGGGGGAGGGGGACAGTTTCTTTTCCGCGCTTCGTCCTCCTGGGAGCCGGTGTGTGGGGCTTGTGTCCCGATCCTGAATTTAGAGTTTGTCGAAGGCAGGGCTTTGAATTTGAAACAGATCAATGGTTAGAAGCAGAGGCCTGAGCTTAGTGACTTTCTGTGGAAGAATGTCCACATCCCTCCTCTCTTCCTCTGCTATTGTGACGACCCAACACCCTGCTGTCCACATTACGGCCCGTGCACACAATGTTCCCCACGTCTAAGTTCTTCCACATCCATGCTGTCACTGTGTGTGTTGTTACAGTGGTCTCTCTATGAGTAGTCCCGCTGGTAAGTGCTGCCAAAGCCAGAGGAAGTGCAGTACAGCTCGCTGAGATATGGATTTGGGCAGAGCTGCTTCTCGCCGGCTCCATGCAGGAAAGTGGCTCTCTGGCTTTGATTTGGAACGGTTGTGATGGCTGATCTCAGAACTTTGTGTGTGCACAGTTGCTTGACACAATACACTAGCATCGGCTTTCGAACCAGAGCTGTGGAATAGCAAATTCTGAAACTAATGAGAAATAAAAGTCAACAAAACTGACTATTTATTTACCAATTTTTTGGCTAATGAATGTCAACCTGTAACCAAATAGCTTTTAAGGAATTGTTTTAGGCCACTCATTGGTATTCCTAATTAAGTATTGGTAATATATATTACACTTTATTTTGATGGTCAGCTTTGGACATTCTACTAACTATATGTAACTTGTCAACTAACTGCGGTAGACTGTTAGGTTAGAGTTAGGAATTAAGGTTCAGGTAAGAATGTCTAAAGTGGACCTTTGAAATAAAGTGTTAACCATATATTTTATGCTTTGGATTGGCTAATGAAACTAACTGCCTTTTCTAAATAAATGAGTAAATGTAAGCTAGTATGTAGTTTCTTCTTTTTTTTTTAAGTTATGTTTTTGGCCTTTTTGTGCCTTCATTGGATAGGACAGTAGAGATTTTGACAGGAAAGCATGGGGTAGAGAGAGAGGGGAATAGGATTGGCAAAAGACCTCGAGCTGGGAATCAAACTCGGGCCGCAATTGAGCTATATGTCGGCGCTAACCACGAGGCTATCGGCGCCGACATGTAGTTTATTCTTGATTGCACAGTTTCATCTGGTGGGAAACTACAGTCAGAATTGCTCAGACGCTCAATAAGACCCAAAAGCAAGTGGCTCACAAAGTAAACATAATTTAACATTAATGGAATATTATTTATATGTATAGTATTTCTGGCAGACAAATGTTTGATGAAAATAAATTATAAGCCAAGAATAGATGCATATTTCTCTTATAATTTTACTCTTGTTTTCCCATTTAAAAATAACTATACTTTGAAATCTGCAATTCTACAATTGGCTGTACAGTGGTTTCCCACCGGTCTCAACTGTGAGCCAGAGCAATATTAATAATAATAACAGCCCCTTAAATGTATTAATCAGCATTATGCATCATAGTTGACAATATATATCAAGCCGAAGCTACATGACCATATATTTGAAAGTGGGTGCTAATTGTGTTTCAGGTGGCCATAACCAACAGCAAACTCATATTCAGGACTTCACTGATTAGAGAAACACTCTTTTTATGATCCAATTAATACAGTCCCATCCTACTTTTTTTTTTTTTTCACACATCACAGTGCATCACATTACGGAAGTAAAATAGGTTGTAAGTGCTCTTTCATGTTGACTTTAGACAGAAATCTTGAGAGCTGAGTGTTTTCCATTCAGAGAGATCAAGGAGTTATTGTTATGGAATGCTAATGAGCAAAGCCGTCAGCAGTCGTGCTCCATATTACACAGGAAATCAAACTGTCAGACAGAATCCATTTGATCCGAGTGTCTGGAATTGTACAGATCATGCATGTCCCTGTAATACTATGAATTTGGTTCATGACCTGCATTTCTGTTACTTGATTGGCCATTTACATGCAGTATTGTTTGTGTGGTAGTGTTTTGTGTGTGTGTGTGTGTGTGTGTGTGTGTGTGTGTGTGTGTGTGTGTGTGTGTGTGTGTGTGTGTGTGTGTGTGTGTGTGTGTGTGTGTGTGTGTGTGTGGACTTGCCGACCGTCTGCTTCGCTCAGGGTAGACGTGTGTTATCAGTGTGGTGCAAGCATATTACTATCATTTGCATATCCTTCTCCTCTCTCTCTTTCGCTCTCTCTCGGTGAGGACGTGGGCCGGAGGATTAAGAGTGTAATTCTGTCTAATCCTGCAGGTAGACTCCATGACTTCTCCTGATCACCTTTCCTCCAGCAGGGAGCACAAGACGAGGGGTCGGAGAGGAATGGCCCACTTTTGCTTTAATGACAGCAGAGATGCATGAACTCCACAAGTTTGGGTAAAATCGGATGGCCATGTTCGCCAGCATTATTTGAAACTGATCCAAAGAGCATCTTGAGCTTCAATGGAAGCAAGAAGAGTCCACATGATCAATGTCACAGACTTGCTTATTTAATTAGTGACCTACACTTAGGACAGATTCTTAAATATCATAGTTTTTGCACAGTGAAGGCAATACGTTGTATCTTCCCACTAAATAATAGTATGCTGTTTGTAAAGTTTTTATTCAACATTTATATTCAATACAATTATTTAACCCGTTAACTAGATTATGGTCATTGGTTAGAATATTAGATTTTAAGCACACTTATTCATGAAAACATGGATTTCCACAGACTATTGAATACTGCACAGATGTGGCGTTGATGCATTTATACGTGAATTACACGTGCAGAAAGTAATGTTTTAATGAAAATATGAATATAAAAATAATAATAGATGAATGAAAATCTGATCATTTAAATGTTATAATTTAGTTATATTTTATACACATGAAAGTATTAATGTGTATTTTTTTTTATAAATAATGATGCTGCATTTCATTTTGAAATGCACTTTCAAGACAAGATAGCAAGGCGTTTATTTAACCCATTAATAGAGGATATATTTACATTTTAGGCAAAAAAAAAAAGCATTGATTTACACCGAATGTTTAATACTGCTCAGAAGCAGCATGAATGCATTATTAGAATTTTGAAGTGTAGAAATTATAAGTGTAAAAAAAACTAAATAAAATAAAATGGATAAATGAAAATTTATAATTTAATTGTATTTTAAATGCATATTAAATATTGACATTTATTTTTTTATGAATAATTGTATATACTCAAGATAATGGCCGAGGTAGAGGCTGCACTTTAACATGTTCCAAAATTAATTGCACTGTGCCTTATGCGTTCCTACATACACACACACACACACACAGAGAAAATGGAAACACACTCAGGTGCATTCATACGTAGCATAAAGTAAATGAATGAAGAGGAGGAGGGGTGGTAAATGTGTGGGTGAGTGTGGTACGGAGGCTCGGGGCATTAGCGCTCTGGGCTGACTGTGGCCATCGATCGCAGGCTGGTCTGCTGATGGGGATGAATCATTCTCCCTCTGTCTCATTAAACACAGCCTGGCCTGCCCTCCACATCATTACTCTTCTCCCATCCTCTCCTTCACATTTTCCGTCTCTTACTCTCTCTCTCTCTCTCTTTCCTCACACATACTCCAAGATAAGGCCTTTCCGTGAGTACACCGTTTACACGAGGATGGACCTTTGACCCAGGGTGATGTTGCTGTTTTTAGCGCCTCTAACAGCTCAGCCTCAGCCTGACGTGGCCTGATAAAGGAATAAAATTCGTATTTTCTTTTGGTGTTTTTAAGTCAAAAGGTTAGTGAAGTGCTAGAGTGGTTAATAAAGCTCAATAAAGTGGACAGTGATTGTTGTCTCTCACGCACAAAGACACTGATACAAACACACACACTCAATTTTTATATTTCTCTAGAGCATCTGCGAAGCAGTTTGTTCCATCGTTAGAAATGGGCTGTGAGATGTCCTGCTCTGTAATTTCCCTTCCCCTCAGATTTCTAAACCCTTGAAGATTTGACACCGCACTCATGTAATCAAGGAGTCATTAGGAGAGAAATTGACCCTCACTTTATTTTCATTCCCACCATTTTACACTTGGTGGCCTCCTTTCATTCCTGTCTCTGTCATCTCCTATCTCATGTTTTTTGGGCATGCTGTTAAAGGAGTAGTTCACCCAAAAAATATATTTCTGTCACTATTTTTTTTTTTTTTTAGCTATTTCTGGCTATCAAATCTCAGAAAGAAGTCGTATGTTCACCAACGCTGCATTCATTTGATAAAAAGTACAGTAAAAACAGTAATATTCTGAAATATTATTATAACTGGGGGTGTTTTGTACAATTAAAGTAATGTTTTCTCCAGTGATATATTTTAAATTTTACTTTATTCATGTGATGGCAAAGTCTTTGATGAACAGCATTTATTTGAAACAAATCTTTTAGTAAAGGTTTACTGTCACTTTTTTATCTATTTAATGCATTCTTGCTGAATAGAGGTATATTTACTTATTTATGTACTGTTATGAACAATAAGTTGCAAAGTTCACTTCAAAAGACTTAGAATATGGCACGCATGTAATTTTATGGTCATTTTTAGAGCCCCAGTATCCATTCACTTTTATTGTATGTCAAAGAGCACTCTGATGAACCTCAGGGTTGGTTTGACGTGATGCTGCACTTTTCCTTGTGATCAAAGTCCTGTTATGTGATCGCTCCAGATTTTACTTTCACCTAAATATCTTCTGAAAACCTAAAGAGAAAATTATATAAGTATGAACTCAATAGCACAGCGGACTGAGGAAGAGATGCAGAAACCAGGCAACGTGACACATCTAAGTCGTCAGAGAATAAGCAGTAAAAATAGTGTTCCTATAGTACAAAGCACGATCCATTAACCATATCACACTAAAGCTGAATTCCCTCGTCTTTCTTCCTTTGAACATCTTCAGTTTTCTAGAAGGCTATTAAAACATTCAACCTTCACAATTAATGTTTGACAAACCTTTACAATAATTAAGTTATAATTAAATAAGTTTGACAATAACCTGTATCGTCATTGCCATCAGAATCCACTGGAATGTTTAATTCTCTGAAGAACGGCATGTTAAAGAAAGTGTGGTTGAAATTACAGACCTCCTGGTGTTTTCTGAGAAATGAGGGTCTTATGGACTGCTATGTTTCCATGCCAACTAACTACGATTCTGATCCTTGTGATTGTTACCAGGCCTTAATAGGTCATGTACCATGTTATTAGAGTGTGTATGTGTGAAGGGGGTGGATGAACTGTGGTGAGTTGAGAAAAGATGAAGCGTCATGAAGGTCTGTATCTATTTTTAGAGCCTATCTTATTCCTACCGTCCCTAGGGGGTGGCTGATAGAATCAATGTTATCGTTGATTAGATCTGAGTGAAGAAACAGTTTATCTGAAACACACATTGCTTGTTCATGGCCCTTATTCAGGTTTTGACCTGTCATATCAGCAGGGAACACCATCATTTAAAGGAACCAAATATGTGTGTTTTTACAGTGGATATGGTTGGTGCATGAGTGTTTGGGCATGATGAAGAGCTCCTAATGGCTGACGGATATATTGATGAGCTGTGCTTTGTGTAAACTAGTGTAATTGGCAGGCTATCGCTGCATAATAGTGCTGTTTCTCCTCTCTTCCTTACAGAGAGAATGCTAATGCCCCAAGCGTCTCTACCGCACACACCTGCTCACTCTCCTGTCTTATTTCTCAGCTTGTGAAGACAGCAGCGGAATATGTAATTGTGTGTTTCAGACCGCTTGCAAACCTTTTGCCTGGAGCATAGTTTTCGGGGCTCATAGATATATGCCAAAAGACCCTCAAACAAGAGCATCTGTCAGCATGAAAGCTCCATTTTACCTCTTTGCGGACTTACGCTGTTGTGCAAGGCTATGATAACGCATTAGAGCCAAATCATGTTTCTACAGTTCAACAGACGTCTCTCGCAGTACCGAACTCTCTACAGTCATTAGGAAGTCCGTTTGAAGACGATGCTCAATGGCCCCATGGGAATAAACTGCTCTCTCTGATATTACACCTATAGAAAGCGTTTTTGATCTTCAAAAGGTGCACCCAGGTTTTTATCAGATGCCGTCAAAGATTTTATTTCTTTCAAATGTGGCAGAAATCCTGCAAATCAGTGTCCTACAATCTTTGTGCAAATGTTGTAATTAGTCCTATTTTTTTTTTTTTCGTTCATATGAGCAATATGATAGAATGAGATTTTGTCTGGTTAATTACAGTGCCCAAAACGCTTTCTGTCTGGCTGATGAGAAGAGGATGGGGTGTGGAGAGTGTGTCATTAAACCTCAGGGACGGGTGTTCAGCTTCGGTACAAACTACTCTGTGAATGTATGGCTGGAGATTCCTTCAGAGAGAGGTTGATGTCCTATTTCCAAAGAGCATGTCAAGGGGAACTTTTTCTTTTCAAAAGAATAGAGTTGGTAGGGGGAAATGAATCAGTTGAGTCACTCTGTCTTTTCCCCATCAAGAATAAAAACTATTATATAGAACATGAATGGTACTTAACCACATAAAAGTCATTACCGCAATGTTATCTAAGTGGATGCTAAGGTGTCCTGTGTTGTTTTTTAGTTACTATAGTATTACTTAGTAATTTATAACTATAGTAATATAATCAAATCGAATAATATTACAATCATAACTTTAATATTTGGTGAGTTGTGTGTTTCCTAAATCTAAATATGAAAAAAGTAGTAGTGATGTTTTATCTCTAATCTGTACACTTATGAAGATGAAAATTTGACTAAAATTGATGATTAGAATATTTTCCATCTCATTTTACACTTTCAAATAAGAGCCAAGGAATGCCAAAAGTCATAGTCATATTATACAGCAGGATTTGTCTGTTAATAGTCAATCAGAACCAAATGAGATTAGTTTATTGTAGTGCACAGCTTTAGTTATTTACCACACAGAAGGAGAAATCTTGTTACCTCAGTTTGGCTGCTAATCAGAGGTGTAAAGTTTGTCGAGTTATTTCTTTCTCTCCCCTCGGCTCTCAAGGTGCTCTCTTTGCTCTTGAAACAATTACACGGCGGTGAAGGCGAGATCAACGTGAAAGCAGGTGTAATTTGAATTCTCTGTGCAGACGGAGAGACAGGAAATGAATGTGACGGGATCACAAGACACCGCTGCTTTGTTACGGATCTCAATTAGAGCCGATTGCAATGGGAGAACTTCAAGTATTGATCTCGAATGCGCTCAACAAAGCTCTCTAAAACAGTCAGGCCAGCAACTGGAAAGTAATTTCAATGTGCTGGAATCTGGCTATTTGAAACCTAAATTCTATTTCCTCTGTTTCTCAAACAATGAAAAAAAAAAAAAAACTTTCAACAAAAAGATGTTCCAATGTTCCTCTAGCTCTTCTAAAACAGAACAGCAAATAAATGTTGACATGAATAAGTGCATAAATATGTAAAGTCCAAAGCAGCGGTATCAAAGGCTTGCTGTTATTGTTGTTTGTGTTTTTTTCAGCACTTGACGAGAGCCTCATTTGAAAATGTTTGCCTTCTCTCCATCTGGGTCAGCTGAAAGCAGGAGTAAGCCAGACAAACAGAACATCACAGGCAGGGTGAAAATAGATTATTGATCTGAGGCCAAGACTAGACTCTTCTGACAGCAACTCTCCTGTTTGTTTTACCACATCCACTTCTGCTTATCTACTTGATCCACATGAAGCTCAGCCCACCCTTAATATAAGACGTTGGTCGTGTAACAGCCCATCTAAATCTGATACCTGAAGTTACTTAGTTTTCTACCGCCAGTGAAAACTTTTCTAATTCTAGTGAAATAAACAACAGGTATGTTTTAAAGCTGAGTAGATGTTTTGGAAAGTCGCATCATTATTCTTTGTCGGGGGAGGACTGCAAGCTTACACATCAGCTTGTCCACTGTTGTGGAATATTGGTGGTAATTAGAACGAAGGACTGGAGGAGAGAGATCTGTAGGCTCGTGGATAATCAGTACGGCTGGTGTGGGGATGGATAGATCATGCTGCAAGTCTTCACCAACTCTAGCGCTAATGAGAATGCCAAGGAGACTGGTAGATCAAGGCTGACTTTCTTCCTGTCGTCGTTAGACTAGTTAGTGGTGGAGAAGGAAATCCTGGAGATGAAATTCTCATGGTGTTTAAGAGCTGGCACACTCACTGAATACATGTCGGAAACGAGCGATAGGAGAAGAAACCATCAAGTAGGGACGGAACGCTGTGCCTTGACAGCATAATGGTGCTGAAGGGATGTTTAGTTCTAGCACATTCAGGGAGTGTGAGAGCTGTGCGTGTGTCTGGGAGTGGAATTGACAGCGGACACTTCGACATGCTTTTTACGCTCTGCTGTCTGGTGAATTGAGCCGCCGAGTTGCTGAAAACCTAAATCACAGCAAATGCTCATTCCTGAATTTGTATTGCACATGAATTTTTGATGCTATTTATTTACCACATAGCTTGTTCTTGGCTGACGTTGTATTACAAATTTAATAAGGGGCTTTTAAAATCCATGTATTTTATGATTTCCCTGTCATGCAGTCTGAAAGCATTGCGGAGTAATAGTAGATTTTATTTCCTCATGACCCAGCTTTAAAGAGGGGTTATCAGGACTTAAACACAGTTTTCACTTGTAAATTTTAATAACAATATTTATCACTCTTAGAGCAGCATGCTATCACTTTTTTAATTAATGCTGGAAGAAAGAATAATCAAATACTACATTGCTCGTACCGGTGTTAATCATTGGATTAATTACACAAAACTTATCTCAAAGTCAAACAGCTTGGAAGAAAGAGATTTCATTGGCAGAGAGCATGCCTGGCTTCTCTTATGATGTCAGTGCTGTGCTTGGCTAGCTGCTAGCTCTGTTTAAAAGCCTAGTGATGCTTTGTTAAAGAAAAGTATACTTTTATTTAGCAAGTACACATTAAATTGACCATACACCAAATAATAAACCAAAACGGGGATTTCACAGCAATGTCAACCATTTTCTTAGTGTGAAGAACATTTAAATAACTAAAAAATTTAAATCACCCTTTTTACACTAAATAACCTTTTAAGTAATGGAAAGGTTCCATGGATGTTAAAGGTCCTTCACTGAACCATAGATGCCAATAAAGAAGATTTATTTATAAGCGCGATAGGCAGCTCAATTGACCTTTGGCTAAGCCCCGCCCCCCTTAGTTACTGTTGCTACGTCCGTCAAACTTCGTCTGGGTTTCTGGTGTTTGCTATCAACATGGCTTATGCTGTGACAGCTCTTCCTGGTGAAATTTTATCCAACTTTTATAAATCACCAAATAAAGTGTCCGATAGAAGTAGGCAAAAGGGGCTGCAATATGCGTTCGAAGGCTTTATCCATGACATACAGGTGAAACGCAAGGAACAACAAGGCATCCAAATAGAGGCAAAAGCATACCGGTCACAGACAAAAAATGAACCACCGCATATCCTACTGATCGAGACGGAGGCTGGGACTAACAATATCAAAGAGCAACACTGTTCATGCAAAGCTGGGTAGGTTTTTATTCACTTCTATAATCGTTATTACAAAACAAACGGACTAACGTTACGCGAGTATAACGTTGTATTTATTAGCAGCGTGTAGCGTATCAACAATCGGTATGCTACAGTAGTTAACGTTAACGTTAGCTGACAAGGTGATGTTTTGGTTAGCTCCACAGGGTTTTAATAAAACTGTCTAACTAGTATAACTTCACAGTAAGGTTAAAAGCAAAATTTACCTTAGAGCACACAAAGGTGTGCTTGTTGATCCTCGAGGGGTTTAGCTGACTGTCCACAAAGTTTAATCCAAAGACGACACTTGTCAGGATTTGACTTCGGTTTTGGGAAGGGAAAAAAACGGACACCCCCCTACAACTTCTCTGGGAAACGCGTATCGGTGTTACAAATGCCCCAGGCACAACGTTTAACCATGTTTTTGATAATCCTACGACCATAATGGCCTGCCGAGACCAAAAATATGAGATGCTCGCGTTAAAGTCAATGGAGCGCTGTGAAAAAGTGTCGGACCTCTGTCGGAGCTCGTTCTTGGCTGCGCTGTGATTGGTCAATCTACATTCTAGGGCGTGGCTTAGCCAAAGGAGAATAGGCTTTAGAACTGAGTGGTGATATTGCAGGAAGAGGCATTTCTCCACTCCTCTTTCTCTCTTATCCCCTGTCCTTTTGCTAAACCAAAAAATATATTACATCCTTCACTTTTTGCACTCCATCCATTAACTCTTCTCTCCTGGTGAGCTTTTTCTGTCCACTTTTAGAGCTTTTAGTGTTACTCCTGAGAGCGTCAACACTGGTCCTGCTTTCAAGTTTTGGTTCTTTCTGCAGGGACAGACACACACAACTGCAACCTCCATGCACCACTGTCTGCCTCTGCCCACGGCTCCTCCAGAGGTCACACGCAGTAGACTCTCTCAAAGTCATGCAAGAGATCTGCAGTGGTTCAAGTGCCATATCTGATTACCAACTGCTGTTTCCGTCATTTGAAAACATAAGGGCTGGAGCCGCGGGCACTGATTTCTGCTTTTATTCAAAGTGCATGGGACGTTTACACCAGGAGGAAGCTTTGATATCCCAGCTCTGAATGTTCTGCCCGAGTCGTGAATAATTGATGAATGAGTTCCTGCACAGCATATTCTAAGAGTCTTTCAGAATCTGATGCTTTTTCATCCTGCTACTTTGCTCAATGTGATTAGAGTTCTGTATACAACTTCTCAGTTAGAGATGGTGGATGGATGGAGAGGGATGAAATGATAGAGGGCCTTGGACACTCAAGCACTCATTGATTTGCCTCGTCTTGGGAATGAATGCTCGGGCTCGTAGTTCAAAATGAATTTTCATCAAATGCCAAATTAAGCAAAAAGTGACTTTGGCATATAAATTAAACACCAGTTGGCAGGAAGCTTTGTTAGGAACAGTCACAAAATGTTTGATGTAGAAGTCACAAACTGCACACAAATGTGTGTAATATACACTACTGTGCAAAAGTTTAACGATCGGTTAGGATTTTTTAATGTTTTTGAAAGTAGACTCTTAATGCACCAAGGCTGCATTAATTTGATCAAAAATACAGTAAGATACTGTATATTGAAAATGTAATATATCGCTTGATGGCAAAGCTGAATGTTGTGCTGCTTACTATTTTTGTGGAAACCATGATTCATTTTTTTCAGGATTCTTTGATGAATATGAAGGTCAACAGAACAGCATTTATTTGAAATAGAAATATTTTTTTAACATTATAAATTTATTTACTTTACTTTTGATAAATTGAATGCATCCTTGCTGAATAAAAGTATTAATTTCTTCAAAGAAACAAATCTTACTGAGCCTAAACTTTTATTGAATAAGGCAAAATAATTTATCCAAGCATGTTACTTGCTCGCTGTGTAGGAAGTTTTCTGTGTGTAAACATCCAAAGTTGTTTTTGCAAAAATCAATGGTAAAAAAAAAATATTAATGGACGGTAATTTTTTTCAGTAAAATATGGTAAATTATATATATATATATATATATATATATATATATATATATAATTATATAATATATATATATATTCTTTTTTTGTGTGTGTGTGTGTGTGTGTATATAAAGTTAAATGTATGTGTGCATAGTTAAATAGTCTCAGTTCACCCACTATTGTCAAGCATCATTCACTCATTCCGCAATGTGATGTTTTTTTGAGTGGAATAGAACATTTCAGTGGGAAATAATTCAGGATACAATCATATCCATTGGGGTTGGATTGAATTGTGATTGATGGACGATGATGCTATTGGTTATATTACAGTATTTCCCCTGCCCTCACAGACTTGGTTACATCAGCAGAAAAGTCGCTTCAGAGGCGGAGAGAGTTATTACCTTTTAATGAAAGATTATAAAAACAAACATTTGTTTGTTTGTCTTGTAGAATAACATGCATGAGTGTAATTTATAAAGAAAGCCAGGGTTAGTCTTGAATTCACATCATCTTGAATCGTTCAAGTATTGATTTATCCGAGCTGATTATCCGCTGAGTGACTCATTGAGCTGTGGGAAGGAGAGAAGACCTCGTTGGTTCTTTTCCTTTACTCAACACACCTGCCTAACCCAGTTCTGCACTTCTTTGCTGAGATGCTGCTTTATTCGTACGTATCAGCACAATACTAACCAAGATGAGAAACACCTTTGTAGCATCACTGGGGCTAAATGTGTTATTATGTCAGATTTACAAATTCCGTTCTCTGGGGTATACAATGACCTACATAATTACAAACCATAGAAATAACAGAAATGGCCCAGTTCTTTCACTTTACCTCCCCTATTTTTCCTCTTCCCTTTGTGTGTTTTTTCACTGCCTCAACAACGTTCCACTAAATATGAGTCTGTCGTCCCTGAGAGTGCTATGGCTCTGGAGGGGCGCTGCTAGATTGATCTAACACTTCAAATAATAGAATAAACATCTTATACACAGGTGGATCCGTCTAGCAGCTCTCTCAGTAGGGTATGGCCATATCTCATGTCCTCATGGTAATCTGAGGACTTTATGTGAGGAGAAGGGTGTGCGCAGTGTCATTTCTGCTGTCTCTCTCCATCTAGATCTGTGGCTTGGTCCTTTAATACATTCTCAAGGTATTGTCACATGAGAAATGTTGGATGGTTCATCAATATACTGATGTGAATGAGCTTTTGAGACAATAGGTCTCATTGAGTTTTTATTTTTTTACATTTACTTGAGATTTTTTCCAGCTGTTTTAGTTGCATTAAGAATTACATTCAGACACATTTCAGAGTGTAACGTGTAATAAAAAAAAACGTGTTGTAAATCAAAGATTTTTTGGGAATATGTGTATAATGTCTTAATGAGGTTTTTGACTAGTAAATCCTATGTGCTTCCCTTGAATATAAGGTCCACATTGAATGTGTTTCAAACTATTTTCAGCTCTAAATGCCCTTATGAGACGTTTACCTGTACCATTGCAGATGAAGGCGATTTCCATCTAAGAAGAATCTTGTCCTCAAGTGTCAGTCATGTGAATATCTCATGTTAGGCATCTCTGTTGAACGAGATGGAGAAAGAGGACTGTTACCCTCCCACGTTTTAAAGAGCAGGCTCCATGGGCCAATGAGTCAAATCGATCACTCAAGGTTTTTGGCCAGACCAGTGGCTTAGCAAGAAATTGACCTTTATTTTTCAGCCAGACAGGAAGAATAACGGAGGGCCTAGTAACAGGCTGAGCCTAGCAACTCTGCGGCTGTAAAAAGTAGATATGGGCAAGAGTAGACATCTGAAACATACAATCCTCCCAGGGAAAGCTCACATCGCTTCTTATCTGTGCAGATAGCAGAGAAAAACAAGCTCTTCTACAAACCTGCACTTAAATATATGAGTCTGAAGTTTAAACCACATATATCAGTCTCTTGAATGTAACTAGAATCTCTATTTCTGTATTTCTCTCTGTTCCAAGTTCATTCGTCTTTATTATCACAGCAAAAAATATGTTTTCATGAACATATCAGTAACAGACTATTGTTATAATAAAGAGCAGTTTAAGATGAATTATTTGAGAATGAATACAAAATAAAATGATTCAAAACGTGATTATTAGAAAGAGAGTATTTCTGCGTTGTCGGCAGTGGCTGGCGGTGGGGTCGCTAGTGACCTTTTCCATCACCGGTTTATAAATGACATTCACGGATGTTATACCATGTTGTAGACACAGAATCAGTTTTCTTGTCGCTAAAAACAAACATTAAATATATATTGAATCAGTATATCAGTTGGAGTCCGCACTGCGAGTACCCACGTATGTACACAGAGACATATCATAAATGAAGGGAAATTAGCTGACCGCTAAAATAACTTTTCCTCCGTCGCACTGCCGACACGCCAATACAGGATGTATTGATGGATCATGTGCGCTCACTACTATTGGTTCCCCGAAAGTCGCTCTTCATTTGCATAAAGTTAAACATAACTCAACTTTGTCACGTCGCTGGACACGCCTACATCCTGTTGGCAACGGTCACTGTTGCTCGTATCGCCAGAAATCGCCAGCTCGCCATTGAATGAATGGGGTAAAAAAAGTTTAAACCAGGCTATGGTATGCCTAAAGGTTTTAGCCCCAGATCCCCCCCCCCCTCTTTTTTTTACTTTTTCTTTTTCTTTTCCTTTCCCTTTATTGTTTCTTTTCTTTCTTTTTTCCTTGTCTTTATTCAGCTGAGTTGTTTTTTTTTCTCGCACTTGTGTTCCTCTAATAAAATAAAAGTTGAATAATTTTCCACCCTTTGGGGATCAGACAGATTGGCGGTTTTGCATTCTGTGAAATTGAAGGAGTATCGGTGAAATGTTATTGATTAGCATTTATGAATGTCTTCATATTTTATGCACTCAGTCAGGCATAAAGGCAGTTTCATCTCAGTTTTATTTGTATAAATGTGTATTTCTTGTGGCCGCCATTACTTTTGGGCTTATTTTTTGAGTAATTTCTATTTGGTTTCCGGCTTTTTATCAGTCACAGTGGATTTGTATCCTGCTGTAGTATGCTGGGTTTTTAACACCAGATAGCATGGAACACATTTACTCTATTGCACAGTTTTTGAAATCACTTTTGTGTTGTGATCGGGTTTAATCTACCTCTACACATTATACCACATTACCATTTTAAGTCATTTCATTATAGCTAGTGTCACTTGGTGTGCTTTTTTCACATTAGTAATTTGAAAGAGAATATAGAGGTGAATTAACGTTCCAGTAATAAGGATTTTTTTAAAGCAACTAATTTTATTAGTGTCATAATTTTAATCAATTAAAATTAAATGACAGGGCTCATGTAGGTCCTTCATGGTGGGCTGGTCTCTCTTTCTCTCTCTCTGTTTCTTTTTTATCTCTCTCCCTCTTTATGTCTTGAGAGAAACTGATGAAGATTGATGTCAGGCAATGGACATGGCACATATTGATTCATCTGGTCCATCTCATTGGAAAGAGAGATTTTCTCTGTCTTGGAGAAGCACACATACACAACAAAATAGGGCAAGTCTTCATTGTTTTGTTATCTGCTTATCTGTAGGATGTGAGAGCAGGTGAAGATTCATTGAAAACCAGCAGAACAAAGCAAACGACTGAGACAATTTTACCTCTCAAGTGTTTGTATTTCTGTTTGTGTTTGAGTCCCAGAACGCTGTGAGGAAAAAGCACATCTGTGTTGACTAGAATCGAACTTTGAACACATTCCATTATTTAGCAGCATTTGAACATGCTGACCTTGAGATGGAGCCCATCCGATGGGAATGATCGTGTGAGCTTCAGTGCTGCGTCTCCATCGAATGACACAAGCCACGTCAAACATTCCCCTCAGGCCAGAGTCTGAAGCTCTCTGTCAGTTAAAGCCTTCATTTACATGACCTTTCTCAGAGTGAAGGTCACGAATGCATGCGCATCTCCTGTGCTGATTCTCAGATTTCTTCCTCTCTGATATGTTCAGTGAATGCAAATGTCCCACGTGTGGCTCGGTAATCTTTATCAATCACAATTAGCCAGGTGAGGTGGGTTTCTATTGTGCTTGATTAGTTCTTCTTCAAGAGTACTTATTGTATCAACCCAGTACCTTGTTAACAAAATTGTACTCCAGGCAGACTGATGTATGCAACATTTATTAGGCAGTGTGCTATCTTAGGCTGAGACTAAATCAGAAAGAAATACTAGAATTTATTTGTTGCAATTTTTATGAGTTGAAATATTACCCATTGCAAAACAAAAAGAATGGGCAGAAATGAATGATTACTTTTCATGTTTGTGGAATTTAAAAACAATATTGTAATTGAAATTATCTCTTTATTACTCTTATGCTCACCAAGGCCGCATATATTTAACATACAGTTAAAACAGTATTATTGTGAAATATTATTATGATTTATAACTTTTAGCATCATTACTCCAGTCTGCAGTCTCCCATGATTCTTTAGAAATCATTCTAATATATACTGATTTTCTGCATTTCGTCTTATTATTAATCTTAAAAAACTTTGTGCTGCTTCATATTTTAGTGGGAAAAGTAATACATATATTTTAATGATTCTTTGAGTATGAAGTTCAAAAGAACATTTTATGAATGGTAGTCAATGTATTCATAACATCTAATAACATAAGCAATTCTAATGACACTACTGTACAGTTCATTTGTTTTTAGTTGTTTATTAATTATCTTTATACCATTATCTGAGCATTTTAACTCCATTATCTGAGCATTTTAACACCATTATCTAAGCGTTTCATGCCCCTTTCTCTGTTGCAATCACTTATTTTTCTTCTCTGGACTAGGAATGTTGATAATTATTATGTTTGCAGTTCTCATATATAATTTATTGGCACTTAAAGTAAGGTGCATGCATTTAAATCTACAGGGAGTAATGGTCCTGCTGTGTCAGTTTCTTTCTCGCTATAGTGCATTTCTGTGTATCCCTCTCTCTCCTAAAAACACAGAATAATTGTGTCCACTCTGATAGCTTAGGTAATGTTGAAAGTACATAAATCCTGCCACCAAAACAGTGTCATTTATCATTTGATTTAGCATGTCCTTTTTTTCTTTTCTTTTTTTTTTACTACACAGCTACTATCTCATCCCTCTGTCTTTGCATCCTTTGACTATTTTGTTTTTCCACCATGTCTAGACCCTTGTTGTAAATATTTCCCAGCAACCTCCTGTCTACTGTAGCGAATTAGCTCTATGAAATATTAATAATCAATCGTAACTTGTTATAATCGATTATGAATATTTGGATCAGTTAATCGGGTTAACTTGATGTAGCTACATTAACGTTACAACCAATTACTCAGTTCATCCCGTGAACTCTCAATATTGGTTATTAATTAATTAATAGAAATGTACATTTCCGGGGCATGGGAAATGTCTTTCTTACTAAGTACTACTAAGAGCAAGTAGTCAAAATCTATGATTAGTGACTCCAGATATGAGCTTGAAACACGGACAACTTTACGTGTGACATGAACAAGATTTTATTTACTAGAATAAACATTTAAACTACTCTAACATACACATACATACATGCAGGGGCGTCACTAGGATTTTCATTTTAGGGGGGCTAAGCCCCCAATGAGGGTATGATTATTATTTTTTTTTTATTATAAAAAAGGTAACACTTTAGTTAAGGATCTAATGCTCACTATTAACCAGTTTCATTACCATGCAAAGGCAGGGTTTTATAATCACTGTGGTCCCAAATGTGAGGTAGGGGTTCTGGGTTTCCCTGAGAAAATCTTGATATTTTGATTTCTCTGATCTACATTTTTTAAGATGTTTTGAAGGCCAAAAAAATTGGATAACAGCTTTAAAACCATGTCAGTGGGCAGCTGATTATTTTTCTCTCCTCATCAGAATCACACTATTTTTCTCTTTGTTTTTATCTTGCCTATCTTCCCCTCCTAAAGCTGAGCTTTGACTGATATAGTCTTTTCATTTTTGTCTGTCAGTGAAGAAAGTAAACATAGAGTCAGTCAACTGATAGGTTGATTTTGCCTATGAATCATTTTCTCAGACGCGTTTATTTACATTCACTATATGTAGGCTACACATTCATTATTGATCTTATGCCTAATAATACAGGGCCATAGACAGGGCTTTATAATCAAAGAGGTCCTAAATTTGAGGTAGGGGGTTCACTTTTTTTATTTCTCTGATGTGCATTTCAAGACGTTTTTAAGACCCAAAAAAAGGATAAGAAATAGCTTTAAAACCATGTTAGTTGGCAGTAGATTATTTGTCAATACCTGCTCTCTCCTCATCTCTCCATCACTCTTTCTTTTTTTTCTCAGTCTCTTCATCCCTTTCTCTTCCCTTCCTAAACCTGAGCTTTTTTAATTTACTAAAGGCTACAATTTGTATTATATTCTCAATATGTACACATTCATTATTAATCTTGTGCCTAACATGATGAAAACGCTTTGTTAATGTTTCTTGTCCCCAAACAATGACAATAAACTAATTATTACATTACATAAGTCACGTTACATAGGAATATTTTCAGTTCAAAATGGCGAAATTATACAAACCTATATTAGTTTGCCTGATTATTTTTTGTCATTCGTTTAACATTTATGACCTAAAAAAAATGTCAAATATGAAATGTTAAGTTTAGCTACTTACATCTTATCTCACACTTGACCGTACGCGTCGAGTCGCACTGTTAAAATTCGCGCTCAGCAGCGTCTGTGAACATAAAGCCCGCCTACTTTGATTTGATTGGTCATCTCAAATATTCTGACATTGACGAGCAGTGACAGACCAATGAGGCTCAGATGAACACACACACACACACACACACCGTCCTCTGTTTCTGACGTGCTCTCTGCTCGGCGCCGCTGCGGATTGAAGATGAAGAACACGCTGAATCTGATTATAACAAGACTGAAGCGAACACGAATTTGTGTAGCCTACATTAATCACACATTTTTAGGGGGGCTAGGCAGAAGTTTAGGGGGCCTAACGACGCCTCTGCATACAGTTTACCAAGGGAAAGAGAGCTGAAGCAAAATACAGGAAAGCAAGAAGTTATAGCATTGTTTGTAGTTCAGCAGATCAACAGCCTTGAGTAAACCATCAGTTTAGTTCTAACACACCCTTCTTAAAAAGGGGTAAGGATACTTAATGTATCAATTAATGAGACTAAGTTTGATACTTGCATGTCTCGCCCATTTAGATTAAACTGTCCTGATGCAATTTGTTGAGGCTCCAGTTGATCTTTGATAATGTTGTCTTGATGAGAGAGAACCAGTGGGAGTCCGAGGATCTTTGGTGAATGGAAAGACAAGGCCGCAGCCTGGCACAAGCTTGGGAGTCCTTGAGTGACTTCTAGTTCAGCATCATCTTCACATTAGGACTTCTCAGGAAGGACCAAGAGAAAGAGAGAGCTAAGAGAAGCTCAGAGCGTGAAGTGGGTCCAGAGGGTCAAGAGAGACAAGAGAGAGAGAGCCCTGATCTTGATCAGTGATTTTTAAAAGGGTGAAGATGTCACACCCTCTGGGGGTGTGTGAGCCAATCAGAAGTTGCCCCTTTGGAGGGAAATTGTATGACTCTTTGTGTTCAGACAGCACATTTGAATCTGTAATTTCATTGGGTGTTTAAGAGAAAGAATCTTCAAGATTCTTATAATCAGTGTTGGGCAAGTTACTTTTAAAAAGTAATTAGTTGCAGTTACTAGTTACTTCTTCCAAAAAGTAACTAAATTAGTAACTCAGTTACAAATTTTAAAAGTAACTAGTTACTTATGAAAGTAACTATTGCGTTACTTTCAAGTAAAATTAAATTTTAAATGCTCAAATGTGACCCCACCTCTACCCCTCTTTAACGGAACTTAAAATACATGTGCATGTTCAATTATTTATGATAAATTTGAATATTATAATGAAATGGACACTTAATACAATACATTATTAACAGAAACATGAAACATTGTACACACATCTAAAAAAAAATGTTGCTGTGGGACAAAGTGAGACTAGCCTCCAATCAAACGCCATGTATGTAGATATTATGTTTATATAGTGGATCAATGCAAATAACACAATAGATGTTTTGGAAATTTTGATATTTATTGCCCCTCAACAGGCCACAACTGGGCAAAATTAAATTAAGCTTGTTAAGCTCGTCGCCATACCTGTCTCTCGTTGACTGACTGGCTTGTGTTGTTCCTTGTGTGTCCTGTCCTGCCCGACTATGCGTTATGATGGGTCGTTCGCAATTCATGAGCGTTAGCCGTTAGTGATGATGGGTCGTTCGCGAATGAGCGTTAGTGATGATGGATCGACTCGTTCGCGAATGAGCTTTTGATGGGTCGTTCGCGATTCGCGAATGAGCCGACTCTAAGAGCCGGCTCTTTTAGGTGAACGTTGGGAGCTGGCTCGCATATCTGAAGAGCCGACTCTATTTTTACAAATTTAGCCTATAGAAATTAAATAATTATGTAATACAAATTGAAATATTATAGTCAAAGTCATTTAAAGAGCCGTTTGTGAGCCAAAAGAGCCGGCTCTTTTCAGTGAGCTGAGTCAAAAGAGCCGAATGCCCATCACTACTATGCGTGCTTTCGAACACCCGCCCAACTCTACCTCTGATTGGCTTACAATGACATTTTACTCTACCTTATAGCCAATCGTCAGCATTTATGCGCTTGTCTCGTGCTCTGCCCACTAACCAAGGAAGAACAGAAAAAAAAGTATTTGCCTCTCGCTCAGAGATCTAGTTGGTCTGATGAAAAACAAAACAGCTTCATCAGTTATAGTAACGCGCCGCATTTTTTGGCAGTAACGGTAACGGCGTTATTAAGATGAGAAGAGTAATCAATTAGATTACTCGTTACTGGAAAAAGTAATGCCGTTAGTAACGGCGTTATTTATAACGCCGTTATTCCCATCACTGCTTATAATACCCATGCGTCACAAAGTTAACAAAATGTAATGTAAATTAACCAATGGGGAACGAAGATTGGAGTTTATAGAGACCAAATACGGTTCACATATTTGTATGCAAAGTCTGAAACATTAACCCATTAGAGTTTACAAGAAAAAAAACAACATAAAAGGAAAATCATGAGATGGGAAAATTAGATTCATGTTTATGCATTTCTCAAGTGGTTATATATATGGAATATATAGGATTAGCAGGGTTTATTTCTCCTTCTCAGTAAGAATTCATTAAGAGTCACATCTCTCAGGAATTCCCTTTTTGAGGTCGTAAAAATCCTTATCTATGTAACAGGATACTGTGAGTGTCCGAGTTCTGCCAGTAGTGTTAGCTTCGGGGGAAGTTACACAGATCCTTGCTGGGAGAGTGAGTTTGCCGGACCATTCACTAGACAAAACCAACAATCTGTGTGTGTGTGTGTGTGATTGGTCCAGGCGCTACACTACGGAAGCCCTGCGGCAAGGTGATTTTTTTTTTCTATTTCCTTAATTTATTTATATATTACAAAATTCAGCAAAGGAATGTTTTTTTTTTTTTTTTTTTTTCATAATTTGTGTTGCTTTTGTAGTCCTCCTTCAAATTAAAATACCATTTTTCAAAACCAGGATGACATGATCATAAACAGCAAAACTACTTCCTGTTTGTACATTTCGCTAGCATCCATTCAGAATGATTCTGTTTGTGCATTGTGCTTCTTAAGGGTGCAAAAAATCATTTTAGAATGCCATGACACAAACTGGTGACCTGCATTTTGAGTCAGACACTCCCAGCAGTCTGCGTCCCCTCTCTCACATACATGACAGCAATCTAATTTAAACGACTTCATCTGCACGTCTGCTGTAACTCATCCCTGCCCTTGTCTCACCCGCGAGAGAGACTGAGATTACAGCGAGATATAGAGAGAGACAGCGACTTCTCCTCTCAGGCCTGCTTGTTATCCCACTGTGGACTTTTCCGTACGGAAGCACACCATTAGCTGCAGCACATGTGGTGTGGTATGACAGGTGTCAGGGAAGCGGGCTGACATCGGCTCGGCTCGTCCGTCCATCCATCACATCGAGAAGAGGAGGAGAGAGTGATGCGATTTTCACGTCCAGACTCAGGCTGTGGCACGAGTGAAATGGGGGTTGGCGGCTGTTTTCTAGCCCGTCGGCCATCAAGACTTATTAATGGTGTTTTTGGCACTAACAGATTACAGCATCAATGCAAATCACTCTAATTTGAATATTAAATAGAGGAGGGGAGTCAGCGAGCTGTGTGTTATAAAGCGCAAGAGCGAAAGACAAATAGAGAGAGAGAGAGAGAGTTGACACTGATTCCCTTGCCAGCTCCTTTTGCTGAATACCAAGCTCTCTCTCAATAATTCATTAGGCAGCTATGGAGCCATAAACGAAGCAGTTATCGCTGGCATTGGGACAAGTGCCGTCCCTTTCTCATAGACTGCATGTTATCTATCATTCAGCATTACGTTACAGTACTGTTAGACAACACTTTCCCTTCAGTGTGCGTTTTTTGAGCTTGTTTACTCTCGGCCGTTAGCACAAATAGAACAAATATTTTGTTCACGCACATTCCAAATGTCATTCATTCATTGATTTTTTTTCCAGTTCCCCCTCTTCTTGCACTGAGTTCTTATGGGCTAATTGCCCCACATCTGTTAGAGGTGTGCTCTCGATCATAGCCCATCAAGGGCAGCCAACATCAATCTCTTTAGACGTGAAACTAGGTTTAGACATCCCAGCCTTAATCAATCAGAGACCTGGCCAACATAGACTGACTGTCTACAGGAATCACACACACACTCTCGCACTCACACACACAGTTTCTCCCTCGCTCAGCAGTTTTGTAAAGCTCCTGGGTATTTTACAGAGATTAAACAGTAAGTAGCCGCAGGTGCACGTTGACTCTAAAGGGCTGTTGAGTGGCTCCCGCCGTAGCAAGGGGGCCTTGGGGTCAGTCCAGCCCGGAGCCTGGAGCCCGGCACCTCGCGGTGTAGGACGGCACACCAGGTCTGTTCAAGAGCTCGTAGGGTGTTGGTGGTGCGAGTGTCATCTTGGAGTATTTGTTCCATCTCAGACAGTATAGCCATGAGCGACAGTGTTTGTGTGACACCATATGTGCACAAGACACCATATGTGCTCTTGAAATCATCTTCCTTAAAGTCATTAAACTGTCTGGCCTACAGGGAAATACAGTGTATGTGCTCTGCTGCTTCCTCAGATATCTGTTACACTGAGTCAGATGTGGGATATTCCTACTTTATGTCTCTTGTTCGAGGCTCAGATTATTATGTGTAAATACTATGATAGAGTATTACCACTATGTATGGTATTACATTGTTTTAGTTTTAGATATTGTATGTATAAAAAAAATCAAATGCAAATAAATATGTGTAAACAACTGTATGGATGGACGGACGGACGGTCTAGACTGCTTTGCCTAGCGTAGTGTTGCTATTTCTCATGCTGAATGCCTTTATAGCACAAGGGAAGACATGAGATATACAGCTTAGCTTACAGATAAAGCTTAGATTAAGCATTTCCATCTTCACCTTGCAATCCTATATACTATAGTCTGATTGTGTGAGATCTGTCAGTTGGCTTAAGGCTTTTCTTGTCAAAGTAAAGCAACCTCTAACAAAAGACTTTTTTCCCTGGCTCTTCGCATTAGCCGAAATTGGCCGCTCTGTTCGCTTGTCTTTGTTAGCGAAGCACTGTCAGGAAATGGATGTGTTTGTGACAGTTTGCTGTGCAGTGTCTGTGTGAGCTTTGTAAGTTATTGTGATCCCGCTCTATGTCTGTGGTGGCTGGAAGCCAATCAGGCTTTGCTTTTTTCCTTCTCTGTTGGCGATCGATAGGTCACACGTCTTATTAGACCCCGTCACTCATTGGCCTTGCTTAGCTTCTGCGCTCAGTTTTTCTTTGCTTGCTTCAATCTCCCCACAATTTAGATGAACTCTGGCCTTTCCTCTTCCCTCGACCGCCCATCACTCTATCATTCATGATATGCTCTCCTACCAACACCCCACCAGGATAAAGCACTGATCCCATTTTTCTTCTCCTGTTCCTTTCTTTTGCTAAGTTCACATTATTATCATATCATCTCTTCATTCTCTTTCTGTTTTCATTCATTCTCCCTAGCTGTATGTGTGCCTGCGGGTTTAGTTGTCACACTGATTGTTACGTGTGTGTGTGTGTGTGTGTGTGTGTGTGTGTGTGTGTGTGTGTGTGTGTGTGTGTGTGTGTGTGTGTGTGTGTGTGTGTGTGTGTGTGTGTGTGTGTGTGTGTGTGTGTGTGTGCGTGTGTGTGCGCGTGCGCGTGTGCGTCTGTGTGTGTCCTCTAAGACTGACAAGGAATCTAAAAAAAAACATCATGCTGTGTTTGAAGGGGAACGTAAAGGCCAGAAATGCTTTAGTCTGTTCTGGTTTACCATGTTTTCCCAAATTCTGTCATCTAGGAGATGGAAATGTGTTTGAACATTGTTTTTCCTAAAAAAAAGTATGTTTTTCGTAAACCATAAACAAAAATGAATCAGAATTCAGTAGATAATAGAAAAAAATGGGTTAGATGTGTTGTTTATGTCTTTGGTGCTGTCAGACTGAATAATTGATGCAGAGATTCAGAAAGAGAGAGATGATCTAACAGGTGCTGGAAGATCAAACCAAATACTCTGAATTATAGGTTACAGGATTATGTCTGATGAGGTTCTGTATACATTAGTTATTGCATTAGGTATTGTAAAATAGCAACACATGCAGACTTTACAATAAGGTTAAATTAGTTAATGCATTAGGATTAATGAACTAAGATTGAATAATACGTTCAATGCATTTATTATTCAAGGTCAATGTTAACTTTTTACAAATACACTTTTAACATGTCAAGTTTTGTAATTAACATGAATCCCTGAACAATTGTATGATAATATATTACATTAATGTATATTAATGAATATCAACTTTATAATTTATAAAATAGTTGTTTACTAACTGATGTTAACAAACACCCACAGTTATCAATATTGTTGATCATGTTTGTTCATAATGCATAAAATAATGTTAACGTATAATGTAATGACTTTTTTATAACATAATGTCATTTAAAAAATATTTTACGTACATATTTACAACATTAACCAAGATTAATAAATGCTCTAAAAGTATTGCCAATTGTCAGTGCATGTTAAATATTGGGTTAACTCATTAACTTATTGTAAAGCAATTATATATAAACGTGTCATTTTTTTTCATCCCAGTCATTATGTGCTGTTGAATATGAATGTGAAACCAACAGAGACATTTAAATATTTAAATATTGTCTACACATCAAATATTGTGATACTCAGTAAATGTAAACTGTTATAATATTTCAGACTGAGATGGAGTCACTCGGGAGCTTTCAAGAAGAAACAACATTAGCTATGTGTCATTTTATCGAGGTTCATAAACAAATAGGGAGCTTTTCCTTATTTCTGTAATCTGAAGGGAGTTTTTACCCATCCAGACTTTAACTAAGTGGAAGTTATTCTCGTTCCCTTCAGCACTCCCTCTACTCTCATCAACTTCATTTTTTCCTCCAGAATGTGGGTTTTTAGGATGTGGTGGGATTTAGCAAGGGGACTGGGAGAATTTGACGGACATTGTAGCCGTGATTGAATTTGAATTTCTCCCCAAAATACACGACAGACACATGGGGTGCGGCAGTCCGCTGAGTCCCCCCCCCCCTCCCCCCATCTCCTGCGGGACACGTGTGCTGGTTTCCATGAAAGGACGATAGCAATGGTATCGCCAAACAGCATGTAATGACACAGTTGCAGAGAAGATTTTAAACTTCTTGACCCCTTAAATATGAGCACCACAGCTAGAACACATTGGCTTACCACAAGTCCACAGCGCCAACTTTTCAACCCTGTCTTTTAATAATGATACATAACCATAGACAACCTCAAGCAGGTGTCGTCAAACATCGGCATCCTCGCCAGCCTAACAAGCCATGCAACCAGCCGTCGATTACCTGGATCAGCCCTGCTGTCTCTATGAGAACAGGAAGTGCATGCCATCCTCAAACTCATGTGGACTGCGAACACAATGACCTCGTCCTAGTCTGCCTGATTAGAGAGAGGGAATACGGTGCCTCTCGCCATTTCTTCCCAGCATTATTGTTGTCTTTATCTCTTCTCTCTATAACGATGTGGTGTAGCTATGGCTGGGGGTTTTAATTAAAGTGCCACCGCTGGTGAGGGCATATCACGTCTCATCTCATCAGCACTGCAGTCTTGCACCTCTCAATGTCACCCAGCTCTCACACACACCGCCAATGTGTTTGTATGTGTGCGCGAGTGCTTAAGAGTGTTCGTTAACGACAACGTTTCTGTCGAATTATGTCATGTCAATTTCATCTTGACTTATATTGTGCGCGTCTTCACCTGCTAGTGGAAAGTAGGACCCGGTAATTGCATGGTTTGTTTTGTTTTTGTTTAATTTTAGTATCTTGCTGCAATCATGCAAATTATGCTCTGGGCACATTTTAAAAGTGCTTTAATTAATAAGTAATCAACAAAAAATGTGCTTAGCAGATCATTTGTTGATGTACATTCAAAAATGCATTAAAAATGAATGAAAATGTTAATCAAAATTAATTAAATGAAAATAACTATTTAAATGTATTTTTTTGATTATCTATTAAACGGGTTAATTATCAATAGTTTTCTAGATTATTTTTTCATAATATTATTTCACTTTGTTTTTTTTTTCACCAAACAGTTGAAATGTATAGTTTTTTTTAGATATTAGTATTAGAACTATTTATACTAGTTATAGTTCGTATTGTTTTGACAGCATTTATTTTGATATGTTTTTATAAAAATATAAAGCTTTTACTTTTACCTTTTTTTCATTTTTAATTTTATTTTAATTTTGTTTGTTTTTTGTAATATTTGTCATTTTATTTGTAATAGTTTTTAAATATTTCTATTTAGCTTTATTTTAGTTTTAGTAATTTAAGATCTTCAACCTCAGTTAGTTGCAAAGACAGTCTTTTAAGTTTTCGTTTTTTTCATGTAATATTAACTTTTTTTTTTTCAATTAACAAAAACAATTTTTAATTAGTTGAAGTTTCATTTAACAATAACAACACTGTTCCAAGTATCTAGAATGGAGCCCAACATGTTCTGCATTTGATTTAGTTATTTTAGTTAACTCAAGAAAAGTTATTTTTTAAAATATTTTAAAGTAATCTTTACGTTAAACTTCATCTTTAATATTCCTAATCACATATGCACAATCATAACTGCTAAATAATAACTAAGGTTGCTGTAATACTGTTTTAAAACAGGTTTCTGAAACAATGTATCCATTTGTCATGGGACGGACAAACACATAGTCCCGCCCCCAGTTCACACCATTGAACAGTGTTGCTGAATCAAATAGAATTTAAAATAGCAATGTTTTGTTAGTGCCATAGAGTTAGAGTGTTCACGCGTTTCAGAGAAATCAGCTTATGAGAAGCTTACTTTTAGTCATGTCTGCGTATCAAAATAAGATAGAAGAAAGTATTTAAAAATTATTCACTTCAGCTTGCAGTTCAATTCGTGTGTTAACAGCTCAGTGTGATTTAAAATCCCGACCCTTCTCCTCGTTTCCTCGGCATACATACATAATCACTCATGTATTTCAAATAGATTGTATAGAGGTAGACTCATTCTCGCTCACGGCGCAGTGAGAAGGGCCGTGCTAACCCAAACAAAGCTGGAAGCGGTGGGCCTCGCTGAAGAACTAAACAGATGATGGATGGGACAAGCTGTGAAAGCAATGGGCTCTCGCGTGTCTCTGGCGGTTTGTAATTGCAGGAGAAAAAGGATGCTCAGCAGCCCATAGTATCGCCCTAATGGGATTATTCCCCAGCCATCCTCGTCAAGAGAGAAGGAGAGATAGAAAAAGAGAGAGAGAGGCAGTAATTCAATTCTCTTACTGTATGTCACTAAAAATCACCCGCTGGATTGCATACGCATACATACATCGCATACGCTTGGGAGAGTGTGTTATTTGCTGGAGTTGATGCCTTTTCTGTATGCATGCATGCATTTGTTTCTGTCTGTTTGCGTGCATGTGTTCATTCTTTTGTGTTTGTTTATGTTTTGTAGCATGTAGTCTCACATTACTTTCAATAGTAACATTACAGTATAATTATAAAAGCTGGTGTTGGTTATTATGTTACTTTTGCATATTTTTTTTTTCTCACAGTCAGCTGACTTGTCTCCTCCAGGTATATCGATGCACTATGCTTGACTTGAAGATATATTTTATATCGATAGTACAACACAGTCTCAATGGAAACGTCACTATGTTGAATATCCTGCACCACCAAAATTTCACTAAGTACAATTTTTTAAGTAATAGTTTTTAGCTGTTATCATGGGACTCCATCACTTTAACCAGGGCTAAACTTTAAAATGTTAAAATTAAAGATTTCTCTCATCGTTTATTCATAACAGTTTCATTTTTTTTATTTTGATTGTTGAAGGACACAAAAGGAGTTTTATAATATACGAGCTGAAGCTCTAAAAACGACATATATAAAACATGTATTTAACAATAACAAGTACAACTGGATTCCAGTGAAGCTCTTGAAACTATTGTTGTTCACTAGCAGTTTATTAAAGTTTTCTAAAACATCCTTGGGTGAGCTGAAAGAAAAGTACCTATACATTCTAGGTTCAAATTCCATTCAGAAGAGAGCATCCCAATGCCCAACTCACTCCTAAGGGCAGAGCTCTTGAAGTGGGGACTTTGGAGGGAGCAGGGCACTTGTGTGTCATAATGAGGCCGTTTGGTACTCACTTGGCAAAGGGATCAATGGAAGACCATGTAATTTCCTCATTAGCTTCACAAGGGCTGTTACAACAAGACAACAGGAATATCTTATTGTTGATTCAAATAAATGTACATTTATAATAATTACGTTTTTATTTTTTTAAATTATGCTTTGTGTGTGTGTGTGTGCGTGTGCGTGTGCGTGTGCGTGTGCGTGTGTGTGTGTGTGTGGCCATCCATTTCCTGAAGTGCCATTCAAGGGTGTAAAAATGCCATTTGGAATTTGCCCTACAACTACACAGTCCATCATGCAGCATCATTGTATGTTATGAATATTGTTGTGACATTTTGTTCCTCACTTGTATGTTGCTTTGGATAAAAGTGTATGCTACATGAATAAATGTAATTATATATTATTCATTATATATTATATTATATGAATATACAATTTGGCAATAAGTATTTTGGTTATTATAGAGTAAATTTTACAATAAACTTTTGTGTACGCATTTTTCTTTGTGCATGTATGGGTGAGGTTACTTATGTATTTTTGAACAATAGGTTTATTGTATTATTTGTACTTCATACATGATCAGTCATAATACAATAACTGCACTCAGCGGTTTGTTCTTCAATAAGAGCCCCTCTAAGGAGCATAAAGCTGATTTATGAATTTTCATTTTAATTCATATCAGCCTCATTTTGGCCATCATGCAGCAAGTATATTAAATATTTTTGAATACACGCACAGCTTGAATGCACAAGGCATGAATCAGAGATTTGCTTGAGCGTATTTGTGTGTGTTAAGTATCTTAGAGCAGTCATTGGTTGAGATGGGAGTGCCTCATCATTCCAGATGCCAAATCCCTTTAAGTGTGTCTGACAAAGAGCAAAATCTCTCTCTGCCTGTCTGTCCACTCTTTCTTCAGGCCTTTCTTTCTATGAATATCCGTCTCTTTCACTCTCTCTCCGTTAACAATGACTTTAAGCTATAAATCTCCTTTTGCATTGATGGAAACCAGTCCATGTGAACGAGAAGACTTAAAATTCATTTAGGGTGAAGCTGACACACTTTTCGCTGAAGGTGATACTGCATCATTGACATTTATTTAGTTTTTATCTGTGCTTTAGGACCAGAGATGAACGTTTTTATTGTGAGTTCTTTGATTGTGGTCTTTTTTGGTTTAATTTTCTCTGTTTCAGGAAGAGAGAGAGACACACATAGAAGCTATGTGACTAAGGAATCCCTTATTCCTGTTGCAGTTTGCAGATGGGTATTGCAGAGAGAGAGAGAGAGAGAGAGAGAGAGAGAGAGAGAGAGAGAGAGAGAGAGAGAGAGAGAGAGAGAGAGAGAGAGAGAGAGAGAGAGAAGACATGATAGAGACAGGGACAGAGAAGGTCTTCCACAGCCAAATGAAAGCTAATGAAGAGTGACAGCTTCTTTATAGACTTGCAACACAGACACAAATAGGATGAGAACGTTTAGAGCAGCATCCCTTCTCTCTGTCCTCCATTACCCAGCAGCCATCTCTGCAAGTACTGGACCACAGGCCAATTGGAATAGAGTCAAACTATTTTCTATTGTCAACTATTTATCTGCACTCTTAAAAGTGTAGTTTTCTTTTTTTTTTTATAGGCATCAATGGTTCCATGAAGAACAAATAGCATCCATGCAACCTTTCCATTCCATGAAAGGTTTTTTTAGACTGGAAAAGATTATTTAGATATTTAAAATGTTCTTCAAACTAAGGGAAAAAAAAGGTTATTTTAAGAACTGTTAACTGAAAGGTTCTTTTGGGAATGAAAAATGGTTCTTCTATTGCTGCGTGTGTGTGTGTGTGCGTGTGCGTGTGCATCTTAAAAATGTGATTTTCATCAGCAACTGTTGCTGATGAAAATCTGCATATCCACCATATTGGAAAGGTCACAATCTGCTCGTAGACACCTGAATGTGAATGAATTCTAATTAAAGTGGTGAAACAAGTTTTCAAAGTGGATTGGAGAAATTCATCTAGCCACAAACCAGTGTTTTTGTTAGCTGAAACTATTAAACAACCTATCGTTAATTAAATAAAGCTGAAATAATATATAAATATTAGATGAAAAACTTAAGCTTAAAACACCCGTAACAAAATTAGAAATGTTGTCTTGGAAAGTAACTGAAATAAAATAAGTTGATGTACTAAAACTAAAGCTGATATAAAAATAATGTAAAGCTAATTAGAAATAGAAAAAAAAGACTAAAGCACATATTAAAATGACTGAACCTTAAAAAACCTAATTCAAAATGTCATTAAATACTATAATAATATACAAATAATAGACAAATTAATATAATAGCATACAGCAGTTTTGCATCATTTGCAGTCATTTATTCCACTTTATATTATAAAGAAAGCTTGTTGTAAATTACATAATAAATTATCTGAGATACAAATGAGATGCATAAAAGATTACCAACCCATACATTGTTTTAACGTAATATGTTAAACTGTTTCCACACAAAAACAGTATTTTTTTTTTTAAAGCATCTTGTCCATTGACCCTAAAGGGACATGGTGAGATGGGTGGAAAAAATATACTCCAATGCTTTTACGTTCGCTCGCAAAAGTGGGTTCCCCGGGAAACTTAGCGTTCGCTTGCAAAACCTTTGCGTTCCCCCGAAAAACGTTCCGTTTGAGAATTGAGAAAGTTTTGAGAGCGAACGCAAAAGTTTCCTGGAGAGAAGCAAACTTTTTGCGAGTGAACGCAAAGTTTTTTTTCCTTCACCATGTCCCTTTTGGGGCTCTGTAGACTTCCACTTAAAAAGAGCTCTTTATTAAATGTATTAAATATATTTTAATAAGTGCCATCCTTCTACTTAAAGATAAAGTCCTTAAATTAGGATTAGCAGTCTGTGTGCTTCTATGGGTGCTGCACAGTGATATACAGTAACCAGCCATTTCTCTCATGACGGATATTATATTGTGTGTTTTAACACGGCTAGAATGGTTTAATGACCGATCAGCATCCAGGGCCCAAACAATTTGTTTTATAAAGTAGAACACAATACTTTCCAGATGATGTACCTTTTCAGTGAAATACTCTGCAGCGCATGTGCACTTCCTGGGAGGCGTATGGAAACCAGGAGTTTGACGCAAAACCAGCTCATTTCCATTGCTGCTGAGATGCACACTAATCCAAAGAGCTTTGTGTTTTCTGAGGCGCAGGGGGTTATAGTTCATTAAGCCGTATGGGTCCTGAGAGAGACTCTGGCCCTCTCTCTGTAAAAGACGCCTGGGCTATTAACGCAGCAGAGGAAAGGATGAGTTCTCCTCCATTAGCTTAGCATGGCTAATGACTCCCATTCATCCACTGTATGTAAAATGGAGCTCTTTTAGAGGCGGCGCGCGCCATCAAAACAGCTGGCGAGATATTAAGCATGGAGCTGTGGAGTCAGGGCATGGATGGATGTGAGTCTGGGCGAGTCATGGTTGGGAAATTGTTCACAATGAGAGGGGCTGCGGTTCGCGGCGGGAGACCGCGGCACAGAAACGCTGCCTTAGATCTCAGCAGAAAGGCAGTGAGTCAGTAAGCACAAAATATCCCTCAACCGGCGTAAAGGAGAAACAAGAAGCTCAGCAAGAAGAGCCAAGAGAGGAAGAGAGCAGAAAACGTTGAAGAAATGGAAACCGAGAGAGATTAGCTCAGCTGTACTGTGTTCGGGAAAATCACTCTCCGTGCTGAGGGAGACAAAACATGAGGATCCGTGTCTTCAAATCACATACAATCCCGAATCCAGAGATACATTGCAACTCTAAGAGTCGAGTCTATCTTTGCGTGTGTGTGTGTGTTTTAAGGGGGTGTTTTAGTGTTAGCTTGTGTGTTCGTTAGCTTGTGACCTTTCCTACTGTGCATGTATTTTTTTGTAAGGTGAGGAAAAGAGAGGGAGGGAGTGCTGAAACAAGGCATTGAATCGGTGTGTGCGTTTTTCACAGTGTGCCTCGGTGTGAGAGGGAGTTGATATAGTGCTGATCAGGTTCCTACGATGGCGCCTGCACCTCACAAGGATAGGAAACGGTTCACAGGACAAAAGCAGACGGAGAGGAAACGAGAAGGGAAAGCAGATGGAGGAGAGGACAGATGGGTAAAAGAGAAAAGGAAATGAAGGCTGAGAGAACCTGAGGAGGTGAAGATGGTGGGGGGATGTATATCAGGATATGGTGCGAGCCGGAATCGGACCGGCATCTTCCGCATGGCCCAGTATATTCAATTCAGACGTGTTTGTATAACAAGTATTTAAAAAAATTTAAATCTATAATAATAAACCAAATATCTGGTCAAGTTTAAGGCTGATTCAGAGAGAGAGAGAGATAAAAAAAGATTAAACCAGCCTATGCAGCTGCTGGTCTCCCAAACTGGTCTAGTTTGCGGGTTTTCGAGGGGTTTTAGGTACTTGTCAGCAGTTCAGGCTGCTCGCTGACTGGCAAAACCAGGTAACACCGACTTGGCCACACTGGGAAACCAGCTAGACCAGTTTAATCCAGCTTAGATCAGCAAATCTATTTTTTTTTCAGCAGGGAGACCCCACTGAGTGCTTCTGTGGTGACTCTACTTTCATTAATGTAGTGAAAATTAAATTGAAATGAACATTCATCTTATTTCTATTTTTTTTTTTTTGCCAATTCATTTCATGTTCATTAAAATACAGAAGAAAAGACCCATTGCCACTTCAGTTTCATCACAAATTTAACACGGTCTAGGTTAGGTTACTTAACTGAGTATAGACATTCACTAGTGGACTCCGCAAAGTCTCCCTTTGTGTCCCTGCATTGTTTACTTTATTAATTAGTGTTTTAATTTTTCGCGAGGCCCTGCGAGGTTAATTAACGTCAGTGTCGGCATGGTTCCTCTCAGCGTGTCCGCAGAGAGACCGAAGCTCGGTGCAGAACTGCTTCCTGCAGTCAGCCAGAGACAGGAGCGTCTGACGACAGCGCTGACATATATACGGTGGCCGTTCATGTGTGTCTGTCTGTATGTATGTAGATAATACGTCGCTGTTCTGCTCTGATTGTCTCCCACGCAACCCATTCTCTCACACCAAAGTCCCATAAAGTGACCGAACTCAAAAAAGAGTCCATGGGTTGTTTGTGTTTGCCGGATCCCGGCCTGCAGGCATGCATTAGAGCCCCACAGATGAGGTTGAGGTGTCTGGCAGAGTCGATGTGACTCTGCTTCCAAACACCCTGATTAAAGACGCAGACTGTAGGACAGGGCCATACGGCCGGCGTAATGAGAGAGACAGATGCACGTTTTATGAACATTCTATAATCAAATGCAAAACTTAGACAATCTTTTTCTTCCATTAAAAATGTAAATGTAAAAAAAAAAAGGCTCTTTCTCATCACAATGTCCCAAACAATTTTCTGCTTGGCTCCCTTTCTGCGCAGAGCTGGTTCCTACCCGATTGTGATTGCGTCCTCTACAGAGAGAGAGAGAGAGAGAGAGAGAGAGGGAGACGCAAAACAAGAGACGCATGGGAATACATCCACCTCTCCCATTCTTATGTCCATTCCCCTCATAATGCTATCAGTATTGACTGTCATTAGGAGGAGTATTAGAGTATTACGATGACTAATGTTGATGGAAGAGACTGTGAGAGATTATGGAGAAATCTGAACATGATCCACATCAGCACAGGAAAGGAAAGGAAAGGCCGACTGAAAGAGAGATATAAGTATCACAAACTGAAAAGAAAGTTATAAAATTTTCCAGAAATGCATTGCAAATTTTCCTAACACTAGTTCAGACGAGACCACTTTGGCAAGTTACTTTTGTTTATTAAACGCAATTTATCTTTGGCGGTATGGTTCCTTATGGGGGTTCTTGCTCCATAATTAATGACATACAGAGATTTAGCATTAACCCCCTTATGGAACCATCAGCTTTAGTGATATACAGATGATTAAGACAGTTTAGTAATGTCTTTAAAGCAAAACAGTTTTAACGTGTAGACATAGCAGTAAATCCCTGGACGTCTATACTGTAGCTTGGCTATGAGGATGAGTCTCTTTCGGCGATGATGTCCATGACAGCTAGGACTTAGAAGACTTGGTAATCTGAAACAAAGAAGACGACAGCCGGAAGGTGCACAGAAATATGCTTGATACTTATAGTAGTGAGGGTGGGAGGGTTGCGAGCAGTTTGAGCATGCTTACCGAGCAGTAATGCGGCGTATATATATCCTCCTGGTCTAATAGGAGAATGGTAATGGTTGGAGCGATTTGACAGCTGACCGCGTCAGCTGATCGCGGCCTATGCCTACGTGGCCTGTCTGAACTAACGCTGCTCTCAATTTCAGAGCAGTTTCTATTGTATTTTTTTTTTTTCACACTTTGTTCACTACTTTTTCAGTGAAGGTAGTGGTGTAGCGTGACCACAGACTAAGGGAATACTCTAACACACACGCCTAAATGGTCCTCGTGTAGCATTGGGAAGTTTGATTCATTCTAGTGAATCAGTTCATCCTAAATTGTATTATCTTATATGTTGCATTGGAAAGTCTGGTTCATTCTAGTGATTTGGATAACCCTATATTATTCTCTCTCAAATACAGTATTAGGAAATCTTATTCATTCTAGTGAATTGGTTCTTCTTAAATGGACCTTGCTCATTTGTAGCATTAGACAGTTTTATTTATTCCAGTGAGTGGATTCTTTTAGACGGTTCGTACAAATGAACAGAACAGATTCAAGTAACTGTTTTGGATATGCAAATGAAGACATTTTTGTTGTATTTAGTATACATTTTTCTCTTCAGTTTTGTTACTGTCAACCTTATTGAGATATGTTCATTCATTCAAAAGCACTCACACATTGTTTTTGTGCCAGCAAAATTACAGACCTGCTTAAATTATATGGCATATGATTGGATAGTTATAGATTTATTATTATTTATAAAGCATATTGTACCCCGTAAGTAACATTAGTGTAGTCATTACTTTTTGTTTTTAGCTTGTAGGATAGATAGCTACTTCAAAACAGAAGCTTGACTAGTTTAACTACTTCAAATTATGCTTAACTGAACAAGCTACAGTTTTTTAATGTAGCTTCCTCAACACTGGCAGCTGGTTAGGTCTGCACAGACCTTGTTTACCTCAAAATCCTGTTTGTGTCTTCCTCAGCGTTTCATTTAAAACCAGTTTATTAACTTTGTGTAGCTTTTGTCATCACAGTTGTGTGTGAAGGGTTGTGATTAAGTTGCCCGCAAACAAGTGAGCTCAATTTCAGCTTCATTTGTGTTTGCCGTCGTGTCACACAGTAATTAGCGTCTGCGCATCCCGCCATCCAATCCACTCTCCCACTGACTCACACAGCGTGATTGTCTATCAACGCTGAACTGTCCATTTCCTCCATTGAGCAGATGCATTACCAAGCACATGAGGAAACCAGCCATGTTTATGTGAACTGGTCCAGGGCAGATGAAAGTCTATTACTAGAGCCTTGCTGGAAACACATCCCAGTGATGTCCTGAACGCTATCTGTCACTCCCAATTAAATCCAGTACCAACTAGAGAAACCTAGTTGTGTTCTTATCAGATGGGAATCTAGAGATCATTCTATTCATAGCTTTAAGTGTCCCAAAACTCCTCAGATGACTTTCATCTCACTTTCTTTTCCTCTTTGTCCACCTGTCTTCCTGACTTGTTATTCTCAGATTTCTCCCTAGTCTTATCTTTCTTGTTTTCAGTGGCTGTACTGTGGAAGTGGGGTCTGTTTTCGCAAACTGGTTTGGTCTGAACTGACTTTTCCGTATTGAGATGTAGCTCATAGTTTCATTATAAGCCACTTTAAGGTAATCTGCATATTGCTGTGGTGAATACAGCTGAGCCCGAGTGGAGGACTATTCAAAGAAGAATCCATTTGTCACCAAATTAGCACTAATTAGCAGAGTTTGGGCATGCTGTATCATAATTGGACACATTTTTCTATGTTTCCTCCAGCTGGGTGCTGGAATTCTGGCACAGGGAGCGGAAGATGCGAGCAAAGGGGGCTGAGGTGGGAAGAGGAGGCGGTGAAGTGTACAGTATAAGTCCCTTTGTCGATTTAGCTGGAAGCAACTTTTGGCTGACTGCACCCGCTGGCAGAGTTCTTGTTCTCTTATATAGAGTTATACGTATGCTTTGAGGCGCACATCGAAAAATTAAATGCAAGGAGAACGAGAACAAAAGGGGAAAGAGCAAAAGAGATGGGGCGTAAAACGCCTGTTCTGCAACTTGCAGCTGGATCATCAGCGCAACCTAATGAAGGTAGAGGCATCCCACTGGTTTTATACTGCCAGCCTCGCACAAGGGAATGTCAATTAAGTGCCCCCTCCCTCCTCGGTACACACACATGCATGCCCAAACACACTTATGCACAATGAAGGATGCAGTGATGGGGGGAGATGTTTGGCAAGCCCTGGAAAGATGTCAAGATCCTGTCATTCCGCTACCCTTGTGCACCGAGAGGCTGAGAAAGCTCTCTTTCTCCTCAGACCCTGAATATCATCATGTGAGTTGATTTGAAAAACAACTTCCTTTTCTGTAAGGATGACTCGCTTCAGAGTCAATGTGAGGCTGAATGTGGTGTAGAGAGCATGACTGAACACCAAGAGGTCTGGTCCACATTGCAGCTTATTCTGGCCAAGAAACGCCCACTTAGGAAGAGGGTCTCTGACTGACATAAGCGAACAATTACATCTTGTCTTGTTTTTATATGCTGTTTAGAGGAGGGTTTGTCTGAAATAAGTGATACCATAATAATAGACCAGTGTGGTAAAAAACAAAACATAAAAAACTGTAATGTATGTAATAGTATGGCAGTCTTTAGCAAATATAGTCACATGATATGCAAATCCCATAATAAACAGTCTAAAAGATTTGAAGTATGTTTGTGTTAGTTGATATAGATGATACTACATTAATTTATTATCCAAAATTTAGTTTTTGTGACCGTGAATGTAGAGCCTGGTGAATAATTTTGTCAGTCTATTTGACTATAGATCAGTTTCAGTTACATTTCCAGTTACACTTATGTCTTTATATTTTTGGAAATGATTTGGAAATCTTTGAATATGATTTGTTCCAAAGTAATCAGATTGGATCTGATCAAATTTCAGGTTTCACGAAGGTAAAAATGGTAAAGAATCACAATTTTAGAGCAGCATGGAAAAACAACACTTATTGAAATACTACTACTGCGGCGGCAGTGGCTCAGTGGTTCATGTAGGTTGTCTACAAACCGAAAGGTTGGTGGTTTGATCCCCGGTTCCACCTGACCAAGTGTTGAGGTGTCCATGAGCAAGACACCTAACCCCAGCTGCGCCTTGCTTGGCTGACACTGCCGTCGGTGTATGAATGAGTGAGTGAATGTGAGGCAATATGTAAAGCGCTTTGGTGGCCATGGGTCTGTTAAAGTGCTATATAAATGCAGTCCATTTACTGATTTTACTTTTTGAAATACTACTATTAGTACTATTTTTTTTATTTTTTTTTTATAATTGCAATAATGGTATGGCAGTCTCCACAAAATATAGCAAATGTGTAGGATAGTTAGCAGAATTTCTGTTCTTTCAACACTAACAAGTGCGGATGATTTGATGTACGGTATCTTAGTTGCCAAGTAAGTTTGTAACTTAACTTTGTCAAATCCAGAAGTTCAAAAGCACTTATTTTATCAGACTGGTACATGGTAAATATGATTCTGTTTCCAGGCAGATCAAGTCAGCCAATTAAATTAGAACTTGTTGAATCAAGAAAGTGCATTCAAATTTGTGTTCAGTATGCATCAGGCGGTCAGTGGGTGTGCCGTCTGAGGCTGAGACTATAGGCGGAATGAACCTGAAGAGCTTTTGTGGTGAATATCGAAGACATTATTGTCCGTCTCGTCTTCTCAGGCCCTGCTCTCATTTAAAGCACTCTGTTTAATGTATGGTGTTTATACCTCGTAAGCTTTCAAAGAACAGCTCTCTTAAGTGCTCTCGTAGCCGTGCCTGCTACATCAGGACATAGTGTGAATGTGATACTTGCCTTCACAACTTCCCTCCTCAGAGAGATGGATGGAGGCACACGGGAAGAATTAGCCTAATGTGAAAAAAAGAAGATGTTGAGCCTGCAAAAAAGCAGGATACGAAGGTCCCTTTGAAAACCCCTGGATGCACGCGAGAAGTCCTCGAAAACGTGATGTGACTGGCCCCATCCAAACGCAGATAAAAAGCGCCCACCCGGCCCTACAGAGACCCTTTACTAATGGCAGCAACATGCAGAAACTAGACCCAAGAGAGGGGGAGGGAGGAGAGGAGGAGAGAGAGAGAGAGAGAGAGAGAGAGAGAGAGAGAGAGAGAGAGAGAGAGAGAGTTTCCTTTATCTCCTCACTCTTAGCTGAAGTCTCTGTGGAAGTGAGACACTGACAGCAGCACAGTGAAAACTGTAAGTGTGTCTCCTAGTGTAAATGAATCAATGAGACAGACATTCTGACAGACATGTTGTCCTCCTGTCATGGAAGGGTGAAATAAAGCAGACTATTGCAGTATGGAGACCGGAGAAGGTAGGACACTTTTTTTTTTTTTACTTATATATGGTTTCTATATGGTCACAGCATTGATTTTGGTGAAACACTCTGTGAATGTATTGATTGTGGGGTTGAGTGAGTTTGTGAGGTAGAATTGTGGGAGACTATTAAGTTGTGCCCCGTTTGGCTTTCACAAGGTCAAATATGGTCTCTCTTATTCTGACATGAAAGCGGTTCAGAATGACTCGATATATTGTAGAGAGATCAGGTGTGCATTTATTAAGCACCCTATCTACTAATGTACACAGCCATCTGTTCTGTGTCTGTGTGTGTGAGAGAGAGAGAGAGAGAGAGAGAGAGAGAGAGAGAGAGATAGAGAGAGAGAGAGAGAGAGAGAGAGAGAGAGAGACTGCATGAATTCTAAACAGACAGGCATTCACAATCACATGTGTTTGTTTAGAACAATTATCTGTTTGTGTATGTAGCACACACTTCTTTGAATTATTAGACAATACATTATCTAAATTAGACTACATTATGAATATTAGATGCTTAAATGGATTTATAAGGATGCATGAAGCTGTAAATGCAAAATTTGAAAGCACTTTCTATTAAGCCTGTAAATATGATTCATCATTATGAACATATTTTTAATGCCTTGCCTTATAATTTGTAAAAGTATAATGCATTAAAACACAAAATCTCGTTAATTTTTTTTTTCCAGCAAGAACACATTAAATTGATCAAAAGTGACAGTAAAGACATTCATGATGTTGTAGAACATTTCTATTAAACAAAGCTGTTTTTTTCTTAATCTGAATACTGAAAGAAATGAATCATGGGTTCCACAAAACTATTAATCAGCACAACTGTTTTCAACATTGATAAAAATAAGAAATGTTTCTTGAGCAGCAAATCAGCATATAAGAATGATTTCTGAAGGATTATGTGACACTGAAGACTAGAGTAATGATGCTGAAAACTGAGCTTTGACATCACAGGAATAAATTACATTTTAAAATAGAAAATAAAAATCATTGTAATAATATTTTACAGTATTACTGTTGTATTGTATTTTGATCAAATAAATGCAGCTTTGCTGAGCATAAAATACTTATTTTAAAAAGCATTTAAAAATCTTACAGACTGAAAACTTTTGAATAGTAGGTTATATTGGTTTCATAAAAAAGTATTATTTAATATTTCCACATTAAAATGATATCATTTTCTGCAGTAGTATTGTTTATAGGTGAATTCACATTTTTCATGAAACATAATAAAACATTACGGCAGATATCACACCTCTGCGACTTCTCTTTTGCAATGCTGTATGATTAAACATCATTATTTTCTAAAAGCAGTGTTTTTGTCCTGTAGATTAAGTAATGACATCATCTCACTTCATAAAGATCTTGTGTTTTTGCTCTTCTGACCACAAGATAACAGCATGCGCGTATTGAAAGTTCTGTAATTAGCGGATGTGTGCTATCATCACAGGTGGTTGTGATGAGAGCTGGAGCTTCGCCTGTGCTCACTCAGGTCCAATCACATGTAGTTAATGAGCTGACGGGGTTAGTTACCACTGGGTTAATGACGCACATTAATATGTTGCTAATATACCCCAGGTCATGCAGTAATTAAAAATCTCATTTTCAACTCATAGAAAGCACAGACTCTCCTTCATCTTAAATGATTTTGTAAAGAGCGAGAGAGAAAGAGCGAGGTGTGTCGATTATGATTCATTCTTAATACCCCGTATCATTTGTTTGATGTCATCGTTTGTGGCTGTAAGTAAGAGAGTGTGTGTGTGCGTGTGTGTGTGTTGTAATTTCAGGTATCACACAGGAGCGGTTGCATCAGGTGTTTAGGGTTCATCCAAACACTTGAGCTCAGGGACACACTTTCTCCTCAGGGTCAGCTGATGCAAAGGGCTGATGAATTTACCTCATAGTAGCACTCCAAACCATTGCCTGTGTGTGTGTGTGTGTGTGTGTGTGTGTGTGTGTGTGTGTGTGTGTGTGTGTGTGTGTGTGTGTGTGTGTGTGTGTGTGTGTGTGTGTGTGTGTGTGTGTGTGTGTGTGTGTGTCTGTGTGTGTGTGTGTAAGAGAGATGGGAAGAAAAACACCCCACTCTCACACAGCCTTGTCATGCCTATAAATACTTCCGATTTGCATTTGTTGTTCACACATAAAAGAAATGAGATGTATACAAGGCCCTTACAATTAAACCCCCCCCCCAAAAAAATACCATAGGTTTAGTACAGTAACATCTTAATAAAGTCATATGGAATAACAGTGAAAAACATTCAGAGCATGCATTCAGAATTTTATTTGCATTGTCTCTGTTTGTTTTGTTGATAACAGATTGTTGTAGTATGTTGATGGTCAACATGGTAGCATACTGGACTTCTTATAATATAATAATTATAATAATAATAATAAATGAAAAATACAATCCTGAAAGTAAGTTTATGCATATAAAATTATATCTAAAATATTTTAATTGTTTTTAATTATTATTACTATTATTATTATTAGTAGTAGTAGTAATAATTTGTTTTAAGATGATTTTTTATTTATTTTAATAATCAAATATATTTATATATTTTTACATAAATTATAATAACAAATATAAATTATAATAAATAATATAATAAAAATATAATAAATTGTTATTATAATTTTTTTAATTGATTTTATTGGTAACACTTTATTTTATGGTGATATAATTATACGTTACATGTATAAAACTTATGTATTACTATAGTAAATCAGTAAGTTATGCATAATTACAACTAACCCAAACTAAAGCCCTAATCTTAACCTTATCGCAAGTACATGTAGTTAATTAATATTTCTTAATGCTTATTTGTGTAATTACTGTACACTGTAACAATGTCCCCTTAAAATGGTCTAAACATGTTGTTATTATTATTACTATTAGTATTATAATTGTTGTTGTTGTTGTTGTTATTTTATAACTCTTAAACATCTGTTCATCCGTTCAACTTAAATACACAAATTGACTGTGTCCTTCAGGTACAATTCAAAGCCATGGTAATATTACATTAGTTTATCACATTATGCTGGTGGCATGAGGGTGAAGAAACACTTTAAATGAGTGAGTGAAGGAGTGCAAAAATGTGAAAAAGATGAGTGTGCTCAGAAACACCAGATCCAAAAAGCCAAACAAACAAGGCAACAGTGGTAATTTAGTGGTTTTGGATTAAGTCTGTTATCTCGAGTAGAGAGAGTTTGTTTTTGTTTTCTCCTCGAAACAATTTGATCTTCAGTATGAGTGAAAGGGTTTCCAAAGACCACACAATCGAGGAGCTGGGGGGAGAGGTGAGACGATGAGACGACAGAGGGTTTGGAGGTAGAGAGGGAGGAGAATGGGAAGACAGAAGTTTGTCTGTGCTTTATTTCTTTCTAACAGTGCTAAAAATAGACTTGCTTCTATCAGAGTCACAGACATCAAAGAGAGTCAGCTGGAATATAATTAGCAATTCATATACGTTCACACCGAACAGCTGATTTGAATGAGGATAACCTGCTTTGCATGACTCCATTTATTCTCTGTTTTGTGGATGATTTCAGTTTGATGTGTGCTAACTTGGTAAATAGACAGCCAGTGATGATGTCGTAATAGTATTTCAAAACTTAAAGTGATCGTTTACCCTACAATAAAAGTTAATCATCATTTACTCACCATAGTTTTATTCTAATGCCTTATGCTCTTCTTTCTTTTTTGGACCACAAAAGGAGAATTTAAAAAAAAAAAAGTGCCACTCGCGCTCGTCTAAATAATGACAGTGAACGGTGACCAGTATCAAGGGGTATACGATAGGGTTTGGTGAAAAACAAACCAAAATGTAATATATTATTTGACCAAAATCCTGACCTTGGCCATTGGTGTTATGTGCTCACCATGCGTTCATGCCACTTTATTAGCGCTGCAGCTGCGACCCGCACAGAAAAAGCACATAAGTTGTGAGAAATAAAAATGCAACACATATTCAATCCATGTACTTTCTTCACTGAGGTGAATATATCTGTTGTGTTTGTCACAGCAAGAAGTTATTGCATAGCCGTGCACAGAAGACCAATGGCCAAGGTTAGGATTTATATTAAGATAACCTCTGCATCTTTTTTTAAATGCTGGTCGCTATTCACTAGCATGATATGGACAAGCGTGAATGGGACATTTTGTTTCAATTTCTCCTTTTGTGGTCTGAAAAAGAAAGAAGGGCATACTGCATTAGAACAACACCAGAGTGAGAACATTTTCATTTTAAGGTGAACTATCATGATTTTAGAACACATTGATTTCATTTGTCATTTAATTTGTTTGCAACGAGGCGTGTGTCTCTGTGTGAGTTTGTTGTGTTTGTAAAGACTTGAATGGCTGGTAGTGTGTGATCCTCAGTTCTTTAGTGTATGATCCCAAGTGTTTTCAGATCTGTTCAGCTATGTAGTGTATCCCAGCCTATATAATTGGTCTTCTTTCTTCTATTTGTTTGCATACTGTATAATGCTTAGCCTTTGCTTTCTTACATTTATTTAACCATATATAACCATCTACATCCTTACTTAGGTGTCATGTCTAGTCTATTTTTACAGGGACATTTTAAAACTGTATTTTTGCTCTATTTGCATTCTTTACTATGGGAATATTTCAAAAGTAAAGACATTTACAAGACCTTTTTTTGCCATTCTTAATCCGTCCTTGCACCATCGTTTCCAGCTAAATGCAGCACAACAGAATGGAAAAGAATATACAGTTGATGCATTGAGACTTGTGTGTAAAAGTTGAGCTTATTTTAACTTGTCACTGTACAATCGCTGCAAAACAGCAAAAAAAATGCAGTTTTAATGTGCCATTTCATATAATGAGAACCAAAGCCTTCAAACCTAAGTAAAAACGTTAACACTTTTCTTTAGTTCTTGTGTTAACCCTATGCTCTCACTGGCTTGAAAGCACCTTCAGGAAATGCATATAAAGTTTTTACACACTGACCCGATGAAGTGTTAAGGCTATGAGAACCGTGAACAGTCACAGGCCGTGATTTAGAGCAGAGCTCTGCAGTCTCCAGCAACAGGTGTAAAGTTCATCCCAGGCAAGAGAACTGACAGTGACGAGGACGCTAAGAGCCAGTGACATCACTCCTGCAGTTACCCCAGCCGAGGTTGCAACTTTATGATGTCATCACCTTATATCAGCTACTCCACTCTTCAGTTCAGCCCTGAAGCTTCTGCCTGTGTGTCAGCTCTTCCTCATGTGAACTTCTTCCTTGAGCAAAATGCTAGAGTGTGCATCAGCGGGGAAAAAAAGTTTATTTTCATGGGGCAAATGAGGTTGACGCCATGTCCTCACGATGTCAGAGTAGATATTACTTTTTAATGCTGGGTTTTAGAGCTTTTTTTGTCTAGCATTGTAAATAAACAAGTGTAGCATTTCTCAAGGATGTGTGTGGTTGGCAAAAAGATGTTTATGAATATTGTAGGACTTGTTCTGGGAGTGAAATGACAAGCGTTGGTGTGTTCTTGCTTTATAGCAATATCACTCTCATATAAAATGCTGCTCAGCATACTCTGGTTCTTTGCTGCATTAAACACCTGTGATGTACTGTATCTTGATGAGTACAGTTTTATTTCCTTTTTTGATGTTTTTTTCCTTCTGAAACAGTAAGTGTTAAGATGGATATATCATACGGACTTTCATTATTTCTAGATATAGCTAAAGTAGCTAATCAGTTGCAAGTGTGCATTTGATAGGACAAAAATATGTGTAGTCCAGGATGAGTCATCAATATTTTTGGTTTGCAATATTTTTTCTTCTTCAGCTTTTATGGGATGTTTCATAAGGAATTATAAATATTATATTATAAATATAATATAATATGCATAAATACATATGATAAATACTATTTAAAATATTTGTAACATAATAAATATAAGTATTACATTAACAATAATATAAGTGGTAGTTGATAAAAAAACATTTTTGTAATTTTTACAGTGTGGTTATATAACTATTTAGAAATTCTTTAATAAAGAAGTCAACAAATTCAGCATTTGTATTTTGGCAAGTACAGTGATTTGTTTTTCCTGTGAATTGCTGCTAAAACACTGTGAGTGGTAAATGTCTGACTTAGAGGACCTTGATTGTGCTGAACAAGGACACAGATGGTTGTCCTGTTTATGTTATATTTTGCTAATATTTTTCATGATGCAATGTTTTGCAAGGCCAAACATCATTGTTCCAGTTAAAATATTAAGCAGATTTTTTAGGCTGAACAGGTACATGTATCAGTGTAACTGTGGGCTCACAGTTGGGGCTGTTGAGTTGTGGAGGTTATTTATCCCTTCTCTCTTCCATAAGGTAAACTATGGATTGATGACACTGTTATGGATTCCATACAACGACGACACGGATATAATTTATATGGAAATGACGTGCAGAGAGCGGATAAAGGCCTGAGCATAATTGACAATGAGTTTATGAATGTGTGTGTGTGTGTGTGGCTACACTGGAATTTTTTTCTCAGTGTCATACCATCATGGTCTGGAGGAACAGGACACACTGACACCTGCTATCGGTGGAGGACAGGTTTTAGTCAGTGATTATGAATCAAAGTTCAGTGTCCTGCAAAAGCGCTGCAGTATACGGCCCAAACAGTAAATAAGCATAGCGTTGAATAGATGATGAATTGCTATCATTACAGAGCAGGGCATTTAGGATGCTGATATGTAAAAAAGGAAACAAACAAAAGCATTTTTAAAGAGATAGTTCACTCAGAAATGTTAAGGCATACTCCTTTAAGCTTTAAATATACATGGCATATCCTTAAACTTAATCTATTACTACTTGGTTGATTGCAGCAGGTCCATGCTAATGGTATTTAAATGACCTGCCTTAACCAACAAGGTCAAAATCACCATGATGGACACAAAGCCCAGCATGATACATTGCAAAGCATGATAACAAAAGAGATGCTGCAATGGCAATCGACACACCTGGACTCGCCAGATTCTATTAAAGTTCACTCTTTCTGGCTGATCCTCCATTAAAGTGTAGAGGAGCCGTGCTGGTGTGTCTCAGTGCTGCATTCTGTTCCCTCATGCTGAAAGATTTAACTTGCATTTCCTGAAGTCATTCTCAGACAGACAGAAAAAATGAGCAGGATTATAAAGGAGTATACAGGCTTGAAGTTCAACATCAAAGGTATTTTGAGGAGAGAAACATATATAAATTCACTTTTGAGATGAGAAATGCTAACTTTCTAAATTGTGGAAGGCTTAAAGTAAGTTTCATGCTTTGATTTTTGCAGCTGAATGGACCAGGATGAAGGGAATAGGATTGACCCAGTACTTATGTGTGTGTGTGATTATCGAACCATTAGCATTGGCTGATGGTGTGAAAATGGGCGTTAGTGTTTTGACAGGCCCGACTGAGTTTAGTGGTTGTAAAGATTAGGATCCTGTCAGCCTATTTGACACAACACAACATCAGAATGAGAAAATGGAGCCAATCGCAGAAAATCCAGACAATCTAGACAGAGCAGAGACAGACGCTGGACCAGGGGCGGCCATTTTAGCGACAGTGGGCATAAGATGGCATCCTGCCCTGGATATCACGAGAGATCTATGTCACTGCCCCTTAGCTTCTTTTTACATTCACTATATTCACTCTGTTCCAAACCAAGTTGCCTACTGCCTACATAGTTGTATGCACTCTGTGGAAGCATTTAAACTGAAATGGACCCTCATGAGTAACTGATTTGGAATTTATTACAAAGACAACAACTGATCCCAACATTAAAGGGATAGTTCACCCAAAAATGAAAATTGTCATAATTTAATCTCCCTCATGTTGGTCCAAACCTGTGTGACTTTCCCTCTTCTGTGAAAAAAAAACAACATTGTCTTTTGTTTTGTTTTGCTCATACAATGAAAGTCAATGCGACCCAATGTTTATTCTTCAAAATATCTTTAATTGTGTGCTGCAGAAGAAAGTAAGTCACACAGGTTTGGTATGTGTGACAGAGTTGACAAAAAGGCATGAGGGTGAGTAACGTTAAATGATAACAGAATTTTCATTTTTGGGGGAACTTTTCCTTTAAGTTCTCCAACGACTCTCTCTGCGTTTTAATAAGTGCAAATATATATATAGCCCACACAAAATGTATTATTATTTAAATGGATTAAAACACACACACACACACGGTTTAACTCTGGGATATTTCACATCAATTTTTCATCCAAACTCTTCTTTGTTCTCCTCATTTCCTCTCTCACACCTGTAAGGTAAACTATGTGTTGCATTTCTTATATTCTAAGGTCCAATCCGCCTCCTTTTCCTCTCTGTCTTCAGAGTGGTTGAATGCAGGTGTTGGGTGACGGTTGAGCTAAACGTGTAGGTGCGCTGTTGATGAAAATAGAGGGAAGGAGAGAGTTTGGTCGAAATGATGAATGGCTCTCATTAGGGCGGTAATTTGTCACTTTCCGTCTGACTGGGCTCCAGCTGTCTCTTCCTGAGCTTTTTGGCCTCTTTGGCTCACCGTCTCCTCACCGGCCAGATGGGTGGAGAGATATTGTGCCGTGCCCCGTGTGCTAGCTAGACCCGGACCGCGGTATTAGAATACGTCTGTGGGCGCATTCGTGAGAGTTTGTCGAAAGGAATGCCTCAGTCAGCGGCATGTCGACTTCCATCCCATAATCTGTGAATCTACCGAAGTGATTTTCACATAATGGTATTACATTACATAATCTAATTTTGTGAGCGCACTTACCCAGAGGCTCCAACAAGTGATGGAAAAGTTAGACTCAGCAGCAATCAAAATAAAACAAGACACTGGACAGGCTTAAACTTTATGAATTATGAGCTGTGTGAAACCAAGCGTCACAATGCAGTTTCATGTAGTCTATCCACAAACTTTTTCAAATCGAGTTTTGTCAGAATGGACTTAAGCCAAAAGCAATGGCGGTGAAGAAATGCAGGGTAATGAGAGACTGAACCCAAAGTACAGCTGACAGCTCTTTTTAGCTATAGCAGACCAGCCATGTATAGCTTCTTGTCAACAAAAGGCACACAATTGATGCTCATAGACCTCAGTCAGAGTAGACGTCATATTTAATTTTACCTTAACAAAATCAAGCCTGTGAGGGATAGAATACAGTTGGTTCAAAAGGCTGCACTGTTACCTGGGTATTGATTTTTCATTTGGCAAAACATTTGAAAATGTTTTTCCCAAAAATTCCTGGTAAAAAAATGATATGAGCAATAAGTTATGACAGCATACGTTTTTCCATTGCTTTAACTCATCAAAATAAGTTAAGCCATATTCAACTTTTTTATATAAGTTATAGATTCAACTAATTTATTAAGTCAGTTTAATGTAATTTAAGTTGAATAGACTTAAACATCCAAGTAGATTGTACTTAAAAATTTAGGGCGGAAAAATTACTCTTTTTTTTTTTTTTTTTGTACAGTGTATAGACAAAAAGTTCAAGGAAATACACACTCAAGAAATACTCAAGTTCAGAAGTTGGGGGTCAGGAAGACTTTTTAATATGTTTGAAAGAAGCCTCTCATGCTCAGCAAGACTGCATTTAACTGCAAAAAGATAAAAACTGTAACATTGTGAAATAGTATTACGATTTAAAATAACAGTTTTCTATTTGAATGTATTTTAAAATGTAATGTATTCCTGTGATGGCAAATCTGATTTGGGAGCAACCAATACTCCAGTCTTCCGTGTCACATCCAGAAATCATTCTGATATGCTGATTTGTTAATATGCAGTGCTTTTTCAGGATTCTTTGATGGATAGAAAGTTCAACAGAAAAAAAAATAATTTAGAATATGCATAATTTGTAAAATTGTAAATGCCTTTACTATCACTTTTAATCAATTTAATGCATCCTTGCTGAATATCATAAAAGTATTAAATAAAAAATTAAAATCTTACTCACCCAAACTTTTGAACAGTATTGTAGATTATAAAAAATAGATTTTTAAAATTAATTAATTATTTTTAAAAATATTAAATATTAACTGTATGTTTTTTTTTAAAACACAAAGTTAACACTCTTCAGGAAATCAAAAGTTGCCTCTGCACATTGAGTTGGGATCGGAGAAAGTATTTCAAAAAAACTTTTTAACTTCAGTGCATTCAATCTACCTAAGGGCCAAACCAGGGACGTTCAAGGTCAAATCAGCTTTCCAGGCCAGCAGATCCACAGTAGCACATCTTCTCCCATAAGATAAAGGGAATTTAGGAAGGACGGCAAAGGAGAAGAATCATCTAGAGGAACAGGTGCCCCCCCTCAGCCCCCTTCTAACGAGCCTTTGTTCTAATAACACAAAGCAATTTATACTGACCTTTATAGAAATGTAGCAAAAATAAATTACAATAGTTAAAAAATGCCCGTGAGCCTAATTGCAAAGGAGATTAAGTTTCCTATAATTGCTTTTGGCCACCTAATGCATTTTTTCCTTTTTTTGTAATTAAAGTGATTTAAAAATGTAATAACCCACACACACACACACACACACACACACACACACACACACACACACACACACACACACACACACACACACACACACACACACACACACACACATACTGTAGGCATATACACACAAAGGCTTCTCTTGTCCAGTGCCATAAATACTCTCATTATTGAGGCAATGGTCCATTGAAAATGGTGTCATGGTTTTGTGTGATGAATATTATGTGCTTGTTAAAATGAGTGCAACGACAATAAACATTCTGCCTCTGAACTGTTTTAAATATTTATTGAAACTCGCCAAATATTATTCTCTGTTTCTGTTCAGAGAAAATTATTCATTGGTCCATCTAGAACACTCCTGCAACTTCACAGAATTCCTGCAACACTTCTGTCCTCAGATGGCCACATGCGTTCTTTATTTTTACGGCCGTATTCTCCATCTATCTTTTTAGAAGTCAAGCTAATCAGCCAGCAGCACACTTAACCTCTCGCTCTTTCATCTTTATATTCGCTGAGCTTTTCAGAGTTTATTCATCTCCTCCGTGCATTAGTGAAGATCCCAGTATCTCTCGCTATTTCTCTCCTCCCATTTACTCGTTCTCAGTTACAAATGCCGTTGATGCTTTTAGGAAATGCTGACCATAAACATAACCTTCCATCCTCGTCTTACTTTTTATTATTTAACAGGACTCTCCCCCATGTCCCTGGGGTCTTATTAATAAGCAGTCAAATCGGCCCGCTTCTTCGCATAATATGCATCCATCTTCCAAACATAAGAAAACAGAAGATAAAGGAGAAAACAGTATAGGACAATTTAGGGTTATTATTATTATTAATACATAAAAAGTATTAGTTTTAAAATTTTGTAAACTTAAATAGCTAATTAAATGAAAATAAAGATATAATTAAGTCTAAGTATATATATATATATATATATATATATATATATATATATATATATATATATATACGTCTATCTAAGTCTAAATATTATTGACAACTGAAATATATCAGTTGTCAAGAATATTTAGACTTCGAAAGTTATGACTTTTACATTGTTAAGAAATATTTCTATTTCAAATAAATGCTGTTCTTTTGAACTGTTTTCAACATTGATAATAATAATAAGAAATGTTTCTTCAGCAGCAAATCAGCATATTAGAATGATTTCTGAAGGATCATGTGACTGAAGACTGGGGTAATGCGGAAAAATCTCATCACAAGAATACATTAAAAATAATATAATAGAAAACAGTTCATTTAAATTGAAATAATATGTCACAATTTTTCCGATTTGACTTGGTCTTGGTGAACATAAACTTTTAAACAGTTTATATAACTAGTGTTTGTTTACTTCTCATTCATTTTAGGCTTACAAATTTAAGACTTCAAATAAAAACTTCAAATTTAGTTTGCTGAGAGACCAAACTAAATTAAATATAATATGCATTTGTAAATGGTATTATAAATGGTATTAAAAGAAAAACTAATGTGAAAACCTCTAATAAGCTCTGCGTTTTGTGTGTTGTGTGTGACTCTGGCACAGGGCAGCGCTAAACCAAATCAATAACACAGGGCACAGCCAGCAACCTCGACTCAATATCCCTGAATGACCGCATACTGTACTGACAAAGGAGTCACGGGGAGAGGGAGGACGAGCGTGTGCGGCTGTGCTCGAAGAGGAAAGTTGAGTCAGTACACTTTCAATATGCTTTCTGCATTCGCATTCAAGGTCTTCTACAAAAGCACCTCTTCACCCTCCCTCTTTCCTCCATTTCTGCTAACAGGCAGTCAGGGTTTGATGCCTTGAAAGGAAGATGAAAGTGTAGCTGTGTGTTTGCTAATCGCTGCGCATGATAATCTGTTTGTGTACCCATACGGCTTTTTTGAAGTTAAGACAGACAGAAAGTGCACAGTCTTCGTTTGATCCCAATTAAAACGATGGTCAATACGTTGTCATTTTAGTTTTACAGATATGAATCTTAAAAGAGCTCCACTCGGATGTCTGCAGGCCCGATAACAGAATAGCACGATTGTAGCGAGCGCCGTCTTTTCCCTCAGTGCTGTCATTTCAGGAGTAATTAAGGCAGGTAATAGCCTCCTAATTTCTCCGCATTTATGAGAACTGACTGCACACAGTTCTTTAAAAGAAGAAGAAAAAAAGCCTTTACAATTTTACCTCCAATGTCATGGCAATTACTCAGAAACTCAGATGCATTTAAAACCGATGACTTCGCCCAGCCTCCCTCGTGCATTTGCTTGGAGTGAAAAAAATTACATGCACTTCATAACTGCCGGCTCTTTATTGTCATATAGCGTATGTATACGGTTCTATTACAGGATCCTGTTGGGAAATCACATACGAAACATCTGTATTACAGTGATGAAGTAGAATGTGTTTGTGTGTAAATGTACTCATGCAATGCTCCCAGCGTGGAGTTTTACTGGATAAAACTGCTGTGAGCAGCACTTCCTGTCCGCTGTTCTGCAGTCCAAGCACTCCATAACTCACAAACGCACACACATGTTCATTAACACACCAACTATTTACTTATACCACTGTGATTTTCTTTGTACATTGTCAATGCGCAGTGAGTGTGATGTCATTTTATCCCCTCATTATCTATGCACAGGTGTGAGCAGATCATTTATGTATGCATTCATGAGCGCATATAACTTGCACCGTAAATTTTGTTTGTGGCCTCATAGCTTGCTTTTATGAGAAACACCTTGGAGCTCACTTTATGAGAATTATTTTATGAGTACATTCATTTGTCGATGTCCACATCACAGGGGACTGTTATGGTTAAGGTCAACATGACATCAAAATTGACCCCATTTACTTTCTTACCGCACATATCTGGTATTATTGAGCACATTTTTATCAGTACATGTTCTAAAGTGAAAAGTGAGACCAATTAAATTGCCTTAGAAACAACTTAATAATTAATATTAACCGATAATGCAGCCTTTGGTTACAACTGTAACTGCAAATTACGATAGATTTGTAGAAGAATTGCCATTGGAATACATAATAATGTTCTCGAGGGTGAACTTTATCTTCATCCTCCACGTATCGTAAGCTTCTTCAGAAGTGAGTGTCCATGGTGTTTTAGGAGGGGAGTAGTACTAAATAATCCACTCCAAACTCACATATTCATGATCACAAACAGACACTTTCAGGATCCAGTTAATTGCTGATAGGTAAAGTGTCCTACATTTTTGTATTATCGCGTTTCACTTGCAAACACATAATAACATGGAAGTAAAAAGGGTTGTAAAACATATCATGTTGATCACGCTAATGGGTGCTTATCACATAAATGAGAGCATTTATATCACTTGTCAATGTGCTTCATGATTCAGTGTAATCTGCGTGTTGGAAAACTGCTTATATGTTGTCTGTAGTTTGTTGATACCTGCCGTGTCATGTCACATGATCAAGTTTGTCGTCTCCTTTTCTCTGTCCATTCCTCAGGTCGTCCTCTCCCTCCCTCCTCCTCCAGCCTCCTGCCCCCTGCTCCTCCCCCACCCGCCCCCCTCCATTCAGCCCCGCCTACCATAAGGGAGTGTCAGGTGCCCCTGCTGGAGAGCAGCTCCTCCCACACCATGCTGGAGCCCCACCCAGAGGACCAAATCTCCAACTCATACCTGCTCCGGGCACAGCCCCCCACTGGTAAGCCCCTCCCACTCATATCTCATTGGCTGACGCCCCATCATCATTTTACTAATTTACTGTGTTCTGAATCAGTGGGTTGTCTGCTATGAAAATAATAGGGTGTCCTAACTAGACGCAACAAAATGAGCAATAAAGTCATTCAGAGCATTTTTAATGAGAAATGTGAGTTTGGTCCTTTGTTACATTGTCAATGGCTGCTGGATATCTTCAATCTCCCACTGAACATGAATAATTGGAGTTCTCTTTGGCTTCCGTGACACTGCAGGGACACTGTGTTTTTTTTCTCCTTTTTTAGATCTGCTTCTAGACTATTCAGTCTCACTTCCTGTTACATGCCTATGTAACAATGTAATAAGTTTGCACAATGCCAGCCTATGGTCTTTATTGGCTGCCCGTGAACAATGTCTACTTTCACCCGCCCTCAAACGCTATAGTTGTAGCTGAGACCTGGAAGAGTTTGGTTTGTATTGTCAAAATGTAAAAAAATACGCTGTTTTCAGTGCTCTCAATGCACTTAAAAAGGACCAGAGGACTTGGGCTGTAATTGAATACAAAAAAATTTGATATGTTCATATCACCTTGTATCAAGTGCTGAGGAAGTTCTGGAGCTGAAATTCAGATTTTGTAATGGACATTTAATTTCCAAAACGCTGCTAATGACAGTCCATGACCAATCACTACAAGCTGCGCCATCTGACCAATCAGAGCAGAGTAAGCTCTTGGAAAGGAGGGGTTAAGAGAAACTGAATCTTCTAACAAACTGTTTTCAGACTCTTTAAGAAATGTGCAATGTATATTACGAGAAAATTTAAGTACTGAAGTACTAAAATTACAAAAACTAATAACTATATATAACTACATATAAAAAATAAAAAATAAAAATAAGCAAAATTAGTAAAATGAAAACGTAATATAAAGAAAGCTAATTTAGAATATTAATAAATACTAAAGTAGTATATATATATATATATATATATATATATATATATATATATATATATTAAAATAACACTGCATATTAACGATACAAACAAACTTGTATGTTTAAAATGGATCTGGCTTGTAAAAATTAAATTTCATGTTTTGTTTCCTGGTTCACAATAAAAAAAAAATTAAAAAAAAAAAAACTGAGGTAACTCGGAAAATCAGAAAAAAATAAAGAAAAAAAGACTTGCTGTTTGCCTGCCTGTGTGAATGTCCTATAACGTAGAAGAGATGGGGTTTATCGTTTGTCATTTTGTCATGTTGCGCCTGGTTAGGGCATAGTGTTAGTTGTTGTCCCTAAAAAGGTCGTTTTATTATAGGAATATATTCTATTTATGACTAGTGAAGCTCAAGGTGAAAACAAATGGATATGATATCAAACAGCATTGGTTTCCTACAAGGGCATTAAATATGAAGCACTGATTTATGTTATGGTGACTAATTAGACTTTCTCAGGTTGTGTAGAACCTCACTATGTATCACTATATCACAGCTCAGACTGAAGAGAATGTGTGTCTGAGTCGTCCTGGTACAGCTGCTCTCATTCAGAGTAATTAATGCTCCGTACTCTGCACAGTCCTCCAAACTTTGCCCCGCGTCCAAATCTGCAATCCAGGGGATATATTTAGCGGAGAGGAGGAAAAAAAAAAGTTGTTAATGTAATTTCTGCTGGAATATAATCTATTGTTAATGGCATTAGCCTCTCCTTTGATCTGCTATAAATCTTTATTACGTCTGATCAGGGGCCCAAGTTCAGGAGCAACGCGATTATAAACCTTTTAAAATGACATTACATCATGCCTCTAATTGGTTTACTGTTTGCTGCAGCAACATCAATCATTTGCAGACTAACCACGCTGTAAATAAATTCACTCCAACACTGCCAGCACCACGGCTCTAGACCGACGCACCAGAAGGATTATGGATGAGAGAAGATCAAAAATGCAAGAGGGGAAATCATAGTGTCTTTCGGTGCAGACAAGATGACCACTAATACTTTTATTGAGCCTGTTAGTATTCTTGCTTTTCCTTCTGAACTGCCATCAAATTTGCATTTGCTGAAAAGAAACCGCAAAATAAGAAAGATTTTTTTTTTTCCGTCAGAATCAAAGAATGTAATCTGTGATTAGTATTGTAAATATGTTAACAGAACAGCGACAATAGCGATGATGATGATAATGATCACCATATTATTATGGTGGTAATAAGAGTATAACCATTAGTTATTTTGTTCTTTCATCACTTTAGTACTATATTAAATTCTTGAATATAAATGCCCTAATCAAGCTGTAATTTTGATGTACCTGTAGATGAAAATATCTGTACATTTCTAGATTCTAATCAGCTATATATGTGAGAGAAAACCTTTCTTCTTTGGCGAATGCCGTTCATTGTGATGCAGTGTTGTTGTTTTTTATCACATAGAAAAATAACTACTTTGAATATTAAAGGCTTGCAAATCCTTATTCTTATTTCATATTTTTTGCAAGTTTGTCATATAGTTTGCATTTCCTTGATCTGATGACACATTCAGCTGAGAGGAGATTCAAAGCTCGCAATTAGCCTGAAAATAAAGCGCTAAATAATTGGCTTATTATCATGTTGCCTTGAGCTTAGATTTTTGTGTACAAGTCTGAGAATGTTGCTTCAACAAGTGAGTGTATGTGTGTGTTTTACATCTTGCTGTGTTAGATTGAAATTGAAATGTGTGTTTGTGTGAGACCAAGTCCAATTAAATGTCCTGCAATCTTGTTGAGGGTGATTGCTGTGCATGAATTGAAATGTCTGTAACCCAACGTACCGAGGCTTAGAGACATTATAAAAAGGAAAAGTGCTCCGAGTAGATGTTTTTGAGCTTGTTGTGTGTCTGGCTAGTGCATTTATTACTGGTTGGTTTTGTATTTAAATACATAAAAGCTTCAGAATTGGAGATAGTGGAGGGTATCTCTGTATTTCTGCTTAGTTTATTGCGGGTCTGTGCTCCAGTGGGCGACGTGCACAGCTGGACTGTGTCTCTGCCAGTGGGTACGCTGACACTGGTGGCATGCACACCGTGCCACAGTCATTACTTGAGCTATTGCAGCTGTCAGCGAGACCCTGTGACTGGCTGCCTATCTGTGTTAGAGAGAGATCTCTTAGAAATCTGACGAAATGCCTCCTTTTCTGACATGAATTCTATGTAAAAAAAAAAGGAAGACAGAAGATTTGGAAACATTTTCTTTTAGACATATACACTAAAGAAATATTTAAACTAGGGCTGTCAGTTAAACGCGTTATTAACGGCGTTAACGCAAAACCATTTTATCGCGATTAATTTTTTTATCGCGAGATTAACGGTCTTTTTGGCCTAGCAAACTTTGTAGTTTTTTTTCACATGCTTTTGCAACAGGACTCAATATCAGTACCTCGTCAGTCGTCAGTATTTCTTTCACCCTTTTATTGATGGACAGTGTTACATTGTGTTACAAAGAAATTATTTGCTCCAAGTGAGAATGTTAGTGTGAAACTGAACACAGTATTGCCAATGTTGTTTTCAATAAAAAAAAATGTGCACAAAGCAAGCAATCCACTTTTTTCATGTTGATAAGTGCATTAAAATGAGAAAAAATAATGAACAAAAAGAAATCAAGAGACATTTAGAATAGATAAAAATGTGCGATTAATCGCGAGTTAACTATGACATTAATGCGATTAATCGCGATTAAATATTTTAATCGTTTGACAGCACTAATTTAAACATTATAAATGTCTTTACTTTCACTTTTGATCAGTTTAATGCATCCTTGCTTAATTTATTTGCAAACAAAACTAACACTTTTGAATGGCAGTGTAAGTGAAATATATTATAAAAGTGCATGGTAAACAATATAGATTATAATCTATTATATATTTTAATAAATGTATAAATTATTATAAATAATGCACACACACACACACATCTACGTCTATGGAGAGTCCCTACAAATATAGTAAACCAGACACTGTGTGTGTGTGCGTGTGTGTGTGCGTGTGCGTGTGCGTGTGCGTGTGCGTGTGCGTGTGCGTGTGTGTGTGTGTGTGTGTGTGTGTGTGTGTGTGTGTGCGTGTGTGCCTGAGAGAGAGAGAGAGGGAGGGAGTGTTTGCATCGCTATCCATTTATAATAAATGGAGAGTGTCGGCTGGCTATTTTTAGCAGTTTCCAAAGTCACATACTCCTGCCAGTGAAATCAGCCGTAGATCCTAATGCGATGAATTTTTAATCACCGGGTGTTTTGAAGAAATTCTGTTAAAACAATTTAGTTTGGACTGGATGCCTCCTTAAAGCTAATGTTAGGCTGTTTTTTTAGTAGTAATTAAGGTTGTGCTGTTGCATAATTGTTTTTTTTTTTTTTTTTTTGTATAAGTGTATTTAAACCTTTGTATCCAGAACAGAGGGCCATGTATGTTTGTGTGTGGGAGGGTTTTAGAGTGGGATTTCAAAAGCCTGTTTATTTTCAGGCTGATTTGATGACTCTTCTCTCAGACTGTTATTATTGCTCATTACAGGAGGGGATTGGGCCAATGAGACTGAATGTGAGGGAAATGTTTCGTTCAGAGCCCAGCACACAGCTTGAATTTACTTCTGTTACCACCGACCAAGCTGTGTTTTAATTAAACCTCCTCTCAGAAAGAACGTCATGAGTTCAACAGCATGACCTCCAGACCAGCTGCTGTCCCTTCATTCTGAGGGAGCAGGTATCAGTAAGTGTCTTTCTGAGGGATAAAACAATGCACTGGAAAAACACTGGGATTCATTTTAGGGATTCACTACATTTATGTATGTGGATGAAACGGTGGAAACAATTTAGTGTAGACTTGACAGCGCCTTTCAAAAGCTAATTGTATTCTGATTTGCAGTGGTAATTAAGGATTGTGTTGTTGCATATGTTTTAGTATTGTTTATTAATTTTAGCTGTTCATTATGTATTAGCATTAAATGTACTGTAAGGTTGCAAATAAAAATAGCATAGGGAAGTCAATTCATTTAGCGAGTCAGTTTTTTTTTCTACATATCACTTACAGGTGAAACTCGAAAAATGTAAATATCGTGCAAAAGTTTGTGTATTTCAGTAATTCAAATTAAAAGGTGAAACTAATAGATTTAGTATATAACTATATACATATGCATGATTTTACTTTTCGGAGGGCTGACATTTCCTTTTTTTTATTGATTTCATGTAATATTCAAATTTTCTGAGATTTTGAAATTGGGGTTTGCTGTAAGCCATAATCATCAAAATTATAACTTTTGCGCAATATTCTAATTTTTCCAGTTTCACCTGTATTCACTTGAGTCACTTATTCATTTGAGTGATCATTTTGAAGAAACTGTGGAAGATATTTAGTTTAGACTTGACAATCAGATTTATAAGGGATTGTTCTTCCTGTTTTGCACTGGTAATTAAGGGTGTGCTGGTGCATACTTGTTTTTGTTTTAATTTATTGTAAAATAAATTAGGTGATTTATTTTTTATTTTTTAATTAGGTTACAAATATTGTGTCAAAATGTGGTTCCAATATGTTTCACTCTTTTGGTCAACTGATTTACAAATGCCGTTATCGATATAGTTAAGGGGTGTACTCTGCTATTCTTTAGTATTTATAATGATGTTTAGAACTACAATACATCTTTATAATTATCATTATTGGTGTGAACGGGCCTTTAGACTTGTTTAGGCCAGCGGCTACGCTTGTGAGAGCCTCTGAAAGGAAGCAGAAGTCCTGACGCCCACTGCTCCTCTTGGCTGTGGCTGCTGAGCGGGCATCCTACCTCAGCATCCGACTCATGTGTTGAACCACAGAAAATATCAATAAACATTTTTTACTGAGGCTGGGCCTGGAAAACAAACATGGTGGCTTTCTGTTCCCGCTGCCAGTGGGCCTCCTGAGCTCTACTGTGAAACTAATGCAGTGTACTGAAAGCCAATTCCATCCTGCTCAGAGCCTCCGCTTCGCTCTGCCCAGCACAGGCACGGTCCCAGAAAGAGCAGGGGGTGGGTTTAAGTGCTAACCTCATGCACGCTGGACTGTGTGTGGGGATCTGCTTTTAGTAAGAGCGAGCTGAACCATGTAGGTTTGGATCTGTGTCAAACTAGATGATCTTCACGCTGCGCTATTGAGACAGGCACAAAACTTCACTATGTTTTCATTGTTTCTGAAAAAACACTCTCTCTCACACACACACACACACACACACACACACACACAGACACACAGTGCTTTTATGTACTTAAATTGTAGGGTTGTGCATGTTTCCAGTGTGCATGTAGTAGTAAATTATGTTGGCACTCATGATCATGAGTAAACTGTCAGATCACATTATTGTGTGTGAGTAAAAGTTAATTTTTTTTTTTTGTGCATTCAGAAGGAAAATCTGTCTTCCATTTATAAATGATGTATCTATTGATTGGCTCATCCATGCCTGAATGTTTTGTTATTCTATTTACTAGGAGTTGCTATTAATGATGTTGTCATATCAGATGTTTGCTGGAATGTTGAGTGCAGAAATAATAAACTTTAGTTTCAAATAAATACGGTTGCACTGTTTAAAATAAGTATTCATATGGCAGTGATGTTTCAAATTGGGGTCCGGGGATCCCCTGGGGTCCGTAAGGGAGTGACATGGGTCCGTGGAAAAGTCTACAAAAAATAGTGGGGGGGGGGGAATAAATAAAAAAATATATAAAAAAATAATTAATAATAAAATTAAAATAAGTAAATAAACGAATTAGATACATAAATGGATACACCATGATTAAAATGTAAATTATTAGTTATTAATAGGTTGAAGTAGATTAAAAGAAGTAAATAAAAAATGTATTAAAAAATAAATAAATAAATAAATAATTCATTTAACAGTACATTATATTGAGTAGAAAAAGTATAATAATGTAACTTAGAAACTAATTCAAGATTTCTTTGAGTGTATAAATTTGGTTTTATATTATAGGTATTTTTATATCATATAGTTATATAAGTATCTTTTTATATTGTATTATTTAAATGTCCATTTCACATATTTTACAGAGCTCTGTAAAAACAAATCGTCTCAGGTTACGACTGTAACCTATGTTCCCTGAGAACAGGGAACGAGACAATACGTCAACGACGTTATGGGGAACGCCTCAGGCGTGACAGGTGTCTGAAATCACTATCAAATCACGTCAATCATATTGACCGGCGACAGCCCGTGAATCATTAGCGTGAATGATTAACGTGCGACCTGGAAGTATAAAAGGGCGCCTTGCAAACATGACAAATCACCTTATCGTCTGAAGGGACTGTACGGTAGGCAAGCCCCGAGGCATGGCAGGGAGACGTATTGTCTCGTTCCCTGTTCTCAGGGAACATAGGTTACAGTCGTAACCTGAGACGTTCCCTTTCGAAGGGAACTCAACAATACGTCAACGACGTTATGGGGAACGATATACCAACTCCGCCATGCTAAGGGGAGTGCATGCCAAGTGGCAGTGACAACTGTCAGAACCAGCAACTTCAAATGAAACGCTAGAACCACTCACTCAGGTCACACTGGGCTGTCAGTGACAGCATTCCCTACGGTCATAGCCCAAGCTACAGCCTCACAGAAAAACCTTCATAAACATGGTTAAATGAAAGGTCTGCCTGGGCCGGCTCCGGGCCTGGAACCACAGCTTCCAATTAGAAGGGGTCCCTTCTAGGGAATGTGGTTAGGGAACCCGAAGGAACCCCAGCCAGTCACTATTCAGGGGAACGTACTCACCCCGAAATGCCACCAGGACGGCCTGACCTGGCGTCAGTACATAGACACTTAGTCTGGCCAAATCCTGTCTGTCTGAAGACAGAGCCTCTGGACAACAAAGCCTTAAGTAAGGCATCCAACCCGAGGGACTGCGAAGCTGGCAGTGAACCACTCGGCCCGGATCTCAGAGACGGGATATCCCGGAGAGTATGACTCAGCATAGTGCTTTCCAACCCTTGCTAGCGAGGGGAGTTTCTCTACTCGATCCACGGATCAACCCAGTGTCTGTGTTTCAAACTACTGAGGAGGCCTGTGAAGGCCTAAGGGCTGATCTAACTGGGAGGCCTCACGAGAGGCCTACGACCGTCTGACCAGACTCAGGAAGCCGCATGCTCATAGAGACCCTCGGTGAGGGGAGCACAGGTCTGCCTGGTAGGCAAACCAGGCTGTAGGCAGAAAAGGTTCCGGGAGGGAACCAATAGCAGAGAATGAAAACTTTAGCGAGCCAGGGCGCAAGCTCGCCTTCAGCAGCTGCCTATTAAGGCTAGCTGAAACGGATAGCAAGAGACCACTAGCTTCATAAACCCAGCACCACTAGGGAACGTTACAGGGAGGCCCGGAGAGGCCTACTACCTGATAGCCAACGTAAGTGGGAATTCACCTTCAGGGAGGCCCGTGATTACTACTACCTGATAACCACAGTAAGTGGGGTGCTCACCTTCAGGGAGGCCCAGAGAGGCCTACTACCTGAGAACCACAGTATGTGGGGTGCTCACCTTCAGAGAGGCCACGAGAGGCCTACTACCTGATAACCACAGTACGTGGGAACTCACCTTCAGAGAGGCCCGGTGAGGCCTGCTACCTTACAACCACAGTATGTGGGGAGCTCACCTTCAGGGAGGCCTGGTGAGGCCTACTACCTGACCGTACTCATTCAAGGAGGCCTGGAGGAGCCTACTACCTGATAATCACAGCATGTGGGAACTCACCTTCAGGGAGGCCTGGTGAGGCCTACTACCTGACCGTTCTCATTCAAGGAGGCCTGGAGGAGCCTACTACCTGATAATCACAGCATGTGGGAACTCACCTCCAGGGAGGCCTGGTGAGGCCTACTACCTGACAGCCAAAATATTTGGGAGCTCACATTCAGGGAGGCCCAGAGCGCCCTACTACCTGACAGTCACAATATTTGGGAGCTCACATTCAGGGAGGCCCAGAGAGGCCTACTACCTGATAACCATCTTAAGTGGGAATTCACCTTCAGGGAGGCCTGAGTGGCCTACTACCTGAAAACCACTGGTAGCTTCGAGCCCTGAGTCCGGGTAATAGTATAAGGTGGCCTGCTAAGGCCAGCCAGCTGGGGACTCGCCTATCAGGGAGGCCTGTTCGGGCCTACTAGCTAATAGCAAGTCATATTCTGCCATAAAGTACACTGTTGGGAACCATACTACACAAGCATAATTTACTAATGGGCTTCCAGTAGCGCTATAAGGTATGTCCCACAATGTTGGGACTCACCTCCGAGGAGGCCTGTTTAAAGGCCTACTACCCATCAGTGAGTCAACTGCCCGAACCACCAAGGCCAACCACGTAAGTGAGCTGGCCTACAGTGCCCTCTAGGGGGCTGTCCAATCAAGGAGGCCTGCTGAGGCCTACTACCTAATGGCGCAGCCTTCGTTGGCAGAAAAGCTGTTTACACAGCGCCTACAGCATCCTGGTGCCTAACCACATTGCCCATGGCAGTGTACCCCGCAAGAAAGCAAGCACCCTTAAACAAGGGGAGTACAACATACGCCACTCTGCCTCAACGGAGGCCCCAGTTAGTCAGGGGCCTACCATCTATGCATGGGCGTCAGCTCAGGGCAATGCTCTGGCTTCAGGGGAGCGTACTTCGACCAAAGAAGAAGTAAAGCTCACTTCATACTCGACCCGAGCCATAGTGGTGCGAGGTAGGATAAAACAGAACTGGGAGTGAAGTGCTCAGACCTACCCTGTATCACAGGGGGATACTCACACCTCACCCTGAGGTTACCAGGGTGCGGGCCTGCCAGCGGCTCTAGGGGTGACAGAAATTTATCTGTGCCCAACCTAGGGGAGTGGGGCTTGAATGAAAGCCAACCACCTACAACCTAGTGCTCGAGCAGTAGCTCAGCGAGGTGAGTGAAGCCTAAACTGGCGGCCTAAATCCGTAGGCCAGTTCTGCATGGCAGGGTCGGGCAGGAAACCCAGTCTTCTTCGTGAAGCGAAAGACGGCCTAACCCTGCTCAATAGAGACATAAATACCACGGAGGCCTGTTTGAGGCCTACCATGTCCTTACAAACCATCCTCTGCACCACGCTGCATTACTCTAGTCACCCCAGAATGCAGAGAAGGGGGCGGGCCTTGGCCTAACGACTCCCATGGGAGGAGGCTGTTTATACAGGGATGCTAGAAACCTACATTCACAAAGTGAAGGTTCAGAGGAAGCAATGCTAAATTTTTAGCAGAGCGCCTTTATTATCCCTGGCACAGCCTAGGCCAGCTACAGAGGCGGCCCTGGTGAGGGCCAGCCTGCAGGCATAGATCTATCTGAGGGCTCGGAGGAGCCACAGCCTTACTAAAGAATATAGTCTGTATTATTCCATACAAAGGCTGTAGATCGCTCAGCCTAATGAAAACCCAAACAGAGCTCAAGGGGCGAAATACTCAGTCGAAGTCAAACGGACCCTTGGGCCGGACATAAGATCTATCTGAAGCTCTAGCGTCAGTCAACACTCTAAGTAACAAATTCTAAGAGAGAGACCAACTACTCTACCCTGAGGTGGCTAACAGCCCGAAGGCTAACATAGTTATCGTTCTGGCCACCTAATGGGGAACTTCAGGGCCCTAATAATCCAGGAAACTTCTCTTACCTTATTACCTGATGACATGGCAAATGACATGACCCCATAGCTCTATACAGGGAACGAGGTCTGTAGAGAGATACATTTCGGAATTTTAATTCACAAAAATTTACTCTCGAAAAGACCAGTCAGCTCACATGCGGCATGCGGAGTGAAGACTTGCCAGATAGTTCTTTATGAACCTGGGGTCCCCACTTTACATGCCTGAAAGAGGCGTTTCTACTAACCAAGCCTAGGCGGGCCATTGGAACATCGTTCTTATCACATGCCCAGCCCCAGGCCTGATGTAATGAACGTCTGGGGAGTCAGAAGAGAGGAGAGGGCTGGATTTCTTTTTAATGAAGCCCTCCGGGGAGATTATCCATCAGCGACGCTGTATGCGCTTGTGCTGGATAACCTCCCTCAGATCCCTCTTCTTGCGGGAGTCACGCCTTTTCTGCGCCCTTTTCCTCCACGGAGGGGGCGCACGAGAGGCGACACTGGCTCTCTGGCCCTGTCTACGGTCCTTAGACCGTGAAGGGCCAGGCCCTCCCGCCTGCCTGGGCGTGGAACCGGATCTCAGCGGTATGCAGGTCCTAAAAGCAGCTGAGCGCGCCTTCACCTCCCTGAACTTCCCAAGCACCGCCTCCACGGAGGGGCCAAAGAGTTCAGAGGGCGAAACCGACGAATCGAGGAGAAAGGCCTTCTCTTTCTCCTCAACGTCGGCCAGGTTTAACCAAAGCTGTCTCTCCGTGGCCACCATCGCCACCATCGACCGACTGATCGTGGCAGCAGTCTGTTTGGTGGCCCGGAGCGCAAGAACCGTGGTTCGGCGCGGCTCAGTAACCGCCTCAGGGGACATCCCTGCCCCCTGGTCGAGATCCTGCAGCAGGTCGGCCTGGTATGCCTGCAGCAACGCCATGGTGTGCAGGGAAGCACCAGCCTGAACTGCTGCCGTGTATGCTCTGCCATTCAAACGCGCTGTTGTCTTTAGCGGTTTGGATGGCAGAAATGGAGCTCTCAGTGTCGACGCCTGCCCAGACACGAGATAGTTCGCAAACGACTCGTCAAATGGGCGGCATCGACACATACCCATGCTCTGCGATCCCCTCAACATCAGCGAAATTAACCTGCTGATGTCAGTGAATACTGGCAGAGTATGGGCTCTTCCATGCCCTCTAGATCTCTGTGTGAAGATCAGGAAGGAATGGAAGGCTCACCTGAGCTGGTGGTGTATGGCCGGGGAGAAACCGATCGCCGAGCCTACCGCGAGCGGTCTCTCCTCTAGCGCGTTGCCATGGCAGCTACAGCCTGTTGGCGGCGCGCTCCACAACATCCACCAGACCTGCATACACGGGGCAGGGTGGCTGAGAGGGTTCAGGATCTACCTGATTATAAACCTCCTCAGCCATCTCCTGCTCGTCCTGAAGAGCAGCAACTGCAGGAAACTGTCGGTGAAAAATCCTCATCATCGACCTGCAGTTCGCCCTCGTCAGCCGTCGAATCATCTGAGAGGTTTACAGCACTCTCAAGATGATCGACGAGCTCTATCTGGAAGCCCATGATGCAAGTCGCCGCTCTGCCTCGGCACGAGCGGGACCACGAGGACCAGACGTTGAACCCCCTTCACTCGAGAAGAGGGCCAGACGAGAGCGGAGCGTTTTAAGAGAAAAACGCTCACAGTTCACACAGAGGATTCCCTCGAGAACCTCCCGTGCGTGCTCTTCTCCCAGGCAGGAAAAGCACACTCGTGTGCTGTACATTTAATTTTCTTACCGTTTCATTGGGTAGCGTTTTCAAACAGACAGTCCCTGAAGACGATGAGATGATTTGTCATGTTTGCAAGGCGCCCTTTTATACTTCCAGGTCGCACGTTAATCATTCACGCTAATGATTCACGGGCTGTCGCCGGTCAATATGATTGACGTGATTTGATAGTGATTTCAGACACCTGTCACGCCTGAGGCGTTCCCCATAACGTCGTTGACGTATTGTTGAGTTCCCTTCGAAAGGGAACAGGCACTATTAAACTGAAAATCATCTAAAGAAAACAAAAATCAATTATATTCCATCTGAATATACAGCTTTTTTTATATGTCAGATGATGTGCTTCTGGCATCTATTAGCAGGGGCTAACTGGACCACGCCAACCAGCCAAACATTGACCTTTTGATTATAAAATGTATGCAAAACTCTTTCTGTGTGATTATTTTCTGAAATGACTTTCGTATTCCATTTTATTGCTGTCATGTACAGCATATAGGGAGCAGGCAGCTGTATTTGATTGGCCTTGAGCTGGGGTGTGCTGTATAATACGTCTAGCCTCACTAATCTGCCTTGAATCTTGGCACTCTCCATGGCGAGAAAAAAACACCTTGTTATCAGTGAAAATGGTGGGAGGGGGTGGTTGCATTGGGATATAAGAGTAGGGGGTCTAAGTGGTTTCCTAATTACACAATTTTATTTATTCACAAACAAACACAAGCGTTTCCCAGTGAAATCACACTCTCTTTTACTTCCTGTGGTCCAGGACCTCTCTCAGATCTCTTATATCATCCCAAATTGACGTTTATGTTCTCACTCCTATTGTTTCCTGAGGTTTCTGCCACTTATGTCCAGCGGTTTATTTCAATTTGTGTTGGCGCGTGTCAGCTGTTGTTGGTTTAACTGTAGCCAAAAAGAGAAATTGTGCTTTAGCTTTATCCTTGAATGTGTCCTTGGTATATGACTGACTGATAGTTTGTGCAGACATTTCAGTTATATTTTTAAGCATCTGAGAAAAAGTACGCTCTCGTGTTTAATACAGTTTCCAGAATAATCAATGTGCAAAAGTCAATCGGTTTATAATAGGAATCAATTAGTTTTATAAAACATTCATGGACAAAGAACCTCGATTATCCTCTAAAGTAAAGCTTCAATTAGTCATTCCTAAAATAAGTGTGTAACTCTGTCAGTGTCCTACAGTAAAGGAGACATCGAGAGTGAAAAGGACAGCGATTACTGTGCGCTGCGGGTGTGAATTTTTACCCTCACACACAGAGCCTCTACACAGCCATTTCAGAGTCGACGCGGGATAAAAGTTGATGATGCGTGCAGAGGTTTACGAATAAAGAATGCTTCTTCATGAATATGAAATCAACCTTTTCATCAGTCTAGGAAGGGCTGACGGGGGAGCCTACAGCGTTTCACCTCAACCACAAGTGACTTTTGCATTTGTTGTTTTCTCAAGCAATGTGCAAACAAATATTTCTCTCTTTTTTTAAGCTGGTTGTGCAGCTATAAGCACAAAGGCATTTGTGAAGAATGAGTGAAATAGATGCTGTTATTTAACCTTGAATATTTGAAGGGAAAAAATGGACTGACACAAGCAGGAGCTCTATTTAGCTTGTGCGTGATATCTCATCTGTGATTCATAAAAATGTCCTTTTGACATCTAGGAGTGGTTTGAACCATAATTTGTCTTGTTTAGTATAGCGCTGTTTTTAATGGTTTGTCACAGTAAACAATCAGATGAGCAAACTCGAAACATTGACTGTCATTTATCTAAGTTAACTAAGAGTAAGTATAATTATATTTCCTGTGATGACATTCACTGTAATTCTCTTTAGAGATGCTGGATAAGACAGTGAAAAGTTCTGTTGTGTACACTTTCATTCAAAAGTTTTCTATTTCAAACAAAACTGCTCTTTTTAACTTTCTATTCATTAAAAAATCCTGAAAACATGTATCTCAGGTTTTACAAAAAAAAGTTAAGCAGCACAACTGTTTGCAACATTGATAATTAAAATAAATGTTTCTCGAGCACCAAATCAGCATATTAGAATGATTTCTGATGGATCATGTGACACTGAAGACTGGAGTAATGATGCTGGATTTTCATTTCACAGTAATAAATTACATTTTAAAATATATTAAAACAGTTTAAATTGTAATATTACAGAATGTAGCTGTTTTTACTGTATTTTATTATTAAATAAATACAGCATTGGTGAGACTTTTTTACATAAAATAAACCATGAATAAATCATACTGACCCCAAACTTTTGAACGGTAGTGTATGTGTTTATGAAAAGCAACTGAGCTACTGTTATGTAGTTAGGTTAACATTTCCTTGCTACTCAAGTCACCCAACAGACATTCTGAGTTTAAATTATTTTGCTGTCCTTAAATGTTTTTACGCATGCATATTTATGCGTGTGTTTGACCGTGGGTTTGTGTACACATCCTCAGGAGAGTGTTTGAGTGTATATCGGCAGATGCTAAATGTCTCTCTCAGGTTAAGGGGTCACCACCCTCCCTCCACATTGAACATCTGTACACTGCCCTCCCTCACCCAGCACCTGGGCCCAAAATCAGGCCACGTCTCCCACATTCACTGTTATAGCAGCATGCTGACGAGGACTTTTACTACAGCCACAGGAATCATGCCTCTAGAGAAGAGGAGGCATTCATCTTGTGGCCTCAGACAGCCATACATAGTGTTACAAACAAACACCATATAGAGCTAATGAGAGACAGGAGCTAAACTTTACTTCACCTTAGCACTGCAGAATCTAGAATAAACAGAATGTAGGAGAGAGTGGGGTAAGATGTGTCAGTGGGTAAGTTGTGTCGCCCCCTTAATCTAGAAAGTAAATTTTTTAACACATTACGATAAAGCGACCACCATGTGTTTTGTATGATTTTTTTCCCATGTCTCAGAGTATGTTTTTTACGTGGCAGGTAAATTTAATATCAAAGAAAATTTATTTAGTTCTAAAAATATATATTATACTTGTTGCTGAGCTGCTAGTGTATAAAATCTGTTAAATTATCTGACTATGAAGATTAAGTAAAGTGGAATGTTCACTGCATTAAAATATTCAGAATTTATTTATTTGTTTGTTTGTTTATTTGTTTTATTATTACTACTTAGAAATTATATAAATGATCTCATTTCTCATTATTATCTTATTTATCCTTGCTTAGAGGAACTTAAAGGGACAATTCATTCAAAAATGACAATTCTGTCATCGTTTACTCACCTTCATGTTGTGTAAGACTTTCCTTCAAACAACACTGGACTCTTTGACATTCACTGTATGGGAGAAAAATACATTTTCTCATCTTCTTTAGAGATATTTTTCACAATATATTTCATTTATTTCACAATATATTTCGCTCACTGATGACAGATCTGAGTTTGGGTCATCAGAGCGTGTCACCCCTGGATAGAGCCACAGGGCCACTGAGCTCAGATTAGTCCTGCATGATCTTTAGACAAGGGGTCAGACCCCATCACCCATCCCACTGTGCCTGAGCGCCAGGATCACTCCCAATTCCCAGCACTCAGGGAACGGCTTTACGCTTATTCCATGTTTGATCCAGCACTGTTACCATTGTAAAACAGCGAGAAACAGCAGATTACATGGCCAGGCCAGCACTGATCTACTCTACTCACACGCGCGCACACACACACACACACACACACACACAGAAACACACACACACACTTACTTGATCTGTTCTCCTTTGGTTGGATTTAGATTCTAAGAACATTCTATTTGTCAATACACTTCATTCATGAATTTAATCCCCCACACATACACATCCTTCTCTCATAGTCCTTGGCCCATGCACGTTCTTGTATTTAAAAAGAAAAGAAGAGGATAAGAGGAGAAAGAGCGCGAGGAGCTTTTCACTGTCGCGGATTTAAACGGGTCAAGCCGAAAGAAAACGCAAAAGTTTTTGGCTACATCATTGATGAATAGGAGCTTGCCACAAATCTCTTTTCTGTGTACAATATAGGAAATTAATCTCATTGCATAGCTAAAGTTCAGTTTATTTAGATTTTAGAGTGAGCAATTATATGTATTCATTATTTTGTTCAAAATTAAACCCAAGGCTTGGAAAGTGATTTAAATGTTTTTTATTAGGGCTGTCAAAATTAACATAATTTTTTTCAGTTTAACATGTAAAAAATATTTAACGCAATTAACGCAGCATCCTTTTTTCACCATCATCCTTTGGCTAGCATTACATTATATGACCACACTCTTATTCATGCAAATACTATTAAACCATTCAAGCGTGATAAAACTGATAAAAGTGCAGTACTGGCGCGCATCTGTGAATCTCTTGTCTGTGTGACACACACACACACACACACACACACACTCATGCGCACAGAAAGCCACTTCAGACAGCGCTTGAATGGACAAAAACACACCAAAATTATGCCAAAATGCCAGTTTTGTCGAATATCTTCGCAAGCACAGTCTTAAATGAGTCTTAAATGAGTTAAATTTAGTCTTAAATTAACATAAAGAGTTGTGAGAAAATGGGATGCACGTCATGTGCTGCAGGTCTTAAAGTGACAGCAGCCTAATAAACCCGTTGCTGTTGATAATCAAAGAACAAAAGAAAAAGAGAAAATCACTCACTGCTCTTGACTGAATAACCTTTTTAGCTTAAATAAGGATTAATCTATATTTAATGTATAGTTTATGCAGTGAAGACTATGAAGTGTTTGATAACTTTATTCAATTTCTGTATATATCCTACCTGTTAGACCTGTCAAAAACAACGAAAACAATAACTTCTTGTGCTAGATCGAATAGAAAAAATTGAGCCCTGATATATTGAAGGGCACAGGTAAATGTGACAATTATTATAATGGGTTTATGTGAAGATTCACTTAAATTAAAAGTATTAGTATCGGTGATGCCTTCTTTAAAAACAAAAAAAAGATGCCATTAATTTTTTTTTTTTTAAATATAGACTACTGTCTTTATTTTGTGTCTACATTAATTTGGACATTAAATGTTAACTCATTATAATATAAATATTTATAAAAAAATAACTAATGTAAGGTTAGGTTTTTTTCATTGACAGTTCTTTATATGTACCCTGGTATACATGGAAAGTACCATGATACTTTGATTTTTCCATATTAAAATAGAATGGTATTACCTTCCGGTACCAGCCACAGCACTTTTAGTAAGCTTGTGAGGCTCTTCATATTATTTTAGCCCATCTGCTCACATACTGATCAGACTCCTGACAGCCAGAGACAGGAGATCAGGCCATGGGACTCGCTTTCAGGCAACTGTCATGGATCAACAAGCATGAGATGGGCAACCTGAGAAAATGGAAATGGTTTTAGGTGTTGGTGGAAAGAAAACTTGAATTGGGAGGTTCATCTTTATTGCATTACTCCGTGTTTCATGGGAAAACATTATTAGGAGCTTGTTTGATGCTTCTCGTCTGGCCGCCACCTCCTCCCCACTCTCTTTTTCCTCTGATAGCTATAAATGTAACATGATAGAGAGATTTGTTTTCTTTTTGTTTTAAAATTACATGCTAGACCTTTCCCAAGCACCGCAGGTTACTTCTTACAAAGCAGCCCTGAAGTGAAGAGTCTCCGCACTGCAGTCGTGTCCAAGGTACAAAGTGTTTCACGGTAAAAGAGTCAGAGCCGGTGCTTCCTGCAGATTCATGCTTTGAATTCAGGCTGCATTAAGGATTACACTGAGCCAAACAATGTCAATTAATGCTGCTTCATGAGGTACAAAAACGCAGCATCCCGCAACGCTGGCGCAGCTTAAAAAGTGAAGACAGGAGTTTCCTGTCTGACAAGTGTCTTAACAAGCTGGGTGGTTGAGTGTTTTAGGGGCTTCCTGCCGCCACGGAATGCGAATTTGGAAAGAAAAGAATAACAACACAAACAGCTTTGGCAGGCTGTCATCACAGAGAGCGTCCTTTCGTCCCTGATTTGATGTTTATTCTGATTGCACTTCACCCTCACAGTGCTGTTATTCCGTTTGCATTTCTTGCATCGCTTAACACAGTTTTTGACAATGCCAATTGATAATTGATTGACAGCCTGATAAAAGGGTTTTTCAATATTTTTTTTTCCCCAGGAGCTCCAAACCATCACAGCCAGACCCTGCGGCCGCCCATCCCTCCGCCGCACAACCACCAGACACTATCTCACCACCAGTCCTCTGCCAACTCCCTCAACCGCAACACGCTGAGTGGCCGACGTAACCCCATCCACGCCCCTCCGTCCGCCCCGGGTGACGGGCCCACCACACCCGAGTCAGTGCAGCTGCAGGACAGCTGGGTGCTCAACAGCAACGTCCCATTGGAGACCAGGTCAGTGCCCACTATTTGCACGCAACAAATCTGTATAAACAAAGAAATTAACGATGATTAACTTACATAGACACAACGTAAGTATTTGATTCCTTTTTATCAGCACTGCTAAAGTGTAATTTCCTGTCAGATTGGAGAACCAGATCTAACTGTTTATAAATAGAAATAAATGACAGTTTTGCATTCAGGAAACTTTAACGTCACACAGTGAAAGACACTGTGGTTAGAGACATTTCTTGCAGAAAAGAGACTTTAAATAGCAGGTTACATCCTAATTCTGACAAAACAATCTATTTTTGCCCCCCAGGGCGCAATATTATTGAGTATGATGTGACAGAAATACTCTCTCAATCCAAAGAAGTATTTTTTATTAAAAATCTAGGAGTGTTATTAGGTGAGTGGAAGCAATTTAGGTATTTTGACAGGCTTGTCGTTTTAAAATGTATACAGGTGCTGGTCATATAATTAGAATATCATCAAAAAGTTGATTTATTTCAGTAATTCCATTCAAAAAGTGAAATTTGGATATTATATTCATTCATTACACACATACTGATATAGTTCAAGTGTTCATTCCTTTTAATTTTGATGATAATAACTGACAACTAATGAAAACCCAAAAACCTGTATCTCGGAAAATTACAATATTGTGAAAAGGTTCAATATTGAATACACCTGGTGCCACACTCTAATCAGCTAATTAACTCAAAACACCTGCAAAGGCCTTTAAATGGTCTCTCAGTCTAGTTCTGTAGGCTACACAATCATGGGGAAGACTGCTGACTTGACAGCTGTCCAAAAGACGACCATTGACATCTTGCACAAGCAGGGCAAGACACAAAAGGTCATTGCTAAAGAGGCTGGCTGTTCACAGAGCTCTGTGTCCAAGCACATTAATAGAGAGGCGAAGGGAAGGAAAATATGTGGTAGAAAAAAGTGTACAAGCAATAGGGATAACTGCACCCTGGAGAGGATTGTGAAACAAAACCCATTCAAAAATGTGGGGGACATTCACAAAGAGTGGATTGAAGCTGGAGTCAGTGCTTCAAGAACTACCACGCACAGACGTAAGCAAGACATGGGTTTCAGCTGTCGCATTCCTTGTGTCAAGTCACTCTTGAACAAGACACAGCGTCAGAAGCGTCTCGCCTGGGCTAAAGACAAAAAGGACTGGACTGCTGCTGAGTGGTCCAAAGTTATTTTCTCTGATGAAAGTAAATTTTGCATTTCCTTTGGAAATCAAGGTCCCAGAGTCTGGAGGAAGAGAGGAGAGGCACAGAATCCACGTTGCTTGAAGTCCAGTGTAAAGTTTCCACAGTCAGTGATGGTTTGGGGTGCCATGTCATCTGCTGGTGTTGGTCCACTGTGTTTTCTGAAGTCCAAGGTCAACACAGCCGTCTACCAAGAAGTTTTAGAGCACTTCATGCTTCCTGCTGCTGACCAACTTCATGGAGATGCAGATTTAATTTTCCAACATGACTTGGCACCTGCACACAGTGCCAAAGCTACAAGTACCTGGTTTAAGGACCATGGTATCCCTGTTCTTAATTGGCCAGCAAACTCGCCTGACCTTAACCCTATAGAAAATCTATGGGGTATTGTGAAGAGGAAGATGCGATATGCCAGACCCAACAATGCAGAAGAGCTGAAGGCCACTATCAGAGCAACCTGGGCTCTCATAACACCTGAGCAGTGCCACAGACTGATTGACTCCATGCCACGCCGCATTGATGCAGTAATTCAGGCAAAATGAGCCCCAACTAAGTATTGAGTGCTGTACATGCTCATACTTTTCATGTTCATACTTTTCAGTTGGCCAACATTTCTAAAAATCCTTTTTTTGTATTGGTCTTAAGTAATATTGTAATTTTCGGAGATAGTGATTTTGGGGTTTTCATTAGTTGTCAGTTATAATCAACAAAGTTAAAAGGAATGAACACTTGAAATATATCAGTCTCTGTGTAACGAATGAATATAATATCCAAATGTCACTTTTTGAATGGAATTACTGAAATAAATCAACTTTTTGATGATATTCTAATTATATGACCAGCACCTGTATTTGTTTTTTCCTATTTCTGCTAATAATTCTGTAATATTCTAAAATTACAGGAATTATAGGTTAATATTTTATTATTTTCAAATACAGAAACTTCATTTATTTATTTAATTATAAAATAATATATAATATATGTATGTGTGTGTGTGTGTGTGTGTGTGTGTGTGTGTGTGTGTGTGTGTGTGTATATATATATATATATATATATATATATATATATATAGGGTTAATATAAAACGTAGGGTTTACCTGGACACACACACACACACACACACACACACACACACACACTACCATTCAGAAAAAAAAGTTTGGGGTCAGTAGTTTTTATTTGTTTTGAAAGAAGTCTTGTACATTTATTTAATAATACAAAAAAATACACTAAATGTAATTTATTCCACTGATGGAAAAGCTGATATTTTAGTGTCATGTGATCCTTCAGAAATCATTCTAATATGCTAATTTGGTGCTCAAGAAACATGTATTATTAATATTAATTTTGAAAACAGTTTTGCTGCTTGAAGAATATTTTTCGTTAAGAAACAGAAAGGTTAAAGAACAGCATTTATTTGACACGGAGGTCTTTTGTAACATTATGAATGTGTTTACTGTCATTTTTTTAATCCATTTAATCTGTCCTTAATTCTGTGCTTACAGAATATATAACATTAAAGTTGTGTGACTTTCCTGCTCAGTAAATTTTCAAACAGACAGAGTACTGTGTGCCTACAGATCACAAACATACACTGTATTATGCATGCACAGCTTTTAGAGTATTAGTATTCATAGTTCTCTCAAATACAAATGCTCTATCTCTCATGCGTACACACACTCACCCCTGTGGCTCAGCTTTTACACACACACACACACTCTCTCTCTCTCTCTCTCTCTCTCTCTCTCTCTCTCTCTCTCTCTCTCTCTCTCTCTCTCTCTCTCTCTCTCTATCTATCTATCTCTCACTATATATATATATATATATATATATATATATATATATATATAATTATTTTTCTTTTTTTCTTCTCTGTATCTTCCTCCTGCTTGGCAGAGGGTCACCTCCTCTGTTCCCAGATCAGAGAGGAAGCATACCTGCATGTACTATTCATGAGGCTGGGCTGCATGTTTAATTCACAAGGACAGGTCTCAGGCCTGTTGGAAGTGCAGGTTCCTGACTGGCTGTAATTAAAGCAGAGCTGATAGGCTGTCTTGTATGTCAGCATGGGCCATCCAGCACTCAGACATGAATGCTTTTGGGACTGCTGGGGCTGTTGTGTACAGGATTGGATAGTGGCAAGGTTTTGTTCAGTTCAAGGTCTGTATACGCACACATATATTGACAGTTTGCCCGTGACCTCCAGTGTTAATTGTCTGCTGGTTTTGATTGGTTTCTTTGTGTTGGTGATTGTGGACACGCCCACCGGCACCTTCCTCATCAGAATTTACCCAGCAGACGTTTTGTGGTCTACGTCAGGGGTTTTCAATCTTTACAGATCCAAAGGCCCCCAAAGCCAGACTCCCAGCCAAAATAGAGACTCCCAGTATTAAAATGCAAATATTCTCTGAAACACTTTATAATAACCTTCATTTAGAACATTAAACGAATTATAAAATGCAAATACGTCTTTATTTAGAAATGTGTTAATAGAAATGCCATGAAAATTTAAGCTCTTTATATTTTATTTATTTTCGGCATGGAACCACTGGAGTACCCTCGGGGACCCCCTGAAGGTTGAAAACCCATGGGTCTACATCAGTGTTACTCATTGCTCGGCTCGCGAGCCTCATGCGGCTCGCCAAGCTTTCATTTGTGGCTCGCATGGCGGTAAATAATACAGTGAAATGATCAAGCAGTCACTACAGGTATTTCATAAAAACATTAAAAACGAAGTAGGACTATAACATAACCCGTTAAAAACTCAAAGTGTCAGCTCTATTTTCAAATAATTTCGATCGGATTGAAAGGGGTGGTTTATCGAGAGAACATGTAAACACTTGATCGATTGAAAACCGAAACTGAAAGGACGCCGTATGTCGCGCTGAACGAGCTGTTCTTCTGATGAAAGTGTCATATAAACGAGTGTCCCGTCGTTCTATAATTCTCCTTTCACTCAGTATCTGTGAAGTGAAGCAAGACAACGGCTCACCAGTCCTTCTTTCAGATTCTCATCCACAGACGATTGATTTTGGGCATTTTTACTGCGTGAAATATACAAACAGCACGGCATAACGGTTCATCATAGTCTCCAAATTATGACCAGAATTTGATAAATATTAAGTCTGCTGTTTAAAACAAATAAAGAACCAATGTAGGAAAATGGTTATTACGCAACAACAGCGGGAAACTTTGTATATTTGTGCAGTGTGCGAATGTCAAAAAACCTATTCCGATTTGAATCTTTTGACTTCTAAACGTGCACATCACCCCGATCATGCATCATATCACGATGTTAAGCATTCATGTAAACTACAATACATTCAGATTAATTAATCAGAATGAATTCAGACCGATTGAAACAAAAGTTGTGCATGTGAACATATCCAGTCTCTGCGGAGTTTCCAGTTATGGCGGTATTTCCAGCTCTTAACGCCGCATGTGCTCTTGGATGATTAGATACATGATGGGCTAATAATGTAGAAAAAAATAACTTAATGTCATTCTGGAATGAATATATTCTGGAAATCCTGCTTTTTTTGTCATTTAGGGAAATCATCTTGTCTCAGTTACAAATTTGACTGGTAAATCATTAAAAAAAGGTATTTATTGCATTGCATATTGTATGTTCAGGGGTGACAGATTAATAAACAGACATGGTATTTATGACTAGATGTAACTTTTTATACTTTCCTGTAAAAATGGCTCTCCTACTGACTTTGTCCTATCAGTGCGGCTCTCATGAAAAAAATAGTGAAGACCACTGGTCTACATGAACAGCAAAGAGTGCACTAGAATGTAATTTCAGTTCAGCAAATCTAGTTACTTTTTAGTTCTTGATCCTGACATTAAAAATTATTTAGAAAGTTTATAACTAAGAAGAGATCATTTATTTCATATAGTTTATGCTCATGTAATTTATTTCATGGCATGCTTTTAGCTGGTTCATGAAATAAATACAATTTGTGTAATGTAATTAGTTTTCACATTTCACTGAAATTGAATTAATGCTTTTAATTAATCTTATAATATATTTCATTATATATGTATTTTATATATACAGAAACATGGAAACATTTAGGAGCACAGAAACTTGTCAACACTGCCCCGCGACTTTTATGAATAAATAAGCTTCGCTACTGACCTGCTACATTATATTACTCAGCAAGGATGTTGCTGTTTTTGAAGTAATTCAATTCACAGCTTCATTGCTAGAAGAAAGTGCTGCACAGACGCAGGTAATTCACATGCTCATCTCTCTCTCGATAGACTTATTCATTTAAATAAATGTTATGATTCCATTAAATAAATGTAATCGTACCACACTACTTTTAGGGTGACCGGACAGTCCCGAAATTGCTATTTTAATTAATTATATTTCATTTTATTTGATCTTTTTATCCATTTTTATAGTATACATATATATCTATATATATATATATATAGTATTAATGTTACATCTTATCACATACTTCATTAAAATATAAACTACATAATACATAAATTAATGAATGTAAATGAATTTGTCCATAACCACTCCATAAAGCCTGTTGTTTCATATTAAACCTCTGCTAAGCAGCAGTAACCCTGACAGATAACAAATTATGATATTTCTTAAAGTACTCCTGTCGGGAATTTCCAGTGGGTTCCAGCATTTCATTTTGTCCTTCGGTTCTCCACGCTGTCGTCATAAATCACTGGAAGTTGCCAATGTGTGTAATATCTATCGGCTTTATGCCTGTGTAATATTTAGACAGCTAACTGGCACTGGATAATTGTCACACAATCTTTTCTCATTTGCACACAAAATTATGAAGCGATCTTAAAATGAAGGGCCGACAATCGGCATTGAATCACGAATGCTCAGGTGTGTTAGAATGGGCTCCTGTACAGAAGCCATCAGGACTACCCAGCAGCACTAAGCCTGCCATCTGCTGAGACAGAACCACACTCCCCACACCAATCCAAACCTCACCAAGCCAGGAAGCCGGCCCAAACTCTGGCCCCTCTCCCCGTTCCCCTGCTAGCAGGCCCCACCCCTATCACTGCAGCTTTTTAATTGGGGTTCTGTCAATGCAGATGGGCCACCTGTCACACACATGCACGTGTAATTCACAAACTCATTTCCAATATATTCACATTTATTAACTGCATTACTCACTGCATTTGCGGAGGCTTTGGAGTGTGGCGAGAGAACTCACGAGTACAGATTGGAGCACCAGCAGACCACCCAGGATCTGTGCTGGCATTGCCCAGCATCACACATACCATTCATGGGCAACAGGCGAGTTTGTGGGCCTTCTCAGTGGAATCATGCAAGTACCTGTCCATTTCAATTTTAAGTGTTAACCGCAGAGACAGTGATCCACATGGACAGTCTTTTGCATTATACGTTTTATCAATGAGTTAAAGAAATAATTCACCCCGAAATGAAAATTCTGTCATTATTTACCCACTGTCATGTTGTTCCATGTTCTTGGATCTTTTGTTTCACTGAAGAAAAACAGCATATGGACATTGGAGTGAGATGATCTAAATGTCTGAAAATATTGGCATATGGAATATGATTAAAGCCTGAACAAATACATAATAATATTTTTTAATACACTTTTTTGGTTAAACAAAATTTAAATAAAATAATAAACTATTTTTTGATAATAACGTTTTTTTTTCCAAGATTAAAGATATTTTCTCTTGAGAATGAAGTAAAAATATAAAAGTATGTGTATATTCCTAGATCAGACATTAAATATGCATCCCTATATTACTAATTAAAGTAATTCAATTTTGAGTTTAAATGGTAACACTTTACAATAAGGTCTCATTCGTTAACATTAGTTAATGTATTAACTAACATGAACTAACTATGAGCAATATATTTGTTTATGTATTTGTTAATCTTTGTTGATATTAGTTAATAAAAAAAATACACTTCATTGTTTGTTCATGTTTATTAACAGTACATTAACTAATGTTAACAAATACAAATTTTGATTTTAATAATGTGTTAGTAAATGCTGAAGTTAACATTAACTGAGATTAATAAATGCTGTAGAAGTGTCGTTCATTGATAGTTTTCATGTTAATTAAAACAGTTGAGTAATGTTAACTATGAAACCTTATTGTAAAGTGTTACCGTTTAAACTTAAAAATGGGGGGGGGGGGGCATTTAAAGGGTAATTTGAAAATGAAATCAAATATGCAATAAAAAAAAACTAGCTGCCATATTGTGCTTAAAATGGGATCCAGCACATTAAGTAGCCGAATAGATCAGAGATGTGTTCAGCTGTGTAAATAGCACAGAATGTCACATGGACAGTTCCTCAGTGTGCAGAGATGGAGGCTTGGAGAGTCTGTGTCTACAGAGGCTCATCTCCTCTCGCCTCTGGGTCACACAGCATAAGCCGACACACTAAAGTTAATAGGCCTATTTTTATTTCTGTATCAACACTAAAAGAGAGAGCATTTTCACACACTGCCTGCCTCTCCCTCTACAGGAGAAAAACACTGACAAAATCCACCTTTTATAAACCAAAGAGAGAAAGTTTGGAGGAAATCTCCAGCCTTGTGATGCAACAGCAGACTCCTGTAAGGCCATGATCGGAAGAGTTTTGGGCCGTCACTATTCTAGTTACTTTTTTGTTGACAAATAAGTTAATTTGCGAGCGGTGGATGGTCCAATGTACACTGTAAAAAGTAATACCTAGATCTAACTTATAAAAAGTGAGGCAAGTGGCTGCATTGGATGTTTTATGTTGATTCAACTTGCAGCCTTTTTTAAGTATATTGAAGACTTTAACATTACTTTATACAAACGCAAAAAAATCAAGTTGAGTTAACTAATAGTACTAGTATTACTCAGTTAAATAAACCTACTTTTCTTGGTACAGGTAACTTATTTATGGGTTGCTACAAGTAACCTGTACTCATTTTAATTAGGTTTTATGAACTTTATTTTCTTAGTAAAATTAACTTAATCATATGTGAATAAACATTTTAATATCTTTTTTTTAATTGTCAATAACAATTACAAATTCAATTGAAGAAGAAAAAGATGAGAAGATAGATTGAAGACAATATTCAATTTATTCAATGTCAACCACTGTCACTTTTAACAGTGAATACAAAACGTCTCAGGTTACGTATGTAACCCTGGTTCCCTGAGAGGGAACGAGACGCTGCGTTGAGACGCGGTGGGAACGCTCTGCGTGATTGCGTCGTGAAGCACGTGTATAATCAGTCCAATGGAAGAGCGAGACGTCATAGGCGGGTGACGTCATAGACCAGGAAGCTATAAAGCACACCAGAAAACAGACCGCGACAGCTTCTGAAAAGGCCTGAAGCAAGTCGATTCAGGGCATGCAGGAAGTATGGCAGGAGAACGCAGCGTCTCGTTCCCTCTCAGGGAACCAGGGTTACATACGTAACCTGAGACGTTCCCTTTCAAGGGAACTCGAGCTGCGTTGAGACGCGGTGGGAACCCCATATCCACTACGCCATAATGAGAAATGCCCGTTCTGTGTGGAGTCCTTGCGCACACTAAGAAACAAGCAGCCTAGCCCCGGGAGTGGAGAGGTCTAGGTCGTAAAATCTGACAAATGTATGCGGTGAGGACCAGCCTGCCGCATTACAAACGTCCTGAAGGGAAACCCCCGAAATTAAAGCCTTAGAGGCAGCCATACTCCTAGTAGAATGGGCGCGGACAGCCATAGGTGAAGGCTGTCCGGCCGCTTCATAAGCAAGTGAGATAGCCTCAACTACCCACTTGCTCATTACCTGCCTCGATGCCGGGCAACCTTTCTTGGTTGAACCGAAGCAGACAAATAACTGCTCTGATCTACGCCACAGGGCAGCTCTGTGAACGTAGGCATCCAAAGCCCTAACGGGACATAACAGATTGAGACTTTCCTGATCTGGGGTAATGAAAGGTGGAGGGCAAAAAGCCTGCAGCACAATAGGGCCCCCCACATTAGCGGGGACCTTAGGAATGTAACCCGGCCTAGGGTGTAAAAATGCTTTCACCATACCAGGTGCAAATTCCAGACATGAAGGAGCCACCGACAAGGCTTGCAGATCTCCAATTCTCTTGATAGAAGAAATAGCGAGAAGAAATAGAGTTTTTAGTGTAAGGAATTTCTCTGAAACCTCTTCAATAGGCTCGAAGGGAGCCAGGGCCAGACCCTCAAGTACAATGGCCAAATCCCAAGCCGGTGCTCTAGAGTGTAGTGCAGGCCTCAGCCTCAATGTACCACGAAGAAAACGAATAATAAGAGGATCTCTCCCAAGAGAAGAAGCCCCCCAGAGGGGAGCGATAAGCAGATATAGCCGCTACGTACACCTTTAAGGTGGAGGGAGATAATCCAGCAGAGAAACGGTCTTGAAGGAAATTGAGAACTGTACCAACCGGGCAGTTAACAGGATTTAAAAAGCGTTCTCCACACCATGTAGAGAACAGTTTCCATTTCAATGAATATAGTTTCCTCGTGGAAGGAGCTCTGGATTGAAGGATGGTCTCAACGACCTCAGTCGAGAGACCAGATTCTCAGAGCTGGGCCCCCTCAGAGGCCAAGCCCATAGTTTCCACAACTCCGGGCGAGGGTGAAATATCGTGCCCCCTGCTTGAGATAACAAGTCCCTTCTGACAGGAATCTCCATGGGAGAGCCGTGAAGGAGGGACACTAGGTCCGAGAACCACACTCGGGTCGGCCAGTGCGGGGCTACTAATAGTAGATGAGCCCCTTCTTGGCGAACCCTCTCCAGAACTCCCGGAAGCAATGATATCGGGGGGAACGCGTACAGGTGCAGCATCGGCCACACCTGTACTATAGCGTCCAGTCCGAGAGGAGCTGGATATGTGAGGGAGAACCAAAGCTGACAATGGGTTGTATCGTAAGATGCGAAAAGATCTACCTGAGCTTGACCATAGTTCTCCCATAGGAGCTCCACCACCTCGGGGTGAAGTCTCCACTCCCCGGGCCTCAGCCCCTGCCTTGACAGGATATCTGCTCCCACATTCAAACACCCTGGAATATAAACTGCCCTGAGTGACAGTAATTTCCCCTGGGCCCATAGGAGGATCTGATGAGCCAGTTTGCATAATAATCGGGACCTCAGACCCCCTTGGTGGTTGATGTAAGAGACCACGATGTGTTGTCTGTGCGGACAAGCACATGATGGCCTCTCAGGTCTGGCAGGAAGTATTTGAGAGCCTGAAATACCGCCATCATCTCTAGTCGGTTTATATGCCACGAAAGCTGATGGTCCTGCCAGACACCTGTCGCCGAGCGGGCACTCATGACCGCCCCCCAGCCTGTGAGGGAAGCATCCGTCGATAGCGTTACGCGTCGACAAGAAGCCCCCAAAACTGGGCCTTGGGCGAGGAACCAAGGTTTCTTCCACATGACCAAGGCACGTAGGCATTGCCGCGTAACCTTGATCGTGCGAAACGGATTTCCCCTCGGAGAAAACCCCTTGGTCCTGAGCCACCACTGCAGGGGTCTCATGTGCAGAAGGCCAAAAGTAATTACGTTGGACGCAGCTGCCATGAGACCCACCAGTCTCTGGAACTGTTTCACAGTGAGTGACTGGCCTAGTTTTACCATCTTTACGGCTGTGAGAATCACAGAAATACGTGCTGGAGACAATCGTGCTTGCATAGTTGTCGAATCCCACATCACCCCTAAAAAAGTGGTCCTCTGGGCTGGGAGGAGAACACTCTTCTTGGTGTTTAGCCGCAACCCCAACCTCTTTATGTGAGACAGAACGACATCTCGATGCCGAACTGCCAACTGCTCGGAACGAGCCAGGATCAACCAGTCGTCGATATAGTTTAATACGCGAATGCCCTGGAGTCTCAGAGGAGCCAGCGCTGCATCCACGCATTTCGTAAAGGTGCGGGGTGATAAACCTAGGCCGAATGGAAGGACCCGATATTGGTATGCTTCGCCCCCGAAAGCAAACCTCAGGAACTTCCTGTGATGAGGATGAATGGATACATGAAAGTAAGCGTCCTTCAAGTCTATTGTGACAAACCAGTCCTCGGACTGAATCTGTGATACAATCTGTTTGAGTGTAAGCATCTTGAACTTGAGTTTCTGAACTCTGCTGTTTAACTGACGCAGATCTAGAATAGGACGCAACCCCCCATCCTTCTTGGGAACGATGAAGTAACGGCTGTAAAACCCTGACTCTCTGCTGGGAGGAGAAACCCTTTCTATAGCCCCTTTTCGCAGAAGCGTCAGTACTTCTAGCTCCATGACCCGAGCCTGCCTCGGGTCCACCACTGTGGGAAGGACCCCTTGAAATCTGGGCGGACGAGAACCGAACTGAATTCTGTAACCGTTTTCTATTATATGCAGGACCCACTGAGAAATATTTGGCAGTAGTTTCCACGCTGCCAGAAATTCTACTAAGGGGACCAGTCTCTCGAGACTGGCCTCGGGATTCGGTTGTACGGATATTTCGGTGCCCTGAAGCGGCGAACCGGCAGGGAACAACCGAACTGACCGTTCTACGATCCTCCTCGGAGAATCGTATGGGGACGCTGACACCTCGGTGCCCTGAAGCGGCGAACCGGCAGGGAACAACCGATGTGGCAGCGCTGCGACTCTCCTCAGAGAATCGCCCCCCAGAGGGTGCCAAAGATGAACGATTTCTCGAAAACGTCCCTCCTCGGAGGGGACCACCCTCAGAAGTCTGATGCCTTGGGCGTCAGGACTTCTTCTTAGCCCAAGCCTTCTTAGAGATGACAGTCCTCAGATCTTGCCTACCCCTAGCTGGCCTGGACTGCGACCGCCACCCAGGTTCCCCAGATTGTGGAGGAGCCCGAGTGGCGACGCTCTGTTTTTGATGCACTCTGTGCTGTGAGGAGCTTGTACTCGGACGAGACTGCTCGGATTTAATAATCATTTTCCGCCCAGCAGTCTCGGGGACATCGAAACGTCGAGGAAGAAACCTCTGGAACGCAGCCGATTGTTTTTTCGTTTCTTGAAACCTATCGACGACACAATTGATAGCGTCGCCGAACAAACTTGAAGGTGACAGTGGCGCGTCCAGAAGAACAGACCTATCTTTATCTTTTATATCAGACAGATTTAACCAAAGATGCCTCTCCGTGGCCACCAGGGCTGCCATAGAACGGCCCACTGATTTGGCCGTCTCCTTAGTGGCCCGGAGAGACAGGTCTGTTGCGCGACGCAATTCTCGAATTGCGTCAGCGCTGACTTCCTCACGTTCATCGATATCCTTCAGCAGATCAGCCTGGTATGCCTGCAGTATAGACATAGTATGCAGACATGACGCAGCCTGACCTGCTGCCGAATAAGCTTTACCCACCAGCGAAGATGTAGATTTTAATGGCTTGGTGGGTAACGTCGGGGCTTTTAATGATGACGATGACTCGGGAGAGAGATAGCTCGCGAGCGTCTCTTCAGCCCGAGGCACCGTCAAATAACCATAGTCAGATGCACCCAAAACATTACTGTAGTTGGAAGTTTGTGGGTTAAATACTCTGAATGACGCCGGTTTATTCCACGATCTCGAAACCTCATTGTGGAGATCGGGAAAAAACGGGAGTCCCCGACGTGGAGGCTGTGTTATAGATGGTAGAAATCTTTCATCTAATAAACTTTTCTTAGAAACACTCTGAGAATCATCGGCTGGCCATTCAATATTTAATCTAGCTACAGCACGAGATAAAACCTCCATAAGCTCCTCATCATTACTGGAGGCATGAGCTGGCGAAGACTCAAAATCCCCCATATCAACACTGACGACATCCAGATCCTCAGAACTGGATAGCCTCAGCAATGGTGCCCCAACCTGGGAAGGAGAAGCCGCAGCGCGGGCTCCTTCCTGGGCAGAGGCACCGGATCCAGCAGGTAAGGGTTGAGAAAGGGCTGGGCCCGTCTCAAGCCCCGCTACTAGATCCATATGCGAACCCCAAGATGAAAGCCTTCGCTGTGCCTCGGCAGCAGCGGGACCCGCACCTCGGGGAGCGCGAACCGAACCGTCCTCCTCAAAGAACGCCCGGCGAGAGCGGAGCGTCCTCACGGACAGCTTCTCGCAATGCTCACAGTCAGCTCCCTCGAGAACTGACTGGGCATGCTCCACTCCCAAACAAGCAACACAAAGCTGATGTGTGTCCCCACCCGTGATAAAACGAGGGCAAGGGACAACACAACGCTTGAATTCTTGTTTCGCCATAATATATATATATATATAGATAGATAATGTGCTTGTGACAGACAACAGTAAATAGACAAGGACAGTATACAGAGAGCGCTTGCTGAAGGCAACAGAAGCTGTCGCGGTCTGTTTTCTGGTGTGCTTTATAGCTTCCTGGTCTATGACGTCACCCGCCTATGACGTCTCGCTCTTCCATTGGACTGATTATACACGTGCTTCACGACGCAATCACGCAGAGCGTTCCCACCGCGTCTCAACGCAGCTCGAGTTCCCTTGAAAGGGAACAGCAAATAAATGTGCCCGCACATGTACACTCTAATATAAAACAAACACTTTAGAAGTGTATTTTCAACCTGTTCTAAACAGTACAGTGAAATATCCAAACTGCCCAATCTGAAATTTTTGGATCAAGGTAAATGTGAGCCATAACATCACATTGTATCACACTGGAACTGCAATGTCAAAAATGACATGATGATGGTTTAGGACGCACAGGGTCCAATACTACAAAAAGCCTCTGATATATCTCAAGTATACATCAGTTTTGAGGGATACTTGAGGTCGAGAGCATAGGTAAGTTCAAACAGGAGGCAGCATGCTTTCGACAGGTTTGGCACACCTCTGACCACGGGCTGTCCTTATATGATAATCCCAATCGTGTCGGGGTGATGGCACATGTACATTTTCAGTGGGCAACTGCCAAGCTCAGCGTGCACCTCTGTTTCAGCCCGACTCTATTGGTGGAGACAAAAACGAAACAAGAGTTTGGTCAGACAAATAGGAAATGAGATGAATATAGCAGACAGGTAGAAGAGATAAGACACAAAGTCCAAATTGTACTTTTGTTGCTAAAGGTGGTGGATACAAGACGGATACTGTGACTAGAACATGTGACCAGAGTGAAGTCTACCATGACAATGCCATAGAGTGTGGGTACTAAAATATCATGATCTACTCTAGCATGAGTGTTGTATTTTTCTGGTTCAAAGGATGCATTACAATAAAACAAATGCAATTGTCCTTGCCTGTACCTGATTGGTCATCACATTACTGTTAATTAAGCTACAGAGTTTAAATATCTTTCAAGAGCAAATGTAATCACCCCATATCATCACAATATTACTAAACCCACTAAGCAAAATTATGTTCAAAAGACATCTTTTCAACGTCTTTGTCACAAAGACGTACATTGAAAAGACGTCCACTGAGGAGCCAGAATGAAAGGTTTAACGTCTTTTTTTGAGGTGTTCTGTAATGAACGTTCACGGAAGCTCCATTCAAGGTTGAAAACTAGTTCAGATGTGGACAATGTGGACAATTTTCAACATCATTTAAGGTCTCATTTGGACAATTTATACTTATTCTAGACCAAATAAACACTCTCAGGATATATTAAATTAAAACTCACATTTATTTCAATGTAATTTCCATGTGTATTTGCAAAGCAATTCACAGACAGTGAAGTTTCTTTTCATGATTTTTGGACAAACACGCACTGACATCTTTAGACAGCTTAGCATCTGTAATTTATACATATTTGGATCGTGAGAGAAATCAGATTCGAACCAGGGACCTTAAGCTGCCTGCCCTAAGTAGACAGTAATGATTTCATGATTTTTGGACAAACACACACTGTCTGTGAGTTGCTTTGCAATTAGAAATTACGTTGAAATAAACATGAGTTTTAATTTAATGCATCCTGAAAGTGTTTATTTGGTCCAGAAACAGTTTAAATTGTCTAAATGAGACATTAAATTACATAAAATATGTCCACATCTGAACTAGTTTTTAACCTTGTATGGAGGTTCCCTGAACGTCTATTGGACTTACAGAACACGTAAAAGACGTCATAACATTCACGTCTCTTCAACATACAACTTTTTTTGACAAAGATGTTGAAAAGACGTCTTTTGGACATAACTGTGCTCAATAGGACAGACATAAAAATAGACAAGTAGCTTTAAGCCCAATACATACGTGGTGGACACTGATGAGGTCTTCCTGTCTCTTCCCCATGTACTCAATCAGGCATCTCAGGACCACTTCTCTCCTTTTCTCCACAGAGGCAGATGAATCCTGTCAAAAAGTATAATCTGATCAAATTGTAATTGAATCTATTCTGAAGTTTGTCTTACCTGGATGTGAAGCTCAAAGACCCCAGGTAACAAAAGTGCTTGGGTATCTAAAGACCAGGAAAATGTTAGATGTTAGAAATAAGGTTAAAAAATCAGTTGTAAATGTAACTTCTTTAAGTAATAGGTTAGAAATAGTTTAAAAATCTAGACCAAAAATCTGTCATTAATTGACTATGCAGCATTAAAATAACGTGGATCAAATCTCTAAAATCAGACTGACTACTAAACATACATCTCTACAGTCTAATCTGTGCATCTGCTTTAGTAATGCAAAAGTATAATAACATAATCTCTGAGTCATGTCAAAGACACACAACACAGTGTTGTCCATAAAACACCACATCTTACTTTCCCTTATTTGCCCGCACAACTATTGCCTGAAGGCTCGAAATTGCGACCGTTTCGATCGCATATGATCCCGAAATTTAATCTGTGCAATCTAAAAATATAACTGAGGGCATTTGTGCAACTAGTTATTACATACGTAACTTGTATGTGTTTTTAAACACTGCTGTTGTCTGCCGATCGACCACACTCACTGTGCAGCCATCTTAGCTTACCATGTGTGCAGGATAGCTAGCTATACAATTTGGAAACCTAACCTCAGCTCCCTAGTGGAGTAAGCGATTTTGCGTGACTTTAGTTTAAATCACCAGTCATTCGGCTAAATTTTCTCAACTTACCGTGTTAATCAGACCCTGAAATTCAGATCCGCTGCAGCGACCAAACAGTTGAGTTGAAGTGCCGAGGAAGATATTGCATCTGCCTGGAGTCCCCGCCAGTGAAAAAGGGATAATGCCAACTTATAAAATTTAAAATATTTACGTTTGATGAACACACCTGTCACATTGACAGCTGCTCAAATAAATTGTGTATTGTCAACTCACTTTTATAACATTTATTGTACACAACAACCACATACAAATAACTACCCAAATAAATTGCATGGGTTTTATTTAAAATATATTGTTATATAAAAACTGATATATTTTAAGTAAAGAGGAAGTATTTTTATACTTTTTTTGTATAAAACCAATAAAATAAACTAGATTACAAATATTTAAAATATATAAAACCTACTTTGTGGGTGTAGCACTTTTTATGTATGTCAGCACAAAGATGGGAAGGACATGAGCTCCCATAGGATGAATGGTTCATTTTCCCTTCAGTACATGTTTTCTCTGTCTCCTAGTCACTATTTTTTCCACTTTATTATTATTTTCTATGACTCTTTTTCTCCACAAGGGTGTGGCTACAGGTGGGCAGGCATCATCTATCCATCCAATAGAAAACAAATAAAGTTTTAGATTTGCTTGGCTTTAACTTTTTCTAAATTTATTATTGGCTATTTTTCCAAAGGGCATTTTCATTTAAATGAATCTAGACAAATCCACTGCTTATAACTAAGACTTTGTGATGAGAATTACTGAAAAAGTAGTTGTAACATGCAGATGTAAGACACCTATACATTACTAACAATAAACAACTACATTTAACATTCATCTCTCACATCAGTTTATGACTTGATGCTAATGAAGATTCTCTCTGTGTCAAATTAGATTCCCCTTGAGTGAGTAGCATGACATTTAAAAGCAAAGAATATTTTTTCGTTTTTTCTTGGAATAGGAGGTCATGCCTGTTTCTGTGGGTGACTTTTATAAGGGTTTAGATTGATTACCCAGAATATTCCTCCTACAGATTAACCCCTTGAGCCATTTAGAGAGGAACACACAGCTCTATGTGTGTGTTCTCTATGTAAATTATGTTATTTTATAGGTCAGGCCTTTCCTGCTAAAGTAGAAAACCAAACCTTTTTCTGAGAGGTGCCTGCACAGCTGCCAGCACCGGAAGATTGATTGCCAAAGTATGCAGTTGTCAAACAGGTAGAGGAAGGGAGAGACAAGCTGGGGGGATCTGAGAGATTGCTTCGGTTGAGAGAGAGAGAGAGAGAGAGAGATCGGAAAACAAGAAGGGGGGTGGAATCGGTTTTCGGCAACATAAATGACTGCAGATGGCCCGGTCCTGTGTAGGCTTATTTCCAATCATAGAGTGAGGCCTCTTCACCAGCTGATGCCTGCTTCAATTTTACTCTCATCTCAGGACTCTCTTCCACTTCCATACAGACTCGTGCACACCCAAATTAGATTCCCGAGCAGGTCGCACTATCACAATTGAACCGAAGAGGAGCAGCGCTTTCACATGCACAGCATAGGGGATGTTTTTGGAGGTGTGCGTTGTCGTTACGGCCTGGCTGGTGTTTGGTTTCGAGTGTGTTTGTAGCAGGGTCCTGTGTCAACTTCTTAAAGTGCAGCTTGGGTCTGTGAGCCATGAGAGAATTTGATTTGTTTGTTTTGCAGATATCAGAGATTCAATTTGAGTTGTGTGATATGCTGTGAACACATTCACAGGTCCATGAACTCTTTGAACCAGATGTTTTTGCGTTTTTTTTTTTTTTTTTTTTTTCTGCATTTGATGTTGTAGCATCCATTCTGCATCATTTCACCTCCATTAGCTATGGGCCATGTAATTTTTGACCTCAGAAGAGGATTCTTGTGAATGTTTAATTATAGCACTCGTGCTATAGCAGTCTCACTCGTGTTTTTTATTCACTTACACTTTTCAGCACAAACCGCTTAATACATTCGTGTTTTTGTTTTATATCAGATAATTTCACATTTATACCAGATGTGATGCTGTAAAGGTACCTGGTTAAGACATTGTGTTAGGTGTTCTCTGTAGCTGTATTTGATTTGAAGTTTGATTGTGACGTTTGTTCAATATTTAACATTAAAATCCCACATTGACTTAAAACATGTCCTATTCACATACATTTGACTGCTATGGTGAGTGGCTAAATTTCCTAAAGCTAGTAGCTAAAGTTCACAATGATGGATAATTAAACAAGAAATAGTATTTCATCAAAAAATCTTAACAAAAGTACACACAGGAGATCACAGGAGAAAGCTTAGCAAAATAACCATGTTTAACTAGTTGATGACACCAAACAAAGAACTGAATGAACTGTTTAAATACACATGGGGAACTTATTAACAGAAACTGAAACGTGTGTAATTCAAATCTGTAACCATAGAAACAAACTAGTGGCGGGAAATGAGAACAAAACGTAAATAACACATAAGGTATATTTAAAGAGACATTTTCTTCTGTAAAACTATAAAATATTTGTATAATTGCAAATAAACAATAAATAAAGTGTTATAAAAAAGTGAAGTCTTCCATTTGAGACAAGACTATTCTTGTAAAATCCACACACTAGATGGCAGAGTACAGCGTGAAGTGTAAGTACACATAATTCGGGATGCAGAATGTTTACTATTCCAAATCTCACCGACAATAAATTTGTGGTCACAATTTGTCAAAGTTTTGTTGGAATTTTCTTTCCCCATCACACAAAATTCTCAATCTCATGGATTGCAAGTGAAATCACTGAATTTTGTCTGTGAAAATTCACTGAACAGCGATAAATGTGACTGCACCTTAATGATGCCATAGTATTATTTGCATACTGAATTGTTATTGATCTTTATTTCACATTATAGTAAGTTCTGCTATTTCCTTCATGCAAATTTGGTTTGCACCATTTACTTTCCAGCCTTTTTTCAGAAAAAGAAGGAAGGAGAATTGTTGCACAATTTTAGGTCATAAATGCTGGAAAATAAAAGTAGGAAAATTGTCCTAAAAGAAAATTGTTTGAATTCCTGAGCTGAGAAGTGAACAATGCAAAACTCTGCTTATCTCTGCCTCTTTTCTTTATTTCCCTCTATTATTTCGCCCCCCTCTTTCTCTCTCAGACTTCATCAGTGGTTGCCAAGGTACCTGTGTGGGGCAGATTTAAATTCTCAGCTGCGCTCCGAGGCCAATTTGTTATCCAATCAGAATACAGGTGCCCGCAGCTCGCTGAAGATTTATGGGCACTCTCTCTACTCGTGCCGCGTGCAGATCAAATTCTGGATATGCCACAGCAATCCCAGCAAACATAATTATACAAGTTTTTGGAGATTTTGGTTTGGTGTTTAGAATACCCCTCACCCATAGTTGGATTGGAGGTGAAGAGGAGAATGGGGAGTGAACAAAAAGTTTAGTTTGGGTCAGGGAGAAACTTGACTCAGTGAACTGTCTGTTCTGATGCTGGGTGTTATGGTATGTGGGTGTTCCAAAAAATAAAAAGTGGTTTAAAAAGTATTTTACTCCTATTACAGTATGCACAGAGAGGTATTTCATGACCAGTCACTTACATGGCTTGATAGGTGCTGATGTTGGTTATTTAAAGTGGAGAAGTGATGTATATAATGAGGGTGTCAATCAGAGGTGTGTGGGCAGCGAGTGTGAGATCAGACAGTTAAATGAGGGATGGATCTGAAAATGGAAAGTTAAAAATGAATAAATAAACACTGGTGTTTGACACTAACTACATGTTTGGTGATGAGTGGTCTTCTGGGGCTGTCACAACTAATGAGTGGCAGGGGCCAATTTCGGCAATGCATATTTAATAGGGCTCAATGACACACTCTCACACACACACACACACACACACAGATATATATATATATATATATATATATATAGAGAGAGAGAGAGAGAGAGAGAGAGAGAGAGAGAGAGAGAACACACACCTGTCTGACTGAGACATGGTCATTAATCACCTTGTGCACAACAAACACCATGACCTCAACAATGACTTCATCAGTATCTGCAGAGAACTTACAGAAAATACCTGAGCTTATATCCTTTCTTTGTCTCACGCTGACATCTTCTCTTCTATTCTTCTCTTCTCTTCTCTCTTCTTCCCTTCCCTTCCCTTATCTTCCCGTCCCTTACCTTACCTTACCTTACCTTACCTTACCTTACTTGACCTTCCCTTACCTTCCCTTCTTCTTTTGTTTCATCTCCTCTTTTATCATGTTTTCTCTTTGTCTTGTTTTGTCTGACCTCATTCCATCCCATCAAGTCTGTTGGTCTGTCCTCGTCTTATCTTGTCTCTTTTTATCTCCTCTTCTATCCCTTTCCTATCTCTCCTCATCTCATCTCTCATCAGTTCTCCTTGTGTCACCTCATCTGTTCTTGTCTCATTTTATCTCCTTTTCTCTCCTCTCCTCTCCTATTTTTCTCACTTCATGTCATCTCTTTTAGTTCCATGGTTTTTGCTTCTGTTTTCTTGTTCTTTTTCCAATATCCTCATCTCATATCCCTTGACTTTCTTTTTTCTGGTTCTTCTTTTCTTGTCTCCTCAATTATTTTATTTCATCATCTGTCTCCTCACTTCATTTTGTCCCCTCTCATTTCTTCATCTCGTGAAGAAATCCTCTCCTCATCTTGTTTCACCTCATCTCCTTTCAGCTCTTCTCCTCTGGACTAATTTGTATCTCCTCTTCTAATCATCTGTTCTCCTTTAGTTCTTTTGGTCAATTTTCCCTTCTCTTGTCCTATCTCCTATGTGACCTTATCTCGTCTCCTCTTCTTTCTTCAGTTCGTCTCTTCTTGTCTCATCTCCTCACCTTGTCTTGACTCCTCTCCTTCATTTTATCTCTTCTTCTCTAGTCTTATCTCTGCTGGCCTTAGCTTGTCTTCTCTCAGCTTTTCTCTTCTTATCTCACCTCCTCTTCTCATCTTGACTCCCCTCATCTTTATTTCATCTCCTTTTCTCTCTGCTCTCCTCTTCTCGTGTCATGACTCATGTCATATCATCAGGTCTCCTTGTCTCATTTTGTGCCCTCTCCTGTCCTCATCTTATTTGCTCTAGTTGATTTGTTTTGATTTTGTTTTCTATAGTCCAATCTTCAATGTCCTCATCTCATCTCCTCTCTATTCTTTATTTCATCTCCTCTTATGTCATCTCATCATTAGTATCCTTTCCTCATTTACTCTCATCTCATTTCACCTTGCCTACTTTCAGCTCTCCTCTTCTTGTCATCTTACCTCCTCTTCTTGTCTCGATTCTTCTTCTTTCTCAATTTGATTCCCTCTTGTCTCAGTTCATCTCTTAATCTGGCTTCTCTCCTTCTCTCGTTGTTCTTTCTCTTCTCCTCTCACTTCCTGTCTCCCAGTAAACAAGTCATGTTCCTCCTTCAGATCATTATGTCCCTAGTTTCTCAGTCCCTGTGGACTTTGAAAAGTGCAAAACTGTCATTGTCTCCAGACTGTCCTCTGCATAACCCCACCCTGTCAGCACTCCTTTTTTTGGGTTCAATCTGGCCTCTCTTTATTTCTGTCCACCCCCTGGTCTGGCTTCATCTCTCTCTCTCTCTATTTCTCTCGCTCTCACGTCTCCCATCATCTCAGTTGGCTTCAACTCTTCCCCCAGCTTCCCTCCCAAACAATGCTCGACATAAATCACTGTCAATTAAGCACACTATGTAAATCAAGCATTTTAATTTCATTCCGCAATTAAGCCACTCCATCCGCATTCGGCTTCCCCTCACTGTCCCGAGATGAAATGAGCTTTCAATAGAGATTCAGCCAATAGCTATGAGTTACACTTCAACTTGAGTGCAAGCGCTTCCAAAATGACCTTAATTAATTTCACTCCGTCACCCCTGTCAGCTGGCAAATTAGTGGCTGCAACCTTCTGCGTGGGTAAAAATGATTTGGCATTTAAGTGACTGACTTGACCTTGTGAGTGGCCCGACTTCAGACGGCGGAGGAATGACACAGAGGCGGCCTGCAGGAAGTTTGCAGAGCTTTATTTTTAGACGTGCACTTCTGCTGACTTCTTGTCACTCTGCTGCTCATTGCAGGCCTGATTACAGCCTACCTGTAACCTGCTAGCTTCCCTTTACAGTTTGTGCACGGTCGCACCTGACAGGAAGAACGGAAGCGAGATGACGCAGGTTCAGATAAAGGCATGGAGCTGGAGGTGGAGGTGCCACCTGTGGCATCACACCATCAATTGGACAAGCAAGAAGGGCGGAAAGAACGTTACGGAGAGCTAGTGTGAATACAAAGAAATGTGAGATTCTGCTTTTTGCCACAGTTGACTGAGCCTCCCGGTTCATGCACACAAGTTTTGCATGAGTTTGTGCACTTCTGTGTGTATGTGTTATGCATGCATGTGTGTGAGTCAGTGAGGCCTAAGGCAGTGTAGATGTCACCCTCAACTGGGGAAAAGCAGCTTTGTTATGTAAAGCCACCATGTGGAATCCTCCGTGTGGCCTATATTCATTATACGGCTGCATTATTATCATTTATTACCATTCATTACGTTTATCAACCTGCTCTCACTCCCTCCGTCTCTCCCTTAGTGGCTTGTGTGAAGGACAGACCTCTATCTTTTTCTTTTGTATTTCTTCTGAGGTTTATTTTCCCTATTGTGGAGAGATGAACGAATACAGACATGGTGGGTATGGCGTCATGAGTATTTTTTTATTTTTATTTTTTCAGGAAACATACATAAGATATTAACATGGGACAAATTAAGTGTGAGAACTAAAAGGGTGTCCTCACTATGAGTGCAGCTGATATACAGTCTACCAGCACTGGAACTTTCACTGTTTCACTCTATTGTTTCGGTGTGTATGCATTTCAGACAGATTGTACTTCTGTGCAATAGTGGTGGGGATTGTTCATTGTTTCACCAGTAGGTGGTAACAAGTGACTGTCTTTATGAGTGAGTCATTGAATAACTCACTCAAATGGTTTATTCAAAAACACTGATTCGTTCAGGAACTAATAAAAGTGAATGTCATTAAATTATTGTATTATACATTCAATCCATTTGTTTAAAACACTGATTTATTCAGGAATCAACTGGCTTACGGAATTGGACATAGCATACTAGGATACTACTTTTATTATTGCTTTATTTGGAACTTATGTTTTTGACACAATACTGCCAGTTTAGTTGTTTTTTTTTTTGTTGTTGTTGTTGTTGTTTTTTGCTCCATGACCATAAATTGACAACTGGCCATATTGTGTCTCAAATGTAAGTTTAAACAGAAATAAGTCAATATTAACTTCTTGTTTATCAAAAAAAAAATTGCTTTTTAATATACTTTTTTAATATATTTTTATAGTATTTTTTTTTTAACAATTCAAAATATAAAATGACCAGTACTGATTGTTAAACTGACAGTTTATTAGTATCTGGTCATGTTCTCTTGTGTATATGTACAGTATTTAAGAAAGCAGATGTAGGTGCACTGTAGGTTAAAGCCTAAAAATCCCTTGGTGATAGATTAGTTAGCCGCTGACCCCAGTAGCCCCATCAGGCCTGATTCCAGGGGGGTTCAGTCTGTCCAGTTCAGTTTCAGTCTGTGAGTGTGGGATGATAGAGGGATGTATGGGGATAGGCCGATAAGAGATGGAGGTAATGGAAGGGCTGGAGCACGACGGAACAAAAATCAGCTCTGGAAATGGAATCCACCGCTGGAACGTGTCCAGAGATATTGGAAGGCATCTTGTGGAAAGAGGCTATTAAAGATCACAGGAGTGAGCAGCCTGTGGCCGTTACCCTCGTAGGTTAGAGGTATGAGGGATGGATGTGTCTGGGGGTAGTGTGTGTGGGCTGGTCCAAAGACAAACCTTTTAGGCTGATACCTGACCGAACTAAAGCTCTCAGCCTCTCGATTTGGTATTAATAGAGAACGGGACCTGATAAAACACGACAAACCCCATGACCCCATGCTAATCACAACGGCAATGTGACTGCAGCTAATCCATTTTACACTACATCTTTTTTAACACCGCATCCGTGCTGCTGGCATGACCAGGTTTAAAAGTTCTCATTTGTAGGGCAGGAAACACCAGCATGGGGCTCAGAGCAGTAATTAACTGCTAAATTATTTAAGTACAATGCTAAATTGTACAAGTTTCATCAATAATCTATTGAAGCATTAAGGCTATGCTAGTAAGTATCACAGCACTGAAAAGAGACTGGAGAACACCAGTGTGACACCAGATAGACCGTTCTGACAGCTACTTCACGTGTGACGTAATTTCTTAAAGACGAAGTGTCTTTTTTTTCCAGTGTTAACCAATAAACCTTTTTTCCCACACAGAGCTGTTTCATGGCTTCAGTAGACTTACTCAGTAATATATTGGACAAGTAATTTTTAACATGATTTTAGGTGTTTTGCTTCAGTGTTGTTCAATATTAATTTTGTCACAGATTGTTGTTGTATTATCAGTGTTGATGCACTGATAATAAATTATCTTTTTTTCATGTCTACTGTTAGGGAAGAATTGGGAGTGTTTTGGAAACAATTCTGTGTATCACAGAAATTACACTTTTAAAGGGGTCGCATGATGCTATTTTTAAAAATCATTATTTTGTGTATTGGGTGTTATAAAATTATGCTAACATGCTTTAATGTTTAAAAAATACATTATTTTTCCACATACTGTACATTATTGTGGGTCCTCTATGCCCGGTCTTTCTAAAATGCATAGATTTCTACAAAGTCCCTCCTTCCGAATAGAGCAGTGTGCTCTAATTGGCAAGCTAACCCAGTGCATTGTGATTGGCCAAACTCCTTAAGCATGTGTCGGAAATGTCACGGCCCTTACCATAATCGCAAGCTTCAGCTTCCAAAGCAATTATAAAGAAAGATCTGTTCGAGCCCATCGGATTCTGAAAATACTGTTGACCAAGCCGATTGATCGTAACTTGATACTCAAGTGGCGCGTGCTGCTTCAACTCTGCTTGAGCAACCAGTGTGAAACCGAACACGTAGTGCATCTATGTTTGTCAGCTTTTCACAACAAGTTATAAGCAGAAAACAGAGGATACTATGTTTGTACAAATAAATCTATCTCTGCACTTTTGATTGCAAGAACAACAAACAATATGCATTACTCTACACTGCACAAAACTCCACATTTGAATAGTCAATAGCAAATACTTTAACAAACAATAAAACATACTTACAGGCTCTGATTCAGAAGTGCCAGATTGCCCTAAATTGGAATTACACCCATTTTTTTTTTAGAAATAGCCCTTGTGCACAGCCGGCCTTGTCCTCTTTCAGGTTCAGGAAACTGTCTTCCATAAAATTCTCTGCACACACACACTAACATTTGAGTTGTACTGTTCTGGAACAGTGTTGTAAATAAATCTAAACCACTGATTTCTAATTGCGTCCACTTTCGGAAGGCCAAATAAAGTGTTGCTTTTGCTTTCGCATAGAAACACACAGCATCTCCACAACATGGCAGCGACAACACTACTACTGAAGCCACGCCTTCTTTCTTTGCGTATGCATTTGGGTGGCATTATGTGTATATTTCCACCTAGTGGCGTAGGTCGGTGAGGGAGAATTCGATCGAGGCGTTTTAGCTAGGTCTGGATCTGCCTTTTCTTTTAGATAGAAGTCTATCTTTGTAACTTTGCAGATCTTATACATGCACAAACAGCTACATAACACACTAGAGAAAAAGGAAAACAGGAAAACGCATTATATGACCCATTTAAAGCTAGCCGGGGTAAAAGTGATTTGTGATACATTTATTAGATCTTTCAAATTGCACACCGTAGTGAAAAGCATTCTGTGGGATCCTGCCAGGCTATTGTTACATGACTCTGTGGTCTATGGACCACATTTTAGCTTAACGCTGATTATCAGTGAGTATGTTCTGTCTCTCTATAGTCTAGGTGACGAGACTGGATATTAACAAATTACATCCTGTTTGTCTGCACCAAGAGTCTGTTTATAAGGCTATAATGATTAATCTCTCTGTGAAGTACACAGCAATATCCTCCTGTCTATATTTTTCTATTCATCAGCTCGACGGAAATGACCCTGCACCAGAGAGCCGCGCTGTTGCGTACGGTCTCAGTGAATTGTGTCTCTGTACAGTATGTGTTTGTTGTTGTACCTGAAAGAAGCGGAGGCTCTTGAATTATTGAGTGACTTTGTTGTATAAGTGTCCCTCGGTGGGCCGGGACAGGCCTGCGGTGCCATGTGTTCGTGTGCCATATGTCCACTGCACCACACTGAGGCGCTACATACACTGTCCTTCACCCCCAACAAGTGCCTGTGACACTCAGCGGTCAACACAACACACACACACACACACACACTCATATATACCTTAAAGCTTAGAAATGGAAGCTACAGCTGAGAAGGTTTGATACCAGGGATGAATGTGACCTTCCATGTGTGCTTGAAATACTAAAAGCGCTATTTATCTTTCTCTTTTCTGCAGGCATTTCCTGTTTAAGACCTCTTCAGGGACCACACCTCTCTTTAGCAGCTCATCTCCGGGTTACCCTTTGAACTCCGGCACAGTATATTCGCCCCCACCGCGGCTCCTACCCAGAAACACATTCTCCAGAAGCGCCTTCAAGCTGAAGAAACCGTCCAAGTACTGCAGCTGGAAATGTGCGGCCCTGTCGGCGATCGCTGCTGCCGCTCTGCTGGCCATTCTGCTGTCTTACTTCATCGGTAAAATATCTCATTCTGTCTTTTTTGGCTGTTGCTTTTCAATGTTTTTGTATTGACTGTGATGTACCATTTTTAAATCAGACACTATAATGTAGGAGACTATTACGATATTGGATCATCACTTTTTAAAAACATCTGAGAGACTAATTTAGGCATTGTAATGAACACTTATATCTGTACAAACAGTTGTTCGGCAATAGCAATTTAATTTCAGATTAAGTAGGCTATATAATGTGTGTGTGTGTGTGTGTGTGTGTGTGTGTGTGTGTGTGTGTGTGTGTGTGTGTGTGTGTGTGTGTGTGTGTGTGTGTGTGTGTGTGTGTGTGTGTGTGTGTGTGTGTGTGTGTGTGTGTGTGTGTGTGTGTGTGTGTGTGTGTGTGTGTGTACTGTATATGTGTGTGTATATTTTGTCCAGATGCTGCTCATTATTGAATGTGCCTGAGGAGAAATATAGAAATGTTACCTAACTCATACCAGATGAGCTATGACTACAACTCACCTGTTACATTGTTAAGATCTGAATTATTAAATTCAGGTGCTCAGCTGGCTTTATTCAGTGTATATCTTAGAAGGACTCTTTTCCACAGAGTGAAAAAATTAAAAAGTAATTGTGAGATAAATTTAGAGTCACACTAGCTACGTTTACATGCACCCAAATAATCCATCGGATTGATGGCTCAATTGGATTGAAAATCCTTCATGTAAACACCTCAGTCAATCCAAATGAGCGCTATCCAAGTGAAATTTCAATCAGTTTTAAAGGGGTGGTCCTTTTAGGTACGTCATCAAGGCATAAACGACAATTATACTCACTGTAGCTCCGGTGACATTAGCTTTCTCCAGTTCTGAATGCAGTGACTGGGGCACTGCACATGCACTGATGTTTGTTTAGAATACTTAAATGCACATGTAATGCAAATGTTAATTTGAATTGCAAAGTTTAGGGTTCATATAAACAGAACTTTCGGAATCTAAAATCGGATTGGATTTATTAGGATTGATGAAAATTAGTGCATATAAACATACCTGCTATGCAGTGTTAATTTTGACAGCAAATTTTGAATTAGTTTTAGTCATAGTCGTTTGACTAAATACCATTTAGTTTTAGACATATTTAAGTCATCTTAATTGTATTAGTTTTAGTCTAGTTGTAGTCAAATATCATAATGGATTTATTTTCAATTAAGCATTTTTCTAAAATTTCCAAACTCATTATATGGCGCTTTTCCACTGCATGGTACGGCTCGGTACGGTTCGGCTCGGCGCGGCACGGTTCGGCTCGCTTCGCTTTTCCACTTGCGTGGTACGACTCGGCTCGGCGCGGCACGGCTCGGTTCGCTTTAGCTCGGTTGCTTTTCCACTGCAGTTAGTACCGCTTCAAAGTGGGTGGGATTGTGACTGATCGTTATAGTTTATCATATTTAACGGCTCTGGTTTATCCGCTCCTCGTTAACCAACGAGAGGAACATCTGCACTTCTCGTCCACTGACCACGATTCAGCCATTTCTTTTTTGGAAGTTTTTTTTCTTCAAGCAAGTCAAGCAAGTAGTTTTAAAACAGGTGCTACAGTGGTGGCTGTTACTGGCTATTTAAATTTAGCGGGTTTGATGTCTCGCAAATACAATGACGCTGGTAGTGACTCTGTCTGTCTGACCAATCAGTGATCTGCAGTGTTTTCACGTCACATTTTAGTATCGGTACAGTACGCTTGTAACCTCAACAGAGGTGGTACCATTTAAAGCGAGCCGAAGCGAGCCGTACCGTACCGTACCATGCAGTGGAAAAGCACCACAAGTGAGCCGTACCGTACTATGCAGTGGAAAAGCGCCAAAGCGTGCCGTACCGAACCGTGCCGTACCATGCAGTGGAAAAGCGCCAATATACTCCTGGAGAAAACATCTATTAATATGAATTTGTTAAAGGTGCTCTAAGCGATGTCGGGTGACGTCACTTCTTGTTGACGTTCGAAGTATTGTCAAACAAAACGGAGACTAGCTAGACCCTCCCTCCTCCTCATCCGCGCACTAACCCCCCAAACCTCATCCCCAAATCCTTCTTGTCAGTTATTGGCTGGAACAGTTTGTTATGTTTCGTGGTGCAAGTTTGTTTTTGTTGCCTGGGGTGTCTGCAGAGACCATGTTTTTTTTAGTGTGTTCAGGGGACAGGCAGCTAGCGGATAGTGAGGAGATGTTTGCTGTATGCGACAAAAAATTTTTTGGCCTAAAAAACTCGTGAGATAGCTTAGAGCACCTTTAATATGAATGAAATTAAGGTTTTAACATGCAATACAGCCACAGATGTAACTACTGTGACATACTATAACATGTCTATATGTATCTTAAAATCAAACCACTTATGATAAAGAAACAGGAACATGGTATTTTCAATTAATGGTATAGGCCTATCCATTCTTTATAACAACTTGCATACAACATTATTCATTCTTTCAAGCACACATCTATATTTGTATAAATTAAATATATATTAACCCTTATTAAACTATTAAAGTCTTTAGTGGGGAAATCCTATAGGCTGATTTATTTTTGCGTTGTTTTATTATTTGGCTTACTTAAGTTAACTACATAATATACTTGTGAAAAATTATTTCAGTCTATTTACAGCATATTCGTTTACTCGATGGATATCCAAGTCAACCTAAAGACAAAGTCAACCTCTAATTGTGGAGGACACTTTAAATGCAAAGCATTGCCATGCGTCTTTAACCTTGCACTGCACTTGTGATTATTTTCAATAAGGCATCTCTGCTTTGTCTTTTGTGAGTGTAAGTTATTGGATAATGGAGAAGCATCGGCCTTCCCCTCACACCTCACAAAGCATCGTAAGGACCCCCAGTTGAGAGCAGAAATGAGTCCTCGCTCTTCACACTGGATGACTTTAATACTGAGGGTGTGAACAGCATGAGAACTCAAGAGAAAATGAGAAAATGTACACTCTCAATGAACATCAGAGAGAAAGTGAGACAAGGATAAAGGCACAAAGCCACATAGACAGACAAAAGCGGACACAGAGGAAGAGGCTGGCTTTCTGTGGCCTCTATTAGAAGCACACCTGGGCTGTGGAGTGTTGCTCTGGCAGGATGCCTCAGTCCCCTCTGTGTCTCTATTTAAAAGCCCCAAGCAAGGGGCAGATGTGTCACACGGACCCGCACTGCCCCTCTTCTCTCTGGAGACGCCGCTCAACAGATGGGGCAGTCAGCAAGAGTGCAGGAGTCAGCAGAATCGCCCTTGTTCTTCCTGCCTGCGTCGCTGTACGTGCATTCAACTACCCGTCTGCCTTTCCCATGTCCTTCAGTGCTCCACAGTCTTTTGTGCTGTCTAAAACTCGGCTCGATTATCCCGCTCCATATAACACTACACAGAAAGCCAGAGGAACGATATTTCAGCATAGAGGCCTCAAAAAGTGTTTGGGCATTAAAGTGAAATTTGAAAGTGCCGTAATATTGCAATTTAATTGCAATTGAAATTAACTGTTTTCTATTTTAATATGTTTTATAATCTAATTTATTCCTGTGAGGGCAAAGTGAAATATATTTTAAAGATTTTTATTTTAAGAAGTGTATTTTAAGATTTGTTCGTGTTTTAAATCTTAAAATAATAGATTAGATAAATAGATAAAAAAAGTATTAATTCTCTTTCTGGTTGTCAAATGTTAGTGGAACATTGTTTGTTAATGTGATGAATTACATCTGTGGATGAATTAAATTAATTAAAAGTAATTTAAAAAATATCTCAATGTGAAAAGTGAAGTTAGTACTGACAAAAGCATCTGGCTTTATTTGTTTGCAGATGCATAGGCAGATTAACCATTTGGGCAATTGGGCAAGTGCCAGGGGCACCACGTCCAGGTGGGCACCACGCAAATATATTTTACTCTTTTAAAACAAGCGATTCATTCTCAAACGTATTTCTAGTCTAGACCTATATATACCCTTTCATCAGAACGTTCTGAATTCCCTAAATGTTTTCTTTAAAGTTTTTTTTTTTTTTTTTTTTTTTTTTTTTTTTGCGTTTCATTTCAACACCAATTTTTGGTCAGTGCCCAGGGGAACCAAATAGTATTAATGCGGATTGTCTCACTGTGCAGATGCCACTATATTTTGTTACATACATTTAGTTGAAATTCAACTAAATGTATGTATTTGTAATTGTTACTTAGTGTCCAAACACGTCAAATAGTAGTGACTCGTATAACAGCTGTATATTGTTTGAAATCAGAGGTCAGACTTTTATTTTGGTCTGATCAGGATTCATTCCAGTGGGATGATTCATTCAATAAATGTGTATTTACTTTTCTAAAGGTAATTCTATCTGCACTGTCAGCAGTATTCAGTTGATGGAGGTCTTAACTGTCAGAAACTGGCCCTGCTAAAGCTGTGTTTATGGACGTGTTCACATTTGTGTGTGTGTGTGCGTTTGTATATTAGTGCATCCCCACAAACAGATAAATGTGCCACTGCGGCATTTTCCCCAACACAGACGTGGCTGCCAGTCCGTTGAGAGCTGCCCAATCTCCCTGGGAATGGAAGGAGCGTGCAGGGGAGAGAAAGAAGTGTTATTTTTATTTCCGCATCTTTTACTGGAGGCCTGAAAGACTCCTTTTTCCTGCTTTCTCTTTGGGGATGGATAACTGTCCCAGAACGGCACCGTAGCCCCTGAAAGCCTAAATTCAGCACCAGGAGAGGAGAGCTCACAGATGCTTGTACTAACACATATCAGCTCCCCCTGGCTTACACACATACACACACAGGTGTGCAGAGTAGTCATCTATGAGTAGAGCAAAAGAGAGGAAAAAAGAGAGAGACACAAAGAGTAGCATCAAGATGAGATGAGATAAAAGAGAAGAGACAATATAACCTGATAAGATGAAGACCTGGTGAAATGAGTTGAGATGAGATAGAATAAGACCAGAAAAAGGGATTAGACAAAATGACATAAGCTGAGACCAAACGAGAAGTGAAACATCAAGATAAGACAAGAAATAGAGATAAGATTAGATGAGAAGCATTGAGACAATAGAAAAAGATGACACAAATTAATACAAGATGAGAACCGAATTAAAGTGCAAAGATGTGGGGAAGAAAATCATGATTTAAGTTGAGGTGGGGTGAAATGAGATGAGATGAGATGACATGACATGGGATGAGATGACATGAGATGAGATGACATGACATGACATGACATGACATGACATGACATGACATGACAGACATGACATGACATGAGATGCGATGAGATGAGATGAGATGAGATGAGATGAGATGAGATGGGATGGGATGACATGACATGGGATGAGAGGCATTGAAACCAGAAAATATGAGTCAATAGAAAAAAAAAGATGATAACAGAACAGAAGAAAAGCAAAATGGGGGGGGGGGGGGTGGATGCCTGAAAAAAGAGAAAAGAGAAAAAAATGCCTGAGAAAAGGCATGAGACCAAATGAGAACAAACTATAAAATAATGAGAAGAGAAGGATCAAAATTAGATGAGATACGACAAGAAATAGAAATGACACAAAAGAAACAGAATGAGAATTGAATAAAAGTCTCAAAACAAGATACACGAAGAGAGTGTTGAGAAGAGATGAGACCAGACGAGATGAGAATAGACATGACAAGGGAAGACATTGTGCAAAATAACACAAGATGAGGCCAAAACGAGAGGGGAAACATCAAGATGACATGAGAAAAAAGATGAGAGAAACAGAGATAAGATTAGAAGATAAGAGAAGTATTGAGACCAGAAAGAAATGAAACAAAGATGAGAAGAAAATAATTAAATAGAAATAATGGGATGAGACAAACGAGAAGCATAAAGATGAAAAGAAACAGAGATGAGACGAAATGATAAGAAAGGCGTTGAGATGAAGGAAATAAATTAGACAAATTAACACAAAATGAGAAGACAAGCAGCGAAGAGAGAAGACAAAATGAGAAATAGAGATGAAAAAAAGCACATGACAAAAAGAGAATAAAAGTGTCAAAACAAACTAGAAGAGACTTGTTACATGCATTCATGACATCACCCTCACCACTGTTTTGTGAGGCTACTACAGCAGGGAAGGGGTTGCTAGGATACAGGTGAGCGGTCCTGATGCAAAAGAGAAACAGGTCTGTCATCATATGTTGTGTCGAAGACAAACGCTCAGCAGCTCCCTCGCGGTCTCGTCTGCGCTAAAGACTGCTTGATTCATTGGCCCAGAGTGATCAAAGAGAGGAAGAGGGAGATAGAGGGAGAACGGACAGGGGCAGATGGAATGTGTAACAGAGATAACAAGCTTTAGACTCCATCGGGCTACATGTTGATTCCACAGGCTGCAGTCTGAATGGCTCAGAGCCCGGTGAGGAAAAAATACAACATCAGACCAGCAACAGGAAGACAACGACTCACTTATATCATGGCACACTGACTCAGCTAAAATACACGCCGTAGACAGAAAGTCAGGCATACTTGCTGATAAACATGTTATACACAAGTAGACCACTTTCTTTGATTCTTGATTCAAATTCTTGTTGGTCCTGGAACTTATTAACAATCAGATTTTAGGGTGAGGGTCAAGCATAGGCTTTGGGTTAGGTTCCTTGAACAGCAACCAGTCCTTGTCCACTGATTCACTAAGGGTTATGTTGGGATAATGATTAGGGTTAGCACATACATACATACAGTACATACATGCAGGGCTTAACATTAACTTTTTTGCTCACTAGCCACTGTGGCTAGTGGTTTTCCAAAGTTACTACTCAGCATTTTCATTGGCCATATTTTTCACATGGGGAAAACTGTCATATAGATATTTTTAAAAATGATCTCATAATTTGGAGGCAGATATATTAGGCTGCTGTCAATTTAAGAGCTGACACACAAATCCATGATACTGTTATACATGCTTTTTCTTTCTCAACTCTTTACGTTCACTTAAAACATAACTTTTTTACATGAATACTCACCAAGACAGGCATTTTGACATTATTGTGTGTGTATTTGACTGTTTAAGCGCAATAAGCAGTGAAAAATAACTCAAATTAGTACTGAAAGCTGCTGGATTGAGTAAAATGATCCGCAATCCTAAACCGAAATTAAAGCCCTGTAACACCAACAATATTCATCCGGAGCAAATGAAACGAGTGAGTGAGGGGAGGCTGGTTTGTTGGAGAGATGTGAGCTAGAAAGCACAGCTGGAATCGTGTATCTGCAGAAAATGAGTATTGAAAGCGTCAGTATTTCAGATTTCAGTATCGATATGCATTGAAAAATCTATATTTTAGACAACACTCCATTGCACTTTATTATTTCACTTAATTATTTCAAATGCCTGTTTAAAAGACTGCAATTAAAAAATGTGCATGTATTATATATAAATTTCAACCCGCAAAAGTGGCTATAGTAGGAGTGATTGTGTTACACTGCTGAAATCCACCCGCATTTGGGTTAAAGGACAAGTTCGGTATTTTACACTTAAAGCCTTGTTTTAAGATCGTTTCTGATGAAATAGAACGGTTAAGATTGAAATTTGGACAAATGCTGCTGTCCCGAGAATTTTCGGTTTCTGTATTAGCATCATTTGGACACCCATTTCCGTTTCCGTCGGCGGAGTAATACCGTACCTCACAGAACATCCAATACAAGTCAATGGAGTTGGACAAAAACTACGATAAAACCTGTTGGAAAGCATCTTTTGCAGCGATTTTTGTGTGAGCATATCAGTGAACACCCCAGACCACTTGGTGAGTTTCACGTCTTTGTAAACTGAAGTTTAATGTGTTTTATGAATGATTGTTCCAGCTGCACCTATGAAACCATTGTCGAGGTGGGGGGGTGCTAATACAGAAACCGAAAATTCTCGGGAAAGCAGCATTTGTCCATATTTCAATCTTAACCGTTCTATTTCATCAGAAACTATCTTAAAACAGGGCTTTAAGTGTAAAATACCGAACTTGTCCTTTAATGTCAAGCCCTGCATACATACATGCATACATACAAACATACATAAATGTATTTATTAAAATTACTAAATATTTTTTTACAAAGTATTATTTGTATCATTAGCATTTATTTATATTTATTTATCTTTATTATTGTAACGGTCACCAGCTGGAGTGCTCTTGAGAGCCACCAGAGAGCACTCCACATCATACTATTGTCATTCCCTCACATCTTACATCTCAGATAATTTTCTGCCTGGACTCATCAGCACTCGTTGTATCCACCTGTATGTCATTATCTTGTATATTCACCCCATATAAGCCTGGTTTTCACATGCATTCCCTGCAAAGTCTTGTTTAGTGTTACACTGCAATTCCGAGCATTCTCCCAGGTTTCATGTCTCTTGGTTTTTGGATTTCTTGCCTGTTCCGTGGATTACTCTTTTACCCGTGTTCCCTGCCTTGTTGTGTTTGTTATTGTTTGGACTGATTAACTGGTGTTTATGACCTTTGCCTGTTTTCGACTACGATTGTGGATTACCCTTTCAAATAAACTGCATTTGGATCCTCAACCTTTGTGTCTCAGAGCAGTTTGGAACAATTAGTATTTTTGATTATATTATCATTCATTGATTTAAACTATTAATATAAAAGTATTAAACTAATTATGAATTATTAAATTATTATAACTACAAATGTATTTATTGCTAAATGTATTTTTAAAAAATGTATCACGAAGTAATTTTATTTGTATTTGTTTATTTATTTAGTTCCAGAACCAAAAGACTGTGTTGCTCTAGTAACATGTCCACTTCTGAAAATAGCATGCTGCTAGATCACCGTGTATTTTCCGTGCGCACCAGTGTCCTTGAGCTGGGAAAGTTGTGTGTGGGTATGGCGATAGTGTGTGGTGCATGTGAGTTCTGTGTCACCTCTGTGTTGTGCGGATACCGAGAAAGCTCATACATCAGTGGAGACAGGCCGTGTGGTGAGTGTCATGGAAGTAGACAGAAGACAAATTTGCTCTCTCTCTCTCTCTCTCTCTCTCTCTCTCTCTCTCTCTCTCTCTCTCTCTCTCTCTCTCTCTCTTTGTATCCCCTTCTCTCTGTATTTTTAACAGCATCATCACTTCCCTTCATTGCCCACCAATGACTCAAATGCTCATCGCCACTCTGGGCCGTTGACCTTCACGCCAGCCGATGCATGCACCTCCATCCATAACGCACCGCTGTCTGAAGCGTTATTGAGTAATCAGAGCCGCTTTCTCTAACCGCATGCCGCAGTGTTGGGGCGGTCTGAGGAGTCAGGCAGCATCCTTAAACATCACCGCACTACCACCGAAAACACATCGATTGCCTAAGACAGTTTTAACTTCATGCTTCCTGATGTAGCTTAGGGGTCTTAAAGAAAACATGAAACGGCATTAATTTCCATAATGTGATGTATTTTGGAATGAAACAGAATGTTCACTTGCACATTATGTAGGGCAGGACTTTGTTGTATCCATCAGGATGTTTTATTGCATTGTGATTGTTTAGCTATTATATTATTGTTAATATTGTTTTCCACAACCCAAAAGGCTTTTAATCTGCAGAAAAGAAAAGTAATTTCAGAGGCAAATTTATTATATTTTCATGCAAAAAGAAAAAATGTTTATGAGTAATGCAAACTCATGGATAATGTACAATAAAATCATGGACATTTAGTTAATACAAACGATTTTAATTTCACATTATTTTTTAAGCGGAGAGTTCACCCAAAACTGAAAATTCTGTGTTATTCAACCCTGTGTGACTTTTTGTCTTCATAGATCACAAATGGACATTTTGAATACTGTGCTGGTTGCTCTTTTTCATTCAGTAACAATTAATTTGAAAAAGATGTGAAAGCGTCATAAAACTTTCATAAACATTATATATCTCTACCGTTTAAAAGTTTGGGGTCAGTAAGATATTTGTATTGTTTTTGAAGAAGTCTCTTATTTTCAGCAATACAGTAAAATCACTTATATTATGAAATACTATTACTATTTAAAGTAACTTTTCTATTTATTCCTGTAATGCAAAGCTGAGTTTTCAGCATCATTACTCCAGTGTTCAGGGTCACATGATCCTTCATAAATCATTTTACCGTGCTCAAGAAACATGTCTTGTTATTATCAATGTTGAAAACAGTTATGCTGCTTAATGTTTTTTTAAGGATATTGTTATAGAAATAGAATAGAAAGATCAAAAGAACAGCATTTATTCATATAAATCTTTTGTAACATTATACATGTCCTTACTGTCACTTTTGATTCAATGCATAAATATATACTGACCCCAAACTTTGGAATGGTAATGTATGTCTTCTGAAAGCATGAAAGCTTTGCATGAGGAAAGTAACTATTCATACACAAACACATATGGTGCACTTTTATGATGATACTCAGGAAATGAAGTCATGCAGGTTTGGAATGACATGAGGGTGAGTAAAGGATGACCAAATTTGCATCTAAGTTGCAAACAAGATGAAGAGTGCTGCTGTGTTTAGTTGTGTGTGTGCATTAACGTGTGTTAGACGAGCAGCTTTATTCCACATTGTCATTGTGTCTCTGAGGTGACCTCGGCATGTCATCTCACGGCAGTCTTGAGGGACGTAGAGTCAGTGAGAGAAAGAGGAAGCTGGACTTTGACACTGCACCAACATATGGTACATAGGGAATGGGAAGCATATGGCGTGTATGGTGTATTCCTGGTTCGGGAGCAGCAGGAGTTGTAGTCTGGAAGCTGGTGACTCTCAACAGACTGTTTTAGGTCAAGAGAAGTCTCACCAAGGGTAAAGGGACACAAGTTCACTTCAGTACGGTGGGCAGGAGGGAAGAGCGTTCGCGCTGGCACACATTAGAGCGCAAGATCTCTCTAAAGAGGAGAGAGTGCATGTGAAGGACAGCGTTCAACCCATCTTTTCCTCTGTTCATCGTTGTCCTTGTCAGTTTTGATTGATGTGTTTCATTTCTGGCACAGTGGTCAGCCGATCGCATGCACACAAAGCCCCTCATCCAGTGCTAATGTTAGCAGTGCTAATGTTAGTCCACCGCTGCTCTGGCTGACCCGTACTGTCCATCTGCAACTGGACCTCCTCTCTGTTCATGTGTGTCCCTGTCTAACAAAGGGCCTTCTCTGAAGTAAAACGTTCAGTCTGTAACCTCTATCATTGACTGATTGGCTTCCAACACATCAAGCGCCATCAGTAAAAAGACACGATGACCCCTGACGACCTAAAGAGGCTCTTGAAGGTATTAGATTGATTTCAGCTCAAAAACTGTTTATAATCATGACATTTGAAGTGGTTGCATTCGCTGAGACCAGTAATCAATGATGCCACATGTGGCGACTCTTTGAGCTGGACATGAGGATGTGTGCTACTTCAGACTGCAAACACAATGATACAATACAAATAAACAATCTCCATTACAGACATCAAGGATTTTCTGATCTCAAAGGAAAGAAAGGAGGATGTGAAAAAGTTGGATATAAAAGATGAGCAGTATGAAAATACATCAAGAGAAAGGGCTGATATGATCTCACCTGGGACGTGCGATAGCGTTGGACCCCTGAGTGCTAGAGACAGACCTGAAATACGTCAGAATGTCTCGTAATGACACCAGAAGAAGAGACAGAGATGGAGGGAATGAGGGAGGCGGCCATAATGAAGACAGAGAGATAGGGCGAGTGTGTCTATCTCTGTGTGCCATTGATCTAGCTCGTGATTTCAGCTGCCTCTCATTTCCTGTCGCTAATGTGAATGGATGAGCCTCTAGGCACAACACACACATACACAGACTGCATACAAAAACAGCATACCACAAGTTCCTCTCTTTGTGTCTTGATAAGCAGGTTTGCTGAGCACCAGCCATTCCTCGTCCCATTCCGGCACTGTATTGAGCTCTGCGCTGAAAAACTCTTATCAGATGTGTTTGTGGCTCTGTTTCTCATATAGTTACTGTTGCTATTTTTCTCTAAAATGAATTGGGGGTGAATCTCATGACAACTGTCAAGATGTCCAGTTTACATTTGACCCCATATCAAAATAAATAAATAAGAATGTGTGTTTGTTTGGCAATGAAGCCTACTTTTAGTACCATTTGCATTGTTGTGACATTTTTTATTACAAATAGGTGAATTTTCCTTCTAGTTCTCAAATAATTATTCTTCTGATTTTGGTATGATGACCTGGACTTTTTTTTTGTTAGACTGACACAATACATTTTCACTCAATACATGTTACTGTGCATATAACCTAAATGATATATTTAATGCATGTTTGTGTTCTGAACATTATAGGGGGCGAGTGACGAACAACCTTTGGAGTGCAGGCAATGAGCTTTCAGTTGCATCATTTAGTTGGGCTTGGCCCCTGGAGGAAGTGTGTGTGTATTTGTCTGTTTGTGTGAGGATGGTGCTTCTCTGATGGATTAGGATGCTATTGATGGCTGCCTCACTCATTAACGGTGTATTTGAACTTGCCCCTCTCTCAAGAGACAGAGGCCAAGGCTCTAATGAAACACACATACATATATACACAGAGCCCATGGGAATCTCCCGGTGCTTTGTAGTTCCATTTCAAAGCCTTTTGACCAGGCTTCTTGTTGGCATTGGCTCTACCCTGTAGCCTTACCCTATTCCATGTCCCACTCCATAAACACACCATTTCACATAAACACACAAACACACACACTAAACACCTTTCTGATGTAGTCCAGCTATTACTGGAAAAAAAGTGATGTATTCAGGTATGTCCATTTCTGACTGATGTCAGTTGGACAGTTATAATCAGTGTTGGTATATTAATAGCATGTTTATTAATACAATAACATCTTTATAAAAAGTTGCATTGCATTAAATTTTTTATTATTAGGGAAATTGTTAATTTACATTTGCATAACTTTTTCTTACCATCAGCTGACATGAAATGGCAAACTTTGCTGTGTATTAAAGGGGTGGTATAATGCCCCTTTTTACAATATGTAAAATAAGTCTCTGTTGTCCCCAGAGTGTGTATGTGAAGTTTTAGCTCAAAATACCCCACAGATAATTTGCTGAATCGTAGGTCACATGACAATGACAACATGGCAAATGTAGTACGTCCTGATTGCATTCATACTACACGCATTCATACTTTGAAGAACATAGTTTATAACGTTCGTGAAGTTTGTTCCTCATTAATGAAGTGTCTATTCAGACAGCATATGATTTTGGACATAGCTTGAATCGTGTTTTCTTTAACCTTGTGTAGTTTTTTTTTATTAGGATTAAGGTGTTGGTATCTGCCTCATTTGACTAGCTTCATTAGCATATGACTATGCATGTTAGTATCAGCACCTATTCATTAGTAGTAAAAACAGCATGTTTGCTTCTTTTATTGTAAGCATCAGTGAGAATGCTAAGTTGTTACTGTTAATGTGTTACTGTTTCAGATGAGATGTTGGAAAAGGGTGAGGGTTTTTTTTTCTCTTTTCTTTTACAGTAGGTTTCGTAAACCAATTACAAATGCCGTCCAGGATAGTCTCAGCTTACAATTAGTGTCCTAATTGAGGTCAGTCTTGTTAATTTAGCGGTAAATTAGAAGAGTTAATATGCGTTTATTATGGAGGCCAAGGGAGACCGCAAAAATAAGGTAAGGGGAAATTACCTTTTAAGTAATATGAGGTCTCTTTTGCGCTCTAATTATGGCTGTGTAATTGTGTGATATGTTGAGTAGATGTGTGTGTGGATGGAGGGATAGGATGTCCTGGTTTCTGCCGTGTGTTGTGGTATGTTAGAAAGGTGACCTGAGAGTATGTCCCTCAGCTCAATGACACACACACAATGCCTGGAGTGTTTTTGTGAGATTGCGAGTTTCTCTGTCGAGAATTGCCAAGCGAGTCGAGGAGCATTTTCCCACATTCATTGTTTGCTGATCGGACAAATTTTTAGCAGGGAAAGCTTTCACGAAATGTACAACTCTGAGTTCTCAAGAAAGTGCCTGACAGAGGAACTATGCAGATGAATTGCACATGGACACTCAAGGCATGAAAGATAAATAATAGAATTTAGCTGCATGCCACTCATAGGTGTGGATGCTGGAAGCTGTTAGCATGTGTGATGAAAGAAAGAAAGAGTAAGAGGGAAAAAAGACAAACAGATGAAGGTATGTAGACAGAGATGCTTCTTCTTTATGAAAAATGTATTTGCTTGCCTACAGAGAAATTCATGCAAGAGCCCAGGCTCATATATAACATCTGTAGGGAAATAAGCGCATGTATTCTTTATGATGAGCAGATATGAAGACATCTCTTTCCTCATGTTCACTTCATATTTAACATCTTAGGGAGCAATAGTGCTTATAAAATGTGTGGCCGTGTGATTTATTTTGGTTTCTAGCAGGCCCGCACGGACTCGGAACTCGGCAGAAACTTCCACAGATTTCCTTGTATGTTCGGTTTTTTAGCTAATGAGCTAATGTTATTATACTGTCAGCCATTAATAAGACATCAGCTCCATTGAACAGATATTTCCCCCAAAAATTTGAAAAATGGTTTAATAATAATAATAATTTGTAACATTTACATAGCGCTTTTTCTAGGTACTCAAAGCGCTTTACATGGAAGGGGGAATGTCCTCAACCACCACCAATCTGCAGCTTCCACCTGGATGATGCAACGGTTTCAGATTGTGTGTGTGTGTGTGTGTGTGTGTGTGTGTGTGTGTGTGTGTGTGTGTGTGTGTGTGTGTGTGTGTGTGTGTGCTGTCCATTGTGTTATTTATAGCCATGTCTCAGGGTGAGGTTGGACCTGGCCGTCCACTCGCATGTGACTTACTTTCCACTCGGGCCAGAAGCAGCCCAGCCAACACCAGCATAGAACACAGGCATATGGATCCGTTCTAGCAGAGAGAAACCTGCCACCTGCTTATGACTATATGTGTGTGTGTGTGTGTGTGTGTGTGTGTGTGTGTGTGTGTGTGTGTGTGTGTGTGTGTGTGTGTGTGTGTGTGTGTGTGTGTGTGTGTGTGTGTGTGTGTGTGTGTGTGTGTGTTGGTGTGTGTGTTTGTGTGTGTGTGTGTGTGTGTGGTCACAGAGGTCTAATCGGTGATGACAGGTGCGGCTGAATCATAGAGGGACATCTTGCCAGACCTACTTCAATATGCACATACGTCCGCTGACTTTCTCATTTTCTGCGTCTCCCGCTCATGCACACAAATAAACAGACAGGAACTGCCAAGAGCTTCCTCCAGGTCTCTGTCACGTAACTGTACCTTAAGGACAACCTTAAACCCATTTCAGTGGCCCATCTTCACACTTCTTCTGTCTCTCTTCTTCTCTGTTGTATAGCATTTCTCTCACCCTCTGTCTTTCCATTGTTCCCTCGATGCATTATCTCTCCCATTTTTCCTTGCTCTATCCATCCCTTCTTTCTCTCTGTGCAAGGTAACCTTGTAGCAGGGCTGTTGTCATGTCAGTCCAAATTTTGAATTCTGGAATATTCCAGCTGTAAACATCTGCCACTGTATAATTATGGTGCCGACAAGACAGCACATATGCATACACATATACACACATTCAAAGGTTTTTCTTAAATTAATCTATCTATCTATCTATCTATCTATCTATCTATCTATCTATCTATCTATCTATTTATCTATCTATCAATCAGTCTGTCCGTCCGTCCCTCTTTCCGTCCGTCAATCCATCTATCTATATCATTTCGGGTGAATTATACATCATCACATCTATATTATCCATTGATTTATATAGTTTTAATCATACACATTTCCTCACAAAGCTGAGCCTTTCAGTGAATATTCATCAGAAGACTGAGCTTAATGTTGTGCAAAATTTGCGTGAAGACAGAAAAGGAGATCATGTCCTCTGCTAAAACAACCGTTCATTTTAACGTCAGTGACTATCGAGCAAGCCATCAGCTTTGGTTCTCTTTTGCTCTCACGCTCCTTAGATTGGTCTCATTCCCTCGCTGTTGTATTGAACACCCGTCACTTCATGCAGTCAAGACTTAACTCAATATTGCCACCTACTGGTCCAGAATATATTAGGCTTACGCTCCATGCACATACACACTGCATTGAGGGCAGATATACAGAGTGTCTGAGCTGCAGTTAATCTGTCTGAGTCCCGTCTCTTGATGCTTTCATTTATTGTAGTTCAATGATTTGTTTTTTAAATTATTTAATCGATCGAAAAATGTGCATTTAGTCGTTATCGACACGCACCATCAGAACAGAGAGACAAATGGAGATATAAATAAGAGAGAGATGAAGGACAGGAGGTTGAGGAAGATCAAAGGAGTGGAGGCACGTTATAGGTGAAGGAGTAGTTTGAAAAGCACAGAGAGAGGACGGCTATCTCAGTGTATTGCTCCAGACCGTCTGAAACAAATAAAAGAGCTGACAGAGACAGCAGAGACACACTTAGAGTGTCAGCGCTTTCCTTTAACTAAGAAAGAGGCAGAGAGAGAAAGGGAGAGGTATAGCGAGAGAGAAAGGGAGAGGGGGGCTATGTCTGAGCACAAGCAGAGGGGAGATGGAATTTGACAGAAGAGAAAATTGATTTTCTGGGATGAGATTTAGGTGTGATCAAGCAGAGGGAAGGTGAGAAGAGGGGCGGAGTCACTAAGACAGTATACCTGTAAATCCTGTAAATCTCCACCTGCTGGTTCAAAACTACAAGATGCAAAGAGAGAGAAAGACAGGCAGAGAGAACGTTTACAATGACGACAATTTGCAAATGAACCAGAAATCATTCGTTTTCAAATGGATTTAGCGATTTCCTGCGACAGAGACAGTTGGCGATGTGATGTGCAAATGAGCAATGACATGATACAGCGTCTACCAATCAGAGTGCAGAAAATGATCCACTACCTGTTACAGATGAGAAAGGCAGCAAGAGTGCCAGACGGACAGAGAGAAAGCATATCCACTTGGTCTAATAGTGTGTGCACTTTTGCACTATGGATTTGCAAGTTAGTAAAAGAATCAAGCAGTAAAGGAATTCACGAATGAGGCCATACATGAGAGTAACAGCACCTCCATATGAACCTCCTCCTGTGACTCAGTCTGAGGCAGTGATGGCTGCCGTCTCTGATGACTCACAATCTCACACAATCTCAGCCCGTCTTTACCGCCACTGTGAAGAACAGATGACGCAGACACACAGGGGCGAGAGATAAAGCACAAGAGCTTCCTCTCTCCTGCGTTTCCTGCGGCACCTCTGGAGTTCAGCAGACTAAGCGCTCCTCTCTCTTCTGCTTGTGATAAAAGTTCCTTGGCAAAACTAGAAAGGACACGGGTCGGGAAGAGATTCAGCTGACAAACTGCACACAGGCCTCGGAGCGAACAGACCAAAATAAGCTCCACAGGCACGAAAAAGAAACAACAGCCCCCCAATAAAAAGAGGAAAGATAGAGAGAGATCTGCTTTCTTTCAGCTGTCACTCAGAATGTCGCTGAATCATGCTCGACATGAAAGCTCTGAATGCTGTCAGGTTTCTGCTGCTTTTCTGTCTGCGCATTTGTTAACTTTTTTTTTTTACCTGTTGAGGTGCGAGTAATTCCTACAGACGTGGGTCTCGCCACCTGCTTCTCTTTCTGTCTGTGTCTTTAGAAGCGTGTCTACATCATTTCCTCAGGGCTTCGGTGATTGAATGACTGAAAAGACGCGCACACACACAGTTGAAGTGATTTAGTTAAAGAACCAATTAGATCTGTCACCCAGTTCCTATAATCTACTAGCAGAAAATCATTTTGTGGCACTTTCGATGAAGGCTCTATATTACATTACACAATTTTTTTTTGTATTTTTCATAAATAATAATTATTTATAAACAGTTATAATACAAATGTATGGCTGTCTTTAAACACTACAATTCATTAGTACATAAAACATCAGTACAGAAATTTGGTGTTGATCTTGTGCTGTTATGCATTATGCTATTTAAAGACCTGACAATTATTACAATACTGCAATCATTTACAAAGACATGCAATGAATTATTAAGTGTATTATAATTGATTATAATGCCTGATATTGCATTGAGTATTGTATACTGTACAAGCTTTACAAAAGGCAGTAAAATAAATCTTTTTTTGTGCCATTTTTGCACTTATTTTGTGCGAAAATATGTAGAATTCGGTTGAACACATCTGGTAATATTGCACTATATCTGTTGAACATAATCTGATAATATTGCAATATATGCATGACATTATTTAATATTTCATATATTCAATAAATAAATGTAGAAGGTGCAGGGCTAAATTTGGCTGTTCAAATTTGGTGTAAAAGGAGTTTGATTATATTGAGTTATTGCTATAGTCAGAGAGCAATTTTTAACATTTTTCCGCTGTGACATATATCAGACTGAAGATCAAATGCAAGTGTCCTGTGAGTGACAGATGGCTCCTCAGTCAGTCAACATCAATCAGGCAGGCAATCAATAAAAATGACTAGGCTGTCTGTCTTCTTTTTTTTTTCTCAGGGAAAAAATAAACCACTTCATCTTACAGCCTCTCTCTGTTTGTACTAGGTTTAACAGATCAATATTATACATTTTAGATTTCGTATTTAGTTTTGTTTTGAATCATTTGTGCTCTCTTTGTGCAGCAGCAGTAGCCTTTGCAAAGTCCTCAAGCTTTTCTTTTTCTGGCTACCTTTCTTTTCACATACCTGCACTGTTTACACTCTTTCTTTCTTTCTTTCTTTATTTCTTTCTTTCTATATTTTCTTCTTTCTCTCTCTCTCTCTCACTGTTGCTCTCTTTCTCTCTCAGCCATGAATCTGTTGGGGCTGAACTGGCAGCTGAAACCTGTGGTTGGTCCCATGCTGAACAACGGCTTGGGAGCCGGACTGCCCAGCAACAGTGATGTAGCAACAGCGCCCTCTGGAGGCAGAGGTGAGCAGCACAGCCTCACAGCACGCTGTAGTCCTGCACGCTCTTTTCCATAAGGAGGACGTCGAGATTGACAGATAAACACAACGGGGAAAAAAGCCTATAAACTAGATTCAGGGGGGAAAATCAGTTGTGCTGAAACCTCCATGCCCTGTATATCAATTTGTTTCCAGCTTGTACCCATTTATTTTGATTTGTGTTTAGTAATTTGCTTCTCTGTCGCACACTGAGGTCCCATCATGACAGCACATTTATGCCCACACACACTTCTCTGCCTGCTTCCACGATCGACAAAGGACATTATTCTCCGTGCTTCATTTCTGCGTGTGACAAGAAACCAAGTAACCATGTGATTAGGTAGAGCAGCAAGGCATTGTGGGCCAGTGATGCTGAAAAGGTGATTATTTGTCAAAAATAGTGTGTGAAACAGTTACCTATGTGTTACGCAACGAGAAACATGTCAAAAGGGCTTTCATACTGCGCGTAACCCCGTGTTATTGTCATTCTAAGCCCTAGGTAAAGGAACGTCTTACTCTTGTAATTTAGAAGTGACGTTAGCACCTTTACTATCCTGGGTTATAAAAACCCTGCTTTTGCTGTGTTAATTCCCCCAAACTTGTACAGTGTGAAACAATGTTGGCAAAGTTAGATACTTGCCAACACACCAAATTGCATTCTTTGTATTTGCATGCTTTGGGCAGTGACAGTTCAACACATGCGTTGTGATGGCTGTCAAATGATGACTGTAAATCCTTCATTTGGAGTGAACAAGAGACTCCAATTGTTTTATTCTTACCTTAATAGTATGAAAAGGAAAAATTTGATAGCACAGTGAGTGATAAATAGAGGATGCGCAAAGCTAGAGCCTTTATGTAAACAGTTTGTGTGCGCTGTTCGTCCAATCAATGACACTGACACAGCAAATATGCAAATAAGAACGTTAACACGGGCTTAACCCTCTATGGTGTATCGTCATTATTAAATGACGCAGAGAAAATTGCATTTAAAATACAATAATAGTATTCAACCAAAACAAATTACATTTTAGCATTATCATATGACATCCCCTCCAGCCAATAAAATTAAAATATATGTGACATGTGCTTGACATTTTTGCCAACAAGGAAGTTAAGGAGACAAGGGCTGCATCCAAAATCGCATACTTCCCTACTACTGTATATTAGGCAAAAAACAGTATGAGACAAAAGAAGTATGTCCGAATTCATAAAGGATTTATGAATGACATAACTCTCGCTGGTATCAAGTGATGATGACAGTATGATGAATGTAGTACGTCCAGATTACATTCATACTATATAGAACGTAGAGTTTTAGCGGTAATTACTTATTCAAAATAAGTACCTAGCCTACTCAAGAGAATATGCGATTTCTAGTATGTTGTCAAGCCTCCATTGTGAGTTCATTTTACGCTAGGAAATTATAAATTATCCTTATTTTTTGGTCATTTTTTAATACAGATTTTGTCAAATCAATAACTCAAAGACCAAAAAATCTCTGTGTTATGCAATAAATGACAAAGTCCATTTAAGGGAAACATATTTTCTGTGTAGCTGCCACTATTGTTCATTACTGGCAGGCAGTTTAATAGCTATTTTGCTTGTGTTTTATGTTGATGTTAATAATTTTATAGAAGCTGTACCTTTTCCAGAAAGTATTGACGATAGTGACGGCAGTGCATCAGAAAATAAGGTCTTAGTAAGAAAGGAAGAAGTTGAAGATCAAAGAAGGATAGAAGCAGTAGGGGTGATGGCAGAGATAAAGAATATAATTCATAGATTGTAGTGAAAGTCAGGCATTTGGGTATATTATCCTATGCCAGTTTGGAAGATGTGATCCACACTACAACCAGAGGTCAGGAAAGCCTCACAGGGATGCTCCAAAAATGAAGACTAAACAGATCCAAATCAAGTTACATGTGGAAAGTGTGGGCTACACTGAAAAAGAAGGGTAACTCTTCCTTTTACAGTCCTGTTCCCCATGTACATACTATGTACTTATTATAGTAATTACAATAACTGGGTAATAACTAGGTACTAACCCTGAACCTACCCCTAAACCTAACCTTAACCCATGTACTTACCTTATATTACCCAGTACTTTCTTAGGTAAGTACACTGTAAGTACACGTAAGTTAATGCACTGTAAAATTAAGTATTATTACCCAGTACTTTCTTAGGTAAGTACACTGTAAGTACACGTAAGTTAACGTACTGTAAAAGGATGCGTTACCAAAAGAAGAGTCTTATTGATTTTCACTTGTGCTACAATCATTAATTAGAAATTCCAAAAAAATAAACAATCTTGATTTTTTTTCATGTTTTTCTAACACTAAGACATGGTTTCACTATTTTCCAGGCAGCAAAGTTGCATCTGAATTTGTGTCAAGTTTTTGACATTTTCACATGCAAGTTCAAAATTAAATATATTAGCAAAAGATGAAATAGAATGGTACTAAAGCTTTTTATAGTTTTTTAAACACTAAGACCTTTTCACTACTTTTCAGATAGTGAAAATCTATTTGAATGTGTTTGAAGTTTCAGACAATTTGCCTAAAATAATTTACCCTAATAGGACTAAGTCAGTTATAAATGACGAAACCTTAAAAAGGTCAAAGGTCAGATATAGAAAACTAATTTGGGAGAATGATTTTAGCCTTAAGTGTATGTAAAAAATAATGTCTTTTTTTTCTAGCTGTGATTCCATAATTAGTCCCATAGAGGGCTTACTAAATGTACAGGTACAATGTAAAATGTCAGCTTATGAATACCCAGGATTAATTGTTAACCGCGGGTGAAGTAAGCAAGAAACATAAAACAAAATAACCAAGGATTCCTCTTTACCATTTTTTTTTACATGACCTCATTATGCACATTTCATTTGTGAATGGTGTTCAGTTATCATCTTAGACACATACAATTTAGCATTTTTAATTCAATTTTGTGTAAAAACAATATTCTGTAGCAGTCCGCTCGTATGATTACTCCAGAAAAAGATGTTTGGGGTCATATGATTATTTTTTAATGTTTTCTTTTTTCTTTAGTGTGTAATCTGTTTGTGCATGTATAATATCTGCAAAGTAACAAAGCTCATAGTCTCCCGTTAAGTCTCCGTCATAGTCTCCCGTTACATTTCCGACACGCGGAGGGTCTGCAACGCAATATTAACCCAATAAAGAAAATAATGAACTTTTAAAATAGCATCATTACCCCTTTAAAATACAGCTAAAATTATTTCCAGCACAGTTTGGAAAGGTCAAGTCGATTATTGTATTCTGTACAAATTGTGCTGCAAATGTTTTCCCAGATGTAGTAGATTATACAAGTATTACTGTACATGCATAACGCAGTATTCTTTCAGTATACTGCAGATATTGTAGTATGTAGAGTAGTATGGGAGGATATTTCTGAAAATCGCAGCCAGCATAATCCCACATAATTAGCACCTCCTCACAACCTACTGATAACTCTGATTTTTCCAGCAATCAAACTTTCAATTAAAGTTGATTAACATTGCAAGCAGACACTCACATACTTGCACAACAACCCATTGGCTTTCACCTATATCTTTTCCCCAGCTCTCTCTGGCTGTCTTGATCTCACACGTTCAGATTCACAGGAAGTGTCCTAGAAAACACCACATAACCTCTGTATGAAGGACAACACAGCCTTTTTTTTCTTTTTTTTACAGGAAACAGTGGCTAGTCATCTTTGAAAACACACACACACACACACACACACACACACACACACAGAGAGAGAGAGAGAGAGAGAGAGAGAGAGAGAGAGAGAGAGAGAGAGAGAGAGAGAGATTTTCTGTTACAAAACCTAGTGAGCAGCAAAAGAGACCGCATTGTAAATCATCATAACACAACAAAGTGAAGCTACTTAATTAGGCTACCTTCTTTTCATCGAGGCAGCATTACATAAAACTGACTATTTTACCCAATATTTGCATGTTTGGTGCCGTTTGTTCATGATAATATAGCTGCATTAGCTTAGTAAGTGTGCTCCAGATTGCAGATGCAGTCTAAGAAGGCAGCTGCCTAGCTCACCGGCATTTGAAACAGAGTCGATACATATTTACACGGTCTAATTTTTTTCCTCAGTGCCATGTAAACACACCTATCTCCGTGATTACATACAGCATACTGTAGATTATGTGGTGTGAAAGTTTGCTGTGTTTTTGTTTGAGTGTGTAGGTAGCAGAGTGAGTTTGTGAGCTTTGAAACAGCTCTTCACCTCAAGTGCTTCAATCTCACCTCCTCAGCATGTCAGTGTCAGTTTCATCCATACAGATATGACTTCTCTCTCGCTCTCTCCATGTCGCTCTTTCTTTTTCTCACATACAAACATAATGTATTCCACATAACAGTGAGATTTCATTAATCATACATACACAGACAATGCTGCAATGAGGCTATCAGGCAGATGTTGCTGGTTGCTCTGTATATCAGTAGCGCAACATAATAAGTTTTGTTATTTTGCCATGTTTGGTGGTTGTTGTTGTTTTTTTCTCTCTCTCATCCTCTATTGTGTCTTTGTGTAGGCCTATAACTGTTATCTTATTGTCTGGCATATTGTGTTGAGATGCTGGTATCTGAGCTTCTGTGGGATGATTTGATGCTCTGGTCTGATCTGTGAAATGATTTGTGTGTGCTTCTGCCTGCTGGCTACATTAGTTTATGATTGGCCTCTTTGCACTTGACTGGATTCTTTTACGGTACTTGATGCTGTGCTTAGACACTCAGATTCAAATGCATCTCTATGTTAGCTCCCATTCAAAACCTATAGGCTGCCTCAATGGGAAACTATTTTTGTATGTTTTTTGTGTCCAACATATATATATATATATATATATATATATATATATATATATATATATATATATATATATATATATATAACTATATCTAAAAAATAAATAAAATATGTAAGATATCAGTAAGATTTTTTTTTACGTTTTAGTCTCTTCTGCTCACCAATGCTGATGTATCTGATAGAAAATAGTATTGTTTAAAATAATTGTTTTGTATTTTAAAGGTGACATATTATGGCCCCTTTCATAAGATGTAGAACGCGCCGTTTTTGTGTGTGTCCCTTTAAATGCAAATGAGCTGCTGCTCTCTGCCTCCGTTCACAAGATGGACGATTTTTAAGAGCTTAGTTCGTACAATAACAAAACACGCGCATAATCTCACTCATCCAAAATCTCAGAAATAAACAGTACGGAGAGACTCGGGAAGATATTGCAACTTTTATACTGCACCTGGACGTTTCTTAATGGTTAGTGGATACATGTAACGTTTTATACTAGTTGTTGTGGAGTTACATTGATTCATCTCATCAAATTGCATTTACCGTTTTACACGAATTGACAGAGTTTCCTGAGGTCTTTGTAAGACAGAGTTGTGACATTATTTTGGTCAAATAGTGTTCCAGACATACCAAGTCTCCCGGAAGTTCCGGGAGTCTCCCGCATATTGATAGCGGCTCCCTGATGCCCGCAAATTAGTTCAAATCTCCCGGAATCTAGAGCTCGCGAGCTCCAAACCATGTAGCGCGCGCTCGACAGAGAGGGAGAGAGCGAGAGACCTTGTGCGTGTGTGCCTCATGAATCGCATGTAAATCCCCCCAACAACAACAAAACCGAACAATAACCCCCTTCATAAATCAGAAGGGGAGCAAAATCTGACCTGTTTATTTTTTGTCATGCTTGCAGAGAAAGGCTTACCAAATCAAAGTTAGGCTACTGGGTTAATTGTCACTTTTCATGTTTTCTGATCAGGACCCGATAAAGCATTTTCATGATATGTTCCCTTTAATATATTTTACAGTGTAATTTATTGTAAGTTCAAAAGAACATTGTTTGTTTGAAATACAAAATCTTTTGTAACATTAAATGTCTTTACCACCACTTTTGATGATGTCCTTCCTGAATAAAAGTATGGTTGTCACCCCCCCCCCCCCCCCCCCCAAAAAAAAAAAATCTTATTCACCACCAACTTTTGAATGCTAGTCTATAAAAGCACATTATGGATTACATTATTATGTTTTTTTATGCGATTCCAAGAAGTAGGAATCTTAATTGCGCTTTTTTGCCAATTCTAAGGAATCAGTCCCAGAATGCACTGTAAAATAAATCCAAAAGGGCAGGCGAAGTGAAAGAAATTGTGTTTATAAATATATTTAATGAAATACTGGAAAATATAGCTAAATAAATAAATGATCAATAATAATTAAAATAGACTATTTGTGTGCAATGCAAATTTACATGTATATTCTTTATTTATTAGAGATGTGTATAACTCTGTCTATGTACAGCGTTCCAAATGAGTCACTTATGTCGTTCTGTTCCAGCGAGGATGTTAGGATACCTGTAGTCAGTGACATGGCTCACTATGTTTTGGAACAGATCTATTGTGTTTTGTTGTGAAATAAAGCTGGACTATTGCTTCAGCCACAGTCGCAGACTGATCACTCCTTCCCTAAGGAAATTCTCGTCCGGCCTCCCTCGCTCTCTGTTTTTCCTTTCTTTAGTTCAATTTCTCCTCTGTCCGTGCTCTTACTGTATTAATGAGGGGGGCTATTTCATCTCCTGTTGCGGCGGCTCCGTCCTGATTGTGTTTTCATTGTTCTTTATTTCCTCACCATTTTTCACAGGTTTTCTCTGTCAGGGCTGCGGTCTCCAGTGTAGATCTGACCTGATTACAGGAGAGCTGTTTTTCGTGTGTGTGTGTGTGTATGTGAACATCACAACCATAGGGACAGAGGGAATCTGTTGCATGCAACCTCCATTTACACTCGGCCATCGCCGCTAGCTACGAGCAAGAGATAGAGAGAATAAAAGACAGAGAGGGAGAGAGCAACCATGGATTTTCCATTAAATGAAAAGTGGATAACAGCTTGTGTGATTATGTTGGTAAACAGGATGGTGGTGTTGACATGCGGTATGAGCCAAAGCCTGAGGGTGGAGAATACACAAACTCTCACTATAGAAGAGATCTCTCCGTTGGCCTGAAAGTCCACAAACACCAGAGACAGAAAGAGAGGAGGAGAGAAAGTGAAGTAGGGGATAAGTGAAAAATCAACTTATAACTTTCAATTTCAATTTCCTTGCAGCACCCTAAGAAAGAAAAAACCCAACCCATGAACCCACTTGTAGAGAATATACACATTATTCCAGTCGTCAGTGTCACATGATCCTTCAGAAATCATTTCTAAAGGATCATGTGACACTGAAGACTGGAATAATGGCCATCACAAGAATACATTAGTTTAAATGCATTAAAATAGATGAAGAGATTAAATGGTAATAATATTTCACATATTTAATTTAATAATATTACTGTTTTACTGTATTTTTGATCAAATAAATGCAGCCACAAGAGACTCCTTTTAAAAACATTAAAAAAAAATGTTTTTTGTAAAAAACATTAAAAATTCTATTGGTAGTGTGACATCTTTTCATAATTCCCAATTTCCCATCCTATATTTCTTTCACTGATTATACTATTTCACTATCACATTATGAAAATAAAGTACTTTATGAAGTGAACTCTGTTTCATGTCGACATTAAGAGTGTAGGTCTTTCTGAAAGCCACACATTTAAAAAAATGCTGATATCGTGACAATTCCAATAAAGCTCAGCTTCTTACAAGGGACATTGACTTTTCATCTTTATAAGTTATTCCTCTGTTTTTTCTGCGAGCTGTGTTTGAAAAAAGCACACTCAGATATTCACTCTGCTGTTTAACGTGATACACTCTCGGCTTGTTTGCGCTTGGTGGATACAGTGAGGTCATGGCCAAAGAGACTTCAGGAAGCAGCATTTGTGTTTTTCAGCTTCCATCAGATAAGTGTCTCCCAGAGAGAAAGCGCATTTGTGCGGTTTCCCTTTGTTTTCTGTTTTCAAAGCAACTGCCTCTGAATCCATAATCAAGGGGCAGTTGCAACACAGCCGAGGTGAGAGATTGATTTTTGTTTTGTGTCTTCCTCTCTGTCTCAGGTCCCTGGGCCGCACGCAACAGCAGCATAGATACGGGTAGCCTGGAGGTGGGCAGGCGCGTGACCCAGGAGGTGTCGCCCGGGGTGTTCTGGAGATCCCTGATGCACCTCAGCCAGCCTCAGTTCCTCAAGTTCAACATCTCCTTGGGCAAGGATGCACTGTTTGGGGTTTACATTCGCAAAGGGCTGCCGCCGTCACATGCACAGGTGTTTATACCCGTTCTATTTACAGAGAGACCACTCTGTGAAGTCCTTTCAGCAAAAAAAAAAAAAAACACTCTTTCATCACAACAGCGGATCAATCAGTCATTGCACATACATTTTATAAGTCAGCAGGTGTTAGATAAAATCTTTCCTAGAGCTCGACTTCAAAGTATTTCACTGTTTGATATGTATGAATGCTGTCAAATCACTTCAGATCACAAAAATAAAAACGCCCCCTCTCGTTCTGCATCTCTCTCTCTGCAGTACGACTATATGGAGCGTTTGGATGGAAAAGAGAAATGGAGCGTTGTGGAGTCGCCCCGCGAGAGACGCAGCATTCAGACGGTGGTTCTGAACGAGGCCGTGTTTGTGCAGTATCTGGACCCCGGCACGTGGCACCTGGCTTTCTACAACGACGGCAAGGAGAAGGAGTCTGTCTCCTTTAGCACAGCTGTTCTGGGTCAGTTACTCACACACAGGTTAAACTCCACATTATACATTTGCTTCCTCAAACACGCTCAACTGAGACGCGTACGAGAAAATACAGTGTATTCCGATGATAAGCAAGCATGTAATCAAATATTCAATATAAAAATGTTTTATAACAGGCAAAAGTAACAGAAAAGACATTCTCTGAATTTCCTATTTCCCTAATTATTATTTTATCACAGATTTCACCAAAATATTAAGCAGCACAACTGTTTTCTACATTGTTTCTTGATCACCAAATCATCATATTAGAATGATTTCTGAAGGATCATGTGACCCTGAAGACTAAAGTATTGATGTTAAAAATTCAGCTTTGTCATCACAGGAATCAATTACATTCAAATAAACTAAAATCAAGTTATTTTAAATTGTAATAATATTTCCATTATTTTACTGTTTTACTGTAGTTTTGATCAAATAAATGCAGTCTTATAAAACTATAAAAATGCATTTCAAAAAATCTTGCCGGCCCCAATCTTTTAAATGGTAGTTTAAAACTAATTAATGAATGAGAAAATTAAATTGCCCGAAGATATATTTTCAGAACAATTCACACAGACATTTGTTCAACTTGTTTCATAAATGAGGTCTAATAACAGACCAGTTAATTTAAAAATATGAATAGTTTTTTTTGTCCGTATATAATTATAGATGAATGTGTCCTTGCCGTCCAGCAAAAGTGAAATAATTAAATAATGTCAATATATTAATGTTAAACAATTTAATATATATCATCATCCACTTGAAATGAGATAAGCACCTTGTGGCTTTGTTCTATGAATATTCACATGCATGAATTCTACAAATAAGTGGTGTCTCACCAATTAACCTTGCGCTAATCTACTGTGATATGGCCTACTTTCATTGCCGTGATATACTCATGGCTAATGAAATGGCGTGTGACGCTGTTTGAATGGGTTTTATCAATAATGACCAGAGACCGCCACTCAGAACTGTAGCGAAAGAGAGAGAGGAATAATGCAGTGGAGGAAAAGACAAGATGAGAGTTGGATATGGTGGTTACAGCTGTCATTACCATCAAAGTGGATTTCTTTTTTTTTAGAACGGTTTCATTCTTTTTACAGACTCTGTGCAAGAGTGTCCCCGTAACTGTCATGGTAACGGAGAGTGTGTGTCAGGAGTATGTCACTGTTTCCCAGGGTTCCATGGCATGGACTGCTCAAAAGGTAAGAAACACTCCAATTACACCCTGAACTCTGTCGAACAACAAGAGAGAGAGCATGAAAAAAAAACAGTGACAGAGAGAGAGAAGTGAACTATTATTCCCCTATCACTCATAGTAAAATGGAGCGTGATCCATTAATTTTGTGTTTAAAAGGATAGTTCACCCAAAAAAAGATCATGTTGTCATCTTTTAGTAACTCTCATGTCGTTCCAAACCCATATGACTTTCTTCTTTGGAAAACTCTTTTTTATAAGACTATTTTTATGATGCATGTTTGTCATTTTGGTGTTTGACAGCCCCAGACCTTGAAAAGAGTGACTGGTAAATTCTTCAAAAACGAAGTATTTGAAAGTATATGACAGAAGAAAGTCATACGGATTTACGACAAGAGGATGAGTAATTAATGAAAACATTTTCATTTTTGGATGAACTGCGATTTGAAACTGTGGATTAGTGGTTTTGCACTCATACGGGAGATTGAGGTTCTCTGTGCCGTTCACATCTTCATTAATCTTCCCACCATCATTGCTTGTCATCTGTGTACTTTATCAATAAAATATTAAAAGTTGCAAATAAAAAAACAAAAAACATGCAGATTAAGGTCCAGACAGACATAAAGAAAAGAAGAGCACATGCGATGGGGAACATCAGTAAATTGTTGCCAGTATGGCAGGAGCAGTGGGATTCAAAGAGCTGAACACATCAAAGATGTGTGTTAATCTCAGCGGTCCCAATGGCTCTAGACACTCAACAGCTTTGGGTATAGCTCAAGAGTCCAGATAGCTTCTAGATGAGTGTGTGTGTGTGTGTGTGTGTGTGTGTGTGTGTGTGTGTGTGTGTGTGTGTATGTATGTGTGTGTGTGTGTGTGTGTGTGTGTGTGTGTTTCTGACCTAGCTATACGTTTTGGGACCAATTTGATGAAATAATTCCCAATTTAATTTATGGACCATCATCATAAGTTAATAAATAGACTAAATATCTTCTTAAAATTCTAAAACTGCCGAAAGTTTAAGAGCTAAGAGTTAGTCTGTAGCAATTATAATTAGCTAAGAACAACAAATGTCAATGGGAAGTCCTCCTTTTTTTCCCCTGTGTGTGTGCGCACATGTGTGTGTGTCCACATTGAACTCTTCTCTCTCTCTCTCTCTCTCTCTCTCTCTCTCTCTCTCTCTCTCTCTCTCTCTCTCTCTCTCTCTCTCTCTCTCTCTCTCTCTCTCTCTCTCTCTCTCTCTCTCTCTTCCAAGGCATAAAGATGATGAATGGCAGTTCATACAGCCCAATATCTTCCATTGTTCACCTGGGAAGCTCATGATTAATAGTTTTGTTACCACAATGTTAAATTACATTTTTTTTTCATTACAGTTTTCTCCAACCGATCACAGCTGTGTGTGTGTGTGTGTGTGTGTGTGTGTGTGTGTGTGTGTGTGTGTGTGTGTGTGTGTGTACACATGAATATATTTACAATGCACAGAGCCTTGAGACTCTCTCATTACAGAAATCACCTTAGGAAGTCTTTCTAGACTGCTGGCTGCTTAATGGACATCTTCTCACAGACAGGGTGCTAGTGGGTAATGTAGTCTAAAAGTCAAGAATATTCAGGTCCAGATTCAGACACATACTGTTCTTATCAGGTGTGAATGTAGAACCTGTTGAAGTACCATGGTTGGCCCCAGTGTTGGGAAGGTTACTTTAGAAATGCAATAGGTTACTGATTACAACCCTATTTAAAATGTAATAAGTAGTGTAACTATTTCAATTACTTTATTAAAGTAATGGAACTGATTACATTTGATTACTTTTTGATTACTTTTCTAAATTTCGAACGAATGTATTCAACTGTTAAATCATTTTCAAACATTTATACCAGGCGTGGTTAACCTTACACTGATTACTGTCAGACTTTCCTACGTCACTTGAAGATAATAATAATTTAATTTTAAAGCACAGCCACCACAAAATCAGACTTCAGCACCTCCTTTTACCTTGAGATCGTTCTGAAGTTAAATACAGATTTCTGGATGAAATTATTTTAAAATTTCTAGCACTGGAACGGCTTTTTATCACTCACCATGGTGGCAACTCTCAGACAGGCTGTAATCTAAAGCTTTCAGCGGCAATGTGGATTGATGTAATTGGCAGACGTGGAGCACTGCGAATTCCAACAAGAGAACCAATCAAAAGCATCCAAATAGTATTACTTTACCAAACAGCCTTTAAACATACACATCAAAAACAGCCAAAGCAACCAATTATTATTATTCAACATATCCTAGCTTTTTACAGAAAATATTCAGATACAACCTCCTTTGTAATTGTTAACATTTTCATAAGTAACTGTAATTTAATTGTAAATTTTTTCTCAGTAACTGCAACGGATTACAGTTATATTTATTTTGTAATTAAATTATGTAACTAGTTACTCCCCAACACTGGTTGGACCATGCACTGTTGCAACATGCAATGTTATTGTGTTTTTAGGACACGTTTAATGTTATTACCATGTTTTTGGACATGCACCATTGCATTATGATATTACAATGGTAATATCGTGTTTTAGAACATGTACCACGTGTTACCATGTTTTTGGAGATGCACCAGGGTATAATTATACTTTCATCACATATACTATGGTAGTTTCATGTTTTTCTTTTTGGAGTAAACCTTGAAGTTCCATGAATACCATAAAACTGTACGAATATGTTCTTGTTGGCTCTTGGCTCTTAAGTTGAAGTTATTTTGGATAAAAGCTAAATAAAGAAATCTCACAATCATAATTTCAAAAGTCACAATAAGAGAATACCACCAAGAATTCCACCAAATGGATTGTACTTGAAATTTGGTGCCTATAGCTTGAAGTTTTATTCATTATTTTACATCATATGTCCTCAGTGTGAGACCATTGTTATCAGATATGGTTTCTGTCCTCCCATGTTCTCATTCCCTATATTGCACCATTCAGAGACACATATATGACCACAACTGCCAGCCTGTTTCTCAATCTCTTTGTAAACTTATACAGATTCTTTGTAAAAATCTCTTTCCCGATGCTGTCTCATTTGTCTCTCATGCTATTCATTATGTATTTAGAGACAAAACATGAATAAGAAAACATCAGATGTCACTCATATCAAATCATTACTTGTTCTCTTTCTGTTTATTTCTCCAAGCGGCATGCCCGGTCCTCTGCAGTGGAAATGGGCAGTATGACAAGGGATCATGTATCTGCTATAGCGGATGGAAGGGTCCGGAATGCGATGTTCCCATCAGCCAGTGCATTGACCCCCAGTGTGGTGGTCATGGCACGTGCACAGAGGGCACGTGTGTTTGTACTCTGGGCTACAAAGGAGAGAATTGCGCTGAGGGTAAGAGTGTGTGTGTGTGTGTGTGTGTGTGGCTTTCTGTAGACATTGTTTCATTGTCAGCGGCTTAAAGTGATAGTTCACACAAAAATGAAAATTCTGTCATATTTCACTCACGCTCAAGTTCTTCCAAACCTGTATAAGCTTTTTTTTTCTATCCGGGTCTCTATTTTAAAATGGGAAACACACATTCTAGCATATTTAAATCGTCGTCTTTGGCTGTTTCCCTAGATTCTCTGCTAGGGCCTAATAGGCTCCAGCAAAAACACTTCTCAGATATGAGTAAAGACTGGGAAATATTGATCTAGATGTTGAGAACAATAGCTTTGGTTTTGATTCATTTTTTTGTTATCTGTAAAGTTCAGTTGCTCTTGGGTAAGACAGTGACTGGCAATAAGATAGAGAAGAAAACGAGAAGAGTCCCAGCCTCCCAGGAGTCTAAAAATGGAAAGGGAAGAGAAAGAAAAAGGCAGAGACAGAAGAATAAAGATGATGTATAAGAAGACTCGGATGAAAACAGCTAACAAACATAGAAATAGGTTGATGGAAAGCAGAGTTGATGCAAAACAGAAAGTCTGCTCATTACAGAGAGACAGCGATGGCAGCTAAACAAACAAATAAATAGAACAACAAAAGCCTTGCATATTAATTCTTTCTGATTCTCATTCTCCAAATCTCTAATTAATTTTTTGAAAGTCTGGCATTAAGTCCACATATTAAAATGTTTAGAGGGGGATTGAAGATATTTAAATGAATAGTTCATCCTAAAATGAAAATTCTGTCATTGTTTACTCACTCTTATGTCATTCCAATCCTGTGTAACACAAACAGAAATATTTTGATGATTGTTCATCCCACTCTTTTCAATAAAATAAAAGCATACCCTGGTGAAAAAAAAAATATGCTAAGTATACTTGCAGCCAGACTAATTATCAGTATACTTCAGGTGTGTTAATGATTAGTTAACTTGAAGTGTGCTATTTTGAAACAACTAATTTTGTACTAAGTATATTTTAGTTGTAATTAAATTGTAGTAAAGTATAACTTTAAGTGTATTTAGTGTACTTTTGTGTTCTAAATTGGAACAACTTTAAGTATATGCCTGTGTAGGGACTAATTACATCCTTGATTAGTGATATTAAAGTGTACTTTATTTGTGTTACAAGTACATTACATATTCATATTATGAGTGTCTTCGAAACATACAAGCAATATACAATAAGTGTATTATATTTTTTTATTTTTAATTTTAGTTTCGGCCGTTTTCGCCTTTTATTAGGATAGGACAGTAGCTAGACAGGAAGTGAGGTGGGAGAGAGAGGTGAGGGATCGAACCAGGAAAGGTCCACGAGCCGGGACTCGAACTCAGCTCTCCCGAAGCACATGTCGACGCACTTGCTATCGTGGTGTGATATATTTGAGTAAAAAGTATAGGCTCATTAATACCTTTGGCTTATTCTAAATACTACAAATTGCATACTTTGTCTTCAATAACAAATGTACATTATTAGATAAATAAAAAAGCTATACTTTGTACAAAATACTATTGTATATATGTGTATTTTGAAAGTATACTTGCAATGCATTGTTACAATGATCATTTCCAGCACACAGTTAAAATATACCTAAAATATATGTTTAATAAAGTGCAAATAAATATACTTGAAGTGAAAATTCAGTTTATTTTTTAAAAGTGTATTTTTTTTCAAATATATTTTTAGAAATTATACTAAAGTACAATTATTCTAAAGTGTGTTAAAAGTTGTGTATTGTGAAAATAGGTAAAAGCATGGTGCTAATATACTTTTAATATATTTCAAGATAGTAAAATTTTTGTTAGTCTATTTGCAATGTACTATTGAAAAAGGGAATATATTTCAAATACAATAAAGTATACGTTTTTTTCACCAGGGTAGTCAACAAGGGGCTATCAAGCTCCAAAAAAAGCAACATAAATAATGACAAAATTTACATTTTTGGGATTGTAACATGTTTGTCAGTCAAGGTTTGTGTACACAGAGACATTAGCTGTTACCAAGAAGAAATTTACTTAAAAACACACATATTAATATCTAAATGAAAATTGTCAATCGAGGTTAGGTTTAGGGGATAGAACATTTCATTACTAAGAAAAAAGAAACAATGGAATATCAATGGAAAGTTCCCACCATAAAAGAAAAACAAATGTGTGTGTGTAAAAAGAGAGGTTTTTTTTAGTGTGGCACTTGGATCTTGAGGTATTGCAGATCACAAGGTCAGCACTTTTGCATTTTTTTCTGCCATTCTGAGATTTTCAAATCAGATATTTATCACAGCAGAGTCACTCAAACAATTTACCTGAAGTGCTGGTGACATATAAATCGATAGTTGTGATGTGCAGTTTCTGCAGCATCAACATTTGGCGTGAATGGCTTTATGTGCGAGAGGGGAAAGAGCGGCACTTCTGTCAGCTGAGGGGGGCTGAGACAGGGGTGTCACGCAGGGCACCACAGGGCCGGGTAATTTCTCGAATGGCTTTCTCGCACTTTTCATGGCCAGATCTCTTTCTTTCAGCAGTCGATATCAATTATTTGAGGCACCTTGGATGAAACATGCGAGAGACAGGGTCAAAGTAAAAAAAAAAAGAGGAAGGGAGAGGAAGGAAGACAGACAAAGATGCTGAGACAGGGAGAGAGAGGGTTTGAGAGGTGAGTGTGAAAGCCTCTAGACAGGAAACTGCTACTCGCACTTTTTCATGCTTAGGTGGAAGTTGTAGTATGTACTTGTGGATGCTTTCAAACCTATTTATATGTGATTGCTTTTTTTCTTTTCTTTGTTTGTTTATGTTCTCAGCATCTAAAGATATACAGTAAAAATGAGACAATAGGACTTTGATTAATAAAGATGTAGTTGTGTGGCTTTTAGTTCACATCTACTAATTTTTAGGCTAGTTTACTAACTAGTGTATCCCTAAAAGTCAAAATGTATTTTTTTAGCACTTAAATTAATTTAAAATGTACAGTCTTTCCTATATGACTCAAATTTCACTTTATCATTTTCTACAATTATATGATGTCTAGAATAAACAATGTCCCTCAGCTAATACCAGTTTTGACTAAAAATAGCAATTAGCAAATTCATGATCGTGGTTGACACAGACTAAAGGCTTGGCCTTTAACAAACAGGGTCACACCCTTCAATATGCCCCCCCCCCCCCCAATTTTCTTTTTCAATAGAAATTGCGTCAACACAAGAGAGCAAACTAAGTTTATAAACCAATATCATAGGGTCTTTAATATTTATGACAGATGAATCCTCATTCATGACTCTCACATGTTGTACGCAGTTGACTGCTTGGATCCAACCTGCTCAAATAATGGCATCTGTGTGAACGGGGAGTGCCACTGTAAACCAGGCTGGGGCGGACCCAGCTGTGAGCTGCCCAGAGCACAATGCCCAGATCAGTGCCACGGTCACGGTGCTTTTATTCCAGACACAGGCGTCTGCAGCTGTGACACCAATTGGATGGGCCCTGATTGCTCTGTTGGTCAGTCTGCGTGTTTGATTGTACCCTCTATAATACAAATGTTTTAGCATAACCTTTCATTTCATTATTCCTGATTTCTAATGTATGATACGTCAATTGTGGCAATACTGCTCTGTTCTTCGTTCCTCAGAGGTTTGCTCGGTTGACTGCGGGACACACGGCGTATGCATGGGTGGCTCGTGCCGCTGTGAGGAGGGCTGGACGGGTGCGGCTTGTGACCAGCGTGTGTGCAACCCACTCTGCGTGAAGCACGGCTCCTGTAAGGATGGGAAGTGCGAGTGTGAGCAGGGCTGGAATGGAGAACACTGCACCATCGGTAGGCATATGTCCACCCCTGACCTAGACTGTGACATTTTACTGCTCCCTACACTCAACATTACAACAGATGCCACATGCTCTGTTTATACTGTTCTCATGAACATTATAGAGACCTTCCTCTTATCTGTCCTTGAAGCTTAAAAAAGGAGGCTCCTGTTTTTGGATCATCATTGTTGGTCCTGGGGCAAAATTCGTATCAACCAATTAGATTTCAGGAAAAAGGGGTTAGAACTGTGGTTAGGGTCTAGAACAGTGTCATCATTGCTCTCTTGTTTTTGGCATAGATAATGGTTTGGGAAATTCCTTCGCCAGGACCAGCAAAGGATGTTGATCTAGGAACATGATCTATTCACATGCAGCTCAGGGATTTAGGAGAACTCTAGGAAAAATGTATACTGGTGGTTCTAGTGATCATCCTTGACTGATCCATCAGGATGGGGTATAGAGTACATCACTGTAAAACCTTTCCCTTTCCCAATTTCTGCTCAAAATGCTTGTGGTCCTCCTCAGAGTCTACACATTAGTGACGTGCATAGAGGGCACATGCTGTAGCGGGTTGTCTAAAACTCTGTAGGAACATTGCCCTCCAGGAGCTGGATCAAACACCCCTGCCCTACAGTCTTGTAAAAACCACAGATACAAGTGACACTCATTGCAATACCGCAAGTACAAATAAAGTGTGTCATTAGAGTCAGGGCCCAAATCTCTGGAGGAGAAGTTTTAAGCTTTTAGAGAATAGTGGAGAATAGCAAACTAAATATCTTCCCTTTAAATATCTATGTAATCACATTACCATAATTTTATATGAGTTGTAAATAGGGCATAAGACACACCAATTAAAAACAATAGGGTCAATAGGTGTAGGAAAGATCAATGATGGCTGTGCTCAGGTGCAATAGTGTGTGGTAGTTATTGAGGATAATTAGACTGTTCCTCTGTCTGGTGTACGACTTAGAACAGATTTAGTTGTGTTTGATCATGCCTCAAACAGCAGAGGCAGATGAGTGGGCTGCTGGGTAATGAACAGTCCTTGCGGAATAGCTGCGACTGATTGAAGGGAGAGGCATCTTCACCTTGATAAGTCACACCTCTTTTTGCCTTGACTTCTCTCTCTCAAAAATAGACTCAAATTTTCCTTTTCTTTTCTATCATCATCTGTGGGCGTGTGTGTGCATGTTTGTGTGTCACTCCAAAGATGATCTGACAAAGACTGAAAGTGCACTGCCTTTAATCCTTCTCCCCATTGTACTCCATGACAGGAAGTCTGTTTATCGTTTCCAAACTATTTCTGTAGGCTAAAAAACCCTTGTGCTTCCATCCTCAAGTTTCCATTTTTATTTCTTAGAATTCTTCTGTTTTTAACTGATTCAAATGCAGCAAACACATGTATTCATTTGTCTTCTTGTTATGATGCATTTTTGTTCTCTCTAAATGTCCTCTCTGATGCAGACTTTTGGGATGGGAGTATTGAAGGTATTGTACCTCGTCGTACTGTGACTAGTGCTAGCTGAACTTTAGTCTGGTTGTGAGCAACCCCTCCGCCTCTGATAGCTTGGCTGCATAGCGACTGTGTGCTTCTGTTTGTAGAGTAGCCGTGGTGGAGTAGAATGTTGTGTCGAGTAGGTTCATAGTGCTAGTCTGTGTTCTTCAGCGTGTGTGTTTATATTCTTGTCAGCTGATGATAGTATAGCTCTAATCATCTGTTTTGCACTTTGTTGCTTTTGAAATGACCCTCTCCAACAGAAACAAAAACTGTCCAGTCTGTCTGATCTACTTGGAAAGAGCAATGACTTGTCAGTCCTTCAGAACTTGGGATAATAAAACTGTTACACATATTATTGATATTTATTAATCCAAAATATTGACCAGAACTTACAGTACACTTATTACAGAGAAAGTCCTGCTGGAGTAACCTTGTTCAAGTTGTTGCTTGAGTCAAAGCACAATATATGACATAATATTAAATCTCAATGCCAATGCAACTGGTTCCACTTGAGCGGGCACCTCTTGAATGCAGGGAATAGAGGTTTACCTGTACAGCTCCTCTTTGCTGATCTCCGCTACACCAAATCATCATCGACTTTGTGATTCCTACCGCGGGAAAGGGCTTGACTCATGAATGTTAATTTGGTGATTAGATGGTCCTTTAAGGTTATCTTTTAATTTAAGCACAACCTTATATTCATGAGCCAAGACATTGTCATGATGTCTGTAGCTGAGCAAAGGTTTGAAGACAATCTTGCAGAGTAAATTAGATCTTGTAACACATTTTTAAATATCTAACTGAAAAGAACCAATTGAGTTTAATGCCATTTCAATTTAACTCTATTGCTCCCTTAAGTACTGAGCTTTATCACCACAGTAATATGAGAATCCTATGCACAACAGGACTACACTCTTGCAATGCGTTGACCAAGCAATTGCATTAACCTTAAAGTCTTTCTTTTTGTAGGCATTAGTTTGTGCTTTTTTGAAGAAATTCATAGAATGGTGCCCAAACTAAAACAGTCTCCCTGGAGCAACATGGGGTGAAGTGCCTTGGTCAAGAGCACAATAGTGATGGCTTCTTGTGGCGGTTGGAACCGGCAAACTCCAGTTAATAAACTTGAGCTGTAACCACTACAGTACACCACCCCATTCTCTTCAACTGCTAAAAGAGCAGGGTTAAAGGCTGGGCCAACTACAAGCAAAATAGGAATGCCTGCTTTAAAGTACACTGCAGTTTCTACTGGAGGTAGAGTAGTGCTCACCAGCTCTTAGGAGTCTGTTTAAGTATGGCTTTATGTTTGTACAGAACAGAGATGCAGGAGGCAGTCATCCTACTCTCTACTTCCATCAAGTCCACCTCAGACAAAAGAGCTAAATTAGAGGAAACTGCAAAGTGGAGACAAAGATCACATAGATTTTGCTGTACCTGAGAGATGCAGATATTGCGAGTAAAGGGATCGGGAGGGAGTGGATCCTAAGGTAAATGTGAAATGTCATGAGTCGTTGGTGCAGAGTGGGTCAGGAACAGCAAGCAGCGTTTTTAATGCACATATTTTGGCACACCCCTGTGTGCAGGACCACAGCGGGCATGGTAATGACTTTGTCTCTGTGCCTGCATGAGTTCCAACTTATAGGATGAATACTAATGGAGGGGTAGGAGTGTGTGTGCTTTCCTTAGAAGGGAGAGAACGGTGTGTTTGCAGGGAGTGCAGGATAATGAGGAGTTTAACTGTAGGGCCCACAGTGATCACCTAAATGCTCATGCATCAGTAGATAGGAGCGAGTCTGGAACAAGAGCTAGTGATAATAGTTACTCGATTTAAATGCGCATCTCTAATTGGCCGAAATGACTGCAGATTAATGGCCGCTGGAGGCATTGACTTTGTATGTTAGAGTATCCTGAGTGGATGTGAGTTACACTTGATCAAATGCATGATTGGCTCATGAGTGGAAACCACACCCACCCTGGGTAAAGAAGCATACAAGACAAATGCATCCCAGCTTCCCAACTGCACATCTGTTCGGTGGATTTCCTTTTAAGGAATAGCATTATCTTCTTCTGCTAAAGTTCAGAAGCCATTTGAGTGAAAATTTTCAGCTCCTCGCTATGCCTATGTTGAAATTTAGGATGTTATTTGACTTTGTAGTAGTACATGGAACAGTATAGGTGAGGAAAACCCAGACAGAGGACGTTTAATACAGTAGGTGCTCACTCCCTATGGGACTTTATCTGTCTCTTCCTAAGGCGAATTTGGAGGATTTATGAATCTAACCTTTATTTTAGGACCCTTTAAAGGCAAAAGGGGTGAAGGCCAGTGGACGGGTGCCGGTTTAGAAGGACGACTAGATTTCTCTTCCACACATTCTTTCTCCTCCTCAAAATCCCATCCTTTATTTCTCCTTCATTTCCTGCCTTTCATTCCTTCCTTCCTTCCTTCCTTCCTGCCTTTCATTCCATCCTTCCTTCCTACCTTCATTCTTTCTTTCTTACTTCCTTCATTACATATTTTACGCTTTCTTTCTTCCTTTCTTTTTTCCTTCATTACTTATTTTACTCTTTCTTCCTTTCTTTTTTCCTTCATTACTTTACTCTTTCTTTCTTTCTTTCTTTCTTTCCTTCTTTCCTTTTCTTTCTTTTTTTTCCTTTCTACCAATACATCTGTCTCTTTCTATCCATATCTCCATCCATCAGTGGCTAACTGTTGCCATGCAGTGTGCTTCTTTCCCAGTCTCACCTTTGCGTATCTCTCTCATACCGTGTGCGCTGACCCATAACTCAAGGCAATCTCAGCTCCTTTTTAAGTAGATTACAATAGAGTCAACCCACATTACTTTAGCCAGATAGCTTAATAGTTTGTGAAACCCCACTTTATTCTAGTTAGTGTGCTGAGAATCGACTGGCCTTTGGCATGAAAGAGGGGCCCTACTCAGTGCTGCCCAATGAGGAAGATCAATGGTCACCATAGATTTTGCTGTTCTGGTGTTTCATAAGTATTTGGCTGCTTAAAATGGCAGCTCCATTTAAAAGGCAATCATTGCTAAGTGACTTTTCTCTCAGCTCAATATTGCGTGACAATCGATGCATAGCAGGCTGTTAATGTGGCATCTCAAGAACCCCAGACATTGAAAATTACATGAATTAAAGCAACATTTGATGTGAGTTACAATGGCTGAATGCGTCCCAGTTCATGCTGGGTTTTCACACTCCTCTGATCAAGGCCATTTCTTTTTCCCTCATCACAAATCATCTGAAGTGTCACCTGTGCTAGGTCAGCTGCCAATAATACTATATAGCCTTGTGATGAAGGAAACTGGCTCCTTCCAAAAGGCTGTGTTTCCAGGGTAACCATAAGTGGAGGCTGACACACTAACAGAAGTGTTAACTGTTGGAGATTAAACTCCGAGGCACCAGCAATGGTTTCTGATGACACAGTGTGGGGTCACAGCATGGATTTTGTTTTACAGCGAGGCAAGAGACGATGCCCACGTCAGTGCTGAGATTTTTAGACCGCATGTTTTATTTACACAAAACTCCTGATGACTCGGAAATGTCAGGTTACATCTCCAGGGTGCTTAATTATGGACTGGTGCGGCTAAAGGAGAATAGTGCTTTGTCGTTTTATTTCTCTTTGTGTTTGTATATCTCAGTATCTGGCTCTCCCAGAGAGAGCTTCCTTAAAACATTCACATCAATCCACGCTCTTCTTTTTAAAACTGTTGTGACGAGATTGTTTTCCGCTTTTGTCTTTTAGGATGACTTTTTATCCCCTAACTGCATACATTAAACACCCACATACATGCCACATTTCACTCCAAAAAACCTGTGGTATATTTATCAAAGCACTTCTGTCTCTATCTATAAAACATCTTTCAAACAAGTTTACTTCCACACCTCTGTTTTCTCCCACACTATGTTCTTTTTCTAAAGTCTTTGGTTCTCTCTCTCAAACACACACACACACAGATACACAAACACGCTCACACACACCCAGTCTCATACCTTGACCTAAATATCGTCCTAATCTGATCTGTAGACTCCGGTCTGTCCTAACCACATTCTTACATGAGAGCATTGCTCTGTATCCAGACAAATCAAATCAACCACTGTAAATGAACAGTCGGAGAGTGTATGTGCTCTTTACAAATATCCCCTCCTGAATGGATGAGTTCAGATAAATTAATTTGCTACCAACGCATCTACCAGTGGAGACTACCGAAGATAATTGAATTGCTCTCTCAGAGTTTGAACTGATTTGAGGTGTGAATAGTAATGCTTTTCATATACTTCACCCCCTCAGACAGGCATTGAGTGCATTGGTGGCAGATATATGTGTGTGTGAGCACTGATGCATGTCTGCCTATAGTGTCACGGCCAAAAGTTTGAAAACCTAGATAAATATTAACATAAAGGATCATTCTGATTTGCATTTCATGTTCATTTGTGTCAGTCAGTTTTGATTGTCTGGATTATGTCTGATGTTTTCATGTTAATATGCTTTGTGTGCTGTCTCAGAGCTGGTGCAAACAATGCCAAAATTATGTTTTTTGTTTTTTATCTACTAATTTTGGTTCAGTGGAGATTCAAAGTTTAGCAAATAAACAGCTGAACAAAACGTTGATTGTCAAGATCAATTTATAAAAACTTGGTAAAAAAAAAGATGGTAACAAACTGCAATAATTAGAAAACAATTTAAAAGCCAAAAGTTTTTTTTAAAATCACAAAATAGTTCTTTACAAATATATTCAGTAATTATTCACTAGTAATTCCATTTATTTTAGTTCTATTTGATTCCATTCAATTTGATTGAGTTAAGTTCAACTTTAAAGCAAACCTAAAGCCTAAGGCCGTGTGTCCACCAAAGACTAGACGCTCTGCTAAAAACGCCTAGCTGTGGGCGCTTGAGAGCGTTTTGGCAGCGCTGCGTTTTTTCAGTTGAGACGATTCGTTGCTATGATACAGAATATCCGTAGCACAGTTTACTTGTAACTGATTTCGCAGATAATTTGTTTCATACTAAAAATTTATTTTTCATCCATTTTGTTCGGTTAGCTCTGCTGGTTGACGTCGTTGTACAGAAAGAATGTTGTGACAGTTGGTCAGTGTGGTATTTGTCCCGCCCCTCCTCCACTGTGATTGGACGGCTGTGTAAAAAGTGACAGAGATGAGCGCTGCGTTTTACCCAAAGTTGAACATTTTTCAACTCTCGGCGACCAGTAAAAAACGGCGAACGCTCAGCGCTTGAGCGTTAAATACACGCTCAGCGCCTCGTTACGCTCATGGCGTTTAAAAAACGCGGCGCTTCCATTGAAAACAATTGGAATTTTACGCCAGCTGCGTGAAAAAAACGCTTTGGTGGACACACGGCCTAAAAACCATTTCTAGCTTGTTTTCCAAATTTTGGGTCACAATCATTGACACAACATCAGTGCTCTTATGACTGGCATGATGAATTTCTGCCTTTCTTAATCCATCTTCCTTTTCTCTCTGGCTCTTGCAGATGGATGTCCTAACCGATGTAATGGAAATGGACAGTGTCTGCTGGGTCAAAACAGCTGGCACTGCGAGTGCAAAACTGGATGGAGAGGCACGGGCTGCAGTGTTGCCATGGAGACTTCATGTGCAGACAACAAAGACAATGAAGGAGGTGAGAGATCTTTTGTTTACTCTCTGGGAACTTTGTGTCAAAGACTGCATGTTATTGGAACAGTCACATGTGCACAGGAACAGCTCCTGTCTGTATTTTTGGTGTATTTTACATAATTCCAAATGGAAGTGATCAAAGATATTTACAGATTTCACAGACATTTACCCTGTTTGCCATTTTTCCTGCAAACAGGTAATCTAAACCCAACCTCACACCATTAATTGAGCAAGAAGTTGTTGTCAGACAGAGTTTATTAGAACCACAGTGTTTACACTTTTCGAGGAAGTCATCCTATGAATGGCTTGCTTATAGTTGTCTCAACAAATTAAGCTGCCATAGGATAAAGTTTTTTTCAACATCAAACAAATTACACCCCACAGCTTTAGTGTATTTCATTTCATGCTCTGATGGAATGAGAGTGACTGTTTAGTACACTCAGTCGTTTGAGGTTTTGGAGGTAAATGTGCAATTCTAACCAGACTTGGCAACTTTCTGTCTGTCTGTATGTATATCTCTGTTCACAATTCTTAAAAATTTCATAGGAATAAGCTAGCCTTTGAATTATGATGACTATGCTCAGAAAATAAATAGAATTGGACTTTTGGCTTTCATCTGAAACAAGGAATTACAAAAAGGACGTCAGATGTTCTGCAGTAAGTAATTTAATTCAAAGCCTAAAGGTGAGGGAAAGAAGAAAGCACTTTTCGAACTCTTTGGTAAATGAATACTGGGACTGAGGTCAAATTCAAATCCAACATCTTTGTGTTCAAAATGTACGAGAACACTTTGATGAAACGGCCTCTTGTTCAACAGATGAAGAATGTTTCTTTTTCTTTTTTTTCAACAGAGAAGGAGATGAAGAGAGAAATCTTTTGCAGCCTTAGGCAGCTCTGATTGATTGTGCACCATTGTAATAAGGCATTTCTCATCACACCACTTTTCTTTTAGATGGTCTGACTGACTGTATGGATCCAGACTGCTGTATCCAAAGTCCCTGCCAAAACAGTCCACTTTGTAGAGGGTCTAGGGATCCCTTACAGGTCATCCAGCAGGGCCAGCACCCTGAGCAAAAAGTCCGCTCCTTCTATGACCGTGTCAAGATGCTAGTGGGCCGGGACAGCACACATATAATCCCTGCAGACAATCCCTTTAACGCAAGGTAACTTGCTCTACTGCAGACAACAACTTCCCACCTGCTCAGTTGGGAATTGGGTAAATGTCATGTCTCCTGCATTGTATGGTTGGAGAAAAAATAAATATCCACTGAAGTACACACAATTTGTTGAGAGAACATTGAATGCTGAGATAGTTATTGTCAGTTTCGTAACCCTGAGCTATTTTTGAGGAACTGTATTGATTGGTGCTACAACATCTTCCTGCCTCTTTCTACTGTATACAGTATTTCATGGAAAGACTGACAGATTAGTTGACTAATGAGAAATGTATGTGTAATGTAAAAATTATAATTTTTTATGTATGCTATCTCTTTGTAGATATTGGTTATAGATGTCATTTTGTTTGTTCTGTGTTCTCCAGTCTGGCATCACTGATAAGAGGTCAGGTAGTGACTACAGATGGAACCCCACTGGTTGGAGTTAATGTGTCATTTGTCAAGTACCCCCAGTACGGCTACACCCTCACACGCCAGGATGGAACGTAAGTTCAATGTAGTACTTGTACAGACCAGAGTTGTATGCCATTCAGAATGAAATTGATAATACCACTTAAATAATTCCAGTTCAATTCCTGAATTCGATTTGAGGTAGCAAAGTGGATGCATAATCGCAATTTGAATTTGGATGGAACCCACATCGAAGCAACAAACTACCCTTTCCCCTCTGAAACACTTTGATTATTTCTGCCGCCAAGCCTTATTTTGTGACTTACTTGTTTACATAAGCTTCTAGTGATTTAGAGAGCTACATGCTAACTGAACAAATCTTTATTAGATTCATTTAGAGCAGAGCAAACTCAGTCTTTCCATTTAAATGACTGCAATGTATTAAAACAATGAATTATCCCTCCCAGCGAAATGGCATCTTTTAATGGTTAAAGCATTCAGAATGTAATAGTGCTATCAATAACCGAGAATAACACAAGTACTTTTTTTTGCACTCTGTTTGCCTTTCCCCCTTGCTCTCTCTTTGTGTCATTAGATTTGACCTCATTGCCAACGGTGGAGCCTCTTTTACCCTACGCTTCGAGCGAGCTCCATTTCTGAGTCAAGAACGCACGGTTTGGCTCCCTTGGAACATTTTCTATGCCATGGACACTCTGATGTTGAAGACAGAGGAGAACACCATCCCAAGCTGTGACCTCAGTGGATTTGTGAGACCTGATCCTGTTGTAGTGGCCTCCCCCCTTTCCTCTTTCTTCAGTTCCAGGCCAGGAGAGAGGTCCATCATTCCAGAGACCCAGGTGTGATGAGATCCTTGGTTCCTTGAGACCTCCATTACTGTAATTAGCAGATTAATGCATTTTGCACTGATGGGATTCTTCAGTTAGACTTTACCCTTCAGTTTTGCTCACTTTAGTGTCCCAAATATTGTTCTTTTTTCACTTAATTCATGTTCCCTGAGCACTCTCTCTTTGCTCATTAAATTATCTGACAGGTTGTTAACCTGACGAAACTCACAGGTCATCCCTCATCAACCACTTTCTCTCTAATTATACTTTCTTTTTTTTTTGGCATTTCCCCGTCCTCTCATCTTTCTTAGTCTTTCTTCTGCCCTCTGACCTTCTTAATCATTTGACTTTATTGTTTGAAAATACCCTTTTCCTATGACATGAAAGTCATTCCTCCATCTGTCCACCAGGTTCTGCATGAGCAGCTAGAGATTCCTGGCACCAGTCTGAAGCTCTGTCACCTCAGTTCCCGGACCTCAGGTTACTGCTCCTTGCTCAAGATCACCATGACTCAAGCCGTGGTGCCACTCAGCCTAGTCAAAGTCCATCTGATGGTTGCTGTGGAGGGCCACCTCTTCCAAAAGTGGTTCCACGCCTCACCTAACCTCGCCTACACCTTTATATGGGACAAGACTGATGCATACGGTCAGCGTGTCTACGGCCTCTCTGATGCAGTGGGTAAGCACACTATCGATTGTGACTGAATGCATGGCTTAGTTATTAGCACACATGCTCCGACACAATTTCCCCATAAATGTTATCATTCCATTACAGTTGTTGTTCTTAAAAAATATAATTTGTGTAAATTTGACCTCCAAACAAACATTTTATTCAAATATCTATTTCAGTGAACATTAATTCATTGTTTGACCTGTATGAGCACATGCTCATGTTTTTAACGCAGAGTCATTTGCTGTTATTCAGTGATGCACCTAAATTTCGCCAACCGCATATATTCAGTTTTCTTTAATGATTTCGGCCCAAACTGAAAATTCATTTTCATATGAAACAGTTTTGAAAGGCTGAAATAATTGACCAAAACAGTGATGTTTAATTAGCACTTCTCAGATGGCACTTTTTGACTGTTTCAGTGTCTTATTTTGTGCATATGAACCGATAATCTCTTTACTTCAAGTTATCATGAAATATACATGAATGAACATCAGAAGGTATGTAGAAAGAAACAGTACAACTTACTGAAATCTGTCTTGTCTCATGTAATCGCTTACACAGTGTTTCATTTGCAGAATGACATCAATAAAACAGCTTGTGTGTATAACAATCTGTCACGTAACTACATTTATCTCAGGAAAGCCATTCACTGTTCATAGCTGATAATTTAGCCTTTGGTGCAGTTTAATTGCTTATATACAGCTTAGTTTTTGAGTGTTGATTAGTAAATAAACTTGATTAATTATTTGATTATTAAATAAAAGTTATTTTTGGTTTCGGTTTTAGGCTAAATTAAAAACGTTAATTTCGGTTTTAGTAAAAAAAAATGTTGGTGCATCACTACTGTTAATACAAATTGTTTGGCGGATGACTTTCAGTTCATAACAATTACAGAAAAGGAATGTAACAGTAAAATGTAAGTTATGCACTGGTAAATGCATAAAACACATCAGTCAAGCGCATTAAATGGCACAAATGCTGTCAGCACTTGACGTGGTACCCGGCCCACATTAAACTCTGCTCTTATAAGCCTCTTTTGAAATAGTTAATGGTAAGTGCTCTTATGCTTTGGAGAACTTGAGTCATGCTTTTTTCCCACCGCACCATTTTTCAAATTCGTCTTGTCATGTTTTTTACTACTGTAAATGACGTTACTGATAGATGGTCTCTGCGTCACAACACACAAATCTAGTGTAACTAATCCATCATAAAATTGTCCCCCTCCAGATTGGCTTGTGACACTGCGAAATTCACCGGCCAAATATAAAATTTACCCACTTTTTCCAATTGACGGTTGTTGATTTGGGACCCTGGCTGTGTTGACCATTCAGCACCCTGGACACACATCAGTTGAACAGGAATGATTAATCGGTCACTCTATTGACTGAACACAGTGAGAGTTAACACATCAGACAGGATTTGTGCTCATCCGTGTAATCGTAGGACCCAAGGATCATTCAGCCTGACCGTCCCTGTCAGAAAAACACATAGGTTCAGAGAGCAGCCGCAGTGAATCGAGGGAAACGCTGAGAACAGCACTCTGTCTAGGGTGACCTCCTTATAACACCCACTAATCTCTCTTTGTCTTTCCCCTGCTTTCTCAGCCTGTCTACCTTCCAGCTCTCGATGTCTTAGTCTTTTTTATTTATATTTTGGGGTTCTTATACCCACAGTCCCTCCCACGTCTATGCAGCTATAAATTCTCACCTGCCTCGTTGGTATATATCCATATGTATTTATGCTAATGGCTTCATGGAGTTGTGATCCACTTTTCATGAACTGGAAGGAAAGTTTTTGTGGAAGCACAGATCTTGTAATGACCCTGTGGCAGCAGCACAGATCACACAGTTCTGTTTGAAAAGTGAAAGCTGAAGTCATGTCCAGCCACAGGGTGTCTGAACAAATCATGTTCACACTTTACCAAGGTGCTTTGTGGTTGTGAAAGCACCCAAGCTGCGTGATTTGTGAAGGCTTGCCCAGAACCTGATATTTCATACTTCTGCCTAGCAGTCGGCAAAGCTGGAAAGAGAAATGATGTGATGATTGTTGCAGGGTCACTTATAGCTTTTGGTTGCCTCATATGTGTCTCTAAGTGCTGATTATTTTTATGTTTCTCAAAAAAAAAAATTTTAATTTAGCATGGTTTTCGAATAAATATTTATATTCTTCCTCACTATTTCCCAGCTAGATTCCCCATCCAATCTGCTTGCATTGTAGTAAATTAATCATCTTTAATATTGGCCTGTCATGTAGTTAATTAAATATATGCTGTTTTGATACATTTTCTCTCTATCTCTCTCTCTCGCTCTCTCTCTCTCCAAGTCTCTGTGGGGTATGAATATGAATCATGTCTTAGTCTGGTGCTGTGGGAGAAGAGAACGGCTATGCTTCAGGGCTATGAGCTGGAACCTTCCAATCTGGGCGGCTGGTCTCTGGACAAACACCACATACTCAACCTGCGCAGTGGTATGAGCCTTCTGTTCTAATTTGGGGGCAAATGCATCTGTTATTCAATCAATCCAATCAATCAATCATTCATTCATTCCTTCATTCATTCATTCATTTATTCATTCATTCAAGCAAATTTTAGTTCATTGTTTCATGTTCATTAAATGATGCATTATATATATTATATATAATATGTGACTCTGGACCACAAAACCAGTCACAAGGGTAATTTTTTTTTATTGAGATTTCTACATCATCTAAAAGATGAATAAATAAGCTTTCCATTGTTGTATGGTTTGTTGAAAATCTGGAAACTGAGGGTACAAAAAAATATAAACATTGAGAAAATCGCCTTTAATGTTGTCCATTTATGTTCGTGCTTTTGCTGCATCCACTCACAATTTTTTATATATATATATATATATATATATATATATTTTTTTTTTTTTTTTGCGGTAGGAAATTTACTAAATATCTTCATGGAACATGATCTTTACTTAATATCCTAATGATTTTTGGCATAAAAGTAAAATCGATAAGTTTGACCCATACAATGTATTGTTGGCTTTTGCCACAAATATACCTGAGTTACTTGTGACTGGTTTTGTGGTCCAGGGTCACATATAATATTTAATATGTATTATAGCTGTTTCCTGAGCACCAAATCAGCATATTAGAATGATTTCTAAAGGATCATGTGACACTAAAGACTGGAGTAATAGACCATGACACCATATTGAATTTAACGCAGATGAAAACGAGTCTGTGAAGGACAGATGTAGAGTCTGTATAAAGGTGTTATGTAATTTTTGTCTTCTAAAAGATTTTGTTTTTTGGTAAGATGTTTTGTCAGCTGAAAATCTGTATGTTGTTAAACAACAGTGCAATCTATTTAACACACTCTATTCTATCCCTCACAGCCTTGATTGCAATTGTAATAATACATTATGACTATTTTTACTATATTTTTGATCAAATAAATGCAGTCTTGTTGAACATAAGAGACTTTTTTCAAAAACATTTCAAATATTTTATAATTTTGTCAACTCTGTTGTGTAATAAGTAATTATACTCATTTCAAATTAGAGTCTTGATTGTCACTGGTTAAACTGTAAAATAAAGTTTTCCAGCTGAGACTGAGATTTGGAGTGAGGGGAGGGCCATACCTCTGACACACTGAAAATCTGATGCAATGTAATCCTTGGCTGCTTTTAGTGGAATAGCCTCCTCTTTTGATCAATAATTTAATGTAATCCCCTGAAAATGTGGTTGTAATGTTCATAAATTGCTCGGGTAAACCACTTTTACTAAAATGGTATTTATTTCCATTTAAATAGTTATTGTTTCTTTATTCGTCTGACACCAGGCATCCTTCATAAGGGCAGCGGTGAGAACGTCTTTGTGTCCCAGCAGCCACCCATCATCACAAGCATCATGGGTAATGGGCGTCGGCGAAGCATCTCATGCCCGAGCTGTAATGGCCTGGCTGATGGAAATAAGCTGCTGGCACCTGTAGCCCTGGCAGCAGGCATTGATGGGAGCCTTTATGTCGGAGACTTGAATTTCGTACGCAGAGTTTATCCCAACCTCAATACCACACGCATACTGGAGCTCAGGTATTGAAAAAGGGCCAGAGGAGACTTTAGTTGTACTCATAATTTGATTTTAATTTTTTTAATTCTTATATCAGTATACTCTTAAATTAAAGATATAATATATTTTTTCCATCTCAACGTACAGTATTAGCACCATAATTATGAATCTTGTTCTTTTCTTCGTTTACAGAAATAAGGATTTTCGACATAGGTGAGCCTCTAACTTTAATTTTGTCTCTCACATTTGACTCTTCAGTTGGATTATTCACTCAATATAATGATAGAGCAACACGTTATTGCTAATTACATAATTGCAGGACTGACTCTGTAATTACCTCATTTTTCGTAGTAACAACCCGACTCATAAGTACTTTCTGGCTGTGGACCCAATCTCCGGGGCCCTGTTCATCTCTGACACAAATTCACGGCGAATCTACAAGGTGCGATCACTCACAGGGGGAAGACTTTTGGCCGACAATGCTGATGTGGTGGCGGGCACAGGAGAGCAGTGCCTTCCTTTCGATGAGAGATGCGGAGACGGGGGAAAAGCTGTAGAAGCCACTCTCATGAGCCCCAAAGGTGAGGTGGAAACATTGAAGAATACCATAGCAGAAGTTAAATCAGTTGTTTTAGTTTTAAAGCTTATTGCATGGGTTATCCCCTTCACATCAGTTGAAATCACGCTAACGTCTTCACATGTGTCTGAGGTGAAGAAATGTTTCTGCAGGCTGTCTTTACATCTGTTTCCTTTGTAGCAGTGACACCTAACAAGGATAAAAAGAGCCTTATCCTCCAGCTGCTTCCACAATCACAGAGAACGTTCAACCTTAAGCTATTAATTAATTTCTGAATGTGCTATGGGGAGTGTGAGTCTCTGGCTTCGATTATTGGAGTCTCTTGGTATTCTCTCTCTCTCTGTCTGTCTTTCAAAGATAATGTTACTTAATGTGCTGGCTCTTTTAACTCTCAGATGTTACAGTTCAGAGCTGTGAGTGAGCATATTTCTGTATTATACAGAGTTTGTGTTTAGGTAGATCAAATAGAAAGAAAAATCACAGTAAGTTTTCTTGAATATTTAATTTTCTCCTAGATCAGTGGTTCTCAACTGGTTTGGGCATGAACCCTAGGTTTTCCATGGTCATTAAGCCAAAAAATACAATTGTTTTTATACCATATATTTCCAAACATTCCTTTTGCCATTAATTGTGTTAATCCCGTGACATTTGTGTATGCACAAGGAGTATGACAACAGTCGGTATGATCCACGTGGAGATCTGATCATCATCGAGTCTGTCTGGGATTACATGAAGAAACTGAAAAAAACTGAGGCAGACTAAATCCAGAAGAACTGTGGCAATGTCTCCAAGATCCTTGAAGAATCCTTCCTGCAAAGCTACCTGAAAAACTATGTTCAAGTGTACCTGCACAAAAGCAGTTTTAAAAGCAAAGGGTGGTCACACTAAATATTGATTTGATTAAATTAATAGATGTTAATTGATAAATAAAATCTATTTATGACATTATTTTTGAAAGCGTCCTTACTCTACATTTGACATACTTTACTCAAGTGCCTAAAAATGTTCACAGTACTGTAGCTTTGCAGGAAAGTTTCTTTATTACTCGGTCAGTTGTCTCATTTGTGTCTAGTTTTTCTTCTTAAAGAGGAGTAACATCTGAGACAGAAATGATAAGTAAACTGAGAACATAGCTGATTCTCCTGAGCTATGAAAGAGCAACATCTGAACAATTAAATTTTCCTCTAGAGATTCCCAGTAGCTTGTTATATATAAACTTAAATTAATTTTAAAGGTTTTTACTAGTTCATGAATTTTAATATTATGTGCACAAATGATTATAAATAAAATAAAAAAAATATTTAAAAAACATAAAAACGTATCAAATCTCCATTTATAAATATGAATATAATTTATACATACATGCAATGGGTGAAGGTCAACATAAACTGGAATTAAAGCACAAAATATTCAACCAAAACAAATATATAGCAATGAAAAAGGAAAGATAAAGGTGCAATGATAAGTTAGAGCAGGTTTTGAAAGTGAAATCCAGGTTTGGTGTAAGGAAAAAATAGCCAGTCTGACACCAAACTGTCAAGGATGTCACATTTTCTGTATGTGACGTTGAATTTGAGCGTCTGGAGTGAGAGAGAGAAAGTAGAGAGGTGACAGACTACACAGGCCTCATTACTGATTCCCAGATGACTTCACAGTGAAAAGGCTCAGTCAAGTGCACTCAGTCTCTCCCCTCATGCTATTTGTCTCCCTGTCTTTTTGTTCAAAGTCCCTCTGCACCATACACCTACACAGGTCCATTTTATGAGCATCTTCTTGTCAGCACTTCGAGATATTCTTGTCTGCTCTGCCTTCTGTGTCTGATAAGGGGAATTGATTGGTTGACACGGGAGTGACACTTGATGGACGTGTATTATTTGCTAGCTTATATAGGACAGGGACTTGGAAGGGAAAGACAAATTGAGAAGAGCCTGAAGATGAACTTGGAACAGGTTGAAACCAGATAAAAGATTCACTTGGTTTGATCGTTAAGAACCACAGAAGACAAAAATAAACAAGTCTAGCAGGTAAAGGGTTATTGAGTCTTTGTCACCCCTGAACTTCCAGCTGACTCTTTACCTGTTCGTTTCTCTTTTCAGGTATTGCTGTGGATAAGAACGGGCTTATGTACTTTGTGGATGCCACCATGATTAGGAAAGTGGATCAAAACGGTATCATCTCTACTCTACTGGGTGCAAACGACCTCACTGCTGTGCGCCCACTGAGCTGCGACTCCAGTATGGATGTCAGTCAGGTCAGCATTGTCGACAGCCCATGTTATAAATTATTTACAGTCAGAGACAGGAGCTTGGATGGTTCATTTTATCACAAAATCAACTTATTTAAATCTTAAATCTTCAAAACAGACCCTCAAAGCTAAACATGCAGATATGCAAGTATTAATCATGTCTAGCAGGCTTGCAAAACCTTGATCAGAAGCCCAGAAAGTGATACAAGAAAAGTCCTTGGTGAATCTAAAAGATTAATTTCAACTTTAATTCATTTTTTATCCAGGTGCGCTTGGAGTGGCCCACCGACTTGGCAGTAAACCCCATGGATAACTCTCTTTATGTGCTAGAGAACAATGTTATTCTACGCATCACTGAAAACCACCAAGTGAGTATCATCGCGGGGCGGCCTATGCACTGCCAGGTGCCTGGCATCGACTATTCCCTCAGCAAACTTGCCATCCACTCAGCCCTGGAGAGTGCCACAGCTATTGGCATCTCCCATTCGGGCGTGCTCTATATCGCCGAAACAGACGAGAAAAAGATCAACCGTGTGCGGCAAGTCAGCACCAATGGAGAGATGTCGTTGCTGGCTGGCGCTGTGTCGGAGTGCGACTGCAAGAACGATGTCAACTGTAACTGCTTTGCAGGAGACGACGGTTACGCTACAGATGCCAGCCTCAACTCCCCCATGTCTCTGGCTGTCTCACCGGATGGCACGCTCTACATTGCAGATCTCAATAACATTCGGATCCGCGCTGTGCGCACTAACCGACCAGGACCTTCAGCTATGGGGCTATATGAGGTCGCGTCCCCTCAGGAACAAGAGTTGTATGTGTTTAACGAAGAGGGTCTCCACCTACAGACCATCAGTCTTGTGACAGGCCTGCCCCTCTACAACTTCAGCTATGGCCCTGATGGAGAGCTGGCTACAGTGGTGGATAACTGCAATAATACAGTAAAAGTGCGTAGGGATGGGGCTGGGCAGGGTGGAGCGGGACTGCTCAGGCTCATTCTACAGCCTGATAATCAGGTGGTTACACTGGGACTGGATCCTGCAGGAAGCTTGCGCTCTATCTCTGCTCTCAACCAGGAGATCGTTCTGCTGGGATACAACGGAAACACTGGCCTGTTGGCCACCAAGGCAGACGAGACAGGCTGGACAACCTTTTATGAGTAAGTGTTTGTGGTACATGACATGTTGAGTGTACATTAAATTTTTCATCTAGACTCAGCAGAAGTTATATGTAGCATTTTCTCTATGTTCCATTCAGCTTGGAGAGTCAAAATGGCCAACATTATGCTCGGAAAAGCACTAAAAAAACTACATTTATATTCAAATCCACAGCTTGAATGGAAAATAGTAAGGTTTGACAAAATGAGGGTGTAAGATGTCACATGAACATGGCGGCACCTGGGGAGATACAATTCAATTCAATTCACATTTATTTCAAAGCAGCTTTACAGAAAATGCATGAGCCCACATTACAATTTAGAGTGATCTGTTATCAGACCACTGTTATCTGTTATCTGTTATCAGAATGTTTATCTGTTAAACATTCACTCTTAAGCAAATAAAATGCTGAAAAACTGAGTCAATAAAATAAGTCAAAACTAACATTACATAAGGATAAAACCTGGTAAAACAGTCGAGATGTTTGCAGAGACAGGTGTTTAAAACACTGCAAAGGATACTCTGGTGATTAAGCATATACTTGCTTACAAATGCTTGAATTGCACTTTTTGCAGTATACCATTCAAAAGTTTGAGGAAGTACTTTTTTGAAACAAATTAATACCTTTATTTAGCAATGATGCATTAAGTTGATCAACAGTGTATGAGTAGACATTTATAGTCACAAAAAATATATATATTTCTAATAAATGCTGTCCTTTTGAACTTTCTATTCATCAAACAATCCTGAAAAATGTATCACAGTTCCCACACATTTTTAAAAAAAAATTCATATCAAAATGTTGAAAACTGTTTTCAACATTGATAATAATTAGACACAAGTCATCAAACACTGTATGGTTAAAAGCTGGAGGACTATCCTGTAGGACTATAATTTATTTATCTCTGAAAGGAACGCTAGATAAATTTCTTTCCTGCCGAGTTCTGTTATAACCTGGCAACACACCTGCCTTTAATTTCCAAGGGAATCTGAAGATCTTGATTAACTTTTTCAGGTGTGTTTGATTAGAGTTGTAACACTCTGCTGGAAAGTAAATCTGCAGGAAGAGGACAGAGCAACCCAGCTCATGATAATGCCCAATTCCCAACACTTCACTGCACTGGCATAGACATCAGCCAGACTGTGACAGATCTGTGGCAGGATCCAGATCTACTCCCTAATGTAATGTTCCAGAGAGAGAGAGAGAGATACAGATACAGGGATAACACTAAACCCATATGTAGTCATTGTCTACAGCATTACTAGACCAGTAATCTAGTCCTATCTAATCTAGTGGACTAGTCCTTGCCCTCTACTATTATAGGCTCTGTTAAGAGCATCTACATTAAAATTAAACACATTTTCAAACACGTTTGTTAATTACTTTACATTAGTATTAAAGAAATCAGAAGTGCATGATGTCTTTCTCTTGTTCTTAGATGGCTTGTTTTCAGTTGGGCTAACTGGCTTCTAAACCTTTCTAAAACCAGAACTGCCTGAACTTCAAGGTCCAGCAAACCTTATTAGACTTGTTTTAAGCACGGACGTAACTCTTTTTTTTTTTAAGATGGTTTTGGACATCATTATAATAAGTCCCCAGTGCTTTGCTTTACTTTAATATGAATTTTAAAAATGGCTTTCCCTAAGATTTAGTATATTTGCAGGTATGACAGTGAAGGGAGGCTAACCAATGTGACGTACCCCACGGGAATGGTTACAAGTCTGCATAGAGAGATCGAAAAATCCATCAACATTGACATTGAGAGCTCCAACAGAGATGATGACGTCACTGTTATCACTAATCTTTCGTCGGTAGAAGCCTCCTATACTGTTGTGCAAGGTATGTCGGCTATGGGAATATATATATTTGGGTTTTCATAAATCATTTTGAAAATGATTATGTGCTCAGTTTAGTTGGTTTAAAATTTCGTTTCACTCTTTAACTTAATTGTTTTTTATATAGTTTTTATTGTGTTTATATCAGTGCCTACAAACTTACACAGCAAGATATAGATACCCCACCATTCTTGTGGGAGGCTAGAAGCGAAAGTACTGTATGATTCAGTGCAGAACACATAATTTGTTTTCTCTCCCAAGCCTAGCACTACAGTTGTTTTGCTGTGATGCGTATCACTTGAGACAAATTCATTACCTTATCCCAAGTAAATATTCACCATCTTCATCTGCCCTCAACCACAAACCCCACTTTCCCAAAGCTTATTTCATCTGTTTAGATGAAAGAACAAAAGACAAAGGGAGAAAGCAAAAATGTTTTACTTCCTTCCCAGGGCAGACTAAAGAAAAAAAGTAAAACTTCAAAACAACCAGACATAACACAGGATGGGGTAAGAACCTTTTGAAGGAAATACAGAGGATTTAGTCCAAGGAGAACGTCCCTCAGATGGTGCTTTTGAATCTAACCTTGACACGCTCATGAGGCGAATAATAAATTGACTAAATGCCTTTAAAAGCTTCCTTTTAAATTATAAATTATAAGCGATATTATCTACAATTATGAATGTACCTTCTGCTCATAAATTAGTTTCATGGATTGTAATTTATTTATAGTGGGTGTTTTGAAGCATAATAAATATTTGTGGCACTCTGAAACAAAGGGATTTGGGGATCCACATCATTTGTTATGAACAAAGCACTTCTCTTGTTATCTTTTATGATCCTAAGATTGACAACCAGACTGTTCTTGAGCTGATAAATGCCCCACATCCCTTTCATGAGTTCAAAATAAATCGAGCCTTTTTTTGTTGTCGTCGTTTTGTCCTCTTGTCATGTTGATAATTTGTCATGAAACATTTTTTGCTCTTAATTTTATGGTAATTTTACATGTCACTCTATTGCCCCCTGCAGATCAAGTACGGAACAGTTACCAACTGTGTAACAATGGCACACTAAGAGTAATGTACGCCAATGGGATGGGAATCAGCTACCACACCGAGCCCCATATCCTGGCCGGATCAGTGAGTCCCACCATCGGCCGCAGGAACATCACCCTTCCCACTGACAACGGCCTGAACTCTATCGAGTGGAGACTGCGCAAAGAGCTGGCCAAGGGCAAGGTCACTGTGTTTGGCAGGAAACTTCGGGTGGGCACTTGCTTTAATATTTTAATTACTGTAATTATGTACAATATTTTCACATTTCCGTGCACATTGCAAGCAAAGTTGGCCAAGAATCATGCTTGATCTGATAGATCAACTAATCAGTATCCAAATCATCTCACCAAATGGAGTGGTTTTCATGGCAAATATTTGTGCAATTTGCAGGCACATGGGCGCAATCTACTGTCAATAGACTTCGACAGGAACACACGTACAGAGAAGATCTATGACGACCACAGGAAGTTTACCCTGAGAATCACGTATGATGCCCAGGGCAGACCAGCAATATGGCAGCCCAGCAGCAGCCTTGCAGTGGTGAATGTGTCGTACTCCAGTACAGGCCAGCTAGTGGGTCTGCACCGAGGCAGTATGAGTGAGAGAACAGAGTTTGACCCGCAGGGACGAATACTCTCACGCTCTTTTGTAGATGGAAAGGTGTGGAGCTACAGTTACCTGGACAAGGTGAGATTATTGATTAAAGTGAGGTAGGAATATTGGGTAACACTTTAGTTTAGGGTCCAATTCTCACTATTAACTAGATGATTATTAGCATGCATATTACTAGGATATTGGCTGTTTATTAGTACTTATAAAGCACATATTAATGCCTTATTCTGCATGACCATATTCTACATCTCTTAATCCTACCCAATACCTAAACTTAACAACTACCTTACTAACTATTAATAAGCAGTAATTAGGAGTTTATTGAGACAAAAGTTGTAGTTAATAGTGAGAATTGGACCCTAATCTAAAGTGTGACCGGATATTGTTTTCATATTTTAATGGATTTTATTTAGTCATTAAAATAAAGACATTTTTAACTCTTCAACACTATTTTTTACTTGCTTTCCAGTAAAAAATTTTAATATCTTTAAGCATGTATTTAACACAATTTAGTGATATTCATGCTTTTACAGTATGTAATTAAACTAACTAAACAAAAATTTTGTATCTTTTTGTTTTGTTATGTTTTGTTTTAAAAACACAACAAAATTCATTCAGTAACTGTTTTTTTAATTGAATTTTCCAACATTTGGAGCATTATGGTGCCTGATTTCGTTTCGAATTATGACAGCTTGTTAAAGATGTTGTTGCTAATTAATATGAATGTGATAATGATGTTCTGAAAACATTTCTCTCTACAGTCCATGGTGCTGCTCCTGCAGAGTCAGAGACAATACATCTTTGAGTTTGACACATCTAACCGCATCACGGCTGTCACCATGCCCAGTGTCGCCCGTCACACCATGTTCACTCACGTCTCCATCGGCTACATACGCAACACCTACAACCCACCAGAGAGCAACGCGTCCATCATCTACGACTTCAGTGAGGATGGACGTCCCCAGGCCACATACTTCCTGGGTACTGGGCGTCGTGTCCTCTACAAATACGGCAAGCTGGCCAAGCTCTCAGAGATCTTGTATGACAGTACAGCCATCACCTTTGGCTACGACGAGACAGCAGGGGTGCTAAAAATGGTCAACTTGCAGAGCGGTGGCTTTTCTTGCACGATTCGCTATCGTAAAATGGGTCCCCTTATCGACAAACAGATCTATCGCTTTTCAGAGGAAGGTATGGTGAACGCACGCTTTGACTACACCTACCATGACAATAGTTTCCGAATCGCCAGCATGAAGCCGGTGATCAGCGAGACGCCACTTCCTGTGGATCTGTACCGCTATGACGAGATCTCCGGTAAAGTGGAGCACTTTGGAAAGTTCGGAGTCATCTATTACGACATCAATCAGATAATCACCACTGCTGTGATGACCCTCAGCAAGCATTTCGATGCTCATGGGCGAATCAAAGAGGTTCAGTATGAGATCTTTCGCTCTCTCATGTACTGGATGACAGTGCAGTACGACAACATGGGCAGAGTAATCAAACGAGAGTTAAAGATCGGCCCATATGCCAACACCACGCAGTACCGTTATGAGTACGACGGTGACGGACAACTCAGCGGCGTCAAAGTGAACGATTGGTCCACTTGGCGCTACAGCTACGACTTAAACGGCAACCTACATCTGCTCAACCCGGGTAACAGTGCCAGACTCATGCCGCTCCGCTATGACCTACGAGACCGCATCACGCGGCTCGGTGACGTGCAGTACCGTCTGGACGAGGACGGTCACCTCAGCCAAAGGGGTGGCGATGTGTTTGACTACAACTCTAAAGGCCAGCTGGTGCGCGCCTACAGCCGTGCAGCTGGAGGATGGAGCGTGCAGTACCGTTACGATGGGCTCGGACGCAGGGTGTCTACTAAGAACAGTCTGGGTCAGCACCTCCAGTTCTTTTATGCTGACCTGAACAACCCGACTCGGGTCACGCATGTGTTCAACCACTCCAGCTCGGAAATCAGCTCTTTGTACTATGACCTGCAGGGCCATCTGTTTGCCATGGAGGTGAGTAGTGGGGAGGAATACTACATCGCCTCTGACAACACCGGTACGCCACTGGCGGTCTTCAGCAGCAACGGGCAAATGATCAAACAGGTGCAGTACACTGCTTATGGGGAAGTGTACCACGACTCCAACCCTGAGTTCCAGCTCGTCATCGGCTTCCACGGAGGGCTTTATGACTCACTAACCAAGTTAGTGCATTTCACGCAGAGAGACTATGATGTTTTAGCGGCCAGATGGACATCGCCTGATTACACCATGTGGCAGAAGATCGGCAAAGATCTGGCACCTTTCAACCTCTACATGTTCAAGAACAACAACCCGCTCAGTGACATGCTGGATGTGAAGAATTATGTCACAGGTGACTTCATGATTTTATGATTGGGTGCCTTTGCAGCTTTGCCAACTTGTTAATTGTTTAGGGCTGTCAGTTTTACATGTTAATTTAGTTCTTTGAGTCTTTTTTTTTAAATAATGTAATTAAATAAATACAGGTTTTTCTAATGTTCAGTGATATGGAAATAAAACAATGTATTCAGAGACGAAATCGTAATGCACATCATATACACTACCGTTTTTTAAGAAGTCTCTTACAGTATGCTTACAAAGGCTGCCTTTATTTGATCAAAAACAGTTTTATTACTTTATTACTATTAATTACATTTATTATAACTATTTGGTGCTCTAGAAACATTTCTTATGATTATTTATTATTAAACTTTGGTAACACTTTATTTTATACAGTGTCCTTGTTACACGTTACATATAGTTACTGTAGTAATGACTATAAATGATGCATAAATTCATTTAACTAACCTTATCCACACCCTAATCCTAACCCTATAACATGTAGTTAATTATAATTACACAGTACTTAAATGTATAATTACAATGTAACATGGACACCTCGAAATAGTGTTACCTAAATTTCTTATTAAATGTTAAAAACAGTTGTGCTGCTTAATATTTTTGTGCAAACCGATAGTTTTCTCAGTATTCTTTGAAGAATAGTGAATAAAAAATAATACTTCTAATCAGCACACATTAAACTGATCAAAGTTACAGTAAAGTAACTTTGATCATTTTAATGTGTGCTGAATAGAAGTATTCTTTTTTTTTTCATAAATATAAATGTAAAGGCATATAATGCAATTAATTTGATTCTTGTTTTTTCTTGATTGACAGCCCTACTGTATATTCGGTAAATTAATTACCGTTTTTAATGCAAAATCACAGCTTAAACACTCCTTTTCTATATATATTTAATTGCAGATGTGAAGAGTTGGTTGGTGATGTTTGGCTTTCAGCTCAGCAACATCATCCCAGGCTTTCCCAGGCACACACTTTACTTTGTGGATCCGCCATATGAGCTCCTCGCCAGTCAAGAAACTGAAAACGGGCAGGTGAGTCACTACGTTAATACCATAGTAAATCTTCAGAGGAATTACTTTTGTATTTCCAAGAGTAGCAAGTCAGTGAATATTGTACTATGCGATCTTGCTTGCATTTACCAAGGCCTTAAATTGTCTTCTTGCAGCTGATAACCGGAGTTCAACAGGAAGCCGAGCGGCACAGCCAAGCTTTCATGGCTCTGGAGGGACGGCTTCTTGACAAGGAGCGCAAGACCAAACACGAGAAACCGGGCCACTGGTTTGGCACGAGTACCCCCATCATTGGAAGAGGAGTGATGTTGGCGGTGAAGGAAGGCCGTGTGGTCACAGGGGTCTCGAGCATGGCCAGCGATGACAGCAGGAAGGTGGTTCTAGTGCTAAATAGCGCAGTCTACTTAGATGGGACGCACTACACGCAGGACGGCCTTGATTGTCATTTCTTTGTGAAGATAGGCTCAGCTGACAGTGACCTTCTAGCTTTGGGACTTACCAATGGACGTAAGGCACTAGAAAGCGGGATCAACGTGACGGTAAGCGGTCGATCGCGGCGTGGGGTCACCGTTGAGTTCCGGGTTCCATCTCTGTCTCTGAGTGTACGTTACGGTTTGGCGCCAGACGTGCTGGATGAGGAGAGAGCCCGGCTGTTGGAGTTGGCGCGGCAGCGGGCGCTATCGGGCGCCTGGTTACGAGAGCAGCAGCGGGCGCGGGATAATAAAGAGGGAAGCCGCTTGTGGACTGAAGGAGAGAGACAGCAGCTCCTTTCAACAGGGAAAGTGCAGGGGTACGACGGGTACTACATTTTACCAGTGGAACAGTACCCTGAACTAGCAGACAGCAGTTTCAACATTCAATTCCTGAGACAGAATGAGATGGGGAAGAGGTAACAGTCCAAATCGGGGTTTTTTTTTCTGTTTCTTTATATATCGCTTTCTCTCTCCGCTTATACCTTTACAGTTTTCAGTTCTTTTTTCTCTGTCTTTTTCTCTCTCTTGCTTCGTCTTTCTCTTTTTCCCTCACTTTCTTTACGTTATCTCCTGAACCCATGGAGAATAATTGAACTAATGGGGAAACTCACTGAACGCTGCAGGGACTTTTAAAAGAAGAACACTCAAAAAACTTTGTTAATACTGCCTCTGGCAAAAAAAAAAAAAACAATTTGAAAGACCTCGTCTTTGTTTTTCAACAATGGACGTCAAAAAGCACTGATAAACTGAAAAACGAAACAGAGCTACTGTTGCTGAAATATGAAAAATCCCCTTTTTAAAAAAGAATAGATATTTTTACCCATATTTTTTGGGTTACTGAGAGGATGTTGGTGCCAGATGGTACCCTTGTGATGGTGCGATCCGGATCGGAGAGGTGCTGCGAGTCTCACGCGCCCCAGGAGAGGTCAAAACTGAGGAGTAACATCCGTCAAGACAAATGTCAGTCTCAGGCCTCATATTCTTCACAACTAAACTGTCAATTGCCACTGCAGCATACTCCATCGTCTACAGACTGTTTCTTCAAGAGAATTCCAGTGGAGTAAAAGTGATGAGAAAATCCAAGTCAGACATAGCTTGTTTTATCACTGATAGAGAAGTACTTGCATTGTATCAGATAACAGTGAAGTTCTGAGTGTGCTTTAGATGCGATAGTTTTGTATGTCCCAGTCGCATTAGAGTAACGAGACCTTCACCAAGGCACTTCTGTGTAGAGATATCAGAAAAAACACTCACAGTCTCCAGATTGAAAGGTTACTAGTGTCAGAAACTATTTATTTTTACTTCATTTGTTTTCATTTTTATCATTCATAGTACTATATGACAATCATAAAGGAGTCACCGCTTTTAGCTACAAAGATGAACATTAATGTTTGAGTTTATTTTCCTTTGTATGATATGTAATAATTTTTAATTTTTGTATTAAATTTTCTTTTTTTTGCTTCAAAGCAAATTATAGTCATGCACAGAAATAATTTATGTAAAGTGTTTTAAAATGGTTTATACTTTAAATAAAGTTTAAAAACTGTGAAACTTGTTTTTCAAAATATATCTGTATGTACAGTGTATAGATTTACCTTTATGCAGCACAGTAGAATATTGTTCATAATATCAACTTTTATATTTCTAACAGAAGGTGGCTTGTTATGTGCAAATCAACAGCTGGTATTAAAACACTAGAATTTCGTGACACTCAGATATCACAGATGAATAATATCGATGCCCCGTTTGATGTTCTGTTTTAGTTTTGTTTTTATGCAGAAAAGTTGCTGTACTAGAACCCAAACCATAGAAATGGATTTTTTCCACTGTGAAGAGACTCATTATGGATGTCATGATGTACCAAATCAGTATTGAGGGATGATTCTTACTCAAGTGAGACTCTTCTGAGACCTTACCAATAAATAGTTTAATTCATGTGAGTCTGGCTAGTCTCATGTATTTGTGAATATGTCTTCACATCTGTCCTGATGTTATAATATGTCATTTCTCCACAGCTCATGGGGTGGACTATTTCTTTCCCTTACAAAAAGTAACCATGCTAACCATAGTTTCTGCCAAAATAACAGTTTTTACTATGGTAATAGTATGGCTTATTGGATATGCAATATGCTAGTGCACTGTTGGCTCTATTGAACATGACCTGTTGTAATACCACGTTATTCTTTATACTTGTAATCTGTTATATGTAAAGTATTACTTAGCGTCTGATACACTGTTTGAAGGAGATTCCATCTGACATTATTATGATTTGCAACCGTAACAATAACCCGAAAACTCGTAAAAGGTGCTTTGGTGGAAATTGTTTACCATGGTAAAATTAAGTGCTGCTTTTACACAATCAAACATTCCAAGTGAGCTAGTTCATAATCACCAACACACTTTCTATTAGTAATAATAATCATAATGTAATAATGATTTATTATTATTATTATTACGACTGCTATTATTATTTTTGTGCAGTACAAAACTTTAATAATGCAAGTATGAATTTGGAGGAATAAAAATTGAAAGAAAAAAGTATGAAAAAAAGTTTTAAAAAAGTCACAATCTAAGCAGTCTTTTATTTTGAAGTTAGCTGAAGCTACAGGAGGAGTTGAGCTTTTAGGCGGTGCCTTTTACACGACCACGCATATTCTTAGCCAATAGGAGATGACTTTTAAAACCTTGAATGACAAGGAAGGAAAGGTGTAGCCACCTATAGTGAATTGTCTTAATCTTTTCAACATGGCAAGCAGCGGTAAGTTTGTTTTCGTCTAAATGTAAGCAACATACTTTCAGAGAATTAAAGAAAGCGACGTGTGACACTGCAGATGTTTTCTTCTTTCACTTCTTTATTTCTACAGTAATGAGCACCTGTTTTCGTTTTCTGTTGTAGTCAGGGTGACAGTGCCCAGGTGCACCTTGATAAACACCTCCATTATCTCGACATTGTATTACTTACAGTAATACCAAGCTGAATGTTTAGGCTAATATCTTTGCTAATATTCTGTGGTGCACGTTCTCTCAAATCTATTACGTAGGCTATTACCTTTCCTAATGCTTGCCTGATGTCCTATTCGTTGATTTCGTTATGTTTTTGCTATGAAGAGCTCTGCATCTTGTGACGTAATGATGACTTGCAGAAAGTAAAACATTGTGGTACACGTTCTGAATTTGTTACGATTTAATTTGCATTGTATATAAAAACATGAACAATATTCTGGAACATCCAGCCATCGAAACAATGTAAACCAGTGAGTAATCACAAACCAAACAAGTTATAAAAGAAACAAACAAATAAACGAATAAAGAAAAAGGGTTTTTATAATACAAAATGTATTTAAATACATTAAAGGTGGGGTATGTGATTCTCCTTTTTGTCCATTTTTTCAAAATAACTTGAAATCCTATTCCTAACCCACTTACAGCCACTGAGTCAGAAGCACTGAAATGAAAATTAAGCAATTTAATCATCTGTGGAACGGGCAGGACTCGAAAAACTCCAGCCAATAATTTCCAAGACCACCTAGAATCATTGGACAGTAAGTTCGTCAATCAAACTGGTACCACACCCCCCTCCCCCCAGCGCGCGTGACCCCCTTCGTGCGCATACTCAAAGCTTGTGACGCATGCGCATCTCGTCAGTAAAGCCGGTTCCATGATTAGTAGTAAATCGTCATTACAATCTCTCGCGCATCTGAGTTTTCGCTCATGCATGATTGCGCGTCCATGTTCTTCGAATGGATGGAGTCAGAGCCAGCGTTGGAGGAAAGAGGGTAGGACCATTTGAATTGTGTATTTTCAAAATCTGCCGGTCGTTTTCCAAATCACGTACCCCACCTTTAATTTTCTACAGTAAAATTGAAAAGGCTGTTATGAGCTATATCATCATAATCAAATCAGTTCCATTGTCACTTAACCATTGGTTAACCACACAGGACAGGTGCAATACAAAATCTTGGGTGCGGGTATGCATGTTCAGTTCTAGAACAGATAGGCTACTTCTTTTTTCTTGAAATAACCAATTTGAAAACATCAATTAAGGGATCAATATCAACAACAACAAAATTAACATGTAGGCCTATAAGTAAATGTAAATTTTGTTTTCATTGTCTGATGTCTATTAATCAGGTCAATCAACAGTGTTTACTACATGACAGGTATGTAGACATAGCCTAACTGCATTTTCATTCCTCTCGACTATAGATAAGGATATCTCCTACAGCGATCTCAAATCTCTCTTGGAGAAGGGCTCTGGGTTTGTGGTGGATGTGCGCACAAAAGATGAGGTAGACAGAGGGCGTATTCCAGGCTCCATCCACATTCCAGGTGAGAGGGAAGATTTGCACAATCATAATTTATATAAAGTGCAATATTTTAATTTGAATGTAGGCTACTTTAGTTATTTTAAAAGGTGATGAAGCACATTTTTACGGTACTTTTTTTTTACACAATGTTGTACAATAAGTGGATTGGCCAAGTGCATTGAAACAGAAGATTTTTTATTTATTTTTTTGGTCCAATTTATTTTAGTGGAAAATGTAGAAAGTGACATGTCCCTGGATGCAGCTGAGTTCCAGTCTAAGTTTGGCGTAGGTAAGCCATCTCTGGACTGCTCTGAACTGGTCTTCCACTGTCAGATGGGAAGACGTGGAGCTGTTGCCACAGAGAAAGCCAAAAGCCTGGGGTTCAAGTGGTAAGAAACTTGCCATCGTGATTTGTGAATGCTTAAACATAGGGTTTTGCTGAAACTGTAACACTATTTCCTTCTCTCTCTTCAGTGCCCGGAATTATGCTGGGGGCTACAAGGAATGGTCAGAAAAAGGGGGCAAATGAGAATCTTAATAACGCGTATAAGATTCCATATTAAAAAAAAACAGAGATCAGGGACCTTTTTTACTCTTAATGATATGGATTAAAATTAATGATAAAATCTAAATATGTGTAGCCTACATGTGTTTTAATAAAGTCTGATAACTAAAAAAAATAATTGTTGTCCTTGTCTTGGCTGTTTTAAAGTGCATGAAATAAAATGAAAAGGGTATTCGGTCCATACTGGTTCAGATTCAATAGTCAATATGATTCGGTTACATTGTTTCCGATGCTTTTCCTCTTTTAATTGAGCATGCGCAGATTGCGCACCAACCGTCACCCTGAAGCAGCAACAACTCAGTGAAATGTCAATATGATATGCTCCTAATTAATGGACACTTATAGTGATCTCTGTCAGTCGTTCGGGTAATATTCTGCGATGACTCCTTTTTCTCTAAATGGTTGGATGTAAAGATGTAATAGCCTATCAGTGTTTGAAACATACGCACACTGTGTGATAATTCTATTGTTTGTGCAATCAACTTTTAACTAGTGTATGCCTGATTCGGTTAAGTACTAGCAGTTATTGGAGACCGTAACGTGAAAACTGCTGTAGTTATGGTGATGACTCATAAGCTCTCCATATCTAGTGTGCCCCTCTGGGTGGGGCCGTTGCTGCATGCGGCCTCCAGGCTGAAGAACACCGACCGGCTGAAACGAAGAAAAGTTTACCGTTTAATCCAGCGTCAGTTAGTAAGCGTCACCTTGCATTTTAATCTCAGTGTTACATTATTTTGGTTAATCTTAACGTTATGTTGACAGCTGAACAACAGGGTCGGCTGCAGCACATGTGACAAACCCACATATGTGTACCCAACTGAGCTCAAAGAGATGGTCCGATCTGCCTTTCCAAATGACATCTGTGACTATGACGACCCCTGTCACAAAAATGTGAGAGCCCGATTAAGTTGACGCTCGTTATATTTTGCACTCAAATAGCCTATGTATAACAACGGATTCACTTTTGTTGCAGGTTGTTGCCGTCACTATGGAAGATTTTCAAATGATGGAGTTATCTTGTTCTGGGATGGATTTGCCAATTAAACTGCAGTTGCAGTAGATAATGGTTCAGAATTGTAGGCTATGTGTTATGTCCATAAAATAATGTAAGTTGTGATAATTTACTATGTTTAAAGTAGGTTAACTTTATATATGCCTATGTAAAATAGTTCGGTTTCCTTAAATAAATGGGCTTTTGTAATATTTTTTTCTAAACATTTGTTAATGTTATTATAGGCCTATATCCTCATTTATTACCACTATATGTGAGTTTGCGTTTCACTGCAAAACCTATCCTTTGCGTACCAGACTGTAATGTGCAGGTGCATAAAAATGTTAAGTGCATAAAATAGTATTTAATCTCAAACGTTTTGTTGTAGTATTATTTGTTTAGTGTTTGATGTTGTAAGAAAGTGAACCTCTCTGACAGTCCAGCACTGAGTAATTGACCCGCTGGACACCATGGCAACGAATACACAACCTACACGAACACTTAAGCAGTCGAGTTAGTTCTATTAGCCTACTGACTGTTTAACACAAGGCATACACAATTCGAGGTAAGTATATATTGAGCCATATATAATAGTTAAAGTATAATGCATACTGGTGTAGGCTATCTGCTAAATGCAATCATAGCGTGATAATCTGCATAGTTTGCACGGCTGCACTCATGTTTCCACATTCAGATATTTTTCTATTCCTTTTCTTCCATAAATTCTGTGTATCAAACTTTAGAAAATGCCTCCAGAAGGGAAATCTGACATGGAGCGGATTGGCATCTTTAAAGAGTTGGGATACATCTCAATAGGGGACAAATATACACCGTTTATTTACCGTAAGTGTAACGACGAACATTATATTAAACGTTAATAGTAGTGGGTGGATTTGTTGAGTTTGTCAACCATGGTAACTTGCTTCAAAATGAAAAATGCATGGTCACTATTGGTAGGCTACAAAAGCTGTCACATTTTTTCTTTTAGTTACTAGTATGTACACTTTAGGTAGGCTACTAATGTGTACCTTTAAAATAGGCTTAACAATATGCACTCTTTAGGATCTGAAAAGTACCGCCCCAGTGATAGCTTTTGTACTTTTTTTTTCTGAGTAAAATCGCAAATGAACATGATATTTCCTTTAAATAATTTAGCTTTCACAGTCTTTAATTTTGTTTTTATTTATTTGTGACATTAAATCACCGCATAGTAACAATAGCCTTTTAGCAAACAGGTCACCATGTCAATTTTTGTTGTTATCTACCAATGAGACTGGCTACTTGTCACGCTTTTACCCCACTGAATATTTCTCAAGTCAGTTTCTGTAAAGGCACACATAATTTAAACCCGTTTTCACAGACATGGTTTAAGCCTATTCCTAGACTAAAATGCATGATTGTGCTGTTTTAACTGAAAGCAACTTGCACTGGCGTATCTTAAAATATGTCACTGCCATTGTTTTGTCTGAGTATGCACACCACAAGTAATATATATATATATATATATATATTTTTTTTTTTTTTTTTTTTTTTTTTTTTTTTTCTTCTAAGGAACATTTATAAAAGCTGCTAAAATGTCTTAATTGAATTTAGGCCTAATCCTGACTTAATCTAAGACCTGTCAGTGAAAAAGAGTCATAAAGCCCCCTGTTTCAGCACCATTTATTTTTGGCTTAAAAACGTGTGCTGAACGATCACAGTTCAGCTTTTTGAGTTCAAATAAATCAACCTTTAACACATTGTCACTGTGACTGTATTGTGTTCACTTGTTTATCTAACAGTCATTAAAAAAATATGATGTTAGCAATACAGTACAATAAGCATTTTTGTATTGTATACAATGTAAACACAGGATATTGAGACAGCTGCATAACATAGAAAATAAAATGGCTAATATGTAATCTGTGTTTAATGCACTTTGTTGTCGCTGAAAGGCCCATTTAATGACTCCGCATACAAGAACAAACAGATGCTACCAGGAGGAGTTAAATCAAAGTCCGCGCTTCAGACTGGATACTTCGACACACAGTTTAAGAGGATCTTTGAGAGAGAGGCGCTCACAGACCCTGTCAAAATAGCCAGACAATACAAGATACAACAGGCCAAAAAGAACATAGGCAAAGCCTTTCTTCCCAGTAACGGAGAAAAAAAAACGTAAGTCCTCCTTTCTTTCTGTGGTACACAACAAATTATATATATAATTATTATTTTTATATATATAGTATTTAATGATAAATAATTGTGAAAATATAAGAATTAAAAATATTTGTATTAGTATAGTAGAAGTATTAGGCCTAACTGTTTTGTGGCAATGGACTACAAGATATTATAGGCATAATTTCCCCTTAAAAACTGTCATAATTTTTCTCATTTTGTTGCAAACCTGTATGGCTTTCTTTGTTTTCAACAGAAGAAAGTCATACAGATTTGAGTGACATGATGGTGAGTAAATTAAGACAATTTTTGGGTGAACTATGCCTCTAATATTCGGTAGCTTTATTAAACCTAGTAATAAAGTGTACCCCACTGTTGTAAAGAATATCCAGAAAGATATATTGAATCTGTACAGTAAGGAGAAGGTTGAACCCGAGATGTATATGTTTCGAGGCTATTTCATTTGTGTGACAATTGGCATGGTCTAATAAAATCTAAAGACATAAAAAAGACCCCAGAACCTATATTTTGTCTAAAAAAGCACATGCTTTGTTTTTTTTTTAATGATGTTTTTGACCCAAAAAACAAGATAAAGTCCTCAGTTTTTCAAAAACAAGGATTTCACCATAATGCAATAGTCCAAAGCATAAAATGCAAACAGTCTTTTTCATGTGCATCTGAGAGAATGCAAAAAAAATATACACAAAGCATGAGGAATAATTGCTTTAGTGAGCCATTAAGGCTGCTAGTCACAGAACTATAGTTAGATGTCTGTATTTGTTGTGTGTGTGTGTGTGTGTGTGTGTGTGTGTGTGTGTGTGTGTGTGTGTGTGTGTGTGTGTGTGTGTGTGTGTGTGTGTGTGTGTGTGTGTGTGTGTGTGTTGCTTTCCAATTTATACCAGAAAAAAAACTGCCATGCAGCTATCATTCCTTATATGGTCTTTACAGTTGCTTAATACTTTTCTCTGATTTGTAGATGTGGGATGGGCAGCTATTATGGGACAATAGGGGGTCCCATTCAAGCAATGAGTGTCCTACAGATTCCAAGGAAACCAAACAAATCAGCTGGGAAAAACTTCTACACCAATCCACCCAAGAAGGGAAGTTATGGGTAAGCAAATTACATTATCCTTTAATATGCAAGTGTCTGTGGTTTTGCTGTCAGTCAGATGTATTGATTTGTTATTTTTCTCTAATAGCTATCCTGACATCACTCTCTCCAAGATGGTGTCCTATTCCTCAGACCCCTATGATCGAGCCAAGGAAATGCTAAAGGTATTTTTAGGTCTACCTAAATGAGATTTTTTTTTTGATCAGGTTTCCAGGTCCTTGTTTTAATTAAGATAAGGCGTCCTCTGAGTGCCAGACAGTATAATTCTATGCAAGCATACGACGGTGTTCTCTTCCTCTAATGAGAGAGATAATTTGTTTACCAGCGTGAGATCATGTCACACAAATCCATGCTGAAAGGGGGAGCATTTCGTTTGAACCTTCATCCAAATGAATGCTTTGACAGCAATCCTTACAAATTTGACAAACCTCTACCACCTCCAAAGAAGACTGATGGGAAAAAGCACTTTATGGTGCCCTTCAAACCAAGTTCACCCAGTAAAAAGGTACATAATATGCCTAAAAGGAGATAAAGAGGTTTGCTGTCTTGGAAAATTTTGTTGAGTTTTATTTTGGTAGTATGCTAAGGTATTGTATTATTATTTTCTGCAGAATGGAGGCATGAAAGCTGGAACATTTGACTCCTACCCCAGCTACTCTGCAGAACCCTATGGCACCAAAAAGACTAAATCAGCGTTGACGAATAAGGAAGGAAAGATATTTCACCCCTCCCCTGGTCCAAAGAGTACACCTGTCAAGAGCATCATCAGCATCAATGTCAATAAGTAAGATGGGGTCCAGGACCAAGACACCCATATCACACTCCAAACTGTGCTTAATGCTTTGCATAATAATAATCATTAATTTAGTAATAATTATAAGTTTCTTACCAAATTACACAGGGCAAGACACTTCAGGCTCACAGTAATGTACTGTAACTTTATTTTGCAGGGCTGTGAACGCCACAAACTACAATCAAATCCCCTCAGTTATGGCATATTGAGAATTTGTGATGTCTCCAGGAGAATAAATTAATGTTCGTTTAGATGAAATTGGAATGGAAAAAAAGCTGAATTGTATTTACATCATTCTCTTAATTGATAAAAATGGACTCATTCTCATTTAGCTCATTCTAATTGCTACCCCAGGATAAATACTTGGTTCATATCATCTAACGATGTTTAATTGTATAAGTCAAGTTTAAGTCATGCGCATCATTTTGTCAGTGATACACTAAGCCACTAGTCTAAGATCACTTGAGTTATTAAACTTTAAATATATATATATATATATATATATATATATATATATATATATATATATATATATATATATATATATATATAGGCCTATATATATATAGGCCTATATATATATAGTATTTAACCAGTATTTAATTCAGCAAGTTCACATTCAGCATTTTATTTTAATTTTTTTTATTGAATATGGTTATTTAGTCGCACAATTTACAATGTAGTGATATAATAAACCTTCAGTCTTATTTGTTATCAAAGGTGACCTTAAAGGGTAACTGATGAAATTACAGAATTATCATTTGTGAGTGTACTGTGCCTTTAAGTTCATTTAAAATCACCAGAACTGAAGAAAGTTAATGCAGCATAAGATCATAGCATATGCATAGAAATGTTGGTATTCAGCTGAAGAAAAAGTAAAAAAAAGAGTTTTGTACTGGTAAACAGATTGCATTGCTTTTTTCCTATTTCTTTCACAGTGTGTGCACATTACCAAATACCTTGTACATAGATGATGGCATATTTGAACCTGTATTAAAATAAAAAATACTTTATTGCGTATTTTAAGAATAACTGAAACCTAGTATGATTGATGTGTTGAAATTTAGGATTTGATCTGCACAGATCACAGAAATTAGAGAGTTTACTCTTGACTTTTCAACAAGAACTGGATTAAGGCATTAAGAACGAGATTACACCTGGCATTCATTTTATTTGATTTTTTTGTGATTTGGATCACAAATGGTCAGTGCTAAATGCTATTTTGGGGTCTATAACTCTTTGAAATCATAACACTGAAACATAAAAATGTAGTCAGAAACGCATGTTTCCACCTTGCATGTGTAGTGTAAACTCTATCTGTCCTAAATGTGTTCCGAACCGCAGTGAAGCAACCAAATATGAACCCATGCACCAAATGTGATTGGTCAGGGACAAGTTGTGAGAAAGTGCACTAAAGAAAGGGATTCAATCTTTGCTGCATTGTTCTAAAACACACAGATTATGTTCGAAATAGCCGTTTTTATTCTCTTCCTTTCCTGCTTGCAAGTCACGTAAGCCACTTAACGTGGATTTGTTCATAGTGTTCATGCCCTGCACTCTGTTGTAGAGTGTGGCAAAATAAGTTGGGAGTGTCTCATCAAAATCTGAACACAAGTAGATGCAGAAGATCAATTTGAAGCGCATGTTAATACCAGGTGTAAACAGTAACTTTTTGATCACTTAAAATGCTGTGGTTTACAGGGTTAAAAAGTTGCCTTGCGTTCTCTTTTATAAACTAATATGAAGTTTGAGGTTCAAGCTCTATTCTTACACTAACCAGATAGGGCCAATAAGGGCAAACAATACACATTTTCTAATTTCAACAGTTTTTCCGTCCCTCTAAGCAGTGGGATATACAGTAACTAGATCATGTCCCTCAGGTGGGGTCATTCGCATTCGAGCATGGGCTTCACAGTACAACTGTCCCTCCACAAAAAAGTAGCCCTTCTGCTTCAAGTTCACACCACAGTCTGAGCACACGAAACAGGCTGGATGGCGGTACTTGTCCCGAGCTTTCACCACCGTTCCTCTGTAAGCCAGTTGTAGAAACAGTTTAATTTAATGAAGTAGTTAAAATGCATGAACACAATTCAGTGTAGAAGAGTTTTCAAGAAAATTGGTAATATATTCTCAAACAAGACACCATTTGTGCGGTCTCATGCTGAATGCTTTACTCACACAATGCCGGTGCCACATTTATCACAGAGAGGCAGCTTCTGCAGTGAGGATGTGGCCACTTGTGGTTTTGACACTGGGGCTTTTACACTTCTAGTCACCATGGGCTTTGTGCCTGTCAGAAGAATAAAGAAAAGAGGCTCATATCCACATCGGGAATGTGAAATGTTCCCTCATATAAACTCATCTGAATCCAGACCATTAAAAGATCAGCAGGCTCTGACTGATGCCATTAGCAGAATTGCAAAAGGATATTGAAGTCAAATTGAGGATAACTTTGACTTCTTCATCAGTGCTACTAGCTGTAATTTTCAATGTCTTATGAATTCAACATTGCATTCTTCTAAAGACGGGTGGTGTTGTAATAAATGAAGGCAGCTCACCATCACTCTCGACATAGTCTTGCAGGGCCTTAAACGATCCAGACTGACGTGGTTCATGTGGCAGCACATGGTCCTCTTGGAGCATACGGTATACATGGGATTCTTCAATGGATGTCAGGGGTTTAGGGCTGAAAACGAATAAAAGGCAGAAGCACATAACGTTTGTCCATTAAGTGAAAATTACCATTCGATGTTATATAAAAGTTTGGCAGTGCACATTATGAATATTAGAGTATTAATGGCTTTTTTTTTTTCAATGGCGGTTTTTGGCCGAAAGAGAAAAACGACCGAAAATATGAGCCGAAAATATATGCCGCCGCACCCCTAAGTGTTCAGCGCTCAGGTTTCAGTCTCGCTCTAGCCGTTATCAGCACGCTCTATGCTAGGGGTTAAACAGATCATAGTAGATCTGTGATCCATACGGCATGGTTCGGTACTGGTGTTTTCCGGATTAATTGCTAAGTTTCACCATCAATTCGGTACTCGCTCACTATTATCTGCATGCACAGCCGCACACACCGGAAGGCCGCGCACATAGAGAGACAGCACGTGAATTGATTCCTCTTTTGCATCTCTGTGCTCTTGAATGGTCACATACACAAACTTATGTCAAAATACCTGTCTCAGCAAGTATTCCTGTAAACACAGTCAGTTATGTCTTAAATGAACGTAAAGAGTAGAGAAAGAAATCAGATGTGTATCACTTTATTAGATCCGTGCATTCAGTCTTAAAGTGACAGCAATCTATAAATAACTGCTGCTAAGTCATTGATGGTAATCAAACAACAAAACACAGCTTTAACAAAGATTCATTTAATGTATACAGTGAACACAACGTTGTTGTTTTTTTGTTTTTTTTTTTACATTTATGCCTAATCATTACTTGTCTGTACCGGAATTCAAACTTGTTTTATTTGTAACTTTGTTATAATGTATTTAGTGTATTTTAACCCACCCAGCCCTCCCCTAATTCAGTATCATTAAAATTATTGAATTTCATTAAAAAGTCTAATATTAATACAATTATACAAAAATTAGCAAATATAAAAAAAAATAAAAAAAATAATTGGTTTCGGTTTTTGACCAGGCGCTCCCGAAATTTTCCGTTTCGGAATTTTTTATTTCGGTGCATCCCTTGTATAAAAAGTTAAAGGAATGTCCCAGATTTAAAACAACATGCTGCATAAATATGCTTCTGATTACCACAGTAAATAATTTTGACTTGTCTCTCTTTTGACCTGTGATGTCTATGGGACAAGGCGTTCCAGAGGGTTTAATAGCAAAAACTGCCAAGCTCATATTTTTGTTATTCCATACAAAGAAATATGTTGCTTAAATTGTAAAGCTGTCTAAATCATTCTTTCCGCAGTGTTTGAAGTTGATGGACTTAGTTATTTAGTAAAAGACACACTGTGTTTTTTGGCTTTATAAGAGGCTAACTGAAAAGTTAGCAAGCAATTTTATCACACTAGTCTCATATAAACCCATAATGTTTGTATTATGTGTATTTATTTTAAATAATAGCTTTTTTTTCATCGAGTGTTATTAAACTTGATAATTTATGATAATTAGTTACAGTAAACACAATTCATATTAAGCAAACCCTATTTATTATAAAGAAATTTCCCTGATTTAATATTTTATTAATATCTACCTTTTCCCGACCTGCAGAACACAACTGAAAGCTTTCCCCTTTTTTTCATCTGTAGGAACCCTGTTAACCTGCTTTTTTAATGCTTACTGTATCAGCATGAGCTGGTAGATTTGTAAGGTGGTGTAAAGCAAGCGTGATGGAAACAAAGCTCTGGTTACCTGGGCGATGCCTGCCTGACTACAGTGGACATCTGAGTCTGCTGCAGTGTGTTTGAAACATTGTCTGCTGAGTATAATGCAATAGGGGAGTTATACTGTGCAGAAGGAGCTGCCTTGGACCCAGCCGATGGGATGCCAGGCATCTGAGCTACATTTCCCATCAGCATCTGGGTTGTACTGTCACTGGAGTTGTGTAAGGTCAGTGTATAATAGCCAGATGAGCCAAACCAGGAAGCAATCAAATCAAAGTGGCCATATAGAGGACACAGAAAATGACAAACAAGACAGAAAAGAATGGAAGAAGTAGTTAGGGATGTACATAGAGCTTCAGTATATATTGCGCTTCTGCTATATAATACATCAGCAAGTTTGTTCTAAGATATATCAATGTAAAATATAATAATTCTACTGTGATTATGTGACCATATATGACTACATGCAGGGTGTTTTTGTCTAATGACCTCCTTTGGCTTGCAGTTGTGAAGGGCTTTGGTCTGACATTAAACTTGTGTTCGAAGTAATCAACGTCCTGTAAGACATAAGAGTGAAGATGTTAATAGACAGGTGAAAGGAGCAAAAGTCCTCCAAGATCCAACACTGCAGGCCCAAATGTGGATATTTGACTGCTATAACGTACTAGTATACAGCATTAAATAAGGGGTTGGCCTTTCTTAACATCTTTCTATCATCATTTCCTATCCAAATGCTTATATTCAGGCTGCAGGAAGTCTTGTGAGGACTTCTGGTGTGTGTTAGTGGTGAGTGGGCAGCCGTTCTACAGCAAGCAGAGGGAAGTGTCTTCGTCCATATGGCTGGGGTGATCCAAGTTGGCACTCACCCCTCAGGCTTTTCATGCACCAGACCCCGGATCTGTCCTTGCAGGGCGTCCTGGATGTTATCTTGAGAGTAGAGGCCTATGGGAGTGTTGTAGGCGGAGCTCACCACCTGTGTTTTGTCATCCAGACTGGCTGCAGCCACAAAGGGCTGTGCTCTTCTGTTATGACCTGTGCCAATAGGTTTATACTCCTGCATGTGTAGGACAGATGGACACACTACATACTTAAAGCCCCACACAAACACCACATTCTCCAGATATGTCCTTTTGTTTAAAGATGCTTAACTTCTCCAAACTATTTTATTGCATCTCTTTATTTTTAAAGGTTGCATATTTTTTCATTTAAATTTGGCAAATTATATGCATTTGCGTCCATGTGTGTTTGTATAAGTATTTATATGGCTTTACTTTAGGTTATATTGTGTTGGACAAGGACAAATCTACTTTTGGTCACACAAAACATAGCAGACTTGCAAAATTTTCAAAGGGATACTGCACCCAAAAATCAAAATCCTCTCATCATTTACTCAACCTCGTGCTGTCCAAGATGTATATGACTTGCTTTCTTCTGTGGATCACAGAGATTTTTAGAAAAATAACCCATCTCTGTCAGTCCATATAATGCAAGTTAACGCTTCAAAAACCACGAAAAACAAACACAACAGTAATCCATATGACCCTAGTTGATGATGTAATGTTTTCTGCAGTGAAATGATAGGTGTGAGTGGGAAAAATACTAATATTTTAAACTTTTTAAACTATAAACCAGCTTTTGGCCTACTTTCATATGTGTGTTCATGAGTTACCCCTTTATGTAAACACCAGAACATTATGAAACTCATGCAAGAAGTGATTCGTATGCACAAAGGACTGTCAGTTCTTGCGCGAGTGCTTCACAATGCGTTTGCGTCAATATTAGAATGTTTCACACACACCTATCTTCGTTTGTGTTATACATGAGAAAGAAAGGCATATACATCTGGGACAGCATTGGTAAATGATGAGACCATTTTCGTTTTTGGGTGGAGTATCTCTTTAACATGCCTCATGCACTCTAACATCTCTTTAAAAAAATTAAAAAAGTCTTTAATTATCCATTTTATTGCTGCATGTTATTAGCAGATACAAATAAAGAGCTGTGCATTTATCTTCCATTACACTTACTTGCTTCTCTGACTCCAAATTTATTTTGAATGGGTTTACCTTCCCCTCTTCTATAACCTGAGGGGACCACATTTTAGTTTCTGGCCTGCAACACATAATGCACACAGTTAGACATGATGTACTCGCCTCCTGTGAAACTGTAAAAAAAGATCAAAGAGCACTAAGGGGTGTAGGGGTGGGGGAGGGGTCATTACTGGGCAACAGGACCATGACCTCTTCTAGATAGTAAAGTAACCTCAACAGCCTGGCATGTACAAGCCAGATGGTTTATAGGAGGGTATTAATCACCAAGGAAAGACACATTCATCGTTGTCATAAATAAGGCTCTGCGGGTACCGATGGACACTTTCATAGCAAGGGGTAAAGACAAGTTCTTTTGGGACTCCTGCTTAGAGTTCTCTGTAACTTTAAAAGGAGGTGAGAGAATATGATATAAAGTTGTTGAAAGACGCCTAATGCGGTTTGTAACACTATCCTTTAATAAGAAAAGCTCATGGTACCTCTCTATCTTGAGGGAAAGCTGATTGGTGGAGTCTTTGATCTTGTTCTGAGCTTCAGCGTGAGTCACGCCGTCTGTGGACACTCCCTGGATGGCCAGGATGATGTCTCCGGGACACAGGTTGACCCGAGATGCCTTACTGCCTGGAGTCACCTGAAAGCAAGAACCTTTTTTGTTTTAGTGAATTAATTCATGATTTTTTATATATATGAGGGGAGAGGGAGTCGGAAGGGGTTCACTGCATTGTGTTTTTAGAGTATTGAACCTTGAACCCTGAAGATGGTACACAAGTTTTTCAAAACCAAAAAAACAAAATGAATAGAACATTTCTTAGACTTAGACACAAATTCTTACTGCTTTAAATTATTCCTTTTATTATGAACACATTTCAATGACCCCTAGATTCAATGTAAATGGGAGTGGTTTTGGATCGTGTCCGCTCAGGACAATGGGCTTCTACATCACTTTGGATAAATATGTTAAATGGTTCATTTTTTTTACTGTAGAAACAAAGATTTGAAAGCATTCAGATTCTTAAGATCAGACGTGAACCTTCTTTTAAAGTCATCGTAAGTTTACAGCAAACCATGGAACAGTTTAGACCTAAACAGAAAGTGACAGGGGTAGAAACAATCTGTTGACCCTCTGGTTTAGAAGTGGACTAAAAATAGCACGGCGTGGATGTGTCAGTCAAGGCCGTGTATCGCCCTCGGGGGGAACACAGTCAGGCCTATTGGCGGTTGATGATCTGACTGTTCTGGCATTCACCCTGCAGCCCGGTGTTTCTCTGCCCTCTCCTTCCATCATGCTCTCTTTCATTAATGGAGTCTGACATCATTCCTTACTTCTCTCATCACTGACGGGCTCATTTTCTTAGGTATTCTCATCGTCCCCCTAGTCGTTTATCTCATCACCTCATCCTGTGTGCAGGTCTCGTTCTACCTGCCTCCTCCTCACTCAGCTACTCTATTATATCCCAATACCGCTGACCTTCTTCTATTTAGGTCTGCCTCTCAAGAGGGGAAGATTTATACCAGGTCAAGTCATGCCAGTTATTTAAGACCATAGGGTTTTAGTTTTCCATCACCAGTGCTTAATGTCATGAAGATTTGTGATGTTTTATTCCGAATGCATAATTTATTGACTGATGAAGCTAGCAGTGATTAAGCCTGTTTCCTGTCAAATAACAGTCACGGTGTAATATTTCATTTCCTGATGCCTTTCTCACTTTGTGTACACAACAAAATCACATTTGTCCGCTTGTATTTTCCAGAGAGAATACATCTTTGATGATGTAATTTAAGAGACATTGATCTCTGGCCATATTTAAGGCAACAAACGGAAAAAAAAACTAGGCTTTATTTCCCCTGTAGACATCTATTATCGGGGCGTCTGCAGAAAGGTTGACTGTGAAGAAATAAGCACCTAAATTGTTCAGAATTGACACAATGAAAATGAGATCCCTTGACACTACTCCAGCAAATGGAGGATGTGTTTGGCTCAAAAACAAAGACACTCTGTTTAAAAGATGGAAACAAAAGGAGCTGTGAACTGAGATGAAACCATCGAGTGACTGGTATCTGAGCTTCAGTATAAACAGAAACATGAATATAATTTTTATTTTATTTTTTGTAAGCTATGCAGCACCTGTGCAGAAAAATCCCCAAGGTGACACAAACCCACAAGAGAAGCATGTAAGGGCAAGCTGAGCAGTAGACATTATGTTCAGATCAACATCAGGCAGAATAAATTAAAGAGATAGTTGTTTGAGACCCTCATGTCATTCCAAAGCCATGATTTTCTTCAGTTAAAAAAAGGGGGTCTAAAACAACATCATACCCCACTGACTTTCATTTTATGGACAAAAAAAAAACAGTTTTTTCAAAGTATCTTCTTTTTTGCACCACAGCTATTCCTTTAATTTTTTCTGCTGACTGAACCTACGTGGAAACCGACACGAGGGTGATTAAATGATAAAATGGAAAAAGCTCAAGGTTGATGCTCAACCATGAACTATCCCCATCATGCCCTTTAGCAAAACACTAAAGCCCAGGTTGTTCCAGGGGGAATGTCCCTGTAATAAATGTACTGTGTCGCTTTCGGTAAAGTATCTGTTCAATGACTGGATTTAGAGAGTCATTTACATTTTTAATTCAACAGTATAATTTAGACAGTCTGATTTGGCTTCTCATAAAAGCCCCATCTGTGCTGGCATGCCCGCATCGATGGAGGCTAATGTTACTCGAATAAGAAACATCAGGGCTCAAAGAATGAGAAAAGAACCACCTTGCTGGCATCAATATGTGTATGATTACAGACAGCGGTTATACAAAGAAACCACACACATTCTGCATTAGTCATCAGTATTTCTCTGCTTGAAAACATGATATATTTAGCTTTCAGGTTCTGGGTATAGACGTACACAAAAATAAGAAACACTCATTCTAATCCGTTTAAATTATGTTTGAGCTGGTTTTATTGTTTTTGTTTGAAATCAAATCCAATGTCATTTTCGCGGGGATGGAAGTTATTAGCAAGGAATGTTAAATAAACCTGATTGGTTTATTTTAAGAATGACATCATTCTGTTTAGCTGAGACTTCATATTTAGTTCACCTGGAAGTTTATTTTCCCCCGTAATGTGGCCAAAACCAGTGACGCATTAGAAAGAATTCCTTTTTTCTTTTTTTTGGACGTTTCATGGTAATAACTTTTTATTATCTTGGAATACCATAGTATATTTATAAGATAATACCATATTATATTAATAAGGTAATCATTGAAAAACCATTATACCGTCTTACCAGCACTGTGCGCATCCAACCACATTTTTCTTCTGTTTTTCTTTCATTCATATTTTGTAAGACCTGCTGTTCTGCTTCTAATCAGGGAGTATGAAGACAGTCATTTTTACGACGACCTCTCTTTTCTCCACTGCATTTTTTTCCACAATTTATGGTGAATGTCAGAACTGGCTTTCCACTAAGAATATACTTGAATGTCATGATCAAAGAGCTGCTGTTGATGAGACTGAGCTACTAATCAAACTGCTACATTCCACACATCAGAATGCAGCACTGTTAAGACACAGGCCTGGATAAGAGACAAAAGTCATTATGTAGATGCTGTGTAGTATACAATACAATACAGCATTTTCCCCAGTCAGACTCCCAACAGATTTCTGAGAAGGAGAGAGACAGCATAAGTTAGACGAGACTGCTTGCGCTGTGTTTCTGAATAAGGGAAATTAGTAGTTTTGATCTGGTGGAGCCTTATAGGATCCTCTTAGCCTTCACCAAAACTGTGAAGTTGCAGAGCATAAATCTAGCATGCCATTGTACCTGCCTCTTATTCAGTTCAAAATAATTTCATATATGACACGCTTTCACCACCATCCAGGTGATCTATAAGGAAGGATTAGTCCGTTTCAGGCATTTATGAACAATCCTTGTGGATAAGAGGTCTGTTATGGTGCTGAAATAGTAACTTAAATTAAAGAAATTGTTCAATTCATCTCTCACATGGGTGCTTTTAACCTTTGACCTCGTCTGTTACCATAAATGTTCAGACTTCATCGGCTGTTTAAAATATTGTTGGACTAAGAGCTTTGCGATTCATTCAGACAACAGGTGTAGAGATCCCCTCTGGAGCCTGTGTCTGTGTGTGTGTGTGTGTGTGTGTGTGTGTGTGTGTGTGTGTGTGTGTGTGTGTGTGTGTGTGTGTGTGTGTGTGTGTGTGTGTGTGTGTGTGTGTGTGTGTGTGTGTGTGTGTGTGTGTGTGTGTGTGTGTGTGTGTGTGTGTGTGTGTGTGAAAAATACAGTCAATATTGTGAAATATTATTACAATTTAAAATAATGGTTTTTAATATATTTTAAAATGTAATTTATTCCTGTGATGCAAAGCTGTATTTTCAGCATCATTACTTCAGTCTTGTGTCACATGATCCTTCAGAAAGCACTCTGAGCTGATTTACTCAAGAAACATTTCAATGTTGAAAACAGTTGTGCTGCTCAATATTTTTGTGGAAACCGTGATGCATTTTTTTTCATGATATATTGATGAAAGCTCAAAAGAACAGCATTTGTTTAAAATAAAAATATTGTAACAATATAAATTATCACTTTTGATCAATGCATCCTTGCAGAATGTAAGTATTCATTTCTTAAAATGCACTACCAGAGAAAGTATCATAATAACATTAAAAAAAACTGCGTCAATATAACAAACATAGAAAGTCTCCATTGGGAAATGATTCCCTGACAACCACAGATGTTTCTAAAAATGAATGTGAGTTTGAACTTGTGACTCTAAAAATATTTCTCTGAAATGTTTCTCACTGTCCTCCTCGGTAATGTCCAAAGTGAGGTCCTGGGAATGTTTTTTATGATCCACCCACTGATTTCTCATGCCCACGGCGGTGTTACCCAGCACATCAAAAGCATCATTATATCTTGAGTGGATTGTATGAAGAAGCAGAGACTTTAGCCAAAGGCTTTCACTTACCCGAGTTATGGTCAGTGGCTGGTTGAAATCTTTGCCTCCTGAAAGCCGAAATCCCCAAGGGGCTGGCCCGTCCAGTACCACGTTCTGTGGCATTTCTGTCTTGTTCTGTTTAGTCTCTCTCTCAAAGTTGAACTTGGTTCTTCAGTGCGGTCTCTTCTTATTGGCAAGAGATCTGCAGTAAGAAGAGAATGATAAGCTCTATCCCTCCTACCCTGGACGAATTGCTCACCCAACCGCGACTGGAAGCCAGTGCCTGTCTCTGTATGTGGGGTTAGGAGAGTGAATGAAAGAAAGATGATGCCAGGATGCCACTCCTCTTGTGAGGTCATAGGGTAGACTGAGAAACTGAGGGTTCAAACTCTCTCCCTCCTTCAGATCCAAACCTTACACCCTTTATGATTAATCCTCCTTTCCCATAAGTCTTAGCTGTTCAATAACTAAAATCTCCCTTCGCCCTGTCATCACCCAGTGTGCTGTCTAGACTTTTCTTTCCTTACCGCTGGCCAGACACCTGTGCCTGAATGAGAGGAGAACTCAACATGAAATTAAGGCTGAGCGTTGAGTCAGAGCCTTTGCTGTCGATGAGCAGATTGAGCTATTTACAGAGCACAATAACAATACCATATCATGTCATATCAGTACAGCACTTATTGCTTTTTTAAACATCTCCTCTTAGGAATGTAAACAATTTTAATAGCACAGCCACATAAGGGAACATTTAAAACTATGTGGATTTCAGTCCAAGTGATAATTCTCTCATACAAAAAAAAACAAAAACAAAAAGCCTTATGCCCCTTCACACCAAGAATGATAACTACAAAGATAAAGATATAGTTCTAAAAAAACGTTCTCAATATTAAAGAACAGTATAGTTCACACCACAGCTACGATACCGGCTCAGAGAAACGATATTGTTGGAATCACTTTCAGAACGATTTTATCCAGCTGATGAACGATAAAAATATTGACAGCCAATTAGAATCCATTCTGCTCTAACGAGCTCAAGCATTTAAATTCCGCTGGAGTGGACGCTAGTAGTTATCATTATGGTGTGAACGGACCTTATAATGTTTAGGGTGGCTACAACTTAGAACCAAAGAATATCATTGCAATTTGCTTTGGATGATTAAACATTAGGACCAAGTGGCAGGTGCAAATAAATGACCTTTTCTCCGAACTACCTTTTCGCAATGACTGTTACCAACTGGTGTTTTTTAGGTGATTTTTTAAACAATTTTATCGCATGTAGCCTACAGAGTTCTCCTCAACTTCACAAAGGTGTCCTAGCACAGTAGCTACCACAAGTGAAGTTCACCACATTAATATCCAATACGTCTGACAAACAGACGTAAGTTAAATCTGGTTCAGAACTCAATTTTACATTGCTGTGCTGCTTTTCAATAGCTTTTTGACTTTATGTCAATGTGTAACATGGAAACTTGCTCGCTGCGAGTTCAGCATCTGGCGCAATATTTGTAAACGTATCGTTTAGACATCAAGCACATCTGCATTTGTTTGTTACATTTATGATGTCTTTTCTTGATAAAAAAAAACAAAAAAAAAACATTGCAGGTAGACATCATTCATGAAGTGTCCAAATAGCCTAAAGTAGCCAAAACGTTGGATGCCATTCATGCGACAGGCACCCCATCAAAAAAGTGTCCCCATATTTTTACACTAATGAATATGGATTTTTGCAAACATTTCATAATTTAAAATAGGTCTAGCGATGCCCCTGGCTTTCGTCATGTTTATTATGCGAAATACAGGCACATGATCACGATGCTTGTTTCCAAAGTAAAGTTTATGTAGCCTAACTACACAGAGAGGACTGTGTACTGTACGTGACACTGGAGTGGCCTGTGTGCTCTTCATTTGAGGGCCAAACATTCTAGCTTGAGAGCACTTGTATAGTAGGCTTGAACAGCTCCTTGTTTGGTGTGCCAGGGGAGGGCTATTTGTCATGGCCTGAGCTACATCAAATCCACGTAACCAGAACACCAGAAAATCCTTCTCTAACCCAAGTCTTCACATTGTGTACCTTCTAGTAATTAAAAGGACAGGCCATCCAAACATTAAAATTCTGTCATTTCCTCACCCTCAAGTTGTTCCAAAAGTCAAGGGGGGTTAAAATGACATGAGAGTGAGTAAATTATGATTTTGGGCAAACAGATTGGCGTGGATGTTAAGGGGGTTTGAGCTCTGTTCGCAGATATTTATATCAGAGAGCGTGTGAGATTTTGCTCCAGTAAAAACAAATGTGGGAAAAGCACAAAGTCTAGACAGAAACCTCCTGCCTCCTGGATGGCTCTGGTTCTTTCTCTGGGGCAGAAACTCAGACAGGCTCTCCACTGACCCTCTGTTTACTGTGTCCCCATGGCAGCAGGAGGGACAACTCCAGGACACGATGTGGCTGTTTATAGACTGGAAGGTCTGCAGGGACTAGATTGCTAGCAGAAGGATGATTTGTAGGAATTATCCTTACGGAGACTGTGAATCCCACTAAGAAAATATATGACTTTATGTACTTTTGCACAGAGAAAGAAAAGGCAAAGAAATACTTTAAAAACATTGATTGCTTTTACTTTTTGAAGAGTCTAAATCTATATTTTTTGTTTATTAACAAATGGATGGACATGTTGATATACCAGCAGCAAAAGTTTAGCACTTTGCATGTCATGTCTTTATATAATTCAGTGATGTGATATTCTTTCTATTCTTGACCAGTGAAATTAGTCAGTTTGTATCCAGTCAGAATCCATCACACACTCTAGCACCAAATGTTCAATGCCAGAATTATACTACGTTTAATTGAACAAACATATCACAGTGTTCTGTACTTTATAAACATTTGTTTCTGAAACATGCATTATTAAAAATGTAAAAAGTATCCATGTTATCACATAAATGATGTAGTAGAGTTATGCACCAGGAACAGCCCAGTCAGCTTCACTTGTGATCAGCTAGTGCTTAAGAATGGAAGACTGGGTGACAGCTCAGAGCCAGGTGGAAATATTGCTCTGTACAACCATACGCATCTCTTAATAAATTCTCATACTGGTACAATAATGAGTTTGCACTGACAAGCAGTTCTTTATGAAACAACATGCGCAGGATGTTACTGGTACATTAAGCATAGTGACAACACAGAGACTGCATAATTCCATGAGGTATAATATTGCCTAAATTACATATATTATCGGTTCATGTTTCTATTGACTGACACATTTACATTTCTTGCTTTACCGACTGGAATAAAACTGTTAGTCATACAGTCTCACAGGAAGATTGAACATTTGAATGAGAGTGTACACTGTGCTGAACAGATCATAGACATAGAAAGTGAACAATTAACAATATATTAAGTATATCATAATGAAAAATGTTTGCTGAATGATCAAATAAACAAAAATAGATTTTCACGTACATTTCCTCACTCAAATTGAACCAATATGAAGAATCAGAAGACGACATATACAAAATACATGGCTGCCAATTGCAGTTTAGTAATTATGACATCATGTGCTCCTCTTATTGGCCATAAATAGATTACAGTGTGTAAACCAAAAGTAATGTGCAAGGTCACCCAACACAGAAATATTTATTATAGGCAGTAGAGACATTAATAAGAGTCAGTTTATGACGGTTAACATGCCCACTTTTGCCAAAACGCCTTTTGTAAGGGAAACTGCATTCTTAAAAACTTTCTCTCTTTAGATTGAAAAACATCAAAAATATTTTTCTCTTATCTGTAAAATCCTTCAAATGCTTAAAGGAATGTCTGGAGGAAGAACACAGAGCCCTAGAAAACCGAAGGTCATTCTTCTGAACCAGAGAGTTTTCATACTAAAAACATACATGTTGGCAGGAATGGTTAATGTCCACTGCCTGACGCAAACATGACACTGCAATACTGTTCAATCTATTCGGTCTAGATCAGATCAGACATCAGGTCCAGTGTACAGAAGGGCACCAGTAGATCATTCCTCACCTGTATTTCACCCTTCCAATGAAGATAAACAGGGCACTTGAGTACTCAGATTGTTGAAATTCATCAGCTTAACTAGACGGTGAGCATACTGATTTTTTCAACTATGAGAAAAATGTAGGCAACCAAATGTTTTAAAGCATTTACTGAAATTCCTAATTAACATAATGGTTTCAACATATTTAAGCCAAATTACATGAATGGTGCAATAACCCCCTTCAAGGCCATTGACTTCTGTTTCCATCAGTCCAACAGGTTGATGACTGGAACATGTCATGCTATTTCCAGCAGGAAGTCCATCTCTCCTCAGTATATGTATGACCATCAGAGATGTGTATTAGAAGAGTCCATTTATAGCCGCTTCACATAGTTCCCAGGAAAAGTTCCGAAAAATTTGGTTCTCCTGCACGTTCCTTAAAAAATTAAATATCGAATGAGGCAGACATAAAAACTGTATGTAGGTAAAACAATATTTTAGTACGAATCCCTCTAATTATTTATCCATAAATCCATTGGACATTGTTGACAGTATTTATTTTTTTTGTTGGAGAATAGCACCAGCTAGTGGCAAATAAGTGAACATCACTAAAACGCTCCTTGTGTAGTAACAAGCAGCATTATTAAAAATTAGAGTTTACAGTCTTACCCACAAACCATCCATCATCACACTTCTCCATGACGTCAACAACATCCCCCTCCTTCAGTTCCAGCTCATCTTCATTTCGTGGCATGTAGTTATAGAGGGCTTGAAATCTGCAAGAGGAAAGACTCTTTAAGTGTGTATTCTACATTAGGTTATATTAAGTAATATACTGGCCAAATCCCAAAATGAAGTAATGTTACCATAAAACAATATTTCACATTAAATGTATGCACTGGTGAAGAAAAACATGGAGAAAAAGACTTGAGATACTCACGCTTCTCCAACACCTTGGAGCGGATCATGAACATATGCTTGTCTTTGGGACTGAAAAAGAGAAACAATGAAAGGCCATTTAAATGTTTCCGTCTTTTATTCTGCTGTATCTGATGCTGAGAACAGCCAGAGTTCCACTGTGCTCAATGAGAACCATTAATTCAAAGCCTGAGGCCAGACCTGGATCAGCTGTGTATCTGAACTATGTTCATGATCAAACCCACAAACCTGATTAAATGCAGATCTAAAAAAAGAGTAATTGCATTTTTGTCAAATACGTATAGATCCAGGACTACCGGGGCTCAAATTCAGGGTTTCTAAGCCATCAAACAACACATTTTCTAAAATGGATTTAGAAACGGTTGAGAAATGCCTTAAATCCTGAAAACGAGGACTGTACTCCCCTTTTTTGGAAGGAAATGTGGGGAATAGGCTGCTTGCCTGGCCCTGGGGAGTACACCTTGTTTAAGCTGTGTACACAGGAAAGATCATTGGGACATTCCCAAGAGTAATCCAGACACCCCAAACAATCTCAATACAGTACATGGCTTAAACCAATGCTGCATGAGCAAGCCAATCTCTTCAGCTGCTTTGAGCCACAAAAAACAAAACAACAACAACAAAAAAAAAAAAAAAAAAAAAAAAAAACAAGAAAGGCTGTCAAAATCCACTGTTTGTGATCCAAGAAGTCATGATGGACATGCAGCAAAACCACTTCCAGACACATTTCCACATGCAGAACAAACAAAATGTTATCACTCTACAGCACTGTTAGGAATTAAATGTTATTTTCTTGACCACAAAATGCACTAATGCATAAACAGACAAGGCCATGGTGTTAAGAGTATCCCTCATTCATGACTCAGCATTACACCATATTGTACTGTGTGTTGAATATTACTGCATACTGAAGCATCATGTGACCAGACACTGACAAAAATATATAATATGGCAATTTATACACTATCATAATATCATTATATCCAGCTATAGGCTACCCTTACGAAAAAGAAGTATACTTCCAGGTTCATTTTATGAAGTATACTTAAGTAATGTTCAAGTATATTTTAAGTATAATTATGTAGTAAGTATACTAATGTCAATGTACTAATGGTAAACTTGTAAGTGTACTATTTTAATACCGCTTGGGACTAAATTGGCCCACTTTTAGTATATAAAAGTATGTTTACGTGTACTATAAGTGTAACAGTAGTAAACTGTAAGTGCACAACTAGTTCATAATTATGTTTCTCATTTGTACTGCAAGTGAATTTATGGGTATACTAGTAGTTCACTATTTTAATACTTGTAGAAAATTTTTCGTTTATGAAAGTACACTTTAAAGTACTCTCAGTAAACTACTAGTTTAGTAGTGTTATACTACAAGTTTTCTTTAAGTGAACTTAACATTACACTTTTTGCACTTGCAGTAGGCCTATACTACTATGTTCAAATGTTATTTTTTATACTTGAAAAATACCTTTAACTGTACTTTAATTTTAAAAACATTTTATTAGCTTCATGCATCCTTTTTTATCAACACTTGAATGTTGGTAAGTTTCATAAAGAAAGGCAACATTTTAAACAAAAAAGTTGTGAAAATCACATTTTTGTCAAAGACTACGCCTTGATCAGATTCAGAACGATGATCAAAACACAGATGGAGTAGATCGAGTCCAACAAACCCAAAGCTTAATAGTCGTTTTCTCTTCGTGTGTAACGCTTCATTTCATTTCGAAACATTAAGCAGTTTTGATTTACACGCTGTTTAATGTTTGATGATCACGTTATTTTACATTTGAATGAGCACTCTTCTATTACTTGTTTCATCTTCTTCTTCTCCTGTGTTTTGATCTGGAGATTCTGTACTAGAAGATGTGTCACAGCGCCCCCTACAGTATAACAGTGAAAACATGGATAGCTGGAAAATTCAGTCAATGGTGGGGAAAGAGTAAAGTAGAATTAAAGTAAATTCCTATGTGCACTACCAGTGGACTAGCCTACACAAAATTCAGATAAGCAGAATTAGAAACATATCTGTTTTATATCAATATTTTAATCAATATTTTCAAACAATGTAAGTTTCATAAGACTGTATATGTAAAATTATGTAAAAAAAAGTATATTTAATAGGCTACTCGATCAAAAGAGTTAACACAACTACAAGCCAAGTGTACTTTGAATACTTAATTATACTTTTAAGTATATCTCGATCAAAAGATTGAGTACAAGTACAGGCCAAATATACTTGGACTTTTCTCTCAGTATAAGTCAAGTATTCTGAAGTGTAATTTTAAGTATATTTCTGAGAAGTACATAAAGTATATTTCTGAGAAATATAAAATGTAGACTGAACGTATGCTTTCTTATTTTTAGTTGAAAAGAAGTAATAGAACACTTGAATAAACTTGTTTTTTGTAAGGGAATATTATTATTGCTGTGTACAAGATCAGGTTCAGTTCCATGCTTATTATATTTACTCTATAAGCTATTCCACCTGAAAGCTTATTACTATATAAACTTGAACATGTTAGTTTATAAGACAGTGTGTAATATTATGTTTTAAAAAAAGTATTTAATAAGCTACTCAATCAAAATAGTAAACATAAGTACAAGCCAAGAATACTTAGAATACTTAATTACTTTTAAGTGTATCTCGATCAACAAGTATAGGCCAAATATACTTAGACTTTTCTGTCAGTATAAGTCATCTATACTTAAGTGCAATTTGAAGTATATTTCTGAGAAGTACATAAGGTATATTTCTGAGAAGTACATAAAAAGTAGACTGAAAGTATACTTTCTTATTTTAAAAGAAGTATACTAATAGCACACTTGAATACACTTCTTTCTCGTAAAGGTAGCAGCAAAAATGAAAAGAATTGCACTTAAATCAGTGAATCCCTAGGTCAAATACAGTGAATGACATTATGCGTTGTGCAGGGATACTTTGAAATGAGAGAAAACTGAATTTCCCTTGAGTCACACAAGGTGCACATACTCCCTACCCTATGAGATGGTGAAAAGTTTTGACCTCTAACAGGCGATCCGCAGGACCTCCTAGACATCACAGGGCTACGAGGGGGCTTACCAACAACCACAACATCACGCCTTAACACAGACTGAAAGAACCAGAACCAGGAGAAGCTGAAATTAGGGTTATGTGCAGTCATATACAAACACAAGTTACAAAAATGTACACTACCGTTCAAAAGTTTGGGGTCAGTAAGATAAAACTCAGCAAGGGCGCAGTAAATTGATTGAAAGGGACAGTAAAGGCTTTTACATTGTAATGTTAATCAAAGAATCTTGAAAATATATTAAGCTGCAACTGTTTTCAACATTGATAATCATAAGAAATAAAATAAATATGACCTTGGTGAGCGTAAGAGACTTTTTTCAAAAACATTAATCTTACCAACCTCGACTTTTGAATGGTAGTCTATATATTAAGTAAATGGTTTAACATTAATGAGTGAATATACTTTATTATTGGTCTAAATGTCTCATTACTAACTTAGTTGCCCAACCATCCATAATGAGCGCTTGTTTGCGCGTTGTTTGTTTGTTCCCTCCCATACCAGTGGACAGAGCTAACAGGGGAAGCCCTATAAAGCAAATGTAAAGGATCCTGGGGTTGCGAGTAGTGAATTTAAAAGGGTTGGGTGATTTAAATATGTCTACGACCTACGACCTATAACTGAAATAATTTACTGCATGCCAAACGTATGAACTACACTGTTTTGAGATTTATTTATGAATCGTGCACACTGTGGTGCAATAAAACTTTCATGGAAATACATACTGCAAGGATTATGTGGTTTAAGTTATATAGTTAACTTTAATAGGGAATGTTAGTGTCTGTATTACGGAGTGGCAAGACTGAAGGGCAGGGTAGAGGATGATTAGCACTACGACAGTCACTAGCAAGCAGATTGTCTTTACCTTGACCTTTGGGGAGCGGAGGTCCTGTCGTGAGAACAGTTTGGCAGAGAGAGGGGGCGACTGTGAAACCCCAGGCAATGGGGGGGTGTAGCGCGGGGAAGGGGGAGAGTACTTAGCCGATGAGGGCTGTGTGAACTGCAATGATATCTGTGAGGACAGGGGAGGGAGAGAGATATGGAGAGGCATTCTGGGAAACTTCACCCTGATAATGTGGAGACTAAAACAGCTATACACGATAAAGATATGTGTGTAATTCTCTACAGATGCTTCAGGGTTTAAAGGTGAAGTGTGCATTTTACGTGCCATTAACGTCACCAAAAAGAACTGCAAAATGTATGATCATTGAAATGAATAAGAATCTGAGCACTCCACCCATCTTCCATTCCAGAAGATGATTGTTCCAACATCATTGAATTTAAAGGGATAGTTTACCCAAAAATTTAAATTCTGTCATCATTTACTCTTCCTCATGTTATTCCAAAACCATAAGACCTTTTTAATCTTAAAAACACAAATTAAAATACTTTATTTTAAACCAGAGAGATTTCTGTCTGTCCATTAAAAGTGCAGGACAGGTAACCAAAACTTAAAAGATCCAAAAAGGTCATAAAAGTTGTAAAATGAATCCATATGAACTGAGTGGTTAAATCAAAGTCTTGTAAAGAGATATGATCATTTTATATGTGCTATATGATCGCTTTTAACAGATTTAATTTTGGCTTTTATTCACATAAAGAATGCATAATCTATGATAAAAACAGACGCTTGAGTGTGCATCACATGCATGTCGCGCAACAACAAACCTCATTGAATCTTGTGCAACACGCATATGTTTTGTGCTCTATGTATGTGTGTCGATCATTGTTTAGATGTAAACAAAAGCCTAAGTTAAATCTGTTCAGCATATAAAATGATCATATCTTTTCACAAGACTTGGATTAAACAATCAATTCCTATGGATTCATTTCACAACGAATATTTGTGTATATAAGTTTTGGTTACCTGGACTTTCAATGGGAGGCACAGAAACCTCTCAGGTTTCATTAAAAAAATTCTTAATTTGTTTTCTGAAGATTAATTTATGATAATTATGGGTTTAGAGTTATGGGGTTGGAACAATATGGGGGTGACCAAATGATGACAGAATTGTAATTTTTGGGTGAACTACTTCTTTAATATTTGGTCATCTAAAAAATTACACTCTTCTCGTTTAAGGACATTTATTTGGGCTTTTCATTTGGGCAGTATAACCACACTGCAAGCACTACCTCAATCTCTGAACCCTCACTCTGGGCGGGTTGGACTGGAGCAAACGTATTTGATGTCAGGGGTTCATTTAAGAAGCTGTTGTCTTCTTTCGGCTCTTCCTCTATAAACAGTCTGGGTAGCTTTTCCATTATATCTGGTTCCTGGCAATAAAATTCCTCCTCTTCTACAAACGTGCCCTTTGATTGACTGGCTTTAATGATTGAAACTAACTCCTCACATATATCATCCTCGGGTTCTTTTTGTGGTAGAATATCCAATGGGGATTCGTGGGAGTCAAAAACAACCAAGTCAATAGGGCTACGCAATTTAGGGGGGTCTGTCTGGCCAGCTTTATAATGGTGATCTGAGAACAACTGCAGTTCCTTCTCGGGTAAATCTGATTTTTGACAGGAGAGGATCTCTATGACACTGCCAGACCTGGGGCTGGCGTCAAATGAGGGTGAGGTGGGCGAAGGAGTGAAGGAGGTGGAGGTTAGATAAGGTTGAGGTGACAGGCTGGGTTCGGGGGACATGTAAGACTTTGGGGAGGAGATGGGAATGAAGTGTCCCTCTTTGAGCGCAGGAGTGGAGTTGCGAGGAGTGAGGGCGGGAGAGCGGCTCAGCATGGAGGACGCGGGAGAAGGGGAGATGGCAGAGTCCAACACTTCATAGTATGGCTGGAAATTGGAAGGGAAGGGTGGAGGTGTAGGGGCAGGGGTTCCTGAAGGAGACAGACCCAGAGTGAGGGCCAACCACTCGCTGGTGATGGCCTGAAGGTGTGCGGCTCTTTGTGGACTAGGAGAGGATGAGGAGAATGGACGGACAGTTGGGGATGGAGAGTTGTAGAGGGTACGTGCAGATGAAAGCTTAAGAGAAAGAAGGAGAGAGGAGAAACAGAAAGTGATAGTGATGATACACGCTGGAAAATAAGAGAACTGATAGTGAAAGTGAATTGTTACGAGAAAATTCAACCTAGAAAAGCATGGTACAAAAACAGCACTTTGTATTCAGCATTCAGTTTGTGCTTGAGTTCCATTATGTGTAGATTATTTACTATTTGAATGCAAATATAATCCCACTCATCATGTAAATTAGATTTCACATAATTTATGGCCATTGTCAAAAGAAAATCTTAATATAATATCCTAGAAATCCCTTTATTTTCAGTATACAGCCATAGTTCTGCTACATAGCAGAAATGCTGTCATTGTGAAAGCTTGTTGCAGTCAAGCACTCAAATACTGTAAAGGCTCCGCAGACACAGTATGTGGGAAACAGGCCTTAGACAAAAGACACGAGCTACAAGGAAGGATATGCCATAATTCATAATTTTTAGAGTACATTCGCAGTCTGTATTGATTTGTAAGGTGGAAACAACAACAAGGTCACTGAGAGGTCATAGCAAATGTAACTAGAAAAAGAGAATCTTGTCCTCACAATACGTTCCACATTTAACCTAGTGAACAATGCTTTTCAAGCACTCTTTGGTAAAATCTAAATTAAAAAAAGTCACTGAACAAAAGTGAGCTAGAAGGACATTTTCTCTACAATTATGTGTATTTGTGAATTCCTCAAAAATGTTTTTACACATATAAGCTGTGTTTGCACTAACGTTTGACAACTAGAAAGTGTCTAAACACGCTTAATTCTGAACAGTACACAACTGTTCAAATGTTTGGGATCAGTGTGATTTCTGTAAGACTTTTACATTGTGGCAAAACATTCTATTTCCTTTTAACTTTCTGTTCAGTATCACAGTTCCCACCAAAATAGTAACCAGCTCTGCTGTTTTTAACATGGATAACAATAAGAAATGTTTATTGAGCACCAAATCAGCCTATTTCAATGATTTCTGAAGGATCATGTGACACTGAAGACTGGAGTAATGATGCTGAAAATTCAGCTTAGCCATCACAGGAATAAATTACATTTTAAAATATATAAAAATACAAAACAGTAATTTTAAATTGTAATAAGATTCACAGTATTACTGTATTTATTTTATGTTATCTGCATTTTATCAAATAAATGTAGACTTAGCGATCATAGGTTCCCTTTCGTTGTCACTACGAGTTCCGTCGTGACGACAAATGGGGTTTCGCTTAGAAAGCCTATCAACTTCAAGTATACAAAACAAGCCAATGGCAAAGAAATGCCATGGGTCGGCGGAATTTGCAAGGCGCAACTCCGCACCACCTCATGGGTATAAAAGGAGGAAGCCGGCAACATGCAGATATGTTTTCGCTTCGGAGCCAAGAGCATCTCTTCACTCCACAAGCCATCTCTGATCAACTGTCAGCTACGAGACATGCGACTCTCCGGTGTTGGTGTGACGGCGATCTCCAGCGAGTGCACACTGCCTGCTGATCTGTGCAGTGGTCTGCCAATGAGTGTGTTTCTCCCTAGGCGCTTCAACATCTGCGAGTTTTCCTCTCACAAAAGAGCTTTGCACGCGGCACGTCTTTTTAAAAATGCCTCGCCCGTGCACTTCTGGTTGCGGTAGACTCATTTCTGACTCTGATGGGCACGATCGCTGTTCTGCGTGTTTGGGCATTGATCACTCTAGAGCAGTGCTCGTGGATGACTCGTGTTCTCTCTGTGGGAAAATGACCATCGCGTCATTACGGTCGAGACTCAGTGATCTCGCAAGAGTGAGAGTCCCCGCATCCACACCCCGATCTACTCCCTCCACGAGAGGTAGTACTTCAGCTGGTGGCCAGGGTGACCTGAGGGTGACGGTGTGGAACAAGGCGCCGACAATCTGTCCGCGGCCCACACCCCCCTCTTCAGTGACGCAACCCGCGAGTGTTCAGCGGATTCCCGCCGGTCTATATATGGATGCCCTGCGGGTTTCCTTTAGCGGTCCAGAGGAAGATGTGTTGTCTATCTAAGCATCACAGGGCGGGCCAGATTCGTCAGGAAGTGAAGACTCGTCAGTGCTGCCACCTTCGGGTGTGCATATGGCATTGGTTGAGTCGGATCCTGAGATGACGGACATGCTTTCACGGGCCGCCACGAGCATTGGGTTAGAGTGGAACCCTCCACCCTGTCCTGAGCGCTCGCGGCTGGATGATTGGTTTTTGGGTGCGGCCGACGACCCCAATTCCTTTCTTCCTAGACGTGCATGAGGAGATCTTGAAATCCTGGAAGACCCCCTTGTCTTCCCGCAATCGCTCGCTGATCTCCTCCGCCTTTCCTCCCCTTGATGGGGCCGCTGCCCATGGGTACACTGGGGTCCCCCCGGTTGAGCGCTCTGTTGCAATGCAACTGTGTCCTCAGAGTGTTTCTTCTCGCAGCGAACCTAAGTACCCGTCCAAAGCCTGTAGGTTTTCGTCTACGCTTGTGGCGAAGTCCTATAGAGCCGCAGGACAGGCAGCTGCCTCTCTGCATGCCATGGCCATTCTGCAAGTCTACCAGGCCCAGATGCTCATGGACATGCGCGAGGGTAGGACAGACCCAGGGCTCTTTGATGAGCTGCGCGCCGCCACCGACCTCGACTAAGGTGACCGCACGCTCCCTGGGTCTTGTGATGTCCACTGCTGTGGTCCAGGAGCGACACCTTTGGCTGAACCTGGCTGATATGCAGGATGCCGAGCGGTCCAGGCTGCTCGACACCCCCATATCCCAGGCCGGCCTCTTCGGCGGTGCGGTTGAGGACTTTGCCCAAAAGTTCTCGACTGCTCAGAAACAGACTGAGGCTATCAAACATATTCTGCCCCGACGGCCCGCTGCTGCCTCCACCCAGCCGCCGGCGCAGAATCCTCAGTCTGTTCGCTGCCTAGGGCGCCCTCCTACGGCTCCCGCCCCTCCCGCCCGGAAAGCAGCAGCCTTCACCCGCGCCCGGTCGCGGAGGAAGCCGCAGGAAGGCGCCACCGCCCTCTCCAGCCCCGCACCCCACTAAACGCCAGGCTAAGTGGCGCTCCTGACACGGGCAGCTGAGGGATGGTCGTCAGTTCTTTTTAGGAGATGGTAGCAGGACCACTCCTTCCCCGGTGGAGGATCGGGGGAGAATCTTTTGTTCTCCACTCCCCACTGCTCACCCCCGGGTGGGCAGCACCCTAATGTGGTTAAAGAAAGAACTGACACCCCCATTGCTGAGCACACAGAGTTCTCGGATGACAGTGCGCGCCGCCCACGGGCCTCGCCACTCTCGTCCCCCTCTGTCTCAGAGTTCTCGGATGACAGTGTGTGCCGTCCCCGGGCCGCAACACTCTCATCCCCCTCTATTGCCCGACCCCTGGCAGAGCAAGCCCCCGCGGAGCGCTGGTCCTTCCCTGGCCTCCTCTGTCAGGTTGCGGTTAATGACCGTGCCCCCACACCGGGCCGCTATGCCGTCCACGTCCGGGCCGGTCATTCCGCTTCACTGCACCACCGAGGGGAAGTCTGTGGTTCGCATGACCCCGCTGGCACAGTTCATGGGATACTGGCTAGAGCTTCCCAACCTGTCCAGCTGGGTCACACGAACCATCAGGCTCGGCTATGCGATTCAGTTCGCACGGTTTCCTCCCCGCTTCAGGGGAATCCGCTCTACATTGGTCGGTGGCAATGCCCCTATCATGAGAGCAGAGGTTGCTACCCTACTGGCAAAGGGTTGCTACCCTACTGGAGACTGTCCCTCCAGCCGAAATGAGGTCCAGGTTCTACAGCTCCTACTTCATTGTCCTGAAGAAATCCGGTGGGTTACGGCCAATAATGAACCGCTCCCTTCACAGGCTGCCATTCAAAATGCTCACGGCCAAACGCATCTTCGAGTGTGTGAGACCGCAGGATTGGTTTGCAGCGATCGACCTGAAGGACGCCTACTTCCATGTCTCCATTCTCCCTGGACACAGACCGTTCCTGCGGTTTGCTTTCGAGGGGCAGGCATACCAGTACGCGGTTCTCCCATTCGGGCTAGCCCTGTCTCCTCGCGTCTTCACGAAGGTTGTCGAGGCAGCCCTTGTTCCTCTACGGGAACACGCGGTTCGCATCCTGAATTATCTCAATGACTAGAGTCAGATCTGAGGTCGCTTCGAGACATTTATATCACCGGAGCCCTGAACTGTGCAGCCGACGAGCTCTCACGGCTTCAGCCCCTCCCTGGAGAATGGCGACTCCATCCCCAGTCGGTTCAGCTAATTTGGGACCAGTTCGGGGACGCACAGGTAGACCTGTTTGCCTCCCATGACTCGACCCATTGTGCCCTGTTTTACTTCCTGGCCGAGGGCACGCTCTGCACGGACGCACTGGCGCACAGCTGGCCACGGGGCCTCTGCAAATATGCGTTTCCCCCAGTGAGCCTTCTTGCGCAGACCCTGTGCAAGATCAGGGAGGACGAGGAGCAGGTCATATTGGTTGCGCCTCACTGGCCCACCCGGACCTGGTTCTCCGAACTTGTACTCCTCGCGACAGCACCTCCCTGGCCTATTCCTCTGAGGAAGGACCTCCATCACTTCCGCTAGAGCATCGTCCACGAGAAATGCCTACGCGTTGAAGTGGAACCTCTTCGTCAACTGGTGCTCTTCTCACCGAGAAGACCCCCGGAGATGCCCGATTAGTGTCGTGCTTTCCTTCCTGCAAGATGGGTTGGAGCAAAGGCTGTCTCCCTCCACCCTGAAAGTATATGTTGCCGCTATCGCTGCACATCATGACGCAGTCGAGGGTAAGTCTGTAGGAAACAACACCTGATCGACCTGACCCAATCCTCCTCGCCCTCCTTTCGTTCTCTCTTGGGACCTCTCAGTGGTTCTAACTGCCCTGCAGAGTGCTCCCTTTGAGCCTCTGCAATCAGTGGAGCTTAAGTTCCTGTCAATGAAGACAGCGCTCCTGGTTGCATTGGCCTCCATCAAGAGGATAGGGGACCTAAACGCATTCTCCGTTGACGAAGCGTGCCTGGAATTCGGGCCGGCCTACTCTCACGTGATCCTGAGACCCCAGCCTGGATATGTGCTTAGGGTTCCCACCACTCCCTTTCGAGATCAGGTGGTGAACCTGCAAGCGCTGCCCCTGGAGGAGGCAGACCCAGCCTTGGCACTGCTTTGTCCAGTACGCGCTCTCCGCGCCTATGTAGACAGAACGCAGTGTTTCAGGACCTCAGACCAGCTCTTTGTCTATTATGGAGGGAAGCTGAAGGGAAAGGCTCTCTCTAAGCAAAGGTTGTCTCACTGGATAGTGGACGCCATTGCTTTGACATACCAGCAGCAAGGTCGACCATGCCCCCTTGGTGTGACAGCCCACTCCACCCGGATTGTGGCTTCCTCTTGGGCTCTAGCGCATGGCGCCTCGCTAACAGACTTCTGCAGAGCTGCAGGCTGGGCGACATCCAACACATTCACCAGATTCTACAATCTCCGAGTGGAGCCAGTGTCCTCTCACGTACTCGCTTCAACCAGCCAGTACTAGGACCCGCTCAGGTGTCTTCGCTTGCTCGCCATTCCACTCCACGGACTGGATATGTGCGATATTCCCTCAGGTGAGCTTCCCCGAAAAGCCCTGAGTTCCTCCAGCACTGATGACGTCGATGCCAGTGTCTATTGCCTGCGCGTTGGCTAGGTGCCTCTGTGTGCATGGTCCCCCCTCTGGGCGACCCCCACATGTGTATTTCCACTGTAAGCCTCTCTGAGCATGTGTCTTTCCCTTGCCACCCCTGGGGTTGAAATATTCCACCCTGCGGGGTGGACACCCCAGTGTTCTCCATATGCACTTCATCTGTCATATGTGTATTGCGTAAGTCCCCCCCCCCCCCGGGTTGGCATTATTTGCATATTTCCTCTGCTTCCCAGTGTACCTTGGTATTCCTGTGTTAAGTAGGAGTCCTTCGTCCGTGACAGTCTCACGACAGGGAGCTCAGACTTACGCACGGCACTGGAAGACAGCTGAAGGTGGCGTGATTAGACTGGAACCCCATTCGTCGTCACGACGGAACTCGTAGTGACAACGAAAGGGAACGTCTCGGTTACGTATGTAACCCTAATTCCCTGAGTAGGGAACGGAGACGTTCCGTCTTCCTGTCACTTCCGCTGTACCGCGGGGATCGCCTGAGTTCAGTCTTGGCTCCTCAGTGAAGAAATATATCTGCATGTTGCCGGCGTCCTCCTTTTATACCCACGAGGTGGGGCGGAGTTGCGCCATGCAAATTCCGCAGACCCATGGCATTTATTTGCCATTGGCTCGTTTTGTATACTCTAAGCGAAACCCCATTCGTCATCACGGCGGAACGTCTCCGTTCCCTACTCAGGGAACGAGGGTTACATACGTAACCGAGACGATTTTATGTTGACTTCTTTCAAAAACATAAAAAAGTCTTACCAACTTCAAACAGTGTATATCTGTTGATTTATCATTCAATCTTTATATATGTATAATTTTCTATTCAATTAAATTTATCTTTATTTCCAGACTCAGGGTCCATTAGAGAAGAAGAACCAGTAATAGATAAATGACATTGGTTTGATATTGTGTTATCCAATGCAAAAATATTCATATTTTGTGTGTGACTTAAGTGTCCAAATACTTTAAGGTGTCAGTGTATGTTGTACAAAGTTGAAATGTATTTGCAACAATGTTTGCTATAATAAGAAAAAGCAAGATACTTGTGCAGTCCAATCACATTAGTTCACCTTAACAGAAACGTCTCTTTCAGTAACAGCAAGAGCCGAGTAGCACATGTATAGCACAGTAGGTCATGTCCACGTTTTAATTAGCCTATACTAGATACTGGCAGGATGTGTGATAAATCTGATCTAATCCTGCTGAACTCGGCTCATGTGAGCGAAGGAATAAGCCTTTACTTTGTTCTTTAGATGGAATTACAACTCAAAGGCATTTAATCTAAACTCAGGCTTATCTTACATAACAAGCCAAAGGTAATCTAAAGATGACAGAGGTGATCTATTTTGGCATTGGGACAGTTGCCATCTGAGAAAGGATTAATTTTGTACTTCCCACCTTGTTGACACTGATAGTGATGTACATGACCTATTGCAATATGAGTAACATGATATAAATGAGAGGTTTTACTGCCTCTGACGCCACCGTTTGTCGGCAAGGATCATATGTATTTAAAGTATAAGTCAGTATTTATCTAGATAAGATCATAAAGTCACTTAATTGGATCAGAGTATATATTTTGTGGATACAAGTTCCCTGAAATTCAGGTATCTTTAGTCACAATGATTAAAACCTCATGAGACTGTAATATGTGATCATTTTTAGACCGTTAAACTGTCGTGTTTTAAACCCTTTAAGTACATTTTTAGGTAAAATTGCAGCTGAAAACATACCCTACTGTTCAGTCTGTCACTGGAGTAGCTGGTGGGTATATTGGGCCCAGGAGGCTGACCAGTACTTTGTACTGTGGTCTTCTTAACGACATCCACATAAGACACTGGAAAAATCCCTTGTTTGTTTGTACCTGGGATCTTGCCCTCAAACCAGTTCTTATCCACCTGCCGCAACAGAATAACACGCTCGCCCTGGAAGACACCAACACAAGATATAAGGTGGTTTATCTGGTGGATCGAAAGCAAAATTGCAGTGCACAATGACAAAGTTATAACCAAATAGAACATATTTGATATTTAGTGTGGCTGTTGTGGCTGGCTGGGGCAAAAGTTTAGTTTTTTTAAGGTGTTTTATGTCTTGGCACTTTCTTCTTATTTGGTTAAAGCACAATGTTATAGTTCAGAACATTAGCATTCAGTAAAAGTGAGAATTATTTAGCAAAAGACATGTTCTTAAAGTGGTAAGAAACATTAAAAGGATAGTTCACCCAAAAATGCTCACCCTCAAGTTGTTCCAAACCTGTATGAGTTTCTTTTGTCTGTTGAACACAAAAGAAGATATTTTGAAGAATGTTGGTAACCAGACATTTTGATTGCCAACCAGTTTGATTGCCAACATTGAACAACTCATGGAACAACTCGAGGGTGAGGAAGTGATGACAAAAGTTTAATTTTGGGGTAAACTTTAAAGGAGTGGATTAATGAGCAGTTGCTGACACTAAAGCATATTTATGACATCAGTACAAAGAAAATGTTTACTTTTCTTAATGAAAGTTCCACATTAGTATCAGCATTAAAGTTGTAGTGGGCAATTGCTTCTCCAATTTCTCTGCTTTGGGCTGGAGGAGGAGGTCTCGCTGGCTGATGTCTCTCTGAAGGAGGGATTTTCTGTGAAGAGACACAGAAATCGGATGAGAATTTAGGCTACTTCAGAAGATAGTAAATAAGAATAACAATAATTAACAGTATAAATATATAGTGTTTCTATTAGTTAAACATATTTATCAATAAAGTACGCACCTCAACATATGAGATGGGGAAGATGCCCACATGGCCACGATATTCTCCCTCATACCAGTTATTATCTATCTGCCGAGTGATGTATACCGTCTCTCCTTTCTTAAATGTCAGCTCTCTGGAAGAAAAAAATTTTTTTTTAACTATATTCCATGTGGGTAAATAACAAAATGAAAGACATGCAAAGGAAAGACATAAATAATACATGCAATTGTACTAGTTGATTGAAGCACATCAAATGCAATAAGAACAGAAAGTTGCAAGTTGTTCTTACTTTGCTGTCTGTGCTTTGAAGTCATATATTGCTCTGGCTGGCAGTTTCTGTCAAGTGAACGAAGCAGAGCAATCAAACTTTAATACATGTTCTCATTATGTGGGTTTATTCACAATTTGACCAAAGCTTAGATAAAATATTAGAGTTTCTACTATAATTTTTCAGGAACATTACAGAGTGATGCATATTCCCTAACCTCTCTGACTTCAGGGGTTTGTTTTCTGCTCTGCTGTGTGTGGCTGCCCACATCAGGGTAAGAGTATTCTCTGGATGTGTCCTGATCTAGAAAGAACAGAGAAGTAAACAGATTCAAAGACAAGTCTCACAGAGATCCAACACTATTACATGCATGGGAACAAGCAAAAGCAAAGGAAGTAATGATTTGGGGCTTGATGAGAGAAATGTACACAAAATAAAAGAAAAAAAGGAAATATGAATATATACATATTTTATTGACAAATTAAAAGTAACTATTGTAAATAAGAAAGAATATATACATATTTTATTGTCCATAATAATGAAGTCAACTTCCAAGAATCATCTCAGAGGTTATGTTATACCATCCACTCAGATCCCCAGTATAGATCATGCGTATTTATACTAGAACCGCAAATGGTTAGCTGGCAACTGTGCTAAGTGCAGGCAAGCCCCCTTTCTCTGAACGGTCTTCATTTATAAACACTATTAACTATGCAAAAGTATACAGTGTCGCATGTCTTTAAGGTTAAAAAAAATCATAAACATTGACCTTCTCACAAAACAAATAAACTAAAACTTTAGGTACCGAGGCTGATCTCATCACCATCATATTAGACAGAGTGAACTGTGTTAACACTGATAAGAGAGTATGTTTCTTCCCAGGCCAATAAAATCTCAAATCTGTTTTTAGATTGCATGCTTCAGCTGCTCAAGTCATCTGTCTAAAGCTATTTATATAGACTGAAACTTTACAAAGTTACATTTCTTTTGTGGCAAGCCCATACACAAAGAAGAATTCCTCTAGTGTTTTGACTCCCAGACAATGCATGAACCTAATAAAATGTATACTTTAAATGCATAAAAGCATCTACCAAATACAGAAATGTATTGTAAATGGAGTAGGAAAATAACTTTAAAGAATTGTTTGGGGAAAAGAAGAAGAAAAAAAAGGACAATTTGATAAAATGAGAAAATAAAAAGACTAGATGAAGCAGAGGATGTGGGAATGAGTCATGCTCTCTGATGCTCCTTGCAACATAATGATTCCTTTCTCTAAACCAGGGGTGTCCAATCCTACTTCTGGATGGCCACTATCCTGCAGAGTTTAGCTCCAACCCCAATTAAACACACCTGAACCTGCTCATCAAGGTCTTCAGACTTACCTGAATCTTCCATGCAGATGTGCTGGGGCAAGTTGGAGCTAAACTCTGCAGAATGTTGGCCCTCCAGGAGCAGGTTGGGACATCACTGCTCTAAGCAAGCACATTAACAAACACAGATGGAACAATGCAATGGTGGAGGAGCAGAACTCAAACACAGGGGACGAAGGGTATTTAGGAAATCAAAGATGGATGAGTAGAATCCACCTTGATAGCAGAATTCAGAGTTGTGTTTCCTCTGGTTGTTGTTGCTGTCTATATGGTTGTGAGAGGCACTATGGGACAGTTGTGAGTACTCGGGTTGGTGAGTGTCCTGGCTGGGCATGCCATCAGGCTGTGGGTGGTAAGAGCGAAGTTGAATTGTAGGGCTGCCTCTCCCAAGCGCGTGCAGAGAGGAATTCCTCTCAGGAATGTCGGGAAGCAACTCCACCAGCAACCTATGGAGGATGGTGTTGTCCGGCAGGCTACCCCTGCGTTTCTCAGTGCGGATGTGGTCGTAGATGTCTTTTAGGGCAGAATCTAGAGCATCATACATGCAGCTCTTGGAGTTTGGTATTCGGGAAAAACTCAAAGGTGACAGGTTCTTCCGGCGGAAAGGCACTGGGCTGACCAGGAAGGCAAGCTTGCTGAGGCCAAACTCAGATTCCTCTACCCGCAAATGTTGCCTCCGGTCCTGCTTGGCCCTCTCGTGCTTGATCATAGTGGTGAATCGTGTGTAGGAAGCTGGGCAGCGGCCCCTGCAGGAGCTCACAAGCTGCCTGTGATAATGATGTTGGTGCCCCGATCCACAGAAGCTCTCTGAGGAGGCAAATGAACAGAGGTCGAACTCCCTCTCGCTGCAGAAGGATGAGCCCTCAATCTGGATAAAGTCACTAAGATCAGACACTACAGCATCATGTTCACTGTCTGAGTAGTCGTTGTGCATGGCAGAGTTTTGTAATTGGTCACTGGTGACTTGGATGTGGATTGGCACATGGGTGTTTATCTTGGGGTATTGAGGCCGTCCTTCAGGGGGATTCCTGGCTGGTGGTTCTTCATCCAGTAATGACTCAATAGAGAGGCTACGCTTGGGGCTGTTGATCCTCCTGAAAGAACCCCTGATCAGGCACTCATCTCCAAGATTTGGCATGGATTTGGACTTCTGGATCAGACTCTCATATTCAGAAATCCTGTTGTGCACCATGTTCCTAGGCACCGCTTCGTTACAGCCCTTGTTGCCATTGCATCTGTCCTTCCGCTGTTCGCTCTCATACTTATGGATCCTGGCTTTCACAGAGCAGATCACGGTAGAGTTTATCAGTTCTTGCCGGTTGATGTGATGCATCTTCTTGTAGAGTTTGAGGAACCCTGGTGCATCGTGGGCTGAGCGGTGCCTGGTCTTCTCCGTAAGATCCTCAGACTCTCGGACGTCATTGCATTGTGATGCCTCTACTTCCCCGTTGTGCAACAATGAACCAATGCTTTCTGAACGGGTTTGCACTTCTTTTCCCCTCCCCTCAGACAGGAGATCATCACAACTCCAGGATTTGAGCTTAGACGAGGTCTCTTCTGTGATCATCCAGTCTTCTGGGTTCTCTTGGGCTCTTTTCCAGCCTTCAGGGAGGCTGGAGAACCCATCTGAGAGAGCTGAGACAGCCATAAAACTGTCCTCATTTTGCTCTTTGTTTTGATATGTGGATTCTGAGGTAGCATGGTTTTGATTTTGACCATTTAAATGTGCTGTGTGCATATAGCTCACATCCCCACCTTAGATATCCAACACAAGCAGCATGGTAAAAAAAAAAAGAGAGACACGAGAAGACATTAAAAGGTAATTGATCCATGGGAGAGACAAGTAAGGACGTTTATAAAATAACCTGGAAGAAAACTGGAAAGAAATCAGACATCTTGATCAAGAAGCCCATGTTGAATAAAGAGGAAGCAATTGATATGCTACACTACACTGGGGCAAGATTGTACACACTAAATAATTCATTGAACTTTATTCATGCACAGGGATAGTCATTTAAAATTCTACTTGTGCTGCGAGGAGCAAAATGAATATTGTCAGTGAACCTTCCCCTGTTGTTTATTCTTTCAATAAGGTGAATGAATGTGACTGTTCGTCTGAGGTCTACCTTTAGTCCTGGTGGCGGCAGGGGAACCGGGGCTGATGAGGGGATTCCTCTGGGTGCTGCTGCTCTTGGGTAACTCTGGTGGTCTCATAGACGTTTGTGTTGTGCCCACACTGCTCTGAACCCTGGGCTGAGCTGTTGCAGGTTCAGATTTCCTTCTCCTCTTGTTATCACTTGTAGAGCTGCAGAATCAATGTCATTGAAGTAAAAAGAGTAAAAACACTGCTAAAAGATTTTCTGAACGTTACACTTAACCTGTTCTGTAGTGTTATGACCTGCTCCATACATCCACTGAGAATGACCTTGGGACCAGTCAGTTAAAAGTCATTGTAAAAATGTTTTCTGTTTTTAGATGTCCCATAGTTTGATATTTTCTATCTAAAAATGTAGATATTTTTAAAAATCTATGAAATTAAATGTATAGATTTTTGTGACGCATATGTCCAAATGTTTTTTTTGGGTCATTGATACACAGTAAACCTACCTTGATGGCCTTTCAAGGCCTGTGGATGGCTGATAAAGGGAGGTCTGAAACAGATGAAGAAGAAAGAGCAGGGTGAATTCCTCATTTAATGTCCACAATTACGGTACAGTAGGTTCCTTGATGCCTAGAGCTCTCCAAATCTACCAATGGTTAAAAACAGTGAAACTTCTTATGTTTGGATACGGAGACATGGGCTGTCCTTTAAAAAGCCCAGCCATTCCCAGGACAGCTAGACGCATTAGATCACTTACAAGGGTTTCTATGTCGAACAAAGCAGGGAATTCCTTGTACGCATGGCTGGAGTAGATAATCATCTTCCTGTTTGCTGAAACTCTGAGCAGTGTTATCTGGAACAGCTCTTCAGACCAGCAGCAGACGCCCCTTGCGTTTTTTTAACCCTCTTTAAAAGTAGCCCAAGCATGCAGTACCAGGAATGTCTCCACAGAGTGACACATTTGCATCTAGTCAACATAAATACAGCTCTGAGTGACAGATACCACACTACACAGCTCAAAATTTGGCTGCAAAGCCTCTGTGACCATTTTTAGCAATTCTTTGTTTGGATTTACAGCATTCCTCAAACCATAACTGTTATTACATCGGACTCTAAGTTATATTCTTTCCTTACAGTGGTCAGTAGCAATTGACAGGAAGCAATTCATTTAAAAAAAAAGTCATTTGAAATTTTAGGGCAAATTCACTCACAGATGCACCACTTTTGCATGTGATAGTTATATGGAAAACATTGCGTCTTGTTCACTACCCAGTTCAGTTTAACCATTATTCATAATTAATTTTTGCAGTTGACAGCCAGCAAACTATATTTACAATGACAAAAAAAAAGCCCCTGAGTGAAACAGGATATGTAACATGATACTGTACAGGGCATGTCCATAGATCCTTCACCTACTACAAACACATGGACAAAATCGACCGATGAGAGCCAGGAGGAAGTGCTCCTGTCTCATTATAAATAAACAATGGAACAATAGACAAAAATGTTATTATGACAAAAAAAGAAGCTGACGCGGTTGTAGATGCAGTACATGATTCTTGAGACATGGAACAAAACATGTCTCGCACTTTCACCTGCCATTACTTTTGAAAATAGCAGCATTTTCACTTAAATAATGATCAGAGATGATCACTAGAATGCTCTTAACACAAATTTACCATGCCATCCTAATATGCAGCCAACTGTTTATTTAATCAAAATTATAAAATTACATGAGCTGTATCCCAATTTGTATACTTTTACAGTATAAATACAGTACTAAATACAGTAAAAAAGACCCTGTAATACAGGCAAAAGGCATAAGTTTTATATCACTGTCACTCTTGTAAAGAAATAATTTTTCCTCATTTTAAGTATGCCTTTATACATATTTGATATGCCCATTATTATTATTTTAAATCAAATGCACATTATTTATGCATCTCAGAGTGATGAGAGTTATGACAAAGGAAAACACGCATTTTGTGAGAAGCAGGAGGTGGCAAATTAAATTAATAACTCTGAACATGATTAACAGAATGATCCAAAGTAATTATTCTGTACATAAGCTTTTATTTTGTCAGTTCTGATGTCTAATAAGTCCCATATCTCAAGGATCGGATTCATTCTTTCATTCTTTACCTCTGCGCAGAATCGAGGTGCGCTCGCGGGATTGTAATCAAGACGTTTTTTGGGAGGCTTCAACCAGAGGTGGGATAGAAGAGGGGAGGAGCAGAGAAACAGTGACATAACAAGAGAGAAAGTAAAGTCACATGACTGAGGAGATTGAAGAACAATGTGACGACCACAAACTGAAGTTGCACATATGTAACAAAAAAACTACATACTGCAGTACATCTTCTTTTACATTATCACAACCTATACCACGCCAAGCCAAAAGGTGATGATACACAGGGCAACTTTTTGAGCAATGTTGCTGGGCAATGTTGCCGCCAACGGACAACCAGATGAGACACAGGGCTCACGACCAATCTAAATTCTCCAGATAGAAATGTATTGCCCATTTTCAATGGGAAAGTGCCCAGGCAACAATTGCTCGGCAAGATTGCCCAGCAACATTGCTCAAAAAGTTGCCCTGTGTATCATCACCTTAAGACTACAGAACTTCACACACCTTGCACAAAGAGTAAGACAAAAGTGAAACATCTAGTAGTTTGTAAATCAAGCAAACAGTAAAAGTCATGCAAATGATAGTAAAATTAATTCCACAACCGATTTTATAATCAGTGAACAGTAGTTTAATGTGTATAAAAAACAAGAAATCAAAGCCTTAAATGCAAAGACTAAAATGCTGGTAAGAGTAAGCGAGGCTCATTATCAAACTCCATCGTATGTGTTACAGCGTCCGGAATTGTCTGGTCATTTCAGACATAACCATCACGGGACGACAGCATGTACAGCACGTATCTGACCTTTCCAACCCCACACCAATCACAAGCGGCATGCTAGCAGCACCAAACCAAATCCACACTTACCGGCCGCCCAAACTCCAGTTCAGCAAAGAACTTATACCATGGTTCATTCTCTAAATCTAAGTCCTCGGGTCTTAAGTTACTTGTCTGGTGTTGAGAATGAAAGCAAATGAGAGAAGAAGATGAAAGGAAGGGATGAACTGAGGTAATCATGGGAATGTGACAATCAGATGTAAAATGAAAAATGTCTTCAGCTGACAATAAGTTATGAAAAGTTCAGCAGAGTTCAAAACTTTTATAATATGTTGAAAATAGCAACAGAGCAAAGGCTGTTTTTTTTATCCCCCCCCCCCCCATCCCATCCAGCAGAGGGCAGCGGCACATAACAAATGCTCACTGCACAAGGACAAACTGCTCCAACAGGAGCAAATTGGTTTCTCCAACCTTATTAGTGACCTTGACCACATTACGCTCTAATGGACCTGCAATTTATGTGTTCTATTGAGTGACTCTACACAAGCTTGATGAAGCACTTCCGCTCGATTAGGGCAAACGTTTGTGGTGATTCTTTTAACATATACAGAATGCTCATCATGTAATTACAACTGTTGCCATGTATATTGTCAATACAATTCCATTCATATATAAGAACAACTCAGTTTAGTCAATCAGTATATGGTGTATCATGCCTGAAGCACTGCTGACACTGTGGATTCACCGATTGATAGTATTTCATTAGTTGCATCTGGTGTATGATCTGTCAAAGTCATGGGGCATTAATTCTAAGATCAATACGTTTGTGCCTTCAAAAACTAAACTGAAATTGAAAAACTGCCTCATAAACTTTATGAACTTTGTGCTGCTAACTTCAAACAAACCATAAATAATTAATTTACCTTTAAAACTAAGCTCTAAATGTATTTATCTCACTTCATTCAATCTGGGTCTTTTTAAAGCTTCATGCCAAAATTATAGCATATTAACATTGAAAAACCATTGATTATTTACCGTTCTTTCTTGCTCTAAAATAGATGATTTCCCCGGCTCATAGTCAAAAATACTCCTTGGCTCTGCTCTGTATTTCCGTGTGTCAACCTTTCTATCAGGAGGTCCCCACTCATTCCTGGGAGACATGCAAATAAAAACAAATATTGCCTGTAAATTTTGCTGTAAGATGCATGATCAAATCTTTTCCAAATCTGAAAATCCTTAAAAAAAGTTTGCCTGAAAAATGGTTCTCACATGTCAGGTGTGCTCCTGCCTCTCTGTGGTGCCTCCCTTTCACTGGATCTCTGCTGTGTGGATGCTGATGTGGGCAGAGGAGAAGGGAGAGAAGAGGCAGCAGGTACCCTGAAACTGTATACGCCATTATCAGAGACACTCTTGGTGATGGGCCGGTAGGTGCCGGTTTTAGGTGCAGGATGGGCCTGAACAGCATTAGGGGCAGCATGCTTATCTGAAAGAAATAACAATACATATCAATATGGTTTCAAAAAGCAGTAAAATAATAATAATTTTTATATATAAACTGTATATATCTATAAATAATCTATGCAGAAATATATTTTTATTGAAATTACAAAATCATTTATTATGACATAAATTATTGTTACTGTTTTAAAAACAATAAAGAATACAAATAAATAAAAAAAGTCAATTATACTTATTGCAACTGGTTTATACTAGTATCTTTTATATTTTTTTTTGGCAATAATATGTTTGCTTTACTGTAGTTAAAGAGAAGAGAAACCTTGTTTGGAAATAGTTGTACCAGTACTTGTAACAGGGTCTGTGGCAGTACGGGATCCAGACCACTCGTTCTCTGTGAAAACAGATAAGCTTTTTTTATTTATTTATTTCATTAACACAATTTACATAAAGAGTCAATAAATCATCAATCCTTCTACCAAAACATGTTTTTGTCTTACTCTTATTCAATATGGTAAGCCTATTATGAGTGTTTATATTTTTGATCTAACGGGATGGTTTTTGTCTCGTCATATCCGTAAATAGAGAAAATTTCCTCCGGCTACTTTGACGCATGTATGGTGAGGGAGTGGAGTTTAGTTCTAACGAGAAAGGTTAACATGGAACAGCTAAATCTCGAACGTCCGGGAATCAGCCGTTTAAAAAAAATGCAGAACAGAGGAGAGTCTGCTGGCAAAAAGAGAACGCAACAGAGCTCTTAATAAGACTACATTTGCTTGGCTTTTCGGAGATGGCAAGAACTGAGAGATTTGAAATGTTCTAAAAGCGATGAGGAGATGGCGTTTTTATTGCTCAATAGGTAGGTAAGGTTTAGTTTAGTTTAGGTAAGGTATTTTATTGAACAGATAAATTGCCATATATAGCTCTCTAACAGAGTTAATTGTAAAGCATTATCGATTGTAAAGGGTCATTTCATCATGCTGTGCTGGATTTTTGTGCTGGTATAGCTACAGTAACATCTTCAGATATTCAGCTAATCATATTCATCCACACAGAGCCGAAGCACAACCAAAACAATGTTCTTCTGCAAAATGGATTTAGTTTTGTTTTTTAACCGGTAGAGGGCCACAAGTTACATAGTGTACCTTTAACATGGATTGCACATATTAAACAAGACCTGCATTACAGAGTCCTTTACACTTAATAATGTAAACAGTCTCATTAACACGATGTGGGAGTAAGATAATAAAAAACATAATAAGACGGCAAAATTACAGTGCTGATCCTTTGACCCCTGTCATCTTTTAGGCACACCCCCTGACAGTCCATTTCCAGAAATGAACACACTTGCTGAGCAAAGTTTTGTTGTCACTCCTCATTAGATGGCCCTAGGTTGCACCTCTCTCTCTCTCTCTCTCTCTCTCTCTCTCTCTCAAAAAAAACAACAACAAAAAAACTATCCCTTCAGCAGACAGGTCCGCAGTCACAGAAAATACAGGTCTTTATTTTTTTATCTGACACAATTAAAGGGGTCATGAACTGCATTTTTTTTTATCTTTTCCTGAGGTGCACTTATGATGTTAGTATGATTTTTACAAAATGTCATAATTTAGAAATAAAGGCCATTTTCTACCCTGATTTTAGCCCTCTGATTTGAACGCCCTGTTGGAAGGGGTGTATATATTAATTATTCTGTAATTCTATAATTCTATAAAGTGAAAATAATGCTCTACTGTATAAATAACTATTCACATAGTTGAAAATAAATAACCACTTTCCTAGCATAAGGATCCTTTGGAAGGTAATGTTATTTTTAGCCAGTGACCCTGTATCTCTCTTCTCTCCTTCTCATCTCACTAATTCACACGATGATGTAGAAATAGGCGTTGACTTTCTTTGGTTGCACTATTATGTCATTATGTGACAAAATTCAAAACAAGTCGTTTTCGGAGCTTGGTTTTAATAAAAGCTGTTTTTAGACAAAGGAGGAAGTTTTAAGTGCTGAAACAAGATGTTTTTATAGAACAATGACCTCTTACATGTCAAAAATCAAGGAAAATTTGATTTCTCAATTCATGACCCCTTTAAAAAATCACAATAGCAATGAGACAAGTGTTCTGTATATCCCTTGCATTCATAAAACAAAATAGTATCTGTTTATGTCAATACATTTTAAATGTACACAATAACACAATCTTTAATCCTGTTTAGTTTGCGAAAAAATTATTTAAATTCTTATGTTGCATAAATGCTCTAAGAATAGCTTTTAAAATGTATAATAAAATACGTTAGTATGTCAGTGTATGACTAGAACATTCCTTCTAATAACCACATAAAAGGCTTGTTCTAATAAGGGCTTTTTAAGACTTCTTTATTTACATTTATAGGACATGCAAGGTATAACGTTTTAAAATAAAATGAAGGTAAATACACAAGATCCAGTCTTACCTGATTTAGGCACCACATGAATCTGTTTGAACATGGTCTTGTACCAATCTTTTGGCCTGTCAACAGTCTAAAACAATACACAAAACAAAAATTTTTAGATTACAGGCATTCCCAGTCCTTACAGATTAAGATTCCAAGGTCCAAAAACATAGTTTAGAAAACAAATAGCAACCCGAATGTGCTCCATGACCTTGAGTCCAAAACTCGGGATGCAAAAGCCTTCTATAAAAATGCCGATGCAACTGGCCTCTCTATGTTACGCTGAGAGAGACACATCACTGTCTGCTGGTCCATCAATGATGCTGAGCACAGCTGCCCGTTTCCCTGGGGCTAAATAAAACTCAGTGTGGGAAAATGCAATTTAGCGCACAAATCAAAACAGCCAGTCCCATGTGACCAGAGACCGATTGAAGATTCATTTTGGAATTAACAATTACAGGTAAGCACTTCCTAAAATTTCCCCAGAGCCAATAAAGAGTCAGACAAGTTTTATCAAAATTAATGCTACGCTTTTAGGCAAACAAGTTTTTATATATATATATATATATATATATATATATATATATTATTATATATAATATATATATTATTATAAAAATGTCACATTAAAACTTTCTTATAAACTTTACCATGCATTTATCATATGTGTTACTTTTCAAATGCCTTATCATAGATTACAGATTTTTATTGTTGTGCCCTTGTACCAGATCCAAATTTCAATTATAACTATGAAAATATTTATGAATTAATACATTAAAATATACTAACACAAAATAAATTATACCAAAATGTATTTGAAATGCATTTATTTTATGCTAAGTATACTATATTTATGTACTTAATATAAATACCCAGCAATTGTACTGTTGGTATTAAATTGATATACTTAAAGTCTGCTAGATTGGAACAACTAATTTTGTACTTAATGCACTTTAGTTATCCGTAAATAGTGCTGAGGTCCAACTAAAGATAAACTTACTGTAAGTACTGGTATATTTAATTGTGCTAAAGTGGAACTATTGCAAGTATACTTTAGCTACACCATAAATATCTTGCATTTAAAGACTGCTATTACAGAGATCATATTCTTACTAATAATGATATTAAAACACATTTTAGGCTTAATATTGAGAAATGTGCATTGTGCAATAAAGAAGTACTCCCAAAAAAGTTGAATTATAATATTGTAAGTCTCAAGGGATATGTTAGTAAATATGTTAACCGATTTGTAGTATACTTAGTATGAAATAAATATATTTTAAATATATTTTGGTATATATTTTTTTCACTAGGGTATTTTTTTTATCAATTTAGAAATATCATTCATTACTAGAATATTTTTACTGTCCATTATCTGCAGTTAAAGTGTAATGTAAGTTTCACATAAAGTGTAACAAAAAAATAAAAATTATATATATATATATATATATATATATATATATATATATATATATATATATATATACACATATTTGTGTGTATTTAGGATACATAAAATACTAGCTAAACAAGGATTATATCTATTCTCAGATGCACAGCATAATATGGGGTTACACTTTATTTATCATTAGTGTATTAGTAGACTGTTAGGTTAGGGCTAGGTGTTAGGGTTCAGGTTAGTAGAATAGTTTTTTTTTTATGTTATTTTATATTAATTGTAAAGTTACTTATAGTAGAATGTCTGTTGAGGAACTATCAAAATAAAGTGTTAGCAGATATTAATCAGACAGTCTACTACTACTCTAATGAATGTTAGATGACGTGTTGTTGCAAAGGTACTTAGAGTTAGTAGATATAATAATAATACAAAAATAAAGATACCAAATATGGAAACAAAAGATTAACATCCCAGAACAGCATTCACTCACCGTCCGTATGGCAACGGGAATCCCGGACTCATCCACAGGACCGATGACAGTATATTGCGGAGCTTTCCCTGTTGTTTCTTTCCTGTCAGTATGTGGTGCTCGTGCAGAAGGATCCACGTTGCCGTAGATTGGGGTGCTAGACTCAGAGGCTGATGGGTGGAAGACAGGGTCAAGTTGGGGTGAGTGAGTTTTTAGTAATTCCCATGGAACTAACCAACATTCCCATGTTCGTAACTGTGAAATACAGGCAGGTCAGGGATGCAGTGCACACTGTAATTCCAAATCAGGAGAAAGAATCCATAAATATGTTGATTCCAGTATTCCAGGATAGAATATTAAACATAGAATAGAAAGCAGCTCTACACACAGTCCGACACGTACAGGCATCCAGACTGAAGCCTTTTGGGGGAAAAACAGCAAAATGCGCTCTGCAAAACAAAGGCCAGCCCCACGCATACAGACGCTCTAATCCCAGTGTCTCAGCTCCTCCCTCACCCCAACTGCTCCGTCGCTCAGATTTGAGTTTAATCCCCAGCATTTGCCACTTGGGATTAGAGAGATCGCAGCAGCACGCTCAGAGCGGACCAGTCCAGATACGCTTAGTGTCACATGGCCAGTAAACACCACTACAGTCAGGTCACGCTTTCTTACTCATTAGTACTTCATTAGAGCCTGGCACATCAACAGTGATTTATCAGAGATCCTTTTTACAGCTGTATTGCAATGCTTATGACATACACTTGGCAGTACAGCTGTTTCCAGGACAGGTGGATGGTAAGAATTACTTAAACATCAACAACAGCCATTCTAGAATATATCTATTTTTACGGTTCTGCTACACCATGTCATGACTAATTATTAAAGCATGCAATGTTCACAAATTATGCTACTTATTAGGGCTGGGTATCAACAAAGATTTCCTGATTTAATTTGTTTCTGATTCACAAACTCTTGATTAAATTTTGATTCACTTCATTAGGGTATATTTCAGTTATAATGTTAATTTTGCTAACATAAGAAATACATTTTCTCACTCACAGGTCAGTGTTTCAGACTGATTAAAACTAGTAATGAGTCTTATTGAAAAGTTTACTTTAGGAATCAGCCATAAACGAAACAAAAATATATAGGAATATACTGCAAGATAAAAATGTGATATAATACATTTCCATATATGACAAACTAGTATTTTTTAATATACGGTAACACTTTATTTTGATGGTCCACTTTTGACATTCTATTGACTATATGTAATGTTGCACCCCCTTACGAAAAATAAGTTTATTCAAGTGTTCTATTAGTATACTTCTTTTAAATTAAAAATAAGAAAGTATACTTTCAGTCTACATTTTATATACTTCTCAGAAATATACTTTATGTACTTATCAGAACTATACTTAAAATTACACTTAAGTGGACTTGACTTATACTGGTAGAAAATACCAAGTATATTTGGCCTGTACTTGTACTCAAGTATACTTTTAAGTATATCTCGATCAAAAGATTAAGTATTCAAAGTATACTAGGCTTGTAGTTGTGTTAACTCTTTTGATCGAGTAGCCTATTAAATATACTTGTTTTACATAGTTTTTCATATACAGTCTTATGAAATTTTGTGTAGGCTAGTCCACTGGTAGTGCACATAGGAATTTACTTTAATTCTACTTTACTCTTTCCCCACCATTGAATGAATTTTCCAGCTATCCATGTTTTCACTGTTATACTGTAGGGGGCGCTGTGACACATCTTCTAGTACAGAATCTCCGGATCAAAACACAGGAGAAGAAGAAGATGAAACAAGTGATAGAAGAGTGCTCACTCAAATGTAAAATAACGTGATCATCAAACATTAAACAGCGTGTAAATCAAAACTGCTTAATGTTTCGAAATGAAATTTCGAACCCACGAGGAGAAAACGACTGTGAAGCTTTGGGGTTGTTGGACTCGATCTACTCCATCTGTGTTTTGATCATCGTTCTGAATCTGATCAAGGCGTAGTCTGACAAAAATGTGATTTTCACAACTTTTTTGTTTAAAATGTTGCCTTTCTTTATGAAACTTACGTACATTCAAGTGTTGATAAAAAGTATGCATGTAATACATGTTTTAATAATAAAATGTTTTTAAAATTAGTTAAAGTACAGTTAAAGGTATTTTTCAAGTATAAAAAATAATATCTACACTTGAACAAAGTACAGTATACTGCAAGTGCAAAAATAATATATAAATAGTAAACTATACGTATAATGTTATGTTCACTTAAAGAAAACTTACAAGTATACTTGCAGTATAAATGACTAAACTAATAGTTTACTGAGAGTACACTTCAGTGTGTATTTTCATAAACTAAAACATGTATTAAAATAGTAAACAACTAGTATACTTATAAGTTCACTTGTAGTACAGATGCATTACAAATGAGAAACCTAGCAGTGTACTTAGTTTACTACTGTTACACTTATAGTACACTTAAACGTATACTTTATATACTAAAAGTGGGCCAATTTAGTCCCAAGCACTATTGAAATAGTACACTTACAAGTTTACTACAAGTACACATTGATATTAGTATACTTACTACATAAAGTATACTTAAAAATATACTTGAACATTACTTAAGTATACTTCATAAATGAACTTGAAGTATACTTCTTTTTCGTAAGACTCTGCTTAATATCTGCTAAACACTTTGTTTTGATGGTCCCCAACAGTTATTCTACTGACTATAAGTAACTTTGTAAGTACATGCCAACTTATCTGAATCTAACTCTAACTCTACCTCAAAATGCCCACTAATACTCAACTAATACTCTCATGAGAATTAGTTGACATGTAGGTGCAACGTTACTCATGGTCAACAGAATGTCTAAAGGGGACCATCAAAATAAAGTGAAACCCAATGTACTGCAATATACTGTATGAATGAACCATGTATGGCTATATATTGATACATATAAAATTAGAGTCAGCTTATGACAGTAATTTGTTCATGAATCAGACTGCTCTGATCACGGTTGGTCACAAACTGACCTATAACTTATTTATCAATGTTGGGGAGAAAATTGTTCAGATTGTAAATATATTTAATATGGTTATATAACCTGTGGCTGTGGTTAAATTTTCTACAAACTGAGATGCAATTTACCAGTTTCTTTGTTCTTACAAATGATGAAATCAATAATGAAAAGAGCACAAGAAGAGCACAGGGAAGTGTTTGATTAACTTCAGGACTCACCAGTGGTTCTAACGTGCTGCATGGCTGTAATACTAGGACTCAGTGAAGGAGGAGGGGGGTATGTTAAGGGAGAGAAGGGTCTTTGGAGGTGACTACGAGGACTTGCTGGTACAGTCAGACCCCCGTTCACAGTCATCTGGCCCTGTATAACACAACACAGAGACACTATTAATTGAAGAACCTTTAGTCATAATACATTACACTGAGATCGAACTATTATGCCACAGATGACATCTGTTGGCCTTAATAAAATTGACAGGATAAAAAACAGAACACGGAAAACAAAACCACCAAAGACCTGTGGATTGACTAGTAAAATAAGCAAACAAAATACAGTGCCCACAAACAGGGAAGATATTCAAAGGGGGTGGGGGTGTGGGTGGGGGGGGGGCAGTGGGTTTTAGATTTTGGAATTAATTATTTCCAGGAAATAGTTAGTATTAAGTGTTAGTATACAAAAAGAGATTCCACAGGAGCAGTACAAGAAGAAGTCTCAACTAAACCATGTTCTCCCACACCTAAAATCTTTGACAAAGACATAGTGTGACAAAGACAAACTGAGCATTGACACAACATCAAGACAATCTGCATGGCAAAAGGTGTTAGAGAAGACCCTTGAGATCACTGATGCAGAGTTGATGTGAATCTAGAGCAGAGGTGATGTTAGTATTTTTATAATCCCACAGAAGAAATGCTGATTGCTGATAGAAAATGCTGATAAATCTGAACACAGGACAAGTGATATTGGTGTTTGTTAAACTAGCTCCAAAAACGCAGAGGAATGGGACCAAATTAGAAACAATTGACAACAAGTTTGTACAGAGCAAGTATAAATGAGCTAAAGGAGTTTTCAAAGGGATAAGAGAGGGAAAAAGAACAGAAAATTCTTGAAAAAGGGTGAGACAGTAACAATAAATATTGTTCAAAGTTTTGGGTTGGTAAAATTTGTTAATGTTTTTCGAAAGTCTCAAGAAAATGCACACCAAGGCTGTATCTATTTGATTAAAAATACAGTAAAAATACAATTTAAAATCACTGTTTTATATTGTAATATATTTTTAAAATGCAAATTATTCCTGTGATGGCAAAGCTGAATTTTCAGCATCCAGTCTTTAGTGTTACATGATCCTTCAGAAATCATTCTAATATGCTGATTTAAGGCTCAATAAACATTTATTATTATTATTATTATTATCAATGCTGAAAAAAAGTAATGCTTTTTAATTTTTATGAAAACTGAGATACATTTCTTTCAGGATTCTTTATTTGAAACAGAAATATTTTGTAACATTAGAAATCTCTTTACTGTCACTTTTGATCAACTTCCTTGCATCATTGCTACAAAAAAAAGTAGAAATGGAAGTAGGAATATTTATAAAAACTGACAAAGAAAGAAACAGTAAGACAGACATGACAGAGTTTTGAACTGCCGGTGAATAGTTACATCAGTGGTGCTAGCTGCAGGGATGTGTAACCACATGTTGTCTGTGACCGCACTCATCTGGCTGAGGGTTGGAGAAGGGGTACGAGAGCCACCCTCTGTGCCAAGTCCACACGCCCTCAACTCCTCCAGCACTGCTGTGGATGCTTCGCTCTGAGTGCGGGAAGAGCAGCGGCTCTGCCCCAGTGGAGGCTCCGAGCCGGGAGAGGGAGGGCCTGGAGAAGGGGTCTCTGGGTGAAGGTCAGGTGCTCTGGAGCTGATGAAATCGAGGGAGAATCTGAGCCGATTAGGGGGTGAGTGTGAGGTCAGTGCTGTTCCAGGATAGGTTTGTTTAAGAAGGACTGGTACCTCAGGCTGAATGACAGAGAGGAGAGTGGCACAGATGAGACTCAGCAGTTGGCACAGCGCGTGTGAGAGATGAAGTGATGTGATGCAGCGAAAGGCTGTGCGTTAGAGAGGATGGAGGGGTTACAGATCAAAATATTATTCCAATGTTGCATTAAAGCATAAGGCTAAAAGAAGTTTAAAACTTCATCAAGATCACAATGAGGTGACAACCAATTCTAAGCTTTTAAAGTCACATTTGTATTGCAGAAAATATGTACATGTATATATAAAATAAATAACAAAACATTGAAATGCCATGGAAAATGTCATATTCACATTATTTGTATATATATATATATATATATATATATATATATATATATATATATATCACAAGTAATGCATTGCATAATCAAATTACTTTTTTTAAAGTAACTAGTAAAGGAACGCATTACTTTTAACGAAGGTTATTGACTGACACCTCTTTTATCCCTATGTTAAGAGAAATCTAGAGTAAGTGCAGATGCGTTGTGTGTGCTGTGTGTAAACATGATGGATATTGTAGTTCTAGACTTAAAGCATTTACTCATCTTGCATAAAAATAGATTCAGTATTCCTCAAAATGAATAAAAAGAGTCCAAATGCAAAGTGAGAAAATTACGCAACCCTGCAATAATTAAATAAGTTAAATTACACAAATAGACTTTATGTATTTAAACTCACTTTATTAACCGGTGTCTTTGCTGCTGCCCTTTGATGATTAAATTAAAACATACTAATAAGCAAAATGACTTCAGATGAACATCACATTTGTGTTTAATTTTTTATTGCTGAAGTAAGAGTGTTGAACTTTCTTCTCCTCGTCCTATTCATCTGCGATTTAGAATGAAACGCCCACTTTCAATTCTTTAAAGGTTAGATTTTTGCAATTTTTTTGAATGAAAGATCAAAAGGATAAACAATGCATATTTATTTTTTACTGCCATTTTTGATCATATTTACCAGGGGTGCCATTAATTCTGACCACCGCTGTACATATACATATCAAAAAATATAAATAATACATTTTGATAAAAAATACAGTAATATTGTGAAATCGTATTCAATTTAAAATAAACTTTTTTTATGATTTGAATATACAGTATAATGACAGGAACCTGAATGTTCTTCAGCAAAATGAAGAAACTGCGTTAGTTATGTTAGCTAAAACACAGCATGGCGTAGGGGAGGGTGTTATTAAGCTAATGCATATGTGATTACGAAATCCGTGACATATACCACTGGAGGGGCTGCAGATGGCAGTGGAGGGCAGGGGCGTGAGTGGCTATCCGGGAGGTCCATCCTTTTAGGAGGGGTAGGGGGTCTCAAAGACAGTGCCTGTGAGCGCCATCCCGATATTTGTGGCACAGGGTTAATGCGAATGGAGAGGGAAGCTACGTGTCTCTCCAACTCCCTAGATGAAGGGTGCAAGTAGGACTGCCCTGCTTGTGAAGAGCATGAGATTTGGTCCTCTGTGGACCGCAGTCTGTGGGAATGGACACTATGCTCTTGTGCCTGATTAAGGAGAGTGGGAAGTAGGATATAAGAGCACAGGTCAGATACTGTTGTTCTGTGGTGATTGTCTCATTGAATAAGGGTGTGGATGTGGTTGCCTTGGAGAATAATCTCACTGAGATAAACAGTTGATTGGTATAGTAAGGACCTGTATAAGGCGGTAAAATTAATCGGCGGTAAAAATCAGCAGGGCACAACTTGTGTGACAATGAGAAAACAAACATATTACACATACAGATGAGATTGGATTAAATATTATAATTCATAAATTCTCTGTAGCTGGAAAGGAAATTGAGATAGATAGATAGATAGATAGATAGATAGATAGATAGATAGATAGATAGATAGATAGATAGATAGATAGATAGATAGATAGATAGATAGATAGATAGATAGATAGATAGATATCACAGTTATCATAAATCCATAATAGTACAGAGGTTCATTCAAGTCAGTTGAGAGCTTTTCTTTGTGCTCAGTTTTCAAACTGAGCAGTATACGCTAGAAAAGGGTGTGACCGGTACAGTTAAAAATGTCATTAATAAAACCTGTCGAATGGACTTCCACAGGGGTTTCCTGTGGAAGGAAAACCTCCAGCAACAGAAAGGATAAAAAAAACAAATGAGTGAAGTAAACACAGCAGAACGTACTGGTGTGGGAGACTTTTTATCCTGAAAGTTGGGCCTGACACTTCTGTAGCCTTTAGCTGCCAAAGAGGAAGAGCACAAGTCACCATTTCTCAGACCATCACTGGTGCTGCTGCTGGGTCTCCACAAATCTAACAGGAGACAACAAAACAAAACATGTTTAATATGCATACAAAATATTTCACCACAGAATGCCACTATTGACCAGTAAGAAAGAATAATATGAGAAAGCTGAGCAGTAACAGTTAGGCTACATTGTTTTCCAAAGCATATGTACTTGTTTGTAAAAAATATATTAAATAAATAAAATAAAGACTGCTTACCTGAATTGTTGGATTGTGATTCAGAGTCTATGCACAGGTGAAATTGAGATAAGAGAACTTTGTTAAACACTAGCAAGAGATCTACTTTTCACAGTGAAATGAGGTACACTCTTAGGGCCAGATTTACTAACAGCTTGTGCCAGCGCAAACCCTCTTTTGGCGTTAAAAAACTACTGTCAGGATTTACTAAAGGCACGCAGTAAACAATTAGCGCTGAAAATGCACAGACAGGGTTATTCTTGCGGCTGACCTTATTGCATATGCATTTGTAGGAGTTTCCCTTTCAGACACAAAATGTATGGGAGGAGAGTATATAAATTAATAACACAAGGTGATTTATTAAGGTTTGCGCTAGTCAATTTACTGGTATTTGCACCAAAAAAAAGCATGTCTTAAACCAGATGCTAATTTGTGCTGCTCTTGATAGATTACGTCAGTCATTATGGAAATGATCCGGATGCATCTGTGTTCTTTAATTTGTGTGTCGTCAGTAGATCACGCGCAGAACTTTCCACTACCATCTGCGTCTTTTTGAATTGAGCTCAAGCTAATTTGCCCTGTTAAGTAAATCTGGCCCTTAAACATAAAAGTTATTTATTGGCATCAATGTTTTCATGAAGAACCTTTAACATTCATAGAACCTTTCCTCTGCAAAAAGGGTCCTTTAAGCTAGAAAAAAGGTCCTTTAGATTATTAAAATGTTATTTACACTTAGAAAATTATTGTTATTAAAAAAAAAACAATGAACAAAGTTCTTCTTTGAAGAACAAAGAACACTGAAAGGTTCTTTGGGAAACCCAAAATGGTTCTTTTATGGCATCGCTGTGAAAACCCGCTTTTGGAATCTTTATTTTAAATAATATATTCACTCATTACTTATTCATGTTTTACTGGACTATGTGGGTCTATAGTGCGCAAATGTCATAATTTATTCCAAACCACTGCTTTAACTTTTACAGCAGATGAATGGAAGAGAGGAAAATATACTGTGCGAGAGGAGACGGGGGGAAAAGCCTGAAGTATACAATTGTTGCCATGGAAGTGCACAACTATGGCAACAATCTGGTCACTGTGAGCTGCTTTATCCCTTTAAGCAAATGAAAGGAAAGCTCCAGCTCTCGAACAGCCCTTAAGTAGCTGCAAGCACAAGTTTGAGATGGCGAGCAAGGGTAATAGAGAGAAAGAAAGACAATCAGGGAGGGAGGATGTGGTAGGACATAAGATGCAGCAGGATAAAACACAGATGTTGAATGAGTGACGTTGAGTGCAGTGTAGAGGAATTCCTGCTCACAGTGTCTGAGTAAACACACCGTCACATTTAACACCAGCAGAGTAAATACTCCACTGCTAACATATAATGCTTATGACTAACAAGCAAACATGAACCACTTGTTGGCAAATATTTTTATTTTAATGAACTAGTTTTCAATGCATTATTGTAGTTTTATGGCAATATGATCTACAGTACGAAGCTCTATGAGTGTGATCTGTTTCCTGTACGGGAATGATACCTGTGAGCGTGTATAGGTTTGGTGAGCTCTGGATTCTCTTCATGGGGGTTAGAGTGAGTAAAAGCGTGGCGCTTTTGCGGATCTGTCCTCCACTGTCTGTGAAAAGTGCAGTAGCACATGCAAACACAAACGCACATGCATCAATACTGCTGCATGGTAAGATGACTGTGACTTACAGCAAGCAGGGTAATGTGAAACATGACCTTAGCAACACAACAATATACATTACCAAAACAATTTAAAAGCCAGGGTGGATTAATGTATGTGTGACGTATATGCTTGGCTTACAGTATCTACACATGTTAAATGGCTGGATGTGCTGTGCTCTGACTGACTAAATGTTTTAAATTGCTGATTTCCAGTGTCTTTGTACAGGGTTCCCGCACCTTTTGACCTAAGAATTTCCATGACTCCCTTTCCATTTCCATTTTCCAGTCATTACAAGCACGTGGTTTAAAACTAAGCACAAAAATGAACAGTGTATTGACTATAGAAATTTATATAACTCTTTTAAAATGTCTTTAATACCTGACTTTTCAGCACCTGGAAATCACACTTTTAAAATGTACTGATATTTTTCCTGGATTTCTCTGGTTTTACCTTTTACTGTTGTGTAAACACTGTGTATAAGCAAATACATACCACTCAAAAGTTTGGGGTCAGTAAGATTTATTTATTTTTTTTAAGAAAAGTAACAGTAACTAAAAAACATTTACATTGTTGCAAAAAAATCTATTTTAAATAAATGCCGTTCTTTTGAACTTTCTATCAATCAAAGAATCCTGAAAAAAAAAATGTGTCATGGTTTCCACAAAAATATTACGCAGCACAACTGTTTTCAACATTGATGATGAGGAGAAATGTTTTGTGTGAGAAAAGAATTTTCATTTTTGGGTGAACTATCCCTTTAAGTGTTTTCTAATAAGTCCTGGCATCCAAGGTTGCCACAACCGAATCAGAACCTAAAACACTACGAGACAAATCTTGCAGATTGACAGGCTATCAATGTGGCACTGCCAGATGTAGCCTGATGGGTTTCCTCTTTCTTGACTGCTATACCTCTGGATGTCAAAAAGGCAGTTTGGATGCCAGAGTCTTCGCCAGACTCTAAAAAGACAGTTCTCAGAGACAGTCAGGCAAGAAATAAGAACACCCCCCTGCACAGCTTTTCCCAGAATCCCTGAGATGAATACAAAATCACATGCTCTGCCTAACAAAAACAAGTCCTGTTGGGTCTGTGTGAAGGGAAAGGCACATTTTCACTCCTTTCTGCCTCATAACACTTGATTAGAGTCAATTTTGTGTAAATTGTTCACTGTATTAATTATTTGTATACATTGTTTTAGCTTTCAGTGTTCCCTCTCCTTTTTGTTCTTGCTGAGCCAAACCTAATTCTACTGGGTGGACCCTTCAGCCACCTATAGTAAATTAATCAATTAAATTAAGTAATTTACAATTCTACATTTATTACGTAAATATAAAATTTATTACAAAAAAATGACAGAAGTTTTGTAGAGGGCACAAAAGCATGAATCAATGCTGCGTATTTACAGTACAAGATTTCAGTTCCACATTGAAAATCAATAGACATATGGATGGATTCCAGCTGAAATGCCACCCATTCATTTCGCTGTGTTTTAAGAAATCTCTAGCTGTTAGCCATATATTTTTTGTCTGGCTTCTGAGTTGTTCCTGTCTATCTGGGATCAGCATCAGATGTACGCAGCTGTGAGGGAACCTGGAAGCTAAAGGGATCTAGCTATTCCCTTACAAAAAAATGTAAATGTGCTATGGTGTTACTGTATCATTAAGATCTGATGGTGACAAATGGAAATACCATGGTTCTTTGCTATACACTAACTAATTTTAAGGTAATTTAAAAATATACAGTATATATATATATATATGTACCACGCACCCTCTGCCCCACCCTGGAACCAGGTAAGTGTGGCACAACACACTCAGACTCCGCTTTGGGCCTCCCGAGCCGAGTCCCTGTGTTCCACCTCGCTGCCCCACCCCGGGTACGTACGTCCATGGTCCAGTTGGTCCTGCTTGCACGGTGTCTGGGAGCCTGGCAAGCACTTCCCAGCCAGTCTCGCTGGCTCATCCTTACCATCAGACTCGGCTATGCGATTCAGTTCACCCGGCGCCCACCCAAGTTCAAGAGCATCCACTTCACCTCCATACGGAGTTGCGATGCCCCTGTCTTGCCGAGTCACTGTGCCAGACACTGTGCAAAGTCAGGGAAGACGAGGAGCAGGTCTTGTTAGTTGCGACTTATTGGCCAAACCGGACCTGGTTCCCAGAACTCATGCTCCTTGCGACAGCACCTCCTTGGCCCATTCCTCTGAGGAAGGACCTGCTTTTCACTCTATAGCACCCGCGTCCAGACCTCTGGAAACTCCATGTCTGGTTCTAGGTGACCTACCCCAGGAGGTGTTAGACACCATCACTTCTGCTAGAGCCCCCTCAACGAGGCACCTCTATGCTCTGAAGTGGAACCTGTTTGTTGAATGGTGTTCTTCCCACCGGGAAGACCGCCAAAGATGTCCGATCAGAGTCGTGATTTCTTTCCTGCAAGATGGATTGGAGCGAAGGCTGTCTCCCTCCACCCTCAAAGTGTATGTTGGCGCTATCGCCGCACATCACGATGCAGTTGAAGGTAAGTCATTGGGAAAGCATCGTCAGGTTCCTGAGGGGAGCGAGGAGACTGAATCCGCCTCACCCCCCTCTATACCCTCTTGGGACCTGTCTCTGGTGCTCAGCGCACTGCAGAGACCTCCCTTTAAAACACTGCAGTCAGCTGAGTTAAATATCCTGTCACTAAAGACAGTGCTCCTGTCTGCTCTGGCTTCCATCAAGAGGTTAGGGGACCTGCAAGCATTTTCGGTCGACGAATCGTGCCTCTCTCAGGTTGTTCTGAGACCCCGGCTTGGATATGTGCCAAGGTTCCGACCCCTCCCTTCAGGGACCAGGTAGTAAACCTGCAAGCGCTGCCTTCGGAGGAGACAGACCCAGCCCTGGCTTTTCTCCAATGTCGTCCGCTCCTTGCAGTTATACGTGGACAGAACGCAAAGCTTAGGACCTCAGATCAGCTCTTCGTCTGTTTCGGAGGCCAGCAGAAGGGAAAGGCTGTCTCCAAGCAGAGGATGGCCCACTAGATAGTGGATGCCATCGCCTTGGCTTATGAAGCCCAAGGTGCGCCTTGGCCATTCGGGTTGCGAGCACACTCAACTAGAAGTGTTGCTTCCTACTGGACGGTGGCTCAAGGCGCCTCGCTGACAGATATATGTAGAGCTGCGGGTTGGGCGACACCTAACACGTTCGCTAAATTCTATAGCCTCCGTGTAGAGCCGGTATCTTTCCGTATACTCGCCCCCAGTGGCCAGTAGCGCAAAGGACCCGTTCTTAGTGTCGGGTTGCAACGCCACTCCCGCCCCCATGAGCCAGATACGTGCGTCTATTTCAGTCAGACGTTGCGGACCGTCTGACGCCACGCCTACACTCGTATGCATTGTGGAACCTGTGCTAGGCTGGGTGTCCATATATAGCGGCCCCTGCGGCGACTCCATATGTGCATTCCTCCATGATTAGCTCCTCTGCGGACGAGCCCGTGTCTTTCCCTCGACAGAGCCCACTCTGTCGTCTCTGCTGGTGTTCTTTCCCCCCTAGAATTAGGCTGGAACCACCCCAGAGATGGCCATATGTCGTACTACCCTGCTTGGCTAGTCCATATGTGTAACCGTCACAGTGCCTCCCTCCGGGGTAGGATGTGGCTTCCGCAGCGTTCTCTTCCCCAAGGGCAAGGATGCAACACACCTTCTGCTCATTATATGCTCGCGCCGCGATGCACAGCAGCTGGTGCAATTATCGCATGCCAATGTGCATTGGCTCGTTTAGATTCACATGAAGTAGATAGGCTCTCGCAAGCGATCCCCATTCGTCAGTCTTGACCTTACGTCTCTGTTCCCTCCTCGGGGAACGAGGGTTACCATACGTAACCGAGACGTTTTCATTGATAATAACAAAAATTGGCTGCTGAAAATACAGCTTTGACGTCAATGGAATAATTTACATTTCAAAATATAGTCAAATAGAAAATGGTTATTTTAAATTGCAATAATATTTTTTACTGTAAAATTGCTCAGATAAATGCAGCCTTGGTGAGCATAAGAGCCCTTTTTAAAAACATAATTCTCACCCTAAACCTTTGAACAGTATTATAGTAGGTAATGATTACCATATTCATATATCATGACTTTTGCATGATTCTCCAACTTAAAAAAAAAATCTTTAAAAATTCAAATAAAAAGTTACCATTGCAAATTTCCCAAAACCATGGTATTATCATACCGTGTCAAAAAACATGACAATGCCAAAGTACTTTTTATAAAAAAAAATATTGATATTTTAATATGCCTTTAATTTGATTTCAACCATTCAAATTGAAACTGATTTGAACTAACCTGTGTTCATGTTGAAGATCTCTCCTTCTTGTGTCTTGATGTCACACAGTCCTGAAAGACATAGCCTATCATTAAGAATCAGTCAGCAACCCGTACTCCTGGGTGAGTAAAACATTGATTTATCCGTGTGTACAGCATGTATGAGTGCAGGTAGAGTGGTATTGGCGTCCCATCTCTCCCCGGCACAGCAGCATGCTAGCAAGTGTCTAATGTGGCTGGTTAACATCCCTCTTGGGATGAGGCCCTGGAGTGAAAGGTGATACAAGCCTGGCGTTTCAGCTCAAAAACACGCAGCGCAGTATCAAAATACACACCATACATACACATATATCCTCACGCATGCTCTGATCTTACACATGACCACTTTTGGTGTGTTAGAGCTTAACAACTCTTTGAGTTCGTTGCCAGCAATGTACAGCCGTCACACACTACTAGGGGGGCTATTGTAACTAATTAAACGCCTGTTTAGTTTGACCTAGATTACTAATTTTTCAGTGATAGATTAACAGCCCATGTGACCCTACTCCGGAAATATCTCACTTATTTTAGCACTAGCTGAATATTTCAGGGATGGTCTATGATAGGAACACTGTCATTTAATCACATTATTACATTACTGTTCATGCCTATTCCACCACATTATTACATTACTGTTCATGCCTATTCCACAAGGCGTTGTAAAAAATTTTATCTTCCTTTTTGTAGAACTACAGCTAATCAATCTACACTGAAATACAGAGGGCCTTCCCTCTGGAATCATTTAGACCCCGTTTTTAAGACTAAAATCACTCTAAACTCTTTCAAAAGAGAGCTGAAAAAAATGTTAACATATAATTAAGTTTATCTGGTTAATTTGTTATATTAAAATGATTGATGTATTGATTGTATTGTCTTGCTTGATCATGTACTTGCTCCCCATGTACTTTTGGGGAGGTGGTTTTATAAGACCTCATGGTCTTCTCACTCTCTCCCGCACAGTATGTTTTTTCTTTCTATTTTTTCCGTTAATGGATTTGTAAAGTTGCATTTTAAATGTTATATGTGCAAATAAACTTTCAACTTTCAACTTACTTAACTCATCAGCAGAGGCAAAGCGCTGCAAATATGCCAGATAGGAGACACCATGAGCGTGTGCTCATGTGCAAGACGCATGTCTAGCTTTCAGAGTGCCATGGCAGGCACGTGTGCCACTTGTCACACATACGTAGACCACCCGTCGTTCAACACCAAAAGTGTGCTGCACCTGAGACCATCCTTTGATAGCTGTATGCTACGCATTTACAGGTCATGACAAGAAAGAGGCATTCAAATTTGCTATTCTAAACCTTTTAAAGGGATAAATGAAATTTCTGTCATCATTTACTCACCTTCATGCCAATTCCAAATATGTAAAATTATGTCAGGCATTGTTCGTGCTGTTCTTTTCCATGTAATGAATGTGAGAAGGGTGACCAAAAACGACAAAACGTACCATAAAAGCATCATAACAGTAGTCCAGTTAACTGTGTTGTCTTTGGTTAAGTGTCACCTGGCATCTTATTACTATGTACTTGTATAAATATTATTTGTATATTATATTTTTAATTTAGTCTAAGCTTTACTCATTTTGTTATGCTTCTGTCATTTTAATATTTTATAAAATGTTCCTGTTTAGCTATATTTTTATTTCAGTTTTAGATTTGAGTAATTTTGGAATTTCAACATAAATATTTTATTTTATACATATTTTTATATATATATTAATACTTATAAACTGTTTTATTGTAGCTTTATTTCAATTAACAAAAAAATATTTTTAATAGTTTTAGTGTTCATTAACATTAATAAGACCGATATAACAACTTCTGACTTTTCCTCACAAAAGCTATCGTATAACATCAGATGATTTAGAATACAGCATATGAGTCATATTTACCACTTTTGTGGTGGTTTATTGTCATTTTTTAAGCTTAACAGCCGCTGTTCACCATTCACTTTTATTTTATGAAAAACAGCAGTGTCAACATCATCCTCCTAAACTAAACTAAACTAAACTACAAAAAAAACACATCATTTTGGGGTGACCTATCTATTTAAAGGAGTTTGTAAATTAAAAAAATAAATAAATAATAATAAAAAATACAAAAAAAGTGTCATACATTGTATCATCAGTTCTGTATAAAGGTAAATAAATAATCACCATCAGCCCTTAATAAATCATTGACCAAACAGGATTGCCCCATGCTGAGTCTCATTAAAAGACAGACCCAGAGGTCATCCTCAAAATAAATCTTCAGACACCACAGCCAATAAATCTGGATAAAAACACAAGGGACAGTTTTGCCTGAGACACCACTGGACTTTGCTAAATCACAGATTGTAATGAACTGTCAGCAGTAAAAGATTATGATATTGGATTTCAAGGGTGCAGACTTGTGGCGACAGAACAGCTGGAGGGGAAGGGAGCTGGACACTCGCCTAAGAAATGGACATAGCTCCACATTTATATTCATGAGCAGGGCTCACACTGGTCATTTACTTATCTATCCAAACATTAGGAATCATTCTGTCAGGGGAAATGTCAGAGACAGCCAAGCCAATAAGCCATGCTAATTTCCATTGCCATCAATATTTCAATGCGCTCGTCAAATAAATAGGACATGCAGTAAACATGAAAGCTCCATTTTATGCTAAAAAAATGAATTTAAAATGCTAGAAGACTGAGCATGCATATCAGAATAAGTGACAACAAAAATGTGCAGAGCGTGAATTAAAAGTTTTGCAGCATTTACATTCCCAACACCTTAAACTTCTATAACATGAAATGTTTCTGAAGACAATATAGCCAGAGGGAAATATTATAGCTAAGACTTGATTTTACTCTTCATCAGGATTGCTAAACTTTGATATTACTATTTAATATTATTTCTCTCCAAATTTTTTTTTTTATTATTTCTCTCCACTTTTGTTATGTCAGCACAAAAGTTGCAATTGCTGCAGAGGTGGAGAAAATTATTAAGGAATTAAAATTCTGAAGAAGCAGATGAAGATTTTTGCCACTTACTGGACTTGAATGTGAAACATTGAATGAACAGGAAGACTAATTCTTATCGTGAGGAGAATTTTTACCGGTATATCGCAAATGATAATATATCGCCCATCTCTAGTCAAAAGCAAAAAGATCAAATTATAATCACTGACGTTGTCTAAACTGAATACAGTATACAGATGCGTGTTCAGTTTCTGATATACTCCACACACTTGAGTCTGTTGAGTCCCCAAAACAGAGTCCCGGAACCCGTCTAAATATTATATGTTTGTTCAGAGCATTTTGTTTTGTCTATGAGGCACAGAGGAGAGTTCGCAAAGAAACTTTTGTTAAAAGATGAAGCAGTCAGCTGTATTTAATCTGACAGCAGCTGCATCACAAACCCTACGTAAATAATTTCAAAATGCTTTGTCTGTAAAAGACGGTTTTATAATGTTTTCAAAACACTTACTCACATGCAATAGCGAGTAGGCGTTGATACTGTTTCCTATGCATTGACGTGAGCAAATCATAATAGTGCCCGTTTACTGACAAGCCTTAAAGAAGCCGCCCCTTAAAAATTGATAATTTCAGAAAGAGGGTCAGAATGAAGGTTGAAAATCAAACATTTTTCTGTGTATATGTTTGTTTGTTTGTTTTTTTGTGCAAAAAAACATTATTAACATTATAAGTGAACCTCAGGGAACATATCAAAATAATTATGCCATGACCCCTTCAAATTGGGTCAGTTTCAATTTTACAATGTTTGTAAACATAACCTAAGCCATTTTTTATGTTAATAAAATAAACACTCGTACTGTTTGTACATGCATGATACCATGGCGATCATGTTGCTCTGTTTTGATGGCTTATTTATAGTCAGATTTCTCAGACTTCTGCGTAAGGACTGGACACGGGCCATTTTCACAAGCCTAACAGCCTTTTACCAGAAGTTAGGGATGAAACCATGTCATGAGTAGTCTCCATGAGTAGTGCTCAAGTGCCAGGACAGAAAAAGATTAAAAACAGCTATGCTGCCAATTTAGAGCTAAGAAGGCCTAAGGCATTAATGGATTCAGACTTAACATTTATTAGTCTGTTTATTTGTGATGAATTATTCAATGTTGAAAGGCCAGAATGTTTTAAAGGCTGTAATGTGTTGTCTTCAAAGCAGCTTTATGCACTAGTTATACAAATATTATTTAGATTTACATATATATTTATGCAGATATGAAAGCCACAGAGTCAGGCCTATGCAGCAAACATACAGTTTAGAGGGACATTGCTTCTCCAAAAGTAAAAAAAAATTTATCAGCTTTGTAGACGATAAAACCAATAAATATAGGTTTTGTAATAGTTTTAGTGGTGTTGGTTTAAATTCAAATTTAAAGCTCCAGTAGGTAGCTTTTGTAAACAAATATTTGTTAAAACTGTCATTATGTCCTCACAGTAGAATATGAGACAGATAATCTGTGGAAAATATCGAGCTCCTCTGGCTCCTCCCTGTGGTCCTATTGCCATTTGCAGAAATACTCCGCTCCCGGTCAGAAACAACCAATAAGAGCCAGGAGGAATGTCTTAGCAGTGTCAATCACGCTCGTGTGCGCGCTGATCACCCCTCTCTTGCACAGCTCGAGCGCGTACCGTCGTTCGTGACTGTCCTGTTCGAACTCGTTCATCCAAATGAACGAATCTTTTTTCGAGTCATTTCATTCATTCAACGAACGAAATGACTCGCAAAAAGATTTGTTCATTTCGAACGAGTCTTTTTCGGAGTCATTTCGTTCATTCAACGAACGAAATGATTCGAAAAAGATTTGTTCATTTTGATGAACGAGTTCAAACAGGAGAGTCAGGAACGTGCATCACAGAACAGAGCAAGGCGAGCATTTGTGCTTATAAAACTTAAAGTTTTTTATTTATTTTTGAAATGACCGATCGTTTCGCTAGATAAGACCCTTATTCATCGTCTGGTATCGTTTAAAGCCCTTTGAAGCTGCACTGAAACTGTCATTTGGTCCTTGAAACGTTTGTGTCCTATTGAAGTCCATTATATGGAGAAAAAGCCTGGAATGTTTTCATCAAAAACCTTAATTTCTTTTCGACTGAAGAAAGAAAGACATGGACATCTTGGATGACATGGGGGTGAGTAAATTATCAGCAAAAGTTTTTTTTAAAAGTGAACTAATCCTTTAAGGTTATCTTACTAGCTATTTATAACTTATAGAAAGAGTGCAACGTTATAAAGTTACATGTATTGCAAAATACATAATGATTTGAGCACCAAGTTTGTAGTCAAAGTATGGGCAGGCCATAGTCAATGTAAAGCATATTGTTGATGTTTCGTCCCTATTAGTGAATGTTCCATAACTGTTTATAATCCGGCGTCATTGGTGGTCCTGTTTACTAGCCTGCGCGTTCACGGCAGGCTCCGCTGTGGGGGAGGAGCTGTGGAGGGAGGGCTGTAGTGCAGCAGAGAGCAAGGGGGTTGGACCTGGAAGTTGTGCTTGTTCAAATTTTCAGGCTAAGTCAACATTTTCTCAAAACTCCCTACTGCAACTTTAAGAGCATAATTAGAAAACATCATTAAAAAAAGATGAAATATCAGCTCTAAATGTCATGTTCTGCCACAGAATGCAGACACTTTTTGTTTTTAGATACTTTAGTGTGCATAATACGATAACAGTAATTGCATTCCCTTTGAAAGCTATGGATTCTGCTGATGTGTATCCTACCTGCTGGAGATTCTATTATGGATGTCTTGAAATAGATGTCCTCAGAAGAGCAATGTAATGGTTACATTATGGCTCCTGCCTTTCCTGACAGTCAAAACATAACATCCGAGTAATGTGCTCTCTCAAATCCCCAAAGTAAAACAGTAATATGCTGGATATGCTGCTTGTACAGTATTCTCCAAAATAGGAAGAATCTCTTTCTTTTCATCAGGAATTTCCAAACAGGCTATTTATATGAGCATCTCAGTCAGGACACAAGAAGTTCTATGTTCTCCTAAATGGTAACTTCGGAATCACAATTACATTAATTTGGGAACTGTGCATGTTTGCTGCTGTGCTTTCCGTTTGATGCAATGTGTCCCACACATATTTTCTAAAGCCTCAGATAATTGCTTAAATTGTTCCCATGTGTTTTTAGGAGTATCATTTCATTTCTAAATCCAGCTCCTAATACAACATAGTTGTGTAGTACTCGAATTGAGTACGTCCTGTTCCAAACGTGCAGATCGGCACGTTTGTTTTCACCTCCGAACGCAAGAACCTTAAACGATACAGCAAACATGTACAGCATCTCCAATCAAGTCACATGTCTTATTTATACATTTAATAATTTAAAAGAAGCTTTTATCAGACTCGAATTGAGTACCTAAGAGTGATAAAGCTTTTGAAACAACAACTAAAATAAAGCCTTAACTTAACTTTGGATGAATTTCATTCTATATGTTCAATGGATTATGTTCAGTGAACGGTATCATTTTACCTGAGAAAAAGAAGATGAAATAGATTAAATGTTCAATAGCTTTTTGTATCCAAGAAATTAAAATATAGAAATTTAACCTGATAGATTTTGACTGGACTAAAAAGTGTGACAACTTGTCCTTGTCTCTTCTGTATAATAAATACAATTGCACTGATATTGGCAGAATGAACACACATGGCGATCAGTAAATCAAAACCTCAAATCATGTTGATAACGTCTCCAAATTTAGTTTAGAGTAATGGGTCGGAGTTGTGCACAACATACTTGAACAACTGCTATTTTCGAGCCTTGCTGATAGAACTTGGTTTATGCAACTTCGAGTGGGTCACAATCCAAATATGGCACAGGCCATTACAGGTCAAGGACTGTGAGTCTACATGTTTCCCACTAGGGTTAAATGACTGTGCAAAGTGCATAGCACATGATCTTTCCACAAGTGAAGGGATTGAATTAAAAGAGACCCTTGTGATTTACACATTTGTGCCAGAAAGTATTCACTGGCATCCATGTGAGTGTGAGTAGTTAGATATTGTCTAGCCGAGCCAATGAGAGGAGAATATTGGGACATCTGCCAGAACTGGTGTTTCTGCTGTGATCCAGCTGGTGGAATCAGTAGGTGCTCTTGAGGGGTCATGTGGCCAACAGATTTGTCGCCAACGTCTCAGTCACACACTTAAAATTTGAACAGCTAGAGATCGAAAGCCGAAGCTAGAAGATTCCTGTTTGGCTACAGTATTATTTTCCGATTTTGCTTCTTTATGGAATTGAAAGCACATCTTCAAGATAAGCTTGGACTGCTGTAAAAAGCTGATTGTAAAAATCTCAGATAAGACTTAAGGGAGTCTTTAAATAAAATAGTTAGTCAAAGGATTTCAAAAACCATTAAATGCATATTCTTGGTTCAATGCAAATTATGCTCAATCAACAGCATTTGTAGCATAATGTTGATAAAAAAAATAAAAAAATAAACTCGTCCCTTGTTTTCCAACTAAATTTTAAGATAGTGAATTGGCCCAGAAATGAGAAACTAATTATTTAAAAGCAGTTACATAAATTTTTCTGTTAAAACTTTTATTTGAGCTGTACAGTTATTTATGGCGTTGTGTTTTCATAACAAAGTTTTAAAATTGGATAGAACTTTAAACAGCAAAGGTTAGTTTTTTTCACACTAACAGCATGTTAACATGCATTTTGTTTACATCTTATGGCAATACTTTGAAACAGTGAGTATTTTCGGTTAGTTCAGTGAACATACATAGGTCAGTCAAATTTGGTAAACAGAAATTTACTTGCTTGTTTGAGCTTTTCCAAGTGCCAATGAGGTTTGTTCTCGTGCATCAAGCAAGTAAGGTTGAGCTTCTATTTACTATATTTGAGTACTCCATGTATGTTTGTCGATCAATGTTTATACGTGAATCCATTTTCCATCTTCCTAGCATTATTCCCACTCATTTGCAGGGTCCACTACACACACACATTTGATTTAGCACAGGTTTAAATTTTATACGTGAATAAGAGTCTAAATTAAATGTGTTCATCATTAAAACTGACTATGACCCTTTAGAAGACATCAGAAGACTCGATTCATATGGATTTCTTTAACAATCTCACCCAAAACTGTGTCAGAGTTTTGGGTGAATAGGCTTTTAATGGAGGGACAGAAATTTCATTAAAAATGTATTCATGTTTCGAAGATGAACGAAAGCCTTATGGGTTTGGAACGACATGAGGGTGCTTAATTGATGACAGATTTTTTTTTTTTTGGTGAACTATTTGGCGAAACATTGTGCACAGGTGCAACACTAAGGAACAGTCTCCATCACAGTGAGTCAAATAGCTTTTAGGAACATTGCCCTGTGTTTTGTCTTACTAAATGTTACAGTCTTACTAAATGTATCTTCATCACAACTTTTGAGCCCTGTGTGTGATAAATACCACACAGAAATTCAATTTCTATATAGACAGTATCCAAAGTGGTCATTTTCACCTCAAAGACCACCAATGATGTGCTAAAGATATTATACAGGCACATTATTACTACTATGGAAAAAATCAAGACCCAAGAATGATATTCTGAGATATAGCATAGCTTCCTTCTTACATCTGTTTTGTCATTTTAGACCTCCCTAAACAGTAAACATTGGCATCTCTCCTATTTTGGTGGAGTTGCCATAAATGGTGCCTTCAGCACGTTCTGCAATTTCTAAATGTTTTTGACAAAGTGCACGAGTTGAGGTCTACAGATAAAAATATCGTGATGAAAGCATTTCAAAACAATTGAAAAACCTGTCTTTTTATTCATCTTTTAGAAAGAAGCTCTGTGCTATGTAAAGATAAGAAAGCTTTTACAGGGTCTCAATGTATACACACACAACAGCCAGCGACTGAAACAGGGACCCAACCTGAGAGCCAAGATAAGCAGCCAGCACTCATCATTCCAGCACCTTCTCCTAGACGCAATCTGACAAATATCTAAATGGGCTGACATTTACGAAACCAGTTGGACCCATTCCTCTGACAGAAGCACTCCCCTGGGCTAGAAGATCCATCTGCTAATTAGGTGTTTAACCTCTGGAGGGCACCCAAAGTGACAGACTGCTAAGTCTTCTAGTCCTCTGACATGATATCGCCATGTGTACACTAGCAAATCATTTGACAACCTGCGTAGTTGCTTCCATCATAAGACATCATTCAAAACAATCCGATATAAACAGCCACATGATATCAAAGAGAGGTCCAATAGGCCTTTGCAACTTTTTGCATTCTACTAGAAAATCCTCAGTATTATTTCAAAACTCTTCAAACGGACCTAAACCCTTTAGCAAACAATGAATTGGCTCGCAAAACATTTCTGAGCAAATCTAAAGGGATTATTGATTCAACAACTATTCAACAGCTACCCTATTCAACAGGTCTTTGAGTTACTTTACAGTATTGCTCAACCCAGTATGGAATACAGGGTTGAGCAATATTTGAAAATGATTTGGTGACAAAATGAAGCATTATTGTGCAAATTAGGATTATTTCAATGCACTTTTTATTTGTCATTAACTTTGATTTCTCGTTATTTGCTGGTATTTGTCTGTTAAGACAGATATAGCATCGCTGGATAAAACTGCAAGGAATAGTTCACCCAAAATTTTTACTCGACTTCATTTAATTCCAAATGACTTTTTCTTCCATGGAACATAAAATAAGTTATTTTGTGAAATTTCGAAGAGCTTTCTGTCCATATAATAGAAGTCAGGGTGCAATGTAGTTTCCCAGCAAGCAATTTTGCGTTTAAAAGACGTCTAAGCCGTCCAAACACAGCCAACAAGGCCAAATTTGGTCTATCAGTGGAAATTTAATAGACATCTAAACCATAGCCCAAGAATAGACTAGTCATCAGTTAGATAACATGTCAGAGAAATGAAACCAAATACCTTGTAATCACTGTTGACTTTGCTTAATTAATGGAATATCATACAGTACATCTCGCCAGTTATTTTGGCAAAAACGACATGTAACAAAATTCAAGGTTATTTTGGCTAGAAGTGGGTTACTCATAGCCGGACCATAGCGGGTCTATAGTTAACCTAGACGGTGAAATGACGGCTTGCTGGGTTTGTTCTCAACATTCTTCAAAATATCTTCTTTTGTGTTCCAAAGAAATAAATGCAGGTTCTGCACGACATGAGAGTGAGGGAATGATGACAGAATTTAAATTTTTTAGGTGAACTATCCTTTTCAATAGATTAATTCTTTCAATTCATTTATCATAAATCAGTTCATACTGCTGATTAAAGTGAATTGATTCAAAACCTAATTTATCCATTTATTCATTAATATCATGTTAAAATGTAGTTTTTTTCTTTAAATAGCTTCAGGGCTATTGAGAACTATACATTGAATATTGTGAAATAAATGTGACATAATCTTTTTTACTATATCGTCCAGGCCTACAGTGCGGTAATGAGTTAAAAGTATAACAACAAGGGTTCATATTCAGGAAACAGGGATTGGGCACTCCTTTATTATCCAAAGTTAAAAATACCACAGTCACGAAAGAGCCCTCCCCCATAACAAAAACAGGAGCAGGCCAAGTGTCTGCCAGGCGGCCTCCTGTAAGACATCTTCATGACAGCCTTTCATACTTCTGTGGTGATATTGCAGCAAATGTGCATTATACTGTATGTCATATTTGACCTCTCAAAGCTGCTTTAGCTCTATCTCAAGCAATCCCTAGCAAAAGTCACAGAAGTACCATGCATGTGCATTTTTATTAAACCAAAATGGGAAAAAGAACATAAGGTCACGTTGAAAGGATTGTGGTGTTATGATGGATAGTTAATCAATGGATGCCTTACATTACAGAGTGAAATGCAATTTAGCTGATATTAATAAATGATGTCAGAGAGACGTCAGATTGCAACAAAGGCTCTTTTTAAGTATGACAAGGAGGTATTATTTCAAACCGCGTGTACACGATACGTCTGTCTGAGTTGAATCAGTAAAAGCTGTCTACTCTGTTTTAAGCCAGTACACACATAAATTACAAGCATTGAAAGTAAGAACTAACTGAAAGATGCATGCATTTATTTTAAAATTCTTTTTTACCTAGATAGTTTATATAATATTTTATGATGAAACCTTTACAAACTTTTTGCACTGTGTCTTGGGATAAAAAGCTCTGAAGTCTCTGTCCTGAAAATGCAAATATGATTTTTTTAATTTATATTTTAACTATTACATATGTCATCATGTAAACTGTTATCTAACATAAAATGTATCTAGTATGAGAAGTATCTAGTTTTAAACATCAAATGTGTCCGTTAGGTAATGTCTTGACCTTCTCGACAATTAAAATCATATAACGACATCATTTTGTTATTACACGTTGAACTTAATTCTTAATTTATTTTAGTAAAAAGGAATTTGGTTACACTTTATTTCGATGGTAGACTTTAGACACTCTACTAACTATAAGTAACTTTTCAACTACATGTCAACTAACTGTATTTAGCATTTTGCAAAATGTAGTTTTTTGGTCTCAAGATTATGTACATGAGTGAATGGTTTCACTGATTAGACCCTTAAATACCACTTTTTAGTGTAAGAAATTAAAAAAAAAAAATTGTAGTAGACTGTTAGATTATGGTTAGGTGTTAGCGGTCCGGTTAGTAGAATAAGTTGATATGTAGTTGCAAAGTAACTTACAGTATAGTCAGTAGAATGTCTGTTGGGATCATGAAAATAAAGTGTCAGAGGATATTAAGCAGATTTTACTGATACTCTAATGAGAGTTAGTTGACATGTAGTTGAAAAGGTACTCATAGTTTGTAGAATGTCTAAAGTGGACCATCAAAATAAAGAGTTACCATAGATCTTTTAAATATGAACTAATTTTAAATACCATAATATTTAGCTGGAACACATTTTGCACTAAACTCTGTTACCGTTTGATTTTCTATAAATAAATGGCAAATCTATTACATAATTATATCATTTCTTACAATTTGCGACGTAAAGAAGCACAGTAACATTTTTAGGAACCTTTCTACAGCTTTGTGCAAGTAAATAAATAAAATGTTATTTAAGCAATTTTTACACAAATTGTAGAGTTGACAGAATTCATCAGACTCAAGCATTCATCCATGTTGTTAAGAACAAATACATTTCTGTAATTCTGAATTACTAATTACTACATTTAACATTTGGTCCCAAACTACATAACATTCAACCGTATTACCCACTGTTATAGGTTTTTTTTTTTTTACTATTGTGTTTTCATTTTACCATTACTTCATTTGTTGATTGTGAATTTTGAAAATCATACATCTCAGGGTTTTAGGCTCTAAGGCTGTGAAACAAATGATTGCATACAAAATAAAAGTTTGTTTACATAATATATGCGTGTGTATACTGTGTATAATTATTTTGTATATATAAATATACACACATGCATATATATATATATATATATATATATGAAAATGTGTTATTTATATATAAAATATTTATATATAACAAATTATATATACATATATATACAGTATATACATGCAAATATTTCTTAAATACATATGCATGTGTGTGTATTTATATATATACAAAATAATTATACACAGTACACACACATATATCATGTAAACACAAACTTTTATTTTGGATGTTCACAACCCTAATTTAGACTTCCCAAATAATAATAATAAAAATAATACTAATAATAATATATGATCAGTAGTACTGCTTTACATTTTTTTTTTTTACAAATAAGTCCTTTATTTTCCTCTATTTAAAACTGTCAATGATGAGAAGAATCAGTCATTTATTAACACATGCTAAATATTGAGTCTATCCACTGCATGTTTACAGGCTCTTTTATTATATTTTTTTATGATTGAAAGTTAATTATTCTGATATTTACAGGATAAACTTCTTTCTTATATCGCATGCAGCTTATTAAAAAAGAATACACATATTTGATCAAATATATACACAATCCCAAACCAAGAGAAAGGCAAATCCTTACCAGGCATTAGGACTGAAATCAGGCATCAGGTTTGAGCTGACAGGCAGCAGGATCCACGTCCACACTTCTCACTTTAGTACTGAGATCCACTGCGTTTCAGGGTTAAAGTCCCAGACTGCAGCTGGCTTTTGGAGGCAAAAGATGTAAGAAAGTGAGAGGCAAGCCCCCTCACTAAACAAGTGCTCAAGCTATTTTCAGATGGAGACATGCACGTCTGCAGGCTGGAAAGTTACTCCACGCCTCTGGAGAAAACATATACAGATCTGTGCTTTAGAAGATATGTGTGGTCAAACATCTCGGCTATGCCACTGCATACTATTCACCACCATGCGCTAATATGTACAATTCAAGATGACTGCAGGTAACGTTTAAAAAATAAATCAAAATCTAAACAAATCTAAGGAAAAAAAACCCATCTCTGTTTATACGTAAATAAAAAAGGGCAACTTTTAAGATTTTTAGTTAAAGTTCCCTTAAGATGCATTTTAGGGATCAAAGCTCCATAGATTCTGGCTCTAATTTTGTCTCTGATGACAGTTATAATTTATCAGTGTGTCTAAACTAAAGTTTAGAGTGAAGAAAGTTGTCCTGGAGTCATGCTACCCTATGAAGACAGATTAACTTGCCACTCAGTATAATGCACAACAAATGAACTGTGTAAATCCCTCAAGACGACAGCAGGGCCAAAGAGTAAAACTCTCTCACCTCTAAAGAGATTTTTGTTGTTGTTGTTGTTTTTGTTCTTACTGTTTTGTCCTTAAACATTATAACCCACATCAGGACAAATTTTACACTTGATTGCCCCTGCTAAGACTTTTCATACTGAGATTCACTTTTATGTCTAACAGCAAGAGAGCAGCTACACAGAAGATCTGACAACTTGTGATCTGCTCCCTCCCGTCATGAGAGATGCCGTCACCCAGAAGCTCAAGGAATGTGCAGAGACCGAAGGTGTCAGCACAAACCTGAGCCAAAGAAAACCACCCAGTAAAGCTAACATCACTCATATGCTCGTGCCTGAGATGACTTAGGTGTTACATCAACCAAAGCCTTTAAACTGTAGCTGAAAGGAAGGTTTAAGGTCATGATCCAGGACTTAGCAAACGGTTTCTCAAAACTGAATCATTTCAAATTATGACCTACGTTTGAAATTTACTGGTGAGAAACAAAGTATAGGGTATTGGCATCTTTCAATTTTTAATTATTTATTTAATTTAAAAAAGCACAAAGTTCGAAAAAAGATCTGCAGACAATTCAGAAAAAAAAAAAGAAAAAAAAACATTGACACTTCAGAATCCATCACTACATTAGTATCATTTATATCTTTAGCATCCTGTTCACTCTTTAGGAACCATGAAAGCCAGATGGTGCTGCATAAACCTACACTCTCACTACTGTTGTTATAAGAAACCTCCCTTTTTGTGCGTGTTTATAAATATCAGGGTCTTCTGTATTTACATGTATGATTCTCTTGCAGATATTATAATGTAAATAAATATTTAAAGAGAGTATTTTTATGACACAGTAAGTAGGTTATGTACTTTGCACTTTTAAAAAGTTTTACTTTAAAGTACATTTTAAATAGTTTTAATAATCTTTTGTTGTGCTTTCAAAACGTACACTTATTGTGATGTGTGCTGACTAACACACTAAAGCGCATGCAAAGTACTTGATTATGATCTGAACTGTGGTGAGATATTCAGTATTAAATTTCATGTAAATATATTTTAAATGTACTAAACTGCAACTTGGAACTTGCAAATGTAAAATTATAAATATACAAACAGGTTTCAATAGAAAATACATACAATTTTAGTTGACCACAAATGATTATATTTGGCAGTAAACTTTAACCATATTTTACGAATAAAGATGTCCTTCATAGGTGTGCACTCTCAAGTTAATTTAATATAAATTTAAACTACAATACATTTTCATTAATTTGCAAATAACAAGCAATTGAGTGTCCGAAAACATTACATTCAATTTGCACTTACTGTAAGCACATTCTATTATTTATATAATTTATATATTATGCCACTGTTTTTTTTTTTTTTTTCACAAGGGTAACTCAGGGCAAACTTATTAAATTGTTTAAATAATTAGGTGCTAAGACCTTTGTCATGACCTTTGACACTCACAGTAGCAGCAGGCCTACTTAATCCCAACCCAGCTTTTTATTATAGCCATATATTTAGTAATATTAAGATAGATGTCTCTCAAAAAAGATAATGGCAGAACTTGTGAATTCCATAAATTGTAATATAATAATAAAAAATGCACAATAATATCATATGCTTTTTTCTTTTGGAAAAAAAGACTATTATCATGTAGCTCATCTAGTCAATGACATAGTGCACATCTCTAATGACCTTCTTGACCTTGTGCCTGCTCAAGCACATCAGAGCCTGTGACACATTAATGGCAGTTGCACAGCAACCATTGACCATGGGCTCATTGAAGCTCCAGTGGAGGTACGCGAAAGGCCCTGGGTGCTTTAATCATTAAATACCTGATGTAAATGGAATACCTTCCAACAGACAGTACATCTGTGTGCAAACCATTTTGTGCTGACGTAGTTTTGTTTTTCTGTCGCTCTGATACTTCAATACAGTCTACTAGATGTTATACGTGTCTGCTCTCTCATGATACATCACGACCCTGATAGTGTCATAGGTGTGGGACAGCGGGAGAATCCAACAGCACGTCGAATCTAACCGAAAGCATCTCACGTTCAGCAATATAGGCAGTTTAAGTTCATATTGTACAAATATAAATAAAACAATACATTTTATAGTGCATATTGTGCAAAACTTAATTCTTAGTGCATAGCCAATTATTTAATACAAAAATGCCATTTTGAAATGCAAACTGCTTAATGCAAAATTTTAGTGCATATTGTTTCATGCAACTTTATATGCATTCGTTTAAATGCAATACAAATTGAATAAATCCTAAATATTCCTGCAGTGCTTTTTAATTTGCGCACCTACCTCCCATTTGTTGTGCAATCCAACAGACTGAGCAAACGCTGTTTTAATTCCCTCATATGTTATCATCCCGTTGAACGAAATCACACACGTGTGTTTGCATCAAAAGCATGAATTCGTTCTCGCGCAGCTTTTCGGCAACAACAGCGCGAGAGGCAGTCGATTATTATTGTTCTTCTCAACAAGCACTATGGCTGCCCCCGTGTCCCATACACAATATTCAGATTTCAGACGCGCTTTCTTGACTCTAGAGATGGAAACGCGGATCAGTGATGAAGCATGCCGACCCCCTTCACAATGCACTTGTTTTGGGTCGACGGAGATAAAGGGCTCTCATTGGTTTGGAGAAGATCATGGTAGTCATAGTAACAGCCAACAGAGAGCATGCTTTATCATGGGATGGTAATGAATAGCGCAGTACCCCTCCCTTGTGGTGGATATTTACTGAGGAATGTTTTCCTGGAGGTACACTCTATGTAATGATGTTTAGAGGAAGCTCATTGTGGAAGCGACAATGGACCTTTCATTAAAGTGACAATGCCTCAAGTAATTGTATTACATTTTATGTGAATGTCGGTGTGTTGACTACTGTGAAAGAAAATTGCTAAGCAAAGCAAACTAAACCATCACTTACATCTTCCACCGGTGTGCATCCACTCATGTCTGGGACATTTTGCAGTTGAATCGCCAAATCAGTGTGCTGTGGGGAAGATGTGCTGCCATATGAAAAAAGTGGTCATATTTTACAATAAGGTTTCATTAACATTAGTTAACCACATTAGTTAACATGAACTAACATTCATGCATTTATTAATACATTATTAAAAACAAATGTTGTATCTGTTGATATTATTGATTGGACCTGAGCTAAAATGAACTAACAATGAACTGCAGTATTTTTATTAAATAACATTAAAAAAGAATAATTAATAACAAATTCATAACCATCGAAGTAACGAGACCTTACTGTAAAGTATTACCAAAAAGTAACTGAAGTGCTGATTGGCTACATATTCAAGCAAATTAACATTACTTTTTTTTTTAATTGCCAACTTAGATTTTTAAATAAAATGCCAGTTCGTTTCTGTTTTTGATCAAGCTGAAAACTATATTGCAAAACTATTTAATGGGTTAATTCACCCAAAAATTAATTTCCGTCATCATTTACTTATAAGTCCTGTGGAAAATTAAGATTAGGCTATATTTTGAAGAATATTTCAACTGTTTTAGTCAATACGGGGTCCAAAACAACACAGGAATATTTTTCAAAATATGCTCTACAGGTTTGGAAAGACACGGGGGTGAGTAAATGGTGACATCATTTTAATCTTTGGGTGAATATGCCTTAATTATTGGTCGAAAATCACTTCTTTGGTACAGTTCTTTTTTATGTAAAATAGGTTAAACAGGTGTGAATGAACCAAAACATCAATAGGAAATAATCTGATACCCACACTGCCTTCTGTTACTCTGATCACATTAAGCAGGTCACCCTACAGACATGCCACATATTTCATCGAGAACCATTTTGGGAGTTTCCTTGTCCCTGATAGGGTTGCTTGAGCCTGTCAGACATTCGCTCACACATCTAAATTTAACCAGCAAACTGTCAACTACCACTACGCTTTGCACTTTGTCACCTTCAAGAAACCAGACAGGGCCGGATAGAAAAACTATGGGAAGATAATCAGTAATGCTGCATTTCAGATAGCACAATTTTGATTAAACCTATGGATAAGTGCTTGGACTGCCAGCTGATTAACAGAACTGTACAGTATATAATTAATCTCACTGATTTCTTTTAAAATGCCATTTGCTAACCTAAATTGAAATATCCTACAGTTTTGACCTCTCTCAGTACACCTTATGTAGCATTTCACAGTTATTTCAAACCATAGAAACTGTCTCAATGGCTCTATTCAGCTCTTTAAGGATTGCTGACATTCCACGTGTGTTAATCTTTTTCACATGGAAATGTTTAATTTCTTTTTAGGGTTTATAAGTAGCTGGTGGAGAAATATAGGGCACCTTAAAATTACTAGCACATATATTACATTACATTATATTATATTATATTACTTAAAAGTACATGTATATGCTTTGAGGTACAATAGCAGCAATATTACAAAAAATGTGTTGCTGCATGGACTGAATTTTGGATGCGCACAGAACTAATTTATGACAAAATTAGCCTTGTCAAATGTGATCCTCTAATGGCTATTTCAGAGAGGAACTGAGAGCAGAGATAAACGGAAATCACATCTATTCCCTTTATCCCCTTAGGACAGAAACATACGACTGGGATTTTGAGGGAACTCACATTGCCCCCTACTGGTTATGCTATGTGTAATAGACATTACAAAACTAATCTTGAAAACTAGTCTTGAAAAGAGCAACACAATTTTAGTTTTTATATCACTCTGCAGTCTCTTTGCACACAATAATTATTTTATTGAAATTAATATTTCATATCCAGTTTGTGAATATCCAAATCAAGTTGGATAACGTTTACTTGTTTGAGTTGGATAGCAGGTTGTTTTTATGCTAAAGAAAAACCTACCGGTGTGTGCAGTATCAGTGTCTGATCACCCTTTAGTGGTTTATTTTGTGATAATGGCCTGCTGACTGTACATTTTTATAGTCTACGTTGGGGTTTCTCTCTCTAAAGGGCTAAACTGACCTTGGGGAAATTCTGTTTTTATCACCTTGCCTCTTTTTTGGGCCTGAGCTGAATCTAATAACCTCACGCTTATAAAAACACTAAATCTTAAAAAAATCCTTAAAAAATGCAAAATCACGCCTATAAAGACACTATTATGTGTCTGGATTGTAGGCTAAATCTTGTCAGTGAATGATTTAAAAAATCAGTTTAATAACAGCAGTGATATCCAGATGGTCTACACATTAGCCTAAAGGTGTGGCAATACAAGACCTTGTGCCAGTGACAGAAACTTTGTCGAATTCCCAGAGGATGCATTAGGAATTTCTAATCAATTTTCAGGGCAGTCGTGGCCTAATGGTTTAGAGAGTCAGAGTGATAACCCGAAGGTTGCGGGTTTGAATCTCATTAATGGCTGAAAATTACTGAGGTGCCCTTGAGCAAGGCACCTAACCCCCAATCACTCCCCAGACGCCGCAGTGAATGACTCCCCACTGCTTCGGGTGTGTGTCCACGGGTTTGCTGTGTGTGTGTGCACTAACTTGGATGGGTTAAGTGCAGAGGACAAATTCCAAGTATGGGTTACCGTACTAGGCCTTCACATCATGACACTCTTACTTAATCTTGTATTTCTTTGTAAATCTTCCTCATAAGGATAACCCTCACAAGCATGACCCAAATGTTAAAGAACTTCTTTTAAAAGCTACTGACACCGGCTTATCAGCTGACAGACCTCCTTCCATTGTTCTTAAAACAGAATAGAGAATAAAGTTTCCCTCATCAGGGTGTAAGAAATTACCCCCTTCCCCCTGCAGGGAGCCCTGTTATCCCGGTGATTGCTGTGGGAGCCCCAAAAGGATAGTTTTACCTGCGGACAGAGTGTCCTCTGTCCACTTTACAGAGGCTTCCATGTTGCTCTCTCTTTGTTGCCCTGCTCACACACCCACTCAGGCTGTAATTGGAATCTGGCCTTACACAATGACTGTGAATGAGGTGAAGGACTAGTCTGGAGCCACAGGCTGGGAAAAGCAGGTCATACCTGCCTACACACCTATGCACAATACCTACAAACCCCACCAAGGCCTGGAGTTTACAGGAAACTAAAACCAGTTAAATCTCCTGTAACGGAATACCGTAGGGTTCTTGGGTTTCACTGACACGTTGTTGCTGCACATACCTCTGAATTATAACTTTCTTTAGAGTACATTTTCACAAAATAATAATAATCATATTTTTAGGTGTATTCCTGTTAACAAATGCACAAAACTTGAGCCTGTCACATATAATGGAGTCAGTTTGTAGTGCTGGTAATGCTGTAAGTGAGTGCTAACAACAACAAGGCGGGGTTGAACTAACAGATTTAAAAAAAAAAAAAACTGATTTCAAAAGATCAGTCACAGCATATGTCAGAAGACAGAAAAAGACAACTGTGTATTCAAACTGTGAAAGAACAATAAAATTAAATAAATGTAAACATCTACTTATGACATGATTGATATCCAAGGTTTTTATATTTTATTTTATTTACAGTGCGGTCAAAGTCTGAGACCAGTGAAAAGAGCATCTTGAGCTTCAAAAGAGACACGAATGAGTGACTGTCTGTACATACTAGATCCACATGATCTTGCCAGAATGTTAAATATTTCTTATTTGTTTTATCATATTCTTTCTTTGTTGTAAATATTTAAATATTTTTAAAACTATTTAACTTTCTGTTTATTTCCAGGGTTAAGAAAAAACTATTTTCACCATATTTTACCAGATTTTCACCATTCACTCAGATTTTTGGTCTCAGGATTGTGTTATATAAGGGTTAATCAGCACAGCGGGTCTGATTAATCAGGTTAAAGAAAAAAATAACAGTGTATCAAAAAGAATAAAAAAATAAAAAATAAAAAAAAATGCCATGAGGATACATGATGATATGTAATGATGCCCATGTACTGTATTATGGCATTTACCCACAACATGGATTAAACATCAGTGTTCAATGTCATTGCTTGTCTTTCCAGAAGGCAACAAGTCTTATAAGCTGTTTAAAGAGCTTAAAGCTGAGAGGGAAATGTGATAAATGCAACACTAAGTATTACTATAATAAAGAATCTGTCAATATTAACCAGTGACAGCTTTGTGTCATTAAACAAACTCTTGTACATAAATGTTTGTACACAGATTCAAAGTTAAATCTTCTAAAGTCAGACTTTAAGCAGTAGCAGTGCTATAAAATCTGTTACAGTGGCAAATATTAGAAAACATTCATTGCTGTTTCCCCCCATTTAATAAACGTAGAAAAGAGAGCAAAAAAAACAAAAACACATTACCTTTAAATGAAGGCATTCTGGCTTGTCATGGCAGTGGCTCTTGGTTCTTTCACAGTCAGGATCACAACCTCATTGATAAGCTCATTGGCCTCTGTGTCCTCCGCATGAGAGATCATATCATCCCCAGCTGTTATCCAAAACACGTACTGTATGTCAGTCAGTTCTTCTTTCGCTCCAGACTCCAGGTCTTCTTCCTAAGTGTCTGCTATCCAGTCCAAATCTCCTGCTTGTGCTCTTTTCTCCCTCTCAGCTTCCAGACTGTCCCTCTTTGTGTTTAACCTCCCACTGCTGATGTGTTCCACAGGACACCCTCTGAGGCGATGAACCTGCACTGAAAGGCACGTACTGTATGGGTTACATCCTCAGCCAGAGCCGCTCCAAGTAAACACACACGGCTTCCAGCAAAGGAACAAGCGTTCTTTGTGTCTCACGTTTTACAAATACTATAAGCTGCCTGGGCTTAGCACGTAAGTGGACCAATCAGAGCTCAGAGGCTATGGAGGAGGCTGGGTAATAGGTATTAAATCAAAGCAGATGGGAATGACTGAACATATAGGGACAGGTTATAAGTGCTGGCGGTGAGCTTTTCAGTAGCTACGGGTGACAGTAATCCATTGTACCCGGCCTTTGCTTCAGACACTTTTACATAAATATCTGCTCTATTATCCTGCAAGGTTATTTCTGGTGTAGTTTATTTTTGTTTCAAAGACCTGGATGAGGCGATTCACACAATGTTTGGTAGGCTGTTTGTTAAACTGAGGTTAAAGCATGTTATAACCTGGAAATGTTATTTTGGTGGTAAAAGTATAATAGTGATTTACGATATGGAGCGAGAAAAGAATGTTCTCAAAGTAAGGCAGGAAGGAAAGAAGGAAAGGGGAAAACAACAGCTGAATAAATTCTCAAACGGATTCTGTAGTTCCCATGACCTAGAATCTAATCAGAATTGAAGACCAATTATTTTAGCATAGTAAACAAATCTTTTAGCCTACTTATCCTATATAGACCACAAAAAAAGGAGGTGGAATTAAATGGAACATGACTACATTTACATGTTATCTATTTCTATATATATATATATATATATATATATATATATATATATAAATTAGTTACTCTTTATTTTACACTGTCTTTGTTACATGTTACATGTACATCCTAATAACAGTAAATTATACGTAACTACAAGCAACTAACCCTAAACATAATACATATAGAATAAACATAAAACAAATACAGTCAAAACAATAATATTGTGAATATTATTACAATTTAAAATGTTTCCTTGAATATACTTTAAAATGTAATTGTATTCCTGTGATGACAAAGCTGAATTTTCAGCATGATTACTCCAGTCTTCAGTGTCACATGATCCATCAGAAATCATTCTAATATGATGATTTGCTGCGCATGAAACATGTATTATTAGTAGTGATATTATATTTATCATTATTAACAGTTGTGCTGCTTCATATTTTTGTAACAATGTAAAAGTCTTTACTGTAACTATTGATTTTGTGAATAAATTATGTTTATTAATGTACAATACATGGTAAAACTACTTTGAAACATGCTGTACATTAAATCCATTTGAAATCATGTCTTTCACAAGCAAACCTAGCTATTTCTGTCATCAGTACCAACACATTTAAGGATGGAAAGTGAATCCGTTGAGTCTGAGTGGACTCTCGAGACATTCCTCCTCTGGCTACTGAAAAGTCTTAACAAAGACGTAAAGCTAGGACTGGCGGCACCTTAAGGGAGGGGACAGTGTGATTGGAGGGTGACCGGGGGGCTTGAATTATGGGTGTATTACTTTCAACATGACCTTTCAGTACCTCTCATCGCTGGCCCTCCCAAGACGACACCAGCTATTCATCTCTCCACCTCCTAGGATTCACAGCCCCACGACCTGATGACCCTGACCCCACAGTATCCTCTTGCACTATTTATACGCACTTTTCATAAATAAACTTGCCACTGAAGCACCATATGCACATTGGCTCAGTGTTGACCCTCAAAGGAATTGACGCCACGGATCAGTGAATTAAAACTGCAGTGATTGTTGTTTATCCACAAAGAAACAAACAAGTCATAAAAGTTTTAATTCACATATATATTCCATAACAGCTGATGTTTTGTCTATTTTTATTTTTTATTGTCCCTCATATTACTTCAATTTCTTTTCCCTAAGCTTTCAATACTATAGCAGAAAATATGGACTATTGGCCCTTCTATCAAGAGATATTGGCAGATACAGGATTTATACAGTACAGTACATATATAAATAGGTTTGTATTTGTAAAGACATGTCCCCTTTTCTCAAAGCTAATTTATACAGAAGCCTAATGAAGCAAATCCCAGGAGGTTATGCGGCATATTAGCCTACCTAAATAGCCAACTCTTTACTAATGGGCCTTTTGCTATTGAAGTCGTTTAATGTTTCCAAATATTGAAAACACGTTGAATTATTTAGAGAAAAAAAGAAGAAGAAGAAGAAGAAGAAGAAGAACTTGATGCGAGTAACGTTACTCTGGTAGTGCTAAGAGCAAACCTAAATGTAACACTAACATCTGCTGTTCTATGGCTCTATCTAGTGTTCTAAGTGTAAATTGCACCTAGGTGATAGCATTCTTGGTGTATTTCAACGTTTATTTTGCATCTGTTGTTTGTTATTTATATTTTGTAAGTATAACAATATATTTAAAGAATAGTAAATAACTACTTTTACTAGGCCCCTATACTTATAATTTAATTTTCTCAAGAGTAGGCTAGAGCTTAAATTGGTTTTACATTGTATTTTGTTATCTTTAATTAGGCCTATATAAACCGTGTCCGTGAGGAATAAATACTGTTAAATAAAGTATTCATTGTGTTTTGTTGATGTAGCCTATCGTTCGGAACGAAATTTAACCGAAAGCACTAGAACGGAAAACTGCCAGTTACCTTCTCGACTTTTGTTAGCGAGCCAACTAACTTGCTAATCTTTTGTGATTACTTAAAGTTTGTTTTAAGACGTGTAGGTTTGTAAAAGAGTAGTTACTCACTTCTGAGTAGGCCTACGTTACCCCTCAACCTAGTGTTTGTCTTCCGTCGAGTCTTAATCAGCCTCTCGAACTGTGGTTAATGTCGAAGATATGTTAATGGCAGATAGTAACAGCGTCTCGTTCGGTGAGTGACAGCTTGTCATCTGCTTTGTCTGGAGTCTACGCGGAGCGCGCGCAGCTCTCGTTATCAGCGCGGTGAAGCTGTCAGTCACAGTCATTAATGCAGGTGACTGTAGAGCGCATTGAGCCAAGCGGCGGCTCTACCGGACCGAAGTACCAGCATGGCTTTCCGGACAGAATTTATCACTGTGATTTCGAAAAGTCATCGCTAGACTCGGAGCGAACACTTCAATGGAAAAGGACAAGAAGAGCTCAGGACAATATGAGTCCGATTCGAGAGAGTGATGACAGCTTGAAGTAAGCGCCTTCTCTTTCGCCTACATCATACATGTGTGCCAAACATTCATTCAAGTTTTAGAACAATAACTTGTAGATTATTTGAGAATAATATTTAAAATTTCTTTGTTATTCAAGTTTAGGTAGGTTATATTGGGGTTTACTGTCTGTCTAGGGAAAAAGTTAAGTCTAGCTAGCAGCAACACATTGCTAGCCTACTTGAGGAATAAGGGGTAACGTTAACGTTAACACTGTTATTTAGTGCTGTGTTCATTAAAACTTAGAAAATTGTCAAGACTGTGTTCTTTCATGGCAAGACCTTCAATGTTTAATTGAATTGTGCTCACTACTTGATAACTAATTAATATAAGACTAATGTCATCGAATCAGGGTATAGTCTTTCCTCTGGCACGAGCATATCTAATTGCTCAATCTACACCAGCATTTAGTTACGACTGAAATCCCTCTCTAGAGCTGATCTTTAACAAAAGAAATCAAGTAGACAAATGTGTATCTTTCCTTCAATACAGTTTTATAAAAATAAAAAAAGGGCTACTGCCTTTCAGACACTGTAAATTATTCTGAATAAAAGAGAAATGGAATTATGCCTATACAAAGCCTTGGAAATTGTTTAATGAGTTAAACTGAGCACTGTTGTGCTTAAGAAGAGTTTAAGAATACATTTACTGTGTTTTTATATAGATAATGTATGGTTAAATATCACTACGAAACTATATTTGTTTTATAGTTACACTTAACTCTTCCCCACAGCACATACAATTTATTTGTTTGAAATATTATTGTTAATGATATGCAATTTATATATTGATTGATTGATTGATTGATTAGTTTAAATCATTGCAGTTCTTGTGATGCCAATATTCCCTACTGTCTTTTGTATACCATCATATGCAAAAAGTGACAAGGTTTGATGTTTTATCTGAACTTTGTAAAGGTGTAACATTTGAAAGGCTTGTACTGAGTAAAATCACTGTCCCGTTGTGCTTGCTGCTAAAAGGCAGACACGAGAAAGAATCCATGTCAGTCAGCTGAGGCTTTCTGCTGCCATGCTGGTCATGCATGTTTCATTAGGCCCTGGCGTTCAACCTGCTGAAATTATTTGCTGTTTGCTCTGTGAGAGAAACCTGAGCCGCCACTGATGCTGGGCTTCCTTGTTGACCCCTGCCAACCGTTGAAGCCCTCACCCGCTGCTAATTAGTTTTCCCCTTTCTCTGTGCTACTTCTTCTGTAGCTGTGGTGTCAGTTTGTGCTCCCGTGTGCACAGAGTGCTCTTGTTGTCTTCGTGTAAGAAAAATATCAAGTAGATGACATAAAATGCTTTTTGGAAAGGGCATTATATTCGGCATTATTGCAATATCCTATAGGTTTGCAACTTTCATTACCTCATTTGTAAGTCAAACTGTGCTATTTTTACTGTATGGTAATATTTTTGTCTGATCTTTCTCTTTAAAACTTTAACCTAAAATTAATTCAATAAAATAAATAAATTATCTAAATACATGCTATTGTAACATGTAGGACAACATGCAAAAATCAAAGGGTTTTCAAAAGTCCTTTTTATCAACAAGGAGAATCCGCAGGAGAAATTAGAATAAAGCAACTACACATTGTGTAACGTAATGGAGAACAGAACACCGAACTGAGAAAACCAAGGGCTTATAAAGACAGGGAGTAATGAAGGGAAAACAGAACAGGTGTGAAATTAACTAACTAGCATTTTAGCACTCCCCAAGTCAATGGGTTTTTTGGATTTTATAAGGTCTGTGGTGAAGATATTTTCACATTTTATTCTACGTCATAAAACACACCAATAATACCCCTTGAAAAATGTCTTGAAAAAGGCGGTTGCTGAATGGGATGTTGTCAGGGACATTAAACGTAATCACACCTAACAGGTAAACTCATCTGCGTGCTAATCCGCTTTCACAGCCTTTTTGTGTTTATAATCGCACTCTTGCAAAAAAAAAAAAAAAAAGACTGAAGAAGTTGTTTGAAGCTTGGTGGTTGTGATGTTGAATTCGAGTGACTGTGACCTTCAAAATGAATAGAAGTTGTGTTCATTTGTGAAAATTATCTTGATGGACAAAACGTGTTAGTATCATAAACTTTTGTTGATCACAGAGCTTATTTTTTGCTATTCAAAGGCCTATAATCCAATAGGGAACCAGTGTGATGTCTACGGTCCACAAGCAGCTATAATCTGTCCCAGCCACATGCACGACTAAAGTCGAGAGGGGATCGTGCTTTTGCAGTTGTCGGTCCTAGGCTGTGGAATAGCCTCCCTGTATCCCTGAGATCCTTGTCCTCTGTACATGAGTTTAAATTTAAGTTAAAGCTCTATCTTTTTGATCGGGCATTTCACTAAATCTATATGGTTTTATTACATTATATTTTAATGGTATTTTGCTCTTCCTTTCATGTTTCCTGGATTCTTGTCTTGTAAAGCACAGTGGTCAACTTCTGTTGTGTTTATTTGTGCTATATAAATAAATTAAATTAATGAAATGCAGTGTGATATACTGTAGGTTGGCCTACAAAAATAAGCCATCACTGCAGACCAAAAGCCTTTCTTTCAGTGGGAGGAGTTTATTTAGCATCTGTATCATCATTCCACTTCCAACTATATATATATATATATATATATATATATATTCTTAAAAATGTAATCTTGGATGTCTTATTCCTAGAAACATTTTCTAAGGGTTTCTAGAGATTGGTTATACTCCAGGATGGAAAAAAAAAATCGTACGGAAAAAGAATAAGTCCTCTGGGATGGATGGTAAGGTGTGTACATCTGTGAGTCATCCAGGGGAGGGTGGGGACATTCATGCACCTGTGCTGTGCCACTGTAGCTTGTCCAAACACTCCCTTGATGGAGCTGAATGAACAGATCAGAGGCACCTCTGCGCTGGGCGGGAGGACGACAAGGACATTCATGTTGACCTGCAGGGGAAACAAGAAGTCACACATTTCTGATGGCTGATCTGAAAGTGTGAATGTTGCTGTTTTTTCTTTAAGCTTTTTGGCTGGGTACCACTGATAGGAGTAATTTACCCATGCACAGTGCACTGGGCTTTGGGTGGGCCTCATCTTTGGCCACCCTACATGTACCTCCTGTACTCTCTTACTACCCAGACAGCTACAGGGCAGTGTGCCATGACAGACATGCTGGACTCATTGTAATTGGGTAAGTTGTTTGTGACGTTGTTGCATTTTTGAAGGAACAATCACAAATGTTTTATAACGTTATGCATTATTGGAGTTTTGACAAGGTTTGTTACATTAACAAGGTCACTTGTACGAAGTATGCAAGTTGTAACTTCAATAACCCCATTACAATTGTCATTTACTTGACATATTGCTGTCATTTGGTTTCAATAATCTTTTGAAACAATTTTTTTGTGGGTTACAGTTATAACCAACTGTTATTTTGTTCATAAAGGTCTCGATAAACACTGATACTGAATGGTGACGAATCTTAATAGACCAAAAGAGATATTTAAAATTATATAAAGCAATGTGAAATAAGCACGAAAATCTTTTGTTCAAATAAATGAATGGTTTCTCTGTTCTTTATTTTACTGTATAACATTTCCAGATAAAGCTTCTTGTTGTCATAGTGATAAATGTGACACTCCAACATGCCTGTATATTGTACTTTGATCTTGTACTGTTTAAATTATTCATGACATAATTGTCTGATAGATTAGAGGCAGTTTGAGACAAAGAGTGAAAGCTTGAAGGCGACAGCATCATGTGACCCTCTTATACCTGCAGGTGGATATGCTTTTCATAGCAAAAGCTCTTTTAGCTCTTTGCCTTGATTAGTTCATTTTAAATAGTCCTGCTAAAAGACAAAAATAATAATAATTATGTACTGTAGTTTCTAAAATAATATTGAGGTTTTAATAGCTGCCTGCTTGCAATTATTATAACACAATTAGCAGAATCCATTTTAAATTAGTTTTAAATGAAGTTTAGCATGTTAACCAAAGGACGCTTATTGTGCTTTTCAGTTCATAAATGGCTCTGAATGTACTGTATCACTGCAGGATGTGTTCTGTACAAGTCATAAATGGACCTGTTTTCATTAACTGTATGGACCCATCTTCATTCTTATTCCCATGTCATGTATTAGGAAAAAGCTGCTCAACAAACCTAGCAAAAGCATTAATGCAGTGGCTGCCCCCTTCACCAGAAGTGTCAACAGGGTCTCAAACAGTGGCCTCAGGTAATACAATCATTATTTTCATTTCGGAATATTCAGAACTTATTGTATGGTTTTAGCTCTACAACATATTAATGACATTTTAAAGTAGAAAACAGAGTCCTTAGAGTAATGCCTCATTTCTTCATTGATAGTATCTCGTCATGTGGTCAGTCGTCTGCCGGTGGCACTACCCCCGTGAGTCACCTCCCCTCCCGCTCCGGCAGCCCAGGCACTGGCCCCGGTCTCTCCACAGACCACAGCTCCATCTGCTCCTGGAGATATGATGTAATGCCTCTGTTCTTCTTCCAGATGTTTTTTTTTTTTTTTTTTTTTTTTTTTCATCAAGGTTGGGCAACATTCAGAATTTTAGAATCAACTCCCATTCAATTAATGAGGTTTATTTATTGTATTTTATAGATTTTTTAGTTCATGAGAACTTGAATTTAATTGGCCACAATCCACAGGAAGCTCAATTGGAATTTGAATCGGAATGACAAGGGAATTTATTGATTTTTTTTTTTTTTTGGTTTTAAATATTAACTTGAGTTAAAATAATTTAATTATTTCTTATGTTGAATCCGAATTTCATAAGGCTATGTAAAGAAAAAAATGCTGATTTATAATTATTGTTTTTGAAAATGTATTTCTATGACAGCATGTTTATGGTTTTATATATATATATATAGTGATAGAGTTAATTTATCTGAATTTCATTCCATTTTAATTTAACTTGAATTCAAATTCCTATTAGATTTATGTATCCTGTTTGCTACCTCAGTTTGAAATTAGTTAATTGAAATCGAATTTAAATTGAATTCTCAGTTAATTTCTGAATAGCATACAACACTGCTATTTATTATCATTAAAATCATTAAAATGTTCCAGGTAATAAACAATTGAAAAATAAGAAAACATCTACAACAGGGCATTTTTCTGTTTATCAATTTAAACTCTCTCACAGTTTCCTGTTGTTAGTGCATGTGTCTAACTGTTATTATTGTAAATGCATCATAAGCTGCTAGCACAATCTCCTCATCTGTGTTTATTGAATGTTTTAGTGTTTGTTTTTTTCTTGCATGCAGGAGTTTGAGCGGGCGAATACTCAGCATGTGCGTCAGCTCTTTAACTCTGTGGATGAGCTCCTGTATGAGAGGAGAGTAAGCAGCCGCTCGGAGTCCCTGCAGGAGGAGTGTGAGGAGTGGAACGGACACACCCCTCATCTCAGGTACAGGTCCTTTGAGCAAAGAGAGATTTGTGAGAGAATTTTGACTGCTCTGAGGCTAAAAGGGTTAGGCAAACTTAGTTTTTTAAAGTTAATAAATTGAATTAAAGAAAATGCTTTCTATTCAAAATTATATTCATCATATTATCTAGAAAAAAAAGATCAGTTTACGCACCACAACTGTTTTCTTCTGAATCGCTTCAACGGATGTCTTAATGTTTAATATCTTCTTTCATAAAGGGTCAGCTCCGGCGTCATCATACCATCTTGACACCATTACGACACTGTGAAAAACTGAAGATAAATACAATTACATTTAGATGCATAATGTGTGAGTGCATTTTCCAAGGCACAGTTTAGCCAAGTCCACAGCTTACTGAACCACACAGCTAGTACATTTAACTTCTAAATTAATAGACGAAATCCAAAAAACAAACAACATACCCTGGCGCTTTCTAATCAGAAATTGAGGAGACATTTGGAGACATTTTAAGCAAATAGTATTTCCGATCAGACACCTCTTAGTCCATGTGCATTCTGATATTCACACAGCTACTGTAGCTACATGGTTCAAACCAACACTACACATTGTTCACCTGTAGGTGTCGCTATTACCAAATGATTGTGCTACTCTCAAAGACAATTTCCAAATAAACATTCATAATGCATTACACAGCATTGCACAGCCCTGCTAACTGATACTGCATCTTTGACCACAGAATTTTAGGTAACCAGTTGGAGCCTCCCAAACTGGAGGGTGTTCAGTACATCTGCAGACATGAGTCCAGTGCCAGAACCTATTCCTTCTCCACACCCACCTGTCTGGACAAGAGGGAAGACCACAGCGAGTAAGCCTCTCAATAAAATGAAATTACAGTTAAAATTAAAAAAACACATGGGTTAGATTTTATGTTTAATTATTTAGTTGTTTCGGTTTAAAAAAAATAACAGCTCTGAGGAGGGTTACTTTTATGGTTTCAACTATACAAATATTTTTCTCTTTGAAAACAGAATGAATGAAATTGTGATTTAAATGAGGATCTATTTAATAGTTGTACTACAATTTAAAAGAGTGGTTGACAAGGATGATTGTCCACTTGAGTCTCCACTCCGGGCATTGAGCATAGCAGTGATGGAGGTCTGTCTGACTGAGGGCCAGTGTAGATGGTTTCAAACAACCTGTAAAACTTATCTGGGTACAATAGAAACCTCAGCTATTTGTTTTCAAACAACTGTATTTGATTACTTTCTGTCTGTTTCATGGCTTTTTTGTATGAAATGCTTTGACATCAAGCTGGGTGTCATAACTTCAATTAATTAATTTAAAGAAAAATTAGATACAAGATAAAGATACACTACTGTTCAAAAGTTAGCAGTCAGTAAGAAATCACAGGAATAATTGCAAAAAGTAAATTTTTGCAATCATAGGAATACATAAATTTTAAAAATATGTTAAAAAAGACAACAGTTATTTTAAAATTCATAATATTACTGTTTTACTATATTTTTGATCAAATTAATGCAGACTTGGGGAGCATAAGAGACTTCTGTTAAAAACATTTTAAAACATTTCAAATTTTCCAAACTTTTGAATAATCTAATCTAATGCAATCTGATATATAATAATAATATTTTTATATCTATATGTATATCTAATTTTCTTCAACAATGTCTTGGCATTATACAATTATCACAGTATTTTGTTTATCGCTGGAGTTACTCCTGAACTTTTTAAGGTCAGTCTTATCTTACCAAAAAATATTGGGGTCCTTTATCTCTTGATTAATGAGCTCACTCTATTGATTTGTTTCTGGGTTTAGCTCTTTCTTTTTGCTTGACTGCACTTATCTATTGTTTTGAAATATGCACCGAAGCCTATCATACATTATACATTTGATATAACACATAAAACCAACCCTTAAGGATGAGGCCTCTCACCTGATTAAAATTATGCAATATGTTCTGAAGACACTGCACTGAACATGTCCAGCGGCAATGCATTTATCAGTCTGGGCTGGCTGTGGCAAGGATTTGCTTCCTCCCTCATTTCTCTCTCTCTCTCTCTCTCTCTCTCTCTCTCTCTCTCTCTCTCTCTCTCTCTCTCTCTCTCTCTCTCTCTCTCTCTCTCTCTCCTCTCTCTCTCTCTCTCTCTCTCTCTCTTTCTCCTCTCTCTCTCTCTCTCTCTCTCTCTCTCTCTCTCTCTCTCTCTCTGACTGCAGGCTGTATGTAGCAGGCCGCAGTCTGGCCCCAGGCCTTTGGTGTGAGCAGTCTGTCCAAAGCCCCAGCTCTCCTCTCTCTGAGCATTCACTCTACCTCACTGAGAAAGAGGAGGTGTATGAAGCAGAGGGCAGCATAGAGGAGTTTTTAGCTTATGATGGAAAAGAAATGTACGTCACAAGTTGTCTTTTACTTAATCTGCCTACAAACTTTTTTCCAAGATTCATGTACTTAATTTACCCTTTTCACATTTCTGGGTTTCTCAGAAGTGGAAGTTGTCATAGTTGGTTAAACTTCTATGATAAATTGAATTAATTCTATTTTTGTGTTCCCATTTGATCAAATAGCAAAAGAAAAACCCGCTGAAAAGAAAAAAAAATAGGGAAAGATTGATAACGGCAGTCAGTAGACAGAAAGATGTCAATTTTACCATCACTCCCACAGCCACTGTATTAGAAACTCCCTCACATTAACGTTAACTAGTTTTTTGTAATTGGATGCAAAGGTAATATAATACAAAGTATAGTGTTATAAATGTACATACATTTATAAATAATATATATATATATATATATATATATATATATATATATATATATATTTACGATGCTGATGACTGTTAAAATGTGTCATCACAAGGGTCCATATACTATCATACTTCTCTATTATAATGCAATAGAAGAGATTGTTTGCTTCTTTTTTGCTTCATGAACGAACCATAATTATAGGGAAGATTGGGGCAAGTTGTCACACTTTTTAATCTCTAATATCCCTCAGTGTAGGTTTATTTTGAAAGTACAAGTTCGTTAAATGATTGGCCTCTAAAAAGCCTGAATTGAAAATTTTCCCCAAAATTTTTGTTTGGATTTTTTTTTATTATTACTATTTAGAATGTTGGTATTTAGGAGGGTTTTGAACTATGTGTTGAAAACAACAAACAAAATTTGAGCAAAAAGAACTGACTGTGATTACAATAGACATTGCAAAAATTAGCCCCAGTCTACCTTACACTAATTTGATTCCCATTGAATCAAAAATAGTATTTTTTTCTTTTTTTTAGCATTTCAATAGATATTCAGTAACTGGCCATCTAAATTCTACAAATACTATACAGCCGTGTTATTACATCATGTTATCTGCAGTTTTACTGGTGAATAAAACCATCAAGACTCATAATAGTGTGCACCCGTTTTAAGGCATCCTGTCAGAAGGGAATAATTTATTGTAGCTCTGTAATTGTTTTGACTGTAGGGAGGATGAGGAGGTGGATCAGAGGAAGTCTTCATCCATGGCCCCCAGGGGTGGAGTCCCACCAGTATCCCCTCATGCATGCATCCGCGACGCTGTTGCAGATGAGCTGTTTGATGACGTGTGGAGGGAGGTGGTGGGTCTTCTGGAGGATCTCTTACATAAGTACTGGGAGAAACAACTCCCGGGTGTGTCTGAATTACTGAAACCAACTTAACAATTAGCCAACAGTGCATGTGTGATCAATAAATCTTGGGTGGGTGAAGAACACCGTTTTTGCATGCATAAAGACCCCCTGGAAATGAAGATGGAGTTTTGTGGCTTTTAGTCCATGTATGTACACTAGTGTTTAGAGGTTTGGGGTCAGTAAGATTTTTCATATTTTTGAAAGAAGTATCTTATGCTCACCAAGGCTGCATTTATCTGATCAAAAATACAGTAAAAATGGTAATATAGTGAAATATTATTGCAATTTAAAATAACCGCGTTCCATGTTAATATGTTTTAAAATGTAATTTATTCCTGTGATGGAATTCCTGTCATTACTCCAGTCTTCAGTGTCACATGATCCTTCAGAAATCATTCTAAGCTGATTTGCTGCTCAAGAAATATGTCTTATTATTAATAGAATGTTGAAAACAGTTGTGCTTGAATATACAGTTATGTATATTTGTGGAAACCATGATAAAAATTAGTGAGCCCTTTGATATAGTAAATATGTAAAAAAAAAAAACATATTATTCAAAGATTAATGATCAATGATAGAAAACTCAAACACAGTCTCCTTGATGCATCAGCAGAATAAACTGTATTTGACCCTATGTGATTTTGTGCTACTCTGTGGCATTTTGGAGTAATAAAATGAAATTTTGTTGCTAATTTGCCAGCAGTTAAGTGCATTGTTGGAGATTTCCCTCAATTTCTAATGTTCTTTTGGCATCAGATGGAGCAACACAGAGGAGAACATTAGAGAGCTACAGTCAAGTGCCTTCACCTCAGATCCCAGTTAAAGGACCTCACCTTCTGTTGTCCAGAGGTTCTAGTAGCAGAACTACATTCCTGTCAACATGCAGCAATAATGTACAGGTGACATTCTAAGAGAAACATGCACTTTGCTGCAAAGTTGAGGTTCTGTCTGTTATTTTGTTCTCATGTTATGAATTTGCCATTTCTTCTACCAGGACTCAAGTGCCTACAAGATTAATTTAAATGGTGTTATGACAATCCAAGCAAAGCCACTGCAACAGAGACATCAGGGATTTAGTGAGAGAGCCCTGTAAGTCTTTTGGAGTTTGGAAAGTTCATATCTAACCCTACAAAAACTAAACAAAACCGTTTTTCTATTGCTATTTCTATTTTTAAAGACTATTTAATAAGAAACAGAATTAAGAAGTATATTAACTAGAGATAAATCAACATGAAAACAAATAAAGGCCTACAACTTGATCTGTCTTTGCTTCTCCTAAGATATGACCCAGATGATGCACCTAGCGTCTTGATGTGTGTGAAAACCCAGGCTCTGAGAGGGGCCAGCACACTCTTACAGAAACCCACAGCCCAGCGACTCCCCAGACTCTGTGGCAGGGTTCGGATGTACCACAGCCTTATGGGAAACGGAAGCCAACTCTTACGAGGAACTAGACTGTAAGATCAGCATACATTATTAAAGGAGTTTAAAGGGATAGTTCATCCAAAAATGACAATTCTGTCATAATTTACTCACCCTCGTGTCATTCCAAACCTTTATGACTTTGTTTCTTCTGTGTAATATAAACAGAGAGCTTTAAAATGTCAAAAGAGCACCACAGAAGTAGCAGGAAAGTGGTTCACAAGTCTTTTAAAGCCATATGACAACTTTGTGTGAGAAACTGAATGAAAAGTTGGCATGAAACAAATGTTGCGATAGTCTTTTCTCTGTTGAGATGTATATCTAAGTGAACCCTCTGGGGTCTAAGGTATTTTTGGGGTCCCTGAGATATTTTGACATGCCCTGACATTTGTGCTTTTTTCAGTTGCTTATAAACATATTAATGGCAAATTTGTCATTACACTCTATTTAGCACAAACAGGGCTACCATAATATGTGAGCAACATGTATGTACATGTTTGTATTTTTGAGAGAATATTGTTTATGCATGGTTATTGAAAAAAATAAAACTTAAAGTTTCTGAAATAAGGCCACAAAACACATACTAAATATGTGCCCACAATACTTTTGACTAATGGATGTTGTCGCCTAGAGTTTTTGCTTCAAAATGATCTGAAAATCATCCTGCCTAATCATTCACATAAAACAATGCATTGATTTAAATTTTGTAAAACTTTTTGTTTGGAAAGGCAATATGCGGGTGGGCGTAAATGGGCGTGGAGGAATCATGAATAATGCTCTGATTCACACCTGAGAAGACAAATACCTGCATAATGAGCCGCATAATGAGCTGCGTAATGAGCCTTTCACACAGGTGTGTCACTGGGTACCAAAGAATGCTTTCAAAAGAAGAAACATTTTTCAAGATGTTTCCAACTCTAACTTTGAACCAATTCTATATTCTAAGATAGAATATACACTGCTGTTCAAAAGTTTGGGGTCGGTAAGATTTTTAATGTTTTTAAAAGAAGTCTCTTCTGCTCACCAAGGCTGCATTTATTTGATTAAAAATACAAAACAAACCCAGTAATATTGTGAAATATTATTTCAATGTAAAACAGCTGTTTTCTATGTGAATATATAGTAAAGTGAAATTTATTCCTGTGATCAAAGCTGAATTTTCAGCATCATTACTCCAGTCTTCAGTGTCACATGATCCTTCAGAAATCATTCTAAAATGATGATTTGATGCTCAAGAAACATTTATCATTATTATCAATGTTCAAAACAGTTGTGTACCATTTTTTTAGGATTCTTTGATGAACAGAAAGATTAAAAACAACAGCATTTATTTGAAATAGAATCTTTTGTAACATTATAAATGTCTTTACTGTCACTTTTGATCAATTTAATTCCTCCTTGATGAATAAAAGTATTTATTTTATTTATTTCCCCCAAAAAATAAAATAAAAATTCTTACTGACCCCAAACTTTTTGATGGTAGTGTTTAATGTTACAAAAGATTATATTTCAGATAAATGCTGTTCTTTTGAACTTTCTATTCATCAAAGAATCCTGAAATAAAAATATAAATAACTGTTTTCAACATTGATAATGATGAGAAATGTTTCTTGAGCATCAAATCATCATATTAGAATGATTTCTGAAGGATCATGTGACACTGAAGACTGGAGTAATGATGCAGAAAATTCATCTTTGATCACAGGAATAAATTATATTTTAAAATATATTAAAATCGAAAACTATTATTTTAAATTGTAATAATATTTCACAATATTACTGTTTTTTGTTGTATTTTAAATGAAATAAATACAGCATTGGTGAGCATAAGTGACTTATTTTAAAAACATAAAAAATCGTACCGACCCCAAACTTTTGAACGGCAGTGTATATATATATATATATAATCCAAATATAAATGAAAATCAAAAGCACATTTTTAGTACATAGTCATACCTGGAAACAAATTCAAATAGGCTATATGGGCCATTCTACAGAATTTGTTCAAAGTTAGAGTTGGAAACATCTTGAAAAGAAAATTGTCTTTTTCCATAAATTTCTTATAAAGTATTCTTTTGTAGTAGGCCAATACATTTTATCATACATATTTTAGGGTTAAGGATTTGATATAGGTTAGGCTACATTGGAACAAACACTATAATAACATCTTAGTTGATGAGTTTATTTTTGACAAAACATACTATATATTTAACATATGAGCAGAAACTGGCTAACAAAAGCTTATGTGATATTTTAGAATAAAAACTAAATCTATAATCTTGATCTAGATAATCTAATCTATCCAAAACTACGAAATGTTGTCTTTCATATTTCATTTGTAACATAGTAAACAACAGCGCCCATCTGTGCCGTTAATTCATTCACACACAGAAATGTGGTTCAAATTTAAACAGTCTTTTTGTGTTTACAGACACTAATCCATATCGCGATTAGAATAAAGCACAAGAATAAAAAACGTACTATTCACAATTCTCGTCTAGATCCGTTGCTCCTTGAAATGAAAATAAACCAGCACATGTTCTGAGGTAAACGTCCCAGGATTATTCCTCACAGCCTCGCAAGACGACATAGTACATTAATCTGACAATTAAACTTGGTGTATTATTGAGTTCATGTGGGCGTTTACACGTTTGCATGTGTTGCCTCAGATCATTTGCGTTTGAATAGCGTGCGCTCTCCGTGGGCGTGTCAAATTAGCAGATTAATGAGCTGCGAGAACGATAATGAGAACGGCTGACATCTCTCTCTCTTTTTATATAGATTACATAAACAGAGAATATTTATTTTAGTTTTGAGTTGGATAATTTAAAAGTACAAACTTAAACTATTATAAAGATATATTGCTCATGCCTGGGTGAATAGTATTCGCTGAGTTTTGTTGAAGTTTAGAGACGTGCTCCAGATAAAAAGTTCACAGAGACGTAGAGGCAGAAAGCACACCCTGTTTATTTTCTTTATTTTACAAAAGCACAATGTTTTATTTCGATTGTAAGTGGACACATAAAAAAGTAGACATTTAACAGTTTATTTTTTTATATTTCTTAAGTCTGTATGACCAAAAATGACAGAGTATTTTAAGTCTATTTTGCTGCTATGTGAAAAAAATCGGGGGAACATTGGGGAACGCCTTCAGCGTGACGCATCTGAAGCATGTAAGGAACTAGTCCAATCTCGATTGGTGTTGCGTCATTATGTCACTCCTGACTTCGCATGTGACGGTGATGTGGAAGCCATAAAAGGACGCCGGATCAAAACAGCATCAGCTTCTGATTGGTCGAAGCAAGTTGTTCTCAGGATCGCAGGAAGTGTGGCCGAGGGACGCGGTGTCTCGTTCCCCCCTTTCGAGGGAAATTGCGCTGGATCGAGAATCGACACATTGGGGAACGAAATGCCCACTGCGCCACACTGAGTAGTACATGCCCTGGTGTGAAGTAATCTGGCACACTCAAGACGAGAGAACTTGTGAACCCGGTGTAGAGGGCAGATCCAGACTGTAATGTTTTATGAAGGTGTGTGGGGAGGCCCAGCCAGTGGCATCACAGACCTCTTAAAGGGAGACCCCTGCTAGTAGGGCTTTAGAGGATGCCACTCCTCTATTTGAGTGGGCTCTTATCAGGAGAGGCGAAGGCAAGTTGCGCGCCTCGTAAGCTGAGGAAACAGCCTCTACTATCCATCTGCTGATAGTCTGTTTAGAAACAGGGGAACCCTTCTTAGGTGACCCAAAACACACAAGCAGCTGGTCCGACTTCCTCCAGCCCGAGGACCTGTGTACGCAGGCCTCCAGAGCTCGGACCGGGCATAATAGATGTAGCTTAGCTTGATCAGCCGACACATGTGGTGGAGGATGGAATGCTTGCAAGATTACAGACCGTCCCCACATTTGCAGGAACCTTAGGCACATAGCCAGGTCTAGGGTGGAGAATGGCTCTCACTCTGCCAGGAGCGAACTTGAGGCAAGATGGAGCAACAGATAGCACCTGCAGGTCCCCGACTCTTTCTAGGGATGTAATAGCTAGCAGGAAGGCTACCTTCAGGGTTACATATTTCTCGGACACCTCGTCCAAAGGTTTGAAGGGTGCCAGGGATAACCCTTCAAGAACCACTGCCAGGTCCCACGTGGGAACCCTGGTCTGGACAACAGGCCTCATCCTCCTAGCTCCACGAAGGAAACGTACTATAAGTGGGTGTCTCCCCAAAGTACCCAGCCCTTGAGCTATGGCTGCCACATAGACCCTTAAGAGTTTAAGATGGTCTCAACAACCTCAGTTAAGAGACCAGCATTTATGAGTTGGTCCCCCTCAGGGGCCAGACCCACAGCTTCCACAGCTCCGGCCGAGGGTGATATATTGTGCCCCCGGCCTGAGACAGACGGTCCCTCCTGATGGGCATTTGCCACGGAGGGCCTGCTAGGAGAGCTATTACGTTATGTCTGAAAACCATACTCGGGCCGGCCAGTACGGGGCTACTAGGAGCAAGCTGATCCCGTGCCGCCGGACCCTCTTTAGAACCCCTGGGAGCAGAGCGATTGGGGGAAATGTGTACTAGCATTGCCTCGGCCACGCCTGCACCATGGCATCCAGTCCCAGGGGAGCTGGATATGTGAGGGAAAACCAGAGTGGACAATTTATTTTCTCGTGAGAGGCGAACAGATCCAGTTCCGCCAGACCGACCTTCATCCATATCAATCTGCCCCCACATTTTTGTCCCCATGAATAAACATTGCTCTGATTGAGAGTAGTTTGCCCTGGGACCACAGATGAACCTGGTGTACCAGTCTGCATAGAGGGCGCAATCTCAGGGCCCCTTGTCGATTTATATATGAGACCACCAACGTATTGTCTGTTTGTATTAAAACACAATGACCTCTGAGGTCCGGAAGGAAATGTCTGAGAGCCAGAAATACAGCCAACATCTCCAGGCAATTGATGTGCCACGAGAGATGGTGGTCCTTCCATTGACCCCTGGTGTAGCAGTTCTCCATGACCGCTCCCCAGCCTGTGAGGGACGCATCCGTGGTCACTATTTTTCTCTGACACTGTGCTCCAAACACAGGGCCTTGGGACAGGTACCATGGTTTCTTCCACATGACCAAAGAACGATCACATTACTTTGATCGTGCACATTACTCTGATCCTGAGCCACCACTGCAGGGCCCTCATATACAGCAGGCCAAAAGGTATTACGTTGGACGCTGGTGCCAGGAGACCCAGAACCCTTTGAAAATGTTTGACAGTGATGGCCTGGCCTAGCTTGATACTCGTGACTGTGGTCAAGAAGGTGTTTATACGAGCTGGAGACAACTGTAATGACAGCAGCATCATATCTGAATCCCACACTACCCCCAGGAATGTTGTTCTCTAAAGAGGAATTAACAAACTTTTCTTGACATTGAGTCTCAACCCCAAGCACCTCAGATGGCTCAGTGTTTCCGCTACATTCAACACGATGACACTCTCTTCAAGATCAATGTTCCCATTATTATACTTTATTTGTAGATAAAGGTCTATGGTTTGCATAAAATGACTTTATCTTGCTGGAGTTTATTGCGCTTTCTAAATCATATTCCTTTCTCCTGGGTGTCTGTTAGATTATAGCACTGGAGTAGAGAGCAATATGAATTGTTCTTCATGCGCACTGTAACTGAAATTTAAAACTGATAAAAGAAAAGGCTCAATAAACTGTTGCATTGATACAATACACTAAGCATCAAATATCTCTTCGCTTTGTGCTTTGAACTTTTCAATGCGAAGCGCTGCACGCTGTGACTTCGCGCTGCTTCAAGTGCATCATTCTGCGCACGGGATGCGCATAATCGCTTTGCCGCTCTAAACTGGAGCCTTTCATATTATAATCCTTAGGGGAGGTTTAAACACCTGGGTCAAGGGGGCATGGCCCATGGGAATATCACTCATGGGCGACTCCCCCTCCCCCTGTGGAAATGAGCCTGCCACCACAGCTGGAAATAATCTTAGAGGAAACACTGGAACAACACCTCAATGTTGAACCGCCATCTCCTCTGACTGTGCCAGAATGAGCCAGTCGTCAGTGTAATTGAGAATACGAATGCCGTGAAGTCTCAGTGGAGCTAGAGCAGCATCCATGCATTTCGTGAAGGTGCGAGGTGAAAATGCTAGACCGAGTGGAAGTAGTCGGTATTGATACACTTTTCCCCCAAAAGCGAACCTCAGAAACTTCCTGTGATGGGGAAGGATGGATATGTGAAAAAACGCGTCTTTTAGATCTATCATGACAACCAGTCCTCGGACCTGATCTGACTCACGATAATAGGTATGGTTTGCATTTTGAATCTGAACCTCCTCAGAGACCGATTCAACACTCTGAGATCTATTATAGGGCGTAACCCCCCATCCTTTTTGGGAACTATGAAGTACCGGCTGTTGAACCCGGATTCCCTTTCTTGAAGAGGAACCTGCTTTATGGCTTTCTTTGCTAAGAGGGACTGAACTTCTCGTTCCATGACCCAACCCTGCTCGGGGCTGACAAGCGTGTGAACCACCCCGCTGAATTTCGGTGGACGATACTCGAACTGAATTCTGTACCCTTTTTCCACTGTGCGCAGGACCCATTGAGATATATTTTGAAGACCTTTCCAGGTGTCTAAATACACTACAAGGGGGACCAGTCTCTCGGGACTGGCCTCAGCTGTTGAGCTTTGAGCGATTTCGGTGACCTGAAGCAGTTGACTGGCAGGAAACTGCGTTGACTGCATTCGCTGGAAACCGATGCATCCCGAAACGCCGGTGGCGGCGGTAAGCAAACATCAATTTCCTGAGGGCTCCATGAGGGAGCGAGATGTTAATGCTCGCTCGCGTGGGGGACCACCCTCAGAGGCCTGCGCATTGCATCAGGGCCTCTTCATCAAAGCATTCCTCGCCTAATTGATCCCCAGTCCTCAGATCTGCCTTCGGTTTGGAGGCAAGATGGAGCAACGTTGTCTCTGGCTCCAGGCTTTTAGTGGGGGAGCACAAAAGGCAACACTCTCCTTCTGCTCCTGCAGGTGTGAGGAGCTGGCAGCTGCCTTGTGGGACTGCCCCCTTGCAGCAGACCAACAAGATCTGGAACGACGGCACAGGTGTCTCTCCGTAGCTACTAATGCTGCCATAGAGCGGCCGATGGCAAGAGCCGTCTCTTTAGTAGCACGGAGAGACAAGTCAACCGCTCAACGAAGTTCAGTAATATCGTCGAGGACGACCTCCCCGCTGTCGTCCACCTCTTTGAGGAGGTCGGCCTGGTATGCCTGCAATAACCCCATTGTATGAAGGCATGCGCCCGACCCGCTGCCATATATGCTTTCCCCACCAAGGCCGATGTAGTACAGCAGGGCTTGGAGGGGCACGCCGGAGCTCTCAGGGATGATGCAGCGTCGGGTGAAAGATAGGAAGCGAGTGTCTCTTCCACCCGCGGCATCACCCCATAGCCGTTCTATCTCGAGCCCACAATGGAAAAATATATGTGGACATTGGGGCTTGATAATCGGGACGAGAACGGCTTACTCCACGATCTCGACACCTCAGTGTGGAGATCGGTGAAGAAAGGGAGGCTCTGGCGCGAAGACTGTGACAGGGCTTGCAGGAAGCCTTTTTCAAGAAAAAGCAAGTTAGATGAACGCTTCCTGCAAGCCCTGTCACAGCCTTCACGTCAGAGCCTCCCTTTCTTCATCGATCTCCACACCGAGGCCTCTCTGCTGTCCAATTGATGTTTAATTTGCCCACTGCCTTGGTCACAACCTCCACTAGCTACTCGTAGGCAGGAGAATGGGGTGGCGAATCCTCACATTCTCCTGCCTCGATGCTCAAAATATCTACCTCCTCGGAGCCAGATAATTCGAGCATTGGGTCCTTGTCACGGGCGGAAGATGCCACATAGCGGGCTTCCGACCCATGCGCCGGACCAATGGAGCTGGCTGCTGAATGCTGAGAAAGGGCCGAAGCCGTTTCAACATCATCTGTCAGCTCCATTTGCGATCTCCATGTGTGCAGGCGCCGCGCTGCCTCGACAGACGCGGGACCTGATCCACTGGGAGCGCAAGCCTGGCCTGATTCATCAAACAGGCTCAGTCGGGAGCGGAACGTTCTTAGGGGCAACGGATCACAGTTTGCACAGACAGCACCCTCGAGTGCTGCCCGTGCATGCTCCACTCCCAGACAAACAGCACTCGCTCAAATAGCGCGGCCCAGGGGACACACACTTTTCTGAATTGCTTCTCTTTATTCGCCATTCTTTATATATAAGTGAGTGATTTTGACGGACAACACCAAATAAGACAAACAGTCACACAGAACGCTTGCTGAAGACCAGATAGCTGACTCTGTTGTGATCCAGCGTCCTTTTATAGCTTCCGTATCACCATCACATGCGACATCACGAGTGACGTAATGACGCAATTCAATTGAGATTGGACTAGTTCCATACAGGCTTCAGACGTGTCACGCTGAAGGTGTTCCCCACTGTGTCGATTCTCGACGCAGCGTGAGTTCCCTCGGAAGGGAACTTGATTTTGCTTATCGGGAATCAATTGGATTGTTGTAGTTTGCTATTGGTGTGATCTCATTTGAGTGACAGGTTGTCCCGCACTCGCTCCAGTAAACGTCATCAAAGAAGAGAAGAAAATAAAAGAGAAGAGTAGAGATGTTACAAAGAGGAGAGGAAGTTATTTTGATTAAATATTTGGCACATGAATAAAATAAATTATGTGCATGGATAAATCATTTATAATAAATACTGCAATATTTCATTTTAAAAAAATTGTCAATGTTAATTTCATGGTGACTTTAAAGGGGACATATCATGCTTTTAAATCGTTCCTTTTTACATATAAATCATACATTTGTGGTCTATATAAAGCAGAACTGCAATGCTTGGGTCTGAATTCCTCATTATTATAGCTCCACAGGCCCTTTTTCTACCCCTTTTCTGATGTGCGTCTGAGAGCAACTCGTTTTGGTGCGGTCTCTTTAAATGCAAATGAGACACTTCATACCCCGCCCCCTCTCCAGGTTGCAGAGGTGATACTCGTTTCAACTCCTCCCCGTGCGGCCGTTTTTGTAGTTTGATAGCAGAGATATGATTATCTAGCGGCACAGAAACTTTTTATTCACACGTTATTAACAAAATGTCAACAACGGAAGACTTGCCCATCAAGCCTTACATGTTCGAGCCAGAGCCGGACCTGGAGCGAGATGAAAATGAAGACGACGAACCTGCAGAACAACGTCTTCATATGGATGTATCGCAATGGTATGTTACTGTATTTACAGTAACTTCTCCATCCATGCCCACTACTACAATACTGCATGTTTTACAACGACTATTTAACACTCACAAAACAAAAAAGTTATATTATAAACAATTAAAGAAAAGCATGTTATTATTGCACGTAAAAACGTTATTTACAGCTTACCAAAGTGCTCTGTTCGTCGTCTCCAAAGATAGAAGGAATTGACCCCTCAATCAGACGAAGTCTATCGGCAAATCCTTCTTTATATACTCCAAATATACAACAAAATGCATTTACGGGCTAAAAAAGTGGATTTAGCATGATATGTCCCCTTTAAAGTCATTATTCACTGATAATATTGACATCCCTAGTTGGCACCATCATGAGACTTCATAAAAAAGTAATGATGTTCGACTCGTGAACAAATTATTCTTTTGAGTCATATACTTTCATTGAATCGGTTCAACAAATTGATCTGTCTGTAAATAAAGATTTGTTAAAAAAGGTTTGTTCATCGTAAAAAAAACCTATCAAATGGCTTAAGAACACTTGGAATATTATACACCGGATATATGGGCTGCTTTTATGGTAATTTTAATGTGCTTTTATAGCATCCTTTTTTAAGCTTGGAAGCTCCAGTCGCTATGTATTGCAGTTACATGGAGAGAAATACTATTTCTTCTTTTGTGTTTCTCTGAGAACATTTTTGGGTGAACTACACCTCTGCGTGCATCGTTTTATATCCTCACAAGTTTTACGTAAAGAATATGATACGAGAGGTTCTGCTGCAGTAACAACTTAATGCATGATGCAACTCTTTCATAATATGTTGTTGTTGCAGATTATTCAATGCAAGGTTTACTGGGGTCGCGTTATAACAGGCTGAGACCTTTTGAAATGCAGACTCTTTTTAAAAGCGTTTGTTAAATTAGTCCCTCAAGCTGCATTGTACCTAATTAATCTTAAAATTTTTAACCTTGTCATCACTTGGAAAATTCATAGATGTGGCCTTGTGCTCCTGCAGGGGTATCAGGAATGAGTAAACATGCAGATTGCTAATTAGAGTACGTATGTGTTCTTGGGTTTGTTTCTCACAGATCCACTGTGAATGAAAGCCTGCCCTCTCCCCCAGTGAGTGCCATTCAAAACCACAGGCTTCCTCAGATACACTCTGAGTCTCCAGAGCAGGATTACTATGCTCCTATTTCCAGGCTTGTGCAGGTAACAAGCCACACCGGTGTCACTGTGGCCTGCAGACTATTGATCTGCCTTATCACATACATACATTACCTTTTAAATGTTTCAGGTCAGAAAAATGTATACTTTTATTCTCCAAGAACTCATGAAATTGTTCAAAAGTGACAGTAAAGACATTTATAAAGTTTCAAAATATTTCTATTTGAAATAAATACTGTTCTTTTGAACTTTCTATTCATTAAAAAAAAAAACTAAAAATAGTGTGCAGAGCAGACTTTGATCTCTGTAAACAGAGATAGCAGCAGTTTTTTTTATGGGCGAAAGGGACATATTCCCTCCATAGTCTAGTTGACATGACATTCGATATAGTAAACATGGTTGCCCTTTGCTCTTTAGAAAGTTCAAACTATCTTAAACTTATATCAAATTTTAAATTGGAAGGAATATGAGAACAAGTTCTGTGTAAGTAAATGTGTATTTAAGGATGTTTGGCAATTCAGTCTGCACTGATTTGGTTTGATTTCAGAGTCAAAGCTGTGATCTCTCTCTGTATCTCCTAGCTCAGAGGGAGGGTCATAAGAGGCGGAGCTACCAGTGTCACGCACGCAGTAAACAATCTCCCACCGTTGAGAGAGCCCACCCTGATGCTGGAGTCTCTGTCTCGGCCCAATACTACTCATACATTCAGAGTAATGAATCTCATTCAGAGATCATAGTACAGTATTTACACTGGGGGAAAAAAGTGGTGTAGAATTTACTTAGAACCTATTTTTAAAAATTACTAGTACATTTCAAATTCAAATAATAACGGCAAGTAACACATTGATTAAACATGATATTTTTGAAGTAGAATGAATGAAATGGTATTTTCTTGTAAAAAGAAGTCCAGTAGTAGTCATTGTGGTATCAGATGTTAGGCAGTTATAGCTATGGGTAACCAGCAGTTTAATGTGAAACAAAACCAAATACCAAAAGAGTTCTTTACAACTTTGTAGAAACATGACACCAAATCCTACAAGAAGTGATATAGATACTTTCCTGGTTCAGACACTGCTGTGGTAACACTGCTTGAAATAGGTGGTAAATTCGACAGAGTCTATTGTTTAGATGTAACCCATGCCATGTTTTTGTTCTGCAGTCCGACACCCCGATGAAAAGGTCATTCACACCTATGGATTTTGCCTGTAACATGAGGACAAGTCGAGGACTTGTCAAAGGTGCGTCACTTTAACAAAGTAGGTGCCTGATTTGGCCAGTGACATGAAGGACAACACAAACACTATGGCTTTGCTTTCTACATTTTTACTTCTTAAAAATAATTAATTTAAGAAAAATAAGATGACAATAAAAGCTTTTTCTGTATGCCTCTTAGGTGAGAGCACACCTATGGGTGTGACAGGCTTCAGTATGGGTATCACCAGCTCTACAGCTAGTGGGTTCTTGGAGTGTGCCACACCTAGCAGGAGGCGTCTGCCCTGTGCTGATGGGGAAGGAGGGAACATGCCCCTACTCGGCTCTATTGGTCAGTGCGGCTTATTATCTTTCATCTAATATAAATGTAACAGTTTATTACACTCTTAGAAGAAAAGGTTCTACATAGAACCACAGGGTTTTGTCAGCCGCCTCATATATAGAACCATATATAGAACCCCTATTATGCTATTTTAAAGGTTCCTAATTTTGGATGTCTCCTACAATAGGTTTAAATGCATCCAAGGTCAAAAAACACTTACATAATATACATTGCACATCACCTCATTTCTTAAAGAGGTTACAGCGCGCGTCAAAAACAAAACGCCTATTACCATATCTGAATTTCAGCTCTGGAGGTTTCCTCAGCACTTGATACACAGTGATACGAACAATGGATGGTTTTGGTTTTTCTGAATCAATTCCAGCCCGAGTCCTCATCCTTTTGAAGTGCATACAAATTGTATTCACAGTGCTGAAAACAGCGTCTTCTTGACATACTGACAACACAAGCCAAACTCTTCCAGGCCTCAGCTACAACTACAGTGTTTGAGGGTGGGTCAAAGTAGATGTTGTTCAGCTAATGAAGACCATAGGCTGGCATTATGCAAATTTGTTACATTGTCATGTAGGTACAGTATGTAACAGGAAGTGAGACTGGAATTGCTGACGACTCATTTCAGCAGTTCAGAATCAATTCTTTCTTTAGGAGACAATAACTTTATTCGTCAAGCACTTTGATCTTTAAAACTTTGCAGACATTTTACATTTGCATGTAGCTATATTACACACTGCATGAAAGGTAATATTCAAAAAAGCTTAATAGGGGCATTTTAAAATTGAGTCAAAATCCCTAGGGTTCTATATAGAACCCCATTGAACCTTTTTTTCTGAGAGTTGGTTTCACATAGTTTAAATTCATTGCCCTTTGTTGATGTTTATTTAATATAGAATCTATCTTTAAAGCCTGAACCAATTAATTGTTCAGTCTACACACCATATGCTGTGTAGAATCAACAAATAAATGAACCAGAAAAATAAGCAATGACAAAGGGGGCTTTAATTAAAAGGAATTTGTGTGAGTTGTCTGTAAGATATGGACATTATTTAGCTTTTGGGACACTGGAGATTAATTAACACTTTTAATAAGGAAGAGTCCTAGAGAAGAGGTTCACATAATGAAAATATTTCTTTAAGACTGAGTAAACCACCAATACAATCTGCTTTCAGGTGGCCAGACTCATCGGAAACAGTTGAGCCGGTTTCCATTGCATGTGAGGAAGAAATTTCAGCCTGTCATGCCATAGCAGAGGAATTAATTTTGTAATTAAATGAAAGAGCTTAACAGGGCAGAAATGAATGCAACAGAGTGATGCGCACTGATATTCAATCACTGTCATATTATGACTTTATTGTACGTATTTTGTGTCACCATATGTCCAGTTACAAACTGTCACATGCAGTGCCTTCAGTTTATGGACTTGATAGTTTTTCACAGTGACCTGGAGAACAATCTGGAGCTAACAGGACAAATGACCTCATGCATCCCTATTGTTTCCTTTTTTACCATTTTGAAGGATGAATGAACATGTTTTGTTAATGCATATTGAGTTTAATATTAATTTATTTTTACTGCAGATGTCTGAGGCCAACAGGTTGATGAAACAAAATGCATAGCCTAATTATTTATTTTACAGTGATGGTTGATAATACTGATATAACCTACCAAACTGTTTATTTCAGCAACATTTTATTGAGACTTCTCCTCCTTGGTGGATTCATTTGCAATACAATTGTTATATAATTTGGCAAAGGTTCAGTAATATATCACAGCAATCAAATATTAGACGTTTGTTTCCTGGTCTTAAAATTATTTTATCTATGCTCACTTTCACAAAAAAATTTTAATATTTTTGCTCTAGATTGTAATTTGATGAAGCAAGAGATAACTAGAATAAAATCCAGACCATTCAAGATGCTTTTCTATCTTTAACAATAGACTTGACAGACCTCTTCCATTGGAGAAAGACAGCTGAATTTGTGCTAGTAAACCACAACACACAGTTGTGCATTATTGCTGCATTACTTCTGTTGTCTGTTAATGTTTTAGCGGGAGGCACTTTACCCACAGATAACCTGCATGTGTTCCAGTTATCATAACTAAATCTGTTTGATTAGCTCAGGATGTTTTTCTCTCATTCTACCTCTCTCTCTCTGTTTGTACTAAGAGAGTGAAACTGTTAAGTCTGAAGTTCACGGTGAAGCATTCTGTGCTCCTCTTTCAGAGCATTAGTTACAGCCAGCTTCATCGAAACAAAATGGGCGTCCTTTTTGGATTATACATTCTGGGGATTATATTTACAGCCGTTATTCTACTTCTTTTGGTATCTACCACATATCATCCACTTAAAAATTATATAGGAAAATGGAATGAAATGAGACCAATTCCAGGAATGCCAGGCGCTTATCCAATCTTTGGCAATGCACTGCAGTTTAAAGCCAATGCAGGCGGTAAGGGATTGTGATCTTTTTGACTAACATCAGCTCTTGCTACCATTGATTGATGATAATTTAACACTGCAAAATTATAAAAGTGTGTTTCTGTTAAAGATTTTTTCAACCAGATTATTGAGGGCACAAATGAAAACAGACACCTTCCTCTAGCAAAGGTGTGGGTGGGTCCAGTCCCCTTTCTGATCTTGTATCATGCAGAGAATATTGAGGTGCCTATTTCTCAAATTTTATCCTCTCCATTTTATCCTCTCCATTTACTTTTTTATGTGAATTATTATGTTTTCCTCACAGTTTCCTCATACCTATGTTTTTCCATCAGGTGGTCCTCAGTAATTCCAGACACCTTGACAAGTCATACCCATATAGGTTCCTCCACCCATGGCTCGGCACAGGACTGCTCACTAGGTACAGTCGGTTTACCACCATTTTTTTTGTGAAAATTACACTGTGCTTTATTTTGCAATTCTATTACAATCTGTTGTAATGCTCACTGTAAATATGTGAAATTAAATTAATAGGGTAGCATCAATTTAACAATTTTATGTTAAAATAGCTTCTCTAATCTTAATATAGATGAATAATAGACATATTTAAGTATTTAAATTTGAATGTTAATTTCCCCCAAAATGTGTATTCACAGTGACTTTTAGACAGACTGTAAAAGCAACATTGCCTTTAATAAGCAACCAATGGAATGAGTTTTATCTCTTTCTTCGACCAATGGGAGATCGGGGGAGTTTTTTTTTTTTTTGGGGGGGGGGGGGTATTTACATCTACGCATTTGGCTGCCGCTGTTTTATTCGAAGAACAATTTATGTGTTTATGTGAAATTTGCTGGGATTTACCCCATGATTGTGCCGTTGCTAGTGCCTTGTTCTACTGTTTAAGCCTTAGGAAAGCACACACAAATTAAGAAATGTAAATAAATAAATACAATTTGTGATAAAAATTTAAATACAGTTTTAAAAATCGTATGTCCTCGTGTTTTCTTTTTTGTAATGTGTGAGAAGTTCTGTTTTACCTTTTTCATAGGGTCACACCCGGAACATAACAATTGTACCAAGAATTTTAACATAATGCAAGGGTTAAAAACATAATTATATTTGCAATTGGTAATGTTAGAAATAACTGCATGTGTATTATGTATTAAGTAGAAAGAGCAGTGCTGTCTTGAATCTCTCTGTTACCTAAAAAAGCCGCAATCATGTCCTTTAAAGCTCCAAACATTCAAAGTCAATCTAAACTTTGTTTCACATAAGGTAGAGGACCATCTGCCAAACTGGCAGATCTCATATCTCATATTCAAGAGCAGCTTGCATCAAGTACTGCAAACAAAGTCTATCAAAAGCACAGTTTATAATCAGCCACACTGGACAAAAGGTCTCTGGCCATCTGTCAAAACGCAGCAGAGTCCAAAAACACAGAAATTTAATACAAAATGACCCCCATGTTCAATTTAGGCCTTTACAGTATGTAAGATAGGTAAAGGCCTAAGTCTTCTCAACTTTTCTTCCCTCAGCACAGGGGAGAAGTGGCGTAACCGGCGTAAAATGCTGACTCCAACCTTCCACTTCTCTATCCTCTCTGACTTCCTGGAAGTGATGAACGAACAAACAGATATTTTGATTCAGAAGATGCAGAAACAGGGAGATGGAGAGCCGTTCAACTGCTTCAGCTACGTAACCTTGTGTGCTTTGGACATCATATGTGGTACAGTACATCCAATCTTTCCTTAGCACAACGCGAGAGTGCTGTTGAGGTTTTCCTGCTGCTTTGTTTACACACTGCTCATGCATGCTAATGTAAAATAGCCCTAACACTCATCGCTTAGTTATAACAACCATTGTTAAAACATATGGGATATGTTTGTCTGCAACAGAAACTGCAATGGGAGAGAAGATCTATGCTCAGAGCAATGCTGACTCTGAGTATGTTCAAAGTGTCTATAAGTAAGTAGTGTACGTAAGTATGTAAGTACTTCAATGTTAGAGCATGTGTTCTTGCTAATAAATAGGGGAGCCATGTTGTCCTCTCTGAGAACTGGCAGTGTTTATACTCCACTTGCAGAATGAGTGACATCATCACCAAGAGACAGAGAGCACCATGGCTGTGGCCAGACTGGATCTACAATATGTTGCAGGAAGGCAAAGAACATTCCAGAAGACTGAAGATTCTCCACTCTTTCACTGCAAGTGTGAGTGATCACACTTTTTTTTCTGTGAATGTGTGAGACTTCCGATTCAATTGGTAAATAATTAAAACAATAACAAAGTCCAGTAAATTGTAAAATACATCAAAATAATATAGGAAATGCTACAGTGTAGCTTGCAATATCAAGCAGCAATAACGGGCATTTTTTACAGGTAAAATAACTGAAAGAGAATAATACCGGAAGCCTTGCACGTCCAATTACAATTGTTAAATACAAACCTTTAGATTATTCGTACAGAATTTTCTGTTTTCTTGACCTGAAGGTCATCAAGGAGAGAGCGAAGTTCATGAGCTCTGAGTCTGATAGTGATTCTGACCAGGGGCAGAGGAAGAGACAGGCCTTCCTAGATATGCTGTTAAAAACTACTTATGAGAACGGGCAGCATTTGAGTCATGAGGACATTCAGGAGGAAGTGGATACCTTCATGTTTGAGGTACAAATAAAACTATAAAAGGAAAGTTTGTCAAAACAAAGTTTGAACATTATTTTAAGGACCATTCTCTTTAACAGGGTCATGATACCACAGCAGCTTCAATGAACTGGGCCTTACATCTGATTGGCTCCCATCCTGAGGTCCAGAAGGCAATGCAGGCAGAACTACAGGAAGTGTTTGGTACAACACAAGTCTTTACCACAATGTGGAATGTATTTCATTTAGCATAATGTGTTCTCAATGAAAGCAGTTGTTCTGTTTACTCAGTAGTCAAGAAAGCAGCTTGGGAATGTTTCCTAACAACCTCATTTAAAGTTCAGCTGCATATCCTGCATTCTGATTGGCAGGTTCGTCAGAGCGACAAGTGGGGGTGGAGGACCTGAAAAAGCTGCGCTACCTGGAGTGTGTTATCAAGGAGAGTCTGCGGATCTTCCCCTCCGTGCCTCTGTTTGCACGCAGCATCTGTGAGGCCTGTCAAATCAGTAGGTGGCAGCAGTTTGTCACCTTGCCAAACAGCGCAGCAAACGGCGCAAGATCAAAGATCTGAATTTTTTGATGCCACTCTCATTATTTGCATCACAGCATAACAGCAGATGTCACGACTTCTATTTCCATCTCCCATTGTCAAATATGAAGCACCCCGAGTGTTTATTTCTAGCTTAGAGTCTTTCATGTCAAGGTTAAATGAAAGAGCAGCTGGATGGGAAATAGTAACTTTTCAGGACAGAAAGTGTTGCAATGCGCAATAAATGCATCCATTTATCAATTATTTATTAAAGCTTTATTCTGTGTCCCACACAGTGGTATAGTTTGGCATGTGTGCAGTGTGCTAAATCCTGTTTAGTTGTTAAATTTCTGTGACATGCGTAAAATAACTGACTGAGGTTGTTTTGTTGCTCGTTTGCAGATGGGTTCAAAGTTCCAAAAGGAGTGGATGCTGTTATCATACCATATGCTCTTCACCGGGACCCGCGCTACTTCCCAGAACCTGAGGAATTTCAACCGGAAAGGTTTCTGCCAGAGAACAGCAAAGGGAGGCATCCATATGCATACATCCCTTTTTCTGCAGGGCCAAGAAACTGCATCGGTAAGAAAAAGAACAAAATGATAACACAAATATTTGGTATAAAAGTGACATATAATATAAATGATAAGACTAAATGCTATCCAGTATAATATGAATTAATGTGAAAAGGAGCACATTTTAATTTTGGTGCCTTCTTAATGGGGCTGTGGGGGTGCATAAGACAAAAAGGCTGGGAAACAAAGCATAACGATATAACTGTACCATACAAAGGAGTGCATTTTATTACACGCGCCATATGCATAGAGATGGGAATCATAAAGATTTTATAGAGTTTGCTTAAGTCTCACAGTTTGCTGAAAGCTGTATGTTTTTGATTAATGAAAAAAAATGGCTCATAAGAGGCATTTGTCCCAGAATCAGGCTAAAGTACAGTGGTTGCACAGTAAGTGTTTGAGTCATTTGCACAAAGAGACTACACTGATTGTGTTGTATGCTTTTGATTCACTAAACAGAACCATCTGATAAGAGCCATTTGCTCTATAATCAGACTACACTGGTTGTGTTGTATGTTTTTCATTCACTAAAAAGAATCGATTCATAAGAGTTCTATAATCAGACTACACAGGCTACATATTCTGTTTCCCGCAGTAGGCTAGATTCAGTAGTATCATTCAGGTTCTGAATTTGAACCAGTTCTTGGTTCCCAGCCTATGACATCATTATTATTATAAGTTTATTTTTCTATTATACTTCACCCAAGAGACAATCTGCTTATTGAACATCACTATCTGAACGAGAGACTCAGTGCACTTATCTCCCACACTCATCTCCATAGTGTTTGGGCCTCTACCCCACCCCTGAATGAGACAGATTGTTTCACAGCGAGTGGTGCTCGCAGGTTCAGGTCACTGGCCACACACAAGAATAATCTTCTAACAAAACTGAAAGAGTGCCACATAGCTTTGGAGATTTATTATTTCAGCACTCGACTCATCTCCACTGCCTTCCAGGAATGAAAGCTCCAAATTAATGTAGAAATTTTACTTCATGAACGTCTCCCCTCTCTTAGTCTTGTTGCCATTCCAAGACCTTATTCTCTCTTTCCCATTTTCTCTTTTTCTGTGTATCTGTGGCTCCAGGCCAGCGCTTCGCCATGATGGAGGAGAAGGTAGTTCTTGCTACGATCTTGCGTCACTTTGACGTAGAGGCGTGTCAGAGCCGTGAGGAACTGCGGCCTCTGGGGGAACTCATTTTGCGTCCCGAGAAGGGCATTTGGATCAAACTACAAAGAAGAACCAAATAACTCTCACCACCATTAAAACTTAAGGTTGCTTCAGTCCTCACATCACAGACAGTTGTTGTGCTGCTAGCGTTGTTGTGCTGCTAGCTTTGAGGAGACTGATGGGTAATTCTATGGAATGGATGGTAAAAAGGAGAGCTGAAAGTACCAGACTCTTATCAGTAGCTGAAGGCGTAATAAAATTAGCAAAATATCTTATAAACAAACACCCAAATTGAGACAGATTTCTGATTCCATGTGGACCTAGTTATAAGTTAGAAATAGTGTACAGCCAGCCGCTTAACAGCACAAAATAAGCCAAGATAGGGTGATCGGTTAATTGTCAACCTCAACACTGCTACTTACCATAATGTACATGAAATATTGATTTAAGTTGAAATAATTTTATTATGAGAAAAAAGAGACCGCAGAGTGTTGTACATTAAACTAGCACAGCAAGTGCGACAATGATGAATTATAGAGTTTAGTGGTCATTCAATAAATATATTTAACCACAGAATGTCATAATTGAATTGAATCAGAATCAAGTAAATCAACTCAATTGAGGTGCACATTTGCACTCTAGTTTTCCCTTTCAAGCATACACTGTGGTTTAAAAGTTTCCGGGTCAGTAAGATTTATTTTATTTATTTTTGGAGAATTTTGTATACTTTTATTCAGTTAGTATGTATTACATTGATCAAAAGTGACAGTAAAGACTTTTATAAAGTTGCGAAAGATTTCTATTTAAAATAAATGTAGTTCTTTTGAACTTTCTGTTCATCCAAGAATCCTGGAGAAAAAAGTATCACGGTTTCCAAAAAATATTAAGCTAATATATTAAACTGTTTTCAAGATTTATAATAATAAGAAATGTTCCTTGATCACCAAATTAGCATATTAGAATGACGAAGGATCATGTGATATTGAAGATTGGAGTAATGATGCTGAATATTCAGCTTTTCCATCACAGAAATAAATTACATTTTAAAATAGAAAACAATTATTTAAAAACTGAGAGTGAGAGATTTGTTTCAAAAGCATGAACAAATATTTGGCAAATCACAATTTGAGAGATCTGTTGCAAATCTAAAGCCCTCAGGGCTGTCCATTATTAATCGTCTCGAATCACTGGATGAAAATAAGTCTTTGGCAAAAGTATTTTCAGACTAAACAGTGTCTGCACATTCACATGTCTGCACCTTATTCAAATACACAGATTGAATATAAGTGATGCTTAATCAAACTGACATTCATCATGATGGAATGTCTAGAGGCTTTCATTTAGTGGAAATGTTTTCTTTAATTAAATGAGAAAATTTATTTAATTTATTTTGTCCCAGTCAACAAAACACTTTAAAATGAAGCTCAGTGATTTTCATCAAAAGATCAATTGAGCTCAGAAATGCTAACATGACGTACAACATACCATGTCTTTGATATTAAGAACAACCAAATCTTTCTATTCATCCCCAGGGAGATTTTGCTAATTATATGAATTTGCATGAACAAATATCTCAGTCTGTGATGTCCAGTACTGAATATCTTTCATCAAGAATTACTTCACAACACTCAGTTCAGTTTCTACAAGTGTCACCTGTATCTCTGTATCATGCTCTTTAAACCTGCTCTGTCGGCTCATTTGGGGCTGATGGGTGATAAGGAGCAGGGCTCCTCCACAGAGAGGCAGTGTTGCTCCTCCTCATCCCTCGTCTGTCCTGAGCAGTGCCAATGAGGGGACACCTTAAACTGTCAGACTGATGGGAAAATCAGTTGTCCCTGCCAAGTCCCAAACCGCTACTGCAATTCATCAAGATTAAATCTATCATCAAGAAAAAAATCATTTGATGGAGTTTGGGACAAGAGTATGATACAAACGTGATAAAAGTGATTTTAAATGCATGTTTCTCCTGTAATTTAGATAAGTAGAAACAATTATGTAAATTTACCAGCAGCTCGAAGTGATTGTGATTGTGATTGCAATTGTGCGGCTTTGCACCATGACATTATTTCAAGTCCATATTGTGTATTCCGGGAAAAATGTCTGTATTTAATGTTGTAAGGTACCAACAAAATAGGCAAGAAAAATAACATACATTTGAAATTGATAATGCAGTTTGACGAGTTATAGAAAATGCGCATTCATACTTAAGAAATGGGAGATTTCAAAGAGGTTTATATTCTATCTATGTTATTAGATCTCTAGGTTCTTGACTCAATTTTGAAGAACCCTTTATGCCAAAAAACTGTCTTAAATGATTGCATAATACTTTCATTTTAATGGGTTATTTAAATTGTTCTAGTAATAAAGAATGTTGCTGCTTAATAAAAATAAAAAATAATAATAAAATCATTAAATTTATATAAAAAAAATAATATGAGCTGTTTAATTCATATTGTTTTTATTTTAATTAAAAAAATAAGAATAATTACAACTACATACATAAAATAAGATGGGAACCCCTATGACGCACCTGGTAGAACACTTTAAGGTTCTATATACTGTAGAAGAGTGTACATTTAGAGATAAACATTAATCTCCAAAAGTTTAAGACGACTAGTGAAAATGTTTTTTGTTATGTCATTACAAATTGAGTGAACAATTGAACAACTGAAATTATAAAATGCCTTAGTATTTGGTTTGTCCATCTTTTGCTTTGATGACGGCAGCACTCGAGCTGCATGAACTCAACAAGTTTGTGTGAAACCTGATGATCATGTTTTCTTGCATGGTTTGAGAATCATCCAAAGAGCCTCTTGTGCTTTTATGGAATCAAGAACATCTGACTGTCTGTGCAAAGAATCATATGATCATAGTCAGAAATTTGATTATTTGATTTGCAATCTAGAAATAGAGCAGAATCTTAAATATTTAATTTATCATTCATTACATTTCTTTGTTTTGAATGTACCAAAGTCTGAAAACTCTCTGCTCTGTTTTCAATTTCAAGGTTTAATAGAAAAAAATATCCAAGATTTTCAGTGAGGTCACAGCCAACTGTACTTCTAAACATATGGTAGTATCCACCTGTACTAACTGTGCAATAGGAAGGTGATAATGTGCCAGGGTTTTCTTTAGCTGGAAGGCAGATTCATTATAGCACAAAGAGATTACAGCAGATAACACAGTCTTAAGTGTTCCATTCTTCAAAGGACACATCTCATCAAACGTCTCTACCTACGTCTGCCACACAAAGATCAATGCTATCCAACATAAAGGCGAGTGTCAAATCCCTTCTTCCGGAAACAACTTGAATTACTTTGACTAGTGAAGACAAACCTCAGAACTGAAATACTGGGGGAGGGGTGGCATCATTCATATCAGTCAATTAAGCAAGTATTTTCATCAATGAACAATTTTAATTTTAACATAACTCAATATAGCCATGTATTCATTTAAAATTGCACACTAATTGCTTCTCTGGTCTTTTTCTTGACTTGAGGCAGACGGGTCAATCAAGAATGAAAGCGGACATAATTGCTTTGAGAATGCTTTGCAGTGGCCAAAAGGGCAACTCATTTTTGATCATTGTCTTAGAATTTATGAAAGCTGTCTTTGTTTTTTCTAAAATTCTCTTAACACAACAAAAATATGTTCTGATGTCAATCAGTAGTGTAACTTGATTGTTCTCCTGTAATTAAAAAATAAATGGTAGTTATAGTGGACAGTAAAAACAGCCTTATGACATTTGATACAAATGGGACTTGTATCATTATTGCAATGTTCACTGTAACGTTTGGAGGCAATCTCCAATCTTTGGATCAGCGCATCTGGTCATAAAACCTCTCCCCTTTTTCACACTAAATCTGTCCGGTTCAAACATTCTACAAGATAATGGCCACTAAAAGACCTGTTGTCACATTAGTTGCCTTTGCAAATGCTAGACATCTCTAAATCTATCCTGTCACTTCAAAAGCATTCCATCATGAGGCACGCCAGGCACAAAAAGGCCAGGTGGCAAAGGACAATGGAAAGCACCCAATACACATAGGCACAGATATGTCGCATTTAACTCATAATCAAACTATCCTAAAATGTATATGATGTATTTTGGTGTTGAATGTTTGTCCCTATGTTTAGCCTAGTTATAATTCTTTAGTTATGTTAGAGTAACTTCAGGTTTAATATATATCACTGTTTTAAATGTTTGCATGCCCCCTCTGTTTGGTATTGAAATGGTCCTCTCTTTATGCCTCAGTTAATGGTGTACAGTGCAACACTGTAAAATGCATTATACTACTTTTACCATACTTTGGTGTAAAACTGTACAAATTCCTAGACCACCATAAGACATGAAAATAGGCTGTGAAGGTGAACAAAGCAGACTTTCTCCCACTGAAATTTCCTACCTATGATTGGTCATTTTTTAAAAAGATGGGTGTGTGCTGATATGCATTTTCTGGGTGTGTTTTAATTCTACAATATATGGTGTAAAAACGTCTGAGTGCTGCCCTCTTCAGGTTGAATGTTGGCTACTGCAGTTTAATTTTCCTATTAGATGTTGTGGTACTGTGTGAGGTAAGCAGGCACCAGCTCACCACACCCTTGCCTACAGAGAGACGTGGGTCTCAGGTGCACGCCCCCGCAACCCCCCCCCCCCCCCTCCCCTCCCCTCCCCTCCCCCCTCCACTGGGCTCTGCCCACTTTTCCAGCATTTTTCAAATATTGCCAGTGGGTGGAGTCAGGCTCTGACCAGGGGTTGAGTTACCCTTTAAGAAGGTAAATTTGATTCTCTAATGGGTCTCAAAGGTTGTAGTTAACTGATTGTAAATCTTGCTATTCTTTGCTCTTTTCTCTCTTTTTCTTTTCTTTTTGTCATTCTGTATATTCTTTGCTTAAGTTTAGTTTTATGTATCCGTAGTTTCAATTCGCTCGGATGTCTGTTTGCAGCTCACACATCAAAGTCACTTTAATGTATGATCTTGCTGCATGCTTGCTACATGTTGTAATTAATTATACATTAATGCATACATGGACTATGTATTTCCCTTTTGTTTGATTTAAAAATTTATAATTGATCATAATGCGTTATGATTAATTGTATAAAAATATCCCCTTTGAGCTAGTTTGCTACATCATCTTGTTGCCAGGCCGATTGTTTTGTATGTTGTAATGGACTATTAGTGTTTAACAAAAGCTTTATGATAAGCTTTATAATTAAATTATAAAATAATCAAATCACTATTTCGTATCCATGTATATATTTATTTGGTGAGCCATAAGTTATAAGTGGGGAATTCTACAGAAACCATTTATTTTCAGAAATTTCAAAACATACAGCCTATACAAATAATATTATACTGACAGTAAAGTAGAGAAATTACTTGTGTATTTAGGGGTGGATCTGTTGTGAAGGTCATATTTCAAACTTTAACTTTCCTTCTTACTTTTATATGGGTAGAACGCTTCTGTTTTGATCTTTTAATGCAAGACTTATAGAGAGGCAATCACGTTAAAGGCAAAGTCAGAAAGTAGACTTCAAACGTAAAGCATATACATCATTTAAATATTAAAACAATAGTTAATGACAAAGGCACCATACATCCACAAGTCATGTCATGTCTCATGTTGTCACATGTCACATGTCATATGTCATAACGTCATATGTCTCGTTTCGTGTCTCGTGTCATGTTATGTCATAAGGCAAGGCAAGTTTATTTATATAGCACATTTTAAACACTATGGCAATTCAAAGTGCTTAACATAGAAAGGAATTGAAATGATCACACTATGGCAATACAAAGTGCTTTGCATAGAAAATAAACAAAAAATGAAAGCAAGGGAAATTAAAACAGTTATTAAAGGAATTAAAATAAATTATACAGTTCTAAAATGAATTAAAGTAAAATTAATTAAAGTAGTAAAAAGATGATACATAGTGCCATTTGAGTTTAGAATCAAAAGGAGGATGCAGAAATAAAATACAGTGTAATCAGTTGGACGCACAGTGGCACAGTACTCATTCAGTAAATACACAGCTAAATAGATGTGTTTTGAGTCTGGATTTGAATGTGACTACTGCTCCAGCTGTGGCTGGCATAGTAGCTAAAAGTGGACACGCCATGCTTAGAGTGAACCCTTGGTATTTCTAGTTGATGTGATCCTAATGACCTGAGTGATCTGTTAGGTTTATATTCAGTGAGCACATCTGCAATGTGTCACGAGAGTGGTGTATGTAGAGGAAGACAAGAGTCCAGAATTCCAATATAAGAACTTTTACTAATAATATGAACTTACAAGGAAGCAAACAGCCAGATGGACAGAGGATACACACACCAAAATAAAACGTAGAACCAACAAAAACTAACTGAAGGGAACTAAATACAGACACAAATGAACAATAATGAGGTGAGCAGTGACATGGATGATGATGATGACAGGCAGGTGCGGGTAAATGAGGAAGTGAGTGCAGGTGTGAAGACAAGAGGGATGATGAGGAAGTGTAGTGCAGACGATAACTGTGACACAATGTATTGAGGTCCTAGGCCATTGAATGATTTGTATACCAGTAATAATACTTTAAAATCAATCCTAAATGTAACTGGGAGCCCATGTAAACACCTGAGGACTGGTGTGATATGTTCATATTTTCTGGTTCTGCTCAGAATCCTGGCAGCAGCGTTCTGTATGAGCTGCAACTGTCTTATGGTCTTTTTGGGAAGGCCTGTGAGGAGTCCATTACAATAATCCACCCTGCTGGTGATGAAAGCATGAACAAGTTTTTCTAAGTCTTGTTTGGAAACAAAGCATCTAATTCTTGCAATATTTTTGAGATGATAGTATGCTGATTTAGTTATTGCTTTGACATGACTACTGAAACTAAGGTCTGACTCCAGAATCACACCGAGATTCCTGACTTGATTTCTATTTGTTTGACCCCTAGAGTGAAGGTATGCGTTCACCTTGAGAACTTCATCTTTGTTTCCAAACGCATTGACTTCAGTTTTGTCTTTGTTTAACTGAAGAAAGTTTTGGCACATCCAACTATTTACTTCATCAATGCATTGGCACAGGGAGTCAATGGGGCTGTAATCGTTAGGCGATAGGGCTAAGTAGATCTGTGTGTCGTCTGCATAGCTGTGGTAAGCAATTTGGTTCTTTTTCATTATTTGGCTCAGTGGGAGCATGCACAGGTTGAACAGGAGTGGCGCAAGAATTGAGCCTTGAGGGACTCCGCATGTCATGGATGTCCACTCAGACTTATGGTCACCTATACTCACTTAATAACCTCTTCCTTCTAAGTACTGTATGACCTGAACAATTTTAGGACTATCCCAGAAAGCCCGACCCAGTTTCCCAGCCCGTCAAGAAGTATGTTATGATCGACAGTGTCAAATGCAGCACTAAGGTCGAGTAGTACCAGAATTGATGTTTTGCCTGTATCAGTATTTAAACTAATATCGTTTATTATCTTTATGAGCGCTGTCTCTGTGCAGTGATGTGGTCGGAAACAGATTGAAAATTGTCAAAGTATCCATTTGAGATTAAGAATTTGTTCAGTTGATTGAAGACAACTTTTTCAGTGATCTTGCTTATGAAAGTAAGATTTGAGATTGGACTGTAATTGCTCAATTTGTTGCTATCCAGATTGCTCTTTTTCAGGAGGGGCTTGACAACTGCAGTTTTAAGGGACTTTTGGTCCCTTTTAAGTCTCATGCCGTATGTCATGTCATATGTCTCATGTCGCATGTCATGTTGTATGTTATGTCATGTCTCATGTCTTTTAATCATGTCGTATGTCATGTCAAATGTCTCATGTCGTATGTCATTTCATATGTATCATGTTGAATCATATGTCTCATATGTGTCATGTCGTGTCATATGTCTCATGCCATATCATATGTCATGTTAAACTGCAGTTGATTTTCATGTTTGTGGTCATGTCATGTTCATTAAGTTTAGTTTAAGTTTTAGTTTGCATTCACCTCGCCTTCAGTAGACAATTGTTACAAAGACCTGGGGCCTCATTATAAAACGTTGCGTAAAAGCCGTCCTACATTTGATGTAAGATCATTTCTCAAATGTTCATACGTGTGATTCAGAGAAAGAAACATTTGCACAAAAAATGTGTGTATGCCTCTCTTCCAGATGTGAAATCTGTACATCGCAAATGATCTATATTGTGCACAGCTGAATGGTTTCCGATCTCCGCCTTGTAAACGCCCCCTAATTAATGTAATTGACATAAAAGAGCACCAGTCAACGTCCAAATCCTATACTTGAGAATCATGAGCAGCAAGAATTGCTTAGATTTCCAAATACTTATACCCCGACTCTGCCACAAGGAAAAGTTTGTACGCCTGTTTAGACCCTGACTTTTCCATGTCAAAGACCTTTTTTACAAATATAAACGTTGGCATGAGTTTTATCTTACGTACACTCTAAGATCAAATTTGTGCGTACGCATGTTTGTTAAATAAGGCCCCAGGGTTTGGGAATCTCTTTGGGTTGCACCATATTTGCCCTTTAATCTTTGTCATTTAAACTTGTGTCATAAACATTTTGCATCATTGTTTATATTATTTTGTGGCACAACAGCAAAACTGAGTGTAATAATAGTTTTGAGTGAGCCTTTGTCAAGTATCAATCTTTAGTCCTTTAATAATAGATATCTTCTATAGTTATAACCATGTGCTTTTTGAAGTGTTCATGGAAGCGTTCAGACCCTGAATCGAGCCAGTAATCCAAACCCTAGATAATTGGAGTATGACTTTAGGTCACGCTTTCAGAGGCGACCTGGACTTAGATTCCCCCGGAGCTACATGGATGCTCTCCATTTCAACCTTAATTTGGGCTTCAGTGTGGTGGATCTGCACAGATCTTCAACATGAAAGTGAAGGGAAATTGATTTTCTGGAGCCTGGTCTTCATGAGCTGAATATTTAAATTCCCCCAATTCCTTCAACAGCTTCAGGCTTTGGAAGATACCCAGCTCCTTATCGATGTTTCGCTAACTCATTGGTTTTTCATTGGAAAACATCACAACACGTGAAGAGCTGTCAAAGAAGATTTCAGATAAATGTTTTTTTTTTTTTTTACTTAAAACACTGTAAATGGCAGTCTAAAGTTGGGTTTGCCCTCTTCCTGACACAGTTAAAGAAGAAGAGCTCTAATGAGATGGAGCGAGTTAACTATATGCTATATTGAACAGTGCTTCATCTCTTCAACATAATAAAGAGCTCATTACCTTGGCAATTGTTACACTATTAATATGCCAGGGGAGTGTAAGAAGACCTGTTATTGTTTGTGGTGTCCTGATTTATATTTTTGCATGATTGAGTTGTTGGCAAATTCTGTCTGTCTGTCTGTCTGTCAATCTATCTATAAATTATAAACGCAACACTTTTGTTTTTGCCCCCATTTTTCATGAGCTGAACTCAAAGATTTAAGACTTTTTCTATGTACACAAAAGGCCTATTTCTCTCAAATATTGTTCTCAAATCTGTCTAAATCTGTGTTAGTGAGCACTTCTCCTTTGCCGAGATAATCCATCCACCTCACAGGTGTGGCATATCAAGATGTTGATTACACAGCATGTTTATTGCACAGGTGTGCCTTAGGCTGGCCACAATAAAAGGCCACTCTAAAATGTGCAGTTTTATCACACAGCACAATGCCACAGATGTCCCAAGTTTTGAAGGAGTGTGCAATTGGCATGCTGACTGCAGGAATGTCCACCAGAGCTGTTGCCCATGAATTGAATGTAATTTCTCTACCATAAGTCATCACCAAAGGCGTTTCAGAGAATTTGGCAGTACTTCCAATCGGCCTCACAACCACAGTCCACATGTAACCACATCAGCAGGACCTCCACATCCAGCATCTTCACCTCCAAGATCGTCTGAGACCAGCCTCCCGGACAACTGCTGCAACAATCGGTTTGCATAACCAAAGAATTTCTGCACAAACTGTCAGTAACCGTCTCAGGGAAGCTCATCTGCATGCTTGTCGTCCTCATCGGGGTCTCGACCTGACTGCAGTTCATCGTCGTAACCGACTTGAGTGGGCAAATGCTCACATTCGATGGCGTCTGGCAATTTGGAGAAGTGTTCTCTTCACGGATGAATCCCGGTTTTCACTGTACAGGGCAGATGGCAGACAAGCGTGTATAGCTTCATGTGGGTGAGCGGTTTGCTGATGTCAACGTTGTGGATCGAGTGGCCCATGGTGGCGGTGGGGTTATGGTATATGGTAAGGGCAGGTGTATGTTATGGACAACGAACACAGGTGCATTTTATTGATGGCATTTTGAATGCACAGAGATACCGTGACGAGATCCTGAGGCCCATTGTTGTGCCATTCATCCATGACCATCACCTCATGTCGCAGCATGATAATGCACGTCCCCATGTTGCAAGGATCTGTACAATTCCTGGAAGCTGAGAAAATCCCAGTTCTTGCATGGCCAGCACACTCACCGGACATGTCACCCATTGAGCTTGTTTGGGATGCTCTGGATCGGCGTATACGACAGTGTGTTCCAGGTCCTGCCAATATCCAGCAACTTCGCACAGCCATTGAAGAGGAGTGGACCAACATTCCACAGGCCACAATCAACAACCTGATGCGTATTGCTGTCTAATAATCATGTTGTCTAATCAGCATCTTGATATGCCACACCTGTGAGGTGGATGGATTATCTCGGCAAAGGAGAAGTGCTTACTAACAGATTTAGACAGATTTGTGAACAAAATTTGAGAGAAAAATGCCTTTTATGTACATAGAAAAAGTCCAACTCATGAAAAATTGGGGCAAAAACAAAAGTGTTGCATTTATAATTTTGTTCAGTGTATCTGAAGACACCCTCTTTTGCACCAACAGAGTGTAAAATTACTGTCTGGCATAGATTGAAATTAATTTTTTCTCATAACACTGATGAATTTGTGTCACAATATCTAGAAGCTCCATTCATCAATTAACTCATGATCATATTCTGTGTTTATTATGTTATCAGTAAGAAAAATGTCTGTCAAGTGCCTTCTCCTGCAATATAGATCTTGCGCCATTGATTTTGCATGCCTAAAGCGGTGCCCAGTGCCTTTGGGTTGAGTTTTTTCTATCAGTGTTTGCTTGGCAGTGGCAAATAAAGCTTAGTGATCACAGATATTTAATATATAAGAAAAAGATATATAAAGGTGGATAAAAAGCATTCATACATGATGTTGTATAGAGGCCAGTTGTATAATCTCTTAACTCTTTGAAAATACTGTATACATTCTCTTGATGTCACAGCTGATCTGTGTTATGTGGAACATGAGTAGGACTATGCATGACATTTGGAAGGTCATATAGATAAACATATAGGGACAGAGTCATCGTCCCTGATGTCAACAGTAAAGGTCAGCTATTTCTAGAAATTAAACAACAAAAGTAAAAATATGGTGACAATATTCCAGGGATTACATTTCATTAACTAAAAAGAGTCAAGTTCATCTAGTAGAAATTATGGTAACACACATGACTCTACAATGCAAGGAACATTAACAAACAACACAAAAACACCTATAATGCACAACTGATAACATAAGTAAACACTTTTATTTAATTAAATAAAATATAATCAAATGTAAGGAATCATACAGCGACTTCTGGGAGCACCCTTTACATATAAAAAATATATTATTTAACATCCCTGAATCAACCTAAACATATAGCAGCTAAATGAATGTATGTGTTAAATCAGGTAGAAATAAGAAATAACAACTGCAAGTTACCACATTTTACAGTGGTAATTTAAACTTTTTATTTCATATAGTATGACAGTACAATTACACACATTGTCCATTAAATACAATTAGCCAATTAACAGTTTTTACTGTAGTATGTTTACCATTTGCAGAAAAATTATCTTTATATAAATATCACAGCCTACAACTATTCATCCCAGAACTAAAAAAGCTCACTATTGTTATACTAAAGAATATATTACAATATAAAACACATTTTATGTAGTGACCAGAACAAATGCAGTTACAGAATAAAAAGTTTTTTTTGAAAATAGTTTATATAAATAGTATCTAATTTTCATACCCAGTAATGGCAAGATGCAACAGTTACAAAGTAAACAAGCAAGACTATGTTTGCTGTCAATTACACACTACATTTGTCATGCGGTGACATGAGATCCTCCTGAGTGCATGCTCATTTTCATCCTCATTATTATCACTTACTGTAAATAACCATTCTCTGATGAAACCCAGGCTGTGATTGCTGCCATGTGATATATGCTTATGGTTATGCAATATGCAATAGAAGTTAAAAATGTGTAGCGAGAGAAGTGAAGTGACAGTTCAAAGACTGTATTTATACCAGCAGAGACACTCAGCCGAGGTGAACAGCACCATGCTGGGTGACATGGGCGCTGCAGTCGGCTCATCGTGAAGGTTACCACAAGCTTTTCCAGCTCTCCATAGCTTTTGTATCAGATTGCCTCAGTCTGTGTTTGTTAACAACCAAACACAGGACAAATGGGGAAGCTGCACACTGCCTGGGAACATCAGTGAGGGAACTGAGAGAGTGAACCTGAATAGAAAACTGAAAAGAAGCCACCCACTTCTCATCCTACACAGCCCTGCTCTTTAACTTTGAAAGTATCCTCAGAGAATGGGAAAAACACATGGCATGATACCAAAAGCATTGCTAATGCATATGTGAGATGAGCAGCCTATTTCTGGGATCAGACAGGATGCTTTGGTGTAGGATCTACCAGCGCTTATTTCTTTGTCATTTGACACTCTTTGTTTTCTATATAAGGGGAAAGATGCATCATTAGGATGCACATGTATCTGGGCTGTGAGCTGACAACTAGATAACTTGTGCTGTTGCCATAACTCAAAATTATAGAGTTTTATGACACTTTATCCAAGTTATCCTAACCGCTCGCTCTTGTGTTGCGTGGGTACTGGTTCAATGCAGATCCCTGTTTACCGTCTGCCTCATGGAACAACTCCAGTCCTACTCCAGAACCAGAGTCCAGACAACCTTCAGCCATGCCCGTAATGGACCATCAGCCAGAGCCCACCGCAGACTCAGAGCTTGAGCCCGCTACAAAGCTAGAGCCTGAGCACATGCAAGAGGCCATTTTTGTTACGGAGCCCGAGCCCATCACGGTGCTGACCAGGTGCTTGAACCGGCACCAGCGTCTGTCATTGAGGGCATATTAGTGAATTGTGAGGGCATGGATTGGAGCCCCGTCCACACTTAGCTGAGTTTAGCCATTGGTTCTGCCTAGCTCCAAGTCTCTTTCATCACAGATGGTCCCGCACAGCCTCTCTCTCTCTCCTCTGCCAAAGCATCCAGTTCCTCGGCCTTACCTCGCTGGCTACCTTCAGCCCCTTAAAACCACTTCAGTGTTTCTGCCCAGCTGTTCTGATCCGCCTTGGGGTTTCCCGGTCATCAGCTCTGCCTTGGCCTGAAGATCCCTCAGCACCACCTCGAGTTTCCAAGCTATGCTTCAGACTTCCGGATCTCCAGCTTTGCCTCAACCCTCTAGCCCTCTGGCTCAGCTGGGCTCCTCCTTCCTTCTGGTTCCGCCATTGCCCTTAGTCACACCAACTCCGCCGTGGTCTGCCAATTCCACGTCTCCAACTTGGTCACATGAGCCTGCGGCTCCGCCTTGGCCCTCCAGGCCATCTGTGTCACTTTGTCTTCATCTCCTCAGTTCTACCTGGGTCTCCTCCATTCACACCACCACATCTGTCAGTCGGACTACTGGTTCCATCCTGTCTCCTCTCTCCACCAGTTCCACCTTGGGCCTTCATACTAGTTCTGCTCTGGGTCTTCCTCTGAGTCCTCCCTTCGTTGTCTCCTCCTTAGCTCCTATCTCCATCGCCTCCCCTTCACACACACACACGTCTGCTTCACTATCTTTGCTAAGGATCTCCATAGACGTAATAGTTGTAATACTGTACAAACTGTACATTCTATCCCCTTACACTAACCCAACCACTAAACCTACCCATCACAGAAAACGTTCTACATATTTACTTTTTCAAAAAAACTCATTCTGTATGATTTATAAGCTTGTTTCCTCGTGGGGACCTCAGTTTAGGTCCCCACGGTGACACGAGTCCCCATGAGTCAGTCTGCATTCAAGTCCCCACCGGGATAGAAAAACATAAACACACACACAAATTTTTAAGATCGTTTTTTAAATAAATGAATACAATTATACAGTATGGAATCAAGGATACATCAAATTTATTAAAAGTGACAGTAACTACATTTATAAAGTTACAAAATATTTTTATTTCAAATAAATGGCCAAAGAAAATAAAATGTATTATGGTTTCCAAAAAAAATAAAAAAATAAATTAGAAGACAGCTGTCTTCAACACTGATAATAATTACAAATGTTTCTGTCACCATTATGTTCAGTTTTGCTTTAGTTTCATTTTCATGGACAATATTATTGTGAAATAATACAATTCCATAATATTATTTCACAATATTGCTGTTTTTACTTTTTTTTATCAAATATGTGATCAAAATGTGTAAATATACAAGAGATTAGCAGACAGATAATCACAGAAAATTACAGTGAGAGTGTGGCACCCTGTAGTAATATACAGTAAATTTATAATAAATACAGACATTACAGACAACGTAGTTCACTTCCAAAACTTTAATAAACATGCTTTTTAGGAAAATAGGAAAACTGTAAGGAATAAACGAAAGTTTAGTTTGTGAACATTGTAAGGAATGAAAGTCGACAGGCTTGCTTAGGGCAAGGTTAGCATGAAGGAATCAGCTCTGAGAAAGTCAGGGCAGACTGAAGCACAGCGATAATAAACTGCCGAGCAGAGGGTGGATTTACAGAAGTGTGGGGGACCTGAGCGATAAGAAGTGAGATGCACGGGGCTGGTGTACTGGTTACCAATTGAGTCAGCAGAACCATGAGTGAGGTGATGTGTTTAAATTGGATTTTAGATGGGTCAGAGGGTTAATGGAGCACGGGAGATCAGGGGTTGAGGAGGGAAAGTATAGTGTTTGTCATGTGAACAAGAGACTGGGTCGTTACCGTTAGAGAGTCAGCTAAATGATGTGTGTAACATTATATACTCAATGATGTGTAACATTACAGAAATCAGATTCAGTTATTTGGAAAATATCTATAACAATGAGTGATGAATGAACCAGGTCAGAAAAATACTCTTCTTAATAACAAGCTTTATTTGTTCTAACATCTGTTGTTGTCAGTATTTGGGAGTAATGAGAAGTCATTTTAGTAAATCGGTGTGTTCATCTAAATAAACCAGATGCCTGCATGGCATTTTACATTTTTTATAAAACAAAGTCCACACGAAACCTTGTTTACAATATCCTGGTAGCATAAAAATACAGATGCATTAAACCAGGCAATGCGTTCTTTTAGCACAGCCACCTGTCTAATCAATGTGGTTCACAGAACTATATGATGCATTATCACACATTACAATAAATTATATAAGATTAAATAAATAAGTTTTTTAAAAAGGAATTAATACAGTTATTCAACAAGGATAGATTAAATTGATCAAAAGTGACAGTAAATACATTTATAATATTAAGAAAGATTTTGATTTCAAATAGATGAAATCTGTTCTATTCATTTCAGAATTCTGAAAAAAGTAATTTCCACCAAAAATATTAGAATGATTTCTGTTTTTCTGTGTTTCATGTGACAACAAAGATTACACTTAAATGACAGTATGTCTGTGCATACAATTATATACTTAGTTATAACAATAACATGAACTAATATTTTTTTATTTATAAGTATATGTAATTATTTATTACATTGTCATGTTCAAATGTCATGAAGTTTAGGTTGAAAAGCTGATATGTGATCAAGTCTAAAATTCAGGTCAAGGAATGGTTTACCAATAACAAGGGAAAAAGTCGATATGAGGCACAGAGCATAGCATGACACACAATGCACATAGCTCTGCAGGCAATGTAGTAAATGGGTCACGATTACACATCTTTGCATGAGACTATGGTAGGGATATGTTTTTCTCATGTCTTACTGAGTAAAAACTTAATGTAGCATTATCTCTTCTAAAGCATCGCCGTGATGGCTTATGCACAGATCATTTGAGGATTGTAAAGTCTAGAGCACCCTGCTGATTTTAATCTCTACAAAGACCCGCACAAACTAGATTATTACAGAGTGTGATTTGGTTGATTTGAAATTTCGTTTCAGTAAAGACTGATTCTTACACATTTACAGGGAGATTAGACACAAATAATAAGGCACTGTTGTAGTCATTCCTCCTTAAACCCCTTAAGTGTCACCGTCCCACAGGTGGGACGTTTGTCACTATATATTTAAAACAATAATATCTTAGTAAAAACCTAAAGTAATATTGACAAACTATATATCATTTGAAAGCTTCTAGTTTTCATATATGGTGGCTGTTTTCTAAAATAAATTACAGATGAGCAGTAATTTATCAATTTGCAACAAGAATATTTCATATTCATTAGGTGTGTTTAGGCTTTTATTTTGAAATAGCAATAAACATTAAAAATTATGAAAGATTGGTAGAAACCTCAGTTTGTTTTCATAAAATATGAATAATTATATTTTTACATTAAATAATTTCATTTGGATTGTTGAAATTTCATAATTTTTTTCTGTTTCATTTTTAATAATTTCTACACTTCTACAATAATCTGGAAAATGTCTGGAAAAAAACAAGACCAACCATAGGTCTATATTCCAAAGCATTCTTGAATTACAACCATTTAAGTTTGGATAATGATTTTTATGTCTATGCGAAAAAAGGGGGGGTGAGAGTTAAGGGGTTATGTAATACCGGTATTCAAGTTTGGCTGCATCGGTAACAGATTGTGTCATCTAGATGAGTTTAAATGCTAGTAATTTTTCATAGCATGACACTTTTAATTTGAGACAAAAATTCAGCCTGTAGCACAGGAATTCAGATTCATGAGAAGGCCAAAAAAGAGACCATGAAGTGGATCCAAGCTGAAAACACTCTCTAAATATGAGTTTTTAATTACTCACTCTGAGAGCCCCCATGGCAAGGCTTTTGAGATTATAAAAAATGGGCTTTCTTTTTGAATAATATCGTGCTTTGTATCAATCAAGTCCTATATCACAAACATTGCACTGAATACAAGAATTAGAACCAAGTTTGTTGAGCCTAAAATAGCCCTATTTTGTGTGAAACCCAATTTTCTTACTATCGATTCACTGGCAGAAGGTGAGAACCATAAAGAGCGATTCATCTTAATAATGCTGTAATGAGTTCCAATTTTCTCTGTAGAAGAGGGATGTGACTCTTTGGCATACCAACAGCTGAGATGCAAACATGATGTTTGATCCTTCCTATTGCTGTAATTTCCTTTTTTCTGTTTGTTTGTTTTATTGTTTGGCTATTCTTGTTATCTATTAAACAATACAGTGCTGAAGAATGGCATGAGGCTGACATTTTGGGTTTAACCTTGAGATTTTAAGACTTTAAAGTCCAATGGTTGTGCTGTTTTACGCTTGAGATGTTTCTGATCCAGTTAGCTACTGTTCCTTCTGGGGGTAGAAAATGATCTGAAAAGTTGGAGGAACTCATTATAAACCTTATGAATCAGGTTGGCTCATTAATATGAATGAGGTATAACATTCATCCAATAGTCTTTTCTTATTTGGTTGAAGGTATGAGTAGATGACTATCTATCACGATAACCGCTTGTGTATTCCTTCATTTTACTGAAATAAACCTCAAAATATAATTACTTCCTAAAACCAAGGAGGTTTAATTTAGAAATTTCCCTGTTAAAATCAGCATGAAAGGGAAGTTGCGATGGTCTTTTCTTCCCTTTTGACGTATATCCGAATATCAGAATCCACATTACTCTGCAAATCCTTGAGATTTGCTCTGGGATTTTTTTTAAGTCTGTTCTGTGATGCTGCCTAAGGATTTCATTCATTCATTTTTTTTTTTTTTTTACCAAATAAATGCATTTAAATTAATCTTTTGGACTGTTATTTGGTGTATTATGACGCACAACAAAATGCTTTTTACGTAATAATTGATGGTGCATAAATACAGCTGGACAGACTCAAGAGATCATGTGGCTCCATTAGCTTGAGAAAACACTATTAAAAATAAACATTCTTCATGGCATCTATGGTATGAACAACATAACGTCATCCATAGTGGAAGCAAGTTCTTTATAGTGGTAAAAAAAAAAAGGTTCTTCAGAATTTTTAAATGTTTTTCACTCTAAGAAAAAATAGGCCTAGTTCTTTTAAGAGCTGGTTTCTGAAAGGATCTCTGGGGAAAAAACTCCTTTAGAACCTCTATTTTTAAGTATGTATTTGAACCTGATTAAAAAAAATAATAATAATAAATTTGTAATTTTAAGTAATCCACATGCAGTAACTAAACCTTTCCTGTCCACATATGTATTCTAGTCTAGATTCTGTTTAATCAACACACTGTATAAAATGTTGTTTAAAGTTGTAAATAAAATGAAAGATTTTATAAAATCTAAAAGATTATTGGAGCGTTTTACAAGAAAATACCATTCAGTCTTTCACATTTAATTCAATGTGTTAGTTTCTGTTCCTTTGTAATTATTTGTGAAATTTACAAGCAGTTTCTTGTCAGGAAAATTGTTTCAATGTAAATCCTGCAGCATTTTTTTTCCAGTGAAATTAATCTTTCTCTGTATAAACCATGCATGGAATCTCAAAGCAAAAAAAATAAAATGTGTGTAATATATAATTTGTAGCTTAATGTAAAGAATTATGATATTGTGTTTTTGCTCTCGTAGTACTGTGGGGATTTTTTGTGACTGTTACAAATCTCCCTGATATTTTTTTTTTTCCTTTGCACTCAGTTGAATGTGCAATGATGACAAATATCTACATATTTTAATTAGGTTTTAACTAAAATCTTTTCCTTTTTGAGAAATAAAACCACAGATAAAACTACTGAGCTGATAAAATGGCAGCATAATTAATGTGGCTCTTTACACACATATTGTATCAAAGACGCCTGTGCACAAAGAGATATTTGCGTTCACTAACGATGTGTCTAGAGATAAAAATTGAAATCTCAGGAGAGAGAGGGGTAGGGAAAGGGAGGAGGAGAGAAAGAGAGAAAGAGAGAGAGAGAGAGAGAGAGACAGTAGAATTCTGTGACTGGTCCCCTGGGCGAATGTACAGGAGGTCACAGCGCACATGCTAATTGAGTGATATACACGTGTACAGCTGCTCTTTTTTCTATTTCCTCCTCTTTGCGCAATACTAAAGAGTTTGTCGTGTGAGTATTTGACTGACCTGCTGTGTTGCATAATCCCGGAAGAGAGCCGTCTAGCTACTGCTTCTAATAGTCTGGAAAATAAATCGGCCAAACTCCAAACAAATCATTAATCCTTGTATTTAAAAAGTTCCCTTGCAAAGAGAGCTCATGACATATTCAGAGCTGGAGTTGAAACATTCAAATGTGCTTATGTCAAATATTAGAAATGTTTTTCATTTGAATTTATAATTGTGGAGTTTAGTTCTTTACTGAAGCTCCTAAAGGATAACAGTATTTTCTCAGATATAAACAGCTTTGATCCCCCCCAAAGAGCCTTCTGTAAGTAATTCAGGCAGTCTTGTCAAAAAGTAAAAGCTCACCTCTTCATATTGTGGTAAAATATTTACTTTTTTAGAACTTAAATGTGCATACACTCTTGGCAGTCCAATACAGAGCTTAGAGTCCAGGCTGAGATTGTTGGTGATCCATAAATCCATATGAAAAAGTGCAAGGTGCTGAAAGGAGAGGCAGGAACAGGCTATTAAACCAAAAGTCATGCTCCCTCGAGATCTATGCACCTTGGAAATGTCAACTACCTTTTTAGGCGCTAGTTTTTACTTTGCTTTATTATTGTTATTTGATTTTTTTTTTAAATAACTTAATTTAAATTATGACAATTTGATGGTATATTATTCATTACATATTTCATAGAAAAACATAAAACTTTTGAACGATATATTTCACTTATAGCAATCCTTAAATATATATTTCACTCATAACAGTCCTTTAACACAATGTGTGTAAAATTTGTAAGGATTTTCTAATCGAAAATTAATATATTTCCTAAAAAGTGTTCCCTGAAGGACATGCTAGATTAGTGAAAGTGCACAAGGTGACATCACTTTACACCTTTTTTTGCATATTACTTCAACCCATGAAACTCCATTAGTCCATGTTTCGTAAAGCCTTTTCATGTTGGGAACTTGTGGGTTCATCTCAATCCTAGCCGCAGTACACCTGATGCAAAGCTGGAGTCAAATGGTGTGACTTAAGGATGAAAAACAGGGATATTGTGGTTGAAAATCCTTTAGTTAAGTGAACCTGTAACAGTCCTTAAAGGGTGAAATGATATCTCACTCCATCAGATATCCAACACCCCTTTCCGTTAATCTCATCTGAGGGTTAAACAGCATAACTGTTCCAGAACTCATGACAAACGGTTTAGCTGCAGGTGGGCAGATGGTTAAGCAACTTAAAGTTCTTATTTGATTCATATCCAAAGAATAAATCAGATTCTCACAGTTATTACAGCAGAGTTATCACTGTGAACCCTGTCACACTAACTGAGAATAGTTTTTTCAGGAGCAAGGGCCAGGCTGCCCGGGTGAGAGTTAAGTCGTTTTTAGAACTTCATTGTCAAAGTATATTATAAAGCTTGAAACTAGGTCACTTCATCCAGAAATAGCTACACCCAGTAAAAGGTGGCAAATTAGATTGACATATTCATGAACTATAGAAATATACAATAATTATTTATTTAAATTAATGGAAGCCACCATACATGATTTTATGTGGATGCTCTGAATTTCACAGACTGAAACTAAAGTTAAGAAACACTGAAAAAATGTGTCATTTGAGTTGAAGCCATTAGTTGAAATTACATCAAGAAAACTTAATTTCATTTTACTTCCAGTCAACTAAACTAATCTGAGTCAGGTCAATTACTGTATAAACTGTTCTTACGAGTAATGGCATATGCACTTTTTTCAGTGTAGAAATAGACTATGAAAATATGGATGCAAAACTTTGTTAATCTCCATCTACACATCTCAAATCATGCAAATGTATGCAGAGTTGCAACATTCAGATAGTGTAAATCCACAATAGAACACCAAATGGCTTTTAACCGAAAATATTGGTTGCATTGATCTGCAGGACTATATGTTGTAAAATTTAGTTGACTTCTTCTGTCTTAAAGCCTTAAATAAGCTTTTTGTTGTTGTTGTTGTTGTTGTTGTTGTTGTTGTTGTTGTTGTTGTTGAGAGTGGTACTTTTATGTTTGTAGATTCAGTTTGTCGAGGAGAGTGGGAAAAAACTTCCCCAGTTCACCCCACTGATGGTTACAACTGCATGATGGTAGGTATGATCATGTTTTACTGGTGAGAAACATTAAACAGGTTTATAATATATTTTATTAAAAAATAGAGACAGAGAGCTGGGTTTAATTTATAGATCCAAAATAGTTATTTAAAGGGGTTAAAAAGTTGCAGACTCTTTACAATGAATTTTGTTTTTTTTTTTTTTTTTTTGCTAAACTTTTATTTCTTGGTTGCCAAATATTTATATATTTTCTATACAACTGGGCTAAAGTGCCCCTTGGTTAAAATATTTTCTCTGATTTATATTTTATATGTTTATGTAATTAATTATTTTACATCATAACAAGCTATCATTTAACATGAAATCAACTACTATGTTGTTGTTTCCTCAGTTCAGCCCACTCTTTAACTCACGGAGGGTGGAACGACTAGTTAATAGAACATAAATATCCTTTAATCCTCACCAAAATTATTGAGAGTGTGTCTTATTTGGTTTGACTTCCTCTACTCATTACTGAGAGGTGCTGCATCTGCCAAAGTCAGCATGGAATTAGAGCTGTGGTGGAGGACGAGGCCTGAGGGAGGAAGATGATTTTAGGTGCATTAAGGGGCTAATAGGTTGGATCTTAAGAGCATTTTTATGGGGATGACATACTGAAAGTATTAGAAGCAGGAAATCTTCCAGACCACAACAGCAATCCAAAAAGGACAAGAATAACAAACAGGGATAGTAAGTAAAAATAACAATAATAATTAAAAAGAACGAAACTTGAGCGTACTGTATAGAAGAGAGAATGGGAATGGCAGGCTGGGTAAATAAACTACTATGACAACAAATGATAAATATTCTCAAATTGTAATTTAATTTGGGCTGTATGCATTTTTATAATGCTGTTTTTTCTGTTTCATTTTTTTTAAACAAGTACAATAGTAACATGAAGTACAAATAGTTAAATCCAATTCAGTCCCATTTCATTATAATAATAATGCTAAATAAACTAAATTTAAAAAAAAAGTTGCCGACATAATGTATTGCTTCTCTGTGAATTAAATGTCTTCATGTTTGCAGCAAGTCCTTAATTTTTACTGCAGTTTTCCTCTCATTTTTATTGTTGAAGCCTTTCTAAGGATATTGACATTTTGTGGTACTGCCACTTTACAGTCAGTTGCACCCAATGCAAAATCAATAAACTGTAATCTGTAGAGAAAGACAGACACCAGTTGGCCTTTATTATATCTACATTTCTTGACAACTCTCAAAATAGTTTTAGCTTGTTAATGAAATTAGAAATGTTAAGGTGTAATTTTGTCTTGGTGGCCTAGATCTGCTACACTGCTGCTTCTGCTTCTGTTGGTTATTGTTGCTGCTTGTCTGCTTGCAGTTTTGTTCCACTGTACCACTGTTTGGTAAGCTCTGTTCATGTCCTTGTTTTTAAGTTCATGCCATGCTTTTGTTTTATGTTTGCTTTTGTTTGTAATAAACTGCACTTGGGTTCTCTCTACAACTTGCCTCCAGTGGATCCCTTACAGAGCTGCTGAAGAGCAAGTATGGACTTACTACTTACTGCCAATAGATAAACAGGCACGCTGCTGCGAGCATGTAATAAATGCTGCTGCTGCATAAATACATAAATCCTATTGCAGATCTAGGCAGGTGGAGCTGGGGGGAGGTGGAGGATTTCAGAGTAAATTTAATACCGTGCTGCTGCTATAAATGTTTATAACATACATTTAAATGACAAAGATTAAAGTGCAAATATGCTGCAACCCAAAGAACCTTCCAAACCCTGGGGCCTTATTTGGAGAATGTACGTACGCACAGATTTGAAATTAGAGTGTGCGTACACTAAAATCCACGTCAACGTGCATTTTCTTTGTTCTGTTTTTTTAATCTAAGTTACTCTTGCTGCTCGAATAAAGAGTATAATACGAGATTCTCAAGTAAAGGATTTGGACGTTGACTGGTGCTCTTTTATATGTTAATGAAAATAATTAGGTGGCGTTTACAAGGCGGAGATCTGAAACCATTAAGCTGTGCACAATTTCAAGGTAATTTGCTATTTATAAATTTCTCTTCTGGAAGAGAGGCACGTTCATTTTCTGAATCACACGTAAGCACATTTGAGAAATTATCATAAGATCAAATGTAGGACGGTTTCTACGCAACATTTTATAAATGAGGCCTCCGCTTATAACAAACAAAGAACCAGACTATTTCAATTTTGAGCAAGCAATCTCATTGGTTGCAGGATCAGTAGACCAATCAGCTTTTGCCATGTGGTAATGATATGATTGCTTGCAGACTGCATGTAAAGAACCTATCAGCTTGCGCGCTCTAGAGTTTCATTACTGAACTAGATAAGGCAATTTAATAAAAGCATTGCCTATAGGCATTTTTAATGCCCACTAATAATTTAAGCCTCATATTTTATGTGGCAGAGGAGTCATAACAGCCTCTTTGGAAAAGCTATATGGTTTTGTTTCAGGTTGGCAAAAGTAAAAGTTGCAAATGTGTTGCACAACTCTACCAAAGATCCTTCAGAGGTGACATACAGTAGTTGTGTCAAATCAATGCCATGACATGGCAAAATTACTCTTAAACTGCAGCTGCAAAAAGTCAGCTGAGCCAAGGTCTAGTGAGAATGAGAAAATGTGAATGGCTCATGTCATAAACATAATGTTTTCCACACTCACTTCCTCCTCAAATACCATGATTGATCACATTCCCCAATACGTACCTGGGCTTAAAAATGCCTCTTTCACTTATCGATATTATTGATGTAATAGACGTCCACACCAGCAGCAGTACTAATCCCCCGAGGACATATTGGCGATCACAGGCAAACAGCTTTAGGCACCTCAAGCCTTTTGCTTGTGCCTGGGCAAATGATTTTCCCTCTAATCCTGTTAGTGCTAGAAGTACTTTCCAAACTGAGAGAAGATGAGAGAAGTAAATGCTTATTAGACCTTTCTGATGTGCATGCCGCTGACTGGTTATAGTATTAACCAAAAAAATGCACCCAGGGACATTAACAATAGGCATTGACCCCTAGTAATTGTGAAGTGTGTGATTGCATTTGATTAGACACATTTATGCTGAGCAAGTAAAGTGGACCGAAATAATTGCTTTGGTGTGAGATGTATTTTGTGAGGCCCAAACTTCCTACTTTGATCTCGTATTGTGGTCATCAGTTCTGTCACAGTGTTCAACAGAGATATAGGCATTATATTACAGACAGCATGACATTTGCAGAAGAATAAATGCCAACAGCATAACGTATTGGGTCCTTTTATGATCAAAGAATTCCAACTTTGCATCAAGAAATCACAATGAAATACCTTGAGGTTAAAAACAATAAGGTCAATTTAATAAAGTTGGCAGATTCAGAAGTGAGGCATGTTTTCAGTTAATTTCTAGATTTTATAATATAATATAATATAATTGTTACAGATCAGCCAGGCTCTGTCAGTTCAAGTCAAGTCACTTTCAGTCTATAACCTTCAGTTATACAGCACTTTTAACAGTATGGATTGTTTCAAAGCAGCTTTACAGTGATAATAGAAATTAACGTAACAGATTGTTTAGACTTTACCACAACTCTAGGATAAAGTTATTGTCAGCTAAAGTTAGTTTTGATTGATTCACTTCCGCTGCGAAGATCATTAGTTATTAACTTAGGGGCCGCTAACATGACACCGTTCTAACAGAAAAACCCTTAACGTGGTCCGGTCGCCCATCCGCATAAAACAGTACCAGGTGTCTCGAGAAGCACTCTCTGAAATAGGTTCGAAGGTGCAAGCGATTATCAGTTATCTCTGCACAAACCTCAAAAACGCAAACCCGCCAAAAACGCAGACGGTGCGCACATGCGCATCACGTGTTCAGTCGATAGGTATGTGCGTTTGAATATACTGTATATGTGCGCAGGCATGCGCAACCCTCAACAAACTACTTGTCTGGCTTAAACATTTATAATAAAGAATTTTTTGTCGCGTCTGCGTAGCCACACGAACCAGAATTATCCCGACAATGTTTTATCTGTACAGAGGTAAAGGGAAGGAGGCCTTCACAGGGGAGAGACTAGTTGACACTTCAGGACTACGTTGCCGTCGTGTCCAGGCGCATGTCCTTCATCAGATCTGGATACAGCCTATATCTGGCAGACTGCGGTAAACCTCAGATAAACAGAGAGACTAATATTAGCGTAGACGCCATCCTTCTTATGATGTACCAAGTACATCAGGATTTATGGGAAGTGTTCCCGGTTCCGGTTGATCTAAACTATGCAGCCTAACACTGAATTATAAAAGTCTATAATGTGTTATGTGTATGCTAGGCCAAAGAGATGTGTTTTTAGTCTAGATTTGAACCAACAGAGTGTGTCTGCTTCCCAGACAATGTTAGGAAGATTGTTCCAAAGGTTTGGTGCTAAATAGGAAAAGGATATACCGCTGTCACGGTACAGAGAGAGGCAGACAGGTAAATAGTTATATGGTAGTTTATTGAACAGAGGCATGGAGTGGAACAGCAGATGAGACTGGTAAGTTTGCAGTGGAGAGTCAGAACTGTGTATAGAACTTAGCTGGATGGTTATATGGATCTTTGCTTGCAGATGATGGATCTTTGCTTGCAGATGGTGGAACAGGGTATGGCAGGTTAATGACGGGAGACAGGAGACGGATGACTGGCGATCGGTGATACGAGGGTGAAGTCTCAGGTAGATGATCTTCAGGTGAGTAGGAGAGTCTGTACGTCAGATAAGGACGAGACCAGACAAGGAAGTGAAGGGGAAGTGTCTCTTTATAGTGTGAGTGGTTGATGATGTACAGGTGCAGTGAATCAGAAATCCAGGGAGAGTGAACGAGAGGGCGGAGCGTGCTGATCTGGTGACTGCGTGACAGTAGGCTGCGCGACTGGATAGGACGATGACGAGGTCTATCTCGACCTCTGGGAGCTGGTTGATCTGGGTGTTCAGAGTGGTACTGTGTGAGGAGTGCTGGATCGAGGATATCATCACGTAATACCCAGGAGCGTTCCTCGGGACCATAATCCTCCCAGTCGATGAGGTATTCCAGCCTGGGACCCCGACGTCGCAAGTCCAGGATGGTTCGAAACCGGTAGATGGACTCCTCTTCAGCGATGTTGGGAGGAGGAGATACTTCATTGTCACCAGGTTCTGTGGGAGGAGAAGACAAAGGTTCAGAGTGAGGTTTGAGGAGTGATACGTGGAAGGATGGTGAAATTCTGTAGTGCGGAGGTAGGTTTAGCCTGTAGGTGACTTCGTTGCGCTGCCTCTGCACACTGAATGGACCTATGTACTGGGGACTCAGCTTACGGCAGGGCAGGCGGAGACAGATGTCCCGCGTCGAGAGCCATACCTTCTGGCCCGGTTGGTAACAAGGGGTAAGTGCTCTGCGGTTGTCTGCTTGTCTCTTGTCTCCGCACTGCCTGTTGGAGATGCACGTGAGCTGAGTCCCATACCCTCTCGCTCTGCTCGAACCAGTGGTTAACAGCTGGAACCTCCGAGGGCTCACCCGACCAGGTGAACAGAGGAGGCTGGTAACCTAGGATGCATTGGAACGGGGTGAGCCCTGTGGTGGATTGGCGTAGGGAGTTTTTAGCGTATTCAGCCCATGGGAAGAATTGGCTCCAGCTGTCCTGGTTCTGGTGGCAGTAGGACCTCAGGTATCTCCCGATCTCCTGAATTTTCCGCTCAGTCTGGCCGTTAGTTTGAGGATGGTAACCGGAGGAGAGGCTTACGGATACTCCGAGGAGTTTAAGAATGCTTGCCAGAGTCTTGAGATGAACTGGGGACTTCGTTCCGATACAATATCTTCGGGAATGCCGAAGTGGTGGAACACGTCATGAAATAAAGCTTCAGCCGCTTCGAAGGCAGTTGGTAGTCCTTTGAGGTGGATAAGCTTGCAGGCCTTTGAGAATCGGCCCAAGATGACAAATATGCAAGTATGGTTTGTATGAAGCTGATAGATCTGTCATAAAGTCAATGCCTAAGTGTGACCAAGGTCGCTAAGGAATAGGGAGAGGGACCAGTTTTCCTTCCGGGAGTTTGCAGGGAGTATTGGTAACAGCGCAGACTGAACAACCCTTGACATACCGGGAGATATCCTAAGGGCATGGTGGGCCACCAGTAGCATTGACGTAGGAGCAAGAGGATACGTCGGCTACCTGGGTGTCCAGAGCCCGGAGATGTATGAGCTGAGTCCAGAAGGGCCAGAGGAACGGTGGGTGGAATGTAGAGGATCCCTTCTGGCCTCCCGGTGGAGCAGGGTTGGAGTGATTGGTGTGGGAAATCTGTTCATCGATGGCCCATTTGAATGGGACTGACGATCATGGCTGGAGAATGGGTTCTGGAAAAGGATCATCAGGGGTAGGTTGATGAAGTCGTGACAAGGCCATCTGCTCTACAATTCTTATCTCCAGGTCGATATGAGACAGTAAAATGGAATCTTGAAGAATCAAGCCCACCTGGCTTGACGTGGATTCAGTCTTTTTGCTTCACGCAGGTACTCGAGATTATGGTGATCAGTGATTACCTCAAACTTGTGATGTGCTCCCTCCAGCCAATGCCTCCACTCTTCTAGTGCTAGCTTGATGGCGAGTAACTCTCGACTTCCGATATCGTAGTTCTGCTCCGCCAGGGAAAGCTTCTTAAAATAGAAGGCACGTGGATGGAGTTTAGGAGGATCACCCTGCCACTGTGAGAGGACCACTCTGACCCCTGTGGATGAGGCATCAACCTCGACAATGAACTGAAGATCAGGATTAGGGTGGACCAGGATCGGAGTGGTTTGAAAGGCCTGTTTGAGCTGTTGGAAGGCTTCAGATGCTGCTGGAGTTAAGGACAGAGACTTGGGCCAGCCTTTGAGAGCTGAGGTTAGAGGAGAACTGACAAGACTGTAGTTGTTGACAAATCGTCGGTAGAAATTGGCAAATCCAAGAAAGCGTTGAAGTTCCTTGATGGTTGTGGGTTGAGGCCAGTTCTGGATGGTATCTGGCCCTGGATGGACTGAGGTTGTGTGGAACTCGCATTTCTCAAGCTTGAGGTAGAGCTGATGTTGGCAAAGTTTTTCTAGGACCTGCGTCACGTGGAGGCGATGTTCGGCCAGGTTCCCGGAGTAGATCAGAATGTCATCTATATAGACCACGACAAATCGATGAAGGAATTCCCGGAACACCTCATTCATATAGCCTTGGAAGACCGCAGGTGAGTTGGACAGGCCACACGTCATGACCCGGTATTCATAATGACCTGACGAGGTAATGAAGGCGGTCTTCCACTCGTCCCCTCAGCGTATACGAATGAGGTTGTATGCACTCCGCAGGTCCAGGTTGGAGAAAATGCGAGCTCCTCTCAGCTGTTCCAAGGCGGCTGGGACCAGAGGAAGTGGATAGCTGTATTTAACTGTGTGAGAATTGAGGTGACAGTAGTCTATGCACGCCTTCGTGACAACCACCAGCAGTCATCAACTGGCTGGAATTTTGAGATCGCAATAGACGTGAAGGACTATAATGAGTTAAGAGCTCGCTCAAGTACTGGGGAGCTAAACCATTTAGTGCTTTGTAAGTAATCAGCAATATTTAAAAATGTATACGATGTTTAATAGGGAGCCAATGCAGTGTTGACAACCGGGCTAATATGGTCATACTTCCTGGTTCTGGTAAGAACTCTAGCTGCTGCGTTTTGGACCAGCTGTAGTTTGTTTATTAAGCGTGCAGGGCAACTACCCATAATAGCATTACAATAATCTAGCTGCTACACTGAGGTTGAACCAAGGAGGAAGCAGGATCCAAATGCAGCACACTTTATTCAATAAACTCAAAGCTAGACAAAGACTCAGACTAGGAACAGAACTCGGAATCAGAACAACTAACATCAACGTTACAATGTAAGCTTCATTCCAGGCCGTGGAATGTGGGCGGACCTGGGCCGTGGAACGTGAGCGGACCTGGCCCATGGAACATGGGCAGACATGGAACGTGGGCGTACCTGGGCCGTGGAACGTGGGCGGAGCAGGCCTAGCAGGCGACCAGGGTGGAGCAGGCTGTGCAGGCGACCAGGGTGGAGCAGGCCGTGCAGGCAACCAGGGTGGAGCAGGCTGTGCAGGCAACCAGGGTGGAGCAGGCCGTGCAGGCGACCAGGGTGGAGCAGGGCGGAGCAGGCCGTGCAGGCGACCAGGGCGGACCAGGCAGTTCAGGAAACCAGTATTGACCAGGCAGTTCAGGAGACCAGGGTGGACCAGGCCGTTCAGGAGACCAGGGTGGACCAGGCCGTTCAGGAGACCAGGGTGGACCAGGCAGTTCAGGAGACCAGGGTGGACCAGGCAGTTCAGGAGACCAGGATGGACCAGGCAGTTCAGAAGACCAGGGTGGACCAGGCAGTTCAAGAGACCAGGGTGGACCAGGCAGTTGTGGAGGTTGTGCAGGCGGCCATGGCGGAGAAGACCCCTCGGGTGGCCCTGGCGGAGGAGATCCCTCGGGTGGCCCTGGCGGAGGAGATCCCTTGAGTGGCCCTGGTGAAGAAGACCCCTCGGGTGGCCACGGTGGAGATGATCCTTAGGGCGGCCAAGGTAGTAAAGACCCTTCGGGCGTCCATGGCAAAGAGGATCTTTCTGGTGGCTGTGGGCCCCTTGGTGTCCTAGGGCCCCCCCCCCCCCCCAAAAAAAAATGTTCTTGGGGGCAGCTACTGGATCATAGGCTGGAGCAGGCACCGGCTCAGGAACATACACCGGCTCAGGAACGAACACCGGCTCAGGAGGAGCAGACACCGGCTCAGGAACAGACACCGGCTCAGGAGGAACGAACACCGGCTAAGGAGGAACAGACACCAGCTCAGGAACAGACACCGGCTCAGGAGGAACGAACACCAGCTCAGGAGGAACAGACAACAGCTCAGGAGATACTGATTCGACAGCGGCCATCTGGTCCGGAGACACCGGCTCGGCGGTGGCCATCTTGTCCGGGGACACTGGCTCGGCGAACGTGACATGAACAGTGTCTGGCTCTGCATGCATGACATGAACAGTCTCTGGCTCGGCGTGCATGACGTGAACAGTCTCTGGCTGGGCAGACGTGACGTGAACAGTCTCTGGCTGGGCAGACGAGACGTGAACAGTCTCTGGCTGGGCAGATGAGATGTGAAGATTCACAGGCTGGGCGGGCAAGACGTGAACTACCTCGGGCTCAGGGGGTACTGTGAGCTTGCCGGGTTCTTCATCAGCCATTTAATAAAGGAAAACTACGTATACAGTTACTAACGTTACAATAAATGTATTTACAAACACAATAATGGCAACGACAATGGAAGAGAATGCATCAATAAAGAGAGAGAGAGAATGAGAGAGAGAGAGAGAATCTGGAAGGATCAGTGGGAAATTACAGACCTTAAAACCTTTAGGGGACAACACGGGGAAACACATCTTAATGCTCTTAAAGCCCGATAGGAATATCTATATATTTCCACTGGCTTGTGGTGTGGCTGCTTCGAAGGCATGTGGATGTGTTCCGTGGAAGAGTCACGTGGCCTGCGGATGGGTCCGGAGCGCGCACGTTCGAACGAAGGTTTAGAGGTCTCGGACGTAACATTACCAAAGAAACGATTCAGGCTAAGTTCACTTACTCGTCTGAGGAAATGAACAAGGTAGAAAGGAAAAATAAAACTTAAACAAACAAAGAAAAGATCCCCTGAGGGGAAATCGCGGATCCGTTACATGATGCTAGGAGGAGGAGAGAGGGGGAGAGAGTGGAGCGCGCCGATATTTATCACCTTGGAGAAATCCAGCCTCTTCCTGTCGGCTTGGCCAATCGGAGAGTTGGAAGTCACAGGCGGGAATTTAGTTTTTATTACTCTTTGTCTAGGAGCGCAAGCTCCTTAGGTGTGTGTGTGTGTGGGGAGGGGTTACAGTCGAAAGACATTTCGATCTTCAATGATAGTAAAACCTATCAAAAATACACTTTATATTTTTATGCATATTCGCGTTGTCCACGCCACGAGTGTTCTACAGGTAGTAAGAACGCTATGTAAAAGCTAATGGAATATACAGTTATATTTAAAATGCATAATGAAGGTATTTATAGTTCACTTTATGCTACGATAAAATCATAGTTATTCCAATGGGACATGGTCAAACAGACACAAAAAAAACATCAAATACATCATAGTAAAAGTCTTTCAGTGAGGATATTGGAGAAAGGTTCTTGTGTGTGTGTGTTTGAATCTGCGCGCATTGAGCACACAGCCGGGGGGTTCGTGGAATTCCTTTGAAGCGTCCAAAGTGAGTCGAGAGGAGGGTGCGATGGTCTCTGGGGAGTATCGCAGAGTCATAAATGATGTCAGAAAACCAATCTCACCCCAGACTTTCTGGCGCTTAAGCTAGTAACAAAACTTAGACAAATAAGCTAAATTGGCAAGCCTTCCTGAGACTCAGAATGGTTGTCATGTGAGACTGTCCAGATACGCTACATCAGCATAACAGTGAAAACTAATGCCATGCTTCCTAATGATATCTCCAAAGGGTAGCATGTACAGAGTGAACAGCAATGGTCCTAGTACTGAGCCTTGTGGTACACCATACTGAACTTTTCATCGATAAGACATCTCTTCATTTACTGCTACAAACTGATAACGGTCAGATAAGTATGATTTAAACCATGCTAGTGCAATTCCACTAATGCCAACATAATTTTCGAGTCTATTTAAAAGAATGTTGTGGTTGATAGTGTCAAATGCAGCACTAAGATCGAGTAACACTAATAGAGAGATACAACCACGATTTGATGATAAGAGAAAATCATTTGTGACTCTGATGAGAGCTGTATCAGTACTATGGTACGGTCTAAATCCTGATTGAAAATCCTCGCAGATATCATTTCTTTCTACAAAGGAACATAGTTGTGAAGATACTGCCTTTTCTAGTATCTTTGATAGAAAAGGTAGATTCGAGATCGGCCTGTAGTTGACTAATTCTGTAGGATCAAGTTGCGTTTTTTTTAAAGGGGTGGTAAAACGCATTTTTTCGAAGGCTTGACTGTGTTTGTGGGGTGCACTGTAACATGTGTTCATGCTTCGTTTTTTAAAAATTGCATTATTTTTCATATATTTTACCTTTATTCTACACTGCTCTGCCCCTCCTTGTAAAACGGTCTGATGGTTTCCTGGTTCTATGAAGCCAATCCCTCAAAACTATGCAATGGGCTCAGATTGGTTAGCTGGCCCAGTGTGTTGTGATTCGCTAACCGTCTAGTGCACGTTTTCCGGAAACCTCACGCCCCGTACCTTTACCGGTACTTTGTGCTTTGGTGTATTATAAACAATGGCGTCAATAAAACCAATCGGACACGGGGAAACGTTAGTGAAGATGATCGAGCAGAACCTGTTCAAGAACGGCTGTTAAACAACGTTTCAGAAAGGTTTGTTTTTTGTTGTTCTCTCATTACTTTTTAGATACGCTGTTATTTAATTGTACTAATTATTATAGAATTACAAAAAATAAGCTTCATAAACAAGAATTTCATATAATCGTTCTAACAAATTATACTACAGTCCTCAAAGGGATTTTTTTGAGTAAAGACTGCGGATCTATTGTGATCGTTTCTGACTGTATGCCACCGTTACTTTTGTATTTTTAGAACGATTGTAGACAAATATCTGTCGACAGAACTATTAACCCAAAACAAACACTAAACATCGGCTGCCAAATCAAACACAGAACCATGTTTAGCATGCCTGTAGATAAACAAGCATGTAGATAAACATAAAAGCTCTAATCAAAGAATAATTTACACTAATTCCAAGTTCGCTGTTGAGATTAAAAAATCTCAAAGTTTGTAACGTTAGGTGTTTGTCGGATAACGTTAAGTATGAATGATCATTTAACACCAGCAGAGCCAAACAGCCTTGTCATTCGTTTACTTTCTTGCTACAACGTACAATTAACAATACGAACTATTACAGGAAAACACATAGACGAAAAATAAATCATACTTACAGGTTGTGGCCCGTAAACAAAAGCTTCTGTTCTTAAAGTTGGAACTGCTCCATCTTTCAGGACAAGTCGTTGTGCGAATCCTGCATTGAGCTCGCGAAGATTGTGGAAGCTTTCCTCCGTAACATGTGCAGCACAGAGAGCGAGATTTGGCTCATAATTATGAGGGACCGAGTTAAAAATTAAATTTTAACCATTGATCCCTAACTCCATCGTCCCTAGGAAGGCTGAACACAGTGGACCTGCAACCGGGATGAAAATAACAGCAGTGTTTCGACGGCATTGCGACAACTCATTTCCAAAACAGCAATATAAAATGGCCTCGCCCCGCTTATTAAGTATTCTCGGAGGAGGGGTTTATGTAAATAATGGGATTTGCTGACGTCAGCAACCCCGGATGAATGTCGTGTAGTCCAAAACCTGCTGTTTGCTGTAGTCCTTAGAAATTTTATTTTTTAAAAGCAAATATCTCCCTTTGCTTTGAACTTTGAGCGCTTTAACTTTGCAGATGTTGTTTATGCTAAAACAGCAACATTACACACTAGCTAAAGTTAGAAAAGTGAAATTGTGTTTTACCACCCCTTTAACAAGCGGTTTAATCATAGCCAGCTTAAAAGTTTTTGGTACATATCCTAATGACAAAGATGAATTAATGATATAAAGAAGAGGATCTATGACCTCTGGAAGCATCTCTTTCAGTAGCTTAGTCGGTATAGGGTCTAACATACATGTTGTCGATTTAGATGATTTAACGAGTTTAGAAAATTCTTCCATTCCTATAGCAATGAATGAATCGAATTTTTTCATCAAGGAGACTACAGTGCACTGCCTGATGCAATACTGTAGTAGACTGTTGCATAGATAAAATTTTCTCCCTGATATTATCAATCTTGTAAGTAAAGAAGTTCATAAAGTCTTTACTGCTGTGCTACTTGGAAACGTTTGGGCTAGAAGCTTTATTTTTCGTTAGTTTAGCCACTGTTTCAAATAAATACCTAGGCTTCTGTTTATTTTCTTCTAATAGGGTTAAAAAAAAGCAGATCTAGCAGCTTTTAAGGCCTCTCTGTATGCAATCGTGCTCTCTTTCCATGAAATGCGAAATACCTCTAGTTTTGTTTTCTTCCAGTTGCGCTCCATTTTTCTGGCCGCTCTCTTAAGGGCTCGTTGTACCATAATGTTGGACTATTTTCTTTAATCTTCTTTAAGCGCAAAGGTGCAACTGTCTAAAGTGCTGGAAAAGAGAGAGTTAAAATTTTCTGTCGCAATATCGAGTTCTTCTAAGCTATCTGGGATGCTGAGATGATGAAACTGATCAGGAAGGTTATTAATAAAGCAATCTTTAGTGGCAGAAGTGATAGGTCTAACATATTTGTAACAAGGAGTCGACTTTGCAGCCTTGGCTAAATGAAGTTTACACGAGACTAGATAATGATCTGAGATGTCATCGCTCTGCTGCAGAATTTCAACGGCATCAACATTGATTCCATGTGATAATATTAGATCTAGAGTATGATTACGACAATGAGTAGGTCCTGACACGTGTTTTATACTCCAATAGAGTTCAGAATGTCTTTAAATGCCAATCCCAATGCATCTTTTTCGTTATCTACATGTATATTAAAATCACCAACAATTAGGGCTTTACCTGCAGCCAGTACTAAATCTGATAGAAATTTAGCAAATTATTTGATAAAGCCTGTATGGTGCCCTGCTGGCCTGTATACAGTAGCCAGCACAAATCTCAAACGTGATCTTCACACTAGATATTGTTACATTAAGGACCAACACTTCAAAATAATTATATTTGAAACTAGACTTCTTAGTAATTCTGAAAATATTACTATAAATTACAGCAACCCCTCCCCTTTGCCTTTTAGACGAGGTTCATGTTTATAACCATAATCTTGGGTGGTGGACTCATTTAAAGTAATGTAATTGTTTGGTTTTAGCCAGGTTTCTGTCAAACACAGCACATCTAGGTTATAGTCTGTAATCATATCATTAACAATAAGTGCTTTTGAAGTAAGGGATCGAATATTCAGCAACCCAAGCTTTATCATTTGTTCATTTGTATTATATCTGTTTTTTATTTGTTGAACATCAATTAAACTTTTAGCCTTAGATTGGTTTGGAAGTTTTTTGTATTTCCTAATTCGGGGAACAGACACAGTCTCTATATGATGATATCTAGGTAAAAGAGTCTCTATGTGATGGGATTTATCTGACCTCAGTGACGTGAGACAGCTAGCAGACGGTCTGTTTAGCCAGTCTGTCAGCTTCCTGACCTGAGCCCCTTCTCACCGTCACCCAATTGCCCTGCTGCACAGACTCTACAGCCGGAACCGAACAATGTACAGTGTTCACTAAGCTAGTTGGATCCAAAGCAGTATCTAAAGCCATTGCACCCTTACAATTAACCTCAATTAAAGTTTGGATTCGTGTCTCTAGTTCTGAAATCTTCTCAGTCAGCCTGACTATCTCCCTGCATTTATCACATGTAAATCCTGTGCTGACAGAGAAGGCTATGCTATACATGTTACATGAAGTGCAAGTGACAATAAGAGGAGAAGATGACATGACTCACCGTGTTTGTTGACTGATCCTACTCTCCACAGTTGTTGATGGACTTGTAAATAAAGAGCGGATGGCAGGCGAACAGGCTAGCGAATTACTAGCGTGTTTTGCTAGCAACGATTTAGATTGAAGCTAGCGATGTCAGGTTAATAATTTGATGTTGAGTAAGTTATATTTAGCAGTATAAACAACAGGGAATGATAGTAAATATAGAAAGATATACAAAGCTTACAGATGCAAACCAACTCAACAGCAGCAGCAAGGCAGACAGGAGCAATTGATCAATCAATCACACACATTATCACCACTATAAAGACACACTCTTCACCTCAATTCACTGTCCGGTCTCGTTCATACAAAGAGGACTACTTAGCCAGCTATCGATTACCTTGATTCTCCTACGACCAGTCTCTATTTCCAGCGTTTTGTTTCTCCTCTGTGTATCCAGTGTTCTTCGTTTCCATCATCCATCTCACACTCCATCAGTCTTCATACCTGTAAGAAGATTCATTCCACTCATCACCTGCACACCGCTCTACAAATTGTTAATATTACTTACCTGCATTCTAGTCCCGTTCTGTGCTGTCAATAAAATCCTGTTAACTTCATATCCATCTCTTGAGTCTGCTTCCGTAACAGAAGACCGGACCATTTACAGTAAAGACAACATCATGAGCTCATCAGAACCGACCGCGGAAGATCCAGTTCCCATCACACCAGCCATCACCACTGCACCCGTCTACACTTCCGTCATCACCTCCACCACTTCTTCTAAGTTTAGGACCCTCGCAGCCACCGGCGGTTGGAATGAGCGCTCGCTCCTCAACACCTACCGGCAGTAGACAGTACACTTCGCGTTTATAGGCAGGAACCATCTTTGGAAAATAGTCTCGACCAGTCGAACCACGAACGCCGCTCACGTAGCATGGCGTTCGTGGTTCGACTGGTCGAGATTTTCCAAAGATGGCTCCTGCCTATATACGTGAAGTGTACTGTCTTTATAAAGTATCTTCTTATTAAACTGTCTGTACACTTACAAAGTTCTCAATGCTTCGGTTTGCAGGTAGAGACCCTCATTATGTTGCCGTCTTAGTGTGGGGCTATTTTGAGCCTTGTTAGTGGTATTAACTAGCGATTTTTATTTTTACTTATTCTATGCCCTATATACTAGCGTTATAAGCTAATCTGTGGTCAAATTAAACTAAAGCTAAAACTGGGTACATTCGATTATCATGAAAACGTATCCCAGAGAACGGTCGACTCAGTACCCATGTGTTATCTACCTCTAGGTTCATTTTTGGCCGGAATTGTCCTTTAAAACCTTTTTCAATTTCATTATTATTTAGCCCAATTATACACTATGCAAATTAGTCTCAACAGTAGAGTACTGTCACGGGCTAATTGAAGCAGGCACGGAAAGCAAGATAAAAATGCAGCAGTCTTTATTTTCACAAACTAGATGCACACGAACAGGATCAAAAGAAAGAGGAACGGAACAATCACGCATATAGCGACGACGACAGACAAAGAACAGACTGAAACACAGGGCTTAAATACAGAGAACAGATAAGGGAAACAAGACACAGCTGGGGCAAAATAACTATGATGACTAATAAACAGGTGATATAAATGAACATAAACGAGGAGCGGGAAAACTGGGAACAGGACTGAACCAAATATACAATGATGTGGGGAAACTCAGGAAAACAGATACAGGACAAACATAACCCTGACAAGTAAACCATACACTACACACTTGCAAGAAATATTTTGAAGTTAATTTAAAGGTCCCGTTCTTCGCGATTCCATTTTTCAAACTTTAGTTAGTCTGTAATGTTGCTGTTAGAGCATAAATAATACCTGTAAAATTATAAAGCTCAAAGTTCAATGCCTAGCGAGATATTTTATTTAACAGAAGTCCCCTTTCAAAGCCTACAGCGAACGTGCGGTTTGGACTACATCCATCTACTTCCTTTTTTAATTACGTAATTAGAACCGTTTTTTGACTAATCTCTGCCCACAGGAAAACACAAAAAGGGGGCGTGGTCTTGTTGAGCTCTCACGGAGAAGAGGAAGAGTATAGTTTGTAGAGTGTGTTTGTCGCCATGTCGTCGAGACGCTGTTATTTTCATGCCGGAGTCAATTCACCTTTGTTTGGCCTTCCCAGGGACGCTGTGCTTAGAGATCAATGGTTACAATTTATGTTTAACTCGGTTCCCGAAAAATATAATCCTCATTTAAAACTATGTGCAGCACATTTTGCCGAGGACAGCTTCCTCAATCTCAATCAGTTTAATGCCGGATTTGCACAAAGATTGTTCTTGAAAGATGGAGCAGTTCCCTCTTTGTCTGGAGAAGGCGTTGTTTATGGACCACAACCGGTAAGTGTATTTTATTATTTAAGTTGGTGCGTTTAACCGTTTCTGTAAGTCATTACACAAAGTGTAAAGCTGTTTAGCTTTGTTAACTAGATGGGAATTGAAACTAATCCAACAAACCTTTTAAATAAGTGTAGTAATTCAATCAGACACCATCGATTGTTGCTGTTTGTAATGATCAGTTTAAATTATTTGTTGATTATATCTAATGTTTACTGTTTAGCCACATGCTCGTTTAGCTGCAGCTATGCGAATCATTGTTCTATGGTTACTTACTGCAGTAAAGCCATGTTTGTTTACTATTCATTGCGAAGCTATTGTGCTACACTAGTCATATATGTACGAAATTGTAACCTATAAAACATATATTACTAATCAACTCATGCACACATGTAACTAAGGTAGGAATAAACAATGGACTTATTTAAAAAATTCAACAACACCATCTTAATTCGATAGACGGAAAAAAAAAACATATACCACAAGCTTTTATAACAGTTTGTAACATTTAACATTACATTTTAACCAATTAAAGTATGACAACTACTAAATAAACAGCTTACCACTGTGAAACATCCTGCAAAAGTCGTGTTTGAACAGGTTCTAATCGATTCTCTTCATCTATGCTCTCCGGGTCTGATTCAGGCTCAAATTGATATGTTAATATGTTTGACATTTTTACAATAACAATCAGCGCATGCATCTCCAATTTATGGTATGAGGCGTGACCTTTCCGGGAGCTGCTGTCGAATCAACACAGGAACCGCTGGCACAATCAGAACTCGTTACGTATTTCTGAAGGAGGGACTTCATAGAACAAGGAAGTCATCGGCCGTTTTTTGGACAGTGAAAACAGCGGTATACAGATAAGTAAATTGTGTGAAGAATACTGGGTTCTCTTACGAGAGGTTCTCTCGTATTGCGTAAGTTTAGCTTGCGCTACAGGAAAGATTCATCTTCTCGAGATACTGAAGCCAAAAAATTATCCTTAATTTTTGTATACCTTGTCAACGCAGTGCAGCAGCTAGCAGACCTAGAGCAGGCTATCTTGCGTGCTCATTGGCTGCCCTGCGGGCAACTGCTGCAGCCTGCCAGTGAGCCGGGCGTGACATCACGCCCAATGAAGGGCGCCCGCGCCTTCATAGAGTCACAGCCCGCCTATTGCTTTAGCCTATAAAGGAATGGGCTGTAGGCTGCTTCCCTGATTTTTGTCTCTTCAGCGAGCTCTTCGCATCGCTGGATCTGAGAGAAGCCACCGCCGCCGTCAAACAGCGAACAGCCAGCTTAGGACAGCGCTGAGGAAGCCGGCCGTCTTCGCCACCTTCAGCCATCCGTGCGAGCTACGCTATCCGGCGACGTATCCTTTTTGCCTTGCTATTTAGATTATTTTCTAAAAGAGCAGCGAGCGTCTTTTTCAAGATGCCTCGCACTTCCTGCGACTCGTGTAGAGCCCCGATCAGCACCGGAGACCGCCACCTGATCTGCGCTCTCTGCCTGGGCCTGGAACACGCAGAGCTCGCCCTCGCTTCCGGGGGCTGCGAGCTCTGTAAAGCGCTTCCGCTGTCGACCCTGCGGGCTCGACTCGAAGCCTTCAACCCCCCGCCCCTCCTCACCGACGCGCAGCTGCCGCTCACGAGCCTCACTGCCGTCGCATCTGAGGATGAGGCCGAGGGACACGTACTAGCACGCGGCTAGCTCTCTTTAAGTTATAAGAGAGCTACCCCGCCCTCGTGTCCCCGTTCGCGCGTCATGCAGAGCCCTCTCGAGCTCTCTGCATGACCCGGACGGGCATCATCTGTGTTAATGTAGGTCCCGTGCCCACTACTCGTGCGCGCGCCCTCGTACAAACACTGTTCCAGTTCTGCTCGACCAACGAGCACGCGGCTAGCTCTCTTTACGTTACAAGAGAGCTACCCCGCAATCGCGTCCCTGTTAGCGCGTCATGCAGAGCCCTCTCGAGCTCTCTGCATGACCTGGACGGGCTTGCGCGCCGCCGTCGAAATGTCTCGCCCTGTCAGTCCCCTTAGATAAGGCTACTGCAGCGGTGTATTTGGCAGCCAACGAGCCGGTGATGCAACCCGCTCGCCTGCACACATCCGTTCTCGCGGCGACCCAGAGTCTTAAGTGAGTATATATGAGGTTAAGAATGTAAGTTACGTGCCCGCTCACGAGCGCTCACGCTTACTAATAGACACATCGCCTCCGAAAATACGCGCGCTTCCCGCTAAGGCCGGACCGCCGTCAAAGTTTATTCTCTGTCAGTCCCCTTCCAACAGGCTACTGCAGTGGTTCAATTAGCAGCCAACGAGCCGGTTTGTTTACCCTCTCGCCTGCACACAAACGCCGTTTTCACAGCGACCCAGAAAAATCTCAAAAAGAGTATAATGTCTGGTCCGGCTCATGCCGTCGGTGTTGTAAGTGTAGTGAAGTGCCCACGCCCCCAGTGTTCACCCCTACACGTAAGCACTCCGAATCTCGCAGAGCACACTCTCATAAAGCGCAGAAAAGCCGCTCGAGTGTTGAATCTAAGAAATGTGTCCACAGGTCTGTGCCCACTATCTGCCCGCTTTGTTACACGATCAAGAAGCAGGTTATGTATGTAAGTCTCGTGCCCACCAGAGTGTGTTCACGCTTGCTAACACAAACCTCCCCCCGGGCTCCGCCCGCGCATTTAAGTGTTATCACAAAACGAAGGGCATTAATAAAACGCTCCCCATCCATTATGATCGGGACGTCAAATACACTTGTAAGTCTAGTGCACGCGCACGCGCTCACGCTTACAAGAAGCTTTTTTCGCCCGGAGCGCTGCTCGCGCGTCAAAAAGTGAAAAGAGAATGTTCCCCATCCCTTATGATTGGGACATCTCGCATAAATCAGCCGGTTTCCGGTTTTCAGCGAGCAGCCATTGCCCAGAACCGAGAGCGCGCGCGCCGCGTTTTCGGCTCCGGGTCAGTTTCAAACAGCCTTCGCAGCGACGTCAGGGCGGCCGCCCTAGATCACGCTCAGACAGCCGTCACAGACCGCCGCCTCCCAGAGGGCCTCGGCAGAGAATCACGCTGAAATCTGAGCACGCGAAGCCCTCCTAACAGTAAGAGAGAAAAGACGCGCGTGTCCCGCTGCGGCCGGACCGCCGTCAAAATTCATTTCCCTGTCAGTCCCCTTCAAACAGGCTACTGCAGCGGTTCATTTAGCAGCCAACGAGCCGGTTTATTCACCCTCTCGCCTGCACACAAACGCCGTTTTCACGGCGACCCAGAGAAATCTCAAAAAGAGTGTAATGTCTGGTCCGGCTCATGCCGTTAATGTTTTAAGTGTAGTGAAAGTGCCCACGCCCCAGTGCTCACCCCTACACATAAGCACTCAAAATTCTGTGTCACTCACAGAGCACACTCTCATAAAGCGCAGAAAAGCCGCTCGAGTGTTGCATGTAAGAAATGTGTGCACAAGTCTGTGCCCACTATCTGCCCGCTCTGTTACACGGTCAAACAAACAGGTTATAAACGTAAGTCTCGTGCCCGCCAGAGAGCGCTCACGCTTACTAACACAAACCTTCCCCCGGGCCCCGCCCGCGCGCTTAAGCGTTATCACAAAACGCAGAGCGTTAATAAAACGCTCCCCGTCTATTATGACCGGGGCGTTAGATACAGTTGTAAGTCTCGTGCCCGCATCCACGCGCTCACGCTTACAGAGAGCTCTTTCACCCAGAGCGCTGCTCGCGCGTCAAAATGTGGTAAAAGTTTGTTCCCCATCCCCTATGATCGGGACATCTCACATAAATCAGCCGGTTTCAGCTGTCAGCGAGCCGCCATTGCCCAGAACCGAGAGCGCGCGCGCCGTGCTCTCGGCTCCGGTTCAGTTTCACAAGCCAGCAAATGGCGGTCTGAACCCGGAGGCCATTCGCCCTCTAGCGGCTCACATAGCCGCGTGGGAGAACATCCCAGGGATTTCAGAATGGGTATTGATTACAATAAAGCAGGGCTATACACTACAATTCATTCGCCGTCCCCCGCGCTTTCGAGCCCGGACCGCGACAATAGTGAATGCGGAAGTAGCACACCTACTTCACGCAGAAATAGCAAAGCTGCTGTGCAAAGGGGCTATAGAAAGGGTACCGCCTTCTCTAAGCGAGTCAGGCTTTTACAGCCGTTATTTTCTCGTGCCCAAGAAGGACGGAGCCTTCAGACCCATCCTAGATCTGAGACATTTGAACAAAGTGCTTGCGAAAAGACCGTTCAAAATGCTTACGACCAGAAAAATCCTCGTGCACGTTCGCCCGAGGGACTGGTCTATCTCTCTAGATCTGAAGGATGCATATTTTCAGATTCAGATAGTACCCCGTCACAGGCAATTTTTGAGATTCGCCTTCGACGGTCAGGTATATCAATACACCGTCCTGCCGTTCGGCCTGTCCCTGGCACCCCGTACATTTACAAAGTGCATGGACGCGGCACTCGCCCCCCTGAGAAGTCAGGGGCTGCGTATAATGAACTATCTGGACGATTGGCTGATGTTGGCACAGTCAGAGACAGAGCTTCTATCTCACAGAACAGTGCTTCTCAGTCATCTGGAAAGCTTGGGTCTCACGGTCAACTGGACCAAGAGCTCATTACTGCCCAGCCAGTCAATTTCCTTTTTAGGAATAGAACTGGACTCGGTAACCATGACGGCTCGTTTGTCGACACAGCGCGCGCGCCGTGTTCGCCACCTGGCCGCTTCTTTCCAGAAGGGCAGCTTCCTCCCTCTGAAAATTTTTCAGAGGATGTTGGGCTGTATGGCATCAGCTGCAGCGGTGCTCCAGCTGGGCCTACTGCGCATGCGCCCGCTCCAACGCTGGCTGAATGCTCGCGTGCCCCCCCCCCGAGCCTGGGTGTCTGGCGGTCGGAAAATCAGAGTGACTCAGGCCTGCATAGCAGCTCTGCAGCCCTGGTTAGCGGCCAGCTGGTTCCAGCAGGGAGTAACGATGAGAACCGTCTCTCACCGGAAAGTCATCTTAACAGACGCGTCCAACTCAGGTTGGGGAGCGCTGTTCGAGGGCAGACCGGCCTTTGGCCAGTGGTCAGACCGGGAGAAGGAGTTTCACATAAACTGTCTGGAAATGATGGCGGTCGAGAACGCACTGCAGTGCTTCCTCCCGTTCATACAGGGCCAGCATGTTCTTGTCCGTTCGGACAACACATCTGTGGTTTCCGATATAAACCGTCAGGGCGGTGTCAGATCCAGAAATCTCTGCAATCTGACGGAACGCCTCCTTATTCGGTCTCAGATACACCTGCGCTCGCTGAGGGCGGCGCATGTGCCTGGCCATCTGAACGACGGCCCAGACAGACTGTCCAGAGACATTGTCCCCCCAGGGGAATGGTCCTTGCACCCCCAAACGGTCCAGAAACTGTGGCGCCTATTCGGCAGAGCGGAAGTCGACCTATTTGCGTCAAAAGACAACGCTCAATGCCCAATGTTCTTCTCGAAGGACGAGGACGCGCTGGCCCAGGTTTGGCCCAGCCTCCCGCTATATGCTTTCCCTCCGGTCTCTCTGTTACCACAGGTGATCAAGAGAATCAGGGAAACGCGCCACTCGGTGCTCCTCATAGCCCCGCGTTGGGAGAATCAGATTTGGTTCCCGGAACTAGCACAGCTGTCACTTACAGCTCCGTGGCCGATTCCGGTGAGGGCAGATCTCCTCTCTCAAGCTCGCGGCACGATCTGGCATCCCCATCCAGAGCGCTGGTCGCTGCATGCATGGCTGATCAACGGGTACTCGTTACCCTGCCAGAAGGAGTGATGAACACGATCACGCAGTCTAGAGCCCCTTCCATGAGAAGGCTCTACGCGTCTAAATGGTCGGTGTTCTCCGGTTGGTGCACCGACAGAGGTCTGGACCCGCGGACATGCGGGGTGGCGCATCTGCTCACTTTCCTACAAGAGCTGTTGGATAAGGGAAGGTCCCCTTCCACGCTCAAAGTGTACGTGGCGGCCGTGGCAGCGTTTGCAGAACCAACGCACGGCCAGTCACTGGGGAAACATGAGTTGGTCATCCGCTTCCTTAGAGGAGCTAGAAGGATGAATCCGCCGCGCCCCCCGTCGGTTCCTATGTGGGATCTTTCATTGGTCCTCGAGGCCCTGAAAGCTTTTCCTTTCGAACCACTAGACTCCGTGGGGTTGGAATATCTATCACTGAAAACTTTTTTTCTGACTGCGCTGTCATCAGTAAAACGCGTAGGGGATCTACATGCGCTGTCTGTCAGCGCGTCGTGTCTTGAATTTGGACCAAATGACTCTAAAGTCATCCTCAGACCTAGACACGGCTATGTCCCTAAAGTGATGGGCACTCCATTCAGAGCGCAAGTTATTTCACTGTCTGCTCTCACAGCATCTGACAGTGAAAGTGATGTGAACCTCCTCTGCCCCGTCAGAGCGCTGAGGGTCTACATTACGCGCACCGCCTCCTTCAGGCGCTCGGAACAGCTTTTTATTTCGTTTGGTGGGCGCACCAAGGGTTTCGCCTCCTCGAAACAGAGCCTGTCCAGATGGATAGTAGACGCTATAGCGGCCGCTTATGCGTCGAAGGATCTGCAATGCCCTCTGGGCATCAGGGCTCATTCCAAGAGAGGTGTGGCCTCTTCGTGGGCATGGTCCAGCGGGATTTCTATCCACGACATATGTGTAGCGGCGGGCTGGAGCTCCCCGTCTACCTTTGTCAGGTTCTATAACCTAGAAGTTCCCGCCTTGCAGGCTAAACTGCTGTCAGTCTGAACGAGAGATGTATTCTGCCCAGATCTCCTGCTCAGATCACTCTCACATGACTCAGCTCTCCTGGTTGAGCTGCATTAAAGGGATTATGCCATGTGCCTATACAGACCCTGTGCCCGCGCTGCTCTGTATTCCCTATGTGTGCTTATGTACAAGTGATGGCCCGCGAAATGGCCGGCCACCTTATTCTTCCACTTATGGGGTTCCCCCTAAAGTTCGGGGTCTCATGTGGATGCTTGGCGCGCACGGCGTTGACAAAGTGTTCCCGTAGCGTAAGCTAAACTTACGCAATACGAGAGAACCTCTCGTAAGAGAACGATACTCGGTTACTAACGTAACCTCGGTTCTCTCTAGAGAGGGAACGAGTATTGCGTAACCGGCCGTGCTCGCGCCACGAGCGACTTCGCTTCAGTCGACAAAAACCAGGGAAGCAGCCTACAGCCCATTCCTTTATAGGCTAAAGCCACGCCCATTCTGGCGGGCTGTGACGCTATGAAGGCGCGGGCGCCCTTCATTGGGCGTGATGTCACGCCCAGCTCACTGGTAGGCTGCAGCAGTTGCCCGCAGGGCAGCCAATGAGCACGCAAGATAGCCTGCTCTAGGTCTGCTAGCTGCTGCACTGCGTTGACAAGTTATACAAAAATTAAGGATAATTTTTTGGCTTCAGTATCTCGAGAAGATGAATCTTTCCCGTAGCGTAAGCTAAACTTACGCAATACTCGTTCCCTCTCTAGAGAGAACCGAGGTTACGTTAGTAACCGAGTATCGTTTTTTTACATCCGAAACATGAACACATGTTATATTGCACACTGTAAACACAATCAAAGCTTCAAAAAAACATGAAGAACGGGACCTTTAAAGTATGCAAAGATTAAATAATATGAACACTCTAACATGTTGGATTTAACAATAATCTTCTTCTTCAACACTTTTCTTCAATTAACAAAAATCTTTTGTTTTTATCTCTTTTCTCTCTCTCTCTAGCGATACGAGCAGTACCCCCTAGGTTACAGAAGCAATTAATATCCTTAGAAATATTAAGGTAGACTAAAATCCAGTCTTCTGAGCAATACCATGCCTCTTTTTCCCAAACATCATCTTCACACACTTTTCATCTCTCTAGCGGTAGAGCTACACATTACAAAAATACATCAATTATTGATCATACATTCATTATACATTCATTAACATGATACATACATGGTGATTACATGCATCAGGGTTACATGTGTATAGTGTTTGTTTCATGTTACCCTGAGAAGTGTTATTTTGAGTTTGAGTTTAGAGAACTGCTTTCAATTAGATCCAGCTCTTTTTTTCCGTATTTGTTTCAGTTCTATGTAACAATAATTAAAACAACATGAATGATTGGCAAAAGAGATCCAGACCCATTCAAAAGTTTGGGTTTTAAAAAAAAAAAATCTTCTTCTCACCAAGACTTTTTTTTTTAAATACAATGAAAAACCGTAATATTGAGAAATACAATTTCAAATTAAAATAACTGTTCTATTGTTATGTATATTAAAATGTAATTTATTCCTGTGATGCAAAGATTAATTTTCAGCATCATTACTCCAGTCTTCAGTGTCACATGATCCTTCAGAAATCATTCTAATATGCTGATTTGCAGCTCAAGAAACATTTTATTATCAGTGTTGAAAACAGTAGAGCTGCTTAATTTTTTTTTTTTTGGAAACTGTGATACATTTTTTTTTTAGAATTGTTTGAACAGAAAGAACAATATTTATTTTAAATAGAAATCTTTTGTAACAATAAATATCTTTACTGCCACTTTTGATCAATTTAATCCATTCTTGCTGAATTCAAGTATTAATTTATTATTACTGACTGACCCTAAACTTTTAAATGGTAGTGTACATGCAAAGAAAAGCAGTTACTTGCAGAGCTAATCACGCAGCGAAGTCCATTAATGCAACATGGGTGCATCCAGAAGTAAATGTGGCCACTGAAAGAAGAATAGTAGGAGACATTGAACTATGGGATGGCATTTAGAAACATCTCTAGTAATGTGTCTTTGAGCACTGGTAGAAGCTGCTGGCAAAATGTACATCCATGAAGTGAATGTGCAGAATTGTTTCGGAAATATTCCTATTCTGCCACTATTCTTTGTGAAATGTCAGGTACTTATAAAACAACTTCTGTGTTCTCTTTTTGAAAGATGGCTGGTCTCAGGGGGACGTCAAGGACAAACTCCAGACATGCTTTCATGTGATTCTTTTATTAAAAAGGCATCTTTTGTGCCACCCTCTTGGCCGGTGATATGCAGAGCTTTTTATATGGTTGACTGGTGCAACTCTGTTCTCAGTTCCTCGGTTTATCAAAAGGCTCTTTTTCACATCAACACTTTTGAGGAAATACGGTGTCTAGATGGTTTTATGTAGCTTATACTTTCTGATAACTCAACCAACCTAACCCAATTGGATGTTGGGTTCTTTTTTTTTACTTTGTAATACATTTTATTAAAACCATTTTTACTATAATGCTTAATACTTTTTTTTTTCTTCCTCTTCTTCTTCTTAATGATAATGATAATAGTGCAACTTTTATTCAGTTAGAAATATCAAAACTATTCATATTTGAATGTACACAATATACGTTTATTTTATAATTATTCAATATTTTAATTTATTCACATGTCAGTTCAGGTTGAACTTATTTTAAAAGACAAACTACATTTCACAAAAGCAGGATGGTGTCTTTTTTGTTGAGGAATTAATTATATTCTCATCTGTGTTTAATCTTTGACTGCCAAAATCCAAGTATCTGAAAATGTCTTTGAATGTCTTACATTCTTCTTTTACAGCCATATTGGAATATCTTCAATAAGAGCCACATGCTGCATTGGAACAATAAACAAATAAGGCACATTTATTTTTACATTTCTGTCCTTCAAGTAAAGAATCACTTGCAAAAAGCTTATGCTTTAAAAAGTCAATGTTATATTTGATGTTTTGACTTTGTTGCAATGCTTTGACTAGTCTTTAAATGGTAAGGGAGAAAACAAAATAATATTTAAATGCAAGTTTTGTGTGAATGCGTGCATTTATGTTTACTTCATATGCTTACTTCTATATTAATGCTAGATGATTTTAACCCGAACATAAATCAATCAACACCACAAACAATGACCTGACTCCAGTTTTGAAATGTTAGCGCTAATTCAGCTTACAGTTTCTCCTGAATTCTGAAATAAATCATGATCACATCTGACACTGCTTTCGTATTGGCCTTGATGGCATAGTCAGTCACCGGACCGGCTGTATTCCAGAAGAGCAGCCGAGCTGGAAAAGGCTAATTTTCACACTGGTATCAGGACCACTGTGGGTACGACAGAATATTTCATGACTTGGAAGAGAATTTGATTTCCTATCTTCACCAGATGGACCTCATCAATTCACAATTCATGATTCAGATGGACCTTATATGTGCATTGTATAGGACTGTGTGTATTGTGAGCTCAGCTGGCCTATAGAATCATTTCATATCTGGCATCAAGATTCTAAACCCCTCAGCTTTTACTTCAAGATGCATGATAATCATACTGACATAACCATGGGTTAGTTCTCACACATCAAATCAAAAACATGCATGTACACAATAAGTTATGTCAAATGAGTTCAATTTAAAGTTCATAGTTAAAGAAACTTAATATAAAGTTGTAGCGATTGTTCAAACCTTCATTATACTTACAAAATCCTGTTCGTCCTGTTTTGGCTCACATAACATTGTCAATTCTATTTAAGTGATTTAGTTTTCTTGGGAGAAAATGAAGCCGTTATTGTCTCTGCTGGCAGCTTGATCTGTCAGAACAAAGCTAATGCTCAATTTCATTTAATTTTCTATATTACAGGCTAAAAAGTTACTGATTTATCTGTGCTCAACAAATCACTACACTGAGTGTTTCAATTCTGTATAGTGTGATAATTTTGTGTAGTCAGTGTCTTGGTGGATATTGAAATGATACATTTAGTTGCATAAGGCTGATGTCCACTACATAAATCTAGGGTTGTTATATCAGCTACATTTTATATAGGAAAACCGTCTAATAGACCATAGTGCCAAACAATAATTATTACATTTCTACCATATGTATAGTATTTTCACATGAGACGGGAAGTGCCTCTATAAACAGAATCTCCCCCGTGAAAGGAGCCCGTCTCAATGGATTTTGCAGGGAAAAACAAGTCTATTTTTAGAGCCTCTGCATTCATATATTTATAAATCTACATGAATCAGTTTGTCTTTTGCCTTTAGCAAATCTACACTGCCTCGACTCCCCTGAGTGAATGGCAATACATGCTTCCGCGGATGAAACACGATCAGTTGTGGCAGGTTAAGGACACGTGAACCAGGAGGAAGTAGATGTGACTGACTGACACTCCAGGGCTTTCACAAACTACAAGGGAAAACGTGACGTGACTGCATTTTCGATGGATCTTGCTGCTCATTCACAATTCAAATATCTCAGTAAGGATATTAACAATCCAGTGACGTGTGAGATTTTGACATAAATGAAAACTGATAATTAGGTTTTATGTTTAACAGTATGTGCTTTGATGATTCCAAGATGGCGCCGCGCATGGCTGCCTCGGTGCGTCGCTCTCCAGCTATTGTGTTGTTTTTGTTCGTTTGTTCTGCGTTTAGTCATTCTTTTCCTATCAGTTTCACCAGAGACGAACTACTGGACATTAGGAAACACACACCAGATAACTTTTCTACAGTTTTTGATTATTCGGACGTCTTGCTGGACATTCTCGTCGGTGGGGCAGCGTTGTTGTTCAAACGAGCGGTCAGACGCAAACGCGGGAAGCGTGCAGGCACGCTGGTTAAACTCCGCGAGCGCGGCCTGCGCACTGCACTCCCCAGTATTCATCTTGCGAACCTCCGATCTTTTCCTAACAAAATGGACGAACTTCTCCTCACACGCACTAACAAGGATTTTTTAAACTCTGCTGCTCTGTGCTTCACTGAAACCTGGCTGAGTGAAGCCATACCGGACAACGCAATACATCTGCCGGGCTTCCAGCTGTTCCGAGCGGATCGCATCGCGGAGCTAACGGGGAAAACAAGAGGTGGTGGATTGTGTTTTTACATTAACGAAAGTTGGTGTTCAGATGTAACAACGCTGAAGAAGATGTGCTCTCCTAATTTAGAGGCACATTTCATAAACTGTAAACCCTTCTACTCGCCTCGGGAGTTTTCCTCTTTCTCGTGAATGTTTACATCCCTCCAGACGCGTGCGTGAGCGCAGCGCTACAACAGCTGGCTGAACAAATAGCTGAAACAGAACAAAGGTATCCTGACTCTCTTTTAATCATTCTTGGGGATTTTAACAAAGCAAATCTTTCCCGCGAACTACCAAAATACAGACAGCACGTTACATGTCCCACCAGAGACAGTAATATACTGGACCACTGTTACACCACAATAAAAAATGCGTATCACTCCGTTTCACGAGCAGCTTTGGGGCTCTCTGATCACTGTTTGGTTCATCTTATACCGACCTACAGGCAGAAACTGAAATCAGCTAAACCTGTAATAAGAACTGTAAAAAGATGGACTAATGAAGCAGAGCAGGATCTACAGGCCTGCTTTGATTGCACTGATTGGACTGTTTTTGAAGCTGCTAAAAACGATCTGGATGAGCTCACAGATACTGTAACATCATATATAAGTTTCTGTGAGGATACATGCATTCATTCCTACCAGGACATTCTTATCATTTACTAATGATAAACCATGGTTTACTGGGAAACTCAAACACCTTCGTCATGCCAAAGAGGATGCCTACAGAAGTGGGGATAAAATCTTGTATAACCAGGCCAGAAACAGACTGACAAAGAAGATCAGATTTGCTAAAAGAAGCTACTCTGAAAAAACAGTTTTCATCCAACGACCCATCATCTGTCTGGAATGGCCTGAGAAACATCACCAACTACAAGTCACCATCCCCCCGATCTGTGGACAATCAACACCTGGCTGACGATTTAAATTCATTTTATTGCAGGTTTGAAAAACCCTCATTCACACCACACACCGGCTCTAACCTGCACTTCACACATTCACCATCACCTCCTTCACTCCCACTCCCCCCTCCTGCCATCCAACCTGAGCTTAAGGTCTGTGTGGAGGACGTGAGCCGAGTCTTCAAAAAACAGAAGACTAGGAAAGCCTCAGGCCCAGACGGCATCTCATCTGCTTGTTTAAAAGCCTGCGCTGACCAACTGGCCCCGGTCTTCACGCAGATCTTCAATAGATCATTGGAGCAGTGTGAAGTTCCCTGCTGCTTCAAACGCTCCACTATCATTCCTGTCCCCAAAAAACCCAAAATCACTGGACTTAATGACTACAGACCTGTCGCTCTCACGTCTGTGGTCATGAAGTCGTTTGAAAAACTGGTGCTGGCCCACCTGAAGGACATCACTGGACTCCTGCTGGATCCCTTTCAGTTTGCTTACAGAGCAAACAGGTCTGTGGATGATGCAGTCAACATGGGACTGCATTATATCCTGCAACATCTCGACAGACCAGGGACTTATGCAAGGATCTTATTTGTGGACTTCAGTTCGGCCTTCAATACCATCATGCCTGGTCTTCTCACAGCCAAACTGACCCAGCTCTCCATACCATCCTCGATCTGTCAGTGGATCACCAGCTTCCTGACGGACCGGCAGCAGCGAGTGAGACTGGGGAAACACACATCCAGGACTCTCACCACCAGCACTGGCGCCCCTCAAGGGTGCGTTATCTCCCCACTGCTCTTCTCCCTGTACACTAATGACTGCACTTCTAAAGACCCCTCTGTCAAGCTCCTGAAATTTGCCGACGACACCACTGTCATCGGTCTTATCCAAAACGGTGACGAGACTGCTTACAGACTGGAGGTTGAACAGCTGGCTGTCTGGTGCAGTTACAACAACCTTGAGCTGAACACGCTCAAAACAGTGGAGATGATCGTGGACTTCAGGAGGAACAGCCCAGCACTCCCCCCACTCACCATCATGAACAGCACTGTGGAAGCAGTGGAGTCATTCAGGTTCCTGGGCACTATCATCTCTCAGGACCTGAAGTGGGACAATCACATTGACTCCATTGTGAAAAAAGCCCAGCAGAGACTGTAGTTCCTTCACCAGCTGAGGAAGTTCAACTTGCCACAGGAGCTGCTGATTCAGTTCTACTCAGCCGTTATTGAGTCTGTCTTATGCACTTCCATCACTGTCTGGTTTGGTTCAGCTACCAAATCAGACATCAGGAGACTACAACGGACAGTCCGGACTGCGGAGAGGATCATTGGTGCCCTACTGCCATCCCTCCAGGACCTGTACTCTTCCAGAGTGAGGAAGAGAGCAGGTAAAATCATCACAGACTCCACTCACCCTGGACACCTCCTGTTTGAACTGTTACCGTCAAGACGGAGACTCAGATCACTGGCCACAAGAACATCTCGGCACAGGGACAGTTTCTTCCCACAGGCCATTTCCCTTCTGAACAGTTAACACACCTCACAAGGAATATGCCTTTAAGTGCAATACTCCCACTGTTTAGTGCAATATCGTACAACTCAGGTTAACTTATATGTAGATTTTTTATTTATAATATTCAAAACACTGTAAATATGTTCATAGTTCATAATCTGTAAATCTGAAAATGTCTATTCTGACTAAACCCAACTGTGATACTTTTATTCTCATATATTTATATTTTTATTTTTTATTCTTATAATTTGTAGTATTATGTTTCTTGTAGTATTTGTATATGTCCACTGGAAGCCTCAGTACCAAAACAAATTCCTTGTGTGTGCAAGCACACTTGGCAATAAAGCTCTTTCTGATTCTGATTCTGATTGATGAGGTCATAAAAGGTTGTAATTTAGAACAGATAGTACACCTAAAAAAAAGAAACAAAAATGAAGGTATTTAAAACTATTTTGTCCATACAACGTAGGTCCAAAAAACACTGTACCCCCTTGATTTTTATTGTATGGTTAAAAAAAAATCCACTCTTAGGGTTCTTCATTTTGTAACACATTTTGTGCTAAATAGAAACATTTTCATAAGGTTCCGTTTTAAAAATACTTTGAAAGTGGTATATACTAACAGGGACTGTTCTCCGAAATTTAGCTAACATTCTGGCAAGGTTCTCTCCAGTATCTTTAATAAAATGTTCCGTCAAAATATTCTGGTCTTTAATAATATTCTCAAAATGTTAGCAAAAATATTATGTATACATCGTACATGAATTGTTTTTAAACGTTAAGTTCTACTTGTTTCAGAATGTATAGAAAACATTCAAAAGTAACGTTCCCATAATGTTTGCAAAATTATCAAATAGAATGTTCTCTTAACATTTGTATAACCAAGAACATTTTTTGAAACATTTAAAAACCTGGATGATTTCATTCAGAAATAAGTTTTTTTTATTACTTAATGGTAACATTTGCTAAATACTATTAGAACATATTTTGTTAGCTGGGTAGAACCTTAATGGTGTTATAAAGTAACTTACTGTGGCAGGAAGGGCGTTTCTGTCTTTCTTCATCATTGTGATTGATGGCCAGCCTAGCCAATCATATGGGCTCCTGGGCTTTAAAACAGTCACGCAGTTACCGCTAGTCAGGCGTCACAGTTGAATGGTTGCGTCACTAATACGCGCCCGTTATTGCCTCCTGGGAACCGGACGTGAGCACCCGAATCGGTAAGAGTATGCACTGTTAGTTGTTTTTTTAGCTCCTGGAGTGTCTGTAGTTATGAGAAGTGTGTTCTTTTAATGTACCTTTTAGAAACACCGTTTTGCTCTGGAGAGCGTGCTGCTGTCTTTGGCGGCACAAGCTCGCTACAATTGTTATTGTTTGCGTGTACTGGATGTGGACGCTGGAGGAGGTAGGGAGAGTTTGCTAATCTCTCGCTAATCGGCTCTGTTGAAATGCGTGTTTTGAAGTGCTAGTTTGTATTTAAGGATGTGTCCTAATCCATACCCTTTCTCAGTGGTGAGAACCCGAGTTCCCCTCCAGAGAAAGCCACGTTTCACTTTCCTCGGCGATCGGTATGTATTAGTTTTACGTGCATGCATTAAGTTAGAGAATTTATCTAGTAGTAGAGAATTTATCTAGCAGAGTAACAATCCTGTTGTTTATAGGGCTCTGTTATAGGTCCATAAAGGACTGTAACCTCATTCCAGTCGGGGTGCTCCGCGTTCAATTCCGGCCGCAGTGCTGTCCTGTTTCGATCCTGTTTTGGTTTGTGTCGGTCCTGTTTCGATCCGGTTTTGGTTTGTTTCGGTCCTGTTTCGGTCCTGTTTTGGTTTGTTTCGGTCCTGTTTTGGTTTGTTTCGATCCTGTTTTGGTTTGTTTCGGTCCTGTTTCGATCCTGTTTTGGTTTGTTTCGGTCCTGTTTCGATCCTATTTTGGTTTGTTTCGGTCCTGTTTCGATCCTGTTAACTGTCAACTGATTCCATTATAATTTGGGACTTTCAGTTGATATTTTCTTTAGTTTCTTTTTGGCTTCATGTAGTTTTTTTTTTAACTGATATTAGCTGCAAGGATTGGTGGTGGAATCTGAACTGTAATCCTTGCTCTTTTCTTATTCTAATTTATTTTGATGTTTTTACTTGCTTTCTCATTTGTATTTGATTTTTGCTCCTGAAGTTGAATGATCTATTTTTCAATTATTTCTCTGAAATAAGTTTATTTCTTTAGATTGCTTCATTTTTCCTCCCAACTGCTTGATTTGTTTTTTTGATTAATAATTTTGACTGGAGTTTGGTTTGTTTTCTTTATTTATTTCTTTATATATATTTTGCTGCCGTTGACATTTGGGTTTAGTTTCAACTAACTGTTTATTCCAATTTATTAATTGTAATATTATTTTGGTTTCCTTGATTTGAGCGGTAATAATCCTCCCAGCTATCGAAGTGATCCCTTTTATTTGATTTATTTCTGTATCTGATGTATACCCTTTTTGTGTGTTAGCAGGGCCTGAGCACCGGGGGCAGAGGATCCTTACTTGGGTGACGGTATCTTTCTCACCGTGTGCAGTGCTTGGTGTTAACATCTGTGTGTGTGTGTGTGTGCGTGTGCACAGTGAAGTGCAGTGGTCCTGCACCTGCGGGTGGCATGCTACGACTCTCTGCCTCTGTGTCTCTCGTCCCTGTCTAGACCTGGCCTTAAACCTTTAGGGGTTCATTGAATTTGGACAAAGTGTTTTATATCCTTTTTTATACTGTTCTATTTTAAGAATTGTTAATAAAACTCAATTTTGTACGACGACCCATGTCTCTGACTCTATTAGGTGACTCGAACCTGTGTGTGCCTTTTGGGGCTTACTCTAATTCTTTGGGTGAAATTCCCAGAGTGGCGTAGTCGGAGTATGAATGATACAATCCTATTAATTATAAATCTTTAAGAAACCCTCCCCTCTTACTGCCCTCGTGTCGCCCGACACATTTTGGCGTAGTCGGCAGGGTCACCATAATTTTGCGTCAGAGACATTGGTTTTTGTTTTGTGTGTTGTGGGTTGTTTTTTTTGGAAACAGGACAGCAGTGCATTGTGCCGGAGTTGTTCCATTTGGTGGTTTCTTCCTTGCAGTGGTAAGTCTCTTCTTTAAAAATAAAAATAAATCAATTAACATCAAGATGGAGGATGAATTACAAGAATTGAGAGATTTGGTAGCCCAGTTGAGAGCTGACAACGTAAGGTTGCAGCAGGCACAGGCACCAGTTGGTTTGCCCGGTCCTGATGCAGCCTTGGCAGGTACCTCTACTGTTCCGCCTGTGACGCCTCAACCGCTTGGCGCGGTTGCGCCTGAACGATTTGTTTTTGTACCGCGAGATCGACGCTGCCCAAAATTCAATGGCAAATCGGGTTTGGATATTGACGAATGGGTTGAGGAGGCACAGGCGTGTATGAGGGTGCGCCATATGTCAAATGCAGATAAAGCTTTCTTCCTTTTTGACCACTTGGAGGGAGAGGAAAGGGAAGAGATCCGGTATCGTCCTGATCTAGAACGCGGAGACCCTGATATGATTATTAAGGCGCTCCGTGATCTGTATGGGTGTTCACAGTCTTATGTAGCGTTACAAGAGGCCTTCTTTTCCAGGAAGCAACAGGAGGGTGAGACTCTGTTAGAGTTTTCTCTGGCGCTTATGGGCCTTTTGGAAAGGGTTAAGAACCGGGCGCCACATGTTATACAAAATGCAGAAACCTTGTTGCGGGACCAATTTGTCGAGCACGTCGCTGATAGCACCCTTAGGCGAGAGCTGAAGCAGTTGGTTCGTCGCCAGCCTACTGCTACCTTATTGGAGGTTCGAGGTGAAGCAATTAGGTGGGTACAGGAGGGGATGCCTGGAGGGTCGAGAGGGCGTAGCCAGTCAGTCCCACTAGCATATGGCATTCAGTATGGGGTACGTGGTGGGGCACCAGTTGGAACAGCTGGGTCGCCGCAGCAGTCAGAGTTTGGTGAGCTGAGGGAAATACTACGACAGCAACAGCAGCAGTTGAATCATCTTACTCAAACCTTCGCCCGTCTCCAACCATCACAGGTGCGTTGTCGCTCCCCTCGTTCTGCTCTAGTTATATGTAGGCGGTGTCAAAGACCGGGCCACTTTGCTCGTGAGTGTGATGGGCAACGAGATTTCCCAAATCCCTCCCAGCCGGTGACAGGCCCCTCTACAGCTGAGAATGGACAGCTACGTTCCTCCCGGCCATCGGAAAACTAGTTCCCACCAGGTCGCAGAGTCACCGCCTGGGTGGGGAAGTAATTGACTCAAGTAGGATAGGTGTACGCAGTTCAGTTCCCTATTTAATCTCCTCTTGTCCACATGTGGTTGCCCTTATGGGGGGTGTTTCAGTGCCCTGCTTAGTGGATACTGGTTCTATGGTAACAACAATCACTGAAAGTTGCTTTCAACAACATTTTGAACCATGGGGTCAGGATCGTCTTCAAAATTGTCAGTGGCTACAGCTTCGAGCAGCCAATGGGCTTACTATCCCGTACATGGGATATTTGGAGCTAGATGTGGAGATTTGTGGCAGGCTGGTTGGTGGGTGTGGTGTCCTGGTTGTTCAGGATCCTCCTGGAGGCATGAGCATGGATGTCCCTGGGGTACTGGGGATGAACATTCTTGGCCGGTGTTATAAGGAGCTTTTCGGGCAGCATGGCACCTCCCTCTTTGACCTGCCTGTAGTTACACAATTACCAAGTGTGTCGAGTGCACTGCAGTATTGTCAGCAAGTAAGTGCTAGAGAGCGCTTAGATCCAGTAGGGTGTGTACGGGTGCGTGGACGTGGGGTGTGTCGCATACCAGGTGGCACAATTAAGCTAGTGGCAGCAACCTGTTCGACCCAATATGTTGGCAGTACTGTTTTATTTGAGCCCCCTGAATCCGGCCTTCCAGCTGGGCTTTTAGCATCACCTGCTTTGGTAAGGGTAATTCAAGGGACTGTCTATGTGCCGGTAGTGAACGTCGGCACAGTGGATGTGATGCTTCGCCCTACAACGGTGGTGGGTAACCTTAGGGAGGTTTATGTAGTCAGTTTGCCAACAGGAGTGGTTGAAGTAAAGCCAGTAATTGCCACTGTCCAGTCCCATAGTGTGCAGGGGAGTCCCTCCTTGTCCCAACAAATGGAGTCTCTTGAGTTATCGGTTTTGTCAAAATCAGAACCGGCTCAGGTTAGAGCTCTAGTGCAGAAATATAAGGCAGTATTTTCGGGTCATGAGAACGATCTAGGTTGTACTCGCCTCATTTCCCATGACATTCCTTTATTGGATAATGTTCCAGTGCGTCAACGATACCGACGGATCCCCCCTTCTGAATATGAGGTGGTAAAAACTCATATCCATCAGTTGTTGGAGGCTGGAATAGTTCGCGAAAGTTGTAGCCCTTATGCATCGCCGATTGTGCTAGTCAAAAAGAAGGACGGTAGTCTGCGTATGTGCGTAGACTACCGTCACCTGAATGCCAAGACTAGGAAAGATGCATTTCCCCTTCCTCGTATTGAGGAATCTTTGGATTCACTGGGGGGGGCTCGCTGGTTCTCTACACTGGATCTGGCCAGCGGGTATTTGCAGGTTCCTGTTTCCGAGCAGGATAAGTCCAAAACTGCGTTCTGTACGCCATTTGGATTATTTGAATGGAACCGTATGCCTTTTGGACTTTGCAACGCTCCAAGTACGTTCCAGAGGTTAATGGAGAGACTATTTGGTGATCAGCGGTGTCAGTCCCTGCTCCTATATCTTGACGATGTTGTTGTGTTTTCCTCCTCCGTAGCCCAGCATCTAGAGAGATTGGAGATGGTCTTGAGTCGGTTGGAAAGGGAAGGACTCAAGGCAAAGCTGGAGAAGTGTGCTTTCTTCAGGCCAGAGGTCAAGTACTTGGGACATGTTATATCGGCGCAAGGGGTGGCAACGGATCCAGGTAAAATCGAGGCCGTTGCACAATGGCGTTGCCCTGAGACTGTCTCTGAGTTACGAACATTCCTTGGCTTTGCAAGTTATTATAGGCGCTTTGTGGAGGGGTTTGCCAAATTGGCAGCCCCTCTGCATAAGCTAGTTGCTGAGGTGGTGGGAAGTAAGTCAGGCAAGCGACGAGGTCAGAGTTTGATTCCTGTCTGGACCGAACACTGTAAGACAGCATTTGAGGCCCTAAAAATCAGGTTAACATCCACCCCAGTACTGGCTTATGCAGATTTTTCCAAACCCTTCATTCTAGAAGTAGACGCTAGTCATGGGGGGCTGGGGGCAGTTTTGTCCCAAGAATTTGAAGGGAAAATCCGACCCATCGCATATGCCAGTCGCAGCCTAAGGCCCACTGAGCGTAATATGACCAATTACAGCTCAATGAAACTAGAGTTTGTAGCGCTCAAGTGGGCCATGGTTGAAAAATTCAGGGAATATCTTTTAGGGCACAAGTGTATCGTGTTCACGGATAATAATCCCTTAAGTCATTTAGCTACAGCAAAGCTCGGCGCTACGGAGCAACGTTGGGCCGCAGAGTTAGCTGCTTTTGATTTTGAGGTAAGATATAGGTCTGGAAGGAGTAATGGTAACGCAGACGCTCTCTCTCGCCAGAACCCAGTTGTTCGAGGTCAGCTTGAGGGTTTGGCTGCAGGTGTTGTAGTCCCTGAGTTGTTACAGCAGGCCATTGGCATAGGATGTGTGGCACAAGCAGATGTGAGGGCAGTGAGTGCGTTGCCAGGCTATTCTGCCCCTGACCTGCGATCTATGCAGGAGACTGATCCTGTTATTGGACCAGTAATGAAGTTCTGGGAGCAAGGCCAGCGCCCAGGACCTGAGGAGCGGCATCAGTTGAGTAAACCATGTTTGACCCTCCTCCAGCAATGGAATCGATTAGAGGCGAGGGAAGGATTGTTGTATCGGAAAATATTTCGTCCTGACGGAGGTGAAGAGTGTTACCAATTAGTGTTGCCTGATGTTTTGAGGGAAGAGGTTTTGATGCAGCTCCACCAACAACATGGGCATCAAGGGGTGGAGCGCACCAGTGAGTTGATTCGGCAGCGGTGCTATTGGCCAAATATGTTGGCTGATATTACCCTTTGGTGTCGAGAATGTGAACGTTGTCAGCTCGCCAAAGATAATCAGCCGGTAGCACGGGCTTTTATGGGCCATTTACTGGCTTTGAGGCCTAATGAAGTCCTGGCGATTGACTTTACTCTGCTTGAACCCTCACATTCTGGACAGGAAAACATATTGGTGATGACTGATGTGTTTAGTGAATTTTCTATGGCGGTGCCTACACGAGACCAAAGAGCTGAGACCGTAGCCCAAGTTTTGGTTGAAGAGTGGTTTTACAAATTTGGTGTTCTGGGCAGAATTCATTCGGACCAGGGCCGGAACTTTGAATCCGCTCTGATTCGGCAGCTTTGTGAGCTTTATCAGATAAAGAAATCTCGTACCACTCCTTATCACCCGGCCGGTAATGGACAGTGTGAGCGATTTAATCGCACGTTGCACAATTTGCTGCGAACATTGCCCGGCTCTAGGAAGAGGGACTGGGTGTCTTGTTTGTCACAAGTTATATTTTGTTATAACACCACCCCCCATCAGGTGACAGGTGAGTCACCACACTATTTAATGTTTGGTCAAGAACCTCAGTTGCCGATAGACTTTTTGCTTGGTAGAGTGCCTGAACCGGTTGCCGGAAACGTACACAGTTGGGTCATAGAACATCGTAGGCGGTTGCAAGTTGCCTTTGAGGGAGCACGTCAGCGGCTGAAAGCGGCGGCGGACCACCGCAAGAGGCAGCACGACCAACACGTTCGGGATCTACCTTTGTCAGAGGGTCAGTTAGTCTACTTACGAGATCATGCAGTGCGGGGTCGCCACAAGATCCAGGACTTGTGGAGTTCAGTGACTTATCAGGTGACTCGGTCCCCGGAGGAGGGGGGTGCAGTGTATACTATTGCGCCGGTTTCGAATTTAGGCAAGGTACGGCGAGTGCATCGTTCTCTGTTGAAGGCTTGTGTCCGGAAGGACGTTTTGCCGGTCAATCAGCCTACTGGTGTTGTAGAACCTCAAGATGATCCTCAAGAGTACGAGGGGGCAGACGATGACGATTTGATGGTGTTGGTGCCAGAGACTCCTCAGATTGCTCAGGGTATGGGACCTTACGTACAGCTTGAGGTGCAGGAAGAGCTATGGCCGGCGGACCTACCTCCTGGTGGTGCGGCTCTGAGGGAGTTAGAGGAACGGGGTGTAGAACCTATAGTGAGAGAGAGTGAAACCCCTCCCAGTTCCCATAATGAGAGGGTGGTCCCCCCTCGGCGCTCGTGTCGAGCCGGAGCAGGTAAGCACCCGAATTTGCATCATCTTCCCCGGGCCGCTGGAGATGTAAGGAACAGAGTAACCGGTGATTCTGGGATTGTAACCAACAGCATTTCAGCTTTGTTTAGGCCTTGGAGTTAGTAAAATGGAGGGGTGTTTTGGTAATTGACCTTAGTCCATCGTCGGGGCGCCGATGCAGAATGGTGGGGTAGATGTGGCAGGAAGGGCGTTTCTGTCTTTCTTCATCATTGTGATTGATGGCCAGCCTAGCCAATCATATGGGCTCCTGGGCTTTAAAACAGTCACGCAGTTACCGCTAGTCAGGCGTCACAGTTGAATGGTTGCGTCACTAATACGCGCCCGTTATTGCCTCCTGGGAACCGGACGTGAGCACCCGAATCGGTAAGAGTATGCACTGTTAGTTGTTTTTTTAGCTCCTGGAGTGTCTGTAGTTATGAGAAGTGTGTTCTTTTAATGTACCTTTTAGAAACACCGTTTTGCTCTGGAGAGCGTGCTGCTGTCTTTGGCGGCACAAGCTCGCTACAATTGTTATTGTTTGCGTGTACTGGATGTGGACGCTGGAGGAGGTAGGGAGAGTTTGCTAATCTCTCGCTAATCGGCTCTGTTGAAATGCGTGTTTTGAAGTGCTAGTTTGTATTTAAGGATGTGTCCTAATCCATACCCTTTCTCAGTGGTGAGAACCCGAGTTCCCCTCCAGAGAAAGCCACGTTTCACTTTCCTCGGCGATCGGTATGTATTAGTTTTACGTGCATGCATTAAGTTAGAGAATTTATCTAGTAGTAGAGAATTTATCTAGCAGAGTAACAATCCTGTTGTTTATAGGGCTCTGTTATAGGTCCATAAAGGACTGTAACCTCATTCCAGTCGGGGTGCTCCGCGTTCAATTCCGGCCGCAGTGCTGTCCTGTTTCGATCCTGTTTTGGTTTGTTTCGGTCCTGTTTCGATCCTGTTTTGGTCCTGTTTTGGTTTGTTTCGGTCCTGTTTCGATCCTGTTAACTGTCAACTGATTCCATTATAATTTGGGACTTTCAGTTGATATTTTCTTTAGTTTCTTTTTGGCTTCATGTAGTTTTTTTGAACTGATATTAGCTGCAAGGATTGGTGGTGGAATCTGAACTGTAATCCTTGCTCTTTTCTTATTCTAATTTATTTTGATGTTTCTACTTGCTTTCTCATTTGTATTTGATTTTTGCTCCTGAAGTTGAATGATCTATTTTTCAATTATTTCTCTGAAATAAGTTTATTTCTTTAGATTGCTTCATTTTTGCTCCCAACTGCTTGATTTGTTTTTTTGATTAATAATTTTGACTGGAGTTTGGTTTGTTTTCTTTATTTATTTCTTTATATATATTTTGCTGCCGTTGACATTTGGGTTTAGTTTCAACTAACTGTTTATTCCAATTTATTAATTGTAATATTATTTTGGTTTCCTTGATTTGAGCGGTAATAATCCTCCCAGCTATCGAAGTGATCCCTTTTATTTGATTTATTTCTGTATCTGATGTATACCCTTTTTGTGTGTTAGCAGGGCCTGAGCACCGGGGGCAGAGGATTCTTACTTGGGTGACGGTATCTTTCTCACCGTGTGCAGTGCTTGGTGTTAACATCTGTGTGTGCGTGTGCACAGTGAAGTGCAGTGGTCCTGCACCTGCGGGTGGCATGCTACGACTCTCTGCCTCTGTGTCTCTCGTCCCTGTCTAGACCTGGCCTTAAACCTTTAGGGGTTCATTGAATTTGGACAAAGTGTTTTATATCCTTTTTTATACTGTTCTATTTTAAGAATTGTTAATAAAACTCAATTTTGTACGACGACCCATGTCTCTGACTCTATTAGGTGACTCGAACCTGTGTGTGCCTTTTGTTGGGGCTTACTCTAATTCTTTGGGTGAAATTCCCAGAGTGGCGTAGTCGGAGTATGAATGATACAATCCTATTAATTATAAATCTTTAAGAAACCCTCCCCTCTTACTGCCCTCGCGTCGCCCGCCACATTACAAAAATCTCTAGATCTGCCTGGCCTTAAATATAGCCTCTTTTAGGGTTTTACATAAAGAAAACCTCACAGGAAGTCATGTCAATTAGGTACTTTTATTATTATTATCATGGGAAAGTGTCGCAAAAATTACAATGCTCTAACAACAGTTATTAGCCGAAAACATTAATAAATAATAATTTACGATGAGCATGAATAAATACATAAAGAAATAAAACACAAAATAGATGTAATGAAGGCCAATTTCCAGTGAAATATCTTCCCAATCCAGTCTTTACATCCATCATTTTGTAATTGGTTTAATTATGTGTCAGTTTCTCTCTGCGGATGATGAGGTTGTGACAGCATCTTCTTTATAATGCAGGCAATCTTGTGTAATTCAATGAAGAAAGAAAATCATGCAGGCTTGGAACGATGTGAGAGAGATAAATGATGACAGGTTTTTCATTTTTTGGGTGGACTATTGCATTAACTGTTCTATGTTGCCTTTTAAGGGCATTAAAAGCAATATTTTAAACTTGAACATTGGCACCCTTCGCCAAAATAAGATGGGAATCTTATCCCTAAGCATCTTCAGGTTTTCTCATTGTATGAACTGTGCATTGGTTTCTAAAACGTTTGCTTTCATTCCTTTGTGAAGATAGAATGTGCTAAATCTGTCAGTCTTGCTTATCAAACAAAGAAATTATGTTTTTCATACGGATAGTTCTGCAAGAAAACGTCTTGTTATTTGTTGCAGGGCCCAGAGGCCAGATAACAGTGGGAGGTCAGTAAGCTGGCTCAATCAGTGTGCATGGGTGAACATAGCAAGCTTTAAACCATGATTCACTGCACTCGCTTTGAACCTGCAAGCTCACACATACACACACAGTCCATGTAGTTTCACACTGGAACAGGTAGAAAAGTCCTCATGTACAGGACACTTCAACAATAGTTCTCATAGAATGTGACTAGCTGTGACCATATGTAGCCCACACATAATGACTCATCCAGGGCTGGCGTAAAATGTAAGCACATGACAATTGCTTTGTTTGGCTGAAATTTTTGGTTGCGTTACCTTTCGCTGCTGTCAGACTCCCATTGTCTCCTTTGAGTGAATCACTGTGGTAGGATGAAGGTGAAAAAAGGTGTAAGCTAAACAGCAAGATCCAAAAACTCAATTACATATTTTGCTGCGGCGGCGAGGTAGATGAGAATAGAGGAATGAGGGTGAAGGATCATGGGAGTTGCAGACAGGAGTTCTCTCGTTATGGACCATCTCTGCCCTACTTAGATGAATATATTGCCGGCTTGGCTCATTATTGCCCAGCAGAGAATGATCTCTCGGGGTCAACCGCATGACACATGCTGTTCAATGATTGATGAAAGTGGGAGGCTGTCCATTTAGCTTCCTAGGCTTGTGGTGTTTAATATCATTCAGATACTTTAGGAGCTCATAATTAAAATCCATTCATGGGTCCAGTCATGAATCATAACCACAGTATCTTAAAACGACAGAAGATGCACCTGGTAATCTTTTTCATGTGAGAGATTTGTTCATAATTGGGTGTTCACTATCAAAAGCTACTTTCGGTGCTGCGTACTCATACGCTATGGGAACATTCTTTTTTTTTTTTGACTGGTTGGAAAGCATGTGTGGCAAACACAGCAAGAACTTGGCTTGAATGCGTGCTCGTGAGAGGTGCCTTCAAGTTTTTTTTTTCTTTAAATACTGCATTGTATATGCTGTGAGTGCTCTTCTCTATTTCCATCTCTTTTGCCTTTGTTAGGAGTTAGAAACGGTATGCAGGAGTCAGCATTTTCTCTATTTCTAAAAACAACAAACATATCGAGACAATCTGGTAGGAGATGCGTGCCGCCTTGCTCACGGCCCATCTCCGATGATGATCCGCATGAGTTTAGTTTGGAGTGCTGTGATTGGAGAAAAATGTGAGCATTGTGAGCTCTTTTCCATTAAAGAGCTCCGCCCGAGGCTCGCTTTCTTTCGCGAGGGGCGAGCCTCAGCACCCTCGTTAAGATCATGGGGCTCCCGTGTCGATTTGAAACGGGTCCTCCTTATCTTTCTCTTGTGCTCTCGCCAGATCGCGACGTCCTACTGTCCGCTTCTGAAACACCCCTCGATGCTTCTTCAGAGCGGTCTGAGGACGTAGTCTACATTCTCTCTCCATGTTGACTATCTTCTCTATCTTCTTCAATGTATGTGTATATGTAGCTATATGTGTATAACAGTATTTTTTTATTTTTTTTATCATTAAATGGCACTTTCTGGAGAGTTTTGTGCAAAGAAATGGAGAAATTGAGTATCACATGATATGTGAAAAACTGCAAGGTTAAGAGCATATACTTTGCATTGTTGTAGTATCAACAGGAGTAGTTCTAACCCGCCACCTTGTGTCAAGATGATTTATGACCCTATGATTGACAGGTGGGCGGTGCTAACCTTTGACCTTCCGGAGGATGTTCCGGAGGCCCCTTTGATGTAGGGATTAACCTTTGACCTATCGATCGATCAAGTTGACAGTTGTCTTTGATCCGTGGTATGGCAGCTGTGGGGTATAATAATTTATTTTGACAGTTGTCTTTGCCCTGTTGACCTGGAAATGATCCGTCATTTTGCCAGTTGTTTTTGATTCGGGTATGATATATCAAGTTGACGGCTAGTTTTGAACTTTTGACCCAGGTATAATAAGTTATTTTGACAGGCGTTTTTGATGTTAACATAATGAAGATAAGCTTTGATGATAATGGTTTGTCAGAAGTGACAGAAGGTTTGAGATTTATTGTCTTTGATGTTATTGGCTTTGAAAAGTCGTAATTCCCCACCACCCCCGGTATTTCCGAGCACATTGCCAGGGACAGTGAGGAAGTTTATGAGTTGAAACACATTGATCTTTAAAATGGTTATGTACATTTACAAAATATCGTACACATTGATCTTTAAAAGTGTATAAAGTATATTTTCAAAAAATCATCTTACCATTTCAGAGTACTGAAGAATTGGGTTAAAGTTGAAAAGAGTTCCTCTTTTGGAAAGAGTGCCTTTTGCATTTTGACAGTCTTTGAGCTAAATGTGTGTGACATCCGATATCCTGGCATTCCTGAAGCATACTATATACATTTGCTGTGTGTGTGTGTGTGTGTGTGTGTGTGTGTGTCTCTCTCTCTCTCTCTCTCTCAAACACCAGCGCATGACAGGCATGGTCTCTTCGCTAAGTGTGTGCGTCTGTCTGTGAGTGTGTGAGACGTCACCCTATTCCTGCATCCCCCTGATGGGGAGTGAAAGTGAGAAAATATCTCACACTAACTAGAGTTGAAAAACATTAATTCCTTTAAAATAAATAAAAATAAAAATCAAAAATAAAATCATCTTACCTTTTCACTATGGTGAAGAATTGGTTTAAAGTTGAAAAGAGTTCCTCCGAGTGATTCTCTCACCGGCCTTTTGCATTTTGACAGTCTTTGAGCTAAATGTGTGTGACACCCGATATCCTGGCATTCCTGAGCACGCTATATAAATGGGGATAGTGAAAAAAGAGATTTTTTCCAATAATGGCACATATCTTACACTAACGTTGAAAAGCACTGATCTTTAAAATTATATAAATGAAATGGTTAATAAAATATCTTTTCAAAACAAAAAATAAATAAATACATTTTCACCTGGGTTGAAGAAGTAAATCTACCGCCATGTGTCTGGCCTCGTGGGTATAAGGGTTTGATTTAATGGAAGTTGTGAAGGTTTTATGTTTGAACTTTGACACGGGGCTTCACAGGATCTCCCTCCATATTCCAGAGGAGAGGGGATTGCTGAGGACGGTGAAAGTGAGAAAATATCTCACACTAACTAAAGTTGAAACACATTCTGTTCTTTAAAAGTATATAAATGAAATATTTGTAAAATTTACATTTAGTCATTTACAAATATAATATTTTCACATTAACTAAAGTTGAAACACATTCTGTTCTTTAAAAGTATATAAATGAAATATTTGTAAAATTTACATTTAGTCATTTACAAATATAATATTTCAGAGTTTTTCCAATAATGACACATATTTTCACACTAACAGCAGTTGAAAAAGTTGAAAAACATTCTGTTCTTTAAAAGTATATAAATTATATGATTATATCGTTCATTTTAAAAATAACCATCTTTTCTAAATTACTGAAACACAGTGCACCAATTAGTTTTGTTTTAGATGAACACAAAATAAAGAAAATCATCTTACATTTTCAGAGAATTGAAGAAGTAAATCCCAACACATCATTGTCCATCTAAGGCAGGGGTGTCAAACTCAGTTCCTGGAGGGCCACAGCCCTGCAGAGTTTAGCTTCAACCCTCATTAAACACACCTGATCAGTTAATCAAGTCCTTCAGGCTTATTTGAAAACGGCAGGTGTGTGTGTTGAAGCAGGGTTGGAACAAAACTGTGTAGGGCTGTGGCCCTCCAGGAACTGAGTTTGACACCTGTGATCTAAGGTATAAATGTATTTACAAAGATGCAATAAGTTTTGATACAAAATATCCCGGAGTGTTTTTCTCCCACACCGGCGTTTTGACAGTCCGTGATTCAGAGTGGAGGAGGAATGTGTGTGTGTGTGTGTGTGTGTGTGTGTGTGTGTGTGTGTGTGTGAGTGAGCAGTATGAGATGTTGGGAATGTTTTTTAGTGTTAATCTTAAAAGTTAATATTAAAAGTTTAAATTATATCTTTTAAAAATAAAAGAAGATTTCAATTAAGTCTTAATAAAAACGTTGTAATACAGTCGTATCTTCTATTTATCTTTTGAATGATTTTGTTTAACGGTGACCTAAAGTATAATTTTATTAATATAGTCATAGCCATAATGATTTTTGTACTGTATCCCGTACACCTAAACACGACCATCACAGAAAACAGCATTTTTACATTGTTTTTACATACTGTTTTCCATAAATTAACTAATCTCCATATTTAAATTAAATGATTATAAATATAGAATAATAACAAGTATGTTACTAAAATGAATTCAAACGATTTAAACATAGTTTTAGCTAAATGACTTTTATATAAAAAAGTATATAAATATAAAAATACCTTACATTTTCATAGTGCCGAAGATGTAGTTCTTTATGCAATGATAAAAACAGTCCAAAGTCATAAACAAAGCCCTCCTGGTTCCTTCAGTGATAAACTACAGGGTGAAATGAATGCTTGAGCCCCAAGATGCAGGACAGATGAGCCTCTGGGGTACACTGTCACAGTAAAGTTAGTGTGCTTTCCAGAGTTTTATTCATACTAAATTCATTTAAAAGCATAATATTAAAAGTTTAAATTAGATCTTTTAAAATTAAAAGACTGTTTAAATCAAAGCTTTAACGTTTTATTAAAATTGTATCTTCTATTTATCTTCTTGGAAGACTTATGTGTGATATAAATGATTTTACATAAATTTAACCTAAGGTATTATTTTTACTAAACAGTTTAAAGTAATTTTAAAATTGTAAAGCAAAAACTGTACTTTGGTACCTTAGATCTTATACAAAAATATTTCAAACAGTATCGCAGCAATTTTACTCGTCTTAATTCAAAGCATGATCTTACTTTTTCTACGGTAGCTATGATCTAGTGAAACCCTTTACTGAGAATATACTATCGGTTATCTTCTCAAAATATATATGTAGAACTTTAAAATGTTAGCATTTGTTGATGCGACAGTTTGTCTGTTGGAACAGCCTTTGGGAGAGCTGATGATACTATAGCAGGAAACATGCCCTTTGACCTCCTCCATTTTGGAGGATTTAGTCCTTAAAGGTACGCTGTGTATGAATTTACCCCATCTAGCGGTGAAATTGTATTTTGCATTCAAACGAATAGTGCTCTCTAGCGCATTGCTTTTTCAAAAGCGTGTTGCAACTACGGTAACCGTTATGTGTCACGAAGCTACAGTACGACATGTCTTCCAATAGCACATCATCGAGTTTAACTATACATGTTCTACTGTTACGCTACCTATATAATAAATTAAACAATCAAGCAATGAAAAAAAAAAAAAAAAAAAAAAAAACCTTGTCATTTAGACCATAACATTGACTTACCTGTCGAGAAGAAAGCAGGACTTCAGCGTCCCTTTCAACTTCTTTCTCCTTCATTAGCTCTATCCACCGGGGAAAAGCTAATATTTACCCTCGTTTTGAATTTGCCGGTCACGTTTCCTTTTAAATAAAATGTTTATGCTTTTTGGTTACGAGGATTGCATTATGAAGTACCGCACAGTGCAGCCTTTCAAATTTGCCGGGGGAGTGACAAGCGCCTCTCACTGACCTCCTTGAACGAAAACGCGTTGAGGTAGGCTAGTGCTTTTTGTCCCTCTCTGCTATTATAGTTTTCAAGATGGCGGAACGACATAGAAGTCTCCATGGACTTACCCGTCCCATGCAAATAAAGATAAGAAATTCTTCGCTTACGAGGACAAGTCAGATCATTGGCAGAGCTAATTTTACACTAATGAGATCATATTTATGAATAAAGACATTGATTTTAGCTAATAGAATACTTTTTAAAAAAACTACTGTACCTTTAATTTCAGATGTGTAAATTACAACCGAGTGAATCTACACGTGAGAGATCTTCAGAAGTCATAACTTCAGGGGTCAAGGGGTCTCCCAAGAATACTTAATTTCCCTTAAAAACCATCGATTAAGTTTAACGACACTAGCTTGCAACGCTACCCCAAAAATCAAATACTGTATTAACCTTTTCAAAGGATAATCTAACTTTAAAGTTAGAATAAAACGTTCAAAACAAAACATATTTTCATACCTGTAGTGTTCGGACGCAAGGCCATTAACTGGTTCTTTTGTTTTATACATTTACTTTGCTTATTTCTACAAATATCAGCCTGATAAATATGGAGTTATTACATGATGAACAAGATAATCATGCTACCAAATTTTTTTATTTCAGTTTTTTAAGAAAAAGCAATGTTTTAAAATACAACTAAACCATGATAACAGATAATTTTTGACAGACCTAGAAATGCATGTTGATTACCAAGTTTCAGGCATAGTGCAATTGTGCAATGTTCGAGAAAGCTAATATTGGTGTAATCTTTTGTGCGGTCTCACCCACAACGCAAAACTTTGTGTTGGCTGATCCAGGCATAGCTTTACTAAAAGAAAATAATATGCAAGTCATTATCAAACTTTTATTAAACCATATTTTATTAATATTATGGTTTCATGTTGATTTAAAGTTTTTGTTTGTTTGTTATTAACCTTTTTATTTTTTACATCCAGCACAAATTAAAGAGATGTATGAGCTAATGGTGTTCCCTGACCCCAAATAATCAGATAATGGAATGTTCACAAGCGACAGTTAGATATTCTCCCGCTTAGTATGGGTGTAAATAGTTGTGCTTAAATGTTTGGGTTATTTTTACACAACAACGTATTTTGTCACACCGTAGCGATATTTATATAACATATTTTGTCACACGCTTGTAAAGACTATGGCCTACCTTTAAAACATAATCTTTATACAGGAATCACTCGTGTCCAAAACATCCATGTAAGATTCAAAAGACCAAATCACTAAGAAAAGAGGATTGAAAAGCATCGTTTATAACAAATACACAAAAGTTTGCAAATGATGGTTTTATTACTATTCAGATAGCAGACGACACTGTTTCACATTTTGAATGTCGGACTGTATGTGTTTTAGGTAAAGACTTTGCTTTGAGAGCCGTCAATAGTGTTTATAGGAATAAATGACCATTAATAATTTAAGCGATAGTATTTCTGTTTGATAACTAAATTGATACTTTGTTTAGTGTAACTTTCCCTCTATCTACGATGTGAAATCACACAAAGTATTAATGCGAAAAGTAAGGGGGGTGTTGTGTTACACTTAAACTATTACAGCAGAATCACAACTGACTATTGCGCTGAGATAGGCGTATTCATTAAAGCTCGAGGCTGTTAAACAAAGTCCCGCACTATGGCTGATAAAATTGCACAAAAGTAAATTCTAGAGGCCAACTTGCTAAAAAGTAAATACGGCACGAACCATTTAAAACAAATACAGAAGAGCCACTTGCTACTAGTCGATTACGCCGTTTACATATTGTTTCTTTTTGTTTTGTACAGTTTGCAAAAACTATAGTCTACGAGCGTGGTCAAACATATAGGAGTTTATGAAAAACATATCAAAAATTGAATTAAATTCTTCTATGCGACTGTTTAAGACTAAACCAATCAAATTTCTTTTAGAACATCTTTCTGCTATGTCTACGAAACATCGTCATGAAAGATGAGTATTGCTGTTTTTCTGTTACCTATAAAACTATTACGCTTCAAACTCGTCTAACTATTGCACATTTCACAGCACGGTCATAGATACACAGTTATGTTGTGCATGTAGCCGAACAGCAGTTAAGCTAATGAATTGCCTTTGATAAGCAGTATTTTTACGTGTAAGGTGGGATGATTCATTTTTATTCCCTCCACACCAATACTTTGACACCAGAGTTTTAGGTCTGATCCAGAAAACAGACGGTGAGCAGTAAGTTATGAAAACATGTGGTAAGCAGTTTTTGCCCCATCATCAAAATGTTTTAACATATCGTAAATTTCAATTGTTTGATAAATTATCTAACGATTATACCTAACTATCAACAGTTATATGTGAAACGAGCTCAGTCGCATTAGAGTTGGATTCTTGTTTATACTGAACATTTGAACCGCATGTTGAGGAGCTCTAGTGTTCTTAAATTGTTTACCGCGGTTTCATTTTAACAACACTATCGTAACACTTATCGTATTGCCGGGTGTGATTGTAATGTTTTGTATGGTGTTTTTCTTTACGCTCTCCCCCTGGATATCCGTTTCCTACAGTTACCGGTAATGTTAGTGAACTCTAGGTCTTCTCTTTGCTCATATTCGACAGTATTCACATGAATTGACTTGATTTGAACCATCATCTTCACTTGAGACATTATATCATTCTAGTTTTTAAATAGCGCTTAAATGTATATTTTACCCCTTATGCGGCTATAGAATACCGCACAAGGATCTCTGAAATATTTTTTGTGTAAAACATATATTTAGGTCGTGTAAAACATCTATCTATGTTTTAAAAAATACACCAAAACAAAGAATGAAGACATCTTTGAGTGACCCTCAAAATCTCTGCATACAACAAAACACAGTGCATCCGTGTACGATGATTTATCAGAAAATTACTTTTGTCGCTTTTTCTGAATAATCTCACCAAGTGCGGGTGCTTGATAACTATTGAACAACCCTGAATTCGGCTACTCAATAAAAAACTCAATACATTTGAATGCGCTAAAGGTCTATAACTGAACTTTAACATCTTAGTAGTTGGTAAAACTTCACTTAAACTCTGCTCAAAATAAAATACATCCTAGCTACTTTCTAAACGCTTGTTACAGAGCTTATTGCGATCCATTTACCCATCCATATGTTTTGAAATTTTAATGTTTAATCAACATTTTGTTGGAAAACATATGGTGGATTTACTCAACTTTTTATGTCAACAGGTTCTACAGGGTAATGTCGCATTTAATTAACATTGTTTATTTCAGTAAACTTAAGTTTATTACATAAGATTAATTCAATGCCATTTAGTTGAATCAGGTTAGCATTCTTAATTTAGTCCAAAACTATTAAGTTCAAATAATCCAATTGTTTCATTTATTTAGGGATTGTGTTCAACAACCTTTACAAATATATCTAATAAGATAACCTTTTACAAAATCTTTACTCGGTAAAGACTCTTATTGGTTTTGTCGCATCCAATGCCCCCCAAAGTAGTTGTTTTTATAATGATTAAAACCGTTTTAATTATTTTTAGTATGGTCTACACTTTATGGTAAAACACTAACATATCAGAAACTCTTTTAAATATAAACATTAACAAGTCAACGATTTTTTATCTTGCTGTTAAAACACATAAATAACGTTTTATTTCAAATTGTACTGTTCCTAGTTTTCTATATTGCTATTTTAATTAAACTCATTTGTGTAATCTCGACTCAAATGGATAAGTAAAATGTTTGAAAAGTATTGAGTTGATTTAACTTCATTTACTAATTATTTTGGTCTACTTAACTGAAAAATGTTCTTTCAACATGACTATATTGAGTTAAGTCAGTTTAACGCAATGCATTGTGTTTGAATGAGAAAGCTAATACAACGGTGTTAAATGAAAATTATTTTTTAAATAAACTGAACAGTATCGTAAAATAATTTTAGGCTGAATTCTCTCGGACGACATGCAGGACATGGTTATTTATGGCGTCCTGATGACGACCCCCAACCGTACACACCAGGGGTGCGAGGGCGGGCCCACAATCGCAGGAGTGATAAACTCTACACAGAGACCAGCCTCAGTTACCGCACACAAGCCGTATTTCCTAACCGCTGTGTATGCCGGTAATGCTGCTAAACCCCGTTTCGACGCTGCGTGTGATAAGAAAAGCGATTGTGAGCGGGATACCAAACGTGTCACAAACCTCAAAAAAGAAATGGATGTCATAAGAGGGTTGGTGGGGACATGGACCGATGTGACACCCATGTTTTTTAACACCATAGAGCCGACCGGTGTAATCCTCAGAAAAGAAATAAACAATGTTAATTAAATGCGACATTACCCTGTAGAACCTGTTGACATAAAAAGTTGAGTAAATCCACCATATGTTTTGAAATTTTAATGTTTAATCAACATTTTGTTGGACAGCCATTCCCCGTGGCGCACTCACACGCCGGATGATACTTGTGTCCCGCATCACCGGAACTCGACGGGCAGTCGTTCTCCGTCAGCTTTTGCGTCGCCATTTCAGAGGTTTCTAGATTTTCAAATAGGAAACTGTTTGATGGTGAAAGATTCGAATAGTTTCCAGAATCTTGATGGTGAAAGATTCGAATAGTTTTCGGAATCTCGTGAGCGAGTCCTTGCAGCACAATTGTCCAGGCCTTGTGCTTTAACGCTCGGAAGCTTGTGTTTTTGGGTCTGAAGCGTGAGTCGAAGAAGCTCAGACAAACAGGAACTTCTGATCAATTCCTTCCACTTTTCATCAATGAGATGTTGTAGTACCCCCGCAGTTTTTTACGATTTCGAATCCGATGTCGTTGAAGCATCCGTCCGTAGCGTCGAAACGGGGTTTAGCAGCATTACCGGCATACACAGCGGTTAGGAAATACGGCTTGTGTGCGGTAACTGAGGCTGGTCTCTGTGTAGAGTTTATCACTCCTGCGATTGTGGGCCCGCCCTCGCACCCCTGGTGTGTACGGTTGGGGGTCGTCATCAGGACGCCATAAATAACCATGTCCTGCATGTCGTCCGAGAGAATTCAGCCTAAAATTATTTTACGATACTGTTCAGTTTATTTAAAAAATAATTTTCATTTAACACCGTTGTATTAGCTTTCTCATTCAAACACAATGCATTGCGTTAAACTGACTTAACTCAATATAGTCATGTTGAAAGAACATTTTTCAGTTAAGTAGACCAAAATAATTAGTAAATGAAGTTAAATCAACTCAATACTTTTCAAACATTTTACTTATCCATTTGAGTCGAGATTACACAAATGAGTTTAATTAAAATAGCAATATAGAAAACTAGGAACAGTACAATTTGAAATAAAACGTTATTTATGTGTTTTAACAGCAAGATAAAAAATCGTTGACTTGTTAATGTTTATATTTAAAAGAGTTTCTGATATGTTAGTGTTTTACCATAAAGTGTAGACCATACTAAAAATAATTAAAACGGTTTTAATCATTATAAAAACAACTACTTTGGGGGGCATTGGATGCGACAAAACCAATAAGAGTCTTTACCGAGTAAAGATTTTGTAAAAGGTTATCTTATTAGATATATTTGTAAAGGTTGTTGAACACAATCCCTAAATAAATGAAACAATTGGATTATTTGAACTTAATAGTTTTGGACTAAATTAAGAATGCTAACCTGATTCAACTAAATGGCATTGAATTAATCTTATGTAATAAACTTAAGTTTACTGAAATAAACAATGTTAATTAAATGCGACATTACCCTGTAGAACCTGTTGACATAAAAAGTTGAGTAAATCCACCATATGTTTTCCAACAAAATGTTGATTAAACATTAAAATTTCAAAACATATGGATGGGTAAATGGATCGCAATAAGCTCTGTAACAAGCGTTTAGAAAGTAGCTAGGATGTATTTTATTTTGAGCAGAGTTTAAGTGAAGTTTTACCAACTACTAAGATGTTAAAGTTCAGTTATAGACCTTTAGCGCATTCAAATGTATTGAGTTTTTTATTGAGTAGCCGAATTCAGGGTTGTTCAATAGTTATCAAGCACCCGCACTTGGTGAGATTATTCAGAAAAAGCGACAAAAGTAATTTTCTGATAAATCATCGTACACGGATGCACTGTGTTTTGTTGTATGCAGAGATTTTGAGGGTCACTCAAAGATGTCTTCATTCTTTGTTTTGGTGTATTTTTTAAAACATAGATAGATGTTTTACACGACCTAAATATATGTTTTACACAAAAAATATTTCAGAGATCCTTGTGCGGTATTCTATAGCCGCATAAGGGGTAAAATATACATTTAAGCGCTATTTAAAAACTAGAATGATATAATGTCTCAAGTGAAGATGATGGTTCAAATCAAGTCAATTCATGTGAATACTGTCGAATATGAGCAAAGAGAAGACCTAGAGTTCACTAACATTACCGGTAACTGTAGGAAACGGATATCCAGGGGGAGAGCGTAAAGAAAAACACCATACAAAACATTACAATCACACCCGGCAATACGATAAGTGTTACGATAGTGTTGTTAAAATGAAACCGCGGTAAACAATTTAAGAACACTAGAGCTCCTCAACATGCGGTTCAAATGTTCAGTATAAACAAGAATCCAACTCTAATGCGACTGAGCTCGTTTCACATATAACTGTTGATAGTTAGGTATAATCGTTAGATAATTTATCAAACAATTGAAATTTACGATATGTTAAAACATTTTGATGATGGGGCAAAAACTGCTTACCACATGTTTTCATAACTTACTGCTCACCGTCTGTTTTCTGGATCAGACCTAAAACTCTGGTGTCAAAGTATTGGTGTGGAGGGAATAAAAATGAATCATCCCACCTTACACGTAAAAATACTGCTTATCAAAGGCAATTCATTAGCTTAACTGCTGTTCGGCTACATGCACAACATAACTGTGTATCTATGACCGTGCTGTGAAATGTGCAATAGTTAGACGAGTTTGAAGCGTAATAGTTTTATAGGTAACAGAAAAACAGCAATACTCATCTTTCATGACGATGTTTCGTAGACATAGCAGAAAGATGTTCTAAAAGAAATTTGATTGGTTTAGTCTTAAACAGTCGCATAGAAGAATTTAATTCAATTTTTGATATGTTTTTCATAAACTCCTATATGTTTGACCACGCTCGTAGACTATAGTTTTTGCAAACTGTACAAAACAAAAAGAAACAATATGTAAACGGCGTAATCGACTAGTAGCAAGTGGCTCTTCTGTATTTGTTTTAAATGGTTCGTGCCGTATTTACTTTTTAGCAAGTTGGCCTCTAGAATTTACTTTTGTGCAATTTTATCAGCCATAGTGCGGGACTTTGTTTAACAGCCTCGAGCTTTAATGAATACGCCTATCTCAGCGCAATAGTCAGTTGTGATTCTGCTGTAATAGTTTAAGTGTAACACAACACCCCCCTTACTTTTCGCATTAATACTTTGTGTGATTTCACATCGTAGATAGAGGGAAAGTTACACTAAACAAAGTATCAATTTAGTTATCAAACAGAAATACTATCGCTTAAATTATTAATGGTCATTTATTCCTATAAACACTATTGACGGCTCTCAAAGCAAAGTCTTTACCTAAAACACATACAGTCCGACATTCAAAATGTGAAACAGTGTCGTCTGCTATCTGAATAGTAATAAAACCATCATTTGCAAACTTTTGTGTATTTGTTATAAACGATGCTTTTCAATCCTCTTTTCTTAGTGATTTGGTCTTTTGAATCTTACATGGATGTTTTGGACACGAGTGATTCCTGTATAAAGATTATGTTTTAAAGGTAGGCCATAGTCTTTACAAGCGTGTGACAAAATATGTTATATAAATATCGCTACGGTGTGACAAAATACGTTGTTGTGTAAAAATAACCCAAACATTTAAGCACAACTATTTACACCCATACTAAGCGGGAGAATATCTAACTGTCGCTTGTGAACATTCCATTATCTGATTATTTGGGGTCAGGGAACACCATTAGCTCATACATCTCTTTAATTTGTGCTGGATGTAAAAAATAAAAAGGTTAATAACAAACAAACAAAAACTTTAAATCAACATGAAACCATAATATTAATAAAATATGGTTTAATAAAAGTTTGATAATGACTTGCATATTATTTTCTTTTAGTAAAGCTATGCCTGGATCAGCCAACACAAAGTTTTGCGTTGTGGGTGAGACCGCACAAAAGATTACACCAATATTAGCTTTCTCGAACATTGCACAATTGCACTATGCCTGAAACTTGGTAATCAACATGCATTTCTAGGTCTGTCAAAAATTATCTGTTATCATGGTTTAGTTGTATTTTAAAACATTGCTTTTTCTTAAAAAACTGAAATAAAAAAATTTGGTAGCATGATTATCTTGTTCATCATGTAATAACTCCATATTTATCAGGCTGATATTTGTAGAAATAAGCAAAGTAAATGTATAAAACAAAAGAACCAGTTAATGGCCTTGCGTCCGAACACTACAGGTATGAAAATATGTTTTGTTTTGAACGTTTTATTCTAACTTTAAAGTTAGATTATCCTTTGAAAAGGTTAATACAGTATTTGATTTTTGGGGTAGCGTTGCAAGCTAGTGTCGTTAAACTTAATCGATGGTTTTTAAGGGAAATTAAGTATTCTTGGGAGACCCCTTGACCCCTGAAGTTATGACTTCTGAAGATCTCTCACGTGTAGATTCACTCGGTTGTAATTTACACATCTGAAATTAAAGGTACAGTAGTTTTTTTAAAAAGTATTCTATTAGCTAAAATCAATGTCTTTATTCATAAATATGATCTCATTAGTGTAAAATTAGCTCTGCCAATGATCTGACTTGTCCTCGTAAGCGAAGAATTTCTTATCTTTATTTGCATGGGACGGGTAAGTCCATGGAGACTTCTATGTCGTTCCGCCATCTTGAAAACTATAATAGCAGAGAGGGACAAAAAGCACTAGCCTACCTCAACACGTTTTCGTTCAAGGAGGTCAGTGAGAGGCGCTTGTCACTCCCCCGGCAAATTTGAAAGGCTGCACTGTGCGGTACTTCATAATGCAATCCTCGTAACCAAAAAGCATAAACATTTTATTTAAAAGGAAACGTGACCGGCAAATTCAAAACGAGGGTAAATATTAGCTTTTCCCCGGTGGATAGAGCTAATGAAGGAGAAAGAAGTTGAAAGGGACGCTGAAGTCCTGCTTTCTTCTCGACAGGTAAGTCAATGTTATGGTCTAAATGACAAGGTTTTTTTTTTTTTTTTTTTTTTTTTCATTGCTTGATTGTTTAATTTATTATATAGGTAGCGTAACAGTAGAACATGTATAGTTAAACTCGATGATGTGCTATTGGAAGACATGTCGTACTGTAGCTTCGTGACACATAACGGTTACCGTAGTTGCAACACGCTTTTGAAAAAGCAATGCGCTAGAGAGCACTATTCGTTTGAATGCAAAATACAATTTCACCGCTAGATGGGGTAAATTCATACACAGCGTACCTTTAAGGACTAAATCCTCCAAAATGGAGGAGGTCAAAGGGCATGTTTCCTGCTATAGTATCATCAGCTCTCCCAAAGGCTGTTCCAACAGACAAACTGTCGCATCAACAAATGCTAACATTTTAAAGTTCTACATATATATTTTGAGAAGATAACCGATAGTATATTCTCAGTAAAGGGTTTCACTAGATCATAGCTACCGTAGAAAAAGTAAGATCATGCTTTGAATTAAGACGAGTAAAATTGCTGCGATACTGTTTGAAATATTTTTGTATAAGATCTAAGGTACCAAAGTACAGTTTTTGCTTTACAATTTTAAAATTACTTTAAACTGTTTAGTAAAAATAATACCTTAGGTTAAATTTATGTAAAATCATTTATATCACACATAAGTCTTCCAAGAAGATAAATAGAAGATACAATTTTAATAAAACGTTAAAGCTTTGATTTAAACAGTCTTTTAATTTTAAAAGATCTAATTTAAACTTTTAATATTATGCTTTTAAATGAATTTAGTATGAATAAAACTCTGGAAAGCACACTAACTTTACTGTGACAGTGTACCCCAGAGGCTCATCTGTCCTGCATCTTGGGGCTCAAGCATTCATTTCACCCTGTAGTTTATCACTGAAGGAACCAGGAGGGCTTTGTTTATGACTTTGGACTGTTTTTATCATTGCATAAAGAACTACATCTTCGGCACTATGAAAATGTAAGGTATTTTTATATTTATATACTTTTTTATATAAAAGTCATTTAGCTAAAACTATGTTTAAATCGTTTGAATTCATTTTAGTAACATACTTGTTATTATTCTATATTTATAATCATTTAATTTAAATATGGAGATTAGTTAATTTATGGAAAACAGTATGTAAAAACAATGTAAAAATGCTGTTTTCTGTGATGGTCGTGTTTAGGTGTACGGGATACAGTACAAAAATCATTATGGCTATGACTATATTAATAAAATTATACTTTAGGTCACCGTTAAACAAAATCATTCAAAAGATAAATAGAAGATACGACTGTATTACAACGTTTTTATTAAGACTTAATTGAAATCTTCTTTTATTTTTAAAAGATATAATTTAAACTTTTAATATTAACTTTTAAGATTAACACTAAAAAACATTCCCAACATCTCATACTGCTCACTCACACACACACACACACACACACACACACACACACACACACACACACATTCCTCCTCCACTCTGAATCACGGACTGTCAAAACGCCGGTGTGGGAGAAAAACACTCCGGGATATTTTGTATCAAAACTTATTGCATCTTTGTAAATACATTTATACCTTAGATGGACAATGATGTGTTGGGATTTACTTCTTCAATTCTCTGAAAATGTAAGATGATTTTCTTTATTTTGTGTTCATCTAAAACAAAACTAATTGGTGCACTGTGTTTCAGTAATTTAGAAAAGATGGTTATTTTTAAAATGAACGATATAATCATATAATTTATATACTTTTAAAGAACAGAATGTTTTTCAACTTTTTCAACTGCTGTTAGTGTGAAAATATGTGTCATTATTGGAAAAACTCTGAAATATTATATTTGTAAATGACTAAATGTAAATTTTACAAATATTTCATTTATATACTTTTAAAGAACAGAATGTGTTTCAACTTTAGTTAATGTGAAAATATTATATTTGTAAATGACTAAATGTAAATTTTACAAATATTTCATTTATATACTTTTAAAGAACAGAATGTGTTTCAACTTTAGTTAGTGTGAGATATTTTCTCACTTTCACCGTCCTCAGCAATCCCCTCTCCTCTGGAATATGGAGGGAGATCCTGTGAAGCCCCGTGTCAAAGTTCAAACATAAAACCTTCACAACTTCCATTAAATCAAACCCTTATACCCACGAGGCCAGACACATGGCGGTAGATTTACTTCTTCAACCCAGGTGAAAATGTATTTATTTATTTTTTGTTTTGAAAAGATATTTTATTAACCATTTCATTTATATAATTTTAAAGATCAGTGCTTTTCAACGTTAGTGTAAGATATGTGCCATTATTGGAAAAAATCTCTTTTTTCACTATCCCCATTTATATAGCGTGCTCAGGAATGCCAGGATATCGGGTGTCACACACATTTAGCTCAAAGACTGTCAAAATGCAAAAGGCCGGTGAGAGAATCACTCGGAGGAACTCTTTTCAACTTTAAACCAATTCTTCACCATAGTGAAAAGGTAAGATGATTTTATTTTTGATTTTTATTTTTATTTATTTTAAAGGAATTAATGTTTTTCAACTCTAGTTAGTGTGAGATATTTTCTCACTTTCACTCCCTATCAGGGGGATGCAGGAATAGGGTGACGTCTCACACACTCACAGACAGACGCACACACTTAGCGAAGAGACCATGCCTGTCATGCGCTGGTGTTTGAGAGAGAGAGAGAGAGAGAGACACACACACACACACACACACACACACACACAGCAAATGTATATAGTATGCTTCAGGAATGCCAGGATATCGGATGTCACACACATTTAGCTCAAAGACTGTCAAAATGCAAAAGGCACTCTTTCCAAAAGAGGAACTCTTTTCAACTTTAACCCAATTCTTCAGTACTCTGAAATGGTAAGATGATTTTTTGAAAATATACTTTATACACTTTTAAAGATCAATGTGTACGATATTTTGTAAATGTACATAACCATTTTAAAGATCAATGTGTTTCAACTCATAAACTTCCTCACTGTCCCTGGCAATGTGCTCGGAAATACCGGGGGTGGTGGGGAATTACGACTTTTCAAAGCCAATAACATCAAAGACAATAAATCTCAAACCTTCTGTCACTTCTGACAAACCATTATCATCAAAGCTTATCTTCATTATGTTAACATCAAAAACGCCTGTCAAAATAACTTATTATACCTGGGTCAAAAGTTCAAAACTAGCCGTCAACTTGATATATCATACCCGAATCAAAAACAACTGGCAAAATGACGGATCATTTCCAGGTCAACAGGGCAAAGACAACTGTCAAAATAAATTATTATACCCCACAGCTGCCATACCACGGATCAAAGACAACTGTCAACTTGATCGATCGATAGGTCAAAGGTTAATCCCTACATCAAAGGGGCCTCCGGAACATCCTCCGGAAGGTCAAAGGTTAGCACCGCCCACCTGTCAATCATAGGGTCATAAATCATCTTGACACAAGGTGGCGGGTTAGAACTACTAACAGGTATTGGACATTTAGCATTTACATTACTGTTAATCAGTCATCACTTGATTACACATTGTATTACCTTGTTATGATATAGTTAGCCATACAATTTTCTTAATCATTTCATTAATGTGCATTATTATTTGCTTATATTTTAGAACCACATCCAACTTCACATGTAACGTCAAATACAACCACATAGTTGACTTCACGTTGGAGTTGTAAATAAATCTTCCTGGATCTCAGTCAGACATCTCTGGTTCAAGTTCTTTCAGTGTTTCAGCCAGTTTTCAATAGTTTTTACAAGCATATTGTCTATATTTTTGTAATATATTAAACACTTTTTGAAACCATTTCAGCTTGTGTAGGCCTGTCACTGACAGGCTGTCAGTGTTTTCTGAACATATTGAACACACTTTTAAAAATACAGCGATAATACCGAAAACTGTGATAATTTTGGTCATTTTCATACCGTCCCATCTCTACTGCCAACATGTTACAGAGCTAGTCATGCTAAAATGTCTGGAATATCAGCCCACCTTTTGAAGAAATAAGTCAGTTTCCTCTTCTTGGGTGGATATGCTCCACTCATTTCAATTTATCTCTGAAAGTTGGAAAATACATGGTTGATTTAATTTCCATTAACCACAGAGCTTACCCTCCGCTTTCGAATGATATATAACTTGTCAACATTAGATTAGGTAAAGTATAGGACATAATTGTTTTAAACATGCAGTGGCAAGTGGGCCAGTAACAGTTAACAGATTAATGACTTGGTCCTTTTTTTATACCCTAATCGGGCAAGGTGACCTGGGAGTCACAACTCATAAAATCCAAAATATATCAAATATTTCAAAAATTATTTTGGATATGTTTTACTTAAGTCCAGATGATATAAAAAATTACATGAAAGGATTTTTTGCTTATCATTTTCTACTCTTGCCCGTTAAAGGGGAACTGAAACAAACAAAATATAATTCGATAACATGTTGGTTATTAAAATTGTAAACAAATTAATTCAGAAAAAATGTTAAAAACAAAACGTATATGAAGTTTTTCCCAATACTGAAATGAACATTTGTTGTTAGAGCGCAGCCGTGTTCGATGACGTCACTGGCATGGTACCTGTCACGGTGTGGGTTTTGTCTTGTCTGTCACGATGCGGTAGAAACGAGGAGGAAGCAGGATCCACATGCAGCACACTTTATTAACTACACTGAAAACAATACAAAGACTCAGACCAGGAACTAGACTCAGGAGCAGTACAACCAACATCGACAGTAACAACATAAGAACTCACAAGGACTGAACTGAAACACAGGGCTTAAATACAAGGGCAAACAAGCTAAACGAGATAACTGGTGTGGTATACATGAACCCAAACGAGGAGCGGGAAAACAGGGAACAGACATCACAACAGTACCACTGTAGGCTACTAACGTTATGTCTACACATCTCCTCGATGTAAATTTTTCTGGAATATTTTTTTTTACAGTATTTACTGGAAGAGGGCGTGGTTACTCCCAGAGAAATATTGTATGTCCAATAAAATTAGAGAGGTTCACTTTAAGATTCTTCATAATGTTTACCCAACCAACTCACAAATTGCCTCTTTTTTTGATCTCTCTGACCTGTGTGTATTTTGTAAGGTTGAGGAAGAGACTTTGCTTCATTTATTCTACCACTGCAATCTGGTTAAGCCTCTTTGGGAGAGCTTGGGTTGTTATCTTTCTCAATTTATCAAAAGGGATTTAAACTTTTCATTGAAAGATATATTCTTTTATTTTTCTGGTAGTGACTATGCTATTGATAAAGTTGTTAATTTCTTTGTGTTGCATTGTAAATTTTTTATTCACAAAAACAAATTTCACAAGACTTTGCCTAGATTTGATGTCTTTATTGCTGAGATTTCCCTTATTGTAGAATATCTTAAACGCATTGATAACAGCAAGAACAATACGTTTTTTAAGAACTATGTACGTTTTTTTCTTACTTGTTGATGAATGTTTTAGTTTTTTTTGTTAATATATTCAATGCAGTGCTGTTCTTCTTTGTAAAAGGAATTTAAAATATAATAAAAATAAATAAATAAAAAAAGGAAACAAACATGGTAAAATCTTTTTAAAAAAAAACGTAAAAAAAAAAACTACTCGGTCACTATCGTAACCTCAGTTCCCTGAGATAGAGAATGAGTATTGCGTAGCTATATGCAGTGGGGAAACTCCTTTTCCTCGATTTACTGAAGCTTGTATGTAAAACGCATTTGCAGCTGCACAGCTAGCACATTAAGCGTCTGGCTCGCTCATAGGCTGTGCTGCGGCAACTGCACATCCAATGCCTGCTATAATGACGAATTCGGGGGAATATTATAGGCTATGGCCACGCCCCCCTTGGCGGGGCTCTGACGTGTAATGACGTAGGGCTAGCTCATTGGTCGCACGTCAGTGCCCGCCAAGGGGGGCGTGGCCATAGCCTATAATATTCCCCCGAATGCGCCATTATAGCAGGTTTAACGACTGAAGCGACAACTCTCCAGGCTACTATAGTGCGGCCGGTTAAGCAATACTCGTTCCCTATCTCAGGGAACTGAGGTTACCATAGTAACCGAGTAGTTCCCTTTCAAACGGTCACTTCGTATTGCGTAGCTATACGCAGTGGGGACGCCATGCAAAACGCCGCACTATAAGCAGCTGGTTGCCAGTGAAACTCAGGACCCCTGAGCTCACAGAACAAGCCAGAAAACCAAGTATATATATATCAGCCCGGACACCATCGGGACCAGAATAATATACACATGTGTTAGTAACAGACCAACATAATATACTAATAAAACCAGACACCGCCGGGATTATCAGTATAAGACAAAATATAAATATGTATGTGATTGTGCACAGTAACATTTTTAGACAAGACCAGACACTGTCGGGCCTTAATCATATTGAAAGCACCTTCGCCTGCAGGGAAGACACCTCCATATTATAAAACTTCATAAATGTGGAGGGCAAGGACCAGCCAGCCGCATCACAAATATCTTGAATGGGAAAGCCAGATGACCAAGCCCATGACGAGGCCATGCCCCTAGTCGAATGGGCCTTGATACCAAACCTCACCCACTGAGGTATATTCCATAGAAATGGCATCCACTATCCATCTAGACAGTCTTTGCTTAGTGACTGGATCACCCTTAGATCGGCCACCCATGCAGACAAAAAGCTGTTCTGTTTGTCTAAAAGACGCAGAACGCTCCAGATAGATTCTCAGCGCTCTGACAGGGCAGAGAAGATTAACCTCCCCATCCTCGGCAGAAGGGGGAAGAGCTAATAATGTAATTACCTGTGCTCTGAACGGCGTTGTGAGCACTTTGGGTACATAACCATGCCTGGGTTTGAGAACTCCAAACATGAAGGGCTCACAGAGAGAGCCTGCAGATCCCTTACTCGCTTGATAAATGCCAATGCCAACAGGAGAGCAGTCTTTAGTGAGAGAGGTTTCAGACAAACCGACTGGAATGGTTTAAAAGGCGGACCCTTCAGAGCCCCAAGGACCGTGGAGAGGTCCCAAGGCACAGAAGGAGGTCTGGAGGGGTTCATCCTCCTTGCACCTTTTAGAAACCGTATCACCAGATAGTTTCTTTCCAGTGATTTGCCTGCCACCAGAGCATGATGCGCTGCAATGGCTGCCACGTACACTTTGAGCATGGACGGGGAGCGGCCCACATCCAACAGCTCCTGCAGGAAGGAGAGTACCACAGATACATCACACGACTCTGGGTCCACATGATTTTTCGAGCACCAGCTGGAAAAACCTGACCATATCAAAGCATAAAGGCGCCGAGTAGACGGGGCCCTAGCTTCAGAGATAGTGCTTAAGACCTTCACAGGAAGGTCCCCGGGTACCCGTTTAGGGGCCATACATGGAGGGCCAATAAATCGGGACGAGGATGACACATCGTCCCCTTGGCCAGCGTGAGGTCTTTCCTCATTGGAACAGGCCAGGGGATCGTGTCTGATAACTGAACCAGCTCCGGAAACCACGGTCTGGATTTCCAGAGAGGGGCCACCAGAAGGACTGGGCATCCGCTCTCCCTGACCCGTTTGATGACTTGTGGAATCATCGAGATGGGGGGAAAGGCGTAAAGGGGGCGGTTGGGCCGGAGATGGGCCAGCGCGTCCCTGCTCTTCGAAAAGAACACTTTGCAATGGGTGTTGGTTCTCGAGGCGAAAAGGTCGACTTCGGCCTCGCCAAACACACTCAATTATCAGACTGACCGTCTGTGAGTTCAGGGACCACTCGCCTAGGAGAGTGTTGCCCCGTGAGAGCATATCCACACCCAAATTCTGGACACCAGGGATATGCGCTGCTCCCAGAGAGCTCAGATTGGTCTGTGCCCATAAGAGAAGATCTCTCGCCAGGTTGCCTGACCTGATGCCACCCTGGCGATTTATGTAGGCCACCACTGACATGTTGTCCGTGTGGACTAAGACGTGGTGACCTCTGAGGTTTGACAGAAATGCTTTCAGGGCCAAACCAACTGCTTTCATCTCCAGACAGTTGATGTGTAAGCTCTGCTCCGTGCTCGACCAGAAGCCAGGCTTGCCCTCGTGCAGCGTTCCCTAACCCAGGTTGGATGCGTCTGTGAAAACCACTTTCCTCCTGGAAACTGTTCCCATGGTCACACCCTCGATACCGTGATATTCCCTGAGCCCGCCAGGGAATCAGGGTCCTTAAACAACCGTGATTCACCTTGAGACGCAGGCTGCACGACTGCCATGCATGGGTTGGCACACGGCGTTTCAGCCAGTGCAGCAGCGGGCGCATACGCAGTAATCCCATACGGAGTACTGGCGCTGCTGCTGCCATGAGACCAAGAAGTTTCTGAAATTTCTTCAGGGTCGTGCGTTTGCGCGCTCTGAACGAGGCTGCAAGCATCTGCACTGAGAGCGCACGCTCTCGTGTGAGCCGTCATTGTCACTGAATCTAAAACTGTGCCCAGAAAGACCACACTCTGGCTGGGGGTCAGTTTGCTCTTTGAAACATTGATTGTGAGACCTAGGCATTCTAAATGGCCGAGAATCAAATCTCTGTGAGCTAGCAGCTCGGCTCTCGACTGTGCCAGCACCAGCCAGTTGTCGAGATAATTTAGCACGCGCACTCCCTGAAGTCTGAGGGGAGAGAGCGCTGCATCCATACACTTCGTGAATTCACGGGGTGCCAGTGACGGACCGAACGACAGAACTGCGTATTGATAAGCCTGACCCTAGAAGGCGAATCTCAAGAATGCCCTGTGACGAGGGTTTATCTGAATGGGAAAGTATGCATCTTTCAGATCCATTGTAACAAACCAATCCCCCGGGCGATCTTGCGTGAGGATGTGTTTGATAGTTAACATTTTGTTCAAATGTCTCAAATCTAGTATGGGTCTGAGATCGCCGGCTTTTTTCGGGATTAGAAAATAGCGGCTGTAGAAACACAAATTTTTTAGCGCAGGGGGGACTAGCTCTATCGCCCCTTTTGCTAATAAATTCTGCACTTCGGCGCGAAGCATGTGACCCACGCTGCCTCTCACCGAAGTCTCGATGACCGCCTGAAGACCCGAAGGCCAGGTAGACCTGCAGCACGGCCATCGTGTGCAGGGCCGAAGCAGCCTGACCGGAGGCGGAATAAGTGCGTCCAGCGAGGGCTGAAGTGTTTCGGCAGGGTTTGTTGGGGTGCACAGCTCTAGTTTGCCAGCTAACAGCTGTGTTCGGCAAAGATGAGCGACCACGGCCTCTTCGAGGGGCGGCAACGACTCATAGCCCTTTTCCGCCGCGCTGTCCACGGAGGAGAGAACGACGCTTCGCAATTCAGAGAATAGAAAAAGGATATAGCGTGGTCGCCGGATAGCCACAGGTGAGACGGCGTCAGGAGAAAACGGCTGAGAAGGCGTAGTCCACTGAAGTGATGCTCGCTCAGGTTGAAAGGCTTGTTCGACGGCGATAGCTCAGTAAAAAGTCAGAGATGTGAAGTTGTCGCTGAAGGAGTAAAATCTACTATAATGGCAAATTCGGGGGAATATTATAGGCTAAAGTTTAACGCACGCACTGTGACAGCTGGCTGTCTGTGCATTGCATTTAGGCGTGTGCGCTCGTCAAATTTAAACTGGCAAGGCGCGGCACCGCGTCTCTCATAGCCCTACACAGTTTGAAAGCGGCTGAAAATCACAGTAATAACTAAGTATCTTGCGGGTGTCGTCGATGGAAATTGCTTATATTGGATAGCATCCTCGATGTCGGATTCATTTAGCAAGGTGATTTACGGTGAAGGTGAACATCACTAACAACTAAGAGGTGAGTGGAACTTGTTTACAGGACCGTCCGGGGTCACATTTTTGCCACAGTCATTTTGCAAAGAGGTTATTCGGTCCTTGATGGCATCGGAGGTGTTTTTAGAATACTTTACATAAAATGCTAAAAAAAAAGACAAAGTCTGCCATTCTATTCCAAAAATTGTCTGAAATGTAATTCCTGTTATCATCGTTTTCAGCTCAGAATGAATAGTGATTTGAGGTGATGGAAAGGACATTTATTCTAATATAATGCAACATGTATATCCACTGTTGGGCATTGTTAGACCAATAAATCGACTAGTAGAAAATAAAACAAAAAGGAGAAGAGGACAAGGACACACTGACTTATAATGTTGATTGATTGTTTTATTTTATTTGAATAAAAATAACATAAATGCTTAAAAACTGTAAAAACCTTTAATCTAGCATCAATTCACAGTCCTTCCAGTTTTTTCTCTTGTCAAATGGCTCTCGTTACCCGTAATATGAACCGAGGTGCTGCATTTCCAGAACAAAACGTTGGGAATTCATTATGAAATCTGTTTTGTTTAACACCAAGGTTTAATGAAATGCAAATATGTGCAGCTTCAGAACGTAAAGTTATTATTTACTCATTCATCCCAGAAATAATCATGTTTTTAGGGTAATTCATTCAGGGTTGAATGATGTTTTATGCAGGGTTGTATTATCTTTTGGCGCAGTTCCCGCATTGTTCTTTTTTCAACTATGCCAAAATTAGTATTTTTTATTGTAAAATGTGTCATTTAAAAAAAAAAATTATTTGGGTCACACTGCTACTAACAGCATGTGATATGTCTTGTGAAGCCTTAATGCTTTTTCCTGTTTTATTCAGACTTCAACTCCAATCAGGAGTTACATCATTCTAATTCATTTCAATTTCATGCAGTTTAACGGTGCCAAAAAGCAGTATATTATTATTTCAGTGCGCGTGTGTTTGTGCATGCAGGCTTTGTAAACCACTTCACTAACTTTGTTAACATAAATCATGCTATATTATCATAAATAATGAAGAAATATCCCCTAAGAGGTTGTAATACTTAACTTACATTTTTGGTTACCATTAGCTTAGATTTTGCCTTATTATCTCAGTATTTAAATTTAAAGGCAGTTAATTAAACTAAAAGGTAAAGAAAATCCAAATCAGCACTGTTGAGAGAGGTTTTGATGGGAATTATCTCAGCTCTCTTAGCTCAGCCCGTTAATTAAAAACTGAGGGAGATGGATGATTAAAAATAAAAAGCTCATTATTCTAGCACTGGAGAATATAATTTAGTTCCAATTAATGTTTATAATATTTATTGAACTAGCATATGACATTTAATGTGCTCTGCAAACTTATTTGACTTGGAGCAAAGGCCTATACTCCTTAGACTATAGTCCTTTTGAACAGGAGCACCAGGCAGTGCTGCTGGCCAAGTGTCAGATTTCACTCAAACTGAAACTTCACACCCGTGTACCTGGGACATTTACATTAAATCTTAGCAGACGCATTTATCCAAAGCGACTTACAGATGAGCAGAAAAATATAGGCCTAAGCAATCAAATCAACAATAGGGCAACAATATGCAAGTGCTGTGACAAGTCCCAGTTAGAATCAGAATCACACACAAGGAATTTTCCTTGGTACTGAAGCTTCCAGTGCACATACAAATATAGATACAACAAGAAACATAGTAATACAAATTCTACAAATAAAATTATAAATAAAAAATATGAAAATACTATAAAAATATATGGTCACAGTTGGGTTTTGTCAGAATAAACATTTACAGATTATGAACATATTTACAGTATTTTGAATAGTATGAATAAATATAAATAAATATAAATATCACCTGAATTTTTAAGATATTGCACTAAACAGTGGGAGTATTGCACTTACAGGCATATGCCTTGGGAGATATGTTAACTGATCAGGAGGGAAATGGCCTGTGGGAAGAAACTGTTCCTGTGCCGAGATGTTCTAGTGGCCAGTGATCTGAGTCTCTGTCTTGACGATAACAGTTCAAACAGGAGGTGTCCAGGGTGAGTGGAGTCTGTGATGATTTTACCTGCTCTCTTCCTCACTCTGGAAGAGTACAGGTCCTGGAGGGATGGCAGGGGGGCACCAATGATCCTCTCCGCAGTCCGGACTGTCCGTTGTAGTCTCCTGATGTCTGATTTGGTAGCTGAACCAAACCAGACAGTGATGGATGCATAAAACAGACTCAATGACGGCTGAGTAGAACTGAATCAGCAGCTCCTGTGGCAAGTTGAACTTCCTCAGCTGGCGAAGGAAGTACAGTCTCTGCTGGGCCTTTTTCACAGTGGAGTCAATGTGATTGTCCCACTTCAGGTCCTGAGAGATGGAAGTGCCCAGGAACCTGAATGACTCCACTGCTTCCACAGTGCTGTTCATGATGGTGAGTGGGGAGAGTCCACGATCATCTCCACTGTTTTGAGCGTGTTCAGCTCAAGGTTGTTATAACTGCACCAGACAGCCAGCTGTTCAACCTCCAGTCTGTAAGCAGACTCGTCACCGTTTCGGATGAGACCGATGACAGTGGTGTCGTCTCCAAATTTCAGGAGCTTGACAGTGGGGTCTTTAGAAGTGCAGTCATTAGTGTACAGGGAGAAGTGCAGTGGTCTAGCACAGTACATGTGCTTAGTCTAGCACAGTACATGTAGGGTCACCGTGGTTTCCCCCAAGTCATGTTCCTGGGTCAACATATTTAGTTGATCCTAGAACAACATTCCTGGCTGAAAATTTTGTTTATAGACATGAAGGTTAACGTGTGTTAACACTCCAAAAAGGTTGTTCAACTAGGCTATTCATAATGAATTGCCAGCAGCAATGCTTATTGGGAAAAGGGATATGAACACTACTGTATGCATTTAGTCATTTTGACATTTTGCCATTGATTAATAAGCCTGTAAGCCAGAATATTAATAATTTCCTTTCTTTATCACCCCTCTATGTTCAAAAAAAGATTTTTTTGAATGGCACTAAATGGTGCATATTTAAAGTCCCCATTAACTCAAGAAGCAGTTTGTCACTCCTGACATCTCATTCTCTCCAAATGATTATCTGGCTTGCTTTATTTGGAAATATGTAAGCCTCCTGTGTCATGTGGAAGCATTCTTCGGGCCGGCCCTATAAATAACACTTGGTTGTAATGCCCTTTATTTTAATATTTATTAACCCCTGCTGATTGTGGTCTTCAAGATTTCTCAGTAGAACCATATGACTTAATTATTGGCTGGTCTAACAAAAGCCTAAAGCAATAACTGTGTTTAGTCATACATTGAGATATCACAACCATTCCTCCAGTGGTAGTTTATTAGAACAATTTTTTTACTGTACTATACTGTGCAGTTGCACTGGATCTTCATATGAGTGTAACACTCATATGAGTGTAATCTACTTTGAGTGAGTGATTCAAGCCATGTTTTATTTCCAATGTATCAGCTTATGCCATCAGGGAGACGTTATAGAGTCCCATTTTGTAAGAGTAACCATTACAAAAAATAATGTATTCCTGTATAGTATTAATATGTTAAAGAGCAAGATGTAGTCATTGTTAATGGTTTTTTTTTCTTTCTTTCTTTCTTTTTGGTTGTGTGTGTGTATGTATATTGTGTACTACTGCAGCTTTGAGTCCAAGACAAATTTCCTGAAAAAGGACAATAAAGTATACTAACTAACTAACACATTCAAGTTAAAGGGGCTATTTATAAGAATTGAAGAAACCTACCTCCAAAGTTACAATACTGTGAAAATTTTTGGCACTTAATAAAAAAAAATGCTGCAAAGTGAGGATGCTTTCAAAAAATAATGTCAAAAATAGATTTTATTTATCAATTAATGTTTATTAATCAAAACATTAGTTGGTGTGACCACCCTTTGCATTTAAAACAGCTTTTGTTCCGGGTACACTTGCACATATAGTTCCTCTTCAGTTGGTCAGTCGACGCCACGTCGAGACCAACGAATAGGAATCTCGCTAGAGAGGCCAATCTACTTCGAGTGAAACTAAATGAGCCAATGCACATTGGTGTGCAATCATTTGCATCACCTGTTCAGCCACGCAGCGTGGGTATATAATGAGCTGCAGGTGCGATTGCACTTCAGCTTTTTGCTTCGGAGCCAAGCACTTCGATGGTATTATCTACAAAAAATTGTGTAAACAGACGAATTCTGAACAGGAGGATCTCTCTTGGCTGGTGCTGGCGATACAGCGCGGCAGTGGGGTCATCTCTCTCTCTCTCTCTCTCTCTCTCTCTCTCGTTGCTTTTAAGCTGAGCAAAAACAAAAGGGCTGTTTTCACAGCTGGTAAGGTGCGCCGTGAGAGCGCTGAAAGGCTGTTCTTACGGCTGGTAATATCACCAGCGAGAGAGACAACGCACGACAGGTGCACATTCCTGTCCGTGTTCGCTGCGACCATTCCCCTGCGTGCTTCAGCACCAAGAGAGTAGTCCCCTAAAAGAGCTAACATGGGTGGAGCACGTCTTTTTAAAGATGTCACTTTACCTGTGTTTCTGGATGCGGTCGTTACCTGGGATCACGGGATGCAAAACACCGACTGTTACGTACATCAGCCGACAAGGTGGTCTACGCTCCCGTCGCATGTCGTAACTCGCCCGCCATCTCCTCCTCTGGAGTCAGAAGCATCTGAGGTCGCTTCAAGCCATGTATGTCCCCGGTGTGCTCAACCGTGTGGCTGACGAGCTATCACGAGCTGTGCTCCCGGGAGAATGGTGACTCCACCCCCAGGCAGTTCAGCTGATCTGGAGAGAGTTCGGGGAGGCTCAGATAAACCTGTTTGCCTCCTTAGAGACCTACCATTGCCAGCTGTTTTACTCCCTGACAGAGGGGACCCCTGAAGATGTTCAAAAGGGTCAGTGCTTTCCTTCTTGCAGTAAGGGTTGGAGCGAAGCCTGTCTCCCTCCACCCTCAAAGTACATTCTGCTGCTATTTCAGCATATCACGACCACATAGATGGCAAATACAGTAGGAAAGCACGACCTGTTCGTCAGGGGGGTGAGATGGTTAAATCCTCCTCGACCCCCCTCCATACCCTCTTGAGACCTTTCCCTGGTGCTTCGAGCACTCCAGGATGCTCCCTTTGAGCCTTTGCAATCAGCAGACTTAAAGCTTCTCTCAATGAAGACTTTGCTGCTGGTTGAACTGGCCTCTATCAAGAGGGTAGAGGACCTGCAGGAATTTTCGTCAATGAATCGTGTCTAGAGTTCGGGCCGGGTGACAACCATGTTGTACTGAGACCCCGACCTGGCTATGTGCCCAAGGTTCCTAACCACTCCCTTCAGGAACCAGGTGGTGAACCTGCAAATGCTGCCCCTGGAGGAGGCAGACCAAGCCCTGGCTTTGCTCTGTCCTCCCGCACTCTGCGTCTATACGTGGACAGAACTCAAAGTCTCAGGACCTCAGACCAGCTCTTTGTCTGTTACGGAGGCCAGCAGAAGGCAAAAGCTGTCTTCAAGCAGAGGATGCCCCACTGGATGCCATCGCTTTGGCTTACCAAGCACAATGCGTTCCCTGCCCGCTCAGGTTTCATGCTCACTCCACGAGAGGTGTTGCATCCTCCTGGGCACTGGCACGTGGTGCCTCACTAACAGATATCTGTAGAGCTGCGGGCTGGGTGACACCTAACATGTTCGCTAGATATTATAGCCTACGTGTAGAGCCAGTCTCCTCCCGTGTTCTCACCCTAAACGGGTAGAAGCACTGAGAGGCCCGGCTCTGTCGGCTTGCTGCACCCTACTGTGCACCCTTATTGCTCCAGAGTAAAAAACCTGTTGAGTCCTCCAACACCCTCGGCCCTGACACGGCGGAGCGTCTGGCACCAGGCCTTTATCCATTGAATCTTTGAGAACCAGGTCTAGGCTGGGTCCCAAATGTGTGACCTTGCGGGGCCCCATATGTGTATTTCTTCCACGGCTGATCCTAAACGGAAGCCAGTGTCTTTCCCTTTGGCTATATCTCCCAGTATTCATATATAGTACCACCTTCGGGTTAGTCCTTTTTATATCTCTATACAACTCCTTCAGGGAAGAATGTGGGTTTCGCAGTGTTCTCCTTCTCAGAAGGGCACGCTTTCCCAGTGTTATCCAATAATCTCACTGTATGGGTTATCACGGAACAACAGTGACAGATATACTCTGTGTAAGTCCTCTCCTATCGTCCTTCCAGCCAAGAAGGGGCAAGAGGCTTGCACAGGGCGCTGGATGGGGTCAGCAGTTGTGGCCATTTGGAAAGGATTTCTATTAGTCGGTCTCGACGTGGCGAGATAATAATTATAATAATAATAATGACAAATTATCTAGACTAACTGACTTGTCACAAACACCCCACCCTACCCTCATTTCGAGTACTTACTCATTGTAAATTTCAAAATAGTACTGTTGTGTCACAGAATGAGTTTTTAGGTGAGAATCTAGTTGTAGTTTCAATGTAGCGCTCATGAACCCGCCGAGAACAGCCTTGCCTTAGCAAGTCATTCTGACATTTGTTGCTGGCTATGATGTCTCTTAAACATACGATAACTAGTTATGGGCATTTCTAACAGGGCAATGTCTCATGAATCTATTATTTGTTACCTGTATTGATTGAGGGCAAAGTTAAGTTTCATAACTTTATATTTTAATTTAATGATGTAGGCTATATTAGAAAGCTGCCTTTTGTCTTTCAACTGACAAACGGTAAAAGATATATCAAATCGGTGGCACCGAGATACCCCTTAATTCTGACACTTCCCTTCATTGAGATAAATGCAAAGTGATGTTTTAGAATTATTCATAGAGGCATTGCATTTGTAACGACAGCATTGAGTCGGTGGCGGAAGAAAGTAGTTCTACACAAACCCTTAAAAAGGGGTATTTAATATACTCCATGATTGTTTCTTATTTATGTACATATGTGTACCGTTGAATTGTTGTATATAAGCAATATCACACTAGCAGGAGTGTGATATCGCTTATATGACCACCGTTGTGATTACCTGCGGCTGAATCACAGCAGCTGATATATACATTACCATGGGTAAAGCTGTAGTTTTGATGTTTGTTTCAAATGAATCCTCATTGGCACAGAACTCCTGTCGGTTAGTGAGGTTAATGCATGCTGACTTCACATAAATGTCTCCTCTTCCAGCTGGGAATATGCCAGCCAACCGCCAGGCATCACGTTTTATTCTTAGCTGCTGCCTCTGGTGTTTTTTATTTGTTCTCTATTTTTTCTCACCCACCTTTACTTAAACAACCCCTCCCTTGCTGTCGCTTTTTCCTTCACTGATTTAAATGTATCTGATCTTTAAAAAAAAGAGATTTATAATGCAGTAATAATAAAGTAATATAATGCAGTTTAATTACAAAAAAGGCAGTAAATTACAAAAAATGTAACACTGCAAGTGATACTGAGGGAGTGTCTGCAAATTTCAAATTTTTCTCTCTTCTGACTGCTGTAATCAATCTTTCTCTTTTTTGTCTTTGGAAAGTAGTGGAAATTCTATCATGATTTTTTTTCTTTTGCTATTACAGCAAGAATATTGCTGTAGTCTCCCATTCACCACTATGGAAGTTTACCCAACTCTTACAACTTCTGCTTCCGAGAACCCGGAAATCGAGTAACTAATACAGACATTAATGCCCCAAAGTGTGTTTGCATGTGTTTTGTTAAGTCTTTAAGTTGAGAGCATATTTCCTCCAGTCTGGTCCAATTAAATTGTTATGCAGGCACATTGTGTGCAAGTCTAAAAATACACAGTGATAAATGAAATATGTCTGCTGCTGTTTCTAAATAATGTAATGTCTGGTTTAAGAACACTACATTCAAACACTTTAGTGTGCACCAACTTCATTCATCAAACACATGACCAAATAAAAGGCATGAGATGAACAAAAAGAAGGCTTCAAATGATCTCACAGAGAATTAATGCCGCCTTATGGTATTTTACGAATAAAGAATCACCAGTTTCCTAACTGTTGAATGAAAAATTGAGAACTTTACACTTTTTGCTGGAATTTCTATACTTTGTTGCAGATTATTTAATGAAGCAAATGGCAGATAGTTCTGAAGCCTCTAGATTACAGTTGCCATAAAACAGAAGTTGCAAAAATCTTCTTTAATGAAAAAAAGTAGGACTGGACTTGATTTTGTCCAATGTGAATTGATTGGATTGTTTTGCTATTGTTGTTATGTCATGTGAGTGACAGGTTGTCCCGTTCTCACGCCAGTAAACATGTCATCAGAGACGAGATGTCATTGCAAGAGAGAGGGGAAGTAATTCTGATTAAAGATTAAGAGGGTCATTCAAATTTTTTTTTTTTTTTTAATATGTTCACGGATAAATAATTTATAACAAACACAGCAATATTTCGTAAAAAATAAGAATGGTCCATTTTTATTTCATGGTGACCTTGAAGAAAGGTTATTAACATCTACCCAGGATAACTTTATTGTTCTGAATTTCCAGTTCTTCTCAGAATGTTCAATTGAATCATCTCACTCTGAGGTTAGATAAGCATCTGGTGGACCTTTGGCTTTCATGTGGCATTCTAGAGAATTTTCCAAGCCGTTCTGCAAACAATGTTAGATTGCATTAGAGATGAATGCCTCACAGTGTGTTAACCACAATGGTTCTCTCCACCACAATGAAAGGACAAGTTGTGTTTCCACCTGCTGTGGTGGTTCCTCCACTGTGCAAAAGAAACTAGACAAATATTGGCTTTGAAATCTGCAAAGCATGATGAAATTAAAGAAGAGGTGTGGAGAAGGAGCTCTACATGATTGTTTAGATTTCATGAATACAGCACTCGTTTCTGTGAAACATGGGGAAAAAAAGAACAGAAAGTAATGTGTTTGCGTTTGTAATGTGGTTTTCAAAAGAATTTGAACTTTCATGTTTCAATGCACATTACTTAGTGTCTTATTTTTTTAAGTTTTGTTGATGTTCTATTCTCCTTTGCTTGCTTTCGGAGAGCTAATCATAGATTGAAAATATTTTTTAAAAAATGATATACTATTAGCCTATTAATATTATTATGCCCCAAGCAAGAGGACCCTCTTGGAATTGCTCTGTTAATTGTTGTTAAAATCATTTATCTAATATTATTTTTATAAATGTTAATAATAATTATTACAATAATACATAAATAAATAAACAAACAAATAAATAAATATTGATTGTCAACATGTCTGTCAATATCCAGCAACATAAACAAAATGACTAAGTGAACAACACTGTGATATATTCCCTTTCACATTTTCAGTTCAGTTACCAAACTGACAGAAATGTTATTGTTTTCACGGTAAATGTGGAGAATTAAAGGAGGAATTCCAAAGGAAAGCGTTTAACTATGAAATAACAGCAAAGTAATTGCATTTCACACTTGTTTCTTGCGTATGCCCGGAAAGAGGCTCCATCTGCAGTTTAGGCTTCAAGATAAGGGGCAGGTTTGAAATCCTCGGGAGCCTAACACAACATGACTTTATGAAACCCCTCTCCATAGCCAGACACAAAATGTAAATGTTGCTAACTCAATTATGTTTTCTGCTCTGTGGAATAGTAATCCATTGTTCCTTCAGCTGTCCAATGGCTTCATGCTGGACTGAGAATTACTGATAGCAGACTCTTGACTCTGCAGACAGACACTCATACATGCATGCACATAAACACAAGGCCCTCATTTCCCTCGCCTAAACGCACAAAAACAGTTGGATTTCTCAAACTACTGAGCTCTGAACTTAAGCAGGTTCACAGTTGAGTCTCTCTGGTGAATCCCACTCAATAGCAGCAATCACAGGTCTGTGTGTATGCAGAAGGTCGACAAGATGCTTAACCTCTCCACTGCTAAGGAAAATAATCACGTCAAAATTCATCCAGAATACTTTAAAAGGTGGAAATGTGCCATTGTTACCTTAAGTAATCATTTCTAATTAACCTGTACAAGAAAAAAAATAAAAAATTGGGACTGCAAACGTTTTTGAGCCAATTACCTGAGCTTTAAATACCATGTGACTAATCACTCTGAAGCTGTAGAAAATCATCGACAACACTGATTGGCTAAAGGCACCACAAAAACATAAACAATCACAAGACCCTCATTAGTGATCTTGAGCCGTGATATCATACATGTATAAGTTATATACATGTATTATATTATATAACTATTACTATCGTTTTATATAGAATATTGTTAATTTCACGGCAAGACATTACAGGCAAAACCATTGTTTTTTCCATGCACTGTCAATTTTGAGATTTTGGGAAATTTTGCTTCCATAATACTTCGGCTTTCAAGTGGAAAGAAAACACACAAAATACACATTTAAGTGTTTATTTTATTACACTTTATCTATTTGTATCTTCAATTTAAACATATAGGCTATCTTTAAAGTCCATTTTCTCAAAATTAGTCTTTTCATCCTGCACAAGTCAGAAATCTTCACTTCAACGGCATTTAGAAGATATTTTGAAGCATTTAAACTGAAGATACAGTTTTATTCCTGTCTACATTCTGGCTTTCACAGAGGGGTTTGTGCATATATCATCTGCTTGGTAACATTTTATAACATTTTATTCCTAAAATAATTTTTAATTAGAAAATGCCCCTTTTGCATATTTAAACAAAATTTGAGAAACAACAAATCAACTGGGGAAGGTTTTGCTCATATTGTTCATTTCATAATTTTAAGAACCATTTAAATTAGGTAGGGGGCATGAGGGGGTAAAGTACCTACGATTCTTTTTTATTTTATTTTTTTATTTTTTTTTTTTTATATACAGCTCATTTTTAATGGCTGTTAATGGAATAAGGTTCTTTTTGAGAACCAGTGAAGTGTGTAGTTACCAGTATCTTCCAGCAGGGGCTTAGTGAAAAATACTAACCAGCCAAACATTGATCCCTGACCTTTAAAATAAAATTCTCATTGGTGTAACCTAAAGTAGTCAGGTTGATTCAACCATATTAAATAATATTTTTGACTTCAATAAAACAGCACATAGCTAATTTTTAGCAATCCTGAAAGATGAAAGATGGTTATTACTAAACTCAATATATCTCCTTTTTGGCATGATGTGCTGTAAAAATTACCATCAATTGTATTTCACCAGTAGTGGTTCCTTTATATTGCCGATGTCTTGTGGAAATGATTCAAGCTTCCTTTCATTCATGTGTGGAGGTGGGATCGTCTCATCACCTCTTGAATCCCTCCTCTGTCTGAGATTAAAATATTTAATCATAATGTAATCCCAAATAATAACTATATATATATATATATATATATATATAGCTAAATATAAATTCTCAGTAGATGGGGGTGGCTACTCTATGGCTCATCCTTTAAGATCGTATTTAATCTGTTCAAGTTCATTAAGATGAAGGGTATGGGAAAGAGATGCTCAGGAAAAGAGGTGGTGGGGTTTCTCAAAGTCAGCCTGATCCCTCATCAAGCTCGTGCAGAGACATGCGTAATTACTTAAGCTTTTTTAAAGACACTTCTCGCTGAATGTCCAGAAATAACCATCCGTGGGCACGTAAGCAGGTCAATGACAACAATCTTCGGTTTGCTCTGAAATAGCATCGCGTGATTCTGTTTAAAGTATGCATTTGAAAAGCTGGATGAATCACATTGTGATACGCTCATGTATACGAATGTGCATGATAAGCGTTTCTAGGGGAGAAAAAAAAGATACGAGTTGTCAAAGCTCATTGTGTGATGTGCTGGAATTTGGAAAGCTTGAATAACATTAAACAGGATGCATATCAGTGTGTGTTAAGACCACCAGTGGGATAATTACAAAAATGAATGGATGTTCTGTCTCTATGGAGGGTGTCCAGCAAAAACACTGAGGTTTTATTATTCCTGGGACTGGGATGTGTTAAAATAACGCTGAAATAGTGTTTAGTTAAAGTAATTGATTATCCATATAGCATGATGGCACATATTCATGTGACCATAATTGTCTTGTAATGTCAGTGTTAAGGAAGCCTCTGAATCTTTAGCTTTTCAAAGTTTTTATAAAATAGTTAAGCTTAAATAGATTACATTAAATCCAACCAATGAAACTCTTGTTTTCATCTCAGTTTATTCAGCACAGTTTATTAACATTGAAAAGTTAAAGGACAAGCAAATAAGTTCCATTTTGTTGCTTCTATGTTGTAAACAAGAAAGTAAGGTACTGTGTTGAACATCATTGATATGACATTATAAAGGTGGTTTATATCAGTTTTAGCAGTAGCAGTACACCAAAATATTTTCACTTCAATTTATTCACATTTCATAAGATGTTATACATATGCTATTATTTACTCACCCTCAAATTGCAACACATTTCTAAAACTATTTTTCTTCTGTTGAACACAAAATAACATATTTTAAAAACACATTTTTTTTTATTATTTATTTATGTCCCACAACTGTTTGGTTATAAAACATTCTTCAAAATAGCTTCCTTTGTGTTCAGCAGAAGAAAGAAATTCATACAAGTTTGGAACAACTTTAGGGAGAGCAAATGATGACAGAATTTTTATTTTTGGGTGAACTATCCCTTAAAATCTGTTGTGGGAACTAAAAGACATTTTTGTTTTCAAATATATTGGAGAAATACTGTTTTTCACATTATTTGCCCTGCAATGTCTATCTGACAATTTAACTAAGGTTACCAAGAAATAACTATACTTAAGTACAATAAACAAAGTATAAAAAGTATTATTTTGCAAATGCATTATTTGACATGTGCTGCAGACTGCATCTAAAGAACATTAGAAAATAACTTAACCTAAAAAAAAAACAATATGATAAAGATCATAAAATGACATTGTTGAGCACTTATCAGCTTTAAGGGCTATTAATCTGCTCACTTGGCACCTTGTTTTTCATGTATGACAGTGTCTGCATTGGTTTGTTGCATTCATTTTATAATGTCCTGAAAAAAAATGTATACCTGCTGCATATAAAATAAAAACATTATGAACTTGTGAACACTGAGAAAAAGCAAGATATTTGCAATGCACCCTATTAAAAAAGCAACAGGTACAAGAAATATAGACACCTGTATTCAGGTTATAAATATCGGTTATAAATAGTTGTTTCTGGAAGCAGCTGAAATGTTTATTTGGTTTTTGTTCACAGTGTCCTTTTTTTATACCGAATCTACTTTTACTTGGTTGTTGTTTGTCATTAAAGGAGATGGCTTGCTTTTGATCCGGTCTCCAGCATCATTTGAACTCTCTGGGAAGAACATCTTTGCAGTGCAGAGTGAGACGATAATTTTTTTGTACTCTCTTCTGAAGTTCTGGTTCAGCAGTCCGTAGACTATGGCATTAAGGCAGCTGTTGAAATAGGCCATAAAATAACTGGATACAAAAAACCACTCTGGGATGAGAGGCGCAACCCGCCCGGGGTCTATGGCGACTGCCAAGCCGATGAAATTGAGAGGGGCCCAGCAGACGGCAAAAAGAACAAACACCACGAACATGGTGACGAAGTTCCTAATGTCGTGCGGCGTGAGTTTGGGCCGAAACTCGGGTTTGACGCGTCTCCTCACCTGGATCACCAAGATCCAGATCCGCAGGTAGCAGTACGTCACAATCATGATTGGAAGAAAGAAATGGAAGAAGACCACAGAGATGGTGTACGCTGAGCTGGCCGACTGCGCAAAAGTACATGAGTAGACCCTGGGGTCGTACTGCAGGGAGCCGACGTAAAAGTTTGGCACTATAGCGACCACTGTCAGTATCCAGATGAGAACAACGTAACAAAGAGAGTTCTTGTCGCTGTATAGCTTGTCATACTTGAGGCTGTGACAGATATAGCAGTAGCGATTGATGGCAATGCCGGTTATGTTAAATATAGATCCAATCACGCTCAGTCCCATCAGGAATCCACTGATCTGGCAGTGGACGAATCCCAAGTTCCATCCATTGTGGAAAATGGAGACCAGCACGAGAGGATAAGGATAGACTGCTACCACCAGGTCAGCTACTGCCAAGCTCACCACAAATATGTTCCCTGCAAAACAATGACAGAGGAAAGGAGATAAATGCAATTACATGCACAAAGTGACATTGTAAAAATGGGAAAAACTTTCAAGCAAACCAGCTAATTAAAATTCCCAGAATGCAATTTATTAGGTTATTGAATAACATGAGGGCAAATACAATATTGTCGCGATCCTTTTAATAGATGGGAAATAAAGAGGTTTCATATGACTGTCATGTGTTCACCATCTCTGATTCTGCACAAGTTTTGTGTATAACGACTATCAAAAACAAACTTCAGGCGTTTTTCAGGATGGATGCCAGTATACTTTTGCAGCATGACCTTTAATGCATGTAATTAATTCAAATCTTTCCTAAGCCTGTCAGCTGCTTTTACTATTAAAAGGATTTGGGTTGCATCTGTTATTGTCACATGATACGTATAGCTCTCCAATGAAGACCTTTTAGAACTTTTGGGCCCCATGTTAGATGAGCACGTCACTGCGCGCTGCACCGTATCTCTCACGGAGGAGCTTCGGAAACATAAAAGGAGGAGCGACGACCGGGAAGGACGAGAGAGGAGCAGGCCTGGACTAGTTTGTTATGTTTTGTGTATCTATGTCTTTTACTTTTGTTTTATGTTCATTTTGGATTAAAGTGTTTGAACGTTCGCTGGTTCCCGGCTCCTTCTTCCATAAACAACATACTTTGTTACATAGACCCTAGCTGATGAGACTCCATCCTTATTCATGTTATGTATTATGTAGGGTATTTGTGCTTCATACATATTTAAAAACATTTATATGTTTGTATGATTTTTTTATGATTTATTATTAAGTTTTCCTCACACCTTGAATACAGTTGAGTGTGCACATCTTTATAATTATTTTATAAAATCATACCTTTTCAAAGTATCAAATATTTTCTTTTAAATGATTTCATTAAATATTAATATAAAGAATATGGATATTTTTAAGAAATCAACAGTCTTAAGTTTTTAGGTACTTTTTTAGTTGGTTTCAGACGTTAATATGATACCTGTGTAACACTTTATTTTTCAGTGTCCTTGTTACACATTACATGTACTTACCATATAACTGTAAATTATGGATAATTACATGCAAGCACATGTGGTTAGTTAATATTACTCAGTACTTAAATATATAATTACATTGTAACAATGACACCCTAAAATAAAGTGTAACCGAGATTGTTTCTACTGCCTAGAGACTTTTGATTTGTGTGTCCCAGAAAGAAAGAAAGAAAGAAAGAAAGAAAGAAAGAAAGAAAGAAAAAGAAAGTAAGTTCATCAAATAATCAGGCAACTATCTATATTACTATAATTTAATTGAACAACAAGAAGCTTGTTATATTACAGGGAAGAACAAATTTTAAAGTGTCAACAAGTGTATTTTCTATTATCATTCTGTAAATTTCTATATTCATTCTATACGCATTTCATTTTGGCTTACTTAAAAAGAAAAGGTCAATAATGGCATTTAAGTTTGAATCAATCAAACTAAACAGACTTCCAGTTTAGATATATTAGCATTTTTATCTAATTTATTTGTGAGAACAGGCTGGTCAAATCTTGTAACCCTGAAGCATTGCCAAATAAACACATTCATGATTTAGCTCAATGTTAAGAGGAATCGTCAGAGCAGAAGATCGTTCCAGAACATCTCAATGGCTTCTCTTTTTTCAACTGTTGTTTTTCTAAAGTTGTATTTGAACTGAGGACGACTAGCAGAGAAAGGGGAAATATGAAGCGAGATCTGGAAAGCCCAGCAGGGGCCCTGTTGGACCACAAATCTCACTGCATAAGTCATCTTTAGCTGTAGACTTCATGTTAGACATCATTATTTTGAGTGCACAACTGCAACAAGCCATATTTATCTCCCTAGAGTTCTTGATGCTTTATATGATTACAACTGGAGGGAGATAAATGTACTGTTTTATACAAACTTTGCTAAGTATCTGATCTGTTGTCGATGTCTAGGGAAAATGAACTGTTTAATTACAGGTTTTGTAAATAGAGTCTAGCATGCTTCACCATGTCATAGTGAGATGGCATGCTGTAGGCTCATATCAGAATTTTTGTCAGTAAGCACACATAGGTGTTTTGGCAAAACTGTCAACATGATGTAATTAATATTCATAATTTTTTCATGTCAAGTTCTATTTTGTATTGAAAATATTGAAATATTGAAAATTATCATAATATAATCATGATCTTGTCTATGTCCAAAAATATCAACCTCCCACTGCAAACATGAATGCAGCACTGATCCATGACCATGTGTGTCTGAATGCTGAGCCATTTTACTGTAGCATAAGAGGCAAAGACTCTGAGACTGTAGAGTAAAAGCCCTTACAAACACGTCACTTCTCCCTGGAGAGTTTGTTTGTGCCACTAATGGCATCTAGGCTGCAGGGCAAACCTTTGGTCATGATTTTTCCACACCACCTCACATACAGTGAGAGAAATTCACGGCCAGATTCACTAGATCCTCTGAGAGCCAGATGAATGCAAAGAGGATTTTTCACTCTGTTAACTCTTATACATCCAACTGTTTATGCGACTGCTTTTTTCTTTCTTTCTGCTATGCACTATAAATGTGAATAAATTATCTTATGAGATTTATTGTTTAGCAAAGAAAATTACATTTTAACAGTTCTTGCATTACCGCACTTTACTGTTTGAGCTACATGAAAGAAAGCAAAAATAGCAATCACAGCATAGTTTCTTGAATTAAAAGTTTTCAATCAGGAACATGTATGCATTCAAAAGTTTGGGGTCGGAAGGCCTATGATTTTTTTAGTTTGTTTTCTTGGTTACGGATTAGTCTCACCTGTTTAGTTTAGGTCCTCGTTTTTGTTTATAGCCCTTTGATCTAGCATTCCTTTGTCGGTTTTTTTCTTGCTATATCCTAAGTTTGATGTTGATGTAGTAAACTGTAACACTGTTGTTATTTTTTTATTGGATTCCTGTGTGTTCCTGTGATTTTGGTTTGCTTTAACAAATTCAGCATGCGATTAGATACATGCCTCAACTTCTCTTCTTCCACATGCACCGTGACAACAGTAAAGACATTTATAATACTGCTCTTTTGAACTTTCTATTCATCAAAGATTGCTGGAAAAAAGTGTATCACGGTTTCCACTAGGGGTGTAAGCAGTGTTGCCAAGTCCGCAGAATTGAGCTACTTTTAAGTTGTTGCCGTGGGCAAAAAAAAATTTAACGGGTTGATTGCCACCCCTGTAAGTATGATTTTGGTGCTCCCAAAACACTCCACAGACGTAGGCTACAAATTCAGTGGAGAATTCGGTCTCCTTATATGGAGAAAATCGCATTGGGTTACTTGGGCACAGATCAACCCTGGGTGTAATGGTTCTCTTTAAAAAAAAAAAGCTAACTGTAGTTCTCCACCCTCGGTTCGGCACGCACTTGCACCGCGGTTCATCTCAAATCTGACAAAAAATAAAAAAATATATATTTTTTTATTATTTAAAAAATAGCATCGTGTAAAACAGACAGAGTTTGGATAATGTGAGGAGCTCTTTTCCAAAACGCTATAAATCCATTTCAATAGTTTTCAGGAAAATTACATTTTTACCTAGACACACACATTTTGTGAATATTCAATTTATCCTGTTAAAATGTTGTTGTTTTTTTGGCTCAGTTTGAACATGTTGAACAATGATTATTAAATCAAACAATATTGTTGATGATAAATTCCAAGTTTTTTTTTTTTTTTTCAAAACGCTATGAATCCATCCATTTTTTTCAAAACGCTATAAATTTAGAAAAAAAATTAAAAAAAAAATTTTTTTTAAAAAAACAAAAAACAAGAGAACATGCAACATATAATCAGGGACTCATACTATAAATTAATATAAATTTAATTTAGTAACACATTTAGGCTAATAGTCATTCGGTGCCGAACATGAAAAAGGTAATGATAATAATGATAACAATATTCAATAAGTTATTTAGTAATACATCCAGAGTCTTTTTTAGTAAAGTGTCAAACCTGTAACAAGTAGGACCAATTTGTCCACTACATATGCATGAAAAAACAAATTATTAAAAATATTCAATAATGATAACGATATTCAATAGGCAAGTCAGTCAGTAATAAATACATTGGCATTCAGTAAAGTGTCGAACCCATAAATTAGAACCATTGTCCGCTTTACATAAAACAAATCACATAGTGTGTGTGTATGAGATGTCCTTTGAGTATAAAAATAGTTTAAATTTATTATCAGATCGTCTGGCGACAGCCTCTCGGCCTGACAGAAACCTTTGGCAGCAACTTTGTGCTGACATCCCACTGATGATATTAACGTACCACCCGAGTGGCGAACCTTCTTTTTTTGTGATTTTCTTTGTCCAGTCGGCGTTTTCTACCCCCAGGTGTAGGGACCACTGGGGTGAATGTGATTTTACCAAGTACCACATGTTCCTGGATCAACATCTTTGTTGATCCTGGAACAACTTTCAGATCAACCAATCAGATTTGAGGGACAAGTTTACAGTTTATGTCAAGTTTAGGCTTAGAACCAGGGTAAGGTGTTTCAACATCAGTTTTATTCACCTATCATTTCCCTCTGATTTTAGAGAAAAGTTATGGGTAGGGTTAGGTTTAGGGGTAGGGATAGGGTAAGGACTACATTTTGGTACAGGAATGTTATTCCAGGAACATGTCTTACTTGGCAAAATCACGGTGACCGTCTCACTGGCTCATCAAGGCCATCAAAGGTGTTATCACAGTTTAAAGCACTCATTTTGAGCAGGGTCAGAGGTTCAGAGGTCCCCTCAGGTTGCCGCCCAGAACCGAATCCTGATTAGTCGAGAGGATGTATCGCGTTTAGGCTAAAAATAGGTTTGGCGCTTATCGCGGTTTGGAAAGGAACTGCATCTTGCAGTACATTTTAAACAAGGAAATATAGCGATTTGGCATAAAATGTTGATGGAGCAGTGAATAGGTTCAGTAGGCCTACACAGCAAAATGACATGACAAACTCATTTTTTTTTTTTTTTAAATGGCGTCTATCGCGTTTTGGAAAAGAGCTCTTCGTGTATTCAGTCGATGGATACGCATTCTGGCTTCCCAATGCGTTACAACAGAGCTGATCAAAAAGTGTGGACAAAACAGTCACTCTTTGTAAACTTTGTTCAATGCGAGTGCCGTATGCTCTAATATGACCAGTCATTTACACCATCATCACCCGGGTGTTGATAGTGTACGAGTGCAGGTGAGACCTGAACAGCACACGTTGCTATCTGTGTTTAAACTAAACTCATTCAAGTCTTGCTTATTTAAACATTCAAGAGCAAGACGTAAAAGAGAACTTGTGCGTGCTGTGAGAAGATTTGTGCACTCATCCGAAGCATGCACACGGTAGCTGCGTCAGACAGCGCGCAAATATTGAGTTCTTATTCAAGTTTTGTGCACACAAAAATTATGTCAACATGCCCATCTTAAAGATTATCCTATCAGTGCATTGTCTTGAAGTGACAGCAGCCTAATATAATGTGTTTTTAATGTTAATCAAACAACAAAAGACAAGGAAATCACTCACTGCTCTTGACTGAATAACTTTTGAAACTTCAATTAATGATTCATCTTTATTTAATTTATACAGTGAAGATCGTATGCAATGTTAATTTACATTTGATTAATTTCTGCACCTGAAAAGCACTGTTTTCACAGTTGTCCTCATTGATAATACTAATAAACGTTTCTTGAGCATATTAGAATGATTTCAGAAAGATCACATGACACTGAAGACTGGAGTAATGATGCTGAATATTTAGATTTGCCATCAAAGGAATAAATGACATTTTAAAATAATAAACATGTAGGCCTATTTTAAATTATTATAACATTTCACAATATTACTGTTTTTACTGTGATTTTGATCAAGTAAATGCAGCCTTGGTGAGCATATGAGACTTCCTTCAAAAACATTAAAAATCTTACAAACCCCAAACTTTTTAATGGTAACATATCTACAAAGCAAGTATTTTCTTAGTTAAAGCAAACAAGTTCATAATGTTTTCTTTTATTTAGCACATCACAAAAATAGATGCAGAGTCATCATGTGCTAAACAGTTAGGACCAATATTTTATGAAATTTTTGCTATGTCCCTGCAACTACAAAAAGTACAGTACAGTACTGTAGGGTCTGGACCATTCAGACTAGGGCTGCAACAACTAATCGATAAAATCGATAATGATCGATTATGAAAATCGTTGTCAACGAATGTCATTATCGATTAGTTGGTCTGCTTACGTCACGGGGAGCGTTTACTGATGACGTCACTTTCATGACAACACAGTCGATCGCGAAATGGCAGTGAGTACCTACAGATCAATCGACGGCAGAAAAAAAGTGTGCACCCCAAGCCGGGGCTGTTTACACCTGGCCACTTCATGCGTTTTCTCAGATCGGATAGCTCTGATTTATCAAAACGATTCCATTTACACCTGGTCACATAAATGTGTTTTCGCTCTTCAATTCCCGCGCTATATGCAGATTTAATGGAGTTCACGTCACCGAAAGCAACAGATATGAGCTGCATTTTACTGATTAGCAGTTAAAATCAAAATCAAACACCGCAATAAGAGAGAGCGGCAACAGCACTGGTAAGATCATTTCGTTTCTTTACTTTTAATGATGATGATTGTGCGTTAAGCGTCTGCGACTTACTTTCACTTTGATTTGCGATAGTTTGCTTGATGAATAGATCGCTCATCTGCGGTAATGTGTGTTGCAGTAGCGTCGTCATATCCGGCTATAACATTACATTGCCTATAACACACTCTCACATGTTTATTTTTTTTAGCATTTTTGTGAGGAGTAAAATGTACATATGTGGTTTCAACAACTAGGCTAGATGCATTTACACTTTTCCAGTTTCGTATGGAATGAGTCTCAGATCTCCTCCTGAAGTGGTTTGAGCGCGTTTAGAAGGGCTTTTACACCTGGTCTTTTCACGATCCGATAGCTATCTGATCTGAGAAAACAATGCTACTGTGTAAACAGCTTTGTTTACTAACTTCGGAACAGTCACACTAGATCTATTTTGTCTCGAGCATCAGGTTGCGCAATCAGTTCGCTCGCAACATAAGTGATGGATTAAAATAGCGCTACCGCAGAAATAGGTTAAATTAAAACGGTGTTTACAAAGTGAAGCACTAAATATAAAGGCAGTTAATAACAGCAGCAGTAAAAGATTTTTTTTTAGTCACTGTAGTCAGTGGTTTTCAGCGAATGCTTGTGCACTAATGCATAATTTTCCTGTCTTTTTAATCAAGCCTGTTAGCTTGCTGCGTACCTCCATTCCATTCTCTTTTTATAGCATTTGTCTACAATTAAGTTTTAATTGTTTTTCAAACGCGATCTACTGCGGCTCTACTACAATCACACGTTTGTTTTCAGTCTTTCTATATTTAAATTATCAATATATTAAGGTTTAAAATGTCAAAAATACCCTGATTTAAGGTTTTATTTAATTATAATAAACAAAAAATCTAATAAAATTAAAAAAAAACTTTATCCGATTAATCGATTAATCGAAAAAATAATCGTCCGATTAATCGATTATCAAAATAATCGTTAGTTGCAGCCCTAATTCAGACACACACTAATTATTCATATTCACTATATTTAATCAATATAAAGGTCTATGAAACTCTCCCCAAAAACTAACCTCACAAATGAAGTTACTTTGTCAGCCGGGTGTCCGGTTACAAAACACTTTAAGACTGATAACAGACTTTTACGACCTCAAAGGAATGTGGCCACATGCGCCACATGCTCAAGAGAGAGAGACAATCTTTAATTAAATAAACTTTGCGCTATTACTCTGATCTATGAAGGAACATGCCTCACAGAAACTGTGATGATTTACTGTCTCATGTACTATTAGGTATAACAACATGGTATGTTTGATTGGGGTGTATGTGGTTGCACAATGACCCAACTGTCAATATAACTTCACCTGTATCATTCTTCCTACCTAATTAATCCTCATTTAATGACACATACTTTGATGTACATCACCTTCTCTTAGAATGCAATTTGAATTTGTTATGTCTATTTGAGCTTGAATGAACAGTCTAAGCACGCTGGGGACAAAGACCATAAATCAACTAAGAGCCGCTTCCCCTCTTGGACATGTCACCTTACTCATAGGTACATTCAAACCTTAGGGGTGGTTCTTTTTCAGACTATATCAGAGACAGGCAATAGTGACCGCCCTCTCTTGGTTTTCCATCCTGCCGCAAACACGGTCTCGGGTGATACGGGGAACCCCCCCCCTCCATGGGGGCCAAGAGGCCTTCCAGCAGGCCTGGATCCCAACCAGATCCGGCCTCATGGAAAAGAGAGGAGACTCTCTCACAAAGAAACAAAGACAATCTCAGGAGTTTTGGAACAAAGACTCCAACCAACAACGACTCCAATCACCCATCCTTCCGACTTCCTCACTTCTCCTGGGTACTCGGCGTGGCCTCAACAGAGTCCCAGGCCTTGACCAAACCAACCATGCGTTCCTTGAGAAAGAGAACGCTCAACAAACTTCCACTTGACACTGCCGGAACCATCAACGACTTCAATTTTCAACAACTTCAAGAATTGTTCCCATTACAAATGCAAGTATTCAATTCAATGAAATGTGAAAATGAAATTCTGATGGTTCTTCTCATAGACCCTCTTCCGGTTTCCAATTTCATCCTATCACTAACCTATTTATGTATTCATGTGTGTATGTTGTTTAGTTTATTTATATTCATATAAATATCTATATTTAGTTAATAAAACTTGTACATAATATGTATTTGGTTCTGCTTTGTTTGCAATACAATGTCACTTTATGATCACGTTTTTTGCTACTGGCTCAACGTGCGGTACATGCGAAGAAATAATTATTCTTCTGTGGCCATGGAAGATACCCTTTCCTTAGAATAAATTAATAATCAAAAGAGTTCGTTGGACGAACTGATTAATTGATTGTAATATTAATTCAGCCACATCAAGTTAATCCAATTAACTGACCCAAATATTTATAATCAATAATAACAAAATAGTTCCTTACATATGGTGGAGAATTTTAAGGCATCGTATTAAACATTGTATGCAAGCAGACAGTAATCAATCATATGTTGTCCCATAAGTTGTTATTAACATCTCATACACACGCACAAGTATCTGAAATCAGCAAAACTATAGCCTGAATATGGCTTCCTACGAATGGCAGAAAGTTTCTCAAATGCTAATGCATATTTAAATCGTACGATAAGAAACTCCCGATATTAGCGAAGAAATCCTAATTTCAGATAGAAGTCGAGCGTACGTTAAACCTTCTCTGACGGAGAAATCTCAGATTAGCCGCGCGTATAAATGGTACCAGAACAAATTAATCTGATTATGGACGAAGAAAACTCCATTCTCAGCATTTTGAAGGTGATCTGAGCGATGCTCCTCAGTCACCAATCAAGGCCTTGTTGTTCGTTACTTCATTGTATTCATATTAAACCGCCGAAGCGCTCATATGAAACAATCGCGTCAAATTAGTGGTATAAATTCTAGCCTAACTAACTAGTAGGCTAATTTGCCATTGTCTGGGAAAGAACGGTGCTGTTTGATTTGTGAAAGAATCACTCACATGCAATGTCATGTGCCTAAGCGAGAGACCCAGTGCAAACTTTCAGCACAGCTCGTCCGCTGCTCCGGCCGATCTGTGTTGTTGGTTGGCATTGCGTCCGGAACGCGAGCAGGCGTTCCTATCTAGTTTTTCTGACAACAGCACCAATCTCACAGACCCTCGTGTAAACAAGCGACGGTTGTAGCCAATAGCTCTCTCAATCCTAACTTACACGCATAACTTACAAGTAAAACCCTCTACCTCGAGTGATAGTTTTAGCACCGCCTAAAAACCTTAGACACTTTAGAGCGTAAAGTGTAACCTTAAACCAAAGACTATAGATTTTGCGTGATTTGAACTGAGTGATTTGAACACGAGTAATGAGAGTCAAAGCTCTTCGAGGCTTTGAATCAAAGGAGTCAACTGCGTCACAAATGATTCTTTGTTTGAAGCGCCCTCGCTGGCGACCCCTGCTGGTCAAAACAGTGGAAGTGTAGCGGAAACTCAAATCAACGGAACACCTTTTACAAACCAATCGCAAAGGTTAGGGTTAGGGTTAGGGTTAGGGTTAGGGTTAGGTGTAATCATGTAATGGCAATCCGCGAGCTACCTAATATCGTTTAATATGAGGTGTCTTTCAAGGCACAATATCCTAGTAAACTGTAGGGCTCGTTTTATGAAAGCTTGACTTGAAAGTCAATCAGACCCTTTATCAAATGCGTCATTAAATGTGTACGAATCTATAAAGTGATACAAGATCACATAGAGACCAGATACACACTGGTTCACGAACCGTTGAAATTTAAAACAATTTCGAAACAGCTATGACGCGTAACTAAGCAGTTTAATAAAATCATGTGACCTTAGCAGTGATACCCACTCCGAATGATTTGAGACGAATGATTCACCCTGGTGTCAGAGCTTCACGAAGCACGTCTCATAAGAGGGTTAAACCACTCTCTTCTCTCTCTCTTTCTCTCGCTCGACCCCTTCCTCTTGGTTTCACTTTCAGATTGAAACCCAGATACTGTGGTTTTCATTTGTGTTTCTTTTATTTCGACCCAAACCTACCCCTATCGTATTCTGTGTCTTCACACCTGTTGAGCCTGAATATTCCTATTCGGTTAAGTTGAATTTAATTAAATTTGCGATTTAATTAAATCAATTTGCTTATTCAATTTCCACTCTAGTTACCAGAGCTATGAGAACACTTGATGTTTAATTTTTATTTTTGATTTTATTTCAATTTATTTATTTACTTTTGTTTCAGCCTGAATTCTTATATTCAGCTAAATAAAGCTTAACTAAATTTGGAATTTAATTAAATTACTTGATATGCTTCCCTTTCCCTTTTAGTTTCTTAGAGCTATAAGGACGTTCTTACTTTACCTTTACCTTATTTTAGATCACTAGTCACGATCCTCATCTTCTCTCTCTCTTTAGGATTACAATATCTAGCCACTGTTGTTTCCTTAGCGAGTTACACAGGTCATTAATATCCTACTTCCTGTCTGTGTTTACCCATCCTCACTCCTTAGCACCAAGCTAAGTACATGAAGTACGGCTAAACACAAACGCACAGTAGGCCCCAGACAGAACTGGAAACACTTCCCGTTGCTTCTTCTTCTTCTTTTGGACCTTGAGATGTTTGATGTGTCCCTGCTAGCTTGGTCTAACAGCAGCATAACCCATAAGTGACTCCTGTTTACCTATGTCTCCTAGCTAAACCTAAATAGGTAAAACACTCCTTTCTTCCTCTTCTTTTCTGGTTTCATCCTATTGTTGTATTTTGGTTTTGCTCTATCTGTTACTCTCGTAGCACAACATGTGAGAAGAACCATCAGCATTTTTGAGTAATAGGTTATGACATGTAAGAGCCCAGTCATCAGTCGATGCTGCTTAAAGCACCTCAAAGATACTCAAATTTTTTATTTTTTTGTGTGTGCTCCCCAACACTAAATTTTAGCTGCTCCACATAGCCGTTCTCCCACACAGATAGCTCACCACCTCTGTAGAAACTTGCATTTGCCTTTGCCATTTCTCTCTTGTGTTCCCACAAGTGTGCCAGTAGGCCTCAGACACCCAGCCCTGCCACCAGGACCACCTGGAGACCCGGCAGAGCAGTGTCATGGACATCCTTTAGCCGGAAGCAGGCAACGACCTGCCACGGCAGAGAAAGGAACAGTTAGACGACAACGAAAGCGGACGTCCGGCCTGAGCCACCTAGAGCTGACCAGAATCATCTTCTCCTTGGCCGCGCTCCCGCAGGCCTCAAACAGGAGGTAAATGAACTAATGCTGCCAGCCACAGAATTCCACAGACAACAAACCCTGCTCAGCGTGAGAGGACACAGGACCGATGCAAGGACCCTGACAGAGCAGAGCAACTGAAAGAGATAATCAGTTTTCAGGCGGACGACAGCTCTGAGCACCTGCAAACTGACGGGTAAAGAACTGTTTCACTCAAAGAACTTAAAGAAATGGTTGAACTCAAAGAGAGCTAAAGCCATCAATGTGCAGCGGAAGTCCGAACACTGACTTAGCGATGCTGTAACATTATTGACGCACTCCATGTGGTCCAAAGAGAGCTGCAACAGTCCAACCCACTGCAAATGGACCACACAAGAAAGACGTACCCTGCTGACCTTCACATCAGCAGCGTAAGCTTCCCCAGCCCTGCACAAAGGGGGGAGGAGCCAAAGCCCTCGGCTTAACACTTCACCAGCCAGTGTCCTGAGAGCCCCTGCAACTGCAGGAGGAAAAGGTAACTCAGACAAACCCTGAAATGGCACATGAAGTGACACTCAACAATCTCAAGTGAAAGGTCAGAAACATCCCTGCCAATCTACAAGACATTGATTTTCACCTGCAGTCTCCAACCGGTGTGGCACACCGAGACAGACTCCATCTGATCTGGACACATCCAGCCCAGCTGGGCCCTGGCCAGACACCAAGCAGGACAGACCTAGAAGGGCCTGTGCTACCACCACCGACTCCGAACGAGTTTTCTGTGGAACTTACAACGAACCTGTGACGGAGGAGGACACCAGCGTCAAGAAACTTTTCCTCCAAAACCAGTTAGTCACCATATTTTCACCTGCCCCCACGCAATGCCCACTCAACGATGCGTGACCTGATGCAGAAGGCCTCTAACACAGAAACATAAGAACCATCTTAAGTCATTTATTTCATCTCGGCTATGCCCTTTCCAGGAAACACTCTAGGAAGAGACACATCACTAGCTAGATACACATGAAGCACCTAACTTTATGCTACATATCTAGCGAACCCATTAAACAGTGGTTCTGAACTTTTAGGGTCATGCATTAGTCTCTCACCACAAGTGTGCCAAAGTGTCACAGAGCCTCTGCTTAACCTGACCCCAACCTTCCAGCTTACCAAAGACTATGACAAACCTTTGTCTGTTCCAGGATGCTGCTGTGGTTAGTCTTCCTGTGCCTCCAGCCAACCAGAGGACAGCCGCAGTCGGTCATCTCACCAGGTCCGGTATCAGGCAGCGTCCCGAAGGAACAACCGGGACTCCTTATCACCAACTGCAGGACCCACACCCAGAGAGTGTATGTTCGACTCCACTCCCTCGCCCACGCTGAGGCCAATGTCGAACACATGCTCAACCAACTTGAAAAAAAAAACCTGTCACACAAGCAGAGCTAGATGGACACAACCGCCGCTGCCGTCGGAACTCTGTTAACATTGGCATGTCCAGTGCCAACGCACTGAACCTAGCCACCGTGAGACAACGTGTGGCTGAATTTCAAACTGAAATCCCACAGCTAAAAGGGCAACTCACAACACAGAGTGCCTCCCTGCCGTCCATCGGCAAGACATCGAAGGGAACTGTGGTAATTATCAACACCCACAGCGTTCGGCTGAACCAGACAGTGAACTCCATGAAACAGCTGTTTACTGTCTTCCAGAATGACTTTACTCAAACTCAGCTGGTCTGCAGTCTCTGATCCAAGACACACGCTGCCCTGCTGAGGCCACACCTGAATCAGAGCTGGAAACCTCATCCTTCTTCAAGAACCACAATTTCACCCTAACTCCAGAATGACAGGTGATGCCCAGTCAAGGCACCTTCTGTCCCAACACCTGCTGCAGAGACCTGTACTGGGCTACTGTCCACATCAACCGCCGTGGAACGACAACCGCTCCAGAAGACGTGAGCCACCAGAGGCCACCATGGCCTTCCAGCCTTCTATGACAAAGGTGTGTCTGATCTCTCGGCACTTTCAACTTCGATCATGGTTGTCCTTGAGGGGGACAACAATGGTCGAAAAGGGGGGATGTAGGGTCTGGACCATTCAGACACACACTAATTATTCATATTCACTATATTTAATCAATATAAAGGTCTATGAAACTCTCCCCCAAAACTAACCTCACAAATGAAGTTACTTTGTCAGCCGGGTGTCCGGTTACAAAACACTTTAAGACTGATAACAGACTTTTACGACCTCAAAGGAATGTGGCCACATGCGCCACATGCTCAAGAGAGAGAGACAATCTTTAATTAAATAAACTTTGCGGTATTACTCTGATCTATGAAGGAACATGCCTCACAGAAACTGTGATGATTTACTGTCTCATGTACTATTAGGTATAACAACATGGTATGTTTGATTGGGGTGTATGTGGTTGCACAATGACCCAACGGTCAATATAACTTCACCTGTATCATTCTTCCTACCTAATTAATCCTCATTTAATGACACATACTTTGATGTACATCACCTTCTCTTAGAATGCAATTTGAAATTGTTATGTCTATTTGAGCTTGAACGAACAGTCTAAGCACGCTGGGGACAAAGACCATAAATCAACTAAGAGCCGCTTCCCCTCTTGGACATGTCACCTTACTCATAGGTACATTCAAACCTTAGGGGTGGTTCTTTTTCAGACTATATCAGAGACAGGCAATAGTGACCGCCCTCTCTTGGTTTTCCATCCTGCCGCAAACACGGTCTCGGGTGATACGGGGAAAAAAAACCTCCCCCCTCCATGGGGGCCAAGAGGCCTTCCAGCAGGCCTGGATCCCAACCAGATCCGGCCTCATGGAAAAGAGAGGAGACTCTCTCACAAAGAAACAAAGACAATCTCAGGAGTTTTGGAACAAAGACTCCAACCAACAACGACTCCAATCACCCATCCTTCCGACTTCCTCACTTCTCCTGGGTACTCGGCGTGGCCTCAACAGAGTCCCAGGCCTTGACCAAACCAACCATGCGTTCCTGGAGAAAGAGAACGCTCAACCAACTTCCACTTGACACTGCCGGAACCATCAACGACTTCAATTTTCAACAACTTCAAGAATTGTTCCCATTACAAATGCAAGTATTCAATTCAATGAAATGTGAAAATGAAATTCTGATGGTTCTTCTCATAGACCCTCTTCCGGTTTCCAATTTCATCCTATCACTAACCTATTTATGTATTCATGTGTGTATGTTGTTTAGTTTATTTATATTCATATAAATATCTATATTTAGTTAATAAAACTTGTACATAATATGTATTTGGTTCTGCTTTGTTTGCAATACAATGTCACTTTATGATCACGGTTTTTGCTACTGGCTCAACATGCGGTACATGCGAAGAAATAATTATTCTTCTGTGCCCATGGAAGATACCCTTTTCTTAGAATAAATTAATAATCAAAAGAGTTCGTTGGACGAACTGATTAATTGATTGTAATATTAATTCAGCCACATCAAGTTAATCCAATTAACTGACCCAAATATTTATAATCAATAATAACAAGATATTATTGATTATTAATATTTCCAAAAAAGCTGAGTTCCTTACAGTATAGTACCTGCACGGTGGAAGCAGTCTATAGTGATTCCAATGCCAAAAAATCAGAACACAGAGAGTTAAAGTAAATGACTGTTTTTCTGAATGGCTGGTATCATCTACTGGGTCACCTCAAGGATGTGTCCTCTCTCCTTTATTATTTATCTTGTACACAAATAATTGTAATAGTAGTTTTGGTAATAGGCATATCATCAAATTTGCTGATGATTCATTGTTAGCCTATTGAGTGAGGAGGATTCCATGCATGGTCCTGTGGTTGATGATTTTATTGTCTGGTGTCAGAATGCTTTTTTAAAACTTAAAAATGAAAATTCTGTCAGTATTTACTCACCCTCATGTTGTTCCAACCCCGTAAGACCTTCGTTCATCTTCGGAACACGAATTAAGATATTTTTGATGAAATCTGAGAGCTGGATCACTCCTCCATACTACTGCCCTACAAAGGCAAAAGACCTTAACTCGCTAGAGTGTGGAACTGAGAAAAATGACTTTAAAGATTTTTAGTTGTCCCGCCAAATTAATTATAGGTAGGACACTGAAAATCGGGCAATTAGATGTTTAAGTAATGAAAATTATCTACATAAAAAAAATCTTGAACTCAAACTTGACTTTTGACCACTATTTTAAAGTTACTGTACTCTGCCTTTGTATTGTCAGCAAAAAGTGAGAAGTCATGCCAAGGCAAAAGGCAGTAACTTCCACATTATCAATATTTGGTTGCTGATCACCATTAACAAAATCATTATAGCAACACCTGTATAAAATCTAGTGATCATGTCATTTATTTTGTATGATTTACAATTATAGCCATCTACTTTTTGCTATCCTATGCTTTGGTTGCATTCTGGTGGCCCTATATTAATAGCCTACATTAAACATGACAAAATACCTCCATGGGATAAAGAGTGTTTTTAAGTGGTACCGCGTGGCATAAGACTTGCTAAACATGCGTTCAAAATGATAACAATAAAACAGATCCTCGCGCGCATTCGACCCGGAGACTGGTTTATAGCGGTGGATCTGAAAGACGCATACTTTCACAGGCGCTTACCGAGATTCGTGTTCAAGGTGTCACGCTCCTCGTCCGTTCACGAAAAGTAGCCTACGCAGTGCTTTCCCCCTTGAGACTAGGGAGCGCGTTCTGGACTACCTTGACGACTAATGCATTTATAGCACAACCTTCTGTGTTCCGCGTCTTTTCAGTATGCGGTGGTTTCAGCTGTCTGCCCTATTATTGTGCTTGTGCACTTCGCTCGTCCCGCGGATTTATTCCGGACGCTGTGATTGTATTTGTAACCTGCTTGTAAAAGCTGGTCTGATGTTGTATGCACCAGCACTTCTTGCTTCCTTATGTTGTAGGCTATGCACCAATATACCCTTGTTGCTTCATTATTATCACTCCCTGTGATATATTAGTCCCGCGTCGGCTCGACCGTGTTCAGGGCGATACTGAAGGCGCCCGCGAAGTTTTGGCACTCTGCCAGCTAGGTGCATGATTGTTTCAACCAGGTCCGGTATCCGAACTGGGTGAGGCGGGGCTTTAGTTCTTTGTTGTATTTACCTGATATGGCATGTGTAACATTTTTCTGTCATCTCTGCATGCTTCGCTATCGTTATCGCACGTTTGTCGATGGAGCGGTTTCAGACCATACTGAATGTTCTGACCGCATTAGTGCAGGACAAAGCTCTGAGGACATCAGAAGACAGGGATTGATGGCAGCTGTATACAGCTCTACACAGGCTACATCGTAATTTAAATTTTAATGGAGAGTAAAACAAAGGGAGACCACCGTATAATCTGGTAAGTAGCATTATTTGATAGAACACCTGCACCGTAACTTCATATTGACGCGCGGCTAAACAAAGGCAGAGTACCGTAACTCAAGCGTGAGCGTTCCAAAACAAAGCCAAAGAGCCGTAACTTGTGTTACGGTGTTCTGCCTTGGTTTCTCATGGGCTTTTGGATGTTACGGTTAAGACAACCCATTATTTTCTCGAAAAAACAACGGATTTGACTCAAGTTACTTATCCACATGATAAAGGAGGTCTTGAATGTGCCAAAAATATAAATAACTCATTTTCGACCAAAAACGATGTTACGGTCTTTTGCCTTTGCACGGCAGACTAGTCCATAGGCTTCTTCAGGGATTGAAACTTGCCAGCCCCGAAAAGTTATTAAAGACATCGTTAAAATAGTCCAAGTGACTACAGTGGCTCAATCTGAAGTTTATCAAACGACGAGAATACTTTTTGTGCGCAAAAAAAAACAAAAATAATGACTTTATTTCAACTATTCATTTCCTTCTCTGTGGGCCTCGAGTCAGTTCACTAGTATAACAGCGTAAGCTTCTGTTGTTGTATGTCACACGCATCACACATGACCAGCGTCGGCCAATAGTGATCCTCCGTGTGACGTAGCTCTACGCAATCACACTAAGTTAACTGACTAGAGGCCCATAGAGAAGGAAATGAATAGTTGAAATAAAGTTGTTATTTTTGTTTGTTTTTGCACACAAAAAGTATTCTCATAAATCTTATTCGTATTCTCATAAGATTTCACTTGGACTATTTTAATGATGTCTTTAATGACTTTTCGGGGCTGGCAAGTTTCAATCCCTGAAGAAGCCTATGGACTAGTATGGAGGAGTGATCCAGCTCTCAGATTTCATCAAAAATATCTTAATTCGTGTTCCGAAGATGAACGAAGGTCTTACGGGGTTGGAACAACATGAGGGTGAGTAAATACTGACAGAATTTTCATTTTTGGGTGAACTATCCCTTTAATGTTCTGAAAACTAAGGCGATGACTATTGACTTTAGCTCAAGGAGGAAATCTATTCAGGATAAGCAAATAATAGAGCGGGTATTCAGAGTGTTGAACAGTACAAGTATTTGGTACTGTCTTAGATAACAAATTGACCTTTTCTCCAAATACTGATGCTTTGTGTAAGAGGGGGCAGCAAAGATTGTATTTTTTGTGGAAACTAAGGTCATTTAATGTGGATAAAACATTGATGTGTTCTACAGATTCTATATTGAGTCGCTGCTATCCTTTTCATTATTTTGCAGGTTTAATTCTCTGAATGTGAAAAATAAGGATTGTATTGAGAGGATTGTAAATCAGGGAAATAAAATAACGGGGAGGAAGCAGATGACTATGGCCCAGATATATCATAAACAGGATTTGGGTAAAGCCCAGAGCATATTGTTAGATGATTCTCACCCTATGTACTGTATTATGAGTTCCATCTCCTCCCTTCTGGCAGTTGGTATAGAACTCTGTTTAGTAAAACAAACCGGTTTAAAAAATTAATTTATCCCCTCAGCTGTAAACTTTTAAAACTTAAGGTAAAAATTTTTTTAGGATAAAAACTTTTTTTTTTGTAGTGTTTGTGACTTTGTCTTATATCCTGCAACCAAATTGCCTTCGGGAAATGAATAAAGATGATCTGAATCAGAAAGCAGAGAAAAACAGCAAGAGAGAAGAAAATTAGGTTAAACTGAATGAACCAGTAGCCTGACTCAAATGACTTCCAACAGACTGTTGTACTATGTGAGCAACCTCTTTTAGCTTGGAAGCACAAATTCACTGACTGTCAATGCAAATAGATAATTACTAACTAAATTTCACATTGACTACTTGCAGTGTTTCCTGCACTGCTATTTCACCACTGCTGAATCTATAGTGAAGAAAATAAATAATATTTTATTAGTCGAGCCGTGAGCTTGCTGTATGAGTTGTATGTGATGAGATAAAAAAAAATGACTGGGTACTGCAAAATAATGCTAAGACAGTAGGGCATTCAACTGTGCTATAAAAAAAATAAAATAAAAAAATCACACATGCAGCACAGCCTGACCACAGTAGTCTAATTCACTGATGAATGACTCCTTAGCCGGTTTGCTCAATAAAACACTCAAAAAGACTGAGTAATTTCTTCACTATAAAAGGTGTAAATGAGATGATTTGGTCTCCTTTTTTGCCACAGAAGATACTTGTTTACTCTTGTTTACATGCAAACAGATGGACAGTGGGTGTTTTAAGACACAGGGTTTTATAAATAGCCTACCGAGGTCCCTAAAGTGATCTTGCTAGGGGGTTCAGGGGGCATGCCCCCCACGAGAAAATTTAAATTTTCCTGATCTCGACATGTGCATTTTAAGGTGTTTGAAGGCCAAAAAAAATGGACGACAGTAGCTTTAAAAGCATGTCAGAGGGCAGTATCATCAATAATTTTGTCAAGCAGATAACAGATTCTTAAACATGAGAATCAGTTTAAATGTCGCAATGAATGATCCACACTACAAAATGGAAATGCCGAATTTTTTTATGCTTATTGTTGACAATACACAATCACATATTCGAAACGGCAATGGCCTTAAATAAATGATTCAAGGATTATTTTGTTACATTTCAATCAAATGTCAATGCAATCCTTCTGTGTCCAGAGGCATATGAGCATTTAGTATGAGCATCAAAGATCAGTTTCAGCTAGCCTACTTTTTCTTTCCTAAATTAATCAATGTTTTTGGACTAATCTGTTCATTTAATTGTTCAATCTTTCACTCATGAAGACAGTCACTTGTCGCCACCTACTGGCTTAATGATGCAAGTTGCGCAAACACAGACAATAATAATGACAACATTAAGATTAAAAAAAAAAAAACGTTGCAACCTAAACTATTCTAATTTATTTCTCTGAAATAATTTCAACTGCTAATTCATATCCCCCCTCAGAATTTAAAGAGTATTCTATAAATGAGTTGTTGTTCTCCCCCTCCTTCTCACAACCCGTTTCATCAAATGAAACTGTGGATGCTGTTTTTACTCATTGAGCTGCAAAATTCTGGAAACTAATAATCACAATTTAAAAAAAAAAGAGTGATTACAATTCTCCCACAATTCTGAATAGACAACTAACAAAAAAAATTGTACTAGAGGTTCTGGCATAATGTTAGTTGGTGCAGTCTATTTACAAAAACATTTTTAATTAATTTGAATGATTTTTTTTTTATCATTTGAATACATGATTCAAGGATTCAAGGAGAATTATAAAGATGTCACTTGTTTCATTACTGGATGAATCAGCGTTTTTGAACAAATCTTTTGAATGAATGATTCAATGATTCAAGTACATTTTTTAACAGTCACTTGTCTCCACCTACTGGTGTAACAATGTAGTCGATACAATCTTTATTTGAAGCATCAAGTTACTTTCAAAAGGTGATATGATATATTGCATTATGTTGTATACTGTGCCCTTGATTTATTAAGAGTCAAATACAACAAAAGACAAAAACATTGATACGCAGTTGCTCTTTATCATCTAACTGAAAGAATAAGTCAGCACTCATTACAAATGACAATGTTGGGTATTTGTTTTCAGAACTAAGCTTTCGTGCCTTTTAACCAAACGATTTAGGGTCCCGTAGGTACAGTATCAGTTATATTTATTTAATATCCCTTAAATGAAGCCTCTCCACATCTAAGTAACCAGATATTAAAGCATATACTGTATCACACTGATGGTCAAATTCTGCAATACTGGCTTCAAATTAGTTAATGCTGGGTATCGCATGTTTTAATTGCAGCCTTTGCAAAATAAACTTTGATATATTTTTTTCACTACGACTGAGTATAAATACAGCACTAAAGAGAAGCTCCACTAACCTTGAGTTCACATAAATATGATGCTTAAATCAATATTTTATTGCTTTGGGATCCTGGAGGGCAATTTCAAATGATACTGGAGTCTTTAAACAGAACTCATCACTCATGTCCTCAATACAACTAAAGACAAGCAGAGTGACTAAAGACAAGCAGAGTGGCAAAAGACAGAGTAAAAAGTACTGTATCTAGCATGTACTGTTCAGCTTACAATTGTGGACATATTAAATTAAAGGATCAGCACAATAAAATGTATCATATTCTAAAGTACTGACAATTCCTTGATAAGGTAAAAATGGTAAATAACCATATTTACTTCTAAGAGAAACAACTTGCAAGAAAAAAACAAATTGGAAAAACTCTGAAGTTGTTTATCTATACCTCAACAAATAATATAGAGCCACAGCATCATTTATTCAGAAGATAATTCCTCACTTCATCTCTGTAGATAATGAGACCATTATGAAGCCCAATCAGGGGCTTATGTGACATTTAGTATTAAGTCATCTGCCACAGTCAAAGAAATACTGAACAAACCAATTCAAAGCCTGAACATCAGTATGAGTGAGTGAGGATATTGTTTTGTGCATTAACACATATTTCTATGTAAATTATGTTCATTTGGGCAATCACTCCACACACTGATATTTTGTTTGACTCTCAAGCAGAACAATATATAACAATGTATAATATATAAAAATAAGCAACAACCTGGCCTGACAAAACCTAAAAAAAAGTGTGCTTTAAACAAGAGATTGAGCGATTTGTCAACTGCGATTAGTGGTCAGTGAGTTAGTGGTCACTTTTTTGTTGGACCAAACAATAGAAAAGCCACAAAACTAGCCCAATAAACAAACATGGCAACTGCTGCTTCAATTATTTGGAATATTGTAAAAATAATAATAAAAAAAAAACAGTCATATGAGCAGCAGCAAAATAAAAAAAATATATTTTGTCTACACTTTAAAAAAATAGTATGGCCACATAAAATTTGCTATGTCATGTGACATTTGATATAGACCCTGGATTAAAATGTCTGGCACGGTGGCGGACCAGTCTGGCTGTGTTTAACAGCGGATGAGCCAAGAGTGGATCTTCAAAAAGGAGTCAGTCTGTAAGTGAGCGCGGCATCAGTACAGTGTATCAGCAATTGCCCATTCATAGCCCAGGCATCGAAACCAGCCCAAGGGCAGGCCGAAGGCCAAGGCAGGCAGGAGTGAGGACATGAACTCCTTAAGAATAAATAAAGCTTCATCTCAAAAAGCAAAAAATGAGGGAGTTTCCAACAGGGCAATGCAGTCTGTTTATCTGTCTGTCTGTATATTTAGTTCTTTTTGGATCTTGAATTGAAATAGCAATGAGGACATTCAGAAGTGTGACATTAAATTTCATGAACTATCCATTCAATTTGTACTTTAAACATGGTAACATTTTTTATTGAGATTGAATAATCACATTGTGGTTCAGTTAAACCTGAACAATAACTTTTAATCATCAGTACTATTACTTTATATCTATATATGCAATTTGATTGAGACTTTTATATGCTGTTGTTTGAAAATATTTTAAGTAATCACTATATTCTCTGTCCTCGTTCCAGCCTGCCGAAAGGGCCCTTCTTCCGCTCACACAGCCTCTGTGAATAATTGGTAGAGGAGAGTTCCTCTTGAATGAACAGTGAACTTTATCTAATAAGACCGCCTTGGGCTCATAAGCAAAGTCAGTGCTAAAGAACAGTAGTTAGAGATGAGAGCCGCATAGAGAAGACGGGCTCTGTTACACTGTCCGAGACCTTGAAAAATGTAAAAAGGGAACCAAGTGCCCGTATGGGGTTCTTGTAGCTCAACTGGTAGTGCATGATGCCCACAATGCTAAGGTCATGGACTTAATTCCCAGTGTGAGTGTATATACCTTGAAATCTATAGGTATTGAGATATAACATGCATATAGTACAGCATGTCATTGCTAGCTCTCAGGTAGAGTTTCATTGGCAGTTTTATGATGTAGGTGCTGTGTTGAAAGGAGGCTTACCTAACAGCAGGGAATGGTTGGTCTGAATAATCTAAACAGACAGTAGTGCCACAGCAAATAGAGTCTTTGAGGTTGAGTAGCTTAAATAAAACAGATAGACCACAATGGGGAGTAGCGGAACCACTTTGTTTCAGCACAGAAGAACAATGAAGAGCGAATGTGTGCGTGCCCATGTGATTGCGCGTATATATTTTTTTTATCACTGTAACTTTGTATATGTGATGGAATGATTGCTAATTGAATATTCACACTGGGTCAGTGGTCTTCAAAATGGGCCATGGGAGGTCCTCTCATGGCGAGGAACATAATGAAGCACACATCATGGGAGGTTAATGGAACAATTACTGGGTTAATTTGACCCACTTATCAAAGATTATAGTCCACTGTACTCAGTACATGAGGAAACAAAAATAAACATGTATATATTATTAAATAAAGAAATAAAAAGTAATATTACAGTTTTTCTCAATCGCTTTGGCACATTTTTCTAAACAGTCTTAACATTATCTAAGTGCAATTGTCACAACTGTCTGCTGGAACATCAGAACTCTATTGCATGTCTGCGGAATGTCATAACTCCCCCAAAACTTTTATGACCGTTTAAGGGCATAGAGGCATCTAGTTGATGGCGCTCTAGCCTCAGTGATAGTGTTTAGGAATTTTTCCGGGAGATTCCCAGATACCCATTGAGGGGCCATACATGAAGGGCCCACAAGTCGGGACGGGGGTGCCAGATTGTCCTTTTCGCCTGTGTGAGGAGGTTCTTCCTCAGCAGTATCGGCCAGGGAGCTGCAACGAGCAGCTGCACCAACTCCGGGAACCATGTCTGGGTCCGCCTGAGAGGGGCTAGGAGGACTGCACACTTGTTCTCCCTCATCTGCTAGATGACCTGAGGGAGCATCGAGACTGGAGGAAATGCATAAAGGGGAACTGGGGAAAAGGCATCCCTGTTCTTTTGAAAAGAATATTGGGCAATGAGAGTTGTCTTCTGAGGCGAAGAGGTCTACCTCTACCCGGCCGAAGACATTCCAGATCAGAAGAACCGTCTGAGGGTGGAGAGACCATTCCCCAGGGGGGACATTGTCTCGAGATAGCATGTCTGCACTCTGGTTCAGTATACCCGGTATATGCGCTGCCCTTAGCGAGCGCAGGTTGGCGTGTGCCCTTAAAAGGAGCCGTTTGGCCATGGTGTACAGATTGTACGACCTGATGCCGCCCTGAGGATTTATATATGACACCACTGCCATGTTGTCCGTCCGGACCAAGACGTGGTGTCCCGCCAGGTGCGGGAGGAAGGTTTTCAAGGCTAAAGAGAAAAAGAAAAAGTCTGAGAAAAAGACTGTTCTCATTTCGAGGCAGTTGATATGTAGGCGCTTCTCCGAGCTCGACCAGAGGCCAGAGGTTTACCTGCCCTTGTACTGAGCCCCCCAACCTAGGCTGGAGGCATCTGTTAAAATTACCTTCCTCCTCGAGACTAGACCCATGCTTACACCGGACTGGTACCAGCTGGTGTCTTTCCAAGGGCCCAAGACTTTGATACAGCCATGGAGCCAGGGTCTGTGGGCTTGTAACAGAATGAGCCAATCGTCGAGGTAGTTCAAAATGCGCATTCCCCGCTGTCTCAGGGGGGAGAGTGCTGTGTCTATGCATTCCGTAAACGTACGAAGTGCTAGGGACAGTCCAGATGGCAGGACTTGTATTGATAAGTCTGCCCCTCGAAGGCGAATCTCAAGAATGGCCTGTGATGGGGAGCTATCTGGATATGAAAGTAAGCATCCTTCAGATCCACTGACAAAAAACAATCCCCTGGGCGAATCTGCGTGAGGTTTTGTTTGGTTGTTAGCATCCCGAATGGCCGTTTCATGAGGGCCTTGTTCAGGTGTCTGAGATCTAGAATGAGCCTGAGGCCGCCATCTTTTTTCGGGACAAGGAAGTAATGGCTGTAGAAGCCTGACTGGCTTAATGACATGGAACTGTCTCGACAGCTCCCTTCGCTAGAAGATTTGACACTTTGGTGCGGAGGACGTGCTCCTTACTGATGTCTCGACCACGGCATGAAAGCACGGAGGTCTGCGAGCGAATTGGAGCGAGTAACCTCGTTTTATTATATTCAGTACCCATTTTGACACATTGGGGATGGTTTCCCAGGCCTTGACCCGAGTGGCTAGGGGTTGAATAAAGTCTGGGGATGGGCCGCCGTGTGTCGGGGACCCGACCACCCATGTGTTTTTGTGAGAAAGGAAAATGCTCTTTTTGTGTTTTATTTGGGTCGCTATTAAAACAGTGTTTGTTTGCATGGGTGCGTGAACTGTGATGGGCCCGTTGTCTGCAACTTGAACATCTCCAACCGCCTGAACTAAAGAGGGTGCTGGGAGAAACACGTTTTTTCGGGGGTGGTCTGGCCGCAGCGGGACTTAACCCCTTCCTTTTCCTTCCTGTCCTTGGACCTCAGGGTCCAACACAACTTTGGGTTGGGCCCCCTGACGTTCCGGGAACTGGAAGCACTTACCTGGCTGTGGGCGACGATGGGTTTCAGCCCCTGGGCGGTGCTAAGAAACCAGCAGCCCTGGCTTGGCTGGCTGAGGGGTAGGCGCTTTCTTGGGGCAGCCCGAAGCCGAACTGGAATGCTTCGGCAGGAAGTGTTGCATGGCCTGCGACGACTTCTGTGCTTCGGTGAAGCGCTCTGAGAAGAAATTAACTGCGGGACCGAAGAGGCCAGTGTTAGAGATGGGCGAGTACAGGAAAGCAGCCCTGTCTGCGTCCTTTATCTCAGTTAATTTCAGCCAGAGATGGAGCTCTAACACAACCAGACTGGCAATGCTTCGTCCAATCGCCTGCGCTGTAGTCTTCGTGGTGCGCAGGGCCAAGTCGTGGCACTGCGCAGGAGCGAAGGAGTTTCGCTTGGAACACTTGGAGGACCGCCATAGTGTGCAGGGCTGATGCAGCCTGACCAGCGGAGATATAGGCTCGGCCGGCGAGAGCTGAGGTAGTCCTGCATGGTTTGGATGGGTGGGCCACCTTGGCCTTCCATCCAATAGCAGTGGGTGGGCAGAGGTGTGCAGCCACCGCTTTAAATTAAATCTGATTCCTATGGCGAAATGGGCCACTTATATAGCCAGCAGCCACGCCCATTCTGGCGCATACGAGACGGGAAGTCTCCTGATAGGATCGCACGTCCTCGCTGCTTCGGCATAGGTTCGTGCAGTTCCCGCAGCCCAGCCAATCAGCGAGCTAGGCAGCTCTGCGTTGTGCTGGCTGTGCAGCTGCACTGCGTTTTAAAATAAAGGCTTCAGTATTCTCGAGAAAAGGAGTTTTCCCATAGCATATAGCTACGCAATACGTTCTCAAAAGGGAACATTTCAACAAAGATGTGTAAACTGGAGAGTTAATAATGAAATATGTCAAAATGGTGACTAAAGTACTTTAAATCACAGTAAATTTCAGGGAAAAGTGTTACAATTTATATAGTAATATCGTTAATTTGTTATATTTTGGTAATGAATATGTTCAGTAGGCTAGTCTTATTGTGGGCACTTCAAAACATTGTGAATAATTCTAGGTACCTTATTTTCTGAATTGTTTCGATTTTTAGAATACACATTAGCTTATTTCTGCAGCGTGATGGGCTTAACGAAAATGCAAATTATCTATAGCTGTGTCCCAATTCGGAGGCTGCATCATTCGCAGTGCGCATTTGAATTCTGCATACGATATCAAGGATGTTTTATTTAAGAAAAATAACCGTAATAAAATTGACTGTTATTCCTCGTGAGGTGCAAAATACTGTAATTTCTTTCTTACAGTACATTGCAATCTAACAGTTACTTTTCTTAAATGAGACCGTCTCGATGACGTATGCAGCCTTCAAATGCGCAGCCTCCGAATTTTGACACAGCTCTGAAGTGAGGTGGTTCTTATGGAAAATCACAATGGTTGCCCCAGCTACTCCGGTGCACAAAGCAGCTGCACAAAATTCTGTTTCTAATACAGAGAATGCTTATCACAGAGGAAAAAAAGGAAGTCATTCAGTATTTATGTGTTTTCAAACAGCCATTCAAATTTTTAATATGGTGTTATTAAAAAACACCATCCATTTAAATATTTTATTTAAAAACATGCCAGTCCAGAAAAGATATCTTTTCTGATTCTTTATTATTGTTCTTTGTGTTTTTTAGAAACATTTAGTTTAGTTAATACATTTTGTATTATGTATTATTTTATTGTATTTAAATATTAAAGGTTCTTCTTGTTATTGTAAAAAAAAAAAGTTATTAAACTTATTATTAAGAGGACAACACTAAAGTCACGATATGAATATTTGATACCATCACATGCCTAAAGCCTACCTAATTTTAACAGCAAAAACATCAACATGCTGCTCCACATAATAATGCATATTTAAGTATATTTAGTTCATTGGAGTTGCTTTGTACTTGATGTGAACATAAGCACTGTAAAGCATGCACAAGTGCAGGCTACATTTTTGTCCAAAACTGGTTTTCCTTGTAAAATAGTGCTGTTGTAGTTTTCAAACTGGTGCCACAAACTTGACAGTTGAGGAACAACATAAGGTCTCTGTCTCTATTGGCAGAGAAATGTGACATATGGGTCGGTGTGACTCCATCCACTCACAGGAAAATTACTTGCCTGTTAGGGTTTCTTTGATATTGGGCCAGTTACCTGAAACCTCTAAAAATAGTCCCTTACTGTCCAATACAGTCAAATAAAAGAGTAAGAATCCAGTTTATGCAGAATGATGCATGATCCTAATTCACTTATGAACTCTTAAAACTCACTTCATTGTACACTGTCTGTTAAACAATATGCATGTAATCCTGTCGATATTTGATATCCTGCCGTTTAAGCACCCCATTGACTGAAATCCTGGTGCCTAAATCCTGCTAGTAAGATTTTTTTAATGAAATAAAGTTGTTGTTATGACCAGTAATTGACTCAGTAATTAATAAATAAATAAATAAAGCAATTGTAGTGAGATAAGAAGTTTAACTACACATCGAATAGATATAAATATTAAATACAATGAGTAGCCTAAGTACTAGCAAAGCTGAAAAAAACTAGTAAAGCTGGACACTATGTAGTAAGCACTGGGACAGTGGATACAACTGTAATACATTGTCAGTTATATCAGAATAGTTAATATCTGAACCTATTTAATGTTAAAATGAAATGAATGACAAAAATTCCAACTCATATTGTTCCTTGTCACTACTGAGATGGTTACCCACTAGAAACTAACGATTAAGTACTGGTGAAGAATTAAATAAATGTTAGTCGCTATTTGTAGTAGCTACTAGTATCGAATGAATAGTTACAGGTGAAAGTGAAAAAGATACTAATATTGGATTATCTGCTAGCAATTAAAAATAAGCAATGTAGACTAATGACAAAAAAAATTACTAGTAGCCAAGGCTTAAATGAATACATGTTTAAAAGGCTTGCCATGTTTGTTTTAAAGGCGATCTTACCTGCGTTTCTAAGTTTCTTGTTTCTGCACACGGAGAAAATCACCAAGAGGTTCCCCAATATATCAACCACGATAGTGAAGATCAGAAAGCAGCCCAAAGTTGTGGAGACCCAGGGAGGGCGATTCAGCGAGATCTCGTAAGGGCTCAATGAAGAACTGTTCATCAACCGGCTGGCATTTATTTTCATTTTATCTTCACTTCAGTAATGCTCGCCATAAATCATAGGATTTGAGTCCATTGGAAAACCATGAGTGGCTGTTATTGCGTTTACGTAAACTTGCGTAAAATGAAGGTCTCTTGTCATGTCATGGTCCTCTATGGAGCGCACGCCTTCATGGTCTGCGCGCGGACATGTGTCCGAATTTTTATAGCTTTCTGTCTACATCAGATTGTTGGTATGTGACATTCGACAGCAAGTTCTTCTCAAATGCACATGGATGGGTGATGGAGCTGTCTGTAGATCGCTGTAACGCTGCCCCGCTGTGGAAAACAACGAAATCGGCTCGGAATTTGGGTCGGAGATGGTTGAGTTATTTCTTTCACCTTTCACATCCATGTGCTATTATTTACGCATGTGTCCATTCATTGTTTTTTTTTATAATTCATAGTTTATTTACACATTCACGTAGTTTAATTAATCGTTTTATTGCGTGGCGTATTGGTTAATGACTTGGGCTGAAACTTGTAGGTTCAAACACTGTTAATAAACTTTTCGTAATTCCTTTAAGCAAGACTCTTCAGCCCAAGTTGATTCGTGGCTGTTTCTTTTTTTGGTGAACTGTTAAAGCATTGAAGTCATACAGACAGAAGCCTATATTTTAGGTCAGTTTGATATGCATACATTGATACTTGCATACATTGCTTACGTGCGTACTTGACAACATACAAGTTTACAAATAATTTAACTTTTTTCTCCAGTGCATCTTTCTCAGTATAGATTTATTTTTTAAAAGTCTGGCATTTCCACCGTTATTGCTCAGAACAAAAGATACTGTTCATTAAACGCATGTTAACTTTTTTTGTAACTGTGTATTTGGGCGTTTGACTTTAAACTTTAGAGCTGCTGAAACATATGACAGCTTCCTCCTGAGACAAAATTTAGATGTTTTTTTTAATAGCCATGCAGTCGGTCATACATATATCATGCATGTGCACTTTAGCATGACTTACAATGAAAGATTATGAGAAGTTTTAATACATATTCCTGGGGTTGAACAATTTGTCAGTGCATATTATTCTAAAGAAAATAGTGTGCCTTCACATTCTGTTATCTAAATGTAGGAGTTTTCCAACTGCCAGACAAAACTGCAAAAAGCATCTGAGCAGCAATAAATACTGCCCCTTAAAAACAACCTTTAGACCATGCAGCTGTCCATTTTCACATACAGCCAAATGTATTCGTCATAGCGTAATGTGGTCCAAATACTCTTTGGACTGTAGCTCAGCTCCATGCATTAGCTTTGCATTAGAGGATGCCTGTCAGTGCCAGCTTCTTTAAATAACCCACATTCAATAGTTGCAGTTTTATCTCTCTCATACACACTCCATTTCAGACATGTCAAAGCTACACATTTCAGTGTGTTAGAATTTAAACGGGTTATATCATACATTGGAACTATTTTCCCCTGAAGTCCACTTCTAAAGTTAGTCAAGGTGTCTTGCACTAAAACGAATGATAATTTAAACTTTTTTCACAATCTCTCTGGCCTTTAAATTTACTGCAAGGTTAATGGGTTTTGGATATCAGTCTCAATGTAATTCCCCCATTCTTCAAAAACAGCATTTTTTGCAAAACATTCATTACATTATGACAAAACAGTCTGCAATGTAATGTGGCATACATTTGACTTATATCATCTTACTTTTGTAAGTTTTTCCCTCTATGATCAGCTTTCAAGTGAGTATAAATTCCATTTTGAAACTCCATTATCTATAGTTCAAGTGGTAACAATTGCATTTGATTGAACTTTTGACAGTATATCTTGAATGATGCACTGACAACTTTTTTTTTATTTTATTTTTTTTATCCAGGTATTGAAGAGCAGCGCACTTGAAAGAAGAAAAAAATCATCTTATCTGAAATGGAACAGATTAATGAGCTGGGAGTCTGGGAGACAATTTAATGAAGAAGAATCCAATACAATTTTGCATTCGCTCATTCATCAAGACTGAAGATCTTAACATTTATTGACATGTACCCTTACCCTCCTATCAGAACACATTAACACTGGATCTCATTACACTTTACTCATGGTATTGGTTACTCTAGAGGACACATTACAGAGGAGAATATTCCAGCATTTCCATTTTTTTGCATGACATTGACATTCATATTTACAGTAAACACTAGTGGAGGTAGAGATTATTATGCACTATTATGCAACGTTGCATTTGATCTCTGTAATGTGACACATAAATAGCAAATAGGTCATGCAATGGTGTGAAACTGCCTGCATCAGCTTTCAAATTTAAGTCACACATGTGACACGCTTAAACACTTAAACAAACACAGGTTTGGGCTTTCATTTCTGTTTACACTTGTAATATAATAGAAAAATACCTCAACCTTTAAATCATGTCACGCTATAATTCACAATACACCTTATTGTGAAGCAGATGGGAGCAGATAGATAAGAACAGACAGCTTGGCTTAATGGCAAATTTACAAAGATGATCTGATGACTGTCAAATTGAACAATGAAGGACAAAGCCACGTCCTAAGTAATTAACTTAAAGTACATTGTTCGTCTCACTGGCATTTCATTGATAAAGGTTGACGTGTGGTGGACATGTGACTTCTCTGAGTTACCATTGGTTACCCAAGTAGAGGTATTTGTTTGTATTGACTTTAATTACATTCTGAACTTGGTTAGTCCTCAGATACGAGGAATCCTCACTCATTTTAAGGGGAGTGTGAGAAAGGGGATACTGGACCGTAGATATCAATAAATCATTAAAGCAAGGTAATTCTGAGACAGAGCCTTTGTTGTTAAGAAGTAAGGAGACACTGGAGTTTTGGTTTTATCGTTATTGAGCTGAAGAAACTTTTTGATTCCATTTCAACTTTTCTGAACAGAATGATCAGAATGTTATAGAAATGTCGGTACGTAACAGTGTGCTTATACAGGGGTTGTAGACAATCCTACATATTATGATGGTGTTGTTGACAAACTTTCAGGGGACTTGAGATTTGTACATTACATGGACAGTTTGTACCAAAGAAGATCCTCTAAAAGCCATGTAAGAACATACAAATATAGAAAATGCCCGTACCAGGATGAATAATGTTGACGTTTGTGTACATAAATTACATACCTCAGGCATTAAACCAATTTTCGAGAGCAACAGCGAATCTGTAAAGGAACAGACAGCATATTCAGCTTAATTCTATTTCTGATTCGTTATGACACAGCCATGAGTAAGTCTTGCTGTGTTTCTGAGGCACGTGGCTCTCCAGGTCTTCGTGCGACTGTGAGTCCTCTGTCTTCAATAAGCATTTGAGAAGTGAATATAAAACGTGAAATGCCATGTTCTGTGCTGAGCAATGAACACAGCCACCAAAAGGGCATTTTGAGGTTTATGAAATAAAAGAGAGGCAAGTAGTAAAGCCTGAAATATTGTTAGGTCAAGATAAACGGTAGGGAACAAAGAAGGAGGATGGAAAAGACAAAGTGGGTGTGACAGTCATATCGGTTACCGAACAGTTTCGGAGAAACATCAAGCAAAGAAGATTGTGAAAAAATTTACAATTATTGACCACATTTGAAATGCCAGTTTCTTAACTGGTTGTCTCTGAAAGGTAAAGATGTAGCTATGAAAATAATCCTTTACAATGTCTTTCAAATCAAATTATTTTATCATAAATATTGCCATAGGGTGGATTGAAAAATCAATGCTTCAATTCATTTGCTTCTAAATGTCACTTGAACTTGAAAATGGTTTATACTAAGTGACAGTTTCTCAGAGTCTGAAAGTTATATGAGAACCGGCTATTTGTAAAATGCACAAACTTTTGCAGACGTCAGTATCTACCACAGCAAAATTGAAGTACACTGTAAAAAAAATGCCATTATGTTACCAGCATAATGGATAATTTTGGCAATGAAGGTAAAATTGATAAGGAATGATTATTTCAAGTGACATTTACTGTAGAAGGGTGTGTGTATCTTGTTGGGCTATTTTGTGTTTCATTTTATGGACAATTGGTATTTTGCAGCAACACGAAATAGTGTTTTCTATTTTCTCTGGATGGTAAATAACATCGAGCATGAACTAATAGGAAGAGCACAATAGGTATTCAAGGCTGGAATACATCTTCCTGTTTATGTATTTATTCATTTTTTTATTAAATGTATTATTTATTCATTTTCCTGGAAATGGCCGGGAGCAACAATAGCTGCCATGAAGAGGTTATTCTTTGTAGATTTTTTTTAAATGCTTTAAAAGCACTTAAGAGATCTCTGGCTGCTGTAAGTACAGAGTTGAAACAAGGGCATTCAACATTTCACCACTTTATCACCTTCTGTAGAGGCCAGGTGTGAGGAGACTGCTCATGACAATTACTCCCTCTAAACAGGCTATTACCACCTGGTCTGCTCATTAGCATGTTTAATTGAACTTTCTCTGTGTGTGTGTGTGTGTGTGTGTGTGTGTGTGTGTGTGTGTGTGTGTGTGTGTGTGTGTGTGTGTGTGTGTGTGTACAAGGATTACAATGGGTGCAATACAATAGGTCAAGTTCAAGCTGAAATTCGGAATGTTCAAGACAGTGTAATGTGTAAAGTGGCTTTCTTGACACTTGGATAGTTTTAAAGATAAAATACTGTTAAAAAGGTTCAAGATATAATGAATAGGATATATTTCTTATTGTGTTTTTAAAAATTATTCCTATTTTTTCAAAAGTTTTGAAATGTTTAATTTAACATAATTTCACAATGTTGGGCTTGTCCTTTGCGCAGACCTTTATTAATTACTCTTAATAAAGTTAAAGTTAAAACTGTCTACTTTTCACCTGTCTCCTTTTGAAACAGTTTGAAGAAGTTTTATTTTTCCCAAACTGAAGAATTACCCATTAATCTGAAAGCACTAAGGTCTATAACTGCTGCTCTTAAATATAAGTATATTTATATTTTTGGAGGACTTTGATTTTATGTAAGTGCTACTCAGGGTACACATATTTATAGACTGCCTAACTCAAGCTGAAAACCCCCTTCACGCACCTCTTGTTTAGGAGAGAGTTTCCATCCATCATTGACATTTGAAATTCAATCATCTACTATAGGCAAGCATGTCTCTTCTTCTATGTCCATTGGTTTTTACGAGTGCAATGAAATGATTCAGACACTTAAGTTGACTAGATTTATTTTGACATTTTTGATTAATAAATCAAAATCTCTTATTTGGCAGTTCACTCAAAGGGATGTTGAAAATCCTGACTGGCATATATTACCAGTTCATTTGTAACTGGAAATGGAAGGTCAAGTTGAGCACATTGCATTGTGGGATACAATATTGTGCATTGTGTACAGTGTACAGTATGTGGTGTGAATTTTGGCAAAAGTCATCTATGGATTCCATGCATATATTCCATATAAAACCAATAGGCCTAATACTATATCAAATCAGCATGGTATTATGTAATTTTGAACATAAATTCCCATTCATGGAGATTCTTGTAATATTTGTTGTTCATCAAGGACCAGGGTAGGTCACACAATGACAGCGTCACATGACTGCATCATACAAGGTCAACCTGTCACACTGTGTTACGCGCATATATCCTATTCCTCGCCTCAGGCCTCTGTCATTACTTGTCAAAGCATTTACATGCTGTTACTCTCATACAGTGATTTGTAAGACATGCACTAGTGTAGACCTGTCTTCCCTCCAGTATAGGCTACTATAAGCATGCAGTGGCCATTATATTATGCCTCACAGTCAATAGAGAATCATTTAACTATAACATTCTAAAATGAAAATATATTTTTATCAGAATAATCTCAAAATTAAGTGTTCAAATGTATTATCGATATCAAAATAAACTGTATTAAGGTCTGAAATCTTGTAATAAAATGTTTTTTTTTTTTTTTTTTTACAGTTATCATGCATGCAGTCAACCTGGTTGTTTGAAATTATGAGTGTGCTGCCCTCTAGTGGTCAATTGTATGTATAATATATAAATAATCTCCCTGGTAGTCCTGCTTTCAATGCAAAGACTTTAAATTAGGCATATATAAAGTTGACACAACAATTTTGCTATTGCTGACATGCACCAATACTGGTATAGACTGTTTAGAAATGCCATGATGTGGAATTAGAATTAGGGAATGGGCTTTGCGAAGACTTCAAATGACGCCAGTTTTGGATCGAAATACAAAACTATCAAGTATTATCCTTCAGTTGTTTATTATCCTTATATTGTTGCTTATATTATGAGCACACGTTGCAATTGCTGCCTAACATGTTCGTTGTGTCTGCTTACTAAAAATAACATATTATAGCTGCTATATTACTGCCATCATGGCCAAGTGGACATTAGGCCTACTTTATATATTAATATTAAATTAAATAATTTAATATATATATATATATATATATATATATATTATCCGAAATTGTAACATTGAAACAAGCATTTTATTTAAAGCTACAAATAAACTTGACCTGAATACTGTAGTCAAATAATGTAGACGTTTCATTGATCAGCTATATAGGCTATTATTCTAAAATTTTAAGTTTGAATTTTGCAAACATTTGAAACCATTAAAATGTGAACGTGGTCATGCCCTATGTTGTAAATGAGCAAAACACTCCTAATTTTACTATAAAATATAACCGTGGCATTGGCAGCAGACGACCTTCTAGTCATTACTGCCATAACAGCCCTATTGAGGACATCTGCTATTAGCTCCGGATCATCAACCTTTGCAAATGCAAAATTTCACAGCTTCAGAAAAGTTTAAAGTCCCCTAATGAGACTGTTTGATTGCAACAGTGGAGCTAAAGCAGCAGGAGAACAGATGATTCTTTTTAACTTACCATATGAACACAGAGATGCTCTCTAGCCTACTCCCCAACCCTGTTGATTGATGTGCAAGTTACTTGTTAACAGAGACTTTCAGGTTCTTTACAGTCTTAAAATAACCACCAAAACACTATGAATAAACGAGACAGAACAATGTATTATGTCTTAAAAAATATTTTCATTGTTGTACATACAGAACATCAACATTTCAAAGAGTCCACAAGGAGAGCATAATATACATTTTACAGACCATACATTATTGTGTAAAAAAAAAAAAAAAAAAGCATCCGAGAATAAATTTTATTACTTAATGCCTCTTGCCGGGCACTGGTAATTGAAACCTCAGTAATTAAATACTTCAGGGATTAAAACTTAAAACTTTAAATTTATTGTCAAATTTGCCACTGATTACCCAAACCTAACTTATAGCTAATTTCACAACAGTAAAATTCTCACACTGACCATATCATTTCGATGACAATTGGGGATGTTTATTTAATTAAAGCTGGTGTGAATTTTTTAAATACTTCAATATACTTTAAACAATGGCTAAACCAATGGCATGAGTTTGGGGTTGGACTACTCTATATGTATGTCTAAACCAATGGCAGAAGGTGGCAGTGTGGTTCTGTAATTCTGTTTGGTGATGCTAGTGGTACAGAAATGACAGTTATTCACAATAATTTCAGGGTGCACTCTGTTTTTCTTTCCTCATAAAAAAAATGCACAAAAGGAATGTATAATGCTATAAAAAATGTTTAAAAACACATAAAATGAAGGTCAATCATATCGAAGGCCAAATACTCCTCCGTTTATCTTAACTCCCTGATTAGGACATTTTCACTTGCAGAACAAATCATGGCTGACTGTGAATAGCACATTTGACTATTATGGCATCGATGACTAAAAAACAATACTTTAGTGTGATGCTTCATCTATACCACTAGGTGAGAGTATAAAGTCCAAGACCACTGTCATGTTGCCACTGTAATTGTAAAAGTAAATATAGGAGTGCATGTAACAGTGACATATCCTACCATACAATATTTGACTTTAGGACTTTAAGACATGATTCTGCATGAGAGACTAAAGGTGGTTTCAAATCAGAGCACATCAACCCACCACAGTCACACCTCAGGTGTTACCAACCGCAACTTCACTAAGATTGTCACGGTCACTGACAGTAGAATTGAATTTCTAACCACTGGCTGGCAAGTCTGAGTAAGTCAGTTTAGAAGTGTGTGACTCACAAATGACTTTCTGAGAAATCAGTAATCTCAGCAGGCCCTATATGTTGGCCCTGAGGAATCTCAAAGGTTGTTTCAATGGGCCGTGGGTAGCCATGGCTGTGATATTGACTGGGCAACATGGAGTTTGACCTTGCTGTTTGGTGGATGACGTGATGGACCTCTGGCCTGGTATGCTGGTCGTACTCTGGAACTGCAGACATGTCAGTATTAAGAGGGAGAGCTGGAATTGGCAGAAAGTTTTCAATGTCACCGCCAGGAGTAAGGTAGTCCATGTCAAGAACATCTGGAGCGATGTGCATAGAGGAGGACATCTGTACAAATTCATACTGGAGAAAACCTTGGACCCCAGGAGAGTAGATATTCTGCAGCCAATCTGAGGTATCCCAGTAATAGCCTGTTAGAAAACCAGACAGTTTTACACATTTATCGGAGATGGAAAATGTGTTATGCTCAGTATATATATAATGTAGGTACTGATAAACTATATTGTGACTGAATGTGACTGAGTCACAATATTGTAAATGTTTATACACTACTACCATTCAAAAGTTTGGGATTGGTTTAATTTTTTTTAATGGTTTTGAAAGAAGTCTCTTCTGCTCACCAAGGCTGTATTTATTTGATCAGATAAACAGTAAAACAGTAATATTGTGTATTATTGTTGTAATCTAAATTCACTGTTTTCCATTTCAATATATTTTAAAATGGAATAGCAAAGGTGAATTTTCAGCAGCCATTACTTCAGTCATTAGTGTTACATAAACCTTCAGAAATCTGATTGGGTGCTCAAGAAACATTTCTTGTTATCATCAATGTTGAGAACAGTTGTACTCAATACTTTTTGTGGAAACCATGATATATGTATTTTTTATGCATTCTATGATGAATAGAAAGTTCAAAGGAGCAGCATTTATTTGAAATAGAAACCTTGTTTAACATTATAAATGTCTTAACTGTCATGTTTGATCAATTGAACGAATAAAATAATTGAATCCTTGCTGAATAAAAGTATTAATTTTTAAAGCAAACAAACAAAAAATCTTTCTGACCTCAAACTTTTGAACAGCAGTGTATATTGTCACATCATTCACATTCTCACAGCTCCACAACAGACACATTTCAGTAAATCTCACATGTATCTTTAGACTATGGCATGCTTTGATAGTTTTGAGGCTCATTAATCTTAGACAGTGAGAAAGATCTGAGCACACTGGTTTGAAAGAGATTGTTATAACTCCAAGTTAGAGAAGATTAAACATCAAAGTGCCCCTGAGATCGATGCCAATAGAGCAGAACTTGTTATAGGCAATTCACAGGAACCGATCACATACACACAGTTGTTCAGTGTAACCAAGCTTGCTAAAGCCATGGAGCATGCATGAAGAGTCTGATAAACAACAACAAAACAGAAATAACCACTGTCATTCTCAGAGTACCAAAGCTCAAATTTTAAGAGTTTAATTATACATTTCAAATGTATAAATTAATCTCTAAAAATGTCCATGCAATAAAGTTGGCCAGTGCTTAACAGTGAGTAAACAATCAGCTGAAGTGAGTTAGAGAAACATACAGAATGATGATAAATATGAAACCACTAACATGATGTGATATGTACAGTAACATACTGTATACATTTTTCTCACCATGTAAATCTATGTTTTGACAGGGTGTTTCACTTTGAAAGCTTGTAAAAGTAAAGAATAAAACATCAGTTATTAAATCTTATTTTACAATTCTTTTAATCACATAAAACTTTACAGAAGACCATCCCCTGGTTTCACAGACAAGGTTTAAGCTAGTCCCAGACTAAAATGCACGTTTGAGCTGTTTTAACTGAAACCAACTTGCACTGACATATCTTAAAAAAAGATACATCAGTAATGTTTTTTTTTTCTAAGGCACGTTTAAAAAAACTACTAATGTCCTAATTGAACTAAGGGATATCCTGTGTTAATCTAAGCCCTGTCTGTGAAACCAGGTCAATAGTATTAAATCTGATTCTCATGATGGCGTTCGGTAACTAGGTCTTCTGTAAAGTCACTATAAAATGATTACAAGAAGTAACAAGTATAGTAAGAATAGTATATATCCAAGAGAATATTACACTTCTGTTCCAAACTTTGTGGGTCAGTAAGATTTGTTAATATTTTTGAAAGAAGTATTTTATGATCAAAGAGACTGCATTTATGTGATCAGAAATACAAAAAAAAAAAAAAAAAAAACAGTAATATTGTGAAATATTATTACAATTTGTTTTTACAAACTGTTTTCTATTGTAATATATTTTTATAAAATAACAAATTCCTGTGATGCAATTTTCAGCAGCCATGACTCCATGTCTTCAGTGTTTTTTTGTTTTTTTGGATTTAAATGATAGAAAGATCAAAAGAACAATTTATTTGAAATTGAAACCTTACCTAACATTATAAATGTCTTTACTGTCACTTTTGATCAATATAATGCATTCGTCATGAATAAATTTATTAATTTATTTCAAAATAAAACAAAATCCTACTGACCCCAAACTTTTGAGCACCATAAGGCTAAACACATTCTAGTCTAAAAGAAAACATGAATTGGTGACTAATACTCTAGTTCTAATTAATCACATTCATAACACTTACACTGCAGTCAGTTCAGAATCTCTGCTCAGATTTAATCCATATTGGGGCTGAATTCATTATAGACACGGACACACAGATGCGAATAGTGTGAAGTGAATACACCAGTGCACAAAATAAAAAATAGATGCTCTACAGAAAAATACCTATGTTTGTCAGATTTGTGCATTTGTAGAAAAGTCTTTGACTAAATGATATAACTTCAAACTTCAAAATTTGTGGTTTGTGCAACTTACGGTTGTCATCCGTGATGTCTGATTGGAGGGAACAGATGGACCCCACCCCTCTATTATCACGAGAAAAGGAAACACTGTCGTCCTCAATTTCTAAACAGGAAGTCAAGTCTTGGACTTTTTCTGGAAGAATGAATGTACAAAGAAGGAACAGAAACGTAAAGAGCAAATCTTCAAAGCTCATAACTAAGACCAACTGCTAAACACCTTCTATTCATAAATACCATGACTATTCATGAATTCATTTCAAGAACTCTATTTTTAGACTATTGTGGTTTAAAGGTAACCTCAGTAACTAGTCTTAAATAATAAATATAAAATAAAAGCTGACAATCTACATGGAGGCCACATGTGGAAATCACACAACCAGCCAAATAGTACTTGCTTTTTTACTGAGCTCATAAATTGAAGTTGTGACAGAGTTTTTTTCCCATATGACGTAAATCTGAATTAAACAGCTTCTCGAACTTAAGGCCTCCAACTGAAGCTTCAGACTGCACTTACCATAATACTCCTCATCCCAGTCTGCTTGTATGGAATCCTTTTCCGGGTGTGAATGAGATGCTTTGCGATGTGGTAGGTTAGGGGCAACACTGCACACAGCCACAGTCTTCCTAAGACTAAAGAGTGGATCTGGCGTAAAGCTGCTGAACTCAGGCACGGAGCCTCGGTTGTTTCGACATTCTCCAGGAATGCTGGGTGTGTAGGAGATGGGTCGCACTGGGACCTGCGGCGGGGTGTCCGGGCAGGATTCTTTTCGGGCTTGGTTGTATACACTGGACCTCTGAATGTAAGAATCAACATCTTTGTGCTTAACAAGGTCTTTCTCTCTCTTGCCAGGTTTGGAGGTTCCTTTCCACGCTATTAAGAAGAGCAACGTCAAAACAAAGATGGCTGTCAGGAATGCCAGCATTGCGACCAGTTCTCCAATCCAAGAGTTCCAGGATGAAGATATAAGTTGGTTTCTCACTTCTGTGTCCATCTCACACAGTCTCCCACTGAATCCCACCAAGCAAGAACAGTTCCAAGATCCATATGTGTTGACACAACGGCCGTCATTAAAGCAAGGCCTGTCCACACACTCGTCGATATCAATCATGCACCTAAAAAACAAAAATGCTGTCAAACATACTTGAGGAAAGTACTAAGATTTGTTAAGAGGTCGATAATAACAACAGACCTTTCTCCTTCGAATCCTGACTCACACTGACATATGGGTCCATCAAGACTGTCTATACACTGTCCACCATTTTGGCATGGATTCTCCTTGCAGTAAGGACCTATCTGACATCTGTGGTCATACAGAGAGTTTTGGGCATACAGTAATTATGTCGCATTAGAAGATTTTATAGTCAAAATTTCACTTGTACAGTACATTGAAAGTGCAGTACCTTTGTCCTGAGTACTGGCCCCTGCATTTACAGGAGTAGTCCAGGTTATTCTGGATGCAGGTTCCTCCATACAGGCAGGGGTTGGAGTCACAAGGACTGATCTTGACCTCACAGTGAGTCCCAGAGAATGAAGTACTGCATTTACAGGCATAACCTGGGAGAATATCAACGACTCAGCAATAAACCAACTGATAGATATAAATGCAGGTCAGATAAAGATAAAGATGTATCATCTACAGTGGAGTTAGAAACCACAAGCAAAAATGTTTCTGTTATTCTAATTTATATTTAACCTGTCATCGGATTAAAGATTAAAATGTAATTCTGGGATAAAGTTAAAAATAGGAAACATAGTTACACAGTAAAATATAGTCACCATTGTGACTTTATTTCTCAAAATTGCAACTGCGCTACCATTCAAAAGTATGGGGTCAGTAATAATTTATGTTTTTTGAAAAAAAAATCTCTTATGCTCATCAAGTCTGTATTTATTTGGTAAGAAAACAACAACAGTAAAACAGAAATATTGTGAACTATTATTACAATTTAAATGAATGGATTTTAAAAATGTAATGCATCCTTGCTGAATAAAAGTGTTCATTCAAATCGTACTAACCCCAAACACTCCCAATGTAACATATCTCACAATGAGACTTTATATTCCATTTTCACAATGTGACTTTTTTGTTTAAAGTCACATTAGGGGACATAAACTCCTTCAAGAAGTAAAGTCATAATTACTTGGGGTGAACTAAGGGCTAATCCTGGCTTAATCTAAGCCCTGTCTGTGAAACTAGGCCCATATGTATTAAACATAGAGGGCATGTTAATATAGCCTAAATCTGATTCTAATGGTGGTGTTCGGTAACTAGGTAACTTCAGTAAAGTCACTATAAAATTATTACAAGAATATTAAATCTATTCTAATTCTTCTATTTCAATTACTATTACAATTAATATTTATCTGAAAAAATTATATGAAAAGAATAATTAACTTATTTTCATTAATATACAGTATGTGGGGTTCAGTTTACCTCCACTCTGCCTCATGAAGCAGTTCCCTCCATTCAGGCAGGGATTACTAGAGCAGTCTGGAGATGGGAAGACACAGCCAGGAGACACTCCTACCATGTCCTCAATGGCAACCCCTAATGGATCATTTGAGTCCAAGGACAGTCTCTGACCATTAAGCAGCACAGAGTCCATGCAGGCCTGTAGGCTGTTTGATACAGGCAGATTGCGCCTGAGTCTGGAAATGAAACGTTGAGCGTGTCCACCCAGGACCACCTGGTCGCCCAGGTTTAGGCAGTAGAGGGGACCGGGCGCGATGCCTGATGCAGAATGGAGCTGATCCAGAACCAGTCTGGCATAGTTACCCTTCACTTCAAGTTCTGCCATGTGCCACTGTCCATCATTCACCAGGACACTGTGCACAGAAACTGTGGCGAGACCCCAACCGCAGTCAAACTGGAACTGCAGTCTGCCTCCAACTATCTGAGGAATACATACAGTCAGTATTAAGAAAATGAATCAAGAAAATTAAATACACAGTGATTTGATATTCTTTTATACCTCTAGAATGCTATGGCCTGTTCCTTTGGCAAGCATTACTGTTCCTTCTCTTGAGAGAGTTTTTAACTTGAGCGTGAGCTTCACTTCTCTTGTGCTTTCTCTCAGACGATATTTAATATAGCTGCTCTGACTAAATGTCATTGAAGATCCTTCTAAGAACATAGAGAAAAACAGGAAATAAAGTTAGTAGCAAATTAATTAAAATAAATGAAGATGACATTTAAGTTTGGATCGTGGTTTCTTGTGTCTATTTTACAAACCTTTAAAACTGGCTGGAAAAATAAATGTCTCACTAAATCATTTTAAGCCATGGAAAATTGTAGAAAATGTCATGCACAGAATACACATACTAAAATGTTCCCACAAAGGGAAAACCCAGAAACTACAGCAACACTAGAACTGAGAAAATGGCCTTAAATTTCTTGACTGAATTTTGATGATCAGTTTTCAATTCATACTTGGATTTCTTTGAATCTTAGCACAGGTCGCTCACAGGACAGTTTTAAATTTTACTGAGTTTTGCCTTTGGCTGCATTGTAACTTCAGTTATTGATTCTATAATAAAAATAACAATATTACAGAAATATTTTGAAAGCTTCATACATGATTTGAAGAATCTCCAATTTTAATACAGAAGTGTACAAAATTAACATGTTAAACCCACTTGTAACAATTCTAACAAAATAAGTATAACATGTGTTTGTGGGGGTCAGAGATAATTAGTATCAGAGATAAGTCCCCCTGTGGTGATATCAAGCTTTTAATGTTGTTTATATGTCTATGTGGTGTTTTTAACATTTTAAGACAAACCATGTACAAACTCATAAGTCAACACCATTGCTGAGTATTTTCTCCTTAAAACGGCAGTGAACCAAAGACAGTCTCAGAAAGTTTGAAACTTTGAGATCGCTGGTGTTCGTGACGTCACAAACTACCCTGTAACCAATCAGGTCAACGTGTGATCATCAACAAGTGGATCTCTGAGCTGGAGTGAGTGAGTGGAGGCGGGGATAATTGGCACATTCATAGAACCGCGTATACTAAATTAGGTAAGGGTGTAGTAGCCCTTACATTGAATAACCTGAGTAACATTCAAGCTATTTTAAGGCATGAAGAATTTTTTTTCAAGGAAAATCTTTTTGAATGTCATTTTGGTGATCAAAGATGAGTTTTAAGGGATAAAATTATTGACCACAGGGGGACTTTAAAACTGTCAAGACATTCCTGTAAAGGATTTAATGGAGGATACCCATTCTCAGCAGAAGAAATTCACTTCTATTATCATCAATCCTACTCAAGAGAAGCTGAAATTATGAAAAAATACCCTTGAGTTAAATTGCGCATGTAAACACTGCTTCACCTAATGATTAAATCTTTTACTTTGTACAATTATTGTACTTAATGAATGTGTGTTTACACTACACACTAAACGCTTGCAAATTATTATTAATTAAGTGAGCGGGGAACAATTTAATCTGCACCTGTGATGGGTCCTTAAGATGACACCGTCTTATCTGATAAGGAAATTAATTTACTGTTACCTGAGCATTTGACTTTGGCACCACCTGTGCATATGCAGCTGTGTTTTTCTTTCCCAAAGCCTGACACACACTCATAGCCCTCTGGACATGGGTTGTTTACACAGGTGGTTTCATGCTTCAGGCACTTACTGTCTGAAAAGCAGAAGAAAGAAAAAAAAAATGAAGTTAAGATTAAAATTACGTTTCAATTTAATTGTACTTTACTGTATTGACATGATTGTTTTACATATTGTCATAACATCAATACACAATCATACATTTAATTTCAATAAATTTACTTTTCAATAAATATTTTTACTTTTATGATTGTTAATATAATACATAATAATAATAGTTATTCATAATATATTAATTATTATTACTATTGATAATAGTACAATAGTTAATAGTAAAATAATAATAATAAAAAAAATCATTTAAATTAAATTAATTTCAAAATTTAAAAAAAGATTTTTAATATGTCACATTTAATAACGGTCACATTGTATACCTGTGCACAGGCATTCAGCTGTTATGTTGTGTTTGGGAGTGACGTAGCTGACTCGGGCAGTGCTGTATGTTGCCATACTGGTCTGGTTAAGCAGGACCACTCGTCTGCAAATACTCCCGGGACACTCAGAGCTTAAGCACTGACTATTCAAAACCCTCACTACTTGTAGTCCTGTCATCTCTTTGATGGCTGCTCTGGAAGAGTTGAGCTTCTGAGAGAGGGCTTCCAGCGAGTTGGCGCCTCGTCCTGGCCTCTCAAAGAACAGAAGAACATCCAGGCCATCTTTCATTTCTGCAGGCTGCAGACTGATCAACTGCACGGCACCCCTGCGGACTCGGGCAACACTGCGGATAGCTTTTTGGAAGTTTTTCCAGTGGTCCTGGATAAAATCCTCAGCAGAGATGCCAGCAAACCCCACAGAAACAGAACTGTCCAGCATCTGCTCTGTGACCCGCAGCACGTTCACTGTGACACTGGCTAAGGCTGAGAAACGACCATCACTGACTGAGACATTAAGCTGGTAATAACCCATGTCCAAGCCTCCACGGGCCAACAATCTGCCATCCTTGCCAATGACAGAGAACAAGCTGCCTGACTGTGGCTCCAGATTGAATGTGAGCGTTTCATATTCATCTTGATCTGTGACGTGGACCTTGCCCAGCATGCCTCCGAAATACTCATCTTCCAAGATCATGATGAAAACATCCAGAGAAAGCACAGATGGGGGATACACACTCGCCTGTACTACAAGCACACTGACAGAAGTCACTGATTTCAGTGAGGGCCTTCCATTGTCAGACACCTGGAATCAGATACAGACCATTTTTATTTTAAATATGAAACTAAGGTAATGGTTTACAATAACCTTCATACTTCTATATATAACTTGTACATACATATAGTTCAAAACTTCATGAAACTTTTAATATTTTCATTTTATTCAAATTTGAACATACATCAACTAATCTTTTAAGCACTGAATAATATTTTTCAATGACAACTTAATCAAATAGAAAAATAAAATAAGAAATGTAATATATTTCTTATACACTACTGTTTGGGGTCATTAAGATTTTTTAATGTTTTTAAATGTCTCTACTGCTTACCAAGGCTGCATTTATTTGAAGAAAAACACAGTGAAATATTATTACAATCTAATAATTTTCAATTATTCAACAATCTTCTATTTTCATATATTTTAACATGTAATTTATTCCAGTGATGGCAAAGCTGAATTTTCAGCATCATTACTCCAGTCTTCAGTCTCACCTGTTCTTTCAGAAATCATTCTAATAAGCTGATTTGCTGTTCAAGAAACATTTCTTATTATCAATGTTAGAAAAAAGTTGTGATACATTTTTTAAAGATTCTCTGATTAATAGAAAGTTCAAAACAACAGCATTGATTTGAAATATAATTATTTTGTAACATTATAAATGTCTTTACTGTAATTTTTGTTCAATTTAATGCACCCTTGCTGAATTAAAATATGAATTAAGGGGGGGGGGGGGGCATAATAAAAATGAGGCATAATAATATAAATCAGATATAAAATGTGTCTATAATTTATTATAAAAGTAAGTATGTGTTTAATGTATGCAACTTCCATCAATATTATAGAACAGGCACAGGACATTGTGGATAGGAAGGTTTTCACTTGACTGCTATGACACTTGTTCAACACAAGAGGGAACTTTCAACACATCAATCTTTAAGAATGCTGCATCATATAACACAATGAAATATTCCACTAACAGGTATATTTTGGTAACAATAAAGGAATTATGCATATTTAATGTATTTTTTACATTTGCCTACAAATCAGGCCAACACCTTCTAATCATGTAGTTTGTCCAACAGTCCAAAGTATTTGGAAACACTGGTTAAGTACCTTGTACCTTGTATTTTTTTCTGATTTCAGACACTTTTTTGTGCTTTGATTCATTTGTTTGCAGAACCTGATTTCACCAAGTATTCACCATGTTCCTGGATCAACATCTTCAATGATTCTGGAACAATATTCCAATCAACCAATCAGATTTGAGGGAAAAAAGGGTTAAGTGCTTCTACATCAGTGCTATTCACCTATCATTTCCATTAGATTTCAGGGATAACTTATGAGTAGGGTTAGGTTTAGGGGTAGGAACATGGATAGGATTAGAATTTTGGACAGGAATATTGTTCCAGGTTCAACAAAATATGTCGACCCAGGAACGCAACTAATTGTGCAAAATCAGGACGTACCATTTCGTTCAAGGCTCTCCTAATGCTCTTTTTTTTTTATTCCTAAAGAGAAAATGAACACAATTCTGCTGAAAAAGTAATTGTTGCACTCTATCAGTGAGTTTTCTGGTCCTCTGGCTATTTGTGAAGGACCCACGGGGATCTGTGAAGTTCAGTTCGAGAAACACTGCTCTAAAAGTCCCCTGAAGGACTGTTACACAACAAACATGGACAAAGCTCAGTTCTCACCTGCACATGGAGTATGTGTTGGCCCTTTTTCAGTGGTCCAGCTGTCTTTATCACACCCAGCTGGTCTATGATGAAGGGGCTTGTCTCATCACCCTTCAGAATACTAAAGGAGAAAGGAGGCCCATTTTGGGGGTAATCATAGTCTGTCACATTGAGCCATAACACACTGGTCCCTGAAGGGAGATTCTCCTATCGAAGAGAGAAAGATGCACAGAATCATTCCAACAGACCTGAGAAATTACACCATCACCTCTCACTGAGAACTCAGGCATGGAGTAAGAAAAGAGTGCGTAGGATTTAATTTGCACTCCTCTATAGGAGAGTGTGGTCTTGCCTGGATGATGAGACTGTAGTTAGCCTGAGAGAAGACAGGTGGATTATCATTCACATCAGACACAGCCATGTTGATTACAGCGCTGTCGGATTTGGGAGGATTTCCACTGTCGGAGGCCAGCACGGTCAGCATGTAACTTGCTACCTAATTTGAAGGAGAAGAAAAAGGCGGAAAAGATGAAGTCATCCTTGGCTTTCGCAAAGGAACTAGAAACACTGTTATCAAGACCTGTGAAGATCATTTCAAAGCCCACCTTTCCCAAGCATTACCTTTTCTCTGTCCAACTGATGGACAAGTTGAAGTTCACCACTGACTGCATCCATGATGAATGGACATGTTTGGTTGTTGTCCTCAATGGAATAGTGGATTCGGTTGTTTAAATGCCCATCAATATCATTCGCTAGTACCTAAGGAAAAGGATCATTACACTTGATGAAAATCTGTTTATCTCACGTAAACTATATGCCACATCTTTCTATACTGGTTTAGCAACACAATCAAAATACTGTTTCATCATTTTAATTAGATTGATCTGTATACTGCTCACACAAAACTTGCCAGCACTATTCCAGGGTGTCCAGAGTTTTTATGCGGTTATGTGGTTGGTGTTCTGAGTGATTTTTTAGCATGTTATTACATACGTGGTTGCCATGGCATCCAGGGTGTTTGGGGTGATTTATAGGCAGGGCTGGGGAGTAACATAATTTAATTACAAAATAAATGTAACTGTAATCAGTCATACTTACTCATATGTAATTAAATTACAGTTACTTATGAAAATGTTAACGATTACAAAGGGGATTACATTTGAATATTTTCTGTAAAAAGTTAGGATATGTTGAAAAATATTAATTTGTTGCTTTGCCTGTTTTTGATGTGCACAATGCCTCCTGCCATTTAAAGTTTGTTTAGTAAAGCGATGCTATTTGGATGCTTTTGATTGGTTCTCTTGTTTGAATATGTAGCTCACCACATCTGCCAATTACATCAATCCACATTGCCACTGTCTAATCTGTCTAAGAGTTGCCACTATGGCAAGTGATAAAAATGCGTACCAGTGCTGGAAATTAGAAAAGTAATCAAAAAGTAATGAAATGTAATCAGTAAATAAAGTAATTAAAATAGTTACACTACTTATTAAATTTTAAATAGGGTAACTTGTAATCTGTTACATTTCCAAAGTAAACTTCACAACACTGTTGACAGGTGATAGGCTATGTGACTAGTAAAACAGATCATATTGTGATGTGAAAGTGAACCTAAAACATAAAATATAAAACATAACTATCTACACTGTGGACCACTTACAGTGGTAATCTTGTGTATCTTAATGCAAACATATGTTAAACGCCTACCGTCAGCACTGTGCTCCCGAGTCTGGTGTCCTCGCTGACTACAGCCGAGTAGATCTTCTGGCTGAACACAGGGCTGTTGTCATTGATGTCAAGGAGGTGAATGGTAACAGTAGCTGTGTCCCTGAGCGACAGTTTCCCTCTGGCGGTGGCCTTCACTGTCAGGTAGTGCTGTGGAGACACCTCATAGTCCAGCTGCTCCATCACAAAGATGTCACCTGCAAACACAAACATTCACTAAGTGATCCCCAAATCCACAGTGGAGTCCTCTTTGAGTCACACTGTCAGATGGGAAACTGTGTGTATATGTGTGTGTGTCACCTGTCCGTGAATCAATTCGGAAAGCTCCTTGCTCGTTGCCACTGGTGATAGAGTACGTTGTCTGGGAAGTAATTTCTCTGTCCCTGCTTGTAGCAAAGACATTCAGAAGCTTAGTCCCTACCGTAACATCTTCAGGAACTGTGGAAACGTAGTCCTTGCGCTCAAACGCTGGTGGATGGTCATTAGCGTCTAGCACTGTCACCACTACAGAACTGAGAGAGGAGAGTCTATGGGGAGAGCCCTGGTCTGTAGCACGTACCCTCAGCACATGCACGGCCTTCGTCTGTCTGTCCAGGGACCTTTCTAAACTGATAATTCCTGAGCTCTCCTCAATTGAAAACAGACCTCCGGCAGAGTCCTCAAACGAGTAACGTATTTTTCCATTCATCCCTGGAGATAAAGAAAAGGGAAAGAGTATTAGGAAATGTCAGTTTTGGAGGTCTCCATTAGATTTCTAACAGCCTGTATTAGATTTGTGGCAGCAAGGGACTGGGAACAAGTTGTTGTTGGTGGAAGAAGGCTGTCTGAGAGTAGTTTTATTCAATTTTTTAGTTTTCACATTTCTGTGAATCAATGTTTTTGAAGTGTTCATTTCAGTGAATCTGGGCAAAAAAAATTAAAATTTATCCATTGAGTCCATTAAGTGTTCACAGAGGTCCCCTTTCCCTCCTTTCATTTGAAGCCAGATTTTTTTTTTAGCAGGAATGGTCAGAGTTTAATTCTTTATCAGTGAACAATATGCTGTTAACTCTGAACAAAACATAATATAGTAACAAACTCTTGTATAGTAGATTACTTTTCTAATATTTTAATATTCCAGAGCTGTGGCACAGTGGGCTATATAAGACATGCCGGCTCGCAGGAAGCAAGGTTTAAGTCCACCCTCTCAAATCACTCACTGTAAAAAAGATATCTTGTTAAATTTACAGTAAAAAACCGGCAGCTCTGATGAAAAAATGTCACATGAATAGGAGTTCATCATTAGTGGACTGTCCATAAGACATGGTGTACAGTGTGAGCAGAGGGTCATAAACACAAAACCAAAACAGTATCAGGGTAACACATGACACTAAAATAATGAAATAAACATAACTAAATAACAGAAAATGTAAAACGAAACATCCTAATGTACATTACTGATAACAAAAATAAGAAACAATACTATTCAAATAAAATATAATCATGTGTTGTGTCATACAGGAACTTCTGGTAATGTCCATAGTTTGTCCATATGTTTGTATTTCCAAAACCCATACATTTTACTTTGCATTTTATTAATACGTTTTACAGTAAAGTTACTTATAACGTAATGTTAAACCATTTACAATTTTTTACTGTGCATGTTAAGGTAACTTGCAATTAACCAATAAATTGGTTTATACTGTAGCCTTTTTACAGTCTTTTTCTGTAAAAAAATTAAATGCTACAATAATCTTTACTCCATGAGAAAGAAAGAGTTGACAAAATCATTAGTTCAAAATTTGTTGAAAAAAAGTATTTAATAGGTATAAGTGTCTTTAAAATGAAATTTGTACGCGTTTTATAGTATCTCCAAGGACCTCTTGAGTACATGTAATTTCAGGCACCCCCAAAGTTTAAAAACCTTGGCTTTGAGCAGGTCTGAATTAACCTCATATTGTGACATAGGCAAAATAATGTTTGGGCCCACGTGCCAAGAATGCCTATGCATAAATCCGGCACTGGCTTTGAGCAATAGAATAAAATTTACTGTAAACAAGAGAAGCAGTGACCTGTGCTGTGATTTGGGGTCTTTGTAATTAAAATTACCCCATACTTAATGACAAAAGCGTAGTCTAATAAAGACACAATGCTGAGAAGAGTAAAAATGTAAAATTCGGACCTAAATTGAGTAGAAGTGGGCAGAAGAATGTCATTATACGATATAACGAATGACATTCATTATATCATATATGAATGTTGTCATTTCAACCCACTAATGACTTGATATAATTTATATCATTAAGTCATTAGTGCGTTGAAATGACAACATTCTGAGGAGAGCGACTGGGCTTGCAATGAATCCCAAGTGATGCAAAAATGAGTCTGTCCCTCTAATCTAATCCCTTCATGACATAGTGAGGCAGGGAGGCAGAAATATGATCTAATTGCTTCTTGTTCAGTTAATTTGCAGTTTATATACAAAACATACTTGTTCATATGCTCATTAGTGCAATGAGAGCAGACCTTGTTGTTGGTGTCGCCCGGTCGTCCAGCCTAATTGCCTCTGACTAATTAACGCCTATGAAAATCCTATGATGACAGCTGAATAAATTGAAATTAATCACTTCACAATCTCCTCTCCAATCAGCAAATACTCACAAACACATCTTGATGATGTTAATTCATGAAAGAAACGCTAATTACAGACATCCTACCTGGCAGTTGTTAACTTTAGTTAGTGGCAATAATAATGTTTGCAAGACAGACGGGCCTCCAAGTGGCCAGAAGCTTCGAAGAGTAATGATGCGGCAGAGAATGGAGTGATGATTGAAATGTTAAACAAGCAACAGGCAATGTGCTTGAGATGTCAAAAAAGAAACTACTACCAGAAAGTAATCGTTACCTTCGCAGGGAGCTAAGACAATCGTGCAAGAGGAGTGAAGATTATATTAATTTGTTCCAACTTCAGGGAGCGCTACATGCTGAGTGAAGACGAGAGTGATGAAATGCCACACAGAGTGAAAGATGGCACAGACTAATAACTACTGATGCAACTACTGCTCCAATCAGGTTACACTGCTGGAACCAACGACTGTACATCTAACTACATTCTAACAAATATTTCCCTCATTTTTGTATGAGGGAATTTGCAAAAACAAGGTAACCAAATAATAGAAACGGTTGCTTATGTTGAAAAGTTGTTCATACCAATATCTGCATCGAAGGCTTCTAGTCGTGCCACGTCCGTCCCAGGTTGTGTATTCTGAAAAATGCTCACATGATGTGGGTCCGATGTGAATTTGGGGGCATTGTCATTAACGTCATCAACAGTGATGACCACAGAAGCTTGGCAGAAGCGATTGCCTCCATCCACTGCACGCACAGTTAGGATGTACACATCTGTCATCTCTCTGTCCAGGGTTACCAGCGTTTTCACTACACCTAAGAAAAATACAAAAATGTAAACTACCGTTCAAAAGTTTGGGGTCAGTACTTTTTTTTAAGAAATTAAAAAAAAATTACTTTTATTCAGCAAGGATAAAGGATACAGCAAGGACAATAAAGACATTTATAATGTTACAAAAGATACATCAAATAAATGAAGACTTCAGATGTAAAAACCTCTAAGTTCATCTGACATTTTTCTTTTAAATGAGCATTTTTATCAGGCTCCTATGTTAAGGTTTAGTAATTTCACTTTAATGGCAATGAAAAGTTTATTAGTCAGTTATTGAAATGATTATTTTCAAAAATGTCACTAAGAGTAAAATTAAAAACATGCTCATTTAAAAGAAAAATGACAGAAAAATGTCAGACGGACTTAGAGATTATTGCATCTGAAGTCTTCAAATGCTGTTCTTTCTTATTTATCAAGAAATCCTGAAAAATAAAATATTTTAGCACTGTTTCCGCAATGAATAAAAATGAGAAATGCAGCAAATCAGCATATTAGAATGATTTCTGAAGGATCATGTGAGACTGCAATAACAATGCTGAAAATTCAGCTTTGCCATCACAGGAATAAATTACACTTTAAAGCCCATTAAAATAAAATGTTATATTAATAAAATGAAATGCATATTTTGATCAAATAAATTAAGCCTTAGTGCACATACGGAGACTTCTTTCAAAAACATACAAAAATCTTACTGAGCCCAAACTTTTGAACAGTAGTGTTTATGATACACTAATATATACTACATGTCAGCAAGAGAAGGATGGGCTCCCTCTGTTGAGTCTTGGTTCCTGCCAATGTTTCCTCTGCTTACCTCTTAGAAAGTTTTTTCATTGTTACTGTCATGCTTGGCTTGTTCACTTAAAGTTTTGAGGGATTATTTTATGTAAAGCGGCTTTGGAACAATATAGATTGCAGATCGCTATTCACATTGAACACTGAACGCTTTATAAAGTCAATAACGATCAGGACTGATAATCAAGAGGATGTGGGCTTGAACCTAGAAGGGATTGATTAATGAGCTACTGCCATTATGTCCTTGAGATACTTAACCCCTTGCTTTAGATAAAATTTAATTTTACCTGTTTTGGTGTCAACTGTGAATGATTCAGCTCCACTGCCACTCAACTGGTACGTGATTTCCGCATTTGACTGGATATCTGCATCAGTGGCTGAGACTTTAAGAATTTGTCTTCCAACAAGAGCATCTTCAGGAACAGTTTGCGCATACACATCCTGAGAACAAAAGTGGATTTCAATTTAAAGTGACTGAAGAAATGGGTGTTATCTAAAAAAAATCATCTGTGAAAAATTTGCATATTCATTAAAAGTTCTCTGCACAGTCAAGAATAAAGAGCTCAGGGGCTAATGAATATACACATCATGCCTTTTCACAAACAGGACTGTTGTCATTTGCATCAAGGACAGTGATCTCCACGGTAGCCTCAGTCACAAAGGTTCCATCAGTGGCTGCGATGTTTAAAAGATAGAAATCTCTCTCCTCCCTGTCCAGGGTTTTGCTGACAGTGACCATCCAAACACCATCTGTGTGCTTCACATCAAACAGGCCCTGCGGGTCTCCACCTGAATACATTAAACAATGAAAAATGAACTTTGGTCTAATCAGAAATATTTAATAAGGAGATTAGCAGTCAAATCATCATGCATTTAGCATCATTCTAAACATCTTGGGGATTTTCATTGTATTTCTAGCTGCATACAAGATACTAATCAGGCGATGTAATGAAACTGAGGACAATAACAAGATGCTCTGATTATCTCTAATCAGCGTCGGTATATTACAGAACACTCATATACATATCATAGATTATTCATAACATTCAGCAATTGAGCTGGTGGCATTAGTTCTGTAATTTCTTTCCAAATGTTAATAAACACCTCACAAAATTGTCATATTGAAATGCCAATACCAGTTTCTTTAAAGGGATAGTTCAGCTAAAGATGAAAATTTGGTCCATTTCTCACATAAAGCTATCGTATGGCTTTAGACTAAGGGTTTTCAAACTGGTTTCAGGGGCTGCAAGGGAATTTTAGGGGGCCAAGAAGGAAAACATAAAAGAAAATATTTTACACCATGTATTTTTTGAATTGCAAAAGTTTAAGTGTTAACATAAAATGTTTATTAAATACGTTTAATGCGTTTTTTTAACATTACTTTGGAATGATATGTATTGTGAAAAACACTACAAATAAATCTGAACAAATTAAACAGAACTGAAAATGTTACGCTATGTTACAATAATAGACATTTGCCTTTAGAATATGATGCATAATATGTAACTCACACAGTATGGATATTAAATGAAATATATATCTTAACATTTAAGCAAGTGTTGCTTTAGAGGACTTATCACTTATTAGCTGAAATATAATGTAGAGTAAAATCCAGAGCAGTCTGGATATTCTTTTTACAGGAACAAAAAAAGTTTACAGAGCATGAGAGTAAGTAAATATTGACATTCATGGTGATTTTAATCTCACTAGTTTTACTTGGTAGCATGGACAGTTTACCTGTGATAAAACAGCTGAACCTCCTGTTGACCTCCTCACTGTCAGAATCAGCACAGTTGAGAATGGTGATAACTGTGCCTGGTGTAGATTCATCTTCTCTCACAGTACCTTTAAAAACTGCTTCAGCAAATAATGGAGGGTTGTCGTTTGAGTCCACAACTGTCACTTCTACAACAGTAGTGCCTGTCATTCGTAGCCCTTGGGCTCTGTCTGTGGCCACCACTGTGATTCGATATCGGTCTGCCTTTTCTCTGTCTATCTCTGTGAGGGTGGTTATCCAGCCCGTCTCACTGTCCACAGCAAACATCTCCAGAACATCAGGGTGCTCCTGGATTTCATCCAGAGTATAAGTGACCTGACCATTCAGCCAAGAATCAAGATCAGTGGCCTTTACCTTCACTACAGAAGTCCCTTCTGGTAGGTTTTCAACAATATATGACTGGTAGGGGAAGGACTCAAATTGTGGGCTGTTATCATTGACATCTTTGAGATGGATACCCACATCTATAGTTGAGACCATTTCCATGCCATCTTCAACGTCTCGGACCTCCACTGTAAGCTGATACCATTTGATAGTTTCATAGTCTAGTCTTTTTGTGAGTGCAAGCTTTCCAGTACTACTGTCAATAGCAAAGACATCATCTTTGTTACTCTCTGGGGTGTTCCCTCCAACAAGGCTGTAGATCACAGACTGCTCATTCTGGGCTTGGAAGATATCCATCTCAGTTCCGACAGCCAGGTCTTCTGAAAGCTCCAACCACAGTGACGGCTCTGCAAACTTTGGGATTGATGTTTCAGGGGGAACTATTCTAATTGAAACTGGAATAATAGATTGCATTGGTGGGTTTCCAGAATCTTTAGCCTTCACAAAGAAGGAATACAGGCCAGTTTCCAGTCCAATTAGACTTTCCTTTGTGACAATCGCACCACTAAGTGGATGAATTTCGAAGTGCCCTAAATCAGAGTCAGCAGTATAAATGATATCAGCATTACTTCCCTCATCTTCATCTACTGCATATGTTTTGATCACAGTTGTACCACGGGGAGCATCTCCTGGCACAGTAACTTTATATTCTGAGAGCCTGAATTTGGGTAAATTGTCATTCACGTCAGAGAGAATTACAATAACAGTACAAAAGCCTAATCGCCCACCGCCATCTTTAGCCATTAAACTGATGCTAATCACTTTCTCTTCTGGGTTTTCTCTGTCAAAACCCTCTACTGTGTGAATCCAGCCATCATCCTTGATGGTAAATTTATCCCTGGCGATATCATTTACAATGAAGAATGTCAATTGACCATATATCCCTGGGTCATCGTCAATGGCTTCAACTTGTCCAACCAAAGTACCAACTGGAGAGTTCTCAGGGAGCTCAATAAGATACTCATCCTGGGTAAATGATGGGCTTTGTCTATTCTCAGCCATCACATAGATGTTTGCCTCAGCAGTACTTCTGAAAACACCATCAGTTACTGACAAAATTAAGCTGTAGAAGTGCTCAAGAGACTGTCGACTGATGTTGGCAATCACAATTTCTCCACTTGACGCATCAATTGCAAATATATTGTTGTCATTTCCAGACAAAATAGCATACTCCAGCTGTCTGGATCCACGGCTGTCAGCATCATATGCTTTAACACAGGTCACAAGCTTCCCTGGAGAAGAAATCTCACTTATGGTAGCATTATAAAGCTGCTGTGCAAAAATAGGTGGGTTGTCATTAAGATCAGTTACATATATAATCACTTGGGCCTGAGCAGACAGCTGAAATGGTCCACCATCAACAGCTTTTACAATCAGTTCATGCTGCAATTGCTTTTCATGGTCCAATAGTCCTGCAGTCCAAATGACTCCACTCTCAACATCTATTCTGAAGTGATCTGATGTGGCTCCATCCTTTTCATACAACTGATAAAACAATACTGCATTGCTTCCTGTGTCAGAGTCCATGGCTACAACTTGTAACACAGAGGCTCCAATTACAACAGATTCAGAGATGCTAATATTATACACTTCCGCTTCGAATTTGGGTATGTTGTCATTGACATCTTCCAATATGATATCTACAAAAACATCAGAGTTGGCCCCGGTTAGACAGTCTGTCGCCTGGACACTCAACCGATATGCGGGGTGAGCCTCATAATCCAATGGCTGAATGACTTCAATGAGTCCAGAAATGAAATTAATGTTGAACTGATTGAATGGGTTTCCTTCACCTATGGTGTAGACTGTACAATGTCCTGCAGATTGATTGGCCACGACTTGGAGTATAGAAGTACGAACTTGCACATTCTCAGGGATTACAATCTTGTAAAAAGGTCTTTCGAACACTGGTGTGGCTTTGTTTACCACTGAAATAATGACCTCTGCGTTTGAGAACAGCGGTGGGTTGCCTCTGTCTTGCGCAGTTATGTTAATGACGAACTTGCCAACATTTTCAAGCTCTAGAGGTCTCCTAAGAGATATTTCTCCTGACGGGCTTACTTGAAAATATTTATCATGCTTGTTCAAATAGTATGTAACCTCAGCATTTCTGCCAATATCTTTGTCCACAGTGGTCACCTTCCCGAAAACCGAACCCACGATTTTGTCAATCTGAACAACGGCGCTATTGGGCTGATCTATAAAGACAGGGGCATTATCATTCACATCCTCAATGTGCACTCGCACAAGCACATGGGCGGTTCCATTCGACCTTGACTCTTTTGTAACCTCCACAAAGATTTCAAACAAATCCTGCTCTTCGCGGTCAAATGGGATGCCTGTGGAGAAAAGCACTCCAGATGTGCGTCCTATTTCAAATTTACTGTTAGGGTTGAGAATAGAATAAAACAAAGGCTCGTTGACTCTATTTCCAACTACAGAGAGGACTGCCAGGGTCTTCTTCTCCGTTGAGCTTTCTTGCACATAGGCAGTGACAATTTCCTGAGTGAACTTCAGATTGTGACCTTTATTATCTTTAACATTGACTTTCACAGTTGCAGTGCCAGTAAAACTTCCATCAAAAACCTGGATTGTCAGTCTGTACCTGCTCCGCAACTGTGTAGCATTTTGCACAAAAATATCACCTGAGGTTTGATCAAGCAGGAATTTGTTCCCCATGTTTCCATCTACAAGTTCAAAGCGTAGTTTGGTGTCTGGCAGTGAGTCCTCGTCGGTAGCCTTTACTGTTATCACTTTAACCCCTTTGTAGGTTGGAAGGAGGAGTGTTGTCTCATATGAATCCTGAGTGAATTTTGGAGCACAATCATTGATGTTAATGACATGTATAGTCACGTTGGCAGTGTTTTGAGCAAACAAACGTGGCCTCCCAGTGTCATGGACCTGAACTCTGAAGTTAAACACCTTTCTCTGCTCATAATCCAGGTTACCGAAAGTTTGAATAGCTCCAGTCCCAGAAACGATAGAAAAATAGTTATGAGCGAATAGCTCCATAATCTCATAGACAAGCCTGCCGTTTGACTGCTGATCAGCATCTGTTGCACGAACAACAAGTGGAACGTTCTGAGAGGTCAGAACCAGACTTCTGACAATAGCCGACTCACTGATGAAGCCAGTAAATTCAGGTTGAGTGAAAACAGGATTATTGTCATTTTCATCCTTTAGATGAATGTTTACTGTGACACTGCTCGACATTTTAGCCATGTCCGAACCTTGCACAATCAGTTTATATGACGAAAGGGTTTCAAAGTCCATTTTTTTCCTTGTGATGATAGCACCAGAGTTTGGATTGATGTCAAACACACTGTTCACATTTCCCTCTTTGATCTGATAAAATATGGTTGATTGACTGAAAGCAGAGACTAAAGTTACAAAACTTCCAACAGGGACAGATTCACTGACTTCAGCCAATATTGAATCGAAGGGGAACTTCGGCTTGGTATTATCCGAGATAGTGACTGTGACCAGGACGCTTGTAACCACACTGAGAGGAGGTTCTCCTTTATCAGATGCTTTTATTAACAATTCATATTGGTCTCTGTATTCACGATCAAGTTCCCTTGCAACTGTTACAATGCCTGAAGACTGATCAATGTTGAAGGAATTTCCATGATTTCCTACAGAGAACAGAATAGTGAGAATAGAGAGCTTAAAAATAGAGCAATTACATCTGATACAAAATGCATTACTTGTAGTATTATTTATATTAGTATATATCAGGTGCGTGCAGTCCATATAATCTGTGAATGCTCTGCATACCCAAGCCATTCATGGACTCGCTAATTAATAACACTACAAATTACTATAAATTCCCTTGTTTGAGGTGTACCATAAAGCTTACATGATAAAAATACGTATGTAACTGTCAGTCATTTATTTATTTGCCAAACGAAGGTAATTTTCTTCAAATCTACCAGTTACAGAGGGTCATCATTGTCCTGCGTTCTCAGTGGTTTGCTGGCAAATAGGGATTTCATGCACAGGGAATGCTGTCCGCGAAGTGCTCGCCTGTAAAAATGCCATGGTGTTTCTCTGTCGTCTCTGATTTAGATCTGAGTCTTTAAGCCAATGCGCAGTACTGTTAAAAGGTGAAGTATGTAGTTTCTGCGACACTAGTCGCACCAATGGAATAACAAAAGTGCAGCTTATTTTGCAAACACCCCATTCGTGTGTCGCGCCTCCCTCAAACTCAAACATCACAATAACAGCTCTTACGGGTGCTTGTGAAGACATGTCTCAACAGGTAAATGTAGGCGACTTTCAATAAAAGGTCCAACATATTAGGAATACTTTTAGCTGTGTTGCTATGTGTCATGAGACTAAGCAACTGAGTAGTTAACACTGTCTCTAGAGCTAAGCGAGCGTCTCGCTTATTATAAACCCATTTAACATATCTGCACCGGGCACTTTTTTTTATGTGATGTGCCACCCAGCATACCCAGTTAAAAAAGTTACCGCTCGCCACTGGTATATAATATATATAGGATCTCCAGAAATTAACAATAGTTAATAACATTTGGGTCGTTTTCCATTAACACTAAAACTTTTCCAATGATTTGACAGTTTTAGTAGAGATAAACTGTACCTGAATCTATGTTGTAGAGGATCTCAGCATTTAGGCCTTTGTCTTTATCCAGAGCAGTGGCCTGTAATACCGATGAACCAATCGCAGCTGTTTCAAAGACACGGGCGGCGTACTGAGAGCTGGTGAACCATGGTACATTGTCATTACTGTCCTCCACGTTGATGATCACTCTCACAACATTACTCTTCACAGGCACACCTTGATCCCTAACCTGGAATAATATATATATATATATATATATATATATATATATACAACAATCAGCTGTTAAATGCAGTGTGGTTTTTATGCAGTTTTTCCTAATACTTAGTGTAGTGGACAAAATAAGTTTATACATGGCCTTACCATGACTGTGAGGATATGTCTGTGCATGGTTTCATGGTCCAGTTTTTCAGCAGTGTACAGAAAGCCTGTCCCAGGATCAAGTCTAAACTTCTTCAGGCTAATTGAGTCTGTGCTGCTCAACAATGTGTAGGATAATTTGTTCTTCTCATCTTTATCTGTTGCATTTATTTCCAATATCTTCATACCAGGCTGGGTTTCCTCTGGAACACTTATCTCATATTGGTTTTGGCCAAACTGGGGGCGATGTTCATTTGTGTCAAGAACTTGAATTATGACCTGTTTAACAAAGCACAATGCACACAGTAATTATTTTGTATAAGAATGTGTTAAACATTTGTAATATAAACATCATATTATTATTATATTACTTACATTATTTTAAGTATATGATTATTTATATTAACCATAATATGACAAAGGGAAAAATCCAGCTGCTTTAATGAAGTACTCTAAAAAAGTTCTTCCAGTCAAAATCATTCATATATGTCCAAAATCCACAAATAATCATATTTAGATTTACATATTACTTTTGGAAGATGTGTGTGTACTCAAGCAACAATAACATAAGGACACTCAGAACGTATTATTTGATCTTAGACACACATTTATTAAAATTTTTAATTCACACAGACCCTGAAACTGCCCAAAAGAAAGAAGCCCATTATAGGATGACAAACTGTACAGAGTGCAATCTCCTGGAGGGCAATGCTCTCTGCAACAGGAGAGATGGACTGAGGGCTGAAACCGAGGTCTCTTTTAAAACATTACTCCCTCTCACATCATTCTTTGCCTCTGGGTCTGCTCACACTGATGGATGAGTCTCGCACTGTGACCTGATAAGGCAGGCTGGCTTGGCTGATACATGCAGGTATCGCCCAAGGAGAGGTATGTTCACACCATGACAAAAGGACAGTGGCAACTTATACATTACAAAGACAGCAGTGAGCCTGACTTCAGCTAAGTGTGCCCAATAGTATCACAGTATGCAGGTGCCAGGGCACATTCCAGCTACTTGGGTTATCCTTTTTTTTTTTTTACATGAAATTGAATATTTTCTTTTAAGCTTAAACCTGATCTTTCTATAATAAATGTCATGTGTAGCAAGAGAAATGAGTGAAAGTTATACTTGGACATGTGATCAAAAAGATTAAAATATCAAGCATTTAGAAAAAAGCTAAATGATATGTTTGCTTTGTGACAAATTTAAACCTGGCATTCGTTGTGTGACATGTAATCTTTTTAATTTTAAACTCTTTGCAATTTGAGCAGTGGCGAAATGTATAGGTAATACTAAGCAACAAAATAATTAGATCAGAATACAGATCCAAGCGTACACAATCTGTCAAAGCAAAGATATGCATAATTTTTCTTATCTCTTCATCCACTATTCAACTGATCCTATTTTACAAATGCATGGGCAATTTCTTGGTAAGTGCCATTAAAGACAAAACACCTGAGTGTTGATGGATCTTGTTCCATCTGTTGCTTCAACAGTAAGGTTGTAATTTGACTGCCATTCAGCATCTAGAGCTCCAGCGATGATGATTGTGCCACTCGCCTTCTCCACATCAAAGTGGTTGCCAGTGTTTCCACCTTTTAGTACCAAAACAGACAGCAGCCACATATTAATGCTGTTCACAAACAGGTGGAATTTTTGCATAATGTAGGATTTGCATTAGCTATTAAAGTAGCAAACGTTCAAAGAAAGTAAATATTGTGCAAGATCGCTTCCACAGAATATGAATTCAGAACTCTTTCTGGTAGATGTGACAGGAAATAATGCAAGAGCTGTGAGAAGATAGGAAATATTTCAATTTATCAGCAGATACCTGCTGTACAGTTCAGGTCACAAGCCATCTGTAGAATGTGAAAAACCTCTTTAACATGTGTGATTCCTTGTGAAGCAAGAGTAGAGAAACAAGAAAAGAAAAGCAGATGAGCCAGACAAGGTGGCGGCAGAGGGGGAAAAAACAGTTGAAATCTGATTAGGGCAAAATCAAGGTTGGGTTATTGAAGATTATCTGAACATTGAACTTTAAAGAGCTGAAGCATCAAGAATGACTAGAGATTAAATAGCAAATACAATTCTGTCACCATTTTATTTACCCTCATCTAGTTCTTCTAACCCTTATGATGTTCTTTCTTCCAAACATAAATGGAGATATGTAATGATGTTTTTTCCCCATGCAATTACAATAAATGGGAACTGAGGCTTTCAAACTTCAAATAGCACCATAAAAGTATTATAAAAGTGATACGTGACTTGTGTGATGATGTCTTCTAAAGCCATTCAAGGACTTTTTGCGAGGATTAGACTGAAGTTTAAATGAAACTAAAACTCAAAAATGAATTCTGTCATCATTTACTCGCCCCCTGTGTGAGATATTTGTAAGAACGTTGAAAAACAAACAACACTGGAACCCATTGACTATCATATATGGACAAAAACAGAGACATTCTTCAAAATATGTTATTTTGTGTTACAAAGACAAAAGAAAGTCATAAAGATTTAAAACACATTAGGGTGAGTAGATGACAGAAATTGTATTTTTATGTGAACTATCACTCAAAAACATGACAGAAGTAACAATGTCCATAAATAAATATTTTGTCATCAGTTCTGGAGTTTAACTCAGTGACTTTTTATAGCGTTTAACAGACCACTGGACAGTAAGATTATCAGTGAATAACAACTTCTTAAAGGCTGTTCTTCACTTAAAGCTACCGTATGACTTTAGTAGGCTTGAAATCTATCGGATGAGTCTAATGGACGCTTTCATGGAAACATTAACAATGCATTTGTGTCCTCTTTGAAGCTTGGAAACTCCTATACATAGTAATTGCATGAAATGATTCATCTGTTGTGATTCACTGAAGAAAGAGAATCATATGGGTTTGGAATCACATGAGGGTGAATAGGTGGGTGGAAATATTATTTTAAGGCTGATTGTAGAGCTTTAGATCTTTACCTTTGATCGTAAACCATACAGGAGAGTCAAGTGGCTGAGCGCTGATGACTCCCACCATATGGGCCACTGGATCATTTTCCATCACAGAGAATGAGAGTGGAATCTCCTCAAACGCCAACGGTTGTTTAGCCAGCTTAGGCTTTGGAATCCACTCAATGTGCAACCGACAGATGGACGACTTTGAAGGCTTTCCATTGTCTGATGCTTTAATCTGCAAGGCAGCAATGTGAGTGTTTTCTCCTGTTTTTTTTACATAGATATATCAAGAGCCTATTTTTTAAGGATGGTAACTGTATGGGGCATACTGTATTTTTTTGTTAACTGTATGTCAATGGGTGATTTCTGCCACAATATTTACTTAATTTAATTATCAAAGTTCTCTATCATTTAGAAGCTGCATTAAAAATCAAAAATATTTTGTGTCACCATTTGGGGTCTAGGAATTGAAATAAACGTACTGTGAGAATATGATACTCCCCCGCTGAAAAAGCCTCTTTGGAGAACACAAACCCAGTTGTGTGCTCAATGAAGAATTTCCTGTGCTCTTCACCCTCCTCGATTGTGTATGAGATATCAGAGGAGGGACTCTCATCTCTGTCATAAGCAATCACTCGATAAATTGGCTCCCATTCGACTGCCTCTGGTCGTTCCACCAGCTTGATTTTAAAGGTCTTTTCCAGAAACTGGGGACTGTTGTCATTTTCATCCAATACGTTGACTATCACACGAACCGTTGTAGACTTGGTTGGACTGCCATCATCCGAAACAGTGATCTGTTTAAGAATAAAAAACAGATCTCAGGCCTGAGCGATTGAGAAACTACTGCCAAAACAAACATGAGAGAGGCATAACATGTATTCAATTAAAGGTAAACTTCAATACCCCTTTAACATGAACAGTTCACCCAAAAATTTAAATTATTTTCACACCATCATGTTGTTTTAAACCCGTATGGTGTCATTTTTGAATTGAAATACAAAATTAGAATGTCTCAAAAGAGCATTTCATTCATGAAGCAGACCAACCATGGTGCACGGATTACTTGTATGTCCTTTTTGGAGCTGGGCTTATGTGGTCACTATGTTCTATTGTTGTATGATGAAAAACAGCATGAAAATTCTTCTTTGACTTCTATGGAAGTAAAGACAATGCAATATCATCAGTTACAGGGTTCAGCATCTTACTTCAAGAAGATGCTCTGCTTGCTTTTCTCTGTCCAGTTTCCGTGATGTGGTTGTCACCAATCCTGTATAAGAAACGAAAAATGGTACATTTCAGTACCAAAAAAAAACAGAAACATTCAGGCTTGACAGATAAAACTACCCTGCATTTAGTAGAGAGTGTTTTCTTTATGTTGCATTCCTTCATGTATTTTTTTACAAAAGAGAAAAAAACGAGTCATAATTTAGAGTGTACTATGTTCTCTGTTCCTGGAAACGCTAACTGAACTGTCACAATTCTTCCCCAGAAAAACATTGAGTTCTTAATGTACCAACTAAGTTCAGTTTGTTCAATTGACTTTGGCAGCAAAATCCTTTGAAAAACTTTTTTTCTTGCACTGTTGAGACCTTAAGCTGAGCTGACTGAGTGTGGCAAGTAATTTGGTGGAGGAGAAATCAATTGGCGTGTCAAATTAATTAGCTGCATTCATTACTTGTGCTGCTCAGTGAATGTAATTAACCAGCTGGTGTGAATATCAATGATGTTTAAAAACTTCAAGAAATATTTCATGTCAAAACGTATTTCATGTTCAGCAAATGTGTTATTTACATGTACATTTGTGAACATGTTAATGCTCATAAATTTTTCTCCATCACAGGTATGGACATCACTCAAATTTTGCATTTTATCATCTCTATTGGTGTATATATTCAAATACAGGGTCAAATGTTTTAAATTGTGTTCACTAAATGTTCAAGGTTGCATATGAAACATGAAGGGCATTGCTTTAATAACACAGTCCCATTTTCATCATCATCATAATAATAATGCTAACACTGAAATAAATGTTAAAAATATGTAAAATGTATTTTAAATTCCTTATTTACATGTTTAGAAACACAAATCCACATGCTGGGAATTAGCCGTTTGGATCAGAGGCATCGATTTACCTGTCTGGGAGTTGATGGAAAAAAATCCCTGTGGATTTCCACTGGTTATTTTATATGAGAGATTATCACTTGATTCAGAGTCCAGGTCAAATGCTTGAATCTGGATGACAGAGACGTCTTTGGGAGAGTTCTCAGATACAGAAGGATAGTACACAGGCTCTGTTGTCAGTGGAGCATTATCATTGACATCTTGAACCTCGATGTAAACCTCCACAAATGAGGAAAGTGGCACAATTCCTTGGTCTGTAGCATAGACTGTAAGCCAGTAATGATTAGTAGTCTCACGATCAAGGGTCTCTTGTGTCCTTATAATGCCTGCGACAAAGAAAAGAAGAAGGAACATGTTGCACTACATGAAGCACTTTAAACATTTAGACTGAGACAGCACCAACGGTGCTGCTATAAAATCTTGTCACATGGCACTGGGAGTTTTGCATTGCAAACTCTAAAGTCTAGATAAGGATGAAGCCACCATACATAACCATACAAAGTAGGAACGTCTTACACATTGCTAATAATATTCTTTTTAAATGAAAAATGTAATCAACATACAGTAGAAGCAAAGAATGAATATATTATCTATCAGGGAACTGGGAATTCATAACACAGACATTTGCATAAAAGATTAAATGTGTACAGGGCAGACATTGAACATAAAATATTGAGTGAATAAGAGGGTAAGGGGAAATGAGGCAGCTCTTTTTGTTTGTCTGTCTGGCAGTGTCTGCTTTCAAGCTGTGGGCTTTTTTTCTAAAGGTAGTGGTGTGGCTTCTACTACTTGGTGAAACTTGATAAGCTCTTTCCTCAGGGTGAAAGTGCTCAGCACATTGCTCTTAGTTTCTCCCTCTTATTCTCTCTCTTTTTCATTTGGTCTCTCTCACGTCTTTACTATAGTACAAATAACAACATTCAATCTTTGTTGTTTGTTAAAAATGCATAGAGTGGACCCGAAGAGTATTGGACACTTTCTTTTATAGGCATGAAGAACACTGTAAAACCAATCAAAATAATGAATTGGTTTGAGTAGGACAAACAAAATTAAACTAATTAGTTCAGTCAAATTAACTTTTATGAGTATTTAGCACTTTCTTTTTCTTTCAAGTTCACAGAACTGATATATTTTACGTAAACTGAACTGTTTCATTGTTTTGAGTTTTATGAAATTATTTCTTTTAATTTAGACAAACTTAAGTTTAACTGAAACGGCTGGGATGTCTATTTCCCAGCATGCTTTGCCAATGGCACTCGAAAGGGAGAGTAAATGCTAATATAATCTAATATAATAAGTCTAATATAATGTTTTTTGTGTGCAAGATTAATGGTAAGTGGGTGATTTAGTAGTGATTAATGTTTTTTTAGGCTAATTTAGAAGAATTTCTGTTAATGTTGGTTTTAGAATAGTTACCATCATGGTGACAAGTGGTGCATGCAGCTTAATTTGAGAGCAAATACAACCTTTATATTGCTGCACTCATACAGCAAGTGCTACTGTATAACAAATGTTGACATGTTAACAGCTTAACATGTTAGCAAACTAGATTGTTGAAGCTAGCTAAGTTTATACTAATAAAAGAGTTAACATTGAGATTACTTAAAAGTTTTAAGTTAAATGTATGAATTAGTGTACTCAAACATTTCAAGTTAAGAACAATTAGAATGTATAAGTACAAAATAAAAATCTGCCAGTTCTGCTTACTTAAACTTTACATTTCTTAACTTAAAAAAATTGAGGCAACTGATTGCTATAATTTAAATAACTCTTTTCCACTATAAAGAACCCTTTATTTTTTTACGAGTGTATAAGCTCAGTTCCCCTCAAGTTCACACAAGTGTCCTTGCAGAGTAACCACAGATGTAGTTCATCACAGAAACTGTAACCATAAATTTTAACAATATATCTAATGAAATGTTTTGCTAGAAAACTTCAATGACATTCACAATGCAAATAAATATATGTGTTTAAGTGTTAAAATACTTTTTGGAGCAATCTCTCATCATTCAATACAGAAGAACAAAAAGATGACCATGAAAATTTATTTACAAGCCTCCATGATATGCTCATTCAACATAGTGTTTGTTTGTCTTTAGATTTAGTGTGTGGATTCCTTAATACTTAAAGATAACTTGTTTGTATTAAATTAATAAACCCAATAGATTAATTTTAAGTTTTCTTTTCCTTTAAAAAAACAATAAAGAATACAAATTAGCTTACCGCTCTGTTCATCAATGGTGAATACTCCAAGGCCTGAACCGCCTCGTAAGGAGTAGCGAACTTCTCCATCCCTGCCGCTGTCCTCATCATGAGCTGTAACTTTCATAACAGAGGTGCCAACTGGGACGTCTTCACTCACAGCGCCCCAGTTCACAAAGAATGGGAAAGAGGGGCGGTATATATTCTCATTAACATCCACAATCTCCACTTGAATGAAGCAGGATGAGGATAAGGGGTTCGGCTTGCCTCTGTCTTTGGCCTTTGCTGTCAGATTATATACTTGCCTTGTTTCGAAATCAAGAGTCTGAGAGACGTACACAGCTCCAGTCATTTTATCCACCTGAAAGTTTCCATCTTCCCCATCTGTTAGACTGTATCTCACCTGTCCAGACAGGCCAAGGTCAGGATCGTGAGTTTCAAGCCAGAGCACCAAGGTGCCCACTGGAATGTCCTCTCTCACTCTGATATGGTATTGTTGGGGTATAAATGTAGGGGCATTATCATTCACATCCTTCAAATTAATGTGTAACAACACTGTTGATACCATTTTAGGCTCATCAATTGCTGCATCAAAAGCAGCCACCCTCAAAACAAACAACGGATTGGCCTCTCTGTCTAACAGCCCATTAACAGTTACAATCCCTGTTTCCTCATGTATGACAAATTTGTCAGTTTCAGTAAGAAACGAGTACCTAACCATTCCATTGACCTCTAAATCTTTATCTTTCGCTTCAAGCTGAATGATGTCTGTTGCCATAGCAGTGTCCTCACTTATATCCACTGAATACTCAAGCTGAAGGAACTCTGGACTGTTGTCATTGGCATCCAAAATGTTAACATCTAAAATATGAGATGATGATTTCTGCGGTAAGCCAAGGTCATAAACAGTGATGTTGAGAGTGTAGCTGTCTGTTGTTTCTCTATCAAGTTGCTGGAAAACTTTAAGCCACCCTGTGTCAGATTCTATCGTGAAGCAGCTATCAAAATCTCCCCCTGAGATCACAAAAAGCAATTTCCCATTGAAGCCAGAGTCTGAATCGACAGCTCTGAGGAGTGCTACGCTTGTCCCTACAGGAAGGTCCTCTTTAACTTCTATTACAGCTGGAGTGGACTCTATAAACTGTGGAGCGTGGCGGTTAACAGAATGGATGTCTGCGAATTCAGCCTCTGCTTCTTTCTGACTGTGTAGTTTAGAGCCAAATAGCAGCAGCCCTGCTAAAGTTCTCAGAACACCAGTCTCTGCACATTTGGAATGGACATGTTTGAAAGCATTAACAACTGTTAGATTTAAGAACATAGGAGTACTTGATATTTCTCCATCGCTAGCAGTTATTTGCAGGTGGTGGAAAAAGTGTTTCGCCGCATCCCCATCCCTCAGCGACTTTTTAAGTGTCAGCACCCCAGAGCTGGAATCCAATTCAAAAAGATTCAAGTTATTACCAGTGTCAATTCTGTACTGCACTACGCCGAGATCATCGGCATCAATGGCAGACACCACTATTATTTGCTCACCAACCCCTAGAGTTCTTGGCACAGTAACATCACAATCGATATTCTCAAATTGCGGCTTATTATCATTCAGATTGGTGAGAGTGATTGAAACCACAGCCTCGGCCTCACGGCGGAAAGGGGAGCCCCAGTCTGAGGCTCTAATCCTTAGGGAGAATTTTCTTGGCATGATCTCATAATCTAGATCCTCCGCGGTGCTTATGACACCAGAGAAATAATCCACTTCAAAAGGCTGTTTGTTCACATTGACAATACTGTAGGTGACATAGCCATTTTCTCCGTCGTCTTTGTCAGTAGCACTGACTGTTAAGACGCTGGTCCCAATGGGCACATGTTCGGCGATACTGGCTTCAAAATTCGATTTTTGAAAGGTCGGGGTGTTGTTGTTCACATCACTTACACTGACCACCACCTTGGTCACTGCTCGCCTGTCACTGGTAACAACATCAAATTCATATTGACTGACACTTTCTGCTTTTATAGGTGCCGTGGTGGTAATAAGGCCTGTGTTTGGATTAATAACAAATGGATTCTCATGTTGTGGCATTTTGAATTGTAACAAGTATTTAATCTTAGAATGTTTCTGTACAGTTTTGACCATAACAACAGGAGAGTGAGGTGGCGCGAACTCACTGAGACTAACTCTATAGATGCTCTTCTCAAATGCAGGATTCTCTGTGTATTCACTGGGCGATCTCACCCTCACAACTATGGCTGAGGAAAACTTTGGAGGATTTCCCTTATCTTTGGCCTGCAATGTAAGATTGTACCCAAAACTATAACCCTCCCATTCCACTTCCTTGATGGCCTTGATCATGTATTCTTTGCTCCCTGGGTTTGTTCTGAATGTCTTGAACTGCTGGAGTGGATCTCCAGCTACGATGCTCAAAGAGGCAATCTCGCCATTCTGCCCTTCATCACCATCATCCACAGTCACGTATGCATAAGTGGGATCCCTGGTTGTGTTCAATGGAGTTAAGGGGACAGCTGTGACGACAGGTGCATGTTCATTGGCCTGCAGTACATGCACCTTTAGCTTTGCTGTGCTACTGCTGCTGCTACTCCCATAGAGCTTAAGACCTCTGTCCACGGCCAACACATCAATCTCATAAAGAGCCACCTCAGAGTAATCCAGCTTGCCTGCCAGAGTTATAACCCCACTAGTAGGATGAACGGCGAACATGTCAGTCCACTCTTTGAAGCTGAAATAGTACTCTCCGTTGGTGCCTGTGTCAGCATCTGTGGCAGAAACTCTGCCTATGCTTGTTCTGATGGCTAAGTTTTCAGGTACAGAAAAACTGTATGTAGTCGGTGAGAAAAGAGGTCTGAGATCATTCGTGTCCAGAACCTGTACTTTAACTTGTGTTTGTGCCTCAGCACCAGTATGTCTTTCAATAGCATTTACAGACAGTAGATAGTGGTCTTTTACTTCCCTATTGAGAGTGGCAGAATTCCCTCCTTTGGTCCTTATTCGCAGGAAACAGAAATTACCCAAAACATACTTCTCAGCTTTGAATAAATTATCATGGTCTCCGGATTCTATTAAGTACAAAATGTCCCAAGACTGGTTCGCCATGAAAATGCCCATTTTTATGGGGCATTCAACAAAGGTTTTTGCTGCTGTATTTTCAAATATCATTACATTGTAAATTGGATGAGTAAACTGAAAAGGCAATGCATCTTCCAGTTGCTGGGCACCTAAGCAACTCCACATACACAGCATTACAAGATGGTTAATCCAGGATTTACCCATTGTGACACAGGTGATTACATAGCCAACTGAAAAAAAACAGAGCAACAGGTAGAAGGAAATACTGTAAATATGACATACATAGCACAATAATTTATCAATTCAACCCCCATGTGAAATTATTTAACCCTATAAAGCCTACTGTATCATATTTGATACGTGAATTTATAAGGCCTCTAAATTATCAACATAATCAAAACTTTGCTGAAAAATCTTTTCTACATGTCTTCTGTCATCTGATTGATAGTTTATAATTTTTTATTTTTTTGCAAGTAAATGGCATTTTAGTATAATTCTAAAAATGTCCACCTTCAGGTCTTGGTCACATGTTACTAGCCTATTTTTTTATAAATGTCATTTTTGTTTTATTTTTAGATGTAAATTATTTTATTAAAATATTAGATATTTAAATATTTTAAGATACATACGGACTGATGCAGCTTAGGTTTACTTGATTATCCACACGTGTTTTTGAAATATCAAGTTAAAATGTGACTGTGAGTGTGAAATATGATACTTCTGGCATTTGAGGAAAGTTTGTGTGGGCCAAACGTAGGCCAATTTTACTACGAGGATTTTCGTGATAATTCTGGCATTTAAACGGCTCCTCAATGCCTCAAGTGGCTCAAGTTGCTCGCCGCACACATCCTCAGCTCTTGCAGTTGCCTACATCATTCAGGTATTTGTTTACATACTATTTTCAGAAATAGGCTAATGTTATTGGACATTCTTTTTATTTGCGTAGTTTATGCTTTTCTTTTGATGTCAATACTTCTTAACATAAGCGTTAAACTAATCTAGCAGTCATTTAATAATAATAATAAAAAAAACATTTAAGTTCAAATGAATAGCCTATTTGATTTCGTATTTATTTGTTTGTTTGGTAGTGTAATAAGAACGATAATGTAGGTCAGCGCAGAACTAACACGTGTGTTTTGCGATAACGACTTGATGACAGAAATAGTCTATCCCATATAATTATTTGATTAATGAGATAGGCTAGCCTAAATATTAGCTAAATAAAATGACAAAAATGTAGCCTACTGGTATTAAACTGGTAGTTAATTAATTGTATTTTATTTGAAAGTTAATGTGGTGATTTGAACGTGTACAAGACTTTGTAAAGTTTTTGATTAACTGCAAGCACATCGACAGTTCCGACTGAAAGATTCAGTTCTCAACTTTGTCCTTATTGCCGACCCAAGCTCATGTTAATGTAAGAAATGCACGCGTCTTATTAAGGCTATAGGCTACAGCCTAGTAATGATAATCTTGGTAGGAAACAGATAGACTATTTATCGCGAGAGCAGATGAAGTTATGGAACTATTCTTTCAAGAAATTGATTTACCTTTATTATTATTTGTGAATAAAAGTGCATAGCTGTTACTTACCATCGCTGCAAAAGAATATTCGTGTAAATTAAGAAGCAATCCACACATAGGCTATATTTCCCAAATAAAAATGCGGTTTAAAATCCACATGAGCCGGAGCAGTGCCTCACAGCTCACACACACTGATGCTGGATTATTACTGCTCCTCCGAGGACAGTTCCGTCTCGATCAGCCTCGATGATGTCATCAGTGTCAGAAGTAAGTGGGCTACTACAGAATAGTTACAGCTATATTTTTCTGGACGGGTCAAGAAAACCAAAACCATCTTTAATCTTTGGCTCCAAAGAGACCTTTCCCTTTATGGGAGGGTTCTTTTGTCCAAAGCAGAAGGATATCTCGTTTTGTATATCCTTCTCTTTCTCTTTTTGTCAATGACTCTACCGCTAAAGGAATTAACAAAATTTTTCTTGACTTCATATGGAAAAACAAACCTCATAAGCTAAAAAAAACAGTCCTTTCAAATTGTCGAAAAAAAGGTGGACTTGAAGTGTTAGATTTTAGTGATACAGTGAACACCTTTAGGATAAATTGGATCAAAAAATGCTTAACAAATCCCAATTCTATATGGTTTTTTATCCCGAATCATATCTTTACCAAAATTGGTGGCCTCCCCTTTATATTGAAATGTAACTACTTGCCGAACAGATTTGCACTTTCTAAATTTCATCAGCAGGCCCTTCTTGCTTGGAAGTTATGCTACACCCACAATTTTTCACCTCATAAAACCTTTCTATAGAACAACTCTAATATAAGGATTAGGAATAAATCTGTTTTTCTCTCTACATGGTTTAACAGAAATATAATTGGTATTCTCTCAATTTTTGATAAATCTGGTAATTTCTTATCTTATGAAGAATTTATGTCTGTTCATAATTTCCCTTTACCATTTAAAGAATATAATGCAGTGCTTAAAGCAATTCCTTCTGGTCTAAGTCATCTTGTTAAATGTCATCTAACCTTTAGTAAGAGTGTCACCAAAGAACCTGATTTGATCTTAGATGGTATAAATATACTTAGTAAGAAATGTAATAATAAGCATATTCGACATATTTTTCAGAGTAAAAAATATAATGTTGCTAAAGGCAAATTTTATTGGGCCTCTTTTATTGAACGTATAGACTGGAAGGAAGCCTGGTTGTTACCTCATAAGTATTGTATTTCAAATAAGATTAAGGAAGTTCATTTCAAGATCTTACATAAAATATACCCAGTGAATGATACTGTTGCAAAATATATGGATGTTGACAGTTCTTGCTCATTTTGTGGGAATAAGGATGAAACGCTTATCCATTTATTTTTCCAATGTGAAAAAAACGAAAACTTCTGGAATAGGTTATATCTTCATATTGGCAAGCACCTTGATTCTTCCAAATCCTTTCAATTAAAGGATATAATTTGTTACTATAAAGAAGATAAAGCTAGTACTTCAATTAGTTACATTGTTAATTTTTTTTGGGAAAAATTTTTATTCACAAGCAAAAATTCTCTAAATCGCAGCCTACTTTTCCACATTTCTTAATCGAAATTGATACATCTCTGAAGTCTCTAAGGTTGATTAAAAACAAGAAAAGTGACAGATTCTTGAAATATTATGATGATATTTTTAATAATACCACTGATGCATAATGTTTCCTCTGTGTATGTCTTTTATTTTATTTATTTATTATTTATTATTATTTTTATTTATTTTTATATATGTGAAGCTTTATATATACTTGATATAATTTGATTCATGTAGAAGTTCTGTGTTCTGTGCTTTATGCCTGCTTGTTATTTGATACATATTCAATAAAAAAAAAAAAAAAAAAAAAAAAAATACTACAGAATAGTTTGTGCGTGATCTGTTAGAAAAATATTTAAGTCAAACATCAACAAGATTGTGATAATTCAACTACATGATGATAATTGTATGATGCTACGAATAGCCTAAGTGGAATTAAATATTTCATAGTCATTTTGGACCACAGGGTATTTTCACCCTAATACTGTAGATGGGTGTGGTCATACTAATATGACTATAAATGAAAAATAAGAAGTTTTTATATGACAAATCTTTCTGATTTATTTTAAGTACAATGCATATGCTGAAATACACATTGCTTTAAATCAGTGCTGCTAAAATTAAGCCATGCTGTGTTTATTGAACGGTTGCTGTTTGTTTTGGGAAATAGATTGTAGTTCAAATGGCATTAAAGAGCATTCAAAGGAAATGGTTCACAAAGGAAATAAAATGGGGAAAAGGCTAATTGCACTTTCCGAATATCTCGCACACCATCTCTTCCATCAAATCCAGCCTATGGGAATCAGTCTGTGTTGAGAGTTATTTTGCAAGAAACACCAAAACACCTCGATATGCATCAGAATATTACTCAATAAAGTCCAGTTATTGTGCATTAAAAGTAACTTGCCAACTGCATGGTAACATGCTCTATTTATAGATCTAGCAATAACTAAACTTAAACAAGCTAGACTTGCATACCTAAAAGAACAGTTTGAATTTGTTGGACATTTTATTCACAAAATTGGTTATCCTCTCAGACTGGTGTAGTTTTTAAGATCCATTCAATAAACCACTGCCAGATTTTCTCCTTAATGAAAAACAACAGAATGCAAACCCTGCATAGTTTCAATTTTGATTGTATTGGCACTTGCTTTGTAACAAGATGATATTCACAGCGTGGAAGCTGTAAGTGTCGTATTGATCGTTCATGAGTGGGAGGATATATATTGAATAAGCCTGTGAGCAAAACACTTTCGCTTTTTCATCTCGCTCTAACATGTTATTTGTATTCATCTCTGGCAAGAGACTACAGAGAAGCACTCTGCTGTTTTGAGACAATATGTGCTTTTGAGCATCTCTGTAATCTATATCCTCTCATGATACCGGCGATGTACAGTGCTGTTAAGTTAGACACAAAAGGAGAGATAAACACATAAAACAGAGCCCAGAGAAAACTCATATTGCATCATTGTCTTTATTTCCCTGGCAACTCAGGTTCTCTGTAACGATGCAAAGAAGTGGAATGATAGAACACGAACATCAGTAATTAAACATGGAAAACAATCTGTGCAACACTTTACATAAGAAACTCATAGAGACATATGAACATTAAGAAGTACAGCTGTATAATATTGCCAAATCTTTCCAATTTAATTCAGAAAAAAATCATTCAGTCTGTTATTCATACAGCTGCAGCAATGGTAATTTAAACTACAGTAGTCGACATTTGAAGTGTATCACAACTTTTCATCAAAGTTATACATGAATTTTGAACATTACCTGTTTTTGTCTTGGAACAACTTTGATGCACTTTTTTGATCCACTTCAAATTGACTACTGTATTTTAAAGGAACACTGCTTGTTTATCTTTTGTACATGCAGACTGATCATATGCAGAAATGACAGAATTGAAAAACAGGTGTGTTATTTAGATCAGGGGTTCCCAAACTTTTCCATTCCAGGACCCACCTAGACAAGAATAATCTATCTCAAGACCCACCAAAATGATTTTAAAGCATGAATGTGGGGTGGGATGGGAGGCATTAGATCTCTTTAGAGCAGTTTTCTCCTTGTCATAGTATGAAAGACATAAGTTTAATTGCAATACAAACTTATGGTACATTATCAAAAAAATGTAGAATTAAAATAGCAGCCTAATGGCTGTTGAAATAAAGTGAAGAATACTGAGTAGTTCTTGTCTGCTGCCTCAACTAATTTACCCAGACACGAAAAAATTAAAGATTAAGTAACCTTAATCTTAACCAAAGGTTTGATATAACAACAAATTATTTTAATTTTCTAAATTATTTTATTTGACAGTAGGCCCATGACCTAGAATTTCAATACTAATATTTATGCTGCAAGTGTTGTTAAACTCATCACGTTGTTCAGCGCAGAAAACACTTTCGTCCTCGTGTGTGTACATCTGAAATACGTTTTACATAAAAAAATTCCTTATGTGTTGGTAGGTAGCAAAATGCATGCGAGGGAATGCAAACAACGCACTCTTACGAAGACCAGGGCTGCGTTCGGAATCGCATACTCAATGAGTAGGTACTTAAAGCTCCAGTAGGTAGCTTTTGTAAACAAATATTTGTTAAAACTGTCATTATGTCCTCACAGTAGAATATGAGACAGATAATCTGTGGAAAAAATCGAGCTCCTCTGGTTCCTCCCTGTGGTCCTATTGCCATTTGCAGAAATACACCGCTCCCGGTCAGAAACAACCAATCAGAGCCAGGAGGAATATCTTAGCAGTGTCAATCACGCTCGTGTACGCGCTGATCACCCCTCTCTTGCACAGCGCGAGCGTGTACCGTCGTTCGTGACTCTCCTGTTCGAACGCGTTCATCCAAATGAACGAATCTTTTTTCCGAGTCATTTCGTTCATTCAACGAACGAAATGACTCGCAAAAAAGATTCGTTCATTTCGAACGAGTCTTTTTCGGAGTCATTTCGTTCATTCAACGAACTAAATGATTCGAAAAAAGATTTGTTCATTTTGATGAACGAGTTCAAACAGGAGAGTCAGGAACGTGCATCACAGAACAGAGCAAGGCGAGCATTTGTGCTTATAAAACTTAAAGTTTTTTATTTATTTTTGAAATGACCGATCGTTTCGCTAGATAAGACCCTTATTCATCGTCTGGTATCGTTTAAAGCCCTTTGAAGCTGCACTGAAACTGTCATTTGGTCCTTGAAACGTTTGTGTCCTATTGAAGTCCATTATATGGAGAAAAAGCCTGGAATGTTTTCATCAAAAACCTTAATTTCTTTTCGACTGAAGAAAGAAAGACATGGACATCTTGGATGACATGGGGGTGAGTAAATTATCAGCAAAAGTTTTTTTAAAAGTGAACTAATCCTTTAACGTTATCTTACTAGCTATTTATAACTTATAGAAAGAGTGCAACGTTATAAAGTTACATGTATTGCAAAATTCATAATGATTTGAGGACCAAGTTTGTAGTCAAAGTATGGGCAGGCCATAGTCAATGTAAAGCATATCGTTGATGTTTCGTCCCTATTAGTGAATGTTCCATAACTGTTTATAATCTGCCGTCATCAGTGGTCCTGTTTACTAGCCTGCGCGTTCACGGCAGGCTCCGCTGTGGGGGAGGAGCTGTGGAGGGAGGGCTGTAGCGCAGCAGAGAGCAAGGGGGTTGGACCTGGAAGTTGTGCTTGTTCAAATTTTCAGGCTAAGTCAACATTTTCTCAAAACTCCCTACTGCAACTTTAATTTCAGTGAGTACTTACTTAACGAGCGCTAAAAGAGTAGGTACTTTATAGCCAAATCTCGTTGAGTATGAAATGCGTTCCGGACATCATCCGCCATGTTGACGTTATCATGTGACCTACGACGCGTTATCACAAGCGCAACAACTTAAAAGATGAACGACACGTTTAATTCATCTATCTGTATAATCATCTATCAATATCTTGATATTTATGAAACTTGCTCATTTTGTGGTATTGTTGAAGAAACAGCTGCCAATTTATTTTGTGAATACATTTAGGGTTGCTTTAAGTTGTTATATTTTAAACCCTACTAATGTGACCAACAGTTTTATCCTTATGACGATATTTTTTTTTAAGAAACCCCAAAATCGTCATCTCTTGAATATGTTGTTAATTTCTTTATTTTATACCCATAACGTTTCTCCTTTAAGTTTTCCTCTTTTCTTGATGAATTTACCTCTCGTTTCATCCCTCAGACTTATAACATCAAAACAATTTTTAATGTATTATGAAGAGCTATTTAAAGATATTTAGCCTTGTTGTTGTTATTTTTTCCTGTGTATAAATATCATATTATGATGTACACAAACCAATGATCTTTGTTTTCTGTTTTGTCATTATGATTGTTCATTGTTAGATACAACTATGGTATCTTTCCATGATCTTTATGTAATAAGTTTATAAGTTTAAATTATATGAGCGACAGATGCACTAACACTTCATGACATCAGTAACTCGACAGCACAACCTAGAACAGTTTTCCTCGGCGTTTGTAATGTCTGCACAAGGAGACGTGCAGCTGCTCGGAGATCTCTCCTTTGGAGAAAACTGTTGACTTTATACTAGGAAATTGTAAGTATCGCTCCTCAGAATGAATTGCATTGTTAGCCCACCCAAAACTTAAACAAAATAATATCAAATGCTGACCAATACTTAATTATAGGCCTACTACTTTTTTATATACTAAAAGTTATATAACTTAATAAAACAAGCAAAATATATTTTTTGTCATATGATTTATTCGTGAATACACGCGTGAACATCTCAACTGTCAGTCAAGCAATGAATTAATGCATACATTAAATAATTATATTTTATATACTGACAACAATCGAAACATGTATAAATGAGTAAAAGAACATATAAAAGTAACCATCACACAATAAACAAATGCATATACAATTCAACAACACATGAAACAAAGCTTTATTCAAACAAGCATGTATTTACAGGCGCTGAAGCCCACATCCTACTGCCATCTCAACACAGCGGTTCCCATTCTGCGGCTTTACTCTGATGAATTCACCAGAGGTGACCGTGTCTTCGTGCCGGAGCTTGTTGCTGCGCTGCGCTTCACAATCTGAGGCGATAAGGACAGATGGAGGGACACATATGGCACCGTTTCCAGGATTCAGCTCTGGGCTCCTCATCCTCAGTGCTCACACCAGTCTGAATAAAAACATGTTTTGTTACTTTATAGATTTGTTTATTTACAGCACATTTGTCTAATGTCAACAGTGTTGACAACAGTGAATTAACGTTATCTTATAATAATGCCACACATACATCCAGTGTTGGGCAAGTTACTTTTAAAAAGTAATTAGTTACAGTTACTAGTTACTTCTTCCAAAAAGTAACTAAATTAGTAACTCAGTTACAAATTTTAAAAGTAACTAGTTACTTATGAAAGTAACTATTGCGTTACTTTCAAGTAAAATTTAATTTTAAATGCTCAAATGTGACCCCACCTCTACCCCCCTTTAACGGAACTTAAAATACATGTGCATGTTCAATTATTTATGATAAATTTGAATATTATAATGAATTGGACACTTAATACAATACATTATTAACAGAAACATGAAACATTGTACACGCATCTAAAAAAAAATTTTTGCTGTGGGACAAAGTGAGACTAGCCTCCAATCAAACGCCATGTATGTAGATATTATGTTTATATAGTGGATCAATGCAAATAACACAATAGATGTTTTGGAAATTTTTATATTTATTGCCCCTCAACAGGCCACAACTGGGCAAAATTAAATTAAGCTTGTTAAGCTCGTCGCCATACCTGTCTCTCGTTGACTGACTGGCTTGTGTTGTTCCTTGTGTGTCCTGTCCTGCCCGACTATGCGTTATGATGGGTCGTTCGCAATTCATGAACGTTAGCCGTTAGTGATGATGGGTCGTTCGCGAATGAGCGTTGGTGATGATGGATCGACTCGTTCGCGAATGAGCTTTTGATGGGTCGTTCGCGATTCGCGAATGAGCCGACTCTAAGAGCCGGCTCTTTTAGGTGAACGTTGGGAGCTGGCTCGCATATCTGAAGAGCCGACTCTATTTTTTACAAATTTAGCCTATAGAAATTAAATAATTATGTAATAAAAATTGAAATATTATAGTCAAAGTAATTTAAAGAGCCGTTTGTGAGCCAAAAGAGCCGGCTCTTTTCAGTGAGCTGAGTCAAAAGAGCCGAATGCCCATCACTACTATGCGTGCTTTCGAACACCCGCCCAACTCTACCTCTGATTGGCTTACAATGACATTTTACTCTACCTTATAGCCAATCGTCAGCATTTTTGCGCTTGTCTCGTGCTCTGCCCACTAACCAAGGAAGAACAGTAAAAAAAGTATTTGCCTCTCGCTCAGAGATCTAGTTGGTCTGATGAAAAAAAAAACAGCTTCATCAGTTATAGTAACGCGCCGCATTTTTTGGCAGTAACGGTAACGGCGTTATTAAGATGAGAAGAGTAATCAATTAGATTACTCGTTACTGGAAAAAGTAATGCCGTTAGTAACGCCGTTATTCCCATCACTGCATACATCACTCAGATGTCTTTTTCATGTGCTCATCTGCAATATGCCAATACTTACAATATTTTCCTTTCAGATGTAAATAGACATTTTAAATAAGCGTGTTTAAGATGTATATGGTTATGTAAATCCACTTTAGATACGTTACGTGTGCTTAGAGCTCCCCTGTTAGCTAGCTATACAAAACATGTTTTTACAGCAAAATCACAACTAACTAACTACTTTACACCTTCAACATTTAAAACGTTTACTCTATAGTAGTTTAACACATAAGGAACCGCGTTTACTCACATTTGAAAACCCCCGGCATCGCTGATCTCCATAATGTTTGATAATGACGTATGCTCTCGCGTGGCCTCCTGGGATAGATGAGTACAAGCTGAAAAACACTCAAATGTCTGGGCGAAAGCAGGAGATCATCCGGGAACTTCTCGCCTACTCTTTTAGGAATACTGATGTTTCGAACGTACTGCTTCCCTCACGTACTGTTTTCGCCTACTATATAGTAGGAAAGTAGGCATATTCGAACGCACTATCGTCCAAATCTCGCGATAATTAGTACGTCAACAGGTAATTCTCGCCTACTCTTTTATGAATACTGAGGATTCGAACGTACTTTTTCGCTCGCCTACTCTTTTCGCCTACTATATAGTAGGGAAGTATGCGATTCCGAACGCAGCCCATATCTCTGAAAGACAACAGCGCTGTGTTGAACAGACGACAGATTAAGGGCCTGTTCACATATCGCGTCTTTTGCGCGCTCAAGTTCGTTATTTCAAATGTAGGCGCGCGGTATGCGCGCTCATAATGGAAGCGTCGCGGTGCGACGCGCTCGTTTTTTCCAAGCGCGTCCGCACCGCATCGAGATAAAAACATCTCAACTTTTCAGAATGCCGCAAGCGTTTTCCTTGCTGTAACGGAGAGCGCAGCTGATGGTTGCGCTTAGCAACGACAGACCCCTCCGGAGCGCAACCGCCCTAGCGCTTTGGAAAAAAGAGAACGCCGCGCGCCTAGCGTTTTCTACGCGTTTTTAGGCGCTATATGTGAACAGGCCCTAATGCGTTTTCCAAAAGCAATGTAATGCCTAAGCAGATCGTAAAACCATTGCCACCAATGGTCTCTACAATCAACTTAGCTCACGATGATTTTGGGAAACGTAGCCCAGACCCGAATCAGCCTTTCGTGACATTTGAATTCTCCGGTGCAATGCGATCTCATGCAGAATGCAGAGCAGTGATTGGAGTAAACGATGTGTGTGTGTGTGTGTGTGTGTGTGTGTGTGTGTGTGTGTGTGTGTGTGTGTGTGTGTGTCATTCATGAAACGTAAATTTTGCTGCAGCCAATAGTGACTGCGCGACCCACCTCTTCCCAATCTGCGACCCACAAATGGGTCTCGACCCACAGTTTGAAAACCCCTGATTTAGATACACTGTCCATACAAAACACACTGAGCAATTTATTAAATCAAAATACTGCAATACTTATGTAACCGGCAGAGTAGTCACTGTCTGGGTGAAGTTTGTCCTTCTACAGCTACGGTAGCCCCCTGACGTCACGGTGCCCTGCTAGCCGCTGAGTGGCTAACAATTCATTGGCGGCAAGGCCAGTTTCTATAAAACAGTTTTCACTGTCGGGCTAAGAGAGATTCCCTGTTGTTTAAATAAGTCTACAGTCTTGTTACTGTTTGTATACGTGGTTCCCTCGTGCAGCCAAGGTATGTGTAAATGTTTATATGATGTAGCAAGCTGAGCATTTAGTATTGTTTATCTAATACTGGGTTATTGGAAAATAGGTGTCATACTGATTGCCAGACACTTCCGGGTAACGTTAGTCGTGTGGTGTACTACCGAAGGTATTTTTGTGCATTTTATTTTGAGTTTTAATGTGGGAGTCATTGTTTGGACGTGATATGCATTTTAATGAGCACATTTGCACATAGGTCTTGGGCAAGGCACCCGCAGGGTAGCTGTACCGCAATTAAGACGCAACATCTAAAAGGTCAATGGTTATTGTGTTACGGGTAGAACCAGTGTGTTTGGACTAATAGCCTTCAACGCATGCAAAATGAGTCTGATTGTTTGTCCTGACGTAATGCATAATGGTCCTTAATCGAAATGTATTTAATGAAAATGTTATGTGTAATGATTGTTATGTAGGATTGTGAAGACTGGCAAAAGGGCTGTTTTTCTACGGTGTCATTTCGTATGTCGCATTCAGGTAAAAAAAAAAGGGAATAGAATGTTTGTTATCCTAAGTGACTATGATATGTGCATGTGTATATCAAGCACTAATTTTAAATGATTTTGTGTATGCAGGTAGATTGCTCCTGCTGCTTTGCCTTGCCTAAATTAAGTGTATTGATAGTTTTGCCTTTCCTTATATTTTCTTTTTTTCTTTTGTTTGGTTATGTTGCCGTGGCTTCCGCCTAGTGCTCCGTCCGACTGAAGTGGTATTGGCTGTTCCAGTAGTTTACATAGCCCCGTTAAGATTTTGCCCAGCTGTATATTCTATCCATCTTGCTAGTGATAGCAACCTCTTCATCCCTGTCCCCCTCCTCCAGAGTACTAGGGTAGCTGCTCACAGGAGAGGTTCCTGGGTCCATCTTCGCGCACTGCACCATGTATTGTATTTGTAAACTGCACCTCACAATATTGATTGAATCACTTGCTTGTGGTGGCTGTGTCTATGTGTGTGCGTTGTGTGTGTATGCATTTGACTGTAGGCACCAGAGTTCAGAGCACGGTTGGTGAACTTCACGCTTATCTCGGACAGGTAACCTACCTTAACAGCGAATCAGTATTGTTTTGTTATCTTCCTAATTTTATTGTCCCTGGTAGCAGCCAATACCAGCCCTGGTCTCTTCCTTTAGGCCAAGCCTTTTTGTTTGTATCTACTGTGCCTCTGTTATGACAGTGTGGCTCTTTTAATTATATTATTGACTAATAAAGTATTGTTGTTTTTTTGTACAGAACTCTGTCTAGTTCATCTTGGGTGTATTTCTATGAACCTGCTTGGCTTAGATTAGGTATTCAGCAGTTAACGTGCAAAGTATATCTTGGTGTGAGAGGCACCAGGTGGCGTAGTCCTGAACCTTTAAGCCTAGATCTGGTCAAAGTTTCAATAGGTCACACTTATACCATCTTTTAAACTTTACAGCAAGAATACAATACAGAATGCAATTCTGTTTAGCAGTGAAAGTGTGAATCTTGGCCAGTGAAAATAGCACTGTTGCCATCTTATGTGACAGTCCAAGATGAACAGATGAACAGCTCTGACTTCTCTCCCTTAGCTCTGGTCACAAAACCTGGAAACATAATGTTAAACAATAAATAGAATGAGTATAATACAGTGTCTACAGTATGTATATGTATATGTATAGTACTGGGTTGGACCTTCTTTTTGACATCATCTTGGTACCATCCTTTGGTCCATATTGACATAATAGCATCACGCAGTTGCTGCAGATTTGTCAGCTGCACATCCATAATGTGAATCTCCCATTCCACCACATCCCAAAGGTGCTCTATTGGATTGAGATCTGGAACTGTGGAGGTCATTTGAGTATAGTGAACTCATTGCCATGTTCAAGAAATCAGTTTTACATGATTTGAGCTTTGTGACATGGCACCTTATCCTGCTGAAAGTAGCTACTGTGCCTAACAAGGAACGTTCATTTTACGTATAACTTTTAAGTATACTTTAAGTGTAACAGTAGTAAACTTTGAGTACACAACTAGTTCCCTTTCGAGAACGTTCACTTCGTATTGCGTAGCTATAGGAAAACTCCTTTTCTCGAGAATACTGAAGCCTTTATTTTAAAACGCAGAGCTGCCTAGCTCGCTGATTGGCTGAGCTGCGGGAACTGCACGAGCCTATGGCGAAGCAGCGAGGACATTCAATCCTATCAGGATACTTCCTGCACCGTGCGCGCCAGAATGGGCGTGGCTGCTGACTATATAAGCGGCCCATTTCGCCATAGGAATCAGATTTAATCTCCTTCGCTGATTCTCCTGCAAGAAGCCTTCACTGTAGAACGAGCCAAGCAGCAGAACGAGCGACTCTGCAGAAAAGCAGCTCAGCGGACGGCGGCATCTTGTTCATTCAACTCGACACCGCCTCTTCTGATTCGCCGTTCAAAAAAAATATCCTTTACAAGCCTTCTGTGTGTGCTCGCTTCGGCAGCGCTTGCACTATAAAGAGCAAATTTCTAATCCGCATTATTTCAAATGCCGCGTCCCGACTGTGTGTCATGCAGAGCCCCTCTGCATGACTCAGACAGGCACAACGAGTGCGCTTCCTGCCTGGGATCCAGCCACGCTGAAGCTGCACTCACAAAGGGCGGCTGCTCTCACTGTTAGAGTATGCCGCTCTCCTTTCTGCGCTCGCGACTAGCCCTCTTTTCACAGGGCGACCCTGCCCCTCGCGCCCTCCGGTTTCCCACCCTCCTCGAACCGCAGAGGAAGAAACGGCAGGGCCAGAGGATGCCTGAGCGCTTAGCCAACAGGCCCCTCGTCAGCGGCAAGTGCCGTTTTTCCCAGAGGTTCACGAAGAACTCACTAAATCGTGGCACGCCCCCTACTCGGCCTCGACTTCGCAACGCTCTCAACCCTTGATGGCGCTGAGGAAAAGGGGTATGAGAAACTGCCCCCCTTGGAAGAAGCGGTGACCGCGCACCTCTGCCCGCCCACCGCTATTGGATGGAAGGCAAAGGCAGCTCACCCATCCAAACCATGCTGGACTAACTCCTCTCTCGCTGGCTGAGCCTATACTTCCACTGGTCAAGCTGCATCAGCCCTGCACACTATGGCGGTCCTCCAAGTGTTCCAGGCGAAAGTCCTCCGCTCCATGGATGAGTCTGGACCGGATCCCGAGGCCTTCAGGGACCTGCGCACCTTCCCCCAACTTGACCCTGCACGCCACGAAGATTACTGCCCAGGCGATTGGACGAAGCATGGCCAGCCTGGTTGTGTCAGAGCGCCATTCGCGGCACAGAAGTTGTCGCAGGCCATGCGAAACTTACTACCAAAGCGTTCCAGTTCGGGCCGCCCCAAGAAAGCGCCAACCCCTCAGCCTGCTAAGCCAGCGCCGCCAGTTTCTCAGTCCCGCCCAGTGGCTGAAACCCATCGACACCCACAGCCAGCTAAGCACTTCCAGTTCCCGGAACGTCAGGGGCCCCGACCCAAAGTTGTGTTGGACCCTGAGCCTGCCTAGGTCCAAGTCCAAGGTCAGGAGGGAAAAGGAAGGGGTTAAGTCTCGCTGCGGCCGGACCACCCCTGAAGAAAGCTCACGTGTTTCTCCCAGCCCCATTTTTAGTTCAGGCGATTGGAGATGTTCAAGTTACAGACAACAGGCCCGTCACAGTTTACGCACCCATGCAAACAAACACAGTTTTAACAGCGACCCAAATAAAACACAAAAAGAGCATTTTACTTTCTCACCAAAACACATGGGTGGCCGGGTCCCCGATACACGACGGCCCGCCCCCAGACTTTATTCAACCCCTAGTCACTCGGGCCAAGGCCTGGGAAACCATCCCTGATGTGTCTAAATGGGTACTGAATATAATAAAACGAGGTTATTCGCTTGCAAACCTCCGTGCTTTCATGCTGTGGTCGAGACATCGGTAAGGACCAACGTGGCTCACGTCCTTCGCACCAAAATGTCAAATCTTCTAGCGAAGGGAGCTGTCGAGACAGTTCCCCCTTTCTATAAGCGAGTCAGGCTTCTACAGCCGTTACTTCCCGAGCCGCTGAGCCGCTGAGTGGCTAACAATTCATTGGCGGCAAGGCCAGTTTCTATAAAACAGTTTTCACTGTCGGGCTAAGAGAGATTCCCTGTTGTTTAAATAAGTCTACAGTCTTGTTACTGTTTGTATACGTGGTTCCCTCGTGCAGCCAAGGTATGTGTAAATGTTTATATGATGTAGCAAGCTGAGCATTTAGTATTGTTTATCTAATACTGGGTTATTGGAAAATAGGTGTCATACTGATTGCCAGACACTTCCGGGTAACGTTAGTCGTGTGGTGTACTACCGAAGGTATTTTTGTGCATTTTATTTTGAGTTTTAATGTGGGAGTCATTGTTTGGACGTGATATGCATTTTAATGAGCACATTTGCACATAGGTCTTGGGCAAGGCACCCGCAGGGTAGCTGTACCGCAATTAAGACGCAACATCTAAAAGGTCAATGGTTATTGTGTTACGGGTAGAACCAGTGTGTTTGGACTAATAGCCTTCAACGCATGCAAAATGAGTCTGATTGTTTGTCCTGACGTAATGCATAATGGTCCTTAATCGAAATGTATTTAATGAAAATGTTATGTGTAATGATTGTTATGTAGGATTGTGAAGACTGGCAAAAGGGCTGTTTTTCTACGGTGTCATTTCGTATGTCGCATTCAGGTAAAAAAAAAAGGGAATAGAATGTTTGTTATCCTAAGTGACTATGATATGTGCATGTGTATATCAAGCACTAATTTTAAATGATTTTGTGTATGCAGGTAGATTGCTCCTGCTGCTTTGCCTTGCCTAAATTAAGTGTATTGATAGTTTTGCCTTTCCTTATATTTTCTTTTTTTCTTTTGTTTGGTTATGTTGCCGTGGCTTCCGCCTAGTGCTCCGTCCGACTGAAGTGGTATTGGCTGTTCCAGTAGTTTACATAGCCCCGTTAAGATTTTGCCCAGCTGTATATTCTATCCATCTTGCTAGTGATAGCAACCTCTTCATCCCTGTCCCCCTCCTCCAGAGTACTAGGGTAGCTGCTCACAGGAGAGGTTCCTGGGTCCATCTTCGCGCACTGCACCATGTATTGTATTTGTAAACTGCACCTCACAATATTGATTGAATCACTTGCTTGTGGTGGCTGTGTCTATGTGTGTGCGTTGTGTGTGTATGCATTTGACTGTAGGCACCAGAGTTCAGAGCACGGTTGGTGAACTTCACGCTTATCTCGGACAGGTAACCTACCTTAACAGCGAATCAGTATTGTTTTGTTATCTTCCTAATTTTATTGTCCCTGGTAGCAGCCAATACCAGCCCTGGTCTCTTCCTTTAGGCCAAGCCTTTTTGTTTGTATCTACTGTGCCTCTGTTATGACAGTGTGGCTCTTTTAATTATATTATTGACTAATAAAGTATTGTTGTTTTTTTGTACAGAACTCTGTCTAGTTCATCTTGGGTGTATTTCTATGAACCTGCTTGGCTTAGATTAGGTATTCAGCAGTTAACGTGCAAAGTATATCTTGGTGTGAGAGGCACCAGGTGGCGTAGTCCTGAACCTTTAAGCCTAGATCTGGTCAAAGTTTCAATAGGTCACACTTATACCATCTTTTAAACTTTACAGCAAGAATACAATACAGAATGCAATTCTGTTTAGCAGTGAAAGTGTGAATCTTGGCCAGTGAAAATAGCACTGCACTGTTGCCATCTTATGTGACAGTCCAAGATGAACAGATGAACAGCTCTGACTTCTCTCCCTTAGCTCTGGTCACAAAACCTGGAAACATAATGTTAAACAATAAATAGAATGAGTATAATACAGTGTCTACAGTATGTATATGTATATGTATAGTACTGGGTTGGACCTTCTTTTTGACATCATCTTGGTACCATCCTTTGGTCCATATTGACATAATAGCATCACGCAGTTGCTGCAGATTTGTCAGCTGCACATCCATAATGTGAATCTCCCATTCCACCACATCCCAAAGGTGCTCTATTGGATTGAGATCTGGAACTGTGGAGGTCATTTGAGTATAGTGAACTCATTGCCATGTTCAAGAAATCAGTTTTACATGATTTGAGCTTTGTGACATGGCACCTTATCCTGCTGAAAGTAGCTACTGTGCCTAACAAGGAACGTTCATTTTACGTATAACTTTTAAGTATACTTTAAGTGTAACAGTAGTAAACTTTGAGTACACAACTAGTTCCCTTTCGAGAACGTTCACTTCGTATTGCGTAGCTATAGGAAAACTCCTTTTCTCGAGAATACTGAAGCCTTTATTTTAAAACGCAGAGCTGCCTAGCTCGCTGATTGGCTGAGCTGCGGGAACTGCACGAGCCTATGGCGAAGCAGCGAGGACATTCAATCCTATCAGGATACTTCCTGCACCGTGCGCGCCAGAATGGGCGTGGCTGCTGACTATATAAGCGGCCCATTTCGCCATAGGAATCAGATTTAATCTCCTTCGCTGATTCTCCTGCAAGAAGCCTTCACTGTAGAACGAGCCAAGCAGCAGAACGAGCGACTCTGCAGAAAAGCAGCTCAGCGGACGGCGGCATCTTGTTCATTCAACTCGACACCGCCTCTTCTGATTCGCCGTTCAAAAAAAATATCCTTTACAAGCCTTCTGTGTGTGCTCGCTTCGGCAGCGCTTGCACTATAAAGAGCAAATTTCTAATCCGCATTATTTCAAATGCCGCGTCCCGACTGTGTGTCATGCAGAGCCCCTCTGCATGACTCAGACAGGCACAACGAGTGCGCTTCCTGCCTGGGATCCAGCCACGCTGAAGCTGCACTCACAAAGGGCGGCTGCTCTCACTGTTAGAGTATGCCGCTCTCCTTTCTGCGCTCGCGACTAGCCCTCTTTTCACAGGGCGACCCTGCCCCTCGCGCCCTCCGGTTTCCCACCCTCCTCGAACCGCAGAGGAAGAAACGGCAGGGCCAGAGGATGCCTGAGCGCTTAGCCAACAGGCCCCTCGTCAGCGGCAAGTGCCGTTTTTCCCAGAGGTTCACGAAGAACTCACTAAATCGTGGCACGCCCCCTACTCGGCCTCGACTTCGCAACGCTCTCAACCCTTGATGGCGCTGAGGAAAAGGGGTATGAGAAACTGCCCCCCTTGGAAGAAGCGGTGACCGCGCACCTCTGCCCGCCCACCGCTATTGGATGGAAGGCAAAGGCAGCTCACCCATCCAAACCATGCTGGACTAACTCCTCTCTCGCTGGCTGAGCCTATACTTCCACTGGTCAAGCTGCATCAGCCCTGCACACTATGGCGGTCCTCCAAGTGTTCCAGGCGAAAGTCCTCCGCTCCATGGATGAGTCTGGACCGGATCCCGAGGCCTTCAGGGACCTGCGCACCTTCCCCCAACTTGACCCTGCACGCCACGAAGATTACTGCCCAGGCGATTGGACGAAGCATGGCCAGCCTGGTTGTGTCAGAGCGCCATTCGCGGCACAGAAGTTGTCGCAGGCCATGCGAAACTTACTACCAAAGCGTTCCAGTTCGGGCCGCCCCAAGAAAGCGCCAACCCCTCAGCCTGCTAAGCCAGCGCCGCCAGTTTCTCAGTCCCGCCCAGTGGCTGAAACCCATCGACACCCACAGCCAGCTAAGCACTTCCAGTTCCCGGAACGTCAGGGGCCCCGACCCAAAGTTGTGTTGGACCCTGAGCCTGCCTAGGTCCAAGTCCAAGGTCAGGAGGGAAAAGGAAGGGGTTAAGTCTCGCTGCGGCCGGACCACCCCTGAAGAAAGCTCACGTGTTTCTCCCAGCCCCATTTTTAGTTCAGGCGATTGGAGATGTTCAAGTTACAGACAACAGGCCCGTCACAGTTTACGCACCCATGCAAACAAACACAGTTTTAACAGCGACCCAAATAAAACACAAAAAGAGCATTTTACTTTCTCACCAAAACACATGGGTGGCCGGGTCCCCGATACACGACGGCCCGCCCCCAGACTTTATTCAACCCCTAGTCACTCGGGCCAAGGCCTGGGAAACCATCCCTGATGTGTCTAAATGGGTACTGAATATAATAAAACGAGGTTATTCGCTTGCAAACCTCTGTGCTTTCATGCTGTGGTCGAGACATCGGTAAGGAGCAACGTGGCTCACGTCCTTCGCACCAAAATGTCAAATCTTCTAGCGAAGGGAGCTGTCGAGACAGTTCCCCCTTTCTATAAGCGAGTCAGGCTTCTACAGCCGTTACTTACTCGTCCCGAAAAAGGATGGCGGCCTCAGGTCTATTCTAGATCTCAGACACCTGAACAAGACCCTCATAAAATGGCCATTCAGGATGCTAACAACCAAACAAATCCTCACTCAGATTCGCCCAGGGGATTGTTTTTTGTCAGTGGATTTGAAGGATGCTTACTTTCATATCCAGATAGCTCCCCATCACAGGCCATTCTTGAGATTCGCCTTCGAGGGGCAGACTTATCAATACACAGTCCTACCATCCGAACTGTCCCTGGCACCTCGTACGTTTACGAAATGCATAGACGCAGCACTCTCCCCCCCGAGATAGCAGGGAATGCGCATTTTTTTTACAACCTCAACGATTGGCTTATTCTGGCCCATTCGGAGGCTGAGTTACAAACCCACAGATCCTGGCTCCTCAGTCATCTAGAATGCCTTGGGCTCAGGATCATCTTTTACTCCAGCTAGGCCTACTGCATATACGCCCCCTTCAGCATTGGCTGAAGCCGCGAGTTCCGGCTCATGCGTGGCGATCAGGCCACCTGAACATCAAGGTGGACCACGATTGTATCAAATCCCTGGCCCCTTGGAAAGACACCAGCTGGTACTAGGGCTGGGTGATAAATCGATTTTATCGATTAACTCGAATGTGTAGTTTACGTCGACTTATTTGAATGAAAATCGTTTTTCTCTTTAATATCCGCCGACGCTCCCCTCTGGGCTCCCGTAGTTCCGAACGGGCTCAGCGTTTGCCATAGAGATTACACAAACAACATATGGCAAATGAAGAAGACCGTGGCAACACAAGCACCCCCGCGAAAAACATTTACAAACTGAATCTGCAGGGCTGCCAACTCTCATGAATTCACCTTGAGACTGGCGTTGCGGTGGCGTGGCGGCCATAGCAGGGTGGTGTGGCGGTAGGGCTGGACTATTTTGGCTAAAATCATAATCGCGATTAATCGATTACGATTACTGAACGATTTATCTCGATTACGATTATTGAACGATTATTTTAAAAAAAATGTTTCCATATATCACTGGCAAGGCTTATACTGTAATGTTCACGGTTATTTTTTCTAATGAAAGAGTGCATAATCCTATCTTTGTGATTCTAAAATAAGGAAACACACAGATAGCTTTTAATGCTTATTTATTAAATTTTTCAAACAATTGAATCAAACAAAGCATACAATGCTTGAAATAAAAACGTCTTATAAAAAATTCAAGTTTTAATGTAAAAAGAAAGTTTCCTAAAAATGTAGAAAATAAAGAACTATAAAAATAGTTCTTTAAAAATACTTTAAAACTTTAAAAATAGTTCTTTTTGTAAACAAAATAAATTATAGTAAATATTGCCATCTTAAAAGTAAAATATAACTTGGATAAAACTAAAAAACTAATCCTTTTCACATTGTGTAGCATTTGTAAATGCTTGTGTTATCGAAACCTGCTTTGTGGAGGCACTTGTTGCTGGGCGTTTGTCAGTCTCTTTCTTTTTTCGCGTGTTTCTTTGGTACAAGCGGCTCCTGTTGCTGAGTTGACTCAGTGTTTGAGTTCCCTTTCACACAGAGATTCCGGAAAATTTGACCCGGGTTCGTTTGACTTTGGTTCATTCACACTGCCAGTGGTTTTCCGGAATCAGAGAGTGCGTTCAAACACAACCAGTAAAGACACGTGACATGTCTCAGCGGCGTCTATAGTTTGCTTATGAGCTGCGATTTCTCTCTCGAGAAACCACACTTGTGCATTTTTTTTTTTCTCTGATTCGATAATAAACTAGCGCATTACGTACCGTTTCAGGCTGGCAAACGATCCCGGCTTAAGTGCCATCATTACGACACGGCATTGATTACGGCTTTTGTTCACACAGCGCGCGTTACGGGACTGAACACGGCAATGTTACTATGTCCCCAACCTGGCATCAATCCCGGGTCGTGTTTGCGTTCACACAGAAGGTGTTTGTTCTGGCAATTTCCCGGGATCAACGCGATGTGTGAAAGGGGCTCATGTTGCTTCAATGTTGCAGACTGGACGGGGCGGAGTTACGTGACTAGACACGTGGTAATATGTTTTAAGGGGAAAATACATTAACACACAGTGGGCGGAAATATTAATAGGATTAAAAAACCGAAATAACCGACATGGTAAAATTACGTCGGTTATAGGCTCTGAATTTCGGTTTCGATTATTTTTCGATTAATCATCCAGCCCTATGTGGCGGCCATAGCAGCGTTCCATGCTCCTGTGGCCGGCCAGGCTTTCGCTCAACGACCTAGTCGTGCGCTTCCTCAAAGGGGCCAGGAGGCTTAACCCGCCTCGACCTCCCTCTATACCTGTCTGGGACCTATCTACGATCCTCAGGGCCCTTAAGGGAACCCCGTTCGAGCCGCTTCAGTCGGCTGACTTACAGCCTCTTTCGCTCAAGAGCTCACTCCTGTTAGCCCTAGCATCGGTCAAGCGAGTGGGCGACTTCCAAGCGCTCTCTATGAACGCTTCCTTTCTCCAGTTCTGGCCTAACGACTCAAGTCGTTCTCGGACCAAGACATGGTTATGTACCCAAGGTGCTCTCAACTCCATTCAGAGCCCAGGTAATTTTGCTATCGGCGCTTCCCTTATTGAAAGACGATAGAGAATTAAGTCTACTCTGCCCCGTTAGGGCTTTTAGAATTTATCTGAGCGTTCTTTGTATGCTTCGGCGGCCGTACCAAAGGGATTCCGGTCACGAAGCAAAGGTTATCACGATGGATAGTGGATGCTATCTCTCTGGCATACGCCTCTATGGGCCTTCAGTATCCCATAGTGTCAGAGCTCATTCCACAAGGGGCATGGCCTCTTCATGGGCTTGGTCCAGTGGTTTACTAATTGAAGACATTTGTGTTGCGGCCGGCTGGTCTTTGCAGTCCACATTTGTAAGATTTTATAACTTGGAAGTGCCAGCACTGCAGGCACAGGTTCTTTCTATCTGAGAGGTCCTGGCCCCTGAAGAGCCCAAACGTTTGGGTATCCCTTAGTGGGCTCCGACACTGTCGGACACTCCAACACCCCATTGGACTCTGACTTTGGTTCTACTATAAGCCTCAGGCCGCACAGCCCCAGGCAATAGCTCAGAGTGAAGTCGTCAGCTAATAGCACGGCATTTCGAAATGGGGTCCTATAGAGCATAGCTACGCAATACCAAGTGAATGTTCTCAAAAGGGAACGTACTCTGTTACTAGCGTAACCTTGGTTCCCTGAGAATAAGGTTCGTGCAGTTCCCGCAGCCACCGACGCTAGTAACCAAGTACGTTTACAACTACCTTTTTTTGTTTGTATACTGCAACTATATTACAAGTGAATTTCTATGTATACTGATAGTTTACTAGTCAAATACTTGCCTTGTAGCACTTTTTTTTTTGTTGTTTATGAAAGTTCACTTTGAAGTTTACTCTACTAGTTTAGTAGTTTTATAGTGCAAATATAGGCTGCTTGTAAGCTTTCATAGTTGAACATAACATCATACTTATAGTTTACTATATATATATTTATTTTTTTTATTTTTTTTTATTTTTTTTTGCACTTTAAGTATACTATGTTCCTTTTTAGGTATTAATTTTTATACTTGAAATATAACTGTACTTTATCCATTTTAAAAACATGTTATTCTATTTTAATGCAGCCTTTTCATCAAGACTTGAATCTGGGTAAGTTTCATTTAAAAAGCAACATTTTAAACATAAAGCTGAGAAAATCTAATTTTTTGTCAAAGACTACATCCGGATCGGATTCAGAATGATGATCAAAACATACATGGAGTAGATTGAGTGCATTAACACCCCAAAGCATACAGATACTCCGAATTAGGAACATCAGTTTTCTTTATAAATCAATATTTTCAAACAGTGTGAGTTTATAAGAAAGTGTGTAAAACTATGTGTATTTCATAGGCTACTCAATCAAAAGAGGAAACACAACTACAAGCCAAGTATACTTAGAACACTTAATTATACTTTTAGGTATATCTCAATCAAAAGATTGAGTACAAGTACACTCTAAAAAAATAATTCAGTGGCTTAGTAAATGTCACAGTTATAATTAACTTTATTAATTTAATAAAATCTCTGAATATCATTAACTTGATGGTTTGAGTTGAACATACAAAATAATTGACTAAAAATCCAACAGTAATTTTGTTTAAAATTTGCAGTTATATTTAAGTTTTTCTTTTCTCTACTTAATTCAAATCAATATTATTAATATATTTAACTCACTCCTAAGAAATTGAGTAAGTTCACTCAATTAAAACAGCGTGATTGAAATGTCTGATGCCTTGCATAAAACGCACGACTTTATTCCTAAAAGATAATAAATGGAATGACTTTGGATGAAAAAATTAATGTTCTCATAACTGTGGACTGTTTGTTTATTGGCAGGTTATGCATTAGCACAGCATCCTTCGGCTATGAGTGAAATGCAGGACAGCGGACTAAAGTTCACCCGCAGAGCGAGAACCAGCGCTGATACGGTGGAACGGGATAACCGACCCGGTTGATTACACTTGAATTACTTTTTACATTTTTAGTTTTTACTTCTAATATGTTTGTTATATAAGTTTAAATGTAGGAAATGATGTATACATGTTAAAACAGTATAAAATATGCTGTATTACTGTAGGCTACTCATCGACAATAAAGGCCAATGTCATGTATAATGCTACCTGTGGTTGTGTGGAGTATTTTACAAAGGTTTACAGGAAATTAAAAGTTAATATTACTCGTACTATAAAAGTTAATATTACTCATAAATAAAAACAGTTAATATTACTCATACATTTTTTTTATGTTTTCCTCAATTTCTACTCAATTTTATTTGTTAATGTTCCAAATGCAGTTACTCAGATCTACTTAATTCTTTACTTACATTTACTTAGTTCATATGTATTTAATTGATTTCATTGCGGTAAAATTTAATCAATATTTTTAAGTGTAAAAATGTTTCACCAAAAAAATTGAGTAAATCATAGTAAAAGTTTTTAGAGTGTAAAAGGCCAAATATACATAGACCTTTCTGTCAGTATAGAGTCAAGTATATACTTGCGTGTAATTTCAAGTATTTCTGAGAAGTACATACAAAGTAGACTGAAAGTATACTTTCTTGTTAGTTTAGAAGTATACTGTAGCACACTTTTTTGTGAAGACATCCTTGGAACAGCAAAATCCCCTGTGTCTCATTAGCACCACTCAGTGTGACCATTAGTGATGATGTGACCTAAAGTTAACAAGCAGAATTACTGAAGGAAAGGGAAACAAACATTTGAAGTCACCATTGTGGTGATTGGAGTTTTCTGTAGTTGGACTCTTGGCCCTTAATTTATTAGTTTTTCTCTGGCTGCGGTATTACTGTGTTCAGAAAACACATTAACTGTGTCTTACATTCATCAACCCACATCAGTTGTGGTTAACAGAAGCTATAAAATGTTTGCTTGACGTGAACGAACCAATAAGGTTCATTCTCGTGTGTTACACAACACAGCCCGTTTGAGCTTCCGGAAGAACCATTGAGGTTCATTCTCGTTTTACTCAGCACGTTTGAGCTTCCGCAAGAGGTTTGTTCTTGTGCGTCAAGCAGATTCAGTTGAGCTTCTGATTATGTTTGCTGATCAATGTTTAAATGTGAATAAAGGCCTAAATTCAATCTGTTCATCATATAAAGTGATCGAGTTTCTTCAGAAAATTTGGACTAGACCGCTCAATTCATATAGATTAGTTGTTTTTTTTTATCTCTTTATGAACTTTTTGAAGCGTCAAAGTGTCAATGGAGGGACAGAATACTCTCAGATTTCATCAAAAAGATCTTCATTGGTGTTCCAAAGATGAATGAAAGTCTTACTGGTTTGGAACTACATGAGGGTGAGTAATTATTGACAGACTATCCCTTTAAACCCTAATGAGCTAGATATAAAATCAGTATGATTGCAGACATTCAGAAGCAGAACAATAGAAATAGTGGATATAAAAGGAATCCATCATTGACTGAATCATGACTCAACCCATTCAATAAGAAAAGAAAACCTGTGAGATGCGATCAATAGATTACACATATCTTTAAAAGAGGAAAAACTGGATCATGGCTCAGTGAATAAATGAAAGACACTTTGGCGTGGACGGAAACCATTTGTGTTGTTTTTTTATAGGTTTAAATTCGGTAGACGTTGATTTAGACAGCATGAATCATCCTCAGATTAGTCACACTCAGGGATTAATTAGTGGAATTTTCATATCGCTATAGTGAAAGCATCATACACTGCCACTTATTTCAGCATACTATCAAGCGACCACCCAGTGTGTGATATGAAATTAACTAGATGGTTTTAATTCTGAGCTTTAATATAAAATGGCATTGAGTATAGCTGTTGGGCTTTCTAGTATTTGATTTATTGTGAACTCTTGGGAGGTTAGTTGGACTCTGTGCATGGTATGTGTGGCACACCTGCACAGCACAGATTAGAGAAGATTTATCTGGGGCTTTAAAAAGAACCAGTTTGCCATTGATTTGTGGTCAATCTATCATTTAATCTGGCTGACTGCAGCTGCCATTGCTGCTACTTAGGTGAGGAAGGTGTCTCTCTTTTACCCACCCAGGAATAGGATATTTTGTATGGCCTTAGGCATCCTCCTAAATGATTCACCCTTAGAATGATTCTAAACATCTTGTCTGTTTACAGAATGTCAGTCACTGTAATGTGTTTACAACAAATGTACCTGGAATGAGATTTCTAGGATTTCAGATGTCCACAGTTGGGCAAAACCATAGACTGTAAAAAAAAATATGGACGTAGTGTCAGTGACGTCACCCGTAGGTGTATGAAAAGCATTTTTGAAGCCCAAAGTAGGCTGAGCCGGCCGTCGCCATCTTGGCAACGTGTCACTATGCGTCATTTTATGGTGTTGTGATAAACCGAAAGTGGGCAAAGAGGCGGGATTAGCTGAATTGACGTGACGGCTAACAGACAGCAGACAAACAGCTAGTAGTGACAGCAGCGGCAATCCACCTGTAACTCAAGTGGCTACGCCCTTAATTTTGCAGAACTTTATTTTTTCTGCTGTAAAGTTGGGCATTTTAACATGGGGGATTGGAATTCGGATTGACTCTCTTTTGGAGCCTGTCTCTAGCGGCCAGTCGATGAATTGCAGTTTAAGTCACTTGACTAACTTCCGTGTTGGATTCAAGAGAGTATGGAAGCTTGTTTCCGCCACAGAATGAAAAATAAAAAAGGTAATTGCGACTTTTTATCTCACAATTCTGACTTTATTTCTCAGAATTGCGAGATATAAAGTCAGAATTGCGTGAAATAAAGTCGCAATTGCGTGTTATAACGTCAGAATTGCGAGATATAAAGTCAGAATTTCGTGATATAAAGTCGCAATTGCGTGTTATAAAGTCAGAATTGCGAGATATAAAGTCAGAATTGCGCGATATAAAGTCGCAATTGCGTGTTATAAAGTCAGAATTGTGAGATATAAAGTCGCAATTGCGTGTTATAAAGTCAGAATTGCGTGATATAAAGTTGCAATTGCGTGTTATAAAGTCAGAATTGTGAGATATAAACTATTCTGAGATGAAAAAAGTCAGTCTTTTTCCCCCATTAGAATTGGACTTTATAACTCGCAATTGCGAGTTTATATCTCACAATTCTGACTTTATAACACGCAATTGCGACTTTATTTCACGCAATTCTGACTTTATATCTCGCAATACTGACTTTATAACACGCAATTGCGACTTTATTTCACGCAATTCTGACTTTATATCTTGCAATTCTGAGAAATAAAGTCAGAATTGCGAGATGTAAACTCACAATTGTGAGAAAAAAAGTCAGAATTGTGAGATAAAAAGTCGCAATTATTATTTATTTATTTAGTGGCGGAAACAAGCTTCCATAAGAGAGAGACCTGAAGGTTGCCGCTTGGGCAAAACTTGAATCGAATTGCCCACAACAAACTTTAGATTGGAAATTGGCATTTGCTGAATTTACTGAATTGCAATAAAAAATATATCCATCCATCCCTCAGTCTATCAAGCCTATAAAACCTTCAAACTTTAATTTATTTTAATTCTTTACTTCCTAAGATTCATCCTGCATATCATTCATTATGGGTGTCTTATTTAATTCTGTATTCACTGCACTACTTCTCTAATTTGTTCAACTAATATAGTGCAACTAAATAAAGCAATTAATGCACAAAACTGTGAGTCGTTGGATGCATAATGGCCAGAAAATATATATACATTGTGAATACAAGGCTGATGAGACATTAACCTCACGCATAGCATGATTTATGAGCTGTAAGTTCCTAATTCAGGGGTGTCATTGTATTACAGAAAATTAGCTTTTCAAGCTTGATTACAAAAGATGTATTTGTGTTGTGGTAATTTATCAAAAATTATTTACAGTGATGACTTTTAAGTGTAGATTAATAAGCTCTTAAATATTAAACAGATTGAGGTGACAAGGTAAAGCTGGCACTATACATTAAATCTGTGTACATAAAAGGGCAAACAGATCCAGTGAGTCAAAAATACAATGAAAGGTGAGTTAATTAAAGTCAGAATTTCAATCCATAAGCTCCTTCAAAGTGTTTTGACCAACAGCAGCCTCTTCCCCCTCCTCCCCATCAGGAAAGTTGCGTTCTCATTAACTCTCTATGTGATAAACTTGGAAATAGGTAACCATCAGGCCTGGAGAATGTACTCCATCAAACATGTCAACACAAATTTGTCCTTGAACAGGTCTATTAGTCATGCACAATTTAACAAGCAACTGTGGGGATCTGTTAAGTAATCACATCACAAGACATTCCCCTCGACCTCCAGCTCTTCACTCACAGCTGTTACGCCAACTGAACAATCTTCTAGTGCACACAGTCCTTACTAATCACTCGCTACAAATCACTCATCTTATTGAATTGTAGATGAATTACTGCACTTGGACAAAGGAGAAAGGAGACTCTTTGCAATGCTTGTGTACACTGTGAAAATGAATGTTAGATCACGTAAGCAAATTTTATATTATTACATTATTACATTATTATTAATCATTATCTATTTTTTTGGTTCAGTGGTTTTCTGATTCATTCCCATGCATTGGGGCATGAATAATTAGTATGGTTGCACATGTTTTATATTCATTGATGCTGATATTTATCACTTTTAGTGATATCTGGATAGTTCGTTCCTAATTATCAGTCTGCGAGAGGCTCTTTATGGTATTTTATGAGTGTCTTTTGTCTCAGTGATGAGCATTTGTGTGATGTCATTATTTTAAGACAAGCACTTTGCATATTTCTATGTTTCTATATTTCTATGTGGCAAACAATCTTGGATCAGTATGCATGGAAATCTTTCAAGACAGTTTCTAAATCTAACTTTAGATTTTAAGTAATACTAACTTGGCAGCATTTTAAATCCACTTGATACATGAACTGTATATAAAATAATGAAGCAAACTTCTTGCTCATCTTTCCCTATGATATTCGACAGGTGAGTCATGAATTACATACCCCACATAAGGAAAAGTACTATTTTTGTCTCTTAAAAAGTAATAATTGAAAAGCTTTGTATAGCCTTTGTGCTCCGGTTGAGGAATACCAATAGTTCAGTGCATTTGGAGTCACTGAAACTCTCGATTCAGCTGCTGACTTCTGGACTCCAGTGGTGAATGCCCCAGCTGCTATGCCAAATGGAGACTCAATCACACGGGCACTGGGGCTTAACCTGCGGTTTTCTCTATTTCCACAGCCTTGCCCTATCTGCCGTCTATACGACCCGACTCTTGCCGAAAGCTATTCATCACCCTGTCACCTGCTACAGTCTAACCCGCTGCCAAACTGAGCCATTCCTAATGGACCATCATATTCGCCTGACTTCGTTCCATTTAGCATGGAGCACAACTCTGCAAGGGCTCAGTCAGAGATGATATGCTGCATAAAGATGGATTTGTGGGCTCAGCCATGCCTCCCCTCGGTTGTATCTACTCAGCACTAAGATGACAGTATATACATGATTTGAGTGGAATGTGAATAAAATTGAATGGAGCAGGTTATTTTTTATTCTGTTATGGTGAAAGAAATGCAAGTTTCATAATAATCAAGATGATTTATAGGCAAGCATGCAAAAAAAAAAACAATACATTTAGCATCTAAAGGAGTGTGGACTGCAGAAACATGTTTGCAGGTTTAGATTATATTTTTCAAATAAATTTGTTTTGTTGATTTCTACATATTTTCATGATGGATTTTATGCGTGTTTTAATCCATTGCATTGCACTACAATGTATATTATAGCTCTCTGGAATACTTGATTCTGATTGATCAATCACAGCATTCAGCAGTCAAATATTTTTATAGTGACCAGTGAAACTTTATATTTTATAGTTTTTCTTGACAGCCTCTGGTTAACTAATTCTGAAAGTGATCGTTGGCCCTATAGGAAAATGTACATATTTACCCTTTATTCAAATATTATTAAAAAAAATGTAAAAAATAAAGATTATTTATCCATATTGTGTACTTGTGCTTGCATGGAGTCAATTGTTTAGACATAATTTTTGGCCAGGCTGCACAGAAAAGAAATTATGAACACATGCAAAAACATGAGAGAACTAACAATGTTGTAGTCAATGTTTTTTCCTGTAAGCTTTTTGTTTTTCTATGCAATTCTTTTTTCATAGTAAAAGGAAATATTAAATATTAACTGAAGATTAATACCCTAACCAAGCTTAGTGATTTGATCCTCCCTTATATTTAAAATAAAACAAATATCCACTCCGGACATCTTTTTTGGCCACTACTTTTTTACATTGACGGAGCAAAAACCTACAAAAGAGCTGGCAGTACTGTGGCTAAAATGTAAGTTACTCGACATTAACTTCTTGTTTATTGACCTTTAAATCAAAATCACATTCGCAATTTGTGATTTTTTCCAAATATTAGCAGAGCTGCTAATATTTGCTGTCAGATCTAAACTGACCTGACTCTACTTTTGTGTTTGGGGAATGATTAATAGGATAGTGGTTTCATTTGTGGCTGACAGATTGATCCAAGTATAAGTGACAAGGAGAAAGAAAAACAAATCTATTGTGATGTAATTATTGTAGTATTGTTAATAAAATATTCAATTCGTTATAAGATTCAGTGACCACCAGTATTGCTACAAGAACGTGGCCTTAAAAAGTGGGAGAGTTTCTCCTACAGTCTTTCCGACACTCTCCCAGAGGACAAGTTCTGTCAGCTGTGTCTTTTATCTTTTCTCTCTTTTAGGACTTTGAGATATGGAGCATTTTCATGTATTTTTCATCAGAAGAGACTGATGCAACGCTTCAACATGGTAGTATGGTATGGTGATAATTTGAAAAATTCTGGGTGATGTTTTAGCTGTTGTTGTTTTTAAGTGACTCATCTATTCTCTCCAGTTGTCAGGGACTCTTGTCAGGCAGTTTAAATTAACAAATTATGTTATCTTTTGAAGTGTTGACTCTAATGAATGATTTTATACAAATACAGAAGTTGAGATTCTGTAGTAGAAATATGACTGACATTAGCTGATGTATTTGTAAATTTGTAAAAAGTTTTTTTGTTTTGTTTTTTAACATGTTAATATACAATTGATGTGTGATTTCATCATTCATCAGCCTTCAAATAATTCAGTGATATATTTATTGCATAATCATCCCTTTAATGTGTAATACTGATTAAAAGTGTTGCACCATGGATATTTCAAGGCTAAATCTGTTTACTTCACAAGGCTAATTTGTTTGTGTAAACCTAGCATTTCTCATTTCATCCTTGACATGAAACACAGTGCATTATGATAAGATGACAACTAATGTAAAATAATGTGTTAAGTTGATTGTGATTTCACTGCAGAAATATGCAAAAGATTTTTTCAAAAATATTCTGCATAAGCGGTTCTGCATGACCATATCCCAAATGCATGCACGGAGGCCTTTCATCTGAGGTGAAGGATCAGAATAAATAATGATGAAGACACACCATCTGTCTCTCGTGAAAGTGCTACACTCCTTCCAAACTCTAAACGCTAAATAATAAAGTGAAGTTAACAAGAACTTCCATTTACTGTATGCATCTGCCACTACACACAAACATATATGCTAGTATTTTTGTGCCCACTCACCAGTGATTCATTCAATTCATTGCGTGCTCAATTTCCACTATGCATTGTATTTTATCAAAAGGTGATTTTGTGCACTTTACTTTTTTGTATGTTTTTTTCTTTCCATACTCAGCAGAGGAAACTGGAAATCGGCAGGGGAGAACTGTAGCTTTGATCAGATGCTTTGTTGAAAAGAAGCCTTGATTTCTAATGCAACTCAGGTATAACTGCACAAATGCAAAATGAACAAATAACTCATCAGAATTTATCTATATTTTCTAATGATGCATCAAGATGTTGTTTTGAGAGTTCTATGGCAGGGGAAGGGAACTTTCTACTGTCAAGAGACTTCATCACACCATCTGTAAGGGAGTTGTGTTTTTTTTTAGTGTGTGTAGGATCATCATTGCAAAGAGCTGTTTGATGACCGCATGATATTTTTATTTGTTTATGGATCACCGGTCACCTGGTATTAAAGTGTTAATCTATTCTAGAGGAATTAATCATGCATTAATCACTTCCGGACAATGCCACTGGGAGTATCCTCGCTCTAGTGCTTTATTTAAATGTGGTGTCTCTCCATTTAGGTCTAAAAATACGCAATCAAACCTCAAATAATGATTGCTTTAGTTCATTTAATGTGGTCTTTTTTTTTTCTTTTTTGCTTGTTTGTTTAAAAGTTCTTCCAAATTAGTGCCTCCAAAAGTTATCTTATAGCCCTATTTGGTCTAGTTTTCTGAACAACATGTGAGTTTAAATTCTTATCACCCCACATCTGTGATTCTCTTACGAGAGGTTCTCTCGTATTGCGTAAGCTAGCTTACGCTACGGGAAAGATTCATCTTTGCTGAGAGTTTGAAGCCAAAAATTATTTCATAATTTGTATCCATTGACAACGCAGTTCCTCTGCGGCAGACCTAGAGCGGGCTAGCTAGCAGCTCATTGGTTCGCTCAGAGAGAACTGCTTAAGCCTATGGGAAAGCGGGGCTGAACCCGCTACCAATGGGAAGCGCCCGCGCACTCACTGCATCATAGCCCGCCAGAGTGGGCGTGGCTATGGTGTATAAAACAGTCTCTCCCAGGCTTATATGTTGATTCATTTCATCTTCAGCAAGCTACACGCTTCTGCTGTTTTCTGAGAAGAGGAAAGCCATCGCCGTCGAGAAGGCATCACTCTAGCGAGCTCACGGACCCTGAAGAAGCCGGCCGTCTTCGCCACCTTCAGCCGCCCTGCAAGCTAGTGCCATCCGACGACTGTATCCTTCTCTGTTTTAAAAGAGCTGAGCGTCTTTTTAAAGATGTCTCGAATTTCCTGCGGCTCTTGCCGCGCTCCTCTCGAGGACGGAGACCGCCATATTGTCTGCGCTCTCTGCCTGGGACTCGAGCACGCAGAACTCGCCCTCGCGGATGGAGGTTCCGACTTCTGTGAAAGCCTGCCATTGTCGTCCCTGCGGGCACGACTCCTAGCGGCTCAAACCGCTCCCGCGCCGCCTCTCTCTTCGCCGCGTAAGAAGAAACGCCGCGCCCAGAGGCCGCCGGAGCCCCCTGCGGAAACATGCGGGCCGCCGCCGCCGCCGCTTCCCGCTTCCCGCTCTCCCTACCCGCCCCAGCCGGACTTACAGCTGCCGCCGAGTGGCCACTCTGTCGCTTCCGAGGACGCCGCGGAGGAGAAGGACTCATGTTCACTGCTCGCTTCAGACAGTGAAGACTGGTCATCTCTCGGTTCCACGAGAGAGTCAGCGGGGACTCGCGCTGGCATAGAGGAAGAACTAATGCGCCTCCTCTCACAGGCCGTTGAACGCCTCGGTCTCGAGTGGGCTCCTCCACCCGAGCAGCCCCCGAACCGGATGGACGGCAGCTTCTTTCACCGGCGCTCGACTCCCGCATGCAACCGGGCCGCCCCATTTCTGCCTGAACTTCACGCAGAACTGACGAAGTCCTGGAATGCTCCACTTTCGGCTAGAAACCGCTCCGACATTTCCGCCTCGCTGCGCTCAGTGGACGGAGCCGCTGAAAAGGGCTACTCTTCCATGCCACCTGTCGAGGACTTGGTCGCCGCACACCTCTGCCCGCCCTCTGCTAGATGGCGTTCTTCTCCCACGCTTCCTTCGAAAGCTTGCAGAGCGACCTCGAGTTTTCACGCTTGCGCTTATGCCGCCGCTGGTCAAGCCGCCGCAGCGCTTCACTCTATGTCTGTCCTCCAAGTACTACAGAGCGATATTCTCCGTGAATGGGCTGAGAGCGGTAGGAACCCCTCCCCCGCTGTCACGGATCTAAGAAGTGCTACGGACCTCGCCCTTCGCGCCACTAAAGCCGCTGCACAAGCTCTGGGGAGATGCATGGCTAGTCTGTGTGTAGCTGAAAGACATTTATGGCTAACACTCGCGGACATGGGAGATTCCGAGCGCGCCGCGTTTCTTAACGCGCCTCTCTCCCCGACGGGTCTTTTTGGATCTGCTGTCACGGGAATTGTTGATCGCTTTTCCGAAGTCCAGAAAGCTACCCAGGCCATGAACTTGTTTCTGCCTCGCCGCGCTAGCTCTTCCGCAGGCCGCTCTCGTGAGCCTCCTGTCAGAGCCCCACCGCAGCGCCCTTCTCAGCAGACTCAAACAGCCCAGCGCAGACAGGGTGGCCGCCCTCGCTCTCGCTCTGACAGCCGCCGCAGACCGCCGCCCCCAAGGGGTCCGCGACCCAAAATCACGCTGAAGCCTGATCATCAGAAGTCTGCCTAGCAAAGTTAAGAAAACGACGGCGTTCTCCCGCTGAGGCCGGACCGCCGTCAAAGCTTCGCCCTCTGCCAGTCCCCGTTGTTTCGCCGACTGCTCTGCCGTGCAAAGGCAAAAGACCGTAACTTCGTTTTTGGTCGAAAATGAGTTATTTATATTTTTGGCACATTCAAGACCTCCTTTATCATGTGGATAAGTATCTTGAGTCAAATCCGTTGTTTTTTCGAGAAAATAATGGGTTGTCTTAACCGTAACTTCCAAAAGCCCATGAGAAACCAAGGCAGAACACCGTAACACCAGTTACGGCTCTTTGGCTTTGTTTTGGAACGCTCACGCTTGAGTTACGGTACTCTGCCTTTGTTTAGCAGCGCGTCAATATGAAGTTACGGTGCCAGCGTTCTATTAAATAATGCTACCTACCAGATTATACGGTGGACTGCCTTTGTTTTACTCTCCATTAAAATTTACATTATGATGTAGCCTGTGTAGCAACTTGTACAGCTGCCATCAGTCCTTGTCTTCTGATGTCCTCAGAGCTTTGTCCTGCACTAATGCGGTCAGAACATTTAGTATGAACCCGCATCGACAAACGTGCGATAACGATCGCAAAGGATATATGCAGAGATGACAGAAAAATGTTACACATGTCATAGCAGGTGAATACAACAAAGAACTAAAGCCCCGCCTCACCCAGTTCGGATACCGGACCTGGTTGAAACAATCATGCATCTAGCTGGCAGAGTGCCAAAACTTCGCAGGCGCCTTCAGCACCGCCCTTAACACGGTCGAGCCGACGCGGGACTAATATATCACAGGGAGTGATAATAATTAAGCAACAAGGGTATGTTGGTGCATACAACATAAGGAAGCAAGAAGTGTTGGTGCATACAACATCAGACTAGCTTTTACAAGCAGGTTATACATACAATCACAGCGTCCGGAATAAATCCGCGGGACGAGCGAAGTGCACAAGCACAATAATATGCCAGACAGCTGAAACCACCGCATACTGAAAAGAAGCGGAACACAGAAGGTTGTGCTATAAATGCATTAGTCGTCTAGGTAGTCCAGAACGCGCTCCCTACTGAGTCTCAAGGAGGAAAGCACTGCGTAGGCTACTTTTCGTGAACAGACGAGGAGCGTGACACCTTCGAACACGAATCTCGGTAAGCGCCTGTGAAAGTATATACGTCTTTCAGATCCACCGCTATAAACCAGTCTCCAGGTCGAATGTGCGCGAGGATCTGTTTTATCGTGATCTTTTTGAGCGCATGTTTAGCAAGTCTTATGCCACTCGGTACCACTTGAAAATACTCATTACCCCTATGGAGGTATTTTGTCATGTCTAAGGGGCTATTAGGGTGGTGATGGCGCAATAGATAAAACACATGCCTTTGGTGTGAGAGACCCGGGTTCGAATCCACTGTGAGACACCAATGTGTCCCTGAGCAAGACACTTCACCCCTAGTTGCTCCAGAGGTGTGCGACCTCTGACATATATAGCAATTGTAAGTCGCTTTGGATAAAAGCGTCAGCTAAATGAATAAATGTAAATGTATTAATTAGGGCCACCAGAATGCAACCAAAGCACAGGATAGCAATAAGTAGATGGCTATAATTGTAAATCATACAAAATAAATGCCATGATCACTAGATTTTATACAGGTGTTGCTATAATGATTTTGTTAATGGTGATCAGCAACCAAATATTGATAATGTGGAAGTTACTGCCTTTTGCCTTGGCATGACTTCTCACTTTTTGCTGACAATACAAAGGCAGAGTACAGTAACTTTAAAATAGTGGTCAAAAGTCAAGTTTGAGCTCAAGATTTTTTTATGTAGATAATTTTCATTACTTAAACATCTAATTGCCCGATTTTCAGTGTCCTACCTATAATTAATTTGGCGGGACAACTAAAAATCTTTAAAGTCATTTTTCTCAGTTCCACACTCTAGCGAGTTAAGGTCTTTTGCCTTTGTAGGGCAGTGCTGTAGTGTTTACCGCCATAAACAAGCCGGAGTCCCTACCCGCTTGCGAGCGACAAAAAGCCGTTTTTACGGCTACCCAGAAATATCTCAAAAAGAGAAAATTTGCCGGTTGTGTAGAAAATGTGCCCACAAACATGTGTTCACCCATACACACAAGCATAACATATCCCGTGTCTCTCTCAGAGCCCCTTCACATGAGACGGTCACAGCCCGCTCTAACATCAGAGAAAATAAACACGCCCATGAATTCATGCACGTGTCCCCTCTCTGCTCGCTCTGCTTCACGGCCCATAGACTCCTCTCTGAGTGCAAGTCCCGTTGCAACACACATTCTAAGCGCGCCCACACTCTGTGTTCAGCCCGCTATGTACAGCAATCAGGGCGTGATAACCACTCGGCCACTAGCCGCATGCTCCAAAGCGTGGGAAGCCATTCCAGGCATTTCCCCATGGGTGCTAAGCATTATAAAGAACGGCTATCTGTTACAGTTTCGCCGCCGCCCGCCTCGTGCACGCGCTCGGCTCGAATCCACTGTCAGCCCGCTGGCCGCCGGCACGCTTCGCTCAGAAATAGCGACGTTGCTACAAAAAGGCGCTATAGAGAGAGTCCCGCCATCTATGACCGAGTCGGGGTTTTACGGCCGTTATTTTCTGGTTCCCAAGAAAGACGGCGGCCTCAGACCGATTTTAGATCTCAGGTCTTTGAACAAAGCGCTCATGAAGAGACCATTCAAGATGCTCACTACCAGGAAACTCCTCGCGCAAGTGCGCCAGGGGGACTGGTTCATCTCTCTAGACCTGAAAGACGCCTATTTTCAGATCCAGATAAATCCCCGTCACAGGCCATTCTTACGTTTCGCCTTCGAGGGTCATGTATATCAATATGCCGTTCTCCCGTTCGGCTTATCCCTGGCGCCCCGTACATTCACGAAGTGCATGGATACGGCGCTCGCCCCCCTGCGGAGTCAGGGGCTGCGTATACTGAATTATCTGGACGACTGGCTGATTTTGGCTCAATCACAGACGGAGCTTCTGTCGCACCGCGCAGTTCTCCTCGACCATCTGAAAACACTGGGCCTCTCTGTCAACTGGACAAAGAGCTCCCTTCAACCCAGTCAATCGATTTCCTTCCTAGGAATAGATTTGAACTCGGTTTCAATGACGGCTCGCCTGTCCTCACAGCGCGCACGCAGTATTCAGCGTCTAGCCGCTTCATTTCAGATGGGCACCCGCATACCCCTGAAAACCTTTCAGAGGATGCTGGGTTACATGGCCTCAGCCTCCGCTGTGCTTCAGCTGGGCCTTCTGCACATGCGCCCGCTTCAGCTCTGGTTAAACAGCCGTGTACCCCACCACGCGTGGAACACAGGCCGCCAGCTGGTCAGGGTTACGCAGACATGTCTCACGGCACTGCAGCCATGGACAGTAGCAGAATGGTTTCGACAGGGCGTCACGATGGGGACCTTTTCCCGCCGAAAAGTCATCTCGACAGATGCATCCAACAAGGGTTGGGGTGCAGTCTGCGAGGGCTCACCGGCCTTCGGCCTCTGGTCGACTCAGGAAAGCCCCTTACACATAAACTGTCTGGAAATGCTCGCGGTCGAGAACGCGCTCTCATGCTTCCTCCCGCTCATTCGGGGACACCACGTCCTGATCCGTTCGGACAACATGGCTGTGGTCTCCTATATCAACCGTCAGGGCGGTGTCAGATCCAAGAATCTCTTTCTTCTGACGCACCGCATTTTAGTTTGGTCCCAGAGCCGCCTGCTTTCGCTCAGAGCGACGCATGTGCCGGGCCATCTGAACGACGGTCCAGACATACTATCCAGGAACATCATCTCCATAGGAGAATGGTCCCTGAACACACAGACGGTCCAAATACTGTGGCGGCTATTCGGCAGAGCAGAAGTAGACCTCTTCGCGTCAGAAGAGAACGCTCACTGCCCAATATATTTTACGAGGAGCGAGGACGCGCTAGCCCAGGAATGGCCTCGCCGCCCGCTCTATGCATTCCCTCCGATCGCTCTGTTACATCAGGTAATTCAGAGGATCAGGGACACACGCCACTCGGTGCTCCTCATAGCTCCGCGTTGGGAGAGTCAAAGCTGGGTTCCGGAGCTCACTCAGCTGTCACAGACAGCCCCGTGGCCCATCCCAGTCAGAGCAGATCTCCTCTCTCAGGCTCGCGGCACGATCTGGCACCCCCATCCACAGCGCTGGGCGCTTCATGCATGGGTGATCAACGACTATTCGTCGATTTGCCAGAGGGAGTAAGAAACACTATCATACAGGCTAGAGCACCTTCCACGAGAAGGCTCTATGCGTCTAAATGGTCTGTGTTCTCAAAGTGGTGCACCGAAAAACATCTGGACCCACGGTCATGCGAGGTACCGTCTTTGCTAACTTTCCTTCAAGAGATGCTGGACAAGGGCAGGTCCCCCTCCACTCTCAAGGTTTACGTGGCGGCCGTCGCGGCGTTCTCTGAACCCCGGCGCGCTCAGTCCCTGGGCAAAGACGAGTTAGTCATCCGCTTCCTCAGGGGAGCTAAAAGGATGAATCCTCCGCGGCCCCCGTCGGTTCCTATCTGGGATCTTTCTATAGTCCTCGAAGCTATGAAAGCACCCCCGTTCGAACCGCTCGAGTCTGTGGACCTAAAATACCTCTCGCTCAAAACCGTTTTTCTGACGGCTCTGTCCTCAGTAAAACGCGTGGGGGATCTTCACGCGCTCTCATCCAGCGCCGCGTGTCTCGAGTTTGGACCGAATGATTCAGTCGTCATTCTCAAACCTAGGCATGGCTATGTCCCGAAGGCGATTGGTACCCCTTTCAGGGCCCAGATTATTTCTCTATCGGCTCTGCCTCCATCCGATAGTGAGCGCGACGCTAATCTCCTCTGCCCGGTTCGGGCTCTGAGATTATACACTACGCGCGCTGCCGCGTTCAGACGCGCTGAGCAGCTTTTCGTGTCGTTTGGGGGGCGCACCAAAGGTCTGGCCGCCTCTAAACAGACACTGTCTAGATGGATAGTGGACGCGATCGCCTCTGCTTACGCATCAAAATGCCTGCCCTGCCCTTTGGGCATCAGGGCGCACTCCACCAGAGGCATGGCCTCATCGTGGGCATGGTCCTGTGGAGTTTCCATTCATGACATTTGTGTGGCCGCGGGATGGGCCTCCCCGTCCACTTTTGTCAGATTTTACAATTTGGAAGTTCCCGCCTTGCAGGCAAAACTGCTAGCTGTCTAAAAACCAGCTCCCTAAGAAGCTGCATCACTGGGAATCCCTCACACAACCGGTTCGCCCCTTGTGTTCCCCTAAGATGCTTATGTATACACTATGTGCCCGCTCTGCCGGCTTCATTGTACATTCACTCCACATTTCATTATTCCCCCGGTATCACCCTGGGATTCATGAGTGTTTTTCTTAGCGTGCACGGCGTTGACCAGGTGTTCCCGTAGCGTAAGCTAGCTTACGCAATACGAGAGAACCTCTCGTAAGAGAACGAATCGGTTACCTAACGTAACCTCGGTTCTCTCTAGAAGAGGGAAGGAGTATTGCGTTCCCGGCCGTGCTTGCGCTACTAGCGTTTCGCTTCACGCTGAAATAAATCAACATATAAGCCTGGGAGAGACTGTTTTATACACCATAGCCACGCCCACTCTGGCGGGCTATGATGCAGTGAGTGCGCGGGCGCTTCCCATTGGTAGCGGGTTCAGCCCCGCTCTCCCATAGGCTTAAGCAGTTCTCTCTGAGCGAACCAATGAGCTGCTAGCTAGCCCGCTCTAGGTCTGCCGCAGAGGAACTGCGTTGTCAATGGATACAAATTATGAAATAATTTTTGGCTTCAAACTCTCAGCAAAGATGAATCTTTCCCGTAGCGTAAGCTAGCTTATGCAATACTCGTTCCCTCTTCTAGAGAGAACCGAGGTTACGTTAGGTAACCGATTCGTTTTACTGATTTGTGTGGGGTTAGAATTGTAATCACATCCGATGTAGACAGTGAAGGGGAAGGGGTGGATTCTCTAATCCACTGCTGCGTCAACAAGTTCACTGATTGTAATGTGTTCAATTTGCTTTTGATGCGAGAGTCCACCCCGTGCGTTTGGTGATCATGATGCTTGCTTGGAATCTGTGAATGATCATAATTTGTGTATAATATAGTTTATCCTTATGGAAATATAAAGAAGCCTTTAACACCAACAATCTTTTGAAAAACAGGGTGTTTTCACCTCACAAAAAGCACTTTAGCTCAGTTTGAATGAAGTACCCTTAGAATACAGTTCCTTTCAGAGGAGCAAAATTTGTTTGTTCCCACCCTGAGTGTAAAGCAAAACAAATGATTGGTCGTAGCGAGAACGTGCTACGATTGGTCAGCGCAATGTTGCCATAATCTGATTGGCTTTAGGCAGTGGGTGGAGTCCACGTATTTGTGGATTTGTCTGCACATCTTGACCCTAAAAATGTTTCAAAATCCACAAATGTGTGCAGCCATCCACAAATGTACAGGAAGTGATTCACACATGAATGCCAGACAGAATTAGACATGTTTGATGCAAATCAATGCTACAATATGCAAATCTCATTTTATTTATTTGTGAAATTAATTTTTGTGAAACTCCAAACTTATATTTAAGAATGTCATTTATATAATTTGAGAGACAGAGTTAGATTTCTCAAAGGACCATTTGAGTTTTCCGAAAAACTCAACGGAAGTTGTGTGAGAAAACACAGACTTGGCAGATTCGGTCAGATTAAAATCTCAAGTAGGCCTACATCTGTGAAACACGAATTTCTCTAACCTCCTCCAGGAAAACTAGACCTAGGGTTTTAGTACGCTGGTCACAACATACCTAATTTGAAGTTCACATCACCTCTGTGTTCATGTGTCTGAATTAATGAATTTTCAGGGTTGTATTGGCACACTGGCATAATCTGTAGTCACATAATGTAGTTTAAAGCCAAAAAACAATTACATGCATGAATGACTCATAATGCGTTTATAATTCAAAATAATTTCATTACTCCCCTCCTTTTTTTACACGATTTCACACTTCATTGTGTGGTATTAAATGATAACAATGGCACACATTAAATCCAATGTCTTTTTTCTCTTAATGTAACTATTATCATTATTAATATAAGCCAATTACTACAGTGCCTCTGTTTTCTAATTCATAACAGCAGAGCTATTAATGGCAGCAGCAGCTGTTCTGTTATTTCACTGAAATCTGAAACTAAAGTAATCCATTTTTCTCATGATGTCTCTTGTCATCTGTCTGCTAATTAGGAAGGCCATTATTCATTATGCGAAACCACGTGCACTTTCACGAAAGCCATTCCAAATTATTTCCGTCTTAAGACATATGGCTTTTATTTTCTCTCCCCTCTATTCCACATATAGAGGTTCTGCTGTGGAAGCTTTCAGGAGTTATTGCCCCTTGAAATACAATACACCTATATACCCCTGCTAACTACAGTACCTGTCTGTGGAACCTCCCGACAATGACGGATGAAAGCCTCCCTATCAGAACAACTGAAGGAGCTTTCTAAGGTGCGCTTTCCAACCTGCACTGATAGACACTTTCATTAAGTCCCTGTCCTTAAGTCTTTTGTCACTGGAAGACAATGACAAAGAACCAAACTGATACAATATTCTCCTTTCTATTTCTGTGCCAGCTACTAAAACAACATATTGTACATAGCCCCCGACCACATAATATCCTGTGTAATGTCTCAAAGTAGTTAAAGATTAATGAGTCTAATATTAGTATTACTTTCATCACATCTGATGCTTTTGAGTATTGAAGTAGGCTAATCACTATTTTGATGCATTGAGATTCATTCAATGTTCTGGCTTATCTTGTGTTGAAGAGGCTTCAGTTTAATCATTGTTCCTGTGTGCACGGCCAAGGACGCCGATAAGGTTAATAACAAACTTGATGTGCTATTAGTGTCGTGTTCTCTGACAGAGCCTAATGGAAAATGAGTAGCTTAATTTATCTGAAATCATGTTGGTAATTAGGCTATTCATGACTATGAATATCTGTAATGCAATATGTTCCTAATGTTCGATTGTGTGGGTTTCTGTTGCAATTAATGAGTTTGGTAGAAGTGCATCACTCACAGAACTAAGACAGAAGCAATTACAACATGACAAGTTGAGAAATTTTCCTGTTTTTTAGACTCAGCAAGCTTTGTGTTATTGTTATATTTTCTTTTTTTCTTTCCCTTTTTGAATTTTTTTTTCTCATTTCCTTTCTTTTCTTTTTCTTAACTTACCCAAAGTCACCTTTCTTCAAAGAACCAAAAAAATATGTTTAAAAAAATATGATTCTGATTGAAAAGTTTCATATATCTAATGGCTCAGGTGCAGCCTCTTAAATCATCATATTCATGGGGTTTGAAATCAATCAAATCAAAACTGACTTATTTCCTGGTCGCATGACGATGGATCTGTACATGTTATTCTGGTAAAAACGTCTTTGAAAATTTTCATCAGAATGTAACTTGCTCTGCCTTTGAAATGACTTTCATTATTATCAACCCCTTGCCTCCAACCATCATTTATAGAGAGCACTTTTCATAATATAATTTATTTCTGATGAATAAAAACACATTTATTTATTTATTTATTTATACTTATAATAAAACAGATTTAAAATAATCCAAACTAGAGCAGCCAAAACAAAGAAACAATGTATCACTGGAAAATCGAAACCACAATCTTTATTCTCATAGTCTTTTTGCAAGATTACCTAAACTGATGGAGCAGCTTTTGAATTAAACAGAGCACGTGAAAGGTCCGTTTTTAATACATAAATTGTACCTCTTTATCTGGATGAGGAAAGAATATTGTAGACAGTGCATAATTTGTATTATTGCGATAAGTTGAGATATATAAAGTTTAGAAGTAAACAGAGAGTACTTTCTCCATTAAATTCCCAAAAAACTGTTTTGTTTTGTTTTATTGTTATTATTTATTATTTTTTCAAATAATATTTATAATAAAGATACATAGTAAAGATAAAGATTAAAAATAAATAAAGTTGGTGCCCTTTTAATAAAATTTTTTTTTGACAAAATGCAAAAATGATATTTCAGCTTCTGCTGAAAATAATGATCAATGCTGTGAACTTCATTAAATATAAGAAATTCAAAGCAGCTCTACAGAAGATATTAGTGTCATTATTCAGCTCAGTTCAGTTCAGTGTTTATTCAGTTCAATTCAATAGCTGTGTAAATTTCAACAATAATGAAATGAGTTCATTTTAACTATACAGAAGACAATATTGTCATTATTCAGTTCAATTCATTCAGTGTTGTTTCAGTTTCGTTCAATACCAACGTCAATGTTGCAAAATTCATCAATCAGCTCAATTCAGGACAATGTCGATTAAAATGTTCTCTTCTCAATAATTTCTTATCTCTTGTTTTTTAATAATAATAATATCATTATACATCATTCTATATATATATATCATAAAATATGGCTTCAACCATAACCCTTCACTGTCTACATTGGAGGGGGTGCGATTACAATTCTAACCCCATACAAATCAGTAAAATCACAGTATAGGAGAACTTTTGGAAGTACTAATTTGGAATAACTTTTAGACAAAAAGAACATTAAATGAACTAACTGAACTCAAACAATCTTCATGTGCAGCTGAGTCTATGTAGAGGCATCATTTAGCAAAGGGGATGCTATTGCTATAACACTAATTATGCTCAAAGGTTAAATCTAGCTATTCTCTCGGAGAAAAAAAGTTATCTATGTGTAGCTAACAGTTCCCTGGCAGCTCTAGTGGTATTACATGGAGTCTATGCTTCACATATCACACAATCCTGTTCTTTTTGAGTTAATGGTGCCAAACAGATGTCAGAACATTTCACCTCACTTCTTCCTTTCTCTCAGAGATGCTGTTGATAGAGGCAAAAAAGGATCTGTCAGCCTAAGAGTGTGTGACATTTGATAGATGCTTACAGAGGCTTAATTGGATCACATCAACTAGCTAGCTCACCACTTCCTGTAGCACTGCCTAGTTAACTCCCTATTGTGACATGACATTGTTCCAAAAAATCACATCTTATTACTGTTTGTAGCTGGCTTAAGCCTCAAAACAACGTCTGAGCTTGATAAAGCTTTTTACTTTAACTGGATTTAGATCCAACAAGTCCAGGTGGTTGTCTTTCTGATCTGCTTAGGATTCACAAGCCCTAGATTAGTGTTGAAGAAGATTCGTGTTTAGCCTACATTTGTAAGGAAGAAGTATTTATTTTATTTTATTTTATTTTACATACTATATCCTGACCAAATCTGCAGGAATATGATGGATGGATGGATGGATGGATATCTGTAGATAGATAGATAGATAGATAGATAGATAGATAGATGGATGGATGGATGGATGGATGGATGGATGGATGGATGGATGGATGGATGGATGGATAGATAGATAGATAGATAGATAGATAGATAGATAGATAGATAGATAGATAGATAGATAGATAGATAGATAGATAGATAGATAGATAGATTAAAATCAATCAATAAATAAAAGTTAAAAACAACAAAAGGAATGTAAAAATAAATACATAAATAATAAATACACGAAAGAAGTATTAATTCAGTAGTATAAATTCAGGATAAAATTGTATTAAAAGTGACTTATATTTGTTAATTTATTCCCTTATTTATTTCCTATTATTACATGTGTTTGTTTGTTTGTTTGTTTGTTTGTTTGTTTGTTTGTTTGTTTTGGTCCTCCATATGTTTCTACCTCAGATATAAATAAATAAAAAGTTTATTGCAACATTATGTTGCATAATTGTGACTGTATTTCTCATTATTGTGACTTTATATCACACAATGTTTTTTTTTTTATTTTTACAAGTAAGAAACAAGTTTCATAATATGTGGTCAAAATGTTTTAATTGGAACACCAAACATTTAATTTGTATTATGGGCATAAGAAACCTTGTAATTATGTGTAATCATATTTAACTTTTGAAAAAATATGCAGTTTCATTTTGAATGTCAGCACTACCCTAGTGGAAAAACCTATACCAAAATGTATTTAAACTATATTTGTTTCATACTAAGTATACTACAAACAAATTATCACATTTACTGACATTATTTGACATTGTTTGACATTGCTTGAGACTTACTGATATGATTATTATTCAATTTTATTTGAAGTACTTCTTATTGCGTAATGCACATTTCTCAATATTAAGCCTTAAAATGTGTTTAATACCACTATATAAGTAAGGAAAGTATCATCTCTGTATAATATCAGTCTGTATAAATCTGTATAAAAGTCTTTAAATGCAAGATATTTAAAGTGTACCTAAAGTAGATACTTGCAAAAGTTCCACTTTAGCACAATTAAATATCTTTAGTTGGACTTCAGCACTATTTCAAGATAACTAAAGTGCATTAAGTACTAAATTAGTTGCTCCAATTTAGCAGACCTTAAGTATACCAATTAAGTATGCCAACAGTACAATTGCAGGGTATTTATATTAAGGTACATGTAAATGTATTTACTCCAATGCTATAAAGCCATTAGCATTCAAGCTTCTGTTTGTGTATGATTTATTGCCCTGCGCCATAAATGCTTGAATTATATTCAGCTTTGACAATGAACCAGTTTACATAAAACACTTTGATCATCAGTCATGGAGAGATGTTACTTTTAGACAAATCTTTATATGGTTTTAATGGAGCAGAATGCATACAGTTATTATAGATTGTACAAATACAGATTGTGTCCTTTTATGTTCTATATTATTGTTGTAATATAAATATAGTATTTCATTTTTCATGTAAACAATGTTAGATAAAGATGTTAATGACATCAAGTAGGCCTATATGCTACATAACCTTGGCATACAGATGCACAGTATATCAAACACAAGATATGCTATCATCAATGCCAGATGAATGCTATCTGTTACTGTACACTTAACATGCAGCCTGCATTGTGCTGGTGGAGCAACGTCCTGTGAAATCAGAGTATGATGAATGCTTTTGTGCTGTTTACGCTAGTTTTACCTTTAAAAGTCTTTTGATGAAGCCACCCTATGCCCTATGTTTCAGGGCATGGCAAGTTCGAGACATTTGGAGGCCCTTGGCAAGATTTGTGTTAGATTCCCCCCTGTGCCACAGCCCTATACTAAAAAAACACTTGTAACAAATATGATTTCTAACCATTTCATTTATACAATATTTGTTATTAATCTTTATATTAATAACTAGTGGAAATACCAATAAATATACTAATGAATTTGAAATACATTTATTTTATGCTAAGTATAGTAGCCTACAATTACATTTATATATGTACTTAATATAAATACCCTGCAATTGTACTGTTGGTATACTAAATTGATATACTTAAAGTCTGCTAAATTGGAACAACTAAATGTGTAGTTAATGCACTTTAGTTATCTGGAAATAGTGCTGAGGTCCAACTAAAGATAAACTTATATTTGATTGTGCTAAAGTGAAACTATTGCAAGTATACTTTAGGTACACTTTAAATATCTTGCATTTAAAGACTAATAGTGATAGACTTACTAATATTGATATTAAAACACATTTTTAGGTTTAATGTTAAGAAATGTGCATTGTGCAATAAAGAAGTACTCCAAATAAAGTTTAACTTAATATTTATATCATTAAGCAATATGTCAGTAAATATGTTAACGGATTTATAATACTTAGTATAAAATAAATGTCTTTTAAATACATTTTGGTATAGGTTTTTCTCACTAGGGTACACTGCCCCCCTGCACAAAGTTTCACGACCTTGAGGAAACGAACAAAGTCCTGAAACCGTCTCTGCGCACTCCTGACTCTCTGAGGCCGTAGCTGCTCTTCTTGTGTTACTGTAGCAGGGCTATCTGAATGCAAAGCTTGCAGCTCAAGAACCGGTGTGGCTGCATGTTGGACTGCCAGGGGACTGGAAGTGCTCGACTAGGGTCCTGCCTCGCCTCCCGGGGTAGGCATAACTTTAGAGGAGCCCGGTGCCGAGGCTGCAGCTGCACTTCACCTGTAAAGTGCCAATCTATCTCAGAGCCCTTTATAGGCAACTAAACACAGTAAACAACTTCTCCAATTCTCTCCTGTACAGTGCCAGCCCAATCCACTGGGAGGTAGGGCACCTGCCCTTCTTTCTCTGAGGGTACACCCACACCAACTCTCCAGCTGTAATATGTTGCCCTTTAACGTTCAGGTCATAATTCTGCTTCTGCTGGGTTCCTGATTTCAACAACTGCTTCCTCACAAAATTATGAGTGCTTCCAATGAGTCCTGAAGCTTTCTAGCATACTCAGGGCCTGGTGGCACCACAAGCGCATCAGGTGGTCTCCTGAAAGTCATTTGCCAAGGAGTTGGGGCAGTTGCTCCACCTTGCCTAACCCTAACCCTAACCCTAACCCACCTACAGTAGACAAACCCAGTGTATAAAAAGTGATACAATATAAATTATCCCTAAAATCTGGGGAAATTATAGGTGAATAAAACTGATGTAGATGCACCTATAATCTTGTGTCACATCCACCAGCTTGGAGTGATACCCACCAGAGGGCACTCCTCCGGAGTCTTTCCTACTATGAACTTCAATTCCCATAATCCTTTGCCTGAACTCATTATGTGTGATTAGGTTCAGCTGTGTCTCATTATCCTGTTAAACTCAGCCTGTTTAAGCCCTGTTTCTTCATTCATTCTTTGTGAAGTCACACTGTAATTCTGAGTGCAATTGCTATGGTTTCCTGTGTCATGGTTGTTGGTTTGTTTTTTTTAGGTTGATATTCTGCTTGGTTTTCTGGATTTCTCTGTGTTTTCTGCCCGGTTGTTTATTTGTATGATCTGCCCTGTGTTTTTTTTTTTTTTTTTTTACCACACTTCTGGATTACCCTAATAAATCTGCATTTGGATCTTCAACCCAAGTCTAGGAGCATTACGTGACACCCTGGTTTTAAGTCTAAACTTGACACAAACCTTAAACTGTCCCTCAAATCTGATTGGTTAACTGGAATGTTGTTCCAATATCAACAAAGATTCACTTGGTGAAATCAGGTTCTGCAAAATGCCATGGATCGCTTTGTGTTTGTGTTGATGTAACAACCCATTTGGTGGGTGCAGACCTGACTCTGGAGATAAGTTCTATCTGGGGGCCTAATCACGGGGAAGTGTTTAATTAATTGAGGATTCTCAGCTGGCTGAGCATCCAGTCTGCTTTTATCTCCTGTTCGTGAAAGCCTCATAACTCAAACTACTCTCTGTGCTTAATTCACCTCTCTGCAGGAGGTTGTGCTTGTATTTTAAAGCTGCAGGAACCTGCATGTTTATATAATCAATGACAGAAATGCTCAGATTTTGTGATACATACAGGTGGCTGCTCATAGTTTTGGGTTTGCATTTTTGTAGACTGAAAAACAGGGTGCTAATGATTCTAATCTATGGGCTATTGCCAAATTCAAAATAAAACAAAATGAAACAAAAATAACACAAAGAATATGAATTAGGGTATGTCCAGTAGGTTACTAGGCCTATATTCAATACAATAAAAATAAACTATGCTGTCTCGTATGTTTCGGTGTGAGGAATCCTCATTCATTTTATTACTTTTGAATTTTTTTATTTTTTTTTTTGCAATTTACATGCTGAATCCCCTGTGGCATAAAAAAACAACAACATGTCAGCACAAAATGATTGCTGGGAGTTTATTCCCTGTACCCTGCCAGCGTATACTTAGGGGTTGTTATAAATCCGCTTTAGCCAAAGTTGAGAGTGTTTGTGTGAACCCTCTTTTGGTGGATTAGCAATGCTCTTTCTCTGTAATGGAAACTGAGGCGGCTGGTGCTAGCATGGTCAGTTTAGTTTGCTTACTCTTTCTTTTTCATTATAGGCTAGTGTATGTTTTTTTCCTGAGGAAGCTTTTCTTTAATGATTTCAATTTGACTTTGAAAATAAACAGTAAATCCTCATAATAGTCCTCATAATAAATCCTCATATTGCTGGCAAGGTGAGTTTATAAGTTGCTAAATGTAGTAAATAATTTTGTCCCCTTAAGAATATGTTCATGATCATCTTTTTTGTGACCAACAATATTTTTTGTCACCATACGCAGGATTATACTGCCTCCTGCTGGATATAGTTAATCATTAAAAGTGATTTATCCTAGTTATTTTAGCGCCCTCCTGTGATTATATTATATTATATTTGTTTATTTATTTATTTATCAACTCTAGAAAGGGACTTCATACAAAAAAAATTACTTAAAAATAGGTTATTTACAAGCTCTGACACGTTTTGTTTTCCTTTCAAAAAATAGTGCTGAGTAGCCAAAAATAGCAGTAGTGATAAAGAGTCTTAAACATTATGATCAAATGTGTAATTAGGTGTATGGAAACCCATTTCCACCACATAAGAAAAAAGTCCTGGTTAGGCGTAGAAAAGTGGCCTAAAATTCGATGGGTCACTTCTTGACTTTTTAACTCATAACTTAATATGTCACGACATTTTTCTCATAATTATGACTTAGTATGTAATAAAAAGTCATAATTATTATGACATAAAAATCAATATTATATCAGAAGTAGCTGCTTTCTTTTAAATGTGGCGAAAATGGGCTTAATCTTTTTTCCAACCATTGGTCAGACGCTGAAATAGCTGAAAAAACAAACAAACTTGTGATTCTTTTATGTATAGTGGTTGCTTGTTAACAGGTGTCGTGACAGCTCCCTCGTGATTCCCTCGCTGGCCAAACCACACACAACCACAGCGAACAAATCAAAACAAGTAAACTTGAACTTCCTTGTTTATCACGTGTGCCGAGGGAAGCTCAAGCCGTAGAATGGCGGGGGACTATTAGTGCTCGGGTGTACTCATAAACAAGCACAGCCAAACGAAATCAATTAAATAACAATTAATTCATGTTGCAGTTATGTTGATTAATATTTAAAATAAAAAAAACGTATTTTAACCTTGATTTAATAAAATTAAAGATGCATAACATTATTCGTGTCCCACTTAAATAATGGTACGTTCCGCCCTGAAGCTCATTTCCCGCACCTCCAGTCCTTCCGCCCGCAGTTGAATGACTGAACCTTTGGAAAACTTCGCGGACATACAATGAAGCTAACGTCGGTTCCTAATATTTTGGTTATATCTTTATTTATTTTCTCACAGTTTGTTCATGGGGTAAGAATAAATGCGGTTTCTGCACCAGAGTGATCTATACTTCATTATAAAGTTTATTAGGCTGTTTTACTACTGCTGGTGTCATGCTTCACTCATTACTAAGTTACTATATTTGCAGCTGGAGGATTGCAGACATGGAATGTTTCCACCTAAAGGACCAACGTACTGCTGTTACTCTTTTCTTATGTCCAATTATTTGTGCTCCTACATTTCATATATATTTCTTTGTGGTCTTGTCTGATTATCTGATTTGATAACATGTTCAAATTCTCTTGTCATTTATCTAGGTTTAGAGGTAATGTGAGCTGGTACACTGTAAATCTCGATTTACCCCCAAGTGAGAGATGGACCCAAGTGATCAAAAATAAAAACACAGAGGTAACCGTCTCCTGATAATGTATTACCTTTTAGGGCTCGGACCTTTGTTTCTATCAGTATTGTACATGTTTTCAAAACTGATTCTCTGTTGTCTCATGTCTGGAGGATGCAACTGTCTTGTGTGTCCTGTCTTGTTAAACAAGAGGACTGTGATTTGTTTTAAATCATTAACAACATTAAATCATCTTGATTTTCAGTTGTTCACAATGGTACAGACAATAAAAGACATCGCCAAGGACTTTTTCCATGGAAAACTTATTGATTTAGTGGACGAGGAGCTGGTAAGCAATTAAACGTATGAACGAACTCTATAAAAAAAAACTCTTTGGATACTTTGATTGTGTATACAGTACCGGTCAAAAGTTTGGAAACATTACTATTTTTAATGTTTTTAAAAGAAGTCTCTTATGTTCATCAAGCATGCATTTATTTGATTAAAAGTACAGAAAAACAGTTTTATTGTGAAATAGTATTACAATTTAAAATAATGGTTGTCTATTTTAATATACTTTAAAATATAATTTATTTCTGTGATGCAGAGCTGAATTTTCTGATCCTGAACATGATCTTTAGAAATCATTCTAATATGCTGATTTATTAGGATTCTTTAATGAATAAAAAGTTAAAAAGAACAGCATTTATTTAGAATAGGAATATTTTGTAACAATATACTCTACCATTCAAAAGTTTGGGGACAATCACTTTCTTTTTCTTTTTTTTAAGAAATTTGTACTTTTATTAAATAAGGATGCATTAAAATGATAAAAGGTGATAATTTATGCTGTTAACATTTTATTCATTAATGAACCCTGAAAAAAGTTTTACAGGTTCCAAAAAAATATTAATATTAGTAATCTTTTCTGAAGGATCATGTGACACCGAAGGCTGGAGTACTTGCTGATGAAAATTCAGCTTTGCATCACAGAAATAAATTACATTTTAAAGTATATTAAAAAAGAGAACTGTTATTTTAAATTGTAATAATATTTCACAATATTACTGTTTTTTTTTTTTGTTTTTTTTTTATCAAATAACTGCTGGCTTGATGAGCATAAGAGACTGCTATGAGCATAAGTTAGTAATGTTTCCAAACTTTTGACTGGTACTGTATTGATATTTTGTTATTTTATATATATTTTTCACTGTTTCATAGCCATTAATTGTGGACACACTTCCATACCCTTTCAATGAAGAAATTAAGGGAATAGCAGCAGTTTCTGGCATTCCTCTGGGTGAGATTTTTCTCTTTTGATTTATTTTTGTTATTCTTTACATTTTATTTTTTATATAATAATTGGGGGGACTAGATAATATACTAAACAATATAAAATCAAAGAACAACAATGGTACAATCCATCAAAACAAAGTCACTCACTAATTTAGCTAATAAAAGGGCCCCAACTTTAATCAATGATTTTATATATATTTTTTTTTATATATATACCCCTCTAGGTGAGATTACGCTGTTCAATATTTTTTATGAGGTTTTCACTGTTTGCACATCACTTGTTGCAGAAGACATTAATGGTGAGAAGATATAAATCAGTTCACATAATGTTTTTGATCAAATTAAATTACACATTTAGGTGTTTTATTGTGTATTTTCTTTCTTCTTTTTGTTCAGGAAATATTTATCATGCCCGGAATTTGGACTTTGGACTATTTATGGGGTAGGATGTGTTTATTTGCCAGATATTTGAGAACTCATTGAATTTTCTGCAGCATGCATACTCTTCAAATAAAGTCATAAGTATAGTGTTTTTTTCACAAAGGTGGGATCGACAGAATAAAACATGGACTTTAACCGAGAAGCTTAAACCTCTTGTGGTGAATGTCAATTTTGAGAGGAATAACAAAACCGTGTTTAAATCAACAAATTTTGCTGGATATGTTGGCATGCTCACTGGAGTTAGACCTGTAAGTGAATAAGCATAAAAATATGATAGTTTTGTTTATTTAAATGTAAAGCAAGTAACTGTTTTACTTGTTTAGGGTGAACTGACCCTAACAATGAATGAGCGTTTCAACTTTGATGGGGGTTATATTGGTAAGAATTTATTAAAATGATCTTGACAAACGAAATCTAAGTGTCAAGTGTATAAACAGTTCTGCTTAAATGTTAAAAGTTTGTAAACCACTAACTACAGTATACACAACAGTATTAATTTCTTCTCAATATTAGATGCATATCATGGGTGCAGCTAGATGGTTGACTGGTTCGATAACATAATGAACTCTCACAGGGATTCTGGAATGGATTTTTGGCAAGAGAGATGGAATGTGGATGGGTTTTCTTACTCGAAAAGTCCTGGAAAATGCTACAAGGTAAATTCAACAACACTAGCATAACATGAAAGCACAATTTCATTGATTTCACTGTCTTAGCCAAGAGTCACATAGTTCTAAGTCACACAGTATTATTGTAATAACAAAATAGCTTTATCAGATTACATGTATATGTATGTGTAGCTTATATTCAAAATAAAAACGGGAGAAAGATAATCAGCTGCCTATTTTTATTTTTTATTTTTGCTTGCAGTTACGAGGATGCCAAAGCCCAGCTCTCTCTGACGAAACTGTTAGCACCTGCTTACTTCATCTTGGGTGGTAACCGAACGGGACAGGGATGTGTGATAACCAGGACTAGAATAAACACGTTAGACATCTGGGAGTGAGTAAATCGTATCACATTTCTATCTGCAATGTTTAAAACTGCCCTCTGAATTTGTTGTTGGTGACGCTTAAGACTTGATATGGAGCTTGGGAGATGGTACGTCCTGGAAACGAACTATGATCACTGGGAAAAGCCTATGATCTTAGATGACCGCAGAACACCGGCAATGAAGTGCATGAATCAAACCACACAAGCGGTATGTGGCATTTTGTTTTAGAAATAATATGGCTTTGTAGTAGCAATTTAGAGTAGTTGAATTAGTTTACAAGCACTTTTAAAATTAGCTCAATTTGTTACATAATAATGGACAACAACAAATTTTTAATTTCCACAGAACATTTCTCTGTCATCAATATATGATGTTCTGTCAACAAAACCAGTTCTTAATAAGGTAAGTCTGCCTTTCAAATGAGTTAACAAAAGCCTCAAACTACACTGAACAAAATTATTAACTTTATATAGGTGTGGCATATCAAGATGCTGATTAGACAGCATAACTGCACATTTTAGAGTGCCTTCTAATGTGGCCAGCCTAAGGCACACCTGTGCAATAATCATGCTGTCTAATCAGCATCTTGATAAGAGTAAGAGAGTGTGTTTGATAACATTCTGCATCAAATGGTTAAGTGTTGTATAAAGTCATAATGAAGCCATTTTCTGTCCTGTCTTCACAGTTGACAACTTACACCTCATTAATGGAAGTGTCAACTGGAACTCTGGAGTCTTATATCAGAGACTGTCCAAATCCATGTACACCATGGTGATCTGCCATAACCTCTGAATGAGCTGAGGCGTCAGGCATATGGAATACTTTTCTTGATCTCTTATTACAGGGCCAATGTACATGTACAGGAAGGAGTGTGTAAAAAACAGTAATGGTCACAATTCTACCTCTGAACTTTCACATATCTGTTCTCATGGACACGTCTGTTATAACTTATAACTTTATATTATAACTACAATTATGACATCTTTATCACTGCAACACATTGTGAAAATCATAAATGTTTCTCTTGCATAACAAACTTTGTGTAACCACACATTTTAAATAGAAATGTTTTTGTTCTCTTCGATCTGCATGTGCATACATAAGTTAATTTCAATAAGTTGCCTTTTTCTATAAGGAAATCGATTTTTCTGAAATCCTTGGTGATGCTAAAAAGTATTTTTGTAATTTATAATTGTAGGTGTCTCTTTCTGGGATTGTGTTAAATATGTAAATTCTGGAAATGAGAATTTAATTTTTTTATTTTTTTTATTTAATATAGAAAACTGGTAATTCTATAATAAAATGTTGCTTCAATAAAGGCTAGACATCTGTCCAGCCTCATTGCTGGTTTATGTTGTATTTAAATTGAGGAATTTGCAGGATTTGATGTGTGTAATTTTATGCAGTTCAGCTATATGTTAATTATCTGTAAGTTTGTCTACCTCTGCAGCTAAAAGATTTCTTAATAACAGTGGATGTGAAATTATACTTTCAGCATTGCTCCTTTTACTCTTCATACTGTTCTATTTATTCTTGTTAGATACCTGTGACAATATACATGATTTAAATTTAACAGCATAGGGAAGGTGCCTTGCCAGGAAAAAAAAATCGCAGATTTACTTTTACTTTTGTTGTGCATATGCATATCTACCATCAGCACAAAACTAGGGTTGCCACCCGTCGCTTAAAATACGGATTCGTCCCGTATTTGTGAAATAAACAGCGCGTCCCGTTTTGAATCAATACGGGACGCAGTTTGTCCCGTATTTCCGAGTCTTAACGGATCATCCCATTGCAAAATCATTCCACCCGCATTCTGTGAAGACTCGTCCTATTCTACCCTTGATTGGGTAATACTCGCTGCCATTGTTGGTTTGATTGGTTTGTTTAATTCCATCAGGTTCAGGGCCAATCAGAGTCAGAGGAGGGCGGGTCTTTTGGCAGAGAGTTGATAGCAATGCTAGAGCTCAGAGAAATCAAAGCACCGTCTCACAGTTCTTCATACCTCAAGCATCTCCCGAATCAGATAGTGTAATGACAGGTTTTTAATCAGCTCAATAATGTTCTGATTGATTAAGTTTTCATATGCTGCCTATGCCCATTTGTTAAGAAATAATGTTACAATGTAAATGAATTATATCCATACATTATGGCATGATTTGTTTATTATGGTTAAGGTACACAGTCAGACACATGCATTTTTTAAATAAGAGAGAGATATATTTAATAATAAAAATGTGCATGTGTGAAGAAAATGACTTATGCTTAGCAAATCTAGAGAATTTCATCCTTTAATACTATATAATTAACAATAGGTCTGAATACATAAATAAATAAAGATTTTCTTACCAATAATAAAAATAGTGTTATAATTAAATTTAGAAATGTTTGTAGATTATAGGTTATTTGTGTGTGGTATCACTGTTTGGATGGTGTTACATGTTTGAAAGAAACAGCTACTCAGTGCTGCACGGAGTGACAAGAAGTACACTTAACGCCTAACATAGTCCAATACTGCACAGTACTACTGGTCTACTGATGTTTTTGATGTTCAAGATCCTTTGCTAAAGTCAAAGTTTTTTCCAATCAAATTTAGTATTTGTTTGAGTATCAACGCATTTGTTTAATTAATAGTGAATAAGTTATGGATCTGTTAATTTAATAAGTTAATAAAGTATGGTTAACATCTCACATACAACTCAGGCGAAAGGCAATTTTCTTTTGTTGTCTCATTGTCACACTTTGTTAACGTTGTTTGTGATAGAGAGTGATTGCATATATTCACACTGATTTCAATAGCAGATAGCTTATTATAATGTCCATTGGTACTGATCTTATTACTTTCCTGAAAATATGTTTTGAGTTATGATATACCACCATTGGCATACCGTCGGGCCTGTGGTCATTGTGGCCCCGAGGGCTTTGGCCCCCGCTGCGGCCTTCCGGCAGGCGTCCCTTATTTTTTGTATTGAAGGTGGCAACCCTACACAAAACATACATTATTTTTGGGTGAAACACTCCTCTCTCTATCAATGTGCTTCACACATGTTTTTCCCATTTTGACTTTATGGGTGAATCAAATCAGGTATTCGTTCCTGTGGATCAGACATTCTTTAATCATCGTTGTTCTATTTATTTTTAAATAAATATTCTCATGTTTTATATTCAATAAATATAGGCTATACACAAATAGAAGTTACACAGCATTCTGACTTTTTCATTTAAAATAACTTCTTAACTGGAGTGTCATTAATTTGTCAAAATTTTACTTGAACAAATTGAAGGTCAAACTTCCCATAATTTCTACTTTCATGGAACAGTTTTAGTGTTGTTTTTGACGTTAAATGTTTTTGGGAGCTGTTTGTAGTTATCTGCACATCTGTTTTGATCCAAAGTGACTCAGCTCAAAGTAGTGCACTTCCAACCACTGGAGATTTGGTCAGGCACCAGAACAGACCTCAGGAGCATTTGTACAAGCTGTTGAGTCTGTAGTTCTTCATTCGGGCACATTGAACTGAACACAGGATCGCTTGGTGTACGATCTTCCATCTTTAAATACGACATTAAATGAGAACATCTACGATGTCCGTTTTGTTCATCATTTGGATGCTTTTTACTCTGGATTTGTCAGACTCTGTAAGTGTCTTACAATTTATTCTGCTACTTTCTTGTGTGTTGAAATTACCTTTAGTTACAGGTAAATTAAAACGTGTTCATTTTATGGTGAATTTACAGCTGTCATTCTGTGTGTCGTGTGCATTTAGGCAGTTGACGAATGTCAAGATGAGATAGACCGTCTTCGAGCGGAGATGAAAAATTTGGAAGTTCGCCATTCAAAGCAACATCAACTTATTCAACGATTAATGAATCTCAACCAGATGAAGGAACGTTCCCTAAAAGAGGGCTCAATTTATGACATGGGAGACCGACAGTACATGGGTCAAGGCTCTATATTATTTTATTAAGATATGGTATTCACTGTCCTTGTGTAAAAATGTTGTATTTTGTTAGTAGGCTACTGTAAAGCAGTACTAACATAAATCAATTTGCCATATTCAGATTGTGCTCAGATCTTCAAAAATGGCAGCATGCAGAGTGGATTTTACATGATTAAACCACTGCTTAGTCCAACCCAGATCAGAGTGTACTGTGATATGACAGAGGGGGGTGGATGGACAGTCTTCCAGAGACGCTCAGATGGCAATCAGTCATTTGACCGGTATGGAAAAGTTCATTGTTGTGACTATGAGAAGAGATGTGCTTTTAAAAACATTAATTATTTTTTTTATTTTTTATTAGAGATTGGAATGATTACAAAACAGGATTTGGTGACATGAATGGAGAGTTCTGGTTAGGGAATGATAATCTTCATTATTTGACATCTCAAGGTGAGTAAATCTATACATCTAAAATGCATACAAACTGAGACAGGTGTAATGCGTCATGATATGCCATAATTTATCTGAATTATATTATATCAAGGAGATATGCTTGATTGAATGCTTGATTCTGATTGGCTGATGAACGTTCTAAATTGTGCAATTATTTTCCAGTAAGGTCTTTACCGGATTAGAGTTCCATATCACTTCGCCAAATGATTTCAGTTATTTCAAAGGTCCTTACAGCCTACAACTGTCAATCACTGGCTTGGCTTGATAATCCACAAAATATGCTTGTGTAATGGAGGCCAGCTAGTAAGACTAGAGGCTGCAGTCTTTAGCCTCCTTGTTAAAGTGCCTGACTCCCACGCTGGAGACCTGCACAGAACGGGGCGAGTAGGACCTGGGTGAGGGGTTACACTTGACACAGAAGAACAATGAACACACATTTAATAAACACCAGGAACTAAACAGAGATACAAACCAGCATGAAATGTTAACAAAAGAAAAAAACAGACGAAGACTGATGGTTTAAATCAGTGGTTCTCAACATCTCCTGCAGGGACCCCCTGACAGGACATGTTTTTGTTTTAACCCTGAAAAGACACACCTGATTCGATTAATTAAAGGCTCAAAGGCTTAATGTGTAGCTGACTAATTGAATCAGGTGTGCCATTTCAGGGTTAAAACAAATACATGTCCTGTCAGGGGGTCCCTGGAGGAGAGGTTGAGAAACACTGGTTTAAATAGTCCAGGAGGGTGATGGAGTGGAGGCTGAACAGGGGGAGCGATGGAGGGCCAGGCCCGTGTGGCAGAAGTAGGCCTAGAGAATAAGGCGGTGACGGCAGTTCAGGAAACCATGGAAGAGCTGACAGTTCAGGGAGCCAAGGAAGAGTTGGCGGAGCAGGAGACCTCCAAAGCGGAGCTGAAGGTGCAGGAGACCACCATGGAAAAATTCCTCAGTGGAAACTTGATGTGTGCTGGTTATGACATGCGGAGACTATGGCATGGTGGCCATGACGTGTCGAGACTCTACTACAGGATTGCAGGATTCAGCCTTATTCAGCCAGGGAAAAATGGATCTTACCCTCTGGCATCCCCAAACGCATTTGGTTAGACCCGCACGGAATATGTCCTTGAGAGTGATTTCATTAAAGTCAGTGTAACAGTGTAACACAGTTGGCATAACTTCTCTACATACTCCTCTATGGTGAGGTCGCCCTGACGAAGGCACAAGAGGGCGAACTGCTGGTCCATACCTTTTCTTTTGTATGGTCTTGTGTTCTGTCACGCACTGGCTTGAGTAATACACAAAATATGCTTGACGCAGAAGAATGATGAAAACACATTTAACAAACTCCAGGAACCAAACAGAGATACATACCAGCACGAAACATTAACACAAAACAAAAAGACTGAGGGTTTCAAGACACAAGATGACAAGGGGCTAAATGAAGGACAGGTGTAGGTGATTAGATGACATGGTAACAAACAAAGATAACTATGGAAACAAATAAGATTAAAATGGAAACAGGAACTAAAATAAAACAAATAAAAGCAAATAAATATAACAAACAATAGGATAAAAATATTTGTCTAATAATTTAACAGCCCGTCGTCAATTATTTCTTACTTTATATTATATTATATTATGTTATATTCTATTATATTCTATTATACTACATTATTTGTCTTTTAGTTTTTTCACTAAAACACCCTCTGTTATGCAGATGATTACACCCTGAGAATCAATCTGGAAGACTTTGAGGGCAACCACCGTTTTGCAGTGTACAGAAAGTTCAAATTGGATAATGAACAGGTTTTTATTCTTTTTTTATTCACCTCTAAATATTGTGATTAATGATGTGTGAATGCCCATGATGAACCAACAGGTGGCTTGTGAAGTTTCTAATAAATCAATGTTCTATTTTCATTAAGAAGAAAAAGAAGGGGTTACACAGTATCACAATTTCTATTCTTCATTTTGTGATCTAAATGGGATAGCTAACAGCTGTGTGCTGTTTAATTGGTCAACGTTTAAAATATCTCATTTGTCTTTTCAGAACCATTACCAGCTCCAGTTTGGTGTATACACAGGAAACGCAGGGGACGCTCTCTCTGGCAGTTATCATCCTGAGGTTCAGTGGTGGGCCAGCCACCAAGGAATGAAATTTAGCACACGAGACAGGGATAATGACCGCTACGACCACAATTGTGCTCAGGAGGACAAGGGTGGCTGGTGGTTTAACAGGTTTGGGTCTAATAACATTGACAGAGCTTTTCACATAACAATGACAATTACAACACAGGTCATTTTTGTGTATGTAGGGCAGTTCTTCTCAAGTTCATACTACAGTAGTAACCACAGTTCTAGTTCATCACATTTTTGTATGTTGTTTCACCTGTATTCCTCTAGATGTCACTCTGCCAATCTGAATGGATTTTACTACCGAGGACCCTACAGCGCAGTCACTGATGATGGAATAGTGTGGTACCCATGGCATGGTTGGTGGTACTCCCTCAAATCTGTCCAGATGAAGATCAGACCAGACATTTTTGAGCCTAATGTTTAACTCATGGATCTGATATCTAAACTACGAAGGCGATGAATTAGTAAATGATGGCAAATAACATTGTAGTCCATCTTAGTTGTCCAATTCTTAACTATATACATATGTAATTCAAAAAGCTCTTCTACTGCATGTAGCTCAATAAAGATTTCAACACATCCTTGCTGCATCCTTGTGTGTTCTATCATAGTATCTTTAATTTGATTCATTTGAAGAAATAAATAAACATTTAAAAATAAATCAAAAGGTTTGATTTAAAATAGTATTTCTTTAAATTATGAATAGAAAATAGAATTTAAAGCTGCAGTCCGTAGTTTTTCCTCTTTGTCACCATCTATGTTTGAAATCTGCAATTGCAGTTATTCGCGGAATTATCAACTTTACGTGGGTTTTGCCTCGGCGGATGAATTCAATGTTTTGAGGAGAATGTGCGGCTGTCAGTCACCGTGCCGGTGTGGATACTGTAATTCAGAATCACAGATTCTACTTTTCGGAAGTATGACCAACATAAGAATTTTCACCAGAAAATGTCATCTGAACAAGTAAGTAACATCCACTTTTGTTCTGACCAACTAAGGGGAAAAAAGCATTGCAGTAAATCGCGCTGATTAAATCTAACGATCGCTCATCGTATCAGTTCAAACCCTGCAATTATACTTTGGTCTCAAATTGGTCATGTTAACAACATCAGCATTGCGTGACTACATTTAATGCCCTTCCGATATTTATCCTTGTTTTCGCATGGGCCCGGTTGCAGGCTCTTTTTTTCTGTAGCCACTCCGAAGTCCGAAGTCTTTTGTATTTTACAACGGGTGAATCTCCAGTTGTCACTGGTGATTGATGTTTGAACCTTTCTGGATTCGCCATCAAATTGATAAGTTTAATTATATCAAGTGCTGTGAGAAAAGGCGATAAATCTCCACCTCCAACATCCTCACACGCAATATAGCCTACTAGCCGGGACATCTTCTTTATGTGTATAGATGTGACGTAATGACGCAAAGATATGCTCGAATTTCCCACGGAAATCCACCAGTATCACTGGAATTAAAAACATTGTTACAAGCTTACTGTTTAGAATAGGGACCGTTTAGAAGTCAAGCAGATAGTTTTGAACACTGGCTGGTTATGTACTTGCTCCAAAATTTATTTTAGATCATTTCTAACCCAAAAAAGTTACGGACTGCAGTTTTAACTGGCACAACAAAAAAATTTAACTACAAATTAGTTTAAAAAACTACAAAAGACGTTTTCTTTGTCTTCATAAATTATAGCAATATATGCCAAGGTCAAATTTAATTAATACCCAATGAATATAATTTACAGTTCTACACTAATCTCAATATATATATATATTTAGAAAACTGACAGATACGATTTTTAAATAAATAATATAATGTATTATTCTATAACATTTTTTTTAATAAAACTTTATTAGTGATTGGGTCACATTTTAAGTGAACTATAATAGCTATAATATAATAACAAAAAACTAAATGAAAAAAGTATACGACTGAATGGAAACACTTCCAATACTTTAACATAATATGAAACAGTAGAATTTTTTAGCGAGATATTTAATAGACTATAGACTAAATATTCAAACATGGTTTAGATGTGCCTAATTTTCTTTCATGTAGGCTATAGGCCTAGTGAGTGACAGTAGCTACACTGTAGCGACTCATGTCTTTCCTGCAGTGACGTCATTTAAGATGAGCGCGAGCTCACCTGAGCTCTCACCTGTACTTTGCAAGAGCTGCTGTTAACGGTAGACATATCTGTGAATTCGAGTTTAACCCCACTTGCGACGTGCGGGGTAAGTAGACAATGCTACCCAAAGAAGTTGAGCAGTCATGTAAATATGTACCTTTCTACAAACACCCTTTTGCACCATACATTTCATCCTTGATTTAGTAGCGTGAGGCATGTTTCTGCTGTTTCTCGTGTCGCGTGAGTTGTCTTCCATGGCTTTTGTTTATGTTTTTATTACACCTACTGAATGTTCATTTAGTCTGTATTGTCTGTGTACATTTATTCAAAGGGATTTTCTGCTTGTATAGCTTTACAACTTTGTTTACTCGACGTGTTATTTATAGACCGAGCTGCCAGAGATCCCAAACAGGCCTCTGATATTTCTCTGTCAGGCGCACAAGACAATTTAAAGTCAGCGATCAGGAAATAGATTGTAGCTCAGAGGGAGGTATGAGGGAGAAACATGAGCTGGGCAGGAATAAGTTAGATTTTAAGGCATCCAATAAGCTTGTTCCCCCAACATGAACCAACCTATGTTTGCCATACTCTTATGAATATTATTTAGTTCACATTGGTTTGATAAATGCACAATCAGTGCATGGTACTGTGGGACCTATGTTCTTTTCTTGTTCAGAAACATAGCTCAAAGGGCACAAGCTTTGAATTCCACTGCAGGTTTATTGTGCAGGTGGTCTTCAGGACTTCATACTGTAGGTGCAGAATTATCAGGTTATTTAAGCTTTGCTTAGAAATATATTTTATCTCAAGTAGAATGGTGCATCTGGAAAATAACAGATTTTTATTAAATGACTGTTTAGCAACCTTTCAATAAATGTATGAGAATCATGTCGATGGGTAAACATGGTTGTTACACAACCTTTTTGTTGTTTGAAGGTGGATGTTTGTGGGGAGGGTAAAAAGGGAATGTTGATGACGCATAAATGCATCTACTAAGATTTTTCTTATTTTGGAAAGTCTCATGCTCACCATGGCTACATTTACAAAATGCATTATAAACCGCAGTATTGTAAAATATTACAGTTAAAATAACTTATTTTAATATATTTTTAAATATAATTTATTCCTGGAATGTCAAAGCAAAACATTTTCCTATTATTATAAATGTTGAAAAGAGTTGTGCTGGAATTTTTTTATAAGTATTTACAGCATTTTTCCAGGATTTTTTGATGAATAGAAAGTTCAAAAGAACATGCTCTGAATCAGAAAAGATTGACTTTGTTAACTCTGTGGCGTAGTGTCCAACACTTACATTAGTCCAACACTTACATTAGTCCAACATTAGTTTCTTTTGTTAACCAAGATTATGGATTTCTACTCTGGTTTGAAAGGCCTTTTAAAGACGGATTAGTCAGAAATAGTACTGTTCCCAATGACAGGATATAATACCCCTCATGCCTTCTGTTACATAACTTAAGGAAGTCAAGGTATTGCCAAGTATTTGTCAATACAAAGAAAGTGTTGCTTTTTATAGTGAACGTATGCCATGTAATGCATCGAAGAACGGTTACTTTTATAAATGTATGACATTTAAATTTACCTAACTTGTTTATAGATGTTTGTTTTATAATTAATATTTTATATATAGTTTCACACTAAAAAATGCTGGGTTTTTTCAATCCATGTTTGGGTCGAATATGGACAAACTGTTGGTTCAAATTAACTTAAATTCTAGCTTAATTTAAACCAACAGTTAGGTTTGTCTATTTGTGAAAGCGTAAAAAGTGTATTTAAAAATGGTGCACCCAATTTGTTTTTTATCATCTATTTTCCCTAATGTCACTGCAAACATGTGACTCTTTGTTCCATGGAACACAAAAAGTGAATTTTGAATTCTTTAAAGGCTTCGCAGATTTTTCTACTCGAAAAACAGTAGAAGCAAAAGTTATAAAAATATTTATCAGTTGAATATTTTTTTAGTTGACCCAAGCATGGGTTGAAACAACCCAGCATTTAAGTTAAAGGTTTTCTTCAGCAGAAAATAACTGTTTAGTTGACATCCAGTTTTGCACTATTTATCCGCATTTATCCCTCTGATGCCTAAATCCCTTCAAAAATGCTATTGGCTGCTAAGCAACAGCGATTATACTGCTTTTGACCTGACATGCCCAGGCCATTCCCCTTATGTAGCGCTTGTCTGGGATAGGGTAACCAGCCGCTGTCCCTTGTAAAGTTAGCCTTGAGGCTTTGCAGTGGGTTCAGTCATGGCCTAGGCTGGAACTTGAACAGCGCTGTACGAGTGGAGGCGTGTTTTAGTATGCAGGGACAGCCCAAAAGTGTGCTGACAGCAGCCTGGACTGTTCCACATTCCTATGAGACGGACCATTGCTGCGAGCCAGGAGTGGTGCTGAAGGAGGGACTGCTGGGGCTCATGGGTATTTTAGAGCTGGCAGTCTTTATATGCGTGCGTTTAGTGTGGTGTAGTGTTTACCACAGCACTAATAGGATTGATTCTGAGATATGGAGCTGTGAGTGCTGCAGAAGCCTGAATGAGATGTGCTGAACTGACATGTTTGCCGGGTAGGACTCTGGTTTTATGCTGCTTTTTTTTTTTTTTAAACCCAATCTATTCATAAAAGATTATAAATTACTTTCTATATAAAATAAGACAGCAGGTGCAGAAATGCTAAGAAAGCCATCGTTGTTGTTTTTAACAGTTACAAGCTGTGGACATTTTATTTAGGAGAGATTACTTTATGAAATTATTTTTTTTTATAATAGACATGGAATAAATTTAAAGTAAATTTTATAAAGTTTTTGCAATCCCTCTGCATGTTTTCATTTTGCTTTTTTTTTATTTAACATTAACTGACATGCTGTTAAATTATATGTTTGTTTGTTATGCCATATGCTATGTTGTTATCTTATGCCATAAACTGAATTAGTGCCAGAGTTTTTACATTTTTAAATTATTATTTTTTCCCAGTTTGGGTTCTTAACAATTAGGCTGCTATAACCCTCAAGAATGAATGATTCACTGTATTTCACTTTTGCTTTTTATGAGAGTTCAATATATCAGTTTTATGTTCCTTTTAAAGATGAAATAAGACGCATCCATCAATAATTCTCCCGGCGCTAGTGAAGTATTAACAGAGGGGCTCTTGTTCCTTTAATGCCCAGCCCTTGCATGAGCAGTCGGACCGTAAATGACTAAGCACACTGTTAGTTCCCAAGGTAACCTTTCACTCAGTCAGCGAGCCGAGGTAGGAATTCTTGCACTGCCTTTTTAATCGGAATATTTGGGAGAGAAAAAGAGTTTAAGTGATTTGTATTTATCATCATGCTTTTATGTGAGAAAATGATGGGAAATGGATGGTTGTGGTACTTTTGTTCAATTGATTAACTTCAAAATGATATGCATTTTTAATGTTCAAGCAGCCAAGTAAGTATTTGCCTAAACCTGTGAGAGTGTAATATTACTGCATGCCTATGACAAAACAGATAAGACACTAAATGTTAAAGACAACATTGCTTGCTGTCAGATGCTTAAATGTTAAAGTTTGCATTATTGGTATTTATCAACCGCAACAGCAGAATATCTATTATTGATAGAGTTGACATTATAAATGCAAATTTAAAGTGGCAATGTTGTGTGCTCACGTTCACCTTGTTAGCAGACTCTGATTCTGTCATTTGTGATACTGCTTTTTTGTGTATAGTTTCATCCGTATTCCGTATATCAGAGTTATCTTTATAGTTCACATGTTGTGATTGTGTGGGTTTTGTTATTTCAAAAGAAGCTTGACAGAGAGCTTGTCTCTGCATCTGCATAACTGGCCTCTCTCCTCATTGTACCAGACAGAAGTGCATTAGAGCATGCAAGGCCTTTCCCTCAGCAGAGGCAAGGTATGTCATGCCTCTTCCACCCCTGTGGAGTAGTGCAATGATGTTAATATGGGGAGACAGAACCCAAAAAATAAGTAGTCTGGCCTTCAGAAATATTTGGGTCATTCTTTATTTTCAGCAGATTGCAAACGATGTATATTAAATCTTGTTGAAACTTTACTGGTCATCAGATTTCATAAAATTAAGTGGAACATTTTGGAAGTATTAGTGTTTAAGTCACAGCAAGCCTTCTGTGTTTGAAAAAGGCATGTGAAGGTGAGCCGTTCTGTCACAGAGCTAGATCTGTCCCTAAACTAAACATAATGAGGTGTTTTCACTTGCACTCAGACTGCTTATCTAAATACATGTGCTCCCACTGACCCACACACTGGTCTCCATCTAACCAGTCATTTGTCTGACACTCAACACATTACATTCAGGCCACTAGACTGCTCTATCTTAGTTGGTAATGTTATTAATGCTCCTGTGAATAGAGTAATTCATCTCATGTATCTGTTCTAGTGAGTTTTTTCTTTTTTCTTTTTTTTTTTTTAACCTTTTTTAATAGAATTAGTTATGCAACTATTCAAAAGTTTTGGGTCAGTAAGATTTTTTTTTTGATAGAAATTAATACTTTTAGTCAGCAAGGATGCATTAAATTTATTTAAAAAAGTGACACAATGCTTATTTTAGTTATAGTATTTAAATAGTTTGTAAATGTATAATTTTAAAAATATATATATATTTCAAATTAATGCTTTTTCTAGTGTGAACTCAGTCATGTAACACTGAAGACTGGAGTAATGACTTCTGAAATTTTTATCTTTGCCATCACAGGAATAAATTGTATTTAAAATATTAAAATTTTCATTAGAAAAGTTATTTTATGTTGTAATAATATTCACTACTGTTTTTATTGTATTTCTTCTCAAATAAATGCAGTCTTGGTGAGCATTAGTGACTTTAAAAAAAAATCTTTGTGGTTGTGTACACTTAATTTTTTTAAGATGTTTTATAAAACGCTACATAATTTGGTTTTCAGTTCCATATTAAGAAAGACTAGAAGTTGATAACCGATGAGTAAGCTCTTGCATTTTTAATGGAGTTTCTCTAGAAGTCATAAAGAATTAAACAGGGGATCAATTTTCTCATTACTCTTATAGTAATTGGTCAGTAGATTATGTAACACTGCACAAAGTAGACTGCATTACTTGTTGCGACCAACAAGACAACAGGTTGCCCAAATTGGAATTGGCCAGGGTATGTGTTTGTTCAGTGAATTATTATATCCACCATAGCTAATAGTTAACCCTCTTTTTTAGCTACAGCACATTATTGAGTCACCTCTGTTATTTATAACGTCTCACATCAATCTAGACAATAGGTGTATTGTTTGGAATTTCTGTACATTTGTTTACAATTATTTATTTTTTTTCAGGAACTTTCACAAAATGTGCTTCAATGAATAACCCTGTGCTGAAGTTCAGGAGAAAACTAATACAATTATCATAAAACAAGAAGTGTTTCAGATAGTTTGGATCTGAAATTGCCATGGAGACCACGCATAGATCCATGAATCTTACTTTCTCCATTGAGGACAAAAATGGAAATAACATCGCCTGCCCCAGTGAGCATTCCCCTGATTCCATGAGGAGCTCTAGCAGTTTGAGTTGTGGCAGTTCAGAGAGTCCTCCTGATGTCGAAATGGAGGACCGTATCACTTGCACTGCAACAGTTGAGACTTCTTTCTCAAAGGTAGTGAAATCAAGCGGCTCAACTGCTGTGGACTTTGCCAAATCAAAAATTGACAATTGGAATGAGAATATGGCTCTCTTAATAATGAACCCCAAAAACACTGAATGCAATGAGAGAGGCAGTGACAGGAGCTCGAAAAACTCCCCTGACAGTGGAGAGCGGGAGCTATCTGAAGTGGACTCCTGCGTGCCATCACGGCGTGGATCCACTGAGTACTGCTGCTCTGTGAGCTCTGGTGAGATGGTGATGAGAAGTAACAGCTTTGTCTTGCATGAGACCGACCAGCCTCTTAGCATCTCGCTGATCGGGGAGTCCAGAACCTCCTTGGATATATCTTCAGACCTTGGCGTGGTATCAAGCATGTCACCTCATGTGTGCGAGGGCCTAGTCGAGGTGCCACAAGGACAGCCCAAGAATCTGGGCTTGGAGTGTACCTACATCCAACCAAACAATCAGACCTTTCTTATAGATGAAAGGTCATTGAGCATTGAGAAACTTGAATGTGTCACACCTGTTCATTATCATAAATCTAATAAAGATGTGCAAAAGATGGCATGCAACACCGGTGGATCCAATCCCTCAACTCCAGTGGAGGGGAAAACGGTGCTTCTTACTGCTTTTGAGGATCTAGACATCAGTGGCAATGCTCAAACCTCAACTCCAGTGCAGTCTGAGAGTAACAAGACATTTTGCCTCCCATCTCTATCTCAGTCACCTCCGAGTAAAGATGAATGGGATTCAGTGAGTCCAATGGCTCAAGTTATAAGTCCGCAGCGAGACACTGCCTCTCTAAAGACCAAAACATCCTTGATGTCAGTGAGTAAAAGCAACAAGATAGAAATAAAACGGTTTCCTAAGCCTAACTTCAGTAATATAAAGTCTAAAATTATGTCACGTGCCACCAACCCCTTCAAGACACCAAAGACTTCATCGAGCTCCATCCCTCAAACTAATGAAAGCCAGACTATGGACCAACCTAAGTTATCTCCAACCCAGTCCACTTCTTCTGCAGTAACCAGCACTTCTGCCACACCAGCTCAAAGTGTAAAGAGCTCCAGTGCAGCTAAAAGAAATCGCTCCTCTGCTTGCCAAGAAAGTGGTCCGGCCTCAAAACTTCGACCTCGCAGATGGTCTGAAAGTGCTACCTCTTCCAAAACGACTAAAGATGGGTCACAAGAGAAGAATCCACAGGTCAGCAGGGTCTTGAACCTCACCGCACCACAAAAAAACACTAAAGGAGGTTCTCAGAATCCGGCTGGAAAGACCAAACCTGCAAACGTACACGAGTCCACTGGAGAAGACATGCAGGGGAATGATTCTCTGAATGTTCGAGGGAAGAGTCAGAGAGTCAGTTTGTTGGTGAGTATGTTATGGCCAATAACAGAAATGACATGAAGTAAAATGATAAAATCAATCCAAAATTAATCTTTTCAATTGCTACAAGGGGATTTAGATAACACACCATCATAATGTATAGCATAAGATTTACTAAAGGTTACTTGGGTTTTCACAATGATTTTGAATTATTAGTGTTATTAAAGATTAAATCAATTTAAGTAATCGTTAGATGATGGAAAAGGTAATCCGAATGTAAAAATAAGGAAATGAGTATGGGGAAATGAATATCCAATTATTATGGATAGTTTATTCCAAAATGTAATTTGTCATTTACTTACCGTTCAAACCCCTTAAGACTTTTGTTCATCTTTGAATCACAAATGAAGTTATTTTTCATGAACCTGATAGATTTCTGTCCCTCCATTGAAAGTCCATTCAACCAAAAATTTGAGGCTTTACTAAGTTCAGAAAAAGATTGTAAAAGAAATGTTTAATTTGAATGGTTTAATCCAAGTCTTCAGAAAAGGCTAAATGGTTTGATATGAACACATTTAATTTAGGATTTTATTTACATATAAAAATGAATCAATGCACATACATAGTGCACATCAAATAGGTAAACAGAAGCTCAACCATATACACACTTGATGTGAGAACAAATCTCATTGAAGTATGTTTGTTCTTATGTTTAAATTTTATTTTTTTTGACAAAAGTGTCAAAGTTGTGGTTGTATAGGCTATAAGAGGGACATAAATCTGACATGAGGGTGAATATTTTTATTTTCCCTATTTATTATTCCTTTAAATAGAAAAAAGGAGTAATGTTTACCTTTAAAATGTAAACAAATCATTTCACAAATCATTCAAAGCTATACTTTCTATGTTAGGATAATGACTGCCATCTTAAACAAAGCACAAATTCACAAACAAAAATCAAATGAGAAAGTATTTGGGAACTGCATTACTACTGTATAGCTGCTCGTGTCTCTGGTCTGTGTGAGTTTCAATCCCATTCTTTAGCTCTGTTATGGCCAACGCAGCCGTGAGCGTGGGGAGCACAGGCTTGGGGCGGCATGTGTGGGAGCGAGTTGCTGAAAGGGAGCTTCTCTTGCAGGCAGTGTCTGTCAGGCCGGCAGCAGCAGCAGCATGTGAGTGGAGCAGAGGCAGGCTTGGCCCCCAGCCACCTCCAGCCCGGACAGGAGGCGCTCACGTTCCAGCTGCAAGCCTTCGACCGCCACTTTCAGCCTCTAAGCTCAAGCCTGGCACAGCAGGAAAAGATGGCAGCAGTACCACTGACATGCCTTCACCCAGAAGCAAACTGAGCACATCTGATGGTAAGGGCATAGTGCACTCTTTGTTCAGTTTTCACTTTTACAGTGTGAATTGGTGCATGGTGTAGTACAGGCTGGATTGTCTTACTAATGGTTTAATGATCAGAGTGATTCAAAGTGTATTTCTTATTTTCTATCCACTGTAGAGCCATTAGAAACACTAGTGATCCCAGATTATAGTATAATTAAATGCATAATGTACATTCATTGTTTACTCATCTGTGGAAAAAAATTGTTTCAAGGAGTACTTGCTGTTTTTTTTTTTTTTCAATTTATTTGTACAATAACATTTCAGGTCATATAATAGACTTCTTTCAAAAACATTTTAAAAAATCTTATGTTCACCAAGGCTTCATTTATTTGATCAAATATATTATACAATAAAAACAGTAATATTGAGAAATAATTACTATATTTTAAAGTGTTATTTATTGTGGGGGGTATAGTATAATAGTATATAATTGTACTATTTTTTTGTAAAAACATATTGCAGTACAAGCATCTGTATGCTTAAAGGTGCTCTAAGCGATGTCACGTGTTTTTTAGGCCAAAACATTTGTCACACACAGCAAACATCTCACTATCCGCTAGCTGCCTGTCCCCTGAACACACTGTAAAAAGACGCGGTCTCTGCAGACACCCCAGGCTCCACAAACAGCAACAAAAAAACTGGGCTAGCCCGCACCACGAAACATAACAAACTGTTCCAGCCAATAACCGACAAGAAGGATTTGGGGGTGGGGTTTGGGGGGTTAGCGCGTGGATGAGGAGGAGGGAGGGTCTAGCTAGCCTCCATTTTGTTTGACAATACTTTAAACGTCACCTGACATCGCTTAGAGCACCTTTAATTGTGACACATGGCATGTATAATTATTGATTTATTGTTTGTCACTTTCCCATTGCAGTTAAGCTCAAAATCCATTTAACTGAAGGTGCAAGTGCGGTTTCAGGATCCCAGTCCAGAGTTCCCGTGTTCACAACTTCAACATCAGCCTCCAAATTGCCAGTGAAGCCAAAAATACAGCCCAAGAGTTTCAGCACTCCTCAGACAAGTGGACATTCAAAGCAAGGTGAGCTTTCTGTCCTTCTCCATACACATTTTCCATTGTTTCATTGTGTAGAACGTAAACCCAGATTGCCAGCCTTGTGGGGGAAGGTTTACAAAAATAATTATGGATAAAAGTGTCTGTTTCAGACAAGATCAACCTCATGCTATCCAGCTTGACCCACATTCCCTTCTAGGTCAGTGGTGCTTTAAAACCAAAGCCTGAAAATGAAATCCCTTTTAAAGGATTCAATCTACTTTGCCTAGATTTTTGAAACATCTCGACTTTTGGAATGTGCTTTCAGCTTAAAAATAAAGTTGTTTAAGTATTAAGTAGATTCAATGACCTGAAATCAGTTTGATCAGGAGAATCAAACATGAAAATATAGGCTGCTTTTTCAGTCTAGACTGATGCTATTTTACCTTTTGTATAGTCTGCTGCTCTCATTGGTTTATGAACATGTTGTTTGTATGGATCGTGCCACTCAGTCCCAGATGTCTGCAGGGCAGGGTTTGTTCTGCCTCAGTTCACTTGGAGGGGTATGAGAAAACAATGCGCATGAAAATAACTAGAATCTACAACTGCAAACGGATATTTTCTCTTCATTATGTTTAACTCTCTATGGAAGGTCATGTCTGCACACGGAGGCACCTTGACTGAAATCCCAGAGCAAGTTTTTACTAATTCAACCTTGAATCAGCAGCCAAGCTCTTGTGCTCAGTGTGATCTGACTCTCTTGACATGCCTCTTTATCGGATATTATCGCATTTGTATTATTCCTTTGTTGTCTACCTTTCATGGAAAACCTAAAACACGGTTATGGCGAAGTAAGTAGAGAATTTTTTTTTTGTTTGTTTTTTTGCTTTGTGAAATCCAGATGTGGATTTAAAATTTGTTTGAGATAATGACAATAACAAAGATACCTTGTTATTTGATCAGATAGCAGCATTTCTATATTGCTAAGTGGTAACAGAAGTCTTTTAGTATTATAGCTGCTGACTGTGGCATTTGGTAAAGATTCAAAAATCGTATCAAACCACAGCAGTGGCGGCCTATCAGAGAAGGTGCGATATCAGTGAGAGATCATCTGTTTATAGGAGCATGGTTGCTATCAAAAAGAGATATGATGATAAAACCTGCTTAACTTTTATTGCTTTGATCAATATTGATTCCCATACAAGCCTCCACAGGAAATTCCATTGCACACCCACAAACTAACTAATCTACTAAAAGTCTGTGGAAGATTTATATTAGTCATGTATTTATTTTTTATTGTTATTATTATATTCATTTATTTATTTATTTATTTTCAGACCATGCAGAATCCTCTATGGGAACTTTTAGTAAACCTTCATCTAGCAGGACCACGCTGTTAAGAAGCAAGCTGCAGTGCCCACCTAACCGGAGTGTATCATCAGGTATAGGTAATACATTCAATAACATTCTGTGGGTTAAATTCTGCACCTCAGAGGAAGGGCTAGTACACAAACATGTTTGGGCATGTCTGAGTCAATTCTCCCAAAACCAACAGAACGATATAAGAATAAACAAATGCTAAGAGACTGAAGCCATTTTAGTTCCATTCAGATTTTTTTACATTGTGACAAACACAAGTCAGATTTTGAAATATTTTGCTTTTTTTACATTTCAACTATTTAATCTATTTGGGTCTGTTTAGACTAAACAGTCATAACCATAGACATTTTCTTTAGAGTCTGATTTATGCCAATCTAACTAATCTGTCTTATTTTCACTACTGTGGGAACAGGATGCAAAAACACATCATCAAGTGCAGTGAGGTCTTTAAGCAGTCCTCTGAAAACCCCTACCAAAGACCGACCCGTGAGACCTGCTGCTACTCCTACAGGTAAGACCCAATTTATAAGGAACTTGGTAGTGAAGTGTACAATTACAGAAAATCACAGAAAGACTAGGGATTTAAAAATGCATAATTTAATATTTTAATTCATTATTTTGATTATTTAAAGTGTAACTAAACCCCTGGTCAGAGCCTGACTCCACCCACTGGCAATATTTGAAAAATGCTGGCCGAGCCCAGCGGAGGGGGGGCGTGCACCTGAGACGCATCTCTCTGTAGGCAAGGGCGTGGTTAGCTGGTACCCTCTGACATCAGAGGGTACCACAACTTCCAATAGGAAAATTCAACTGCAGTAGCCACCGTTCAACCTGAAGAGGGCAGCACTCAGACGTTTTTACACCATATATTGTAGAATTAAAACACTTTAAACCCAAATGTCAAAAAATGTACTCGAATCAATGAACAGCATTTATGAAGCTCCATTCTTACAGATGATTAACTAAAAAAAGTTGTTTTAGTGTTTAGTTACCCTTTAATAGTTTATTTAACAGACTGCCCCAGAATGAGTTCTAGAGCTCAATTTCATCTGCTGTCCATGGGCAGGAAGAAAAGAACATGGGAACATTTGACATAAGTCATTAATCAATAAGGAAAAATTAAATTAGATATACATTTTGATTATTATTTTTAACCCTTAAATGCATGAATGTTTCACCAATCATTATTACATATTCGGGTCTTTAGTGACCCGGATCTATAGTATATCTAACACGGATGGATCTCGACCGTGATAATATAAAACTCTCCTCATATTAGAGTAACTATTACAGAAGAATAAAATAAAGCATATTTTCTTAGCTTTTGGAGCTTGGAAGGGTTCAGTTTGAGCAGATGTTTTATTCCATCATCACTGTCCTCGTCAGAGCTCATTTCCCAGTACATTCAGGATCTGGCTCATTTTCGCAATCTCAAACATATTCGCAAATCTATCATTTTCAACATCTTCAAAATCAGTATTTTGATCACTGACAGCTTCTTCACCAGATCCACCATCAAGTGACACTGACACTAATATTTGATTGCATTCAGTACTTTCTCTGCAGTAAATCTCTGAGCCATTTCAAGTTTTGCTGATGATGCTTCCTATTCTTTTGTTTTCTGCCTGCGATATCTATAGCCCCTTTCACACAGCGCGTTGATCCCGTGAAATTGCTGTAAAATTGCTAGAGTGATCGATGCCGGGATGGAGACCTAGTAACATTGCCGGGATCAGTCCCGGAACACACCCTGTGTGAACAAAACCCAGGACCAATGCCGTAAGGGGTGTGTCGTAGTGATGACGCATATGCCAACACGCGACTCTGTTGCTCTTAGAAGAAAGTTTGTGTTCGTCATCAACAAAGAAAGAACGAAAAAATGTCTGCAAACTGGAAGGAAGTAGAGATCAGGGAGCTCCTTACTATCCACGCTGAAGCTGAGATCATTCGCCAGCTTTGTGAAACGGCGAAATGTTTTCGACGCGTACATTACACATAACATCCTGATGTCACGTGTCTTTACGGGATGTGTGTGAACACACTCACAGATTACGGAAAATCACTGGCAGTGAATGAACCAAAATCAAACGATCCCGGGGCAAATCCCGGGACACTTTATCTGTGTATTTTCCGGAATCTCTGTGTGAAAGGAGTGAAACGTCACTACATCATTGTGTATCAGACATTGACTCCTTGTGATCAATAAAGATGAGTTGCACTTATTCAGTCATAAATTCAATTATTGTTGTGCAGAAAAATATACTTGGACTGTTACACACCTTGGGTTGTTAGCGACCCTATACAATTTTTACAAAAAAATGAATGGGCATTCTTTTATTTTTTAGTTTATAATTAATTGATTGAGGAATACTAAGAAGGTTGATGTCTAACTTTAAAAATAAAAATGAATGAGGAGGGGGGTAGTGAATGACGTCTTGGGTCACTAAAGACCAGGGGCCTCATTTATAACCGTTGCGTACGCACAAAACAGGCCCTGAAAGAGGCGTACACCACTTCCGACGCACAAGTTGTGATTTATAAAAACAAACTTGACGGGAAAATTTGCGCACCTGCACGCATACTCTGACCCATGCATACGAACGTTTTGGAGATGGAGCAGTTTGGCGACACCGATTGTGAGCTGGAGTTAAATGTCTTTTTGGTCACTTTTAGACAGAAAATCTAAAGAAAATTATACATATACAGAAATATAATACAAATACAATTTCACTCACCAAGCCTATCACTTGAAGCAAATATCCATCCCTTCTTAAATGTCTGCCTCAGCAGGTGCGTTGGGCCGTTTATCGAAACTGACGCATATATAAACCGTAAATGAATAAAAATAAATAAAACCGTAAATCTTCATTATGAGTCCTAATCATAAATGCAGTGCATGTTTACAATAACAGTTTAAATAAATAAAAGAATGATTTAAACTGTTTTACTTCTGATATAAACATTTAGACTAAATATGCCATTCTCATTATTGGAGTTAAACACTTAAACTACATGAAATCATTACTGAGTTAAGCATTTTTTATATTCAATAAATAGAAATATTGGTTGTGGATGCAATGCTTTTGAACACCCTTCCTCTGGCATGCTGTGTTTTAATGTTTTAACTACAGAGATAATTTCTTATCATGATAATAGCAGATTGTCTGAGAAAATAGTTTTGTGGAAATAATGCACAACAAGGTCTATCTGTTTCCATTACAAATATAAATCAATTAAAAATACTATTTGGCCAGTGGAAAAGATTGAAAACTTTCTCTGAAATGTATTTTACACTATTTTATTTATTTATTGAAAAACAAGGCAAGGATAGGCTACTAAATGATTTTTATTAATGTAATGTGACAGCACATCCGTATTTCATATTTTTTGCTAATGTCTTGTATCGTTAAACGTTATCACGTGGATGAATAATCATATGCAGATGAGGATATGCATAGTAAAACTAGGCGTTGTAAGCTTCATATATGGTTATTTCGGGGAGGAGACGCATTTGCGCTCATTCTTCCGCTGACCTGGATTTATAAAGTGAATTCTTCGTACGCACGGTTTTATATGTCTGAATATTTTTTTTACAAACGTCATTTTTGGCTTTCGGGCGCACGTACACTTTTAGTAAGGATCCTACGCACAGTTTTATTAATGAGACCCTAGAGGTATGAGTTTAAGTGTTAATTTATACATTTTATTTTAGGTTTCAGATATATTCCTTCTCTAATTGAAATAAATACCGTTCATATACTGCATATTGTTTGTGATCTGTGAGCGTAATGTCAGTTGGTTTTCGGCAATCAGCCTTTCTCAACCTGGCACATGTAATGTGTGCTTTCATACTATCCTTAAGTACTGTAATTAAGAATGGACATTGCATTCCTTTCAGGGATTAAGTCTTGGGTGTATGCATGAAACTAAGTGATTTCAGAAATTACCTTTTTTGGCAAGCCAACTGCCTCAAAAGTCAGTGAGACTGGACCCTGTCATTATATTAATCTATGATGATAGGTTTAGTTCCAAAGGAAGTTTACAATAAATTGTTATCCTACACATGTGGACAGAATCACTTTGAATTCGTTTACTCTATAGAAATACACTATATTGAAAAGTGATTCAGGCAACGCATTAGTCAGGTTTTTATTTTACTTTAAATAAATGTTTAAACTGCATCCAACTTGTTTATGCAGGCATGTAATACAATATTAGTACAATAGTAGGCATGTATTATTATTATTATATATTTTTTTCTAATTTTGAATCTAGAAAAATAGTTATAGTATAATTTTTGCCCCTGCCTTTCCCTGAAATTATGCTGGCAATTTATTTTGTAATATTTACTAAATTAGAGAAGAATGCAAAATGGAACCATTGTCACTTGTTGTTCTCAGACATTTGGACCCCTCTGTATTTTCTAGAATTTTTGATATGACATATTTAAGTGATAGCCTGATATTTCTTGAACTTTATATGACTCCAGCCGCTAGTATTTGGACTACCCTGAGCTGTGCAGACATGCATTGTCTGCTGCCGTCAGCCCCTCATAAACATAATTGCATTTCAAATATAATTTTATGTCTTCTGTGGGTTGCACACTGCTTTTTCAATTCTTGCTGGCATCAAAGGCTTGAGTTAGACAGTTTCTGTGGTTGCTTGGCACTGTTCTGTTTGTGACCACAAAGAAATATGTTCCCCTGCCTTGTTAGGGCTCTTATTATGGAGGTTTAAATGGAATTTACACCTCGGGACAAATAAGCTTTTTTTTTATTATTATTATTTTAACACTAACTGTTCTTTTTAAAAAAAAATATTTTAGTTTTTTTTTAACTACTTTTCTGGATTAGGTGCATTTCTTGTCAAACATCTTGTTGTAAATTACTTTCTCTCCCGCCATTTTTAACCCTCCCCATGTGTGGAAGGAGAACGCCAGCGAGTGCTAGCCCACCCACCCACTCCTGCTCTGCTGTTTACTCCTCCCTTCCCTCTCTCCTTCCTTCCGTTCACCCAGCATCCTGCACCTCCTTCGCACCCAGCGGAGAGCGAGAGATGCTGAGTGTCAATGGAGCTCAAAACAGTGGATTAATGCTTTCTGTTCTGCCTCATTTGTCTCAGGGGCTCCTACCCCTCTTTAATCTAGGCTGCTAAAGTGTGACGGGGAGACAGATCTTTTCTCCCCCCCTCCCTTCATCGCATTCTTTGCCGTTTGTTTGGCAGATATATTTTTTGCTTTAGCATCATGTGTGCACATTGAGACCGTTTTACTTGAGTTCTCTTTGCGTTTTTTTTTTTTTTTCACGGCAAGATGTTTTTCTCTCCCAAATTCTCTCTGTCCAACATTCATGTGAGGCTGACTGCAAAGGGATTGCTCAGGAACCTCCAGCTGCTGTCAGGATGCAAGAGCACTGTGGTGTTTCAGGCAGGTCTGTTCCTCAGAAAACGTTCTGTTGATTTGGCTTTTCCTTCATTCTGCACAGTGATTCTGTGTAGCTCTCAAGGTGCCGTCTTGGCTCATGTGGTGTTGATTCTATCTTTAGACTGTCTCTCTCTGCCAAAGAGTATTTGATATTTGTACATGGCCAGTAGGCATCTTCTTGCTAACCACATATAGAGCCTGGGATTTGTTTTTGCAAATAACATGTTTATTTGTGCCACAATTTTGGTCTTGGTGATCACCTACCAAGTCGGTAGATTCAGTAAGTTAATTTTTACCTTATTCATCCTTTCAAGCGAGTTGGTTCACAATTCTAAACACCTAATTTCCCTGTTTTAAATGCTCAAAGCTTATTTTGGGCAGCAGGCTGTAGGTTGAATGTCAACTTGTAAACATTTTGACAAGCTAAATTCCCACCGAAGAGATGCAGTACAGATGTCTGTGTCAGAAACTCTCCTTTTTATAGTGACTGGCCAAATAAGGACTATTACAAATAAGGGAACTACTATTTATTCCATGTCTGTAACATCAGAGAGGACTATATTTAATCTCAATAAATATTTGGGTAAGGTTTCACCTGTTGAAATATCTCTCCAAAAATAAGTGCATATTATCAGTTTGCAGTTGCACTTATTTAATGATAAAATGATTGTTCAAATTTGTTTTGCATGTTTTACCTTTGATAGGACACACCTTATATAGGAATCTTTTCACATTAGTGATTTTCATATTGCGTAGAAATAATTATTGTACAGTTAGCTGAACGCATAACATACTTGATTATTGCAATTTTACGTATTTACTGGTACTTCATGATCATATTATCCATGTTTCAATTTGGCAGTCTCAGTCTGCAGATTGTTTTAGGCATTAGTTTATGTATTTTGTTGCCAAGCACTATTTTATATTCTTAATTCTTAAACTTTTATTGCAGATATGATCTATGGTATTGAAATATTGTAGTTAGGTAAATAATCACAGATTAATGGGAGTCAGTTTACACAAGTAGATCATACATCTTTACCAAGTCTTTAAAGGAGTCCAAGAGACTTATGTGTCCTATTATGTATACTACTGAATGAAGATCAAGTGTTTGTCACATTTTTGCCATTGTTAGTTTTAATAGTAGGCAAATACATTACATTTTGGGTCTAAAATTCTTTGCTGTATCACTGTGTATGTGGGATTCAAGAGTGTTCCCTTGATTACCCAAAGCATAATTGAGACTAATTAACTCCACTGTAATTACAATTTGGATAATCAAGTTTGGCTTAACCGTGTTGCAGGAAAAAAATGGCTTGATTACATAATCTGATATGGGATTTATATCCAAAAATGTAATACCTGCTGCTCTGTTGGAAGATGAGTAACTGAGGCCTTCTCAACAAAAGCAACATTGTAAAATATTTTTTATAAGGATTTTTTTGCACACTTCCCCTTTTGCTATTGGCTGGCTAAACAAGTAGCCCCGCCCTCAAGCTGTTAATTAAACCTATGTTGCTATGTTGGGCTGGTCCTGATGCCCAAATAAACAGATCAGTTGTTTTGATAACACGGCTGTTAACACTTTTCAAAAGAACCTACAAATTTGCTTAATTTAGTTGACTGATAAGGGAAAATATTTGAAAAATAATAAAAGCTTATGCATTTTATCTTTAAATAGGCTTTTGTGTGTCTGTTTGTGGTTCTTTGTGGTAACACTATGTTATGATGACAGAATGTCCCTACAAAAATATCCCAAAAATCCTTGTCCTTGTGGGAACATTTTTTGGTTCCCATGAGGAAAACAGCTAAACATTACAAAGTGATGTTTTTAAAAAAAGTAAAAGTGCAGAAAGTGTGCTGTAATGGGTTGGGTTATGGGATGGAATATACAGTTTGCACAGTATAAAGATCATTACGTCTATGGAATGTCCCCATAAAACATGAAAACCCATCGTCCGTCTGTAACCACAGAGGCCTCTGGTGACTGCTGATGGAAGTGCAACAATAAGAGAATAATTGAGAAATTGATTCCGTTCTCCATACCTCTGACCTTTACAGTGACTTTACAGTGACAGTGGTATCTTTAGATACATTCTCTGTCAGTGTACATTGGCTAGCCTGAAATTGGTGCAACTTTTAAGGAACTAGTTGAGTGTTTCAAAGTATATAAGGTTGCAGGGTGGATTGATTTGATACAATTGTAGGGTGGGGGTGGGGGGTTGTGTTTTTTTTTTATTTATTTATTTTTTTTTTTAAGCTGCATTACTTAGTTTATTCAATTTAGATTTAACATTCAGTGCTTGCACTTTCATACACCTGCAGTTTGCTCTTAACACGAGTTGACCAGCAGAGGGAGCCACACAAATGTTTACCTAGCAACGACACCTTATGGTTTGAATTATACTGCATTTCTAAAGTGTTGGCTAACATGTTTTTTTGTGTGCCACACCAAGCTGATGACCTAAATTTTTGCTTTTTAAAAATGCTTTGCTAATTTTTGAGAGAATATCATGCGTACAAATTTGGACCACTATAATCACATTCGTAAGACAAAAGCACATATTTATTCAGACTTCTGCGTAGGCTATTGATTCCCAATTCATGTTTTTCCCTTTTTTTTTTTTTTTTTTTTAATATGTGCCACACAAAAGTATCTGAAAAGCCTGTCTGGATTATATTTTATTAGCTAGTACATGTTTCTTTTTAATCAGGACTGTGATGTTTTCAGTTCCTCCAATCCATGTGATAAGCTCAACAGCTCTGTTTATTTTATGGGTGGGTACAGTGAACTAACAGACCTGGAGCAGTTTGCGACTTTGTCTTGAAGGTGTAACAGGATGCTAGATAGGAAGAACATTCATATATACTGTATGCATTCTGAATCTATAGTCAAAGATTCTAGACAATGTCTGTTGGAAGTTGTCTGTTGACATTTGGATCAAGTTCCTGAGGTGGTCAGCTTGCAAATTGGTCAATGTTTCCAACCTTATTTCTCATTTGTTTCTCAAAGGACCCATCTGGTCTGTTTCTTAATATGCAACAATGCATATTTGTGACTTGTAATGCTGTCTTAAAAAAGGACTATTGTGCATCCCAGCTTGCATTCATTTAGGAGTTGGTTAGTTGAACAATTAAAAATGTATGTGTATGTGTATAAGGCTTGTCTTTTATGGTGATAAAATGTTTTTTATGCAATTTGGGATGAACTTGCATTGCCGAATCAGTACGTTTAAATGGTGTGTGTGTGCGTGCGTGTGCGCGTGAAAATAAAATAATGATTCACTGCTAATATTTTTTTCCCACTGAAAGTGTTTCAAAGTGTATTTTCTCCCTCATTTTTACCCCTTGTGAAAACCAGTATTTAAACAGTTCAGGCACCGTGTTTTACATATTTGGTGTTTTCCTTATTTATATTGTTCACTTGTTTTATAGAATTGATCATATATACATATGTACATATGCAAAGGTATGTCTAATATATTCTTTAAATATGTAAACTAAACTTAGAGCTGTAAATCAGTTGCCATGGAGTGACATTAGAGGAGAAAGGCCTTAAAGTTTGTGGGCCACCCCTGTCCTATTAAAGCTGGTATTTCAGAAATGTCTGAGGCTGCTAACATTGAGCTGTTATGTAATTACTCAGCTAGGACAAACTGGATTAACAACATGAAGACTTTAGGTGTTGGCATAGGAAAAAGTTTTGTATAAAAACTGCATGTAACTCACAGGGGTTTTACAGTGTTATACATATAGTGCCAAGTTGGCAGCTAACTTCAGGTACCCTTCCTTTAGTGAGGCCACATTGTTTGAGGGATTTGTGCCCTGATTGTGTCCTGGTGTTATATTTATGAGATGATGTAAATGAAAACCACAGTGGCGTAGCCCTGCTAAAATAAGAGGCCTCTGATGGGAAGATATTATTTGGTGATGGGGTGAGCTGTTCTCTCATTCAGGGTTGCATTTGGTGGATAGCTGGTCCTATCTCCTGTGTGGATCATCCTTTGGGATTTAAATTAACAGACAACATCTGTGATCGTTGGGTCTAAGGTCTATGAACCTTGACGGAAAATAATGCTGAATGTTGTCACAGCACTAAATGCATGTTCTCTTACAGTTGACAAGAGCAAGTCAAGGACAAGTTCCCGCAAGCAACAGCCCCCAACAAATGGACAACCGGATCTGGTACCTCTAGAGAGTAAGTCCAGAAATGTGGAGTACTACAAGGCCTTGTGTGAGAAGAAGAACCAGACCATCCAACATCTGGAGAACACGCTCCGATCCAACAACCACAGATTCGAGGCATTTGCTGTGGTCATAAAGCATCTATATGCTGGGGTGAGTATTATGAGATTATTGCTTATGTTGATGAATCATTCTGCTATACAGCAGACATAAATAATACATGAAGATGGTGACTTCAGGCATTTGTGGTGATCAGTTGTCAAGTTAAGGTCCGATTTCTTGGGTTAGGGATAGATATCTAGATATCAAGTTGTCATCTGACAGCCCAGTACTGATTGTATTAGTTTGTATAGTCCTGTTGAATTGTGTTTGAAGTCAGGTAATATTGTGCTCTTTGTTTGTTTTGGTGATTTTGTTCTTTTAACAGTTTACCTCTTTGACAGCACCTTCTAAGGAACTGGCTTACTGCCACATTTACAAAAATTTGTATATAAATAATACATTTTATATATATATATATATGTATATATATATATATATATATATATATATATATATATATATATGATTTACATATATAACATTACATTTATTTACATTATATGAGTGTATATATATAATATATATATTAATTAATTTAAATTATATTTATTAATTATATTTAATTATATTTATTATAATTATATAATTATATTTATTAATATAAATGTGTGTGTGTGTGTGTGTGTGTATATATATATATATATATATATATATATATATAAAAAGACAACCGTCACAGTTTGTCTGCTGCACAAGAGAAGGGAAGAAGTGCAATTTGTTCGAGCTGAAGCTGACAGGTTATACTCTGGAGTGCATGTTGGCTGATCCTGCAGAATCTGGACCAAGACCAACTTTAAAAGGCACTACCATAATTAAACTGTGGCACTTATACAATCAGTCCATAAGTAGGGGTGTGTATTTTTAAAACACACAAAAAAAAAATTAAATACAGCATGTCTTTGAACTATAGATATTGGACAAGACATTATATTAATTTACTCTTTTAAGGTCCTTGGTTTACATTTTTACAGTCCAAGCAAGGTGTGTCTTTTTTTTTTTTGGGGGGGGGGGGGGGGGTTCATTTTTTTTTTTCAATAGCGGTTTAGTTAAATTAAAGCAAGAGTCTTTCCTGTAGATGGTCCTTGTTCAATCCTTTAAACTTTCAAATGAGCACAAGCTGAAATTATACCTCATACTTGAGTTCAATTTTCTATATTGATTGTAAACCGATGAATGAGTCTGAAATCTTCATCTCTCTATATGACGACTACAGCAACATCTCATAAACTCAGATTTGTAGAGATTGAAGGAGAGTATAGTATGTTAAGGGAACGTGTTGTCCCAATGTCCCATATAGGAATCTGTTAAGCTTTATAATTGGCGTCTGGTCTTCAGCATGTGTGTGTGAGAATGTACCAGCTGCTGCCTTGATATGGTCAGAAGCATGCTGGGATGCCTAGGGAGCTGCTTCTTATCTTTTGTTTGCAATGAGCTGTCAGCACACTGTGTACATTGCCATAATTTCACTACAAGAGGCCACACATGCTTTCCCTGAAGCACTATCATTCATTAATGTAGTTTATAATGATAAATGAATGTTTTTAATCATTTCCCAGTGAAGTTATTAGTGTGATGACATCATTCTAAAGTGTGATATATGGCTTTTGATAGTTATTAGCATTGCTTTACAACACTTTTTAATATTTTGACATTGACTAACTGTTTTTTTACACTTTTTTTCAATACAAAAATAGTGTTGTTGTAATTGTTCTACTGCATACATTTATTAGTATTATTGTTTCTGTTATTATGATATAAGTCACTTTTTTATCATGATAACTTAGTTTCACTTTTACTATTATTATTATTATTAATAACATTATTAGGATTAGGTTATGGATGTTTTATTATTAATAATAATAATAATAATAATAATATCTTAAATAAAAAACAGATCTTTTTTCTGTATGCAGTAGAAAATAACAGATTCTTATTTGTTTATTTATGAATAATAATAACTTATTGTTGTTTTCTGTAGCATATAGACTTATTTGGCTTGCAATAAATACAAACTACTGTTAGGTAGGTTTGGATCTTAGTCAGGGTCTACTCCATATTTAATTTGACACTAATGAAAACAAGGATGTCAGAATCAATGACTAAAGTGTATTGTGCAGTTTTATTTTAATAAGAGTCAATATGAATGTGAAATTGTAACCTATATCAATTTTAGTCAGCAAATTCTGCGGGTGCTGAAAGGAAAGCAAGAAAAAGTGAGCAGTTCTCCTCTGTCCTCATGCCCTGTGGGAAGGTCACTGCACTCTTTTCCTGTAACATGCACCATTTCATTAAGTGCCACTCATTCAACCAACTGTCAGACATGTCTTTTTTTTCTGCTCTTTTTGCTCTACTTGCTGTGGGTGTCCTAAAGTACAGCATTTATGTAGCTTTCTCCCAAGCACAATACAGCCGCCTCCCTCTGTTGCCCTTCTTTTAGATATATTACGGTATCCTTTCACCACTGAGAAGGCAAGTGGTTGGAGGAGGTGAGAGCCTATGAGCTTATTCCACTAGTCTCTCCGATGTAGAGCGAGACGGCAGAGAGAGGAGGTAGAGGTGGCAGAGGTTCATGCATCTGGGTTGCTATATTCCTGCATTCTGGACTGAAGTCACAGAGACGGGACTATGGGCTGCTCCGGCAGCAAAGTGTGCCTTAACACTCCCTGCGCTGGACACAGGGTAAAGACATTATCCTCTCTGCAGGGTGCAGGATGGGATAGATTGGCATTTGAAATATACAAAGCATGTCATTTCAGTGAGATGAGGTTGTGTATTTAGTTTGAGGCATTCTTAAATTTGCGGTTGGTGTACTGTTTGGTTTATCCTAATGAATATGTTATGAATGCTAATGAGTTCATAACTGTTGTTTAAATGTCACACTGGCATTGATCTCTGGGGGAAGGGGCAGGTCTGAACGGCAGCATGCGTTTTTTGAAGCGTCTTTGTGTTGGTTGAGGAGGCTGACAGCACTGCAGCTGTGGCGCTGACTGTCCTCCACAGAGAGAGAGAGAGAGAGAGAGAGAGAGACTGCTGATGTTATTGCTCTACATTCGGTTGTTGTCATTCATATGTTAGTTTTTTTTATTAAATGCTTACAGAGCTGTCATAGTGGTGTGTAAACCACAAAGGTGTGCTGTGGGATTCTTGCATGCCTGTGCAAATATCTGTCATGACTGTTTTCTGAATTCTTTTTTTTTTTGTGGCAGTAACGAGTTAGAGGATACTGTTTTCTTTTTGAACACTGCTAGGTTGAAAATGCTTTGGTAATTATAAACAATCATTTATGCCATGTTAAAATCTGAAAACTGTCATATCCGACTCATCCTGTCCTGTGATTGACAGACACCCTTCAGAAGAACAGTCAGCATGATTCATGTCTGCAAAAGGAATCCCAGGGTTGTTCATTCATCATGACATTAGATTGCACTTGGCATTGCCTTGCTTCATGGCAACATACTTTTTGGCGGATTGTGTTTGTGTAATTTGGGTAATGTGAGGCATGCGACGCAATGAGAAATGATGCACTGATTTTTCTTGTGTTTTCCCGCAGCATGAGGAGGTGATGAAGCGGCGCAGGGAGCTGTCTCAGGAGCTGGTTACTTTGCGTGAGGAGCTGGGTAAGTGTGTGTGAGTCACTGAAGAGTGCTTGGCTTTCACTGTCTGCGGAGAGAATGGAGAGAGCTGCCAAAATGTCGCTGTTTGTAATTAATGTAATATTTGGATTGCTGGTCACGAGTGATCAGTGATGAACGGTAGGCGTGCCTTTTTTTGCCGTAACATGCAGACAACCATGACCTCTCAAGCTTCAGTGTTTATAGCCTGTATCTGTCAAAAGTTTGGACACATGTACTTTTATTGTAGAATGCAGAATGCAAATAACACAAATGGGACCAAAATATGTTTATATTATTGTAGCTCTACACAATCGGGTATTTTCCTCCAAATTCATGTTGTGCATTTTGGGGTGCTTTTTAAATCATATTAGTTAGTATGTACTACCATTCAGAAACTTTGGGTCAGTAATTATTTTTTTTATTTTTTTTTAAGAATACTTTTATTCAGCAATAACGCTGTTCTTTTGAACTTTCTATTCATCAAAGAATCCTGAAAAAAATATATATCATGGTTTCCACAAAAATTAGGCTACTGTTTTCACCATTGATACTTGGAAAATTAGATGATTAGAAATCTGTTTGAAGCAATAAATCAGCATATTAGAATTATTTCTGAAGTGTGACGTGTGTCATGTGACACTGAAGACTGGAGTAATGATGCTGAAAACTCAGCTTTGCCATTCAAGGAATAAATTACATTTTAAAATATATTATAATGCAAAACTTTATTTTTTTGTAATCATATGTCACAAAGTTAACGTTTTACTGTATTTTATCAAATAAATGCAGCCTTTGGCAAATAAGATACTTTTTCCTAAAACATTACAAAAAAAATCTTACCAACCCCAAACTTTTGAAAAGTAGTGTTAGGCGCTTGTTGGCTGCTTTAGCTTCACTATTCTGTGCCTATCGTCAATTATTTAAAAGTTATGTTTTTTGTTATGTAAAAAAATGTATAAGCACAATTTACATTTGTCGAGAAAAAAATTTCTGAAATGTGTATTGTGTCCAAGCTTTTGACTGGTTGTGTATTTAAATTTACCACTAAGCATGCTTGCTAGTACTTGAAGGACTCTTCCCTCCCATGTGGGTCATTTAGGAGACACACCTCCAGAAAGCCGTTTTGGTATGTGAAGGTCATACCGACAAGGTCAGACAAGTCTGATGTCCCTCACAGTCTAATGGGCAAAGTAACATAGAGAAATGTATTTAGTACAGGCCAGTGTTCACCCCTGAGAGACGACTGATGCATTGATTTCACAGCTCATATTACCACCTGAAAACTGAGCATGTACAAGGGAGTGATATGAGATTTTTTCTTTACTAATCCCGAAGAACTGCTGCTTTATATCATCAATGCATTATTTACGAATCAGAAAGCGTTTTTTTCTGTCACTTTGGGAACTTTTAAGTCCTACACATGATCTTTCTTTACTATTATAATCACCTCTTGGTCATATTAACACATTCCAGCGCTTCTGACCATGTTTAAGACCCCGTAAGAATTCTTCTTGAAGTCACAATATAGCTGCAGGAATATCTGCTAAATTTTGTCATTTACCCACAGCCTCAAGTATTCATTCCAGCTTTCGCCCTAGTATGACGCGAGTGATGTCAGTGCCATGCTTTTTGGCACACACCCAGAATTCCCTTATAAAACAAAAGTGTCTTTTAACACAGGACAACTGCTCTCTGCCAGTGAAGCGAGTGCTGTCTTCACACAAAACCTGCTAGAACTGTCTCTAATCAATTTAGCTTGCCATTTGGCATGTGACTGATTAACTTCTCTGTGCAGAATGGTAACTTCATTGCTGCTTCTAGCCTTATGTTTTTATATTAAAACTATTCTCAAAATAGCACGCATTATTTTTAAGAAAAGCATGTCTAGATGATGTCACATGATTAGGGCAAATTCACCCAGGCTTGTTAAACGCACAGTTTTGTTTTCTGTTTTGAAAACGTATTTTAACTCTAGATGTGAAAATGTGTGCACATACAAATACATAGCACATTTGTTGAGCTTTCTACTGCCAAAAGCTTTCTGAAATAAGCTAAATATACTGTTTGGATGCATATGCAGAGTCATATTTGCTGACTTTCGAGTTATGTCCGGTTTATTTCTTGTTATTTTTTTCTTCTGTGAAAAAAAAAAAGGCTTAGTCCTCGTACCTAACTGTCTGTTTTCCTCTTTTTTGCATTATTTGGATTATTTATAGACCTTCAGCCTTGCTCTGCATCATAAATCTAACCTATAATAGAATTACGCTGAAGATTCATGAAATGCATCAAGCCATTAGTGAGCTCTGGGTCTGACTCATTTCCCTGGATGGATTTGATCATGGTTTAGATCTGCTAACTGTCCCTTGTACAGCAGAGTCATTAGATACTGTTCTCATTTAACCCCTAAAAGCAACTTAATAAAGATTCTGATTGTAACCCATTTTAAGACTCTCTTAAAAGGACGAAAGAAAAATAAATCTGTGATTTTTCATCTGAGAACACAGATGATTAGGTTGCAGTGCCAGTAAGGGATATGACCCAAGTTTCCCCCTGGAGAACAACAGACGTTTTTGTTGTGACTCATTTAAGTAATTCATTTTCCTGACATGCTGCTCTTGACCTTTTGATAATAAAGTACAGAAACGCCTACTGATGCATCAGTAAACAGATGAGATGAGATGAAAAATACACTGTTAATCTACAGAATTTAGACAGCGCTTAAATCAAGCTTCCCTCATGCATACATGGATGAAAAACTTGCATACACATTAAGTAGTCAAATATCACTGAATGCTTAATGCATATAAAATACTTTATACACACTAATGTGAAATACAGCCTGATACTGTATATCTCTTTGCATACATACACCTATGAAACGCTCATACATAAGTTGACAAAAGAATATGAGGCTCATATCAGCCTTATGGAGCAAGTGGACTGATGAGCTCTGTCTGAAACAGCTGCCTGGTTTTCAGCTATTATTTCCTCATATTTTCATTATATTGCATTATACTTATAAAGTGACTTACTGGCCTTTGTATGCTGGTCACATCACATGACTTTGTTGGTCCCACCATATGCCTTGGATTTGGCGGATTAACATTTTTAAAATATTAATAAATCGTGAAGCAGCTTGTTGTATCACCCTGACATTTGACTTCCCGCCCCCTTAAAATAAAATCACAATAAATTAATTCAGAAATTTAAAAACATGATCATCGTAGAAGAGGTGTTTTCAAGTCTTTGTTTGTATGAATTTCATAAATAAATACAGATATTTTAATGAATAAATAAATGCCTGTATTAATTTAAATAGGCTATCTGTATGTATTTAAAAACAGGCATTTAAATGAGTAAATATAAATCTGTATTTATTTAAAATTGTATTTATTTAATAAATAATGATGAATTTTTAATGAATAAATAAACATTCAAATACAGATGTTTTAATGAATAAATACAGATACTTATCTACAGGTGTTTATTTAAATACATTAATATTTGTATTTAAACAAATGACTATATTTAAGTAAGATAATAAAAATATAGATATTTAAATAAATTATTGAATATATTAATTTAATTGACTTTCCTTTTATATTTGTACCTTAATTGGAAAACCATAGGGTGTCCATTTAGCCAGAAATCCCAACCTCAAATGGTCCCACCAGAATAGCCTGTTACTTCATGAGCTGGATGACTTGACAGCACACTTGTACACTACAAAGGCAGGAGCAGCTGCTGCATTCAGCTTGCCACTTTTGTGTGTAAACCACAGTGTGCCAATGTGTTCTGTGCAGTGAAGTGTCATCTGTTTCTAAGAGTTGAGCAAACTTAGCTAATGCTCAGAGGGACAGTATCTGTGACAGTTCTGATTGAGAGAGCATTGTGGCGGGTTAGGAAACATCTGTTATGCCTCTCTGGATTAGCGTTCCTTTTGACGAACTTTCCCTCAGTTGTAATTGGACGTGTTTTGAGTAACGGTTGACGCTTTATTTACAGAACTGCTGGAGATACCATAACTGTAGAGACAACTGGGACTCAATGCAGAATACTTGAGTTATGATTCATTGCATCTAGCGTTGGCAGGGCTTGAAACCAAAGCAACAAATGGACGTGTTGGCCTTTCAACATTTGCTCTGGTTATTCCACTGCTGTTATAGAATATCTATATTTTTATCACAAACCGGTGCATGAGATATAAGATGTCCTACTCTCTCTTTTTTCCTTGGAAGGTTGCTGTCATATACCCAGAAAAAAGCATCTTAAATGGTGCTCTGTGAGGTTGATGTTTGTTAACTGAATGAATCACTTAATCGATCTTCTAATGTCCAAACGGTCTGGCCTTTTCCTCAGTGAGCTCGGCTTACTCTTGTAAGCGTCTGGAGCAGGAGAAGGAAGAGCTGCGTGCGGCCTTTGATGGAGTCCTGCAGAAGGTCCAGGAGCAGCACCACTTGGACCTCGCTGACCTTGAGGAGAGACTGAAGACCTTCTACTCCACTGAGTGGGAGAAGGTTCATCAGACCTACCAGGAGGAGGCCGATAAGTGCAAAGCTCAGATGGAACAGCAGGTGTGGAGGACAGTTGGCCTTTTTTGTCCAGTTCTCCAGTGTCATGACACACGTCCCACACATATGTATGGGAAAGTATCATGAATATATAAAGTAATTTCATAGCTTTTTGTTTTTGGCATATGAGCCTTGACCTTTTAGTTGTTTGGACATATGACATCTCATTTAATAATAATAATAATAATAATAACTTTAATTTATATAGCGCCTTTCATAAAACCCAAGGACACTTAACAAAATCAAGAGGGGGGAGAAGGGAGGGGATAGGAGGAGAAAGGTGAGAGGTCAGGGGAGCTAAAGCCCATAAGCCTCAGTGAAGAGGTGTGTTTTAAGCTGGTTTTTAAAGGTCATTAGAGAGGGAGCAGAGCGGATGGCATGAGGAAGCTTGTTCCAGAGTGATGGAGCACCAACACAGAAAGCTCTATCACCAAATGTCCGGAGCCTGGACTTAGGGACAGCGAGCAGGTCCTTGTCAGAGGACCGCAGGGACCGTTGTTGAGTGTAGGGATGGAGTAAGTCAATAAGGTACTGAGGTGCAAGTCCATGGAGAGATTTGTACGTCAGGAGGAGGATTTTATATTTGATCCGAGACTTAACTGGCAGCCAGTGAAGCTTCTTCAGGATGGGAGTGATGTGAAGTCCAAGCTTTGTGTGAGTGAGCATCCTAGCCGCAGAGTTCTGTACATACTGGAGTCTGTCAGTAGCCTTGCTAGGCAGACCGAACAGAATACCGTTACAGTAATCAAGTCGGGAGGTGATGAAGGAGTGAATGAGGGTCTCAGCTACAGAGTTGGAGAGACACTGTCGAAGTCTGGAGATGTTCTTAAGATGGTAAAATGCAGTTTTAATGGTGTTTTTGATGTGTTGTTGGAAGGAGAGAGTGGAGTCCATGATGACGCCAAGGTTGTGTACTTGAGGAGATGCAGAGATTGAGCAGCCATCCACATCCAGTATAATGTCATCAACATTTTTAAGAAGTGACAGCGGGGAAAACACCATGAGTTCTGTTTTGTCTTTGTTGAGTTTTAGAAGGTTGCTGTCCAGCCAGTTCTTTATGTCCTTCAGGCAGTTGATAAGTGGCACTGGTGGAAGTAGAGTAGAAGGCTTAGTACTGATGTAAAGCTGGGTGTCGTCAGCGTAACAGTGGAAGTGTAATCCATGTTTCCGGATGATCATCCCAAGAGGTAGCATGTAGATATTAAACAGCAGTGGGCCAAGCACCGATCCTTGTGGCACACCGTGTAAGACTGGCGCAGATTCAGAGCAAATGCCCTTAAGAGTGGTGTATTGTTGCCTGTTGGTGAGATAGGATTTAAACCAGGAATACACAGTACCAGTGAGGCCAATAAGTTCGGAGAGGCGAGTGAGAAGAATGGAGTGGGAGACTGTATCGAAGGCTGCAGAGAGGTCTAGAAGAATTTCCTAATCATTTATACACTCAAATAAACCAATGAGACTTTTACAAAATTACTTTATTTGTACTTGTCTAGATAGAAGAGTTACGATCAAAACATGAGGCTTTGAAGAAGGAACTGGAAGTCAGCCATATAGAGGAGGTGGATGGCCTTAAACAACACTTTGAGGAGTCTTTCAAGGGTAAATAATCTTGGGATTTGTTTTTTATTTTTCTCTCTAAAATGTGTGTAAATGTTGCACCTGTTACTTAAATTTTGAAAGCCAACAGCTTTACCTCCCACTCATTAATATATCCTGACTTAACTTTTTCAGAACTCAAACAGTCCCATGAACAGGAAATACAAACTCTCAACACAACACTGATGGAATCAGACACATTATCTGTAAGGCAATGACCAAAAGCCACAACATTCTTGTTCCGTTTATTTTTCCTTTCTTGTTTTTTTGCCCTGTTGAAATTTAGCAAACGTTTTCATATCAGTGTATTTCTCCTCAAACAGAATCAAATTCAGGAGCTCATGACAGAGAATAACAGCCTCAAAGAAAAACTGAACGCTGAGGTGAAGAGAAGGATGGATCTGGCTGAGAGAACGCAGGTACATAACACCACTGTGTAGCTCCCAAATATATGTGTTCTCAAACAGACTCAACCATTGCCATTGATAGTAATGCATCTCTGCTTTGAGTAGACTGTATTTTCTATGAATAGCAGGTTAATATTAGACGGGTCTTTCCAATCAGGACTAAGAAGATTCCGGAACTCTCAACATTCTGATAATTATTTAGATAACTACCCTGCGTAATGCTGCCAGACCCTGCCCTATGAATAGTGTGATAGAGCAGCAGAGGCAAAGTTCATATATGGGTGTTTCTTCAACTATAGACACTTGACCTTGTGGACTGGTAGAAAATAAACTGTCTTACTGTACATTTACATGGATGCATTTAGCAAATACTCTTAAAATGCACTTCACATTCTCAGTTCTTTTAGTTTGTTCACTAACAAAATCCATTAGTGTTTAGGCATATACACCACAGGAGAATTCTTATTTTTATTTTGTTTAGTAATTATATACTACAGTGTTAAAAAGTTTGGCGTCAGTAAGATATTTGGGTTGCGCTTTATTTTAAGGTGTCCTTGTAGCGGTGTATTTTTTTTAAAATAATTTGTACTTTTATTAAGCAAGGATGCATTAAATTGATTGAAAGTAAATAAAGAGATATATAATGTTACAGAATATTTCTATTACAAATAAATGCTTTTTTTTTTTACTTTTTATTCAAAAAATCATGAGAATTTTTTTTCTCAGTTTTCACGAGAATACTAAGCAGCACAGCATTGATAATAATAATAATAATAATAATAATACATGTTTCTTGAGCATCAAATAAGCATAATAGAATGATTTCTGAAGGATCATGTAAGACTGAAGACTAGAGTAATGATGCTAAAAAATCAGCTTTGCCATCACAGGAATAAATTGCCTTTTAAAATGTATACAAATGGAGAAGTTATTTTAAATTGTAATGGTATTTCTTCATAATATTAGTTTTACTGTATTTTCTTTTTTTTATCAAATGTGGCCTTGGTGGCATAATAAATTTCTTTCAAAAACATTTAGAAATCTTACCAACCCCACATTTGTACATGGTATTGTGTCATATTAAATTTGTATAATATATTATATAAATATTATGTATGATTGATTTTCATAGGTACAAAATTTGATAACCTGGGTCTGGGACAAGAGTAAAATGATTAAGTCTATACTGTATATAAAATGCACTTGAATAGTAGCAAACATACATGACATGGGTATGATGAAACATTTGCAAGTCAGTTTAATGTGGTCTTCATGTAACAAAATATTCTGTTAATTTAAATATAATTCAACCCCTGGGTATAAAAGTGCCTGAAGTTAAAGTGTTTTATTTATAAAGCCCACAAATGTAAACATGAAAATGTAACAATTCTAAATCTTAATGATGAATCCAGTTTAGGAAAGCCAGTGCATATCCCTGATCTCTCTTGTTTATTTTATGTTGAAGAAGGACTCCCACACTCTTTATCTGGAGCAGGAGCTTGAAAGCCTTAAAGTAGTGCTGGACATCAAAAACAAGCGGATCCATGAACAAGACAAGAAAGTCATGCAGATAGACAAACTGGTGAGCTCAATTATCTGTTTTGTATTTAGACGGAGAAATTCTCCTTTGTGTTCATTCACAGTAGAGATGACATAAATCTGATGCTCCTGTCTGTGCTGGAAAAACACTAAGACTTTGATTTATTCTAAGATGGAGAGGAATGTGAAGCTGGATGAATATCTTAAGAAGCTGCAACAGGAAAACGAGGACCTCAAAGCCAGAATGGACAAACATGCTGCTTTGTCTAGGTAGCGTACTACAAGATTGTCTTCATAAAGTTATGATTTAAGACATAAGTTTACAGTTTGTCAAGTTTAGGTTTACGACAAGGGTTAAGTGCTTCTACATCAGTGTTATTCACCTATCATTTCCCTCTGGTTTTAGGGATTAGTTATAGGTAGGGTTAAATTTAGGGGTAGGGATAGGACAACATTTTCGGACAAAAAATATGTTGATCCAGGAACATGCCTTACTTGGCAAATTCATGATGACCATCCCTGCCTTAGGCTTTTAGAAATGATTTTACTCAATCCACATGTCTAGCTTCTAACACTTCATCTAAGTCTTTGAAGTTTCACAGTATTTGCATTTGGTCTGGGTAGAAGAGATATTTCACAAGTTAGCTTCTGGCTATGCTTTGACAATTTAATTACTTTGATTATTAGTAACGGCAGGAAATGTGCGTTTTCATTGCAGCAAAGCTTTGTGCCAAGACTCCTTTTCTTCTTCCATCTTGTGCAGTAATAGTGACTAATCTAATCAAGTTTACCTGAGCGCTGACTTGTTTCGTTTCAGACAACTGTCCACAGAGCAGGCAGTTTTGCAGGAAACCCTCCAGAAGGAGTCCAAAGTGAACAAACGTCTGTCTATGGAGAATGAAGAGCTGATCTGGAAGCTTAACAACGGTGATCTGAGCAGCCCGCGCAAGGTCTCTCCTTCCCCGTCCCTAACTCTCCAGTCACCACGAAGCTCCGGGGTGTTCTCCAGCCCTCCCGTCTCGCCCAGATAACAATAGCCTTCAGCTTCCAGGAAGCACTTTCATACAGGACGGAGCACTTCCTGCATGCTGAAGCTGGTCTGGACCATGTCAAAATGGAATAAACTCTCTTGTACAGACTAAAAAAAACTGAAGAAAATATTGCACAGCAGCACTTACCAATGAGGCCACCCTCGTACTTTTGCCTTTCACGCCTGTCTATGGAGAAAAAAAGGCTTATCTCAGGGCTTGAAGAAAGTTTCTCTCCAAGTAGTTGTTTTTTCCCCTCCTGAATTGCTTTGTTGCTTGAAGTTCCTGACTTTGGAGGACTGACATCAGAATTTATGAATTGGGCCTTTATCAACTTCTGAAGCTTTTCCACCAGACGCCTTGAAGTGTACCTGTATACATTCAAATTTATCATTGCCCTGGGACAAATGCCCAAATGCCAGCTGGACATTTCCCAGATGGTGTTGCTTGTGTAGCATTTGGTTTCCATTTATTTCGTGTAGGACCTCAGACCCCAGGTGAAAGTTTCTAAAGCAGCACTTCATAGATCAACTCATGCCATAAACTGACTGTTACGATTTACTCCAATGGAAATATTCACTGACTTTAAAAACCAGGTGTTCTCAAAACCTTATGCAAAAAATGTCTAGTCTATATCATGCCTTTTATTTTTGATTTTGTAAATGGTATTCTTTTTATATCATCACACATTTTAAGAACTGTAACAAGGTGAGCTTTACCCACATCATGATGCATGTTTCATCTTAGATATGCTCTCCATATCATTCATTTATTGCATAGAAGAGACTCAATATAACGATCAATGCAGAATGAATTATTATTAGGTGATTAAAAAGCTTTAATGTTTTAAATAACGCCTGTATAAGGGTTGAATTATCCCTTTTCCTCACTTCCTTGGCAATCAGAAATGCAGTCTAATCGTAATGGTATGCAGTAAACGGACGAGTGCTTGATATTTAAATGGCATAATGACATAGGCAGCCCTGTGAATGAAGGCATGTATTATTGGGAAGCTGAATTTTTTTGTTCATTAAGATTTTCTTGAACACGGGTTTTGTATATTGTTCAGTCTGATTGAGCCCTAGGGGAAAGATTTGAGAGTTTGTTTGTCTTTATTTCTACATTCAAGTCTGATCATGAGACCAATGTAATTGACTGAGCATGTTCCAGTGGCCTCAGAAGCGCCCCCTCTGGCTGAAACCCTCCACTGCAGCTTTACATGCAAGCTATATACAAAGAAGTTAAGTTGATTTTTATTTTATTTTTTTATATGTATTGCTAAGCTGTTTGTGTGGATGTTGGCGTGAGACTGAAACTCTTGAAAATATGCAATTAATAAAGAAATTCAAAATTCACCTGTATTTGTCAGGCCGTTTATGTGCGAAAGCATGCAGGAACCTGTTGGTTTTCTTATTGCTGCTCTATGGCAGCACTTAGAAGTGTATAGTAAATAAATAGCTGTGAAATTTGGTATAATTTTACTACTGTTCTCTTTGAGTGGTGAATTCTACTGTAACTTATTCTTGAATTGCTAATAATTCAATAACAGAAATCTCTGCGAGAGGAGGAGAAACATACTTTGAATGTGTCGCACTGAACCAAAATAAGCTCTGGGCTCCCGCTGCACATTCCACATACGGACTCCATTAGAGCGGACCACAAAGCCTTCATGGTCCTCTGACATATGCATGTGTGTAAAAATATGCGTATAAACCTTAACACCTTCCATTTTGATTATTACAGGTTAACATGGTTGAAATAACTGATTCTATTTCACTGGTAATAGTGCATTATATATTAAGTAAAGTGTTGCATTAACTTTCTTTATCAAGTCTCAGTCAAAGAAACACTTTATTTCCAAGTCATATATAGAATACATGTTTTTCATAATGATTTAAAAAGCCTGAAGTGTGAATGGAGTCCAGCTCAGCTCAATATATAATCTTGATGTTCTTTCTAGTCACGTGACTTCACCGATGTGGCCACCAATGTCTCTCCGTTCTTATTTTTGGTGATGCAGATGTACTTTCCATAATCGATCGTTTCAACATCATCCACAATCATAACGCTCTGGGAGATGCGTGTGGTGTGTCCCACGCCACGGTTTATCAGCCTCCAGGAGTCATGAATGCTCACTGGCCTCTGACCCTGAGAGACACACACGTCACGATAAGGACAACACACTGAAACCTATTTATCTCAATCTACACTACAGGTCAAAAGTTTGAAATAATTATGATTTTTTTTATGTTTTTAAGTCTCATGACTGTCAAGGCTAATATTGTGAAATATAATTACAATTTTAATTCACCGCTTTCTATTGCAACATGTTTTAAAATGTAATGTATTCTTGTGATGGCAAAGCTGAATATTCAGCATCATTACTCCAGTTTTCAGTGTCACATGATCCATCAGAAATCATTCTGATATGATGATTTAGAGGGGAAAAAAAACATTTCTTATTATCAACTTTGTAAACGGTTGCGCTGCTTAATATTTTTTTGGAAACCATGATACACTACTATTTAAAGGTTTGGGGTAGGTAAGATTTTTTAAAAAGAAGAAATGAATTCAAGGAAGCATTGATCAAAAGAGATGGTGAAGACATGTATAATGTTACAAAAGATTTATGTTTAAAATAAATGCTGTTCTTTTAAACTTTCTATTCATTAAAGGATTATGAAAAAAAGTATCACAGTTTACACAAAAATATTAAGCAGCACAAACATTAATAAGAATAAGAATCATTATTAATAATTGAGCAACACTAATAATTAATGAGCACTAAATCAGCATATCAGAATGATTTCTGAAGGATCATGTGACACTGAAGACTGGAATAATGGCTGCTGAATATTCAGCTTTGTCATCACAGGAATAAATTACATTTTCAAATATATTAAAATAGAAAACAGTTATTTTAAATGAATAATATTTCACAAAATTAGTTTTTACTGTATTTTTGATCAAGTAAATACAGTCTTGGTAAAAATAAGAGACTTCTCTCAAAAACATTAAAAATCTTATGTAATCTCAACTTTTGCCTGGTGGTGTATCTCTTTATAAGAGCATAATACTGTGATTAATACATTATAAAATTATAGTCTCAATCACCCTGAATCAGAAGCTCAGATGAGGGGAAATAACAAAAGTAACACTCACTTGGCCAGGATACCTCCAGCTGAAGCTGACGTTCATCTCAGGTTCACCCAGGACTGTGCATGTAACGTTAAAGATGTCTCCACCACTCACCGTGTTCGATGAAGCCTCGACAGTGGCAAAAGGGGGGCCACTAGGCACTAAAAGGGGGAAAACACCCCCCAAAATATAGCTTTTAGATTCATACAATGCCAAAAACATGATTAAAAACACTGTAAAATGTGTGCTAAGTGTTATTAGCAACACTATTGTGTTCTCCTCTTACCCTCCACATACAGCAGCTGGTATTTCGTGGATATTTGTGGGGTGGTTTTCGTGGTGCTGTTGGCCTTGCAGTAATAAGCTCCCTTATGTTCTGGACTGGGGTTTTGGATGATGAAGCCTTTGGTGGGATTGTAAGATATCTGGGTCCCATCCGCTGCGATTTCTTCCGCAGGAACTTCCCTGTGCAGCGAGACTTTGATTTTGGGGTTGGTCACCCGGCAAGGGATGGTGGCGGGCTTGTCAGGGCGCAGGTAGATAATCTCAAAATGGATGGCAGAGGGGACGAACAGCTCATCTTTGTCTAGACACAAAGAGATTCGTAACCATGTCTTTGGAGGTTCAAGATCCCGTAGGTCTCTTTGTGTGATATGCGACCAGATGCTGTACCTGTAAAGTATATGTAGGTAGCAGAAGTACTGTCTCCATCCTTTTCACATTCTACTCCATCACAGAGCAACACCCAACAGCTGTACTCCCCTGTATCAGCAGCAGAGGGCGACGTGAGGATCAGCTGACTGTACCGCTCATGCTGCTTGATGCTGGAACAGCAGAAGCAAACAAGTATACTACACACATTATACTTATACCTAGTGATGCACCGAAATGAAAATTCTGGGCCGAAACCGAAACCGAAAATGTAGGATGCACTTGGCCGAAAACCGAAACTGAAGCCGAAAATGGCTTCTTTTAAAAACTTATACTAATATATATATACAGTACAAAACCTAAAATATTTTTAACAATAAATATAAATAATAATACCAAATAATATTATTCTTCAAGTTTTATGTTCCATCAAATAAAATAGTTTTTTAACAGTTGTGCAAAAAGATCCACAATTATCTGAATAACTGCACACAAAATCACAGAATGGCAGTGGGCCTCTATTCTGCTGCTGCATGTAAACAATCTTTTACTTACATTTTAAATTGCTGTGCAAAACAATGCAAAACAGCAGTGCAAAAACAGCACTAGAACTTAATCCAAACTCAAACTGTAAACAACATGTAAGCCTATGTAGCCTTAGGAAACACAGTTGTGCAGTGCTACGCAAATTTTAATGTAACTGCTATACACACAGAAAATTGGACTGGGGGTCTTACATGCGTTTCATGTGGCACACACATAGTGCGAATTACAGGGGGTACTGGGGGGTACTATACCCCCCAAAGGGACAGAAATATCAGTTCTGGGGGGGTCAGATAATTTTTATGATATTGTGAAAAAATATAATTACAGTTACAATACAAGTCAACTACTATTTTCACTGTAGGAACATTTTAATGTAAAGCGATTTCAGACACCCCTATTGTGGACCGTACCATTTTTAACCACCGTGGCGGCTAGAAGCAACGGAGATAGAGAACGGTTTGCTGCTGACGTGCATGGATAACGCTAGCTGACGTCTAGCTTGTTGATTTTACAAAATATTATTTTGAGTTGAAATATTTTATCTCACTCACTTGAAATAAACGTGAAGCTTCCGCGAAGAAAAGTTCTCAGCAAGTGGCTTTGAGCCAAAGACGAACGAACACGTTCAATTAAGAGTGACATTTAAGAGATAATAATGTTATAATTAACGTTACACTTATTATACCGATTGTTTTTACCACATAATTACGGGGACATATCGAATTGAGATTAATGTTTTAAATCTTACCTGTTACATCCATTTTGTAGGCATACAGCGTACAAAACTCGTCCAGACAAGATGATCACAACAATATTATCAAACTCTGTAAACAATAAATCATCTGATTTCATTTTCAATACAATCAAAACGGAGACACAAGAGTCAAGACGGCAAGTTGTATTTTAATGAAATGAGAGAGCGCATGGATGTGCGCTGTGTTATAATGCGTTTCTATTGACGACGGTCATTATAAGGAACTGCCACAGAATAGAATCTTGCTTTTAAAAGTGCTCTGCTTGTTTTATTTGTTGTTTGTTACAATGTAAATAACGTTAGATTTATTAAATATAAAACTTTTTTTTAATGTTTTCAGTGTGAGCATAAGTTCTTTTTGAACACTTTCATCTCGTTTTAACAAAACCGTGATAATATTGTTAATCACGATAATTTTGGTCACTATAATCGTGATATGACATTTTCATACCGTCCCATCCCTCTGCTACTTACCCACTGAGGCTAGTAAAGTGGACCTTGGTTAGTCACCAAGGTTAGGTAGCAAGAGAATTCTCTATTTAAATCAAGCTTTACATTGTGGTGAGGTAAACTCGATTGTCATTTCCAAGGAGATGAACTCCATAGCCTAGGTGTCCATTCTCATTTTATCTTGAATAAATGATTGTGCCCTTTTGAAATTAGTTTGGCACAGATCCGTGTTGTTTTTATATTATGCACAAGAGGGTCTGATGTAGCTAAGCCTACTACATAACATCAGTGAAAACATAAAAAGAGCCAAGTAGCCTAGGCTGAATAGTACATGCTAGTATTTGAATTTGTTTTTAATTGGCTAGTATTGTTTTTACATTCTATTATTTCATATTTTTAGTTTGATAAATGTAGTTTCATCTGAGAACCCTAATCTAATGAAACTTTGATTTTATTCACAGAGACACTATGAGGAAAAGGAAAGGGCACACAGACATAAGGCACTTTTTTGGTGCTAAAAGAGTAAGCAGGAAATATTAGCACTAAGATCTACAAACAATTACATTAAAAGTGTTGGTGCGGTTAGGTTTTATACACTGAATATGTGTTAAGGAAAGGGGTGCCCAGCAGATAGGAGAGGCACAGGATGAAAGCCGTGAGCAGGCCGCAGGGAGACGACAGGATGAGGGCAGAGTGCAGGACATACAGCAGGCAGTTGATAGATGGCTGGAGGACGACATTGCACAAGACATTCAGCAGGCAGTAGGAGGGCGGCAGGAGGACGACAGTGTGCAGGACATTCAGCAGGCAGAAAGGAGAGGGCAGGAAGATGAGAGTGTGCAGGACGCTGAGCAGGCAGCATGTGGCCAAGAGGTGAGTTAGAAATTAGGCTGTACTTAAAGGGATTGTCTGGACTGAATCAACTCATAGCCCTGTTGTCCGGGCAGGTATAGGAAAGAGAGAATTTGGTGCATGTAAACCGAATTTGCAAACTTCTAGCTAATGCTAACTAATGGGGGCATAGAAGAACAAAACTAAAACAAAGCTTCCTTGCCCTCATGAGTTAGAGTTGGCTGTTATTTCACTATTTGGCCCATGTTGTACCAAATTCTGTTGTTCTCATACCTCCCAACAGCACTCTGCAACATCAAACAACAGGGCTATGGGTTGATTCACTCCAGATAATCCCTTTAAAGGGACACTCCACCCATTTGCATTAAGCTTTCCATTGTTAGAAACCCAGTCATACTATTGAATGGTCGTGCAACACTCTCTCATTTTCCCCTGAGATGAGAGAAATCCGCTATTTACCTTTTTCACTTCCTCCTACAATGAGCAGTACCCCCCAATTATGGTGGGGTAATTCGCACTCTGCTAGCACACACACACAAGGCCTCTCGCTGTCTGGCGTGCGCGCGCTACACGGTTTGGAGCACGAGCTCTTGCTCGCTCGCTCTTCCGGAGATTTGAACTAATTTGTGGGCATCAGGGAGCCGCTATCAATATGCGGGAGACATCCCTATCTTTGATAGGCAGACGCGTGATAACAGCTTGACCGTGAGTGAAACCTAAGCGCTTGCGCACGGATGGGAGGGGCGGGTGACATTCATTTTCGGTTTACGTTTTCGGCTGTTTTTTTTTATTTCGGCCCGAAACCGATAATGCCATTTTCGGCCGAACATTTTCGGCGGCCGAAATTTCGGTGCACCCCTACTTATACCATATACCAAGAATAGAGGGAATGCATTAACGTCACTTTCCCGCCGGAACACGTCCCCCTCAGCCGGACTGAGTGGCAGAAGAGCAGCTGCGTGACTGGATTTAATAGGGGAAACTGCGAAAACGCAAGTAAAACAAACGATTATCAGTTTAAACTAAAGATTGGACTCAATATAGTGTTCCTTACAACTTACTAAAGATCCAGTGATCCATGGATACTGACATGCAGCCAGAAATCGTGTTTCCTGACATTTATATGTGCCTGATTTCGACACCGGGGAAATACATACAGCAAATTTGCCTGTGAACGCTTTATATAAATACAATATAGGCAGGTCTAAATCCAGGTGATCACTTATATCAATGTTATATATATCATCATATAGTCTAGACTTAAAACTTGTATAGTTTTTTGTCAGTGTTTATTTAAAAATGTCAAATTATACAGAATATACAGTGGTAAATATTTGATTGATGAGTTGTCACTGCAATATATAACAATACAATATATAGAGAATGATTTTACCACTAAATTCAGCATATTGACACAAAAATGATTGCAAACATTATCATATCAACGTTCGCAAAATGTTTTAAGGATATCATTGAGGCCTGAGATGACGGAGTGTTTTTTATAAAACGTTCTTGTAATGTGACGTGTTAACAAAGCAAGAACATTTTATATGTAACATTTTCAGGATGTTGTTGAGGTAAAAGTTTGTAGAATGATCTTTTATAATACATTGACACAATGTCCCATAATAACAGAGGATGAACATAATCAAATTAACGTTCGTAAAATGTTTTTGACACAAAAATGATAACTGCAAATCCACCTTTCGCTGCCTGGAGTCCAGTTGTTTCTATGAATTGCAACGATCTATTTGCTTCTCTGTTTAGGTAGTCTGTAAAAATATACCTCATATTTCTTGTCAAATCTAGTAGTACAGTCAGTCTCAAAGCTCTTTCCCGTTTTAGACGCGTTCTGTGTGTTTTTCCGCAGCATTCACACTGAAAACCAATGCTGCCGCTCAGTCTTTCTGCCACTCAGTGAGCGGAACAGCAGCGACTTCCGCTTACTGTGACGTCATGCGCATTTCCTCTATACCATATGATGTCTACTTATACTATTTCTGCAGTATTCTACAATTTAGGTTACATTTCATGTATATTGGTGATAACAATTTTCTTCAGAAAAAAACGTGTTTTATCCATTAAGGGAAATCATATTATAATCTCACACAAAAATGTTCGGTTTGCTTAAAATATCCTTGATGTCTCTTCAATTACAGTTTTTGCAGTGTCTGCTTTTGAAGTGAGTTCAAAACAATGCTCTTAGTTTTAGTTAACTATAATAACCCTAAGAAAAATTCATTACTTGAAATAAAATTAAATTTAACTGAAATAAAAATAAATAAATAAACTTTATTTTAGTTTAAAACAAATTGTAAAAAAAACAAACAAACAACTATAAAGATATTGTTTAAAAAACAATACTAAACCTTTCATTAAAATTGAAATTAAAAGAGAAAATATGAAAACAAAAACTAATTCAAAATATTAATAAAAATCTCAATGAAATGTTAAAGAATTAAATGTTTTTTTTTTAGATAAAGATTTAATTTAAACAAATATATATTTTTCTCATTTCTGCAAATGTTCGGTCAATTATGTTAATGAGAGAAAAACCTGCAACTAAAAAACAATCTACTGCAACCCAACATTGTGTGACCACTATGTCCAGATTTAATTTTTTTCTGTAGAGGACATTTTGAACACATTATTCTTTCATTTTTTTTTTTTCTTTTTTCTAAAATAACTTATTGTCAGAGTCACGATTTTTAACATCTCTATTCTGATTCTTTAACTATGTGATTCTTTAACTAACTGTGACACGTAATCCTGCATCTTTGAAAAACATGTATTCCAAACATAAAATACTCCTGTAGCTGTTCATTTGCCCGATTTAGCCAAACTATTCTCAATCAAACGTGTTAAATGAATGGATAAGGCGAGAAGGAAGGATACCTAAGGCGGTTATCATTGAAGGTGTCCAGGTAAGAGGGATATGCCCAGCCAATCTTAGTTCCTTTGCATCTCAGTTCCAATGTTTTCCCAGGATTCAAGGATAGGCTCTCGCCCAATCTGAGAAAACGGCCTTTATCAAGGACCTGGGTGAGAATAGACTGGCCCTTGCTTCCTGGCTCCTTTTCTTTAATTTTGGGGTAGCGAACCTTTGCCCTCTTTCTTCCTGGTCTTATGCGGTTCTCACCAGCCTCTTTTTTACGCTTGACCTGCTGACACACACCTGCGTAAACCAAAACAGAGTTTTCCTGGTCACCAAGCAGATGCATTTAGATGAGAGTGGCAAACTTTGGGAATAACATTCTGTTCTGTATTATGTGAGTAGGACATGAACATTATACAGCATGTGTTTCATTTCTCTCTTTGAGACACTTGATAACTCCTCTGCCTCCTATGACCAAGCCAAAGAAAAGAAGAAGGAGGGAGAGAGAGAGAGAGAGAGAGAGAGAGAGAGAGAGAGAGAGGAGAGAGAGAGAGAGAGAGAGAGAGGAGAGAGAGAGAGAGAGAGAGAGAGAGAGAGAGAGAGAGAGAGAGAGAGAGAGAGAGGAGAGAGAGAGAGAGAGGAGAGAGAGAGAGAGAGAGAGAGAGAGAGGAGAGAGAGAGAGAGAGAGAGAGAGAGAGAGAGGAGAGAGAGAGAGGAGAGAGAGAGAGAGAGAGAGAGAGAGAGAGAGAGCATTCTGCCATCTGGAAATTTACTTCTGCTCACAGCTGTACAAACAGCAATTGTGGAAACATGCCTTTCCTCTTCTATGTGCGAAAATGTAGAAAACAGAACAATATAGTGGTTTACTGAACCTTTTAAATTCATTTCTGACACATGCAGGGATCATGACATCTAGAGGAATACGTTTGGATGGAAAAAAGTCACGGCATCATAAAAAATTGCCTTGTTGATAAGCTCAAATAGATCTGATTCTGTCTTTTGTCTCTGCTGTATAATTTAAGCATAAGTTTAAGTAAAACTGCCCTGATTTGATCTCTTTTGGTTTCTATTGGCAGCAGTGTCACACCATACACGTTCATCTATAACATCTCTCAACTTGTTTACTATTTCAAGCATTGAAAGACAATGTGTTGACTTTATGAAGAAAGAATAGCGAGGCAGATGAAACAAAGAGAGGTCTGCTCACCATTTTGGATCTCCAGCCAAAGCAATACCAGTGTGAAGAAGAGCCAGAGCTTCATGATGGATGAAGTGGAGTGTTTCAACAAGGCTATGTTTCAACTTTTAAGTGATCCAACTCTTCGTCCACTGTCTACCCCCTACCCCGTTTAGACACAGTCAGCTCCATCCTTCGCGAAAAAGAGGAATTTCCCCCAGCCCATCTGCACACTCCCCCTTTAGTCCGATCCAATGATGCTCTAACGCCCTCTGCTGGACTGTAGTTAACCCTGCATGGGTAGCCTATTTGTGCTCTTGGCTCGATAATCCGATAATCCAGTGAACATCGTTCAAACATTAAAGTGATACATTACCCAAAAATGTCATCATTTATACTCACCCTCAAATTGTTCCAAACATGTATGAGTTTCTTTCCTCTGTTGAACACAAAAGAAGATATATGGCTACTCTATTAAAATGAAGTAGGCAGTGTTGCCTCATTTGATATTTGAAAAATATAGCTGAAATGTAATTGTTTCTTGTGCCAGCTGCTTTATGCAGTTTTAGAATAATGTAATCAGCATCAGATGCTGAGGACATTGAACTTTACAAGGGCTCAAATGAAATAGTTTGCTCTAATGATGCATCTAAATCAATTATATGATCATTAATTTATGACATGTTTTTACATTGCTTTAACTTATCAAAATGAGTAATTTTCAACTTTTTGTATAAGTTAAACAAGATCCAACTAGTTTTTAAGTTAGTGTAATGTAATTTAAGTTGAAATGACTTTAACATCCAAGTTGATGGTACTTAAAAAATTTAAGGCAGCAACTTTTAGCTCAACAGACTAGCTAACCAAGAAAGAATTATCCATTACAATTAAAATAAAATTAATGAAAGCATTTTATTTACAATAATGTGGAAAACTTCATTTAAAAAGGGGATAAATCTTTTATTGCTTTGTATGAAAGCACTTTGTAATGGCAGTTGACAACGGCATAAACCACATATCATTACAAAAAAAAAAAATAAAAAAAAATACAAGTATACAAAGGTTCTAAACAGAATAGTTGATGTGCAGTATTTTTGATGAGACATTACCACATTTTTATTCATCCTTGTCCCACAATCTTAGCCTCTCCATGACTCATTTACATTGCATTTACACCAAGTGTTTAAGGCAGAGAAGAACTTGAGTGCTAGTTAGCAGAAGAAACACTTTCAGATGCTCAGGTTGTCCATTCTTAGACCGCTGTTGGCATCACTTAGTTAACTGGCTCACACAGATTGTCATATACTGAATGACTGCGGTGAACTACGTAGTGTAGACTGATGATTATTCATCAAAAAAAGTTTCTGAAAAAGTCAAAAAAATATATAACAAGTAGATAAAGTGATTAAAAGTATAATTTTACAAGACAAAACACTGATTACATACATAACTTGCTCCTCTTCAACATCATCAGACCTGGTTGTTAAACAACAGGTTTATGAATACTGTATGTCAAACATTTACCGATAACTACATAAAACACATGTAATATAGATAAAAATAAGAAGTATAGTGTTTATCAGAATACAAGAAATAGTGTTATCTGAGCAGCTTAACATCTCTGGCACGTACAGTAAAATATGGTCAATAGAATTAATCCCTATTCTTAGAATTAAAAACTTTAACAAGACAGTCAAAAATAAAAAGCTGGATATTCACCAATATCTGCAATTATTAGTTTTACCAATATCTATTCTAATGTTCCACATTATTTGATAATGCCACTTTACAACACATTTATCCCATACCTTTAGTATATAAGCTTAGTATATGTTTTCTTCCTTTCTTAATTTAACAAACTAACAGTGGAAATAACCTTGAAATACTGTCTGTGGAAATCTTAATACTTTATAGAAAACAAAAACACGCTTTCCCTTTCTCTTCCAAACATATTTAAAGCAAATTGCTCACATGTCCTACAGGGCTGTAAATGTTTGAACTGAACCAATAAGAAATTGCATGTTTGTAACAATTTGAATCCCTGTTTAGGAACGAAGCAAGCGATCTACAGTTCTGAAAACGCCCTAAGAGTGTATAAATAGAGTCAATTCCATAATCAATACATTGAATTTTCATTGTCAGATCATACACCCCTAATGTCCTATGTGACATGATCACAACACATGTGAGTGAGAGCATCAGCACTGAGAGGTGCGACAGTGATTGTTCATGATGGCAGTGTAAAGGCAGAGCTGAATACACAGAGCTCAGGTCTGTCAGCTGGTTGGTGAATGCTGTAAATAACAGTTAGATACTGTCAGTGTGTCTGCTGTTCTTTAACATGGGCTAGTCTTCTCTGTGTGTGTCACATACTCCACACTGCATGTCAGTATCTTTTTCTCCGTTGCAACACCACAGTTCTGTATATGCCTCTTGCGTTCATCGCTATGCCACATTCCATATCCAAAATAAATGAGGAAGCCTGTGGATTGATATCAAAGTTATGATTTATATCAAATGTGCATGTCAAACTTAGTCATTGTTTACTAAAAAGAACAAAAAGGAGAAGAAAAAGAGCAATGAGACCTTTAGACACACTTTAGACAGTGTGTGTGTGTGTGCGCGCGCGTGCGTGTTTACCCAAAGATAGCACGTACCTATGGCCATCCAGATGGAGAAACGGATCCATGTGTCTCCGCTGAGCTGAACCATGAGGTACACGTTGACAAATATACTCAAGATGGGTAGAAAGGGCAACAGAGGAACCTGAAGCAAAAAATAGATGCTGATTCAGATATGTGCTTGACTGCACTCTGCTCAGCACTCACTTCTGAAATGACCCAGACTAAAAAAGAAATAACACGATTAATGGAGGCTCTTTCGGGTCATATCACTTTGTTTTTCAAGTCATATAAGGATAGCACACAATATGGCCCTCCAAAGAACACAGAGTGCTTGGCAAACACAGATATTTTATACAGGCTATTACCCTAAAACTCAGGGCTGTTCTGGGCAGAATACACATCAAGATAAACACAGCAGCAACGGTTCAACATGGGCCACATTTATTAAAGGGATAGTACCCCTAAAACAAAAATGTTGTCATTACTCAACTTTTATGCAGAATGTCCATGCTTTTTTCCATACAATAAAAGTGAAAGGCAGCAGGTCATACAACTTGTGTACTATATTGCATGTCTTGTGAGGTCATATGATAGTCTTTTGTGCATATAGTGACCAAAATGATGACTACTTATAGTAGCTTGGCTGGTCACCATTCACTTTCATTGTATGGAAAATAGCACATTCTGTCTCTTCTTTTTGTGTTCCATTAAAGAAAAAGGAAAAGAAAACAAAATATCTGTTTAAGAGTGTGAACGACCTTTCTACAGGAAAAATAATTTTGGTCACAAAAATAACTGTCACAAATACTTGAATCTACTATGGTTGTGGATTTATTCAGCAGGACTCAAATTGACCAAAAGTGACAGCAAAGACATTAATAATGTTAAAAAAGATTTATATTTCAAACAAATGCTATTCTTTTTAACTTTCTATTCATCAAGGAATCCTAAAAAATGTAACGTGGTTGCAACAAGAAAATATTAAGCAGCACAACTGTTTTCAACATTGAACCAAATCATCATATTAGAATGATTTCTGAAGGATCATGTGACTCTGAAGACTGGAAAAATGGCTGGTGAAAATTCAATTCAGCTTTGATATCGCAGGATTAAATTAAATTTAAAAATATATTCAAATAAATAAAAAATTTAATTTGTGATTATACTTCACAATATTACTTTTTTTACTTTATCTTTTAAACAGTATGTTTAGATAAACTTTTAGATTTCAAACCTACATACCATAAAGGAAACTTTCTTCCTCGTCTGAGGTTGTCTGCAAACTAAAAGGATGCACATGATGAAGATGAACAAAGATGCGGCCAATGCCCCCAGGGCCCAAGGCTCCATGGCAATAATGGCCTGTCCATAGTATGTGTTGAGTGTGCTCACAACACACACAATAAGCACTGCAGGGAAAACAGCCACAGATCAGGATGACTACATGACTCTCGTCAGCTACAGTAAAGACATTTAAACCTGTCAGACCAGTCTCTAACTGCTGCAGTACTAACCCATGATGATAACAGACGCATTGACGGCAGTGGAGGTTTGTTCGGTGGGCAGCAGTGGAGGGTTGAGCAGAGAGCGCAGGGTTACACCTCTATCCTTCAGCATGTTCAGATGAGACTCAGACTCTGTCAGCTCAGACTCACCAACATCTTCCTTGCCTTCATTGATCCTAGACTTCTCGAACGCAGCATCTGGCTGATACCTGACACATACAGTACATTTTATATTAGAATAGCTGCTTATGCCACTAGAAACACTAATACATCTTTTTGTAAAACGTGATAAATAAATCTTTAAATGTGACAGTATCATTTAAGCTCTACAGAGACTATCACAAGAAAATTGTCTATATCAATTCTGTCAAATACTTCAAACACACTTTATACAGTTGAGAACTGACACAACCACTACATGGCAGATTACTAATATTACACACTTCATTGTACCTAATTTGTAACAAGTTGACGTAGAAGTGATTCTACATCAGGGTGAACGTGATTTCACGAAGTACAACATGTTTCTGGATCAACATTCTGATCAACCAATCCGATTTTAGGGACAAGTTTACAGTCCATGTCAAGTTTAGACTTGTTTATGTTTAGGTGCTTCTACATCAGTGTTATACTTTCCCTCTGATTTTAGAATTTTCTGAATTTTCAGGCAGGAATGTTGTTCCAGGATCAACTAAATATGTTGATCCATGAATAGTTCTTACTTGGCAAAATCACGGTTGACTGACCAGTTCTGCCACTAGTTGGCACATCTTTAAAGGGATAGTTCACCCAAAAATGAAAATTCTGTCAGTATTTACTCACCCTCATGTTGTTCCAACCCCGTAAGAACTTCGTTCATCTTCGGAACACAAACTAAGATATTTTTTATTAAATCTGAGAGCTGGATCACTCCTCCAAAGGCTTCTAAGGGATTGAAACTTGTTCCCCGAAAAGTTATTAAAGACTTCGTTAAAATAGTCCAAGTGACTACAGTGACTCAATCTAAAGTTTATCAAACGACGAGAATACTTTTTGTGTGGAAAAAAAACAAAAATAACGACTTTATTTCAACTATTCATTTCCTTCTCTGTGGGCCTCGAGTCAGTTCACTAGTGATATAGCGTAAGCTTCTGTGTTGTACGTCACACGCATCACACACGACCAGCGTCGGCCAATAGTGAGCCTACGTGTGACGTAGCTCTAAGCAATCACACTACGTTAGCTGACTCGAGGCCCTCGAGGCTGACTCGAGTTTCAATCCCTTAGAAGCCTATGGAGGAGTGATCCAGCTCTCAGATTTCATCAAAAATATCTTAATTCGTGTTCCGAAGATGAACGAAGGTCTTACGGGGTTGGAACAACATGAGTAAATACTGACAGAATTTTCATTTTTGGGTGAACTATCCCTTTAAGATGCATATTAATGTAAACAAATTTTGGTCAAGACCATATCAATTCTTGAAATTAATAATTTGAAAATTAATGTTTACTAACCTGAGGATAAGAACACAAGCAGCCACTAATGAGTACGCCAGCAAAGTTCCAATAGACATCATGTCCACCAGCGCTTTCAAGTCAAACAGAAAAGCCATGATAGCTGTTGATATGAAACAATAGCTGATCAGGTGGAGTTTAAAAATAATACATCAAATGCATGCATATCACAAACCATACTTGCATAAATGAAATGGTTTACATATATTGGCTTAAACTATTTAGACACTTAAGTCACACTTAAAATGCACACATTTCATGGCATAACAATCTACTGTAAATATCTCTATTTTCTCAGAAATAATTAAAAAATTCTCTTAGCAATTTTTGCAAATGCTTGCAAAGCGAACATACAGAAAGTGAACAGTATATCAACTGTTTTGTATAGCATAATTTAAAACTATGCCAACTTTTTTTGCCAAAAGTGTGTTGTATGCTATTCAAATAAATCTGCTTCATATTATATTGATATTTAATCCAATATCATTCATACATTTATAAGTGTGGCTTGGTTGTCAAAAATGCATAAATACAGAGCATGCACCGTTTATTATTCCATTGGTATTCATTTAATAAATTAAATCTTCCTATTTTGAAGAGCCTGATTCCAAAATAATCCAAGTGTCATCATCAATGACTTTAAACTCAGGATGCAATAACATTGGTATCCTCTTATCAAATCTACACCAGATGTGCCCTATGACTTCATATACAGCTGCTCAGACTTCCCTCACAGTAAGAAGGCAGTGTACTAACAAACATACAGTGCTACGGTATGGGCTTAATATGTGCAATGTGCACGGGGCTCCAAAAATCAAAACTACCCTGCGTCCTCATCCCCCGACTAAGCTTCCCCTCTGCTTTTTCATTCCTTAGAAGTCCTTGGAGTCCATAAGCATGGCTGACCCCACTGTAGGGGAAGTGCTAAGAATCTCTTTCATCAGAAATCTGCACCTGACACATCAGTGTATATAATACTTATATGCTGGTGTACATCTATATGATATATACCAACAAAGCAATGGTAATTTCCTTTCTTTTTCCAGCAAACTTTATCAATTGCTCTACATATCACTTTTGCATGTAATAAATAACATTCACAGAGATTTTAACTACGTACTGTATATTCACACAGATTTTTATCACCAACACCAACACCACAGCGAAAGCTATGGAAGCTTGTTTCTGCCACAGAAATAAAAAAAAATAATAAATAATTGCGACTTTTTATCTCATAATTGCAAGTTTACATCTCGCAATTTTGACTTATTTTCTCAGAATTGTGAGATATAAACTCGCAATTACGTGTTATAAAGTAAAATTTTCTTCTCAGAATTGTTTATATCTCACAATTCTGTCTTTATAACTCGCAATTGAGTGTTATTAAAACAGTATTACGAAATATAAACTTACAATTCTGAGAAAAAAAGTCAGAATTGCAAGATATAAACTTTTGTTTAGTTCATATCTCGCAAGTCTGACTTTATAACACGGAATTGTGATGTTATATCATGCAATTCTGACTTTATAACTCGCGATTGCAAGTTTATATCACATACTTCTGACTTTTTTTCTCACAATTGAGAATTTTTTTTGAAAAAAAAAGTCAGAATTGCGAGATTTGAACCCACAATTGTGAGAGAGAAAAAGTCGCAATTACCTTTTTACTTTTTTATTCTTTGGCGGAAATAAGCTTCCATAGAAAGCATGCTTCCATTAACAGGGTAATTAAGCAGGCACACTGCACCTCCACCAGGCTGACACAAACAGGACAGCAGGCCATGCCAGGCCTACCTCGATCTTAGCTTACCCGCGGTAGTGCCCGCTGCCATAGTGGCAGCCACTGGCGACTGACGCTTACTCACTGTGGAAAGAAATCTGAATAGCACGCCATCTCTTGCCATGGCAAACAGAATGCGGGGAAGAGGGAACAAAGAACCCAACAGGCTAAAAACAAAAAAGGAGTCATGGTTCAGATACCTGCAACTCTGGAAGGAAAAGAACATATTAACCAACACCGGCAAGTGTGAAGGAGCAAATATTTACTGGAAATTCATTCTTACTAATATTTTTAAATAAAGATTAAACTCAATAAAGAAGCATTTTCTTGCCAATAAAATATTTTGGAGATGAGTTTAAATAGACACATTTATATTCACTAAATGAACTGCCTTTACTTTATTACATTACTTATTAATTTACTTGATTTATCCAGGCCTGAAAGTTACAGTCTTTCACCAAAAACCGGGAAATATCGAGATTTTTTTTACTGTTGGAACCCTGTAACAGATTAATTTGATGCGTGTTCCTAAACAATAATTTTGTGTATTGCACAATTCCACTCTTTTTCACATTTGCCTGGTGGATCACATTGGCAGTTTGCATAGCAATCGTGCCTCCATCTCTCACCTGCAACTACACCTGAAGACATTGTAGCAATAAGAGGGGTCTTCGTTTTAGGATTGATTTGGGCTAACACTTTGAAAAGCACCCCATCCTGTGCCATAGCATAGATTACACGCGGCATTGGGAAAATGGAGCCCAGAAGACTGCATGTGAGGCAAACACATCAGCAGAAGCAAAGTGTCAATTAATCACATGCTGCAGATCTGATCCCAAACACTTCAATGCTGTGTACTCTTACATGCATCCACAAATAATGATTTTTATTTTAAAGTCAACATGAAATCAAAATTAACACCGTTTACTTTCTTAACACATTTCTGGTCTTCTTATGCATGATTGATGAACGTATGTTATTCCACAGAAAACTAAATTGTTGTTTCGACTGACATCACCGGTCTTTTACGTTTTTAACTCCTGCCCTCCATTCACAGGATATATAGACAACATTTTCACTGAATCAATTCCCAAAGGATAGAATTAAGTCATTTTGTTCTTTGTGAATATTCTGTTTGAGTCTAAAAAAACAACACATTACAGAAGTAATACAGGTTGCAAAATGCTGTTTCATGTTGACTTTAGGAAATATAAAATTTGGCAGCACATCATTGTATAGCACTTAGCAAATGAAGCAAATGGGACCAGACATGCAGTTAATTTTTTTTTTTCCTGGGAGTACTGCACATGGCCTTTAGGCTATGGTATCCTAATGTATTCAAAGAAAAGTAGCTCGAATCAAAATGACTGGTCTTGGGTTATAATTTACCCAATTTTGGTCTTTTATAGCAATAGAGTGCAACAGTCGGGTTCCGGAAGTAAAAACTCCATTAATTTTCTCCATAGGGAAATTGATTTTTAACAATAACTTATAAACCTTTAAAAACAACCTTAGTGTGAGCTACGAGGTTGTTAATCAATGGCATTGGCTTCAGTTGAAGATGTAAAAGCCTGCATTGTTTCAAATGCCACCAATCAAGCAAACCATGCTAAAATATTTCGTTAGCAATGAGCTCATTGAAGTAATTAATTACACGTTGTCAACATAATGATTACAATATAGAAATTTAGCATTGGTGCATGTTGATTCAGAGTTTGAGTCATCTGAAGTCCTTGTAGGAGTTGGAGTCATATCTTCACAGGTATTGGGGCAACATTTTCAAATGAGTAGTTTTATATTTCTCCATCTTTCTTAATTTGATTATGCTGTTTACAATGCTTCATGGGATTGTAGTTTTTTCTATCACTAAAGCCATTAAGTACACTGTCTTCTTTGTAATTTTGTCTGAATACTTTTTTTTATTCAAATCAAAGTTTGTAACGTTATGATTCACTTCGTAGCTGGTTGCCTTGCTTCATGGCTTTAATGCATTAACACAACTTTTTGAAATCCCTATGGGACAAATTAATGGGGGAAAAAAACTTCCGGAACCAACGCTGCTGAAACCATGGGTGTGCACTGGTTGCACTCCATAGGTTCAAGATAAGAGGTTGTATACTTTACCAATCACACACCAGGATGTTTTTGAACATAATTAAGATTAATATTAGAGAAAATCGAATAATCATTACATAAATGCTGTGGAGTGTAATTTATGCAGCTTCAGGGAGCCTTGCTAAATGCCAAACAATAATCCTTACTGATTTATGTCACCAGGAAAAAAACAGAAACAGAAAATTTTGTTCTGAAAGAGAGCAAGTTAAAACCTGTATCATATAAAAGCTAATAATAATATAATGTGATGAATTAAATGCTATGTATAATTATTTATATATGGCTCTCTTTCAAACAAATCACCATCAAAAAGTCATTAGGGATGCAAAGCATATAATCAGTCCACCACAAACCCAACTAAGAACTCCATAAAAATGTATTAAGAAAGTGTTGTGTTTAACCAAATGACAAACAAATGACTAAATGAATAAATGCACTTTATGCACAGTATTCACAATGTTTGATATGAGCATGCTATCTCAATATACAGTCTTGTGAGATGTCTTGGCCAGCAGAACAAAATTATGGGAGCAAAGAAAGATGTTTACCTGGTTGAGAGAGCACAGAGCGATCCTGCCGCTACTACATATTTCGCAGGCCCCCAGCCCACATATTCAAAAGCCAAAGGTAGAGGACTCCTCTCATCCAGCAGGTAGTAGGGCATCATGAGGGTGAGGGCCGCTGACACTCCAAAGTAGGCAAGGAAGCAGACCAGCAGGGAAACAACTATACCGATGGGAATGGCCCTCTGGGGATTCTTCACCTCCTCACCTGGTAAGAATCACAAATATCAACACACTTGGAACTCAAGATCAGACTGGAGGACTGGAAATAACTGTGCATAAGTGACTGAATACCTGTGGTTGCAATGCAGTCAAATCCCACAAAGGCGTAAAAGCATGTGGCCGCACCAGCGAGTGTCCCGCTAAAGCCATAAGGCAAAAAGCCCCCTACCCCGTAATCGCTGGTGACATTAGCAGTGTGTGAGAGATTCCTGTAAGGAGATTGAACTGTATTTTCATATTTGAATGGTTATGATCATGATTTACACATCAGCCTCGCATAATTCATCAACATATAAAAGAAGAGAAGGAAAGAGTAATTAAGAATAATTAAGAAAGAGAAATTCTTCACCTTCTGACAATGGTGACGTTTATGAGAGATCCTTCCGAAATATTCCAATTGAGCGCGTCTCCTTTGACGAATCCAGAGATGATAACAAAGATCAGCACAAGCACGTTTACAGCTGTGAAAATTTTGTTGACCCAAGCTGATTCTTTCACCCCAAAGGAGAGAAGACCTGTGAAAAAAAGAATTACAGTGACAGATATGAAACTGCATGTGAAAGTCAGACATTATTTATGTAATAATTTGTTTTTCTAATAGTACTTGAAATGAAACTGGAATGATGTAAGACATACAAACATTTATTCATTTAGCAGATGCTTTTATGCAAAGTGACTTACAAATGAGGAATCTAACCATTGTTGGGTGTAATGCATTACTAAGTAAATAATTTCTGTAATATAATTATTTTTCCCTTGAAAAAGTAAAGTACGGGATTACTCTTAATTACTCTTACTCTTTTTCTGTGATTTGATTACAGTTACTTCTGATGTAATTGCATTAAATAGACTAGAACTATTCTATATAAAAACATCAAAATTTAACCTTTAATGTTAAAATGTATGTTATTAATGTAACCATCTCCCTTTAAATACGTTGGTCAGTTCAAAAATAATTTATGCAATTTTATATTATTTATTTGAAAGAATTAAAAGAGCAGTTTCATGTCTAACCTTGTACTGTTCAACTTTTTTTTTTTTTAAGATGAATGAAGTAAATGAATTTACTAAGACTTTTTTTTTTTTTTTTTACCTGACAGGAGTAGGATCAGGCAAACAGCAAAGAAATCAGGATACTCTGCCAGGCCAGGCAAATTCATTTTGAAGTACAATTTGCAGAACTTTTCAATGTGACCCCCTATAAGCTCATCAAACGTCCCACTCCAGGCACGTGCCACACTAGAGGTCCCTGTTCCAAACAAATATCAGTTTATGTTAGAAAAATATTATTTCATTATAAATGAATATTTCATATAAAATATGACTAATTCATAATTACCAATGACGTATGACAGAATGAGGTTCCATCCTGTGATGAAGGCCCAGAGCTCCCCCACGGTCACATAGCTGTACAGATAGGCCGAGCCCGTCTTGGGTACCCGCGCACCAAACTCAGCATAACACAGGCCGGCCATCACAGATGCTAGAGCTGCGATGAGGAAGGACACCACAATACTGGGGCCAGAATTGCCTTTGGCCACCTCCCCAGCGAGCACATAGACACCGGCCCCCAGTGTACTTCCCACCCCGAGGGCAATGAGATCGACAGTGGAAAGGCAGCGGCACAGCTTGGACTCCTCCAGACAGTCCTGGTCCACATTCTTCCTCCTCACAAGGGATCGGCAAAATGTGAGGCAATGTTCCAGCATTCTTCCTGTTAGCACAAACTGTCAAGAGAATTTTTGTCAAATAAATAAATCAAGTACACTAACTATGTATATTTGTTTTTTTAGTGTTGAGTATGTGCCAAAAGAAAGATTTCTGAAGATGATTTCTTTTCGTTACTATGTTTTACATATTCATGACCTAATTTTTTTCTGTATGATTTGACTATCACTGCACAGAAGAAATGCACAAAGTAAAGATTCGATTCTGCAAGATCAGTAGTATTGGGAACCAAAATGGAGCCGAGGCATGCAAAAGGACAACTGTATTATTCAATAACACTTTCAGCCTTTGTTCTCACATGCACATGTCTGCAGTTTAAGCAGCAGGTTTTAGTTTTGCCCAATGTACAATAATGCATAAGCCTTAGGCATTATTGCATAATAGCGGGATAAAGTGCTTTCATTTTGATAGGCATAGGTATTTGGCACATCGCTTATTGGCCAGTGTGCTTTTTTGCAATTAAAGCGTTAAGTTTGTTGGTTTATTTTAATGGCTTACAAGTTAATTATAAAAGTTAATTATAAGCGTATCAAGTATGGGTTTATATAAAGTTTTTATAAAGCAGACTTGAACGTTTATTTAAAGTATATGTAGTCTGCTATGCAAATATATATATGTATATTATATATCAATTGTATATATTATATATATAAGATAATATATCTTTATACACTACCTTTCAAATGTTTGGGATCAGTAAAAAAAAAATTTAAATTAATTAATACTTTCATTCAGCAAAGACACAATAATCAGAAGTGAAAACATTTATAATGTTATAAAATATTTCTATTTAAAAATAAAAAAACATTTTTGTTTCTTGAGCAGCAAATCCGCATATTAGAATGATTTCTGAAGGATCATGTGACACTAAAGACTGGAGTAATGATCAGCTTTGACATCACAGGAATAAATTACATTTTAAAAGATATTCAAATAGAAAAAAAAGTTATTTAAAATTGTAATAATATTTTACAGTGGTATTGTTTTGCTTAAACAAATAAAGGCCTTCAAAAACATTTGAAAAATCTTAACAACCCCAAAGTTTTAAATGGTAGAGTACATATTTATATACAGACATGCATATATACATACAAACAAACAGCATATAGAACAGCTTTAGAGAATCAGATTTTTTGGCTTATTTTGCATGTAAATGAGGATACAGACAAAAGTTGCACTAAAGCTGCTTCCTAAATAATTTCTTTTACATGCAAAACACATCTTATGAAAAAAAAAAGATTTAGCACATTGTGATGTGTATGAGCAAATGGCTGGGCATTAGCATTACACTGTGTCTGCTTACAACCTGTGAAAGGTGTTAAGGAGTCACACAGGCAGAGAAGACTGACATGCAAAAGGCTGTTGGCTGTACCTGTGAGCTGTAGCCCTGAGGGCTCGGACTTGACAAGCAACTCTGAGGCTCAGTTACAGCACAGCATATTTCATAGCTGAGCCAAAATTTATTCTGTCTTGCTGTAATGAGTGAGTGGATCTCATTAATACTGCAGTAACAGGTACAGACTTTGCACATGCGATGATCATAAATTAATTCGCTTTTGGAATAATATGTCTTCAATGAATCAGATAAAAGTATTTAAAAATATGACTGTGTAAATGCACATGAGCAATGACAAATCATCTAAAATCATGTATTTGCATAAACACAGACACTAAAACTTACCGTCTGTTGAAAGACTGGCAGATGTAGAATCACCTTATGGAAGTAATGCCTTTCTTCTTATGGCTTGCATGCAAACACACACATACACGCCCCCACACTCACACCTCTCCACTGATTTCTTTAAAAAGCTTAAGAGCTCCGAGAGATCCAAGTCAGTCCTTCCCAAGTCCTGTCTCAAGTTTGCCCCTGCCTTCCTCTAGCTCAAATGACATGTCAGCCCACAACCGCACTAGTTTTACTGCCTACTTTACTCTATCCTGGTTTGTCTTAACTTGCCCTGCCCCCTGTGAGGAGGACTTGTCTGGCAGCTGTGTGCTGTGCTGCCCCAAAGAGGAGGAGGGACACATTTCACACAGAGGGAGGCAATGCTAATATCCCAATTCAAACAGGTCACTGGGGTTTGTGAGAAAGAAAAAAAAACGTGTGTGTTAATAATGCTGCCTAATTCCTTTTGAACATGCTTTTTTTTGAAAAACCCCTCATGGCCAAGTAAGTCCCAGCTGCCAGTGCACTTACTGACCGCTGATAAACGGTTAAGCAACTGACAATGACAAACATTGAGACAGACAGATCTGTTTGCCCTGTGCAGTCCGGAAGAGTTGCTAAAAGCATGAACGCTGATTGGACAAAGAGGTCTGCAAGAGCAATCACAGGTAAAGGGCTTTAAAGGGTGATTGTTTCTCTTATAAGCTCATGAGAACAGGGATATTGGGTCAATAGGCCTCTTCAAAGCAGTAGTGCTAATATCACAAATCTGATATAGGGGACAACAGGGTGAGTCACTCAGGGTTGAATTTTATACACATTCAAAGTCCAGTTAAAGAAATGCTGAACAAATACTTTAGAACTTGAATTAAGAATATTTGGTAACATTTGATTTTGATGGTCCCTTTTGAACATGCTGTTCATAGAGTAGTAGTAGACTGTCTGCTTAGTATCTGCTAACACTTTCTTGTAGTCCTCCAACAGACATTCTACTGACTATAAGTAACTTTGCAACTACATGTCATCTTATTCTAACCCTAACCCTACCAGTCTACTAATACTCTACTAACACTCTAATGAGAGTTAGTAGACATGTAGGTGCAATGTTACTTATAGTCAACAGAATGCTTTAAAAGGGACCATCAAAATAAAGTGAAACCGAATATTTTTCTGTGAATTCTAAATTGTTCAATAAAGCATTTCCCTAACTATTGTCTATAATAGATTATTTAATAGCATTCCCACAAACTTTAGTCAGGGTAGCGCCATATTTCATTTTTGACAGGAATGAAAACAAGGCTGTGAGGAATAGAAATACAGTGCGTTCAATGGATTGTACTGTTACTTAACAACATGAATGATGATTTTTTTTGGGGGGGGGGGGCTTTCACTAGGCAAAAACTCCATTAATCCATTTTGTAAGTTGTGAATTGTGAAAATTAAGTGTTCTAGGAACTTAATACAGCGCATGCCACAGTCTGTCTATCACTCACAGCCTCGTTTTTATCTGCATTCACAAGTTTTGGCCCGAACCCAGAGTACTCCCCCAGGTAGTGATAAGAACAATTACGACTAGAAGTGAGGAGATGGGGTGGTGGAGGAATGCTGATAAACTGTCAATGAACAGAGGTAAGGCCGGTATAAATATATCTCTTATCATTATTTGAGTTGATTGGCTGAATGCGTTCCTCTTGTGTTAATCAGGTTCATTTTCTGAACTTGCTCCTCCGTAACTTTGTTAATAAAACATAATTTACTTCAATATTGCGTCTGACCAGACTATGGCGTTCATAAAGTTTCATTTTCTGAACTTGCTCCTCTATAACTTTGTTAAAAAAACATAAATTACTTCAATATAGCGTCTAAACAGACTATGACATTCATCAAGAACACGTTTTTACATTCCACTGTGCTGCTTTTCAATTGTTTCTAAACAAGCCTTTAGAACTGCCAAAATTCTTAGTGGCATAGCTTCTGTTCTAGAGACATTCCTCAGAGAATTTGGTTTATATTGACATGATAGCATCGCATAGTTGCTTCAGATTTGTCAGCTGCACATCCATAATGCGAATCTCCTGTTCCACCACATCCCAAAGGTGCTCTATTGGATTGAGATCTGGAACTGTGGAGGTCATTTGAGTATAGTGAACTCATTGTCATGTTAAAGAAACCAGTTTTTTTTTTTTTTTGCTTTGTGACATGGCACGTTATCCTGCTGGAAGTAGCCATCAGAAGAGGAGTACACTGTGATCATGAAGGGATGGACATGTTCAACAACAATACTCAGGTAGGTGGCATTTAAAGGATGCTCAATAGGTACTAGAGGCCCAAAGTGTGCCAAGAAAATATCCCTCACACCATTACACCACCAGCAGGCTGAACCATTGATAAAAGGCAGGATGGATCCATGCTTGAATGTTGTTCAAGCCAAATTCTGCCCCTACTATCTGAATGTCGCAGCAGAAATCAAGACTCAGACCAGGCAACGTTTTCCAATCTTCTAATGTCCAATTTTGCCATGCGAATTGTAGCCTCAGTTTCCTGTTCTTAGCTGACAGGAGTGGCATCCGGTGTGATCTTCTTCTGCTGTAGCCCATCTGCTTCAAGGTTCAATGTGTTGTGTGTTTAGAGATGCTCTTCTGTAGACCTTAGTTGTAACAAGTGTATTTGAGTTACTGTTGTCTTTCTATCAGCTTGAACCAGTCCGGCCATTCTCCTCTGACCTCTGGTATCAACAAGGCATTTTCACCCACAGACCTGCCGCACACAGGATATTTTCTCTTTTTCGGACCATCCGAGTAGATCAGCAGTTTATGGAATACTCACAACCAGGGGGTGCATTTCCCATACAACGATGCAACTCGCTGTCACGACTGTTTCCCGAAACCTGTATAGTCGCAAATTGGTCGTTCAACCACATTGGTTAATGATGTCACGCAGATGGTGGAGTAATAACTACTTGTAATGAATCTGATTGAGATCGAATTAATACTAGATGTTTTGCTATAAATTATGGACATGGCATTTGAGGACTATTTCTAATTTTTCTGTTATTTTGCTTTATTTCCAGATTCAATAATAGGCTCGTTCTTACATACTAGAGCACGTATGCACATGCGCACTCTGCAAAAACGGTGCTTTAAATCTCTTGACAAACTAAAAGACATAAATGACATTTGTATGTATTCTAAATAAAAGATATATAGATTGTACTGAATGTTAGCTTGCTTATCTGGCTCAAGATAAGGATTCATTGAGTCCACATGTCATGCAAACAAGAAACTTTGCTTCTAATCACAGGTCGAGAACTGTAGTTCCAACCACACAACTTTGCGATGCTGTTTGTGAATGTTCGTTGGAACGATGGTTTCGGGAAACCACGACTCGTTGAACTATGCTCATAACGACGGAACTTGCGTCCACTGTTGGCTAACGATGCTTTTGGGAAACGCACCCCAGCCCGTACGGCACCAACAGCCATGCCATGTTCAAAGAACTTTAAATCACTATTTTCCCCATTCTGCTCAGTTTGAACTTCAGCAGATAGTATTAACAATATCTACATGCCTCAATGCATGGAGTTGCTGCCATGTGATTGGCTGATTAGATATTTGCATTATTAAAGTAGCTGGTGAGTGTATTTTATACACTTAAAAGGGGTATGGATATGCTCACTCAATGATACTAAAGGCCAGGAGTGAAGAATTAACCTGACAATTAGGTATTCTGCTTACCCCGCCAATTGTGAAATCTTTTATGCAGTGTCAGTCTGAAAAGGTAAAAGCATCTAGTGTAACTGTGATGAGTCTTTCTCTGATCTAGCATGTGTCAGACTGAAATGTTTTTCTCCATCAGTTGTAAGGCTTTGTCCATTCTTTGCCCTTTATCTATCTGAACACCACAGTGAAAGCAAATGCCATCCTGAATGGATGGGTAAGTAAGCACAGCAAACATTCATCCACTATCCAGGGAAACAGCAGAAAGGTTGCTTTACAGACATTCAGGGACTGTGGTTTACAGAATTTGCCAGTGCTGGCACAGCCATCAGGTAAAGACAGGCCTGACATGAAGCAAAAGAAATTGCATCAAAAGCCTGATGCAACTTCTTGCAAAATAACTTTTGAAACATCATGAGATGTGCACAAACAAAACCAAATCTGTTGGTTCATTTCATATTAACAGCCTCTAAATTGCATAAAAACTAGTGAATGGGCACTGGTGAACATCTCTTACTGTTATTGGGCATAAAATCAAGTCCAAAGAGCAGCTGTATTCTTCTGCCAATATACTGTAGTCTTACACAGCTTGGAGAACAAAAAAAGACAAGATCCTTGGACAAATGGGATGAAACCTGTTGAACTGCACATTCATTTTTTTGTCATACAACCAATTTTTCCCAAAATGAGAGAGAGGTTTTCTAAATACTGTAGGTTTTCCTCTGCTTCTCAGGACAGGCCGGCACAACTGATTACAAGTTTGCCGATGTCACGCACATGACCGTAGTTGATTCATCTAATGCAAAAATATTGGTTCTAATGTCAACACCGCTATTCAGCACTGTTTGTCATAGAGACACTCTACACCACTTAATGGAGCTGTCACCAGGAAATGTTCAAGTCAATTATTAGTGGGAAGAAAGGACAGTACAAGCTGATTCCTGCAGATAAGTATGCATACATGGATGCAAATTGTAAAACTGCTGTGCAATCAAATTTAGTTTCATGCAGTGTCATTGCTGCAAAAGACATGCAGCTGTTACGAAGATGAACTGCCCTCTCTCCTTCTTTATCTATGAGAGCAAATAAGTTTCATGCAATGAACGTCAATTTGTGCTTGCTTTTGTTTTGATGACGCACCAACAGTGGACACTGGTAGAGTCCTTGGAGTTCATTTCCCTGTTAACCATCCTGCATTAAATGACAAAGAGAAAAATCTTTAAAATGTTCAGCCTGATAGATATTTTACTTCACTTACAGCTGTCTGCTAGATGATTATAAGTCTAGACTTGAATGATCCTGTGTGCTGACTCTGCTAAAGTTGAATATCTAGACAGGTTTGATCGGTTACAGTGAGCATTCGCATGGGAAACTGTTCAGCTAAGACATCACTTCAGTTCCTAGGCGAGATTGGTGGAGGTAAGACCATACAAGCTTTATTTTTTTGCTAAGAAAGCATCATCTGATATCATAACATACAGTAAATGCAATAAGAGGGAATATAAATATAAAATTACACACTGAATATTGACATACTGACCCAAATCTTTCTTAATACCTATAATCTTGTTTTTATTGAATGCCAATGTGGAGGCTGAAATGATCACCTGTGTGTATTGCGAGATATACTTAAATGCTTTCTTTATTAAAAACATGCTCAATTTGTCGAATCTTCTTAAGCACATCGCTCCTGTGAGAAACTGCCCCAAGCTTTTTCTAGTTTAGTCAATTTTCTGTGCCAACCACGCAGCGAGGAATTCAGTTACTAGGCCACAAGTTGTTTTTTTTAGACATTGAATACATTTGTTGATTTTTGCATGATTCATGAATAATGTTCGGATATAGCTGAAGGCTAATGGATCAATCCTTAGTTACAGAAACCGGGCCATTACTGAGGTCCCAATCCTGCTTTATTACCCTTATGGCTGTGAGCAGAGCACTTAACCATAAGTTGGTCCTACGGGTCTGCCCTCATTTCATATAGGCAACAATAAGATCTAGTGTGCTATATGTTGATAAGGGTGATAATTATTGAATTCATTGTAAGTACTGCTAAAATCTAGGACATGGATGTTATCAGAGGCATATTTAGAGAAGGAATGAATGAGAGCAACACTACGTATATGCTTTCAGGCAAAATGCATTATCATATATAGTAGGCCTACTCAAATTCTGCAAGCTTGAACAGGAAAGATGGGAGGCTACAGTATCCACTGATACTGTACAAAATCTACAAAATCCACCATAACAATTTTGGTGTTGTGAAACTGATCACTATAAGTTTAGATGTAGCCTATATGCTATATTTTAAGCTTATGATGTATGGAAAAAGAGATCTCCTAAATGCAATGCAGCAGTGGTTTGCCTTCTGGAGTAATCTATTAGAATGGACAAACAATCTTCATACTAAAAAGATAAACAGCATTGAACTAAATCCCATAGTGTGATTGGACTTCAAAGTCCTTCACACTAGTTTCCCCTCAACATTAATGCTGTTTATACTGAACAAAACTGCACAATCAACTGTCTAAAAAGGCTCACTGATTAACTTAAAGATTTATATGACGTCACTGCAGTGTCAATATGTATTTTGTGTAGAGGGAGAGAGTTAGTGAAGGACAGGCAGAATGGAGAGTGTTTTTAAGAATGAAAGATAGTTATCTGTGAACTTAATTTGTGCTATTATTAACTAAATGAACAAGAGTTTAGGGAAAAAAGTATCAACTGGTAAAATTGATTGAGATTCATTAGGGCAAAAGCCAAGAAGACACTATATGGGCCATGGTTATCAATTACATTTTCTTTACAATTGATCATCATTTTACTACTGTCATAAAATCACTTTTAAAAAAGTAATCATCTGAACGTAGGTTAATTACCTGCATACTATTTGATCCTGGTTAATTGTCATTTTTGTCTTGATGACATTTCAAAAAAGAAACCTGACATGTCAAAAGAGCTTTTTTGCAAATATTTAGTAAATATTCAATGTCCTCTACTGATCAATACATAAATAAATATAAGTACGTTACGTTCGCAAGACGTAAAACATATGTAAACATATGCACTGTCACGGCACTGTGAATGTGAGCAAGATATTTTTGAATCCCATTGAGAAAATTGACTTATTTTAGTGTTTGCATGCTTTTCTTTTCTCCAATTGATCAGATTATTTCATGTACATGACCCCTTTTATTCTGATCAAAATATCATTTGGATTGAGCTCAGTCGGATTTAGGCGACTGCATATATGAAAAAAATACACCTAACCCTAAAAAAATTCTAACAAAAGGTTTCTCAGCTGTTTTTTGTTGTATTAGGAGTCCTTAATAACATACTAAAAGTTTACCAAAGTTTGACCACTAGAAAGGTGTAATTTTCAAGATGGCGTCCAAGATGGGCAGGAAGCCCTTAAAATATCCTAACTCCTTCATTATTTGACCCAGCCAAGTAATATTGGTGTCTTCTGGGTCTATGAATCCATTGGACTTGTCTAAATTGCACTGACATGATTACAAACTTATGGAATACATGATTTTGTCAGATTACTGTAAGAATTTATGTTTGTTTGGGGTGAACCTGAGATGTAAACGATTTAGCCTATGTCATGTAACTCCTACTCAGTATGTGTTTTTTGGACACATGCCCTTTTTTGCTAAAACACAGACTTGGCATTCAATGTAAAAGTTATTGCACCCAAAAGTAATTTAAATTGGATTTGTATAACTTTGATCATAAACAACTCTGAATTAACCCGAACAGAGGCCTGTGTGTGAACCCTCTAAAATGGTCATTCATTTCAATTTGAATAAGGTAATACATATGTAATGCATCCTCTATAGATGTTTTTGAGTATAAAGGTGGTAGATATATTCCAAGTGCTGTTGGAAGGTTTAAAGCTGTTTGCTGAACACTCTTTGTAGGACATACAGCTTTAGTCAGACAAACAGTAATCAGACAAAACAGTTTTTGATTTTATCATTAGTTGCATGTTTGAACTTCCTAGTGTAAAAAAAAACTATACCAAAATATATTTAAAATACATTTATTTCAAACTATATACTACAAACCAATTAACATATTTACTGACATATTGCTTGAGAATTACTGATATAATTATAATTAAACTTCATTTGGAGTACTTCTTTATTGCACATTGTACATTTCTTAATATTAAGCCTAAAAATGTGTTTAATATTACTATTAGTAAGGATAGTATGATCTCTGTTTAATATCAGTCTTTAAATGCAAGATATTTAAAGTGTACATAAAGTATACTTGCAATAGTTCCACTTTAACACAATCAAATATACTTAAAGGGTTAGTTTACCCAAAAATGAAAATGATATCATTAATGACTCACCCTCATGTCGTTCCAAGCCCGTAAGACCTCCGTTCATCTTTGGAACACAGTTTAAGATATTTTAGATTTAGTCCGAGAGCTTTCTGTCCCTCCATTGAAAATGTATGTACGGTTTACTGTCCTTGTCCAGAACGGTAATAAAAACATCATCAAAGTAGTCCATGTGACATCAGTGGGTTAGTTAGAAGTTTTTGAAGCATCGAAAATACATTTTGGTCCAAAAATAACAAAAACTACGACTTTATTCATCATTGTAGCAGCAGCGTCACTGCGGACTCGTGAAGGGGGATTGACAACAGAACCGGAAGAGAATACAATGATGAATAAAGTCGTAGTTTTTGTTATTTTTGGACCAAAATGTATTTTTGATGCTTCAAAAACTTGTAACTAACCCACTGATGTCACATGGACTACTTTGATGATGTTTTATTACTGTTCTGGACAAGGACAGTAAACTGTACATTTTCAAAGGAGGGACAGAGAGCTCTCGGACTAAATCTAAAATATCTTAAACTGTGTTCCGAAGATGAACGGAGGTCTTACGGGATTGGAACGACATGAGGGTGAGTCATTAATGACATCATTTTCATTTTTGGGTGAACTAACCCTTTAAGTATATCTTTAAGGCCCTTGCACACTGAGTCCGAAATTCATGTCCGAAATCTTCGCACATTAAAAAATAAATACGACCTCACGTTATGTCAATCACGCTTACACACTGCCTCTGAAACTTTCGTCTGTCATAAAAAAAATCGGATCGGGTTTGATTTTCTGCGTTTTTCGCATCCGTAGTAAGCAGTTTGAATGGTGTTTGAATGGTGTTTTGACAATTCAGAGCCACCGAATCACGAATACGAAAAAACGCATACAAAAATTTCGGACTCAGTGTGCAAGGGCCTTTAGTTGAACTTCAGCACTATTTCTGGATAACTAAAGTGCATTAAGTACATAATTAGTTAGTCCAATTTAGCAGACTTTTAGTATACCAATTTAGTATACCAAAAGTACAATTGCAGGGTTACAACCTATTTAGCAAGAAAATCGTTACCACCAAATCATTTGTTACCCCAGAACGTCTGCCTCCAACTGAGTCCTCAACCAAATACCACTGCCAAAGAGTTTACTTCCAGATCATGGTGTGGATTGGAAAGGCAGGTGACATGAACACAGTGGATTGGGGATGGAAACTGGTGGATAACCGGTTCCTGCCAGTTATGACCAGAAAGACTGCAGCCCCAGAAAGCCTCCTGCAGATGATCCACTGTAATTGCACAACTGCCTGCCGAACACAACGGTGCAGTTGCAGGGCATATGGTCTACCATGCATGCCTGCTTGTGGACCATGTCAAGTTGGGAATTGTGAGAATCACTATAATCAACTTCTATGGGAGGAAGAGTGTGACGACTAATGGTAAATCTAGTGTAGGTCACAGTACAAATAAAGTATAAAAAATAAACCAGAGTAAGAGAAAACAACTGAATAAAATAGAAAAAGATATGTATAAATGAGAAAAGTATTAAAAAATATATAAAAAAAACAAAAAGGCAAAAAAAAAAACGCATTATAAAAAGTATAAAAAAAATAAAATACAAAAAAATTAAAAGGGGTTAGCGGTACTGAGCCTTCACGTGGCAGCACTGTTTTGACTAATTTTACAGTACCTCACAGTTCTAATGAATTCATCCTTTATTGGAATCAAAAGAATGGTTATAAACCACAGAAACCACCAACACTAGGCAAAACGATATGGGAGAGGAGAAATATGCAATTACTTTAGGGAAATTGTACTTGTTTTTCACATAAATATGCTTGTAACCAATTGCTTTAATATATAATTGTACTTGAAATCACTTATCTACCATGCAAATATGATAATTATAATATTACATGGCCAAAACATGTATCAGGCACCAGTATTCCTGGTCTAGGAGGAATACAAATGAGTAATGGTCATTTTAAGGACCTGACGGCCGCCATTTTGAAAATGGGGCCTTTCTTGGAGTCAAACTTTGGTAAACTTTTAGTATGTTTTTAAGTACATCTGATACTACTGTAAACCACTGAGAAACCTTTTGTTAGAATTTTTTTTGGGGTCAAGCCATATTTGCAGCTGACTAATTGATTGAGGTGTTTACATGAAGGCTTTTCAGTCCGATTGAGCCATCAATGCAAACGTTTTGTTTGGCTGCATGTTAACACATCGAGTTTTTTACTAAACTCAAAAACAGACAAAGTAGCTGGCAATATTGTGCTTAAAATGTACTCACCTTCACAACGTTCCAAACCCGTAAGACTTTTGTTCGTTTTCGGAACATAAATGAAGATCTTTTTGATGAAACCTGAGAGCTTTTTGTCCCTGAATTAAACCTGTTTATCATATAAATCGATCGAGTCTCTTCAGAAAATTTGGTCTAAACTGCTTAATTCATATGGAATAGTTTTACGATCTCTTTATGAACTTATTGAAGCGTCAAAGTGGTAGTTGCATAGCTGTCAATGGAGGGACAGAAAGCTCTTAGATTTCAACAAACAGTTCATTTGTGTTCCTAAAATGACTTGATTTTGTCCATGGGGAATAGGTTGGATTGCTGGATGTTTTTTTTTTTTTTTTTTTTTGTCATTTAATATCTTTATATCAGGAGAATTACTGTTTTTTTTGTTTGTTTGTTTTTTCAACAATTGCACAGTTTACAGGAACGTTCATCTCCATTGTAAAAGTAAAACATTGTGCATTTTCCAACATTGCGGGTGTTTTAACATAAACAAAACATAAAAGACTCATATCATCACATTTTGCCAGGGGAAGTACGGATTTACAAAAATATATCAAATTGTTTACACACATTCACAGTTTTTGTTGCCTTTTGATTAAGAGAAAACTTAATCGTGTTGACATATTGCTTGACCTCATTATTAAAAGCAATAAAAGATGTTTTGGAATGCGTAAACTTACATTTATGTATGTAAAATTTTGCCAAGAGAATAATGAGATTAATAATGAAAGTTTCATTAGGCCTAGCCTTAGTTCTGTCGAGGTCATAAAGGCCAAAAAGAACATCTTTCCAAAACAACTTGAAATCTTTCTCAATTTTTTCTGCAATAAAATTACAAATATCAGACCAGAAACTTTGGACAAAAGGGCATTACCAAAACAGATGGGTAACTGTTTCAATACTCATAGAGCAGAAAGTGCACATTACATCAATGTCTTTTAAATTTTTTAACAATATGATCATTAGACGGGTAAAACTTATGAATTATTTTAAATTATATTTCTCTAATTTTGTTGGTCAGCAAATATCGGTTGGGTAAGAGCCAGACCTTCTTCCAGTCAATGTTTTGCACAAATTTATTCCAATGTGGAACCACATATGGGACTGTGATAATATCTGTTTTGAACAGGGATCTAATTAGTTTATTGTTCTTACCATTGTTACAAGAAAAACAAATCTTACCAACTGAGAAGTCAGTCAGCGATAACAAAGTTAGTTGTTGTTTGTCCACTCTTGGTTGAGATCTATATAACATGCAAACACCAGAAGAAATTGCTCCAAAGACTTTGGCATAATCTCCAGGAGACACAGGAATTTTGTATTCTTCTAGAAACTCATTATAAGAGTAAAGACAACCAACCCTGTTAAATAATTGGTCAACAAAAATAATGTTATTATTAAACCAGTAATCAATAAATAAAGATTTGTGTTTAAACAATATGTCTTTGTTGTTCCATATGTAATATTTGTTGGGTGAAAAGTTGTGTTTGAAAATAAGAGACCATGAAAGGAAGGCCTGGCGGTGAAAGGCTGACAATTTTATCGGAACTTTATCAATATTATAGTTACAGGTTAAGAAATAGCTCAACCCACCCAGTTTTGACAGCAAATGACCTGGTATGACATTCCAAACAGAATTGGGGTTTTTAAAGAAATGTTTCAACCAATTTACTTTAAAAGTATTATTAAGAGTACAAAAATCGATAAAGTTTAATCCACCCTTTTCATAGTCATTTGTTAGAACAGACTTCTTGACATGATGAGTTCTATTTTTCCATAAGAAGTTAAAGAGAAGCTTGTCAATCTCAGTAATATGTTTTTTGTCCACATACAGAGATAGAGCTGGATATGTTAACCGTGATAAACCTTCTACATTTACATTTACATTTATGCATTTGGCAGACGCTTTTATCCAAAGCGACTTACATTGCATTTCAAGGTACACATTTTTACATTCTTATCAGTTCTTGCTATCCCTGGGAATCGAACCCATGACCTTGGCATTGCAAGTGCCAACACTCTACCGTTTGAGCTACAGGAAAGCTCCTTCTGCCTTAGACAGTAAGGTTCTGCCTCTAAGGGAGAGATCCCGTAACAGCCTCTGGTTCAGCTTTTTTCTGGTTCTTTGAATAATAGGGTTGAAGTTCAATAGGATTGCTGGATGGTTGTAGTTTGCTATTGCTGTTGCTGGGATGTCATCTGAGTGACAGGTTGTCCCGCCCTCCTGCCAGTAAATATCTGCAAGAGAGAGAGAGAGGAATTACAGATTACAAGGGCACATGAGTTAAATAAAAAGACTGATGAGCACTGATCTTTATTTATAATTTATAATAATTACTGCAATATTCCATTAAAAAATAAAAAATATCAATTTTGATTTCATGATGACTTTAAAAGCACCCCCCACCTGATACTCCCATTCTCCAGTAATTTCTGTAATTAATTCTAACATGATGTTTTCGGATTAGAAACAGAGACTTGAAAACATCTTTTGTGCAACTAGATAGTGTCAGCGTGCCCCACATAGGCTACAAGTCAAGTTGCATCTTTCTTTCTTGCCAACTACAATGGAAATGTTCGGGGTTTTTTTGTATCCTGGATTTCAAACATCACCTCTGTTGTTAAACATAATTGCATAAAATTAAGAAAATGACATGATACATGCTCTGTATACTCACACGAATACCCTACTACTTTTAGCGTACAGATATAGGCTAAACCATACCGATGATGATTACATTTTCTTAGCTAAAATCGCGATGAAACCTGTTTGGAGCGGGCTTTAGGACCCAGCAGCGGGCCACGCACTGAGCGCAGCAGCGCAGAGACCTAACAGTGAATCACTACAGATGACGGGAGGAGCCATATCCCTATCAACCCGGATTCAAAGAAGCGCAGCGTTTATAACAATAATTGAAATATTATTGTGTTTAAATTAACACAATAACACTCGTTCAGCATGACACTAAGAGCTATTTCTGTACCCCGATAAGCTGCACGCGCCAGAGGTGTGGTGGTCAGAGATGGAGCACATCAGAATGCCAAAGGTAAATGTCCAGCATCCATGATACAATGATTCCCTTTACATGCCATGATCCACACATCTCCATGCATTGCTTCCACGTGTTTCATCATTTGTAATTTGAGGTTTTATACTTGTAAATGGATTCATTTATTGGAATCAATGAACTCAGCTCGGTCACTGAGACAAATGTTCAAGGGGGGAAAAGTAAAGGCCTACATCTGATGAGTTATAATTGAAAGGTAATTACTGAAAAGCCATTTTCGCATTAGGAATGAGTTTTGCTATTGTGTGCCAATTGATCGCAGATGATTTAAACACAGTATCACCACAGGGCAGAAGTATGCTCACTAATATGTTTTTGGTATGGTACTTTATAATGCAGCATCACTAGGCTACTAATGTTGTCTAATTCAGAGGTTTTCAAACTCAGGAGGCCACAAGTAAAAAAAAAATGTGATTAGGGATTCATTAGTTGGGTATTAATCTATTAAATATATTAAATTAGATTAAAGTAAATAAGATTTCTCATTATTATAAATTAAATAAGCAAATAAATGATACATTTATCAGTACATTTCTATAGTGAGTACAAAAAATAATACTAATGTAACTTAGTAGAAATTAATTATAAATCTATAATATTTATTTTCCAGTGTAAATTGGCCATTTATAAAAGATAGATGATTTTTTTATATTTTAGGATGGGAGTTCCTCACTTGAGGGTGATCATATATGGTGGTCTGTGGCATTGAAAACCCCTTGTCTAATTGGTTATATATTTCAGATTGAAAATGTCTGGTTAGTGGATAGAAGTTCCTCTCGAAGAACTCAAGTGGGCACTCTCTACCTGACAGCTACACACACTATTTTTGTAGATAAAGGATCTGAGAACCGAAATGAGCTTTGGGTAAGTGCTTGCCATGTCAAATGTATTAACTAATGCTATTGATATTTGTGGTTTATCATCATTGCCAAGTATTTCTGTGCTCTAAAAATGTACTGCTTTCTTAACCATCTTATAAGTGCAATAACTGACACAGTATGCTTGTTTTTTTACAGGTTCTGCACAGTTTAGTGTGTAATGTTGTAAAGCATAAAGCATCTCAGAGTGGATACCCTTTATTAATCCACTGCAAGAACTTTCAGGTCATACAGTTTATTATTCCTCAAGAGAGCGACTGCCATGATGTTTACATTTCACTTTCACGTCTGTCTAGACCAGGTGGGTCATTTTGCATACATTTTAAGAATATCATGTCGGTCCATTTTGCATACGTGTGCACTATTCTATACCATTTTGTGGTGTGTGCGTAGTGCGTTCACACTGAAAATTCTTAAAAGACAAAGGCCCGGATGATGCTCTTACTTAACCGGAAAAAGGGGGAAAGGCTGTCAGACTCTGATACTGGATTACAAAATAACCTTTTAAAATTCATACATTGCACCAGGGCTGGACAATTCTGGCCATTTAAGATCCATTATCCTGCTGAGTTTAGCTCTAACCTTATTCAAACTCACCTGGGGCCAGTTGTTCAAAGGTAAACTGATCGGATTTTGGTTATCGGATTGAATCAAATCTTGAAAATGGGTTGTTCAAAAGGGAAAGAATGAGTCTGAAATCAGATTAGATCATGGAATCCAATCCTAGTTTTAATCTGGATCAAACCTTCAGTCTGTGTTGTTCAAAACTTGTCAGTATGATTTGGATAACTTTGATCCAAAAAAACAGGATTATCCTGATCCCAACAGGGGATAGGATTTCAAGGTGGATTCCACGAAGAAAATGTAGTAGAACTTTAAAATTTGGTCAAATAATACTTAACTTTTGTATCATTTAGTGTATATATACTTTTATTTATATTTTGCACTTGACTTGTGTAACCGTTGTAACAGTGATAAAGTAGATAAAGTAGACATAGGCTATCAATAAAGCTATTCAGTAAAGAAAAGTAAAAATAAAAATGATCTTGTCCCCATGAAATAATCCCCCAAACAGATTTCAATAACAAACAAAAATAATATATTCCATTTTTCTGTCATTCATCACTGTATATTAATTTCAAAGAAACAATCATCAGAGATGAGCCTGTCAAAAATAATTTCTAACAATTGCATACTATACGTCCAGTCAGTCCCTCATTCAAAAAAAATTTTAAAACGTTTTCAAAATATCCACAATGTATATTTGTTTGTTTTTTTGTAGTGGTTCAGATGAGGGGTCATAAAAGACATTTATGAATGGAAGTGGATGTTTTTGTTATTTTTGTGTTTTGTCTCATGTTTGTCTCATCTCACTCCATGTTGGCTCTTCTACCTGTTCTTTACATAGCTAAAGGATATGTTGTCCTATTTAGAGCACTGGTAATCCGGATTTGGTAATCTTGAAAACTGTGTATCTGGATCAGGGTGAGCCAGTCCAATGTTGCTTTGAAAAACCGGCATAAAAGTAAGACGGATTACCTGATCCTGAATAGGAAAAAATGGGATTTCCAAATCCGGATCATTTTGATCCAGATTAAATGTTTTGAACAACTGGCCCCTGAATGTAGCTTTTTAGTAATCCTGAAGACTTTGATTAGCTGGTTCAGGTGTTTTTGGTTAGGGTTGGTGATGGACTATGCTAACTATGCAGGAAAATGGGTCTGGAGTGCCAGAGTTGCCCAGCCCTGCACTACACGGTTGAGTACTTAGTGCAGGAATAGGCAACGTCGGTCCTGGAGTGCCGTTGTCCTGCAGAGTTTACCTCCAACCCAAATTAAACACCTGAACTAGTTAATCAAGGTCTTACTTGACATAATAGAAACTTCCAGTCAGGTGTGTTGAAGCAAGGGTGAGCTTAACTCTACAGGGCTGAGTTTGGACACCCCTGGTATAAGTGCATTTGGGACACAACTTGTTATTTAAATATATTTGTAGACAAATCAGCATTTGTATGTTTAATATACCCCTGGTTTCGCAGACAAGGCTTAAGCCTAGTCCCAGACTAAAATACATGTGTGAGCTGTTCTAACTGAAAGCAACTTGCACTGAAATATCTTAGAAAATGACAATGCCATTGTTTTGTCTCAAGATGCACATCAGTAATGTTTTCTTTTTCTAAGGCACGTTTAATTGAACTAAGGCCTAATCCTGGCTTAATCTAAAGCCCTGTCTGTAAAACCGGGCCATAATGTTCAAAACAAATTATAGTTCTTCGATACACTTTTCTACATTTCAGTGTACAAGGACATTTTGTCATGTTGTTTTACCCTTGTCTTGCAGAAAAATATGAAGAGTTGTATTGTTTTTCCTTCAATCCTAATGCTGACAAAGCTGAACGGGAGCACTCATGGGACTTTTTAGATATGAAGGCTGAATACAGTCGAATGGGACTTCCAAATAAGCAGTGGCATGTCACCCCCATCAACCGAGAGTACAGAGTTAGTGTATCACCCACCAGCACTATGTAAACACAATCAGTATATTGTTTAGTTTTTTTATAACTTTTCTTTTTGTGACACAGGTGTGTGATACTTACCCATCTGACTTGTTTGTGCCTAAATCCGTCACCCTCCCTGTCATCGTAGGGAGCTCTAAGTTTCGTAGCAGAGGTCGATTTCCCACGTTGTCATACTACTGCAAAGAAAATCATGTAAGTCTGCCTCCATCTGGCACATTCTCTCTGCAGTCTTAGCATTCATCAGCCCCTTTTAATGAAGCTGTGGAGAATGTTATCCTTTCTTTCATATGTCCTTGCCTGCCAAATACTTTGTCATCAGATTGAGGATGCGAGTTCAAGGTTCAAGAACATAGTGTTCTTGAAACTTGAGTGCTCGGTATATAAAAAAAAAACTCAAGAAGAACCATAAATGTGATTTGCATTAAACTCCAGCTTGGTATGATTTCTTTACAAAGAAAGTGCTTGTTTTGTTTTTTGAATTACAATATAATGGATATTTTAAAACTATGGTCAAGCCCCCTCTGCACCCTTTTGGGTTCGGCACTCTGTTAATAGACATTTTATTTCATTGAGGTCAAATATTTCCCTTGGATTCTCTTTTTTCTTTTGGACACATGAATTCAAACCACATGGAGAAGCGTGTGACCCCCACAAAAGGATCATAATGGTGAGGCCCTAAGGGGTCAGTTGCAGTTTAACATTCCCCCCCCCCACATTCATGGTTTGTTAACCCCAAAATATGATTAGAACAGTGTCTAAAAATGTAATATTGCAAGCTCAGAGTTTTATGAGGCCAGGGCCAAATTCTCATGAAATACCCATTCCACTGAGAGAACATTGTGATCTTCTGTTCTTTAAGTTTAATTTATTAATCAATCGTGAAATGATCAGGCTGGGAATTACTCTGAGGCCGTACGATAGCTTTATTTAAAGTTCTAAAATATAATTTTGGTTTTAAAATTATTCAGATTGAAATATATAATTTTATACATTTTAATGAAATAATGTATTGCTTTTTTTTTTTAGCCCGGGTCCCCTTTCTATGGAAGTTTGTTTCCACCACAGAATAATGTAAACGTTTTTTTTTTTATCTCACAATTCTGACTTTCTTTGCGAGTTTACAGTTCAATGTAATTCTTTTCTCAGAATTACAGGTCCTTCTCAAAAAATTAGCATATTGTGATAAAGTTCATTATTTTCCATAATGTAATGATAAAAATTAAACTTTCATATATTTTAGATTCATTGCACACCAACTGAAATATTTCAGGTCTTTTATTGTTTTAATACTGATGATTTTGGCATACAGCTCATGAAAACCCCAAATTCCTATCTAAAAAAATTTGCATATTTCATCCGACCAATAAAATAAGTGCTTTTAATAAAAAAAAAGTCAACCTTCAAATAATTATGTTCAGTTATGCACTCAATACTTGGTCGGGAATCCTTTTGCAGAAATGACTGCTTCAATGCGGCGTGGCATGGAGGCAATCAGCCTGTGGCACTGCTGAGGTGTTATGGAGGCCCAGGATGCTTCGATAGCGGCCTTAAGCTCATCCAGAGTGTTGGGTCTTGCGTCTTTCAACTTTCTTTTCACAATATCCCACAGATTCTCTATGGGGTTCAGGTCAGGAGAGTTGGCAGGCCAATTGAGCACAGTAATAACATGGTCAGTAAACCATTTACCAGTGGTTTTGGCACTGTGAGCAGGTGCCAGGTCGTGCTGAAAAATGAAATCAGATGGAAGCATGAAGTGCTCCAAAATCTCCTGATAGCTAGCTGCATTGACCCTGCCCTTGATAAAACACAGTGGACCAACACCAGCAGCTGACATGGCACCCCAGACCATCACTGACTGTGGGTACTTGACACTGGACTTCAGGCATTTTGGCATTTCCTTCTCCCCAGTCTTCCTCCAGACTCTGGCACCTTGATTTCCGAAAGACATGCAAAATTTGCTTTCATCCGAAAAAAGTACTTTGGACCACTGAGCAACAGTCCAGTGCTGCTTCTCTGTAGCCCAGGTCAGGCGCTTCTGCCGCTGTTTCTGGTTCAAAAGTGGCTTGACCTGGGGAATACGGCACCTGTAGCCCATTTCCTGCACACGCCTGTGCACGGTGGCTCTGGATGTTTCTACTCCAGACTCAGTCCACTGCTTCCGCAGGTCCCCCAAGGTCTGGAATCGGTCCTTCTCCACAATCTTCCTCAGGGTCCGGTCACCTCTTCTCGTTGTGCAGCGTTTTTTGCCACACTTTTTCCTTCCCACAGACTTCCCACTGAGGTGCCTTGATACAGCACTCTGGGAACAGCCTATTTGTTCAGAAATTTCTTTCTGTCTTACCCTCTTGCTTGAGGCTGTCAATGATGGCCTTCTGGACAGCAGTCAGGTCGGCAGTCTTACCCATGATTGCGGTTTTGAGTAATGAAACAGGCTGGGAGTTTTTAAAAGCCTCAGGAATCTTTTGCAGGTGTTTAGAGTTAATTAGTTGATTCAGATGATTAGGTTAATAGCTCGTTTAGAGACCCTTTTCATGATATGCTAATTTTTTGAGATAGGAATTTTGGGTTTTCATGAGCTGTATGCCAAAATCATCAGTATTAAAACAATAAAAGACCTGAAATATTTCAGTTGGTGTGCAATGAATCTAAAATATATGAAAGTTTAATATTTATCATTACATTATGGAAAATAATGAACTTTTTCACAATATGCTAATTTTTTGAGAAGGACCTGTATAAAGAATTGTGAGATATAAACTCGCAAATCTGAGAAGTCAGTCTTTTTTTCCATCAGAATTGGACTATAACTCGTAATTGCAGGTTTATATCTCACAATTCTGAGAATAGAAGTCAAAATTGCGAATTGATATAAACTTTAGATATAAACAATTCAGACTTTATTTTCTTGAAATTGCGAGTTTATATCTTGCAATTCTAATTTTTTTCTCACAATTGCGACATTATATCATGCAATTCTGAGAAAAATAATTATGAATTGCAAAATGTAAACTCGCTATTATGAGAAAATAAAGTCTGAATTGTGAGAGAAAAATCGCAATTACCTTTTTCTCTTTTCTTCAAGCTGAATTTATATATTGAGCATAAAAGAATCAGGCTTGGAATTACTTTGAGGTCAGATGATAGTTGCATTTATATTAGACTAGTTTATGGAATTAATTTTTTTAATTAATTACATTTAATTATGTATTATTCTACTAATAAAATTAAAATATATTTTCATGTATGCATTTATTTATGTGAATATTTTTGTTGGTTTATTTAAGCCATTTTGCACACTAAAATAAACACTCAACCACTTAGTCTTATCCTACACTAATATGAAGAACTAATGAGTAGTTTGGTCATGTCTTATCTTGACACTGCAGGATGCCAACATATGCAAACACCAACTCACATGATGTATTTTCTTTAGGCCACAATATGTCGCAGCAGTCAGCCTCTTTCTGGCTTCAGTGCTCGCTGCCTGGAGGATGAGCAAATGCTCCAGGCCATCATGAAGTCTAATCCTGGCAGCAGATTCATGTATGTTGTGGACACCAGACCCAAGGTCAGTCCACTTAATATCAATATACGATGGACCCGATATCAGAATAACACATGAAAGACACTGTATGTGAGAATCTCATGTATTTCCAGCTAAACGCAATGGCAAACCGAGCTGCAGGCAAAGGCTACGAAAATGAGGACAACTACTGCAACATTAAATTCCAGTTCATCGGCATTGAAAACATCCACGTGATGAGGAACAGTCTGCAGAAACTCATAGAGGGTATTGTCTCCATCTTATTAAGTGAGAAAATGAATTGACCCATAATAACTAGTGTGTTCGATCCAAAGATCCTTCTGTTGAACCAGAATATAACAGCAGCTCCCCTTCAATTTTATGGGAGATCTTAAGACCACTTAGCGTTTTATCATCTATAATAAAGATGTTCTGCAATGAAGCCGTAGATTGTACCACAGGAGAGTTTCTTGGCAAAGCAGATAGTGTAGTAGTGGTGCTTTGAATCCATCTGGCATTTATTCCTCGCCTATTTTTGTTTTGTTGACTTGACGATTGGGGACCTTTTTCCCCTGATTGAGAAAAGGAGGGCGTGAGAATGATATCTTCTAGTGTTGAAGAAATAATAGCAGCACTGGGTGTGATAGCTTTTTGACCCGTAAAACATTAGGGAGTCATCTGGTCGAATAATCTTGTAGGCTTCCAGCAGAGACTGTTTGAGATCTCATTACAACATGCTTGATTCTTCCTAGAAATACAGTCAATTTGGTCTCTGCCACCAAGAGTAAGCGGGTTTGTCAGTATATTGGCTTTTGCTGTCATCTGGAGTGTTCTCATGGGACGTCACCAGCCCTTAAATACTCTTATCACATTTGAACTGTTGACATATCAAAGCTTACAGCGCTCACAGGGAATGTTTATGTTGGTTTAGAGAAAAAGAATTAATGCCACTTATAGAAATACAAATTTATTTGGTTGTCATAATAACTAATGAGTCATAAGACAGAACTGTCATCAAGTCAATTTATCAGCAGTGCATATTTCAAGTTACATAAATAAAGAGGACACTCACAGAGGACGCTTTTGTTAGTCACTAGCTTTCTTTGCAAAGCCAAAGTAAATATTGAGCACTTTAAAATTCCTCATATCATTTCCCTACTGTATATTCTCAATAAAGCTCCTGGTTTTCATCATCGTCATTTCACAGGATCGTATATAAACTTTAGTAGTGAATTTGTCTGGATCTTCTCAGTGTCTTTTTTTTTTTTAGTTTCTGCACTGCGTTCTCCCACCATGAGAGAATTTCTCTTGGGGCTTGAAAATTCAGACTGGTTAAGACACATCAAATCAATCATGGAAGCTGGAATCTTCATATCTAAGGTAAAATATCTCTTTGAGAGTCAGCCCATGCATGAGCTCTTGCTCCGGTACTGATTTCATGTTCTTACGTGACGCGCACACAGGCCGTGGCAGAGGAAGGGGTCAGTGTCCTGGTTCATTGCTCTGATGGCTGGGATAGGACGGCTCAGGTTTGCTCTGTGGCCAGTGTGCTTCTGGACCCCTACTACAGGACCCTCAAGGGACTCATGGTAAACAGTGACTTGAATGAAAAATGTGCATGCTGCTGAGTTCACAGTGTAAGAAATGCATAACTGCCCATGAGTCTTGCTCATTTAATCATAAGGATCGACTCAAGCTGGATCTCTGCTGGAGAGGTTACATTCAATAGCAGAGCTCAGTTTAGAGAATCATCTCTTACTTAGAAATTTACCTTCATATGGGGTCAATATAAAAAGAAAAACATAATTTCTAGCACAGATTAAGTCTGTCTGGGAATACCATCTCATTTCCTGATACACTAGCAGTAAGTCTGTGCAGATGCACAAGCACCATCAAACGGACTTGCAGAAATATTGCATGTTTTCAAACAGGTTTCACATGCTGTTCCTCTGCCTTTTATTGATCAGCTAAACAAGATGGTCAGAACGCTTAAACAAATAGATCAATGTTCTGCTAGCGCTACAGTGTAGGCACTTTTTGAAGAAGTCTACAAATTACGAATAGTCGTCTCTGCTTATGAAACTGGGATATAAAGACTTTTAACATCGGAAATTTACATTTTACCTTTAAACTGTTCTCAAGTACACTACCACTACAAAATGTCCTAATGTTTTTAAAAAAAAAGAAGCATCTTATGCTCACCAAGATTGCATCAAAAATACAATAAAATATTATTACAAATTAAAATAATTGTTTTCTATTTTAATATATATATTAAATAAATATTAAATATTTAATATATATATACTCCAGTCTTCAGTGTCACATGATCCTTCAGAAATCATTTTAATATGCTGATTTGATGTTTAAGAAACATTTCTTATTATCACTGTTGAAAACAGTTGCTGCTTAATGTATTTGTGGAAACCTAATATGGCACAATATTCTTTGATGTATGGAAAGTTAAAATGGACATCTTTTGTAACATTATAAATGAGTTTACTGTCACTTTTGATCAGTTTAATGTTTCATTGATCAATATAAGTATTAATTTCTTTAAAACAAAGTCTGACTGACCCCAATTTTTTTTTTAACAATAGTGTAAGTAAAACCCTGTTTTATTTTATGTGTAGGTGCTGATTGAGAAAGACTGGGTTTCATTTGGACACAAGTTTTCACACAGGTTGGACTTCATCTTAAAATTCACTCAAATTTTCTGATGTACTAGATGCGATTGCTCATTCTAGATGTAATTTACTTCATGGCGTTTCAGATGCGGTCATCTAGATGGAGAAGCCAAAGAAGTGTCACCTGTTATAGACCAGTTCCTGGAATGTGTATGGCAGTTGATGGATCAATTTCCCTGTTCTTTTGAGTACAATGAGAAGTTTCTAATCAGCATCCACAACCACCTTTACTCCTGTCACTATGGCAACTTCATTTGTAACAGCCAGAAAGAGAGGAAAGATCTGTGGTAATTGCCCTGTGTATTTGAGACATGAATGAAAAACTTGTTTTTGCTGTTAAAATTTGGGGTATAGTAGATGTTAAAATTCTCAGCATGTTTTTTTTTTTCTGTAGCATCAAAGAGAAAACCCATTCCATATGGCCTCATTTATGGGACAGCAAACTGGACTTCATGAACCCTCTGTATAAACCCGATCAGAATCTGAATCAGGGACTTCTAAGGCTCAGTACTGCCCCCTTCTGTTTTAAGTATGTCAGAACAAGTTAACATTTTTTCCCCTGTATGTATAATACATATGACAATACATATTTTCCCTTTCTTGATTCTCTTTCTCATGCAGTTTTTTTTCTTTAGTCCTAAGCATTTATACATTTTTAAAAGTCAACACAGAAGAAATTGTTAAATAATATATGCTATTTGTTTGTTTAACAGCAAAAATGGTTGGTCTTTTCTGTGTTTAGATACTGGAGAAGGCTGTATAATCGATTTGATCGTGAGTTGCACCCACGTCAGTCTGAGCTGGATTGTTTGATGACTATAAAAGAGGAAACACAGCAACTTGAGGAAGAACTGGCTGTCTATGAGCAGGTACAACATCAGATATTTGCCATATTCGTTTTTATCATTTTATTTAAAATCTCTTTTGAATTACAATAAAATTGCGCAAAGACCATGTTGTTTCCTTAATATGCATGTTCTACAAATGCAGAATTTCTATTCGCACAATGTTTGCCATTTTAACTTTAGTGATCAAATATTTTACCTTTGCAGAAACTGGCTGTTCTGGGTAAGGAGCGTGCAAAAACGCTTTACATGCAGAAGGGTCTGTTGGACGGCAAACAACAGACGCATTGGTCTTTACCTTTAGATGCAAGCCTGGTCAATACTCCTCAGGATTACATTGGTGGCTTTATAGGTGCTGCTCCCAATGTTTTCACCTTACAACAAGGAGTGAGAGAGAGCGCAGAGCTTAGCCTGTTTGGAGACAAACCAAAATTCTCTGATGCTGACAATAGTGACCAGGAGTCAGGAGTGGCGGATTTCAGCTCCCATTCTTCTGGTGAAGAGTCCTTGCCAAGTGAGGACAGTGTGAAGGATCCTGACTCGGATGAGACTGGCCCCAACAGAGCATAAACAAATGCGACAGTTTGCAAAATGAGACAGCTATAGCATCTAAGTATGTGATCAAGATGAGTGTGTGGGCATTTCAAATTATGCAAAGATATTGGACATTGTGGACATGTCTCATGTCTATGGCACTACAGAAGCATGTCTTTCTGTCTGAAAGTGTATTACGGGTGTACTATGTAAAGAGTGATGTTTTATTCTAGTATATATTTATAATTTCTCCTTGGCATGAAATCTTTCAAAACATTAAATACATGAACAATAAATGATCTCATTACATTTTGTTGCACTTTATGCACTTGATTAAGGTGAATACATACATTAAACTTCAGTTTGTTGTGAAATTAATATGATATTAATGTCTTTAAGTGTGCTTAGGGCTGGTAATGTTTGAAAATGAATTCAAAGAATCAAAAGAAACCATACCAAATAAGATAGGTTGTATTAAATGCAGAATTTTTGTTTATAAATACTTGTTACATGATGTGATATTTATTACATCATGCTTTTGGTAATTTTAAGAAATGAATGTTATTGCAAATAAATTTGAAGGATGGAGACAATTAATATTTTGGTCAGTTTAAATCCATATTGCAAATTTGTCACAAGGTGTATATATATATATATATATATATATATATATATATATATATATTTGGTCTCAAAACAACAGGTGATTGTGATTTATTTATACACACACACAAACATATATCCACTAAATTAATATTATTTTACTTTTAAAAAAATCACTTAACTCAAACCAATGTGTTTATTCCTTAGAGTTATTTTTATTGCAAGAAAGATCACAACATTAACAAGCAAATAAAATATAAACTTTTTTTTCTAAGATATATTCTGTTCTAAAATATTCTAGAAGAAATAGCCTACTGCAATACATGAAATTCTGAAAAGAACTAAAACCTTAGTTCTCCCAAAATGAACATTTTCTCATTACTTACCCTCAAGTTGTTCCAAACCTGTATGAGCTTCTGTCTTCTGTTAAATACAAAAGAAGATATTTTGAAGAATGTTTGTAACCAAACAGTTGACGGTAGCCACTGACTAGCATAATAAGAAAAAGATTACTATGGGAGTCAGTGGCTAGATTAACGGTCTGGTTTACCAATATTCTTCAAAATATCTTGTTTTGTGTTCAACAGAAGAAAGAAACTCATACAGGTATGGAACAACTTGAGGGTGAGTAAAAGATGATAAAGTGTTCATTTTTAAGGCAGTAGAATAATCCCATTTTCACAAGATGTAAATTAAGTCTTTGATGTCCCCAGAGTGTGCATGGGAAGTTTTAGCTCAAAATACCCCACAGATATTTTTATATAGCATGTTAAAATTGTCACTTTTTGAGGGTGAGCAAAAACGCACCGTTTATATGCAATGCAATGAGCTACTGCTTCAGGCACAGAGGACGGAGCTTCAGCAGCTTGCACTCAGACATTTGCTGACAATTTCAAAAACTTTTAGCCTTTTATGTTCAAACCGGAGTCAGACAAAGATGGAAAGACTCAAGAAGAGGTGACAAGATGTAGACAACGTTTCTGAATGGTTAGTTGATGAATGTAGCTGATGTGTAGTTATCTTCTAGTCATTGATTAGCATATTCTGTCTTGACAATCTATAAATCGTGTTACGGGGGGCGCGGGTTTATGTAAATTATAGGGTTAGTGATGTCACTAACCCTGGAGGAATGTTGTGTAGTCCCTACCAGCCGTTTGTTGTAGTCCTTAAAAAGTAATTTCTTTAAAATAAAATATCTCCCTTTTATTTGAAGTTTGAGCGTTATAACTTTGCATATGCCGTTTATGCTCGAACAGCAACATTACACACTAACTAAAGTTGAGTGAAATCTAAAGTGAAATCATAATCAACCACCTCTTTAAGTATCTCACCATTGCAGATTCTTACAAAAATGTTTTATACATATAGTTATTTAAATAATTCTACCTTTAAAAGAGCAATGTCTTTGAAAATGTACATATTATACATATAATACAAATGTAAAACCCCACAAGAAGTTCAAAGGTCACGCGTCGTCTTGTCGTGACGTCACGCCGAAGCGCTGTGATGTAGTTTCAGAGGTGGCAGCTGGTTGTTGATATCGGTTAGCCCAATAAAACTATATAAAAGTATAGAGCAAGGTCCCAGTCCTTTCTAAACAAGGTGATTGTGTATTACTGAAGCAGTATACGCTTTAAGTGTAACTACCTTGTTTGAGGAAAGGTAAGTCCTGACAGAAAAAGTGAACTTTGATCATAATATCAGGACAAACTTTTGTGGCTAACGTTAGGCTAATAGCTAACATGCTAGCCACATACGCAAATAAACACTCACCCCGACACCAAACAGCATCATTCACATCTTACAAAGAAATATTATTTACACAAACCTCCAAAAGCTGACTGTAGACATGATTTCAGGACGTTTGCGGGGTTGCTTAGTTGTTTAGCAGATGTTGTGCTAGCTGGTGCTGCTAACATGTCAGCTTACAACAACTGACTTGATAGTTTAAGGACATATAAAGCAACAGATAATAGGTTATAAAGGCACTTTAATGTGCAGGTATGTTCAAAAGCATTTTCTAGCACGACCAATTTTCCTACTGGTTTTGTTGGCATATTGAAGTGAATGCTGCTCCTGTTAGCCTGCGACCGTTTTGACTCATCTGGCACTTGTTGTAATGTTTAGGCACATTACAACAGTTTTTTTTTTTTTTTTTTTTTTGTGAGTGATATGAGTATGTCTGAATCATTATCCGTTCAGTGTTGTCATGAAGCAGGAATAGTAGATGAGTAGTCATGTTTACTAAGTAAAATCTAAAGTGAAGCATGTGAAGTATTGCAGAAAGTCTCCCTCTGTTTATAGTCATCATAATATTGTTGGGGATAAGGAGGATACACTCATTTAACATCTAGTTTGAAGTCAGTAAACACATGACTAATGATTTACCAAAGTGAATCAGCCAGGGCATGACATAATTCAAGGACACATACAGTGGATATAAGTTAAGAGTTAACAAGTAAAGAGAACAATTAGGTCATGCTTTGATTACAACATGCTCATTTTGACATTTTGTTTTGTATGGTGGTGATGTTATATATGTTGCCGTTTGAAATATTTTCTACCATTTACTTTGCAATTTGAGCTGAGTTTTTTGTGCATTTGTTTTCAGTAGCACATTTTAAATTTTCTCAAGTTACCCTATGTCTGTTTATACTGTGTGCATATTTGCATATTGTTTATTTTATACACTATCTATTACCTTCTTGTTTATGGTGTTGTGACAATAAAGTGATTTGATATAAAATGTCCTGATTGTGATGTGATTTTTTTTTTTTTTTCAGGTAAAAAGAGGCAACAAGCGACTATTATTTCATGAGTATATCCCCTGGGGAGTGTTTTTTTGGTTTTGATGCCGTGAACCTGAGAGTGGAACTATGCCCGCAGCCACTGTGGATCATAGCCAAAGAATATGTGAGGTTTGGGCCAGCAACCTGGATGAGGAGATGAAGAGGATCCGACAGGTGACTCCAAAATTCAGCTATGTCGCAATGGTGAGTTTGAAGCATTAAAGTTTTATTTAAATTAATTCAATTTCTTTTTTAAAATGTGATCTAGGACTGACCTTCTGCCCTGTCAATTTTCAAATTATGAAATCAGATTCATATGTTGAGACAGTGCAGTTAATATCTGGTATGTCTACATCAGTTGCCATAGTAATGAGTTGAGTGTCAGCCTGATGGCAAGAGACGTCCAAGAGTCAATGTCATTGTGAAAAGAGATGATGTACTGTAAAAAGTGGTAACCTGCAATTGTTACCTTAAAGAGCTGTTTTTATAACATGCAATTGTGAGGTTATATCACACAATTCTGAGAAAAAAAGTCAGAATTGTTCATATAAATAAATTCTGAGAAAGTCACAATTGTGAGTTTATATCACGCAATTCTGAGAAAAAAAGTAAAAAAATTGTGTTTATCACGCAATTCTGAGAAAGTCACAATTGTGTTTATCACGCAATTTCTGAGAAAAAAAAGTCAAAATTGTTTATATAAATAAATTCTGAGAAAGTCACACTTGTGAGTTTATATCATGCTATTCTGAGAAAAAGGCACAATTGTAAGTTTATATCATGCAATTCTGAGAAAAAAGTTCAGAATTTCGAGATATAAACTCGCAATTGCGAGCAAAAAGTCAGAATTGTGAGAAAACAGCCACAATTACCTTTTTTATTGTTTATTGAGTGGCTGAAACAAGCTTTCATGTTTTTTTACTTGATTAAACTAATAAAATGTATCTTGTTGGTTTAGGTTGATTCAGCAATATTAAATAATATTTTTGACTTGAACAAAACCAGTTAGGGCCTAATTTATTTTAGATATTATCATTTTTAGGTTACCATTTTTTTTAATATGGCAAAAACTGGACATTTTAACTCTGATGAGGCGCATCAGACAACAAAAAAGCTAAAATGCCAAAACCGCTTGTTTGTTTGCTTGCTCGTTTATTCATTAATTATTCAATACATAATGAACGATTTGAGCAACATGAGTGAACTCAGATAAAGCTGCTCTTTGGGAATGACATTAGTCACATCGCTTCAAAAAAAGTTTAAATAAAATATAAATATTATATGGAAAAACCTTAGTGCTTAAACTTAAAAAACTTACGAAAATTAAACGTTGCTTTGGCAATTAACTGAAACTAGTTAAAGTACTAAAATTACAAAAACTATTGATAATAATGATAAAAAATATATAGATTTTTATTTAAAAAAAATTGTCCGATATGCCAAACGTCAAATTTTCTGGCCCTTTTTTTTGATTATGCACTATAAATATACAAGTAACCATAACACTCATAATGCGTTTTGTTGCATTTGTAGGACACAGAGTTTCCAGGCGTTGTTGCAAGACCAATCGGAGAATTTAGAAGCAATGCAGATTACCAGTATCAGCTGCTGCGGTGTAATGTTGACTTGTTGAAGATCATCCAGCTTGGCCTTACATTTATGAACGAAGAGGGCGAATACCCGCCAGGAACGTCAACATGGCAGTTTAACTTCAAATTTAACCTCACGTAAGCATTGTACTTTGTAATTAAAGAGGTATTGCACTCATATTCAACAACAAAGCATCAATCCATGATCTCTCTTATATGTGCATGTTGAAGACATATGACAAGATGACTTTTCTTGTCTTCAGGTGTAACCATAGCCATCAGTGTGATTCTTTATGAAAGCAGGACATACTGTCTTTTGCAGGGAAGACATGTATGCACAGGATTCCATTGAGCTGCTCACTTCGTCAGGTATCCAGTTTAAGAAGCATGAGGAGGAGGGTATTGAGACACTGTACTTTGCTGAGCTGCTTATGACCTCAGGTGTGGTGCTTTGTGAGGGGGTCAAGTGGCTCTCATTCCATAGGTAATCTTACAGTAATAATATTCACATACTGAAATCAATACAGTGTTTCAGTGGAGATTCAAGCCACAACTCCATTAAAATTGGAAGATTCTTGACAGCTTGAGAAAATGTACAGTACTGTAAAAAAAAATTTGTGTAGTCTAAAACTGTGTCTGAAACTTCATGAATTATAAGCCTCTATTTTTTAAGCTAATTGTTGTCTCTCTTCCAAACAGTGGCTATGACTTTGGGTACCTGATTAAAATTTTGTCCAACTCGAAATTGCCAGAGGAAGAGGTTGACTTCTTCGAGGTTCTTCGTTTATTTTTTCCCATCATTTATGATGTGAAATACCTCATGAAGAGCTGTAAGAACTTGAAGGTATTTTAGTGTTTGGAAATGTGCATGAGAATGTTGTCATTTCATTTCTTCTTTCAATAGAAAGAAGACTCAAAAACATATCTGGCAAAAAGACGACGTGATCTGCAATAATTAGTTATTTATTTTTTACATTTATATAGAATACTATTCAGTATTGATCAGTGTTATTTTAGTATTTGTTTATATCTTATTATAGTAGGTATTCATATTTTGAGTTGGCTTTTGTTTATAATTTTTGTTTGTTTTAGTGTTATTTCTATTTATCTTTAATGTATTTTTATTTCAGTTTTAGTAATTGTAGTGCTTAAATTTTTTATTTCAGTGCCTAAAAATGTTTTTTAATAGTTTTAACAAACCTAAGACTGTAATCGCGGTCAAAAGTTATCTACTAAATACTGACTTGAATACTTGCATAGTTATAGTTAAACAATTGTAATGATTGAATAAAACTAACAAGTTTTTTTTTTCACTTTGACATTTGAGTTTTTCAGTACATAGAGCCAAATCAAATTTTCTGTGGTTCATTGTTATTGTAAAACAATAAAACTTGAAAACGTCTCGGTTACATATGGTAACTTGTTCCCCAAGGAGGGAACGGAGACGTGAGTCAGAAGTGATTCTGATGAATGGGGATCGCTTGCGAGAGCCTATCTACTTCGAGTGTAACTAAACAAGACATTGCACATTGGCATGCGATAATTGCACCAGCTGCTGTGCATCGCGGCGCGAGCATATAGTGAGCAGCAGGTGCCTCGCATCCTTGTTTTTCCGCTGAGGAGCCGGACCTGTGACTCGGCCGCACAGCAGAAGCTCAGCAACTGTGGTGAGGGGACTCACGTCTCCGTTCCCTCCTCGGGGAACGATGGTTACCATACGTAACCGAGACGTTCCCCTTCATGAGCTCACTATGACGTGAGTCACAAGTGATTCTGGCGAATGGGGATATTTACCAAAACGCCACGGCTGCTGGCCACTCCAGCGCTCAGCTTGAGCCTCCTGGGCTGACCGCAGTGTTGGGCAGAAGGAGAAGCTCTAAGCAGAGAAGGTCAGTCACTGCTGTTCTGCAAGACCTACTCAGTGTGACTTATTGGATAACTCTGAGAAAGCGTGCCCTTGGGGAAGGGAAAGCTGCGGAAGCCACATCCTACCCCGGAGGGAGGCACTGTGATGGATACACATATGGACTAGCCAAGCAGGGTAGTACAACATATGGCAGTCTCTGGGGTGGTTCCATCCTTGTTATAGGGGGGGAAGAACACCAGCAGAGACGAGAGAGCGGGCTCGTCTGCAGAGGACCTGATCGTGGAGGAATACACATATGGAGTCGCCGCAGGGACCGCTACATATGAACACCCAGCCTAACACAGGTTTCACAATGCATACGAGTGTAGGCCTGGCGTCAGATGCTCCGCTACTTCTGACTGCCGCAGGGGTGACGGAGGAACTCACAGGGACTCCCAGCCATTTCTGGGGAACACTACTGGAGCAAATAGATGCACGTATCTGTCCCATGGGGGCGGGAGTGGTGTTGCAAGCCGACACTAAGAACGGGTCCCTCGCGCTACTGGCCACTGGGGGGGAGTATACGGAAAGATACCGGCTCTACACGAGGCTATAGAATCTAGCGAACGTGTTTGGTGTCGCCCAGCACGCAGCTCTACATATATCTATCAGCGAGTCGCCTTGAGCCAGCGCCCAGGAGGAAGCAACACTTCTAGTTGACTGAGCTTGCAACCCGAACGGGAAAGGCACACCTTGGGCTTCATAAGCCAATGCAATGGCATCCACTATCCAGTGAGCCATCCTCTGCTTGGAGACAGCCACCAGAAGAGGAACTAGATCGAGGAATAGGTAAAGGGACTCCACCTCGTTTGAGGCACTTGAGTCTCGACCGCGCATCTAGAGCGCCGAACGACGCGCACTGGGTTGCCGTGACAACCCGCGCTGTCAGCCGGCAGCTCAACTGCACGCTGAGTGGCGCAAGCCTTTACGAGAAAGGGGAGACGAACAACATGCCGACGTGGTCATGCTCTCATGAGAGAACATGAACCACCCACGAACGCAGTCTTAAGCCCATGTGAACAGTGATCGTGGCCGTCAGATGAGGGCAGGAAATGGCCGCATCCAGAAACACAAGGTTTGAATGACATCTTGAAAAAGATGCAGTGTCAAACCATGTATGCTCTTTCAGGAAACTGTTCTCTCTGGTGCTGAAGCACCCAGGGATGACCGCGGCTACACAAACAGGATGATAGTGCAAGCCTGATGTGAGCACTCACATTCTCATCGAAATGGCAACATTCTGAGCTGTGAAAACAGCTGTTTTGCTCTTTGTGAGATCGCAGCCAGCACTGTCTGTGCTGTAACACCAACACCAGCTTGAAGAGGCGTTCTCCAGAAGAAGCAGACTCGTCTTTTGAAGTTAAAACACTCTCAGATAAGATTTCAGAGCAGGAACAGTATTCACCGTCTGGCTCCGAAGCGAAAGACAAGGATGCGAGGCACCCTCTGCTCATTATATGCTTACAGCAGCTGGTGCAATTATCGCATGCCAATGTGCATTGGCTCATTTAGTTGCACTCGAAGTAGATCAACTCATAGTGAGCTGACGAAGGGGAACTGGTGGTGAGTGTGTATGTATAGCCATTGCAAATTTCTTATTTCATCATTTTGGATCACACCACTGTCATCACTGCAGCATTTGCCTTGAAGTATACCAGGGGTTACTTTCATTTGTAGCAGTGTGTGTGAATAGAAGGAATCTGTGTCTGATTTCCATCATGTGATGTGCAGGGTGGTCTGCAGGAGGTGGCAGAGCAGCTTGAATTGGAGAGAATTGGACCTCAGCATCAGGCAGGGTCTGACTCGCTCCTCACAGGAATGGCTTTCTTCAAGATGAGAGAGGTGTGCCTTCATCTACGCATGTTAAATATCACAAAAAATGGCACTGGATTCAGCATTTGTACTGACTGTTACATCATTGTCGTTGCAGATGTTTTTTGAGGATCACATTGATGATGGCAAGTATTGTGGTCACTTGTATGGACTGGGTTCAGGCTCATCCTATGTCCAGAACGGCACCGGAAATGCCTACGAGGAGGAGGCAAACAAGCAGCAGTCATGACACAAGAATCCCTCACCATAAAGAACCTCATGTACAGGGCTCAAAACATGGGTTTTTAGTTGTTGTTGTTTTGTTTTCAATGAGATTTCATAGGAATTTGCACTTTAAAGCTCCCATCCAACAGAAGAAGAAAAAACTTCTCTCCCTTTGTTGCCTTCTCTGGGTTAAATCTTTTCACACAATGTTCATCTTTTATGGTTAAGGAAGAGGAACTATTTGGTGTTTGAGTTCTCCCCCCCCACCCACAACTCAGCCTTAATATTAAGCTACTTTTTATGTTCTTCTTTTTTATCATTAATTTATTGGATTCATTTCTTCTCGTGAACGGTTGCATAATTCATTGACTAATTTGGCGAGTACACCAGTCACCTACGTGAACTGTCGTTCCCTGATTACTGGAGTATTGTTTTCTCACACTTCGTAATAGCTGTAGACAGATGGAGGATCTCACAGACACAGGTAAATACAGGCACTTAATTGTAAAGCGAAGCCTCGCACTGATTTTACTCTTTATGTTAGGTTTGCACAAATTTTACCACACGAGTAAATTAAGAGTGATGATGTAACTGCCACTATTTAAGTGAACTGAGGACACCTCATACTTCTGCATCAAAATTGTCTTTCCATTTTTATTTTTAAAAGAAATGTAAAGGTTTTGTAGTATTTTAGTATCAAAAAGTTCAAAGCCTTTTATTCATTTAATATAAGAAATAATGACTCTTAAAGGGAATCTTAACCAACTCAAGTACTCGGTATCAGTGGAATTAGTTAGTTTTACTTGTAGTGCTGGTTTTTTTGAATGGTGCACATTTTGTGCTGTTTGGGGTTTCCTTCTGATTTTCCTCTTTATTCTGTTTTTGTATTGTATTGCTTTACAACTCTGTGTTGCCTAGATCTGCTGTATGTACTGAAAGATATTTGAATAAATGCTGTGTTAACTAATCTGGGCTTTTATAGACATGTGAATCGCATGAACACAGCTTTTTTTTTTTTTTTTGAATGTGTGATTCGGTGAGTTATGATTTTGGTAGCTCTTAACCTCCCTCCTCCTGTTTGTCTGTCATCTTAATGTGTACAGTATACACTATGGTATTATGCAATATACAGTGACTGTTTTTAGAGCTTTTGGAAATAAAAGCCTGATTTTTCTTACATTTCTAACTGAAGTCTGTTCAGACATATGCTGTATTTAGGTTTGGTTGCACAATTTCTAAAGGACAGTTACTAGTGTTCAATTGAAACAATACCAAAACAACACTGTAGCACTTTATAAAATATCATTTTATTTCTCTTATAGTAACATTCATCAAGGCATATCGTTCAATGGCGTTGTCATACGGATGGAGTCTGAATGTATATGAAAACATTAAGCTAGAGCCAGCAGAATTTCACAGACTCAAAGAACAAGAGCAGGAACGACAATCAGCTTGTCTACATACACAAAGCAAGAACCAGTAGAAATCTTGTATCACAGTTTATTTTTAATGTGGTGTGTGTGTGTGTGTGTGTGAACCTAGTAATCACAAAGTAACAGAAATCCTATACGACATTTCCTTAAAAACTACAAAACAGACAACACACCACAGCTCTTGGCATTTCTGAGGTTTTGTTCACACCTCAAGTCAAAATCAAGTACATTTACATGCAATATATTGAATCAAATTCAGATAGAAATACGGTATACTTTAGAAGAGCCCTTAGATAAATCAGATGCGATACAAAACCACATCTGAGTTTTGCATTAAGTGTGCAAAGTATTCAAAAAAATAATCAATATACTGACTTGATGTGAAATGTTCACTGCAGCTGCAGTATCAATGCATATGGACAAGAGTTATCAGAATACATTTTCCTTGCATACTTGATTTGACAGAACCATCAAGAAAACATTTAAAAACTGAAATGTGCAGCTTCAAGCGCTGTTCAAAGTGCATTCAGAGTATTTTTGTCTTCCCTCTGCTTGTCAGGTAAAAACTTGAATAAACAGTGTTTTTGTTTGGATATGCAGTGCTAAAAATGGCCTAAAATGTTTTGCTACATCAGTCTTTTTGCTTGTGTATGACCTTTGCAAAAACTCAGGACAGCTGGGATCCAGACTTAAGGGTGATGGACAAGATCCTCACTGACACATTGTCAAATAAAACAGATCATAGACATGGTGTGCAAATGCATCTGTATAGTAATGAACAAAATTTTAACAATGCAGGATCAAAACCAGTAAAAAAAAAAATAAAAAAAAATCTGTTGAAGTTTAGTGGGCTTTTCAGTTTTCACATTTCAAACATGACAAACGACTAAGTACCACCATCACACAGCATGCATAAATACTTCACGTTTTCCAGACTAACAAAAAATGTCACCTTCTTTAGCAATGTCTACACCACACAAGCTATATTCAAGGCATTTTCCATACAAACTTCTACATTTTTTTTAAATGTGGGTCCAGGAACCATTGTGATGTTACCTTGTTCAGCCACATCTGTGGGTATCTTTAGGCACGTTAAGATATCTCAGCCATTCAGTTTCCAAGGAAGAGAAAAGACTGTGGCCCCTTATGAATGTACACTCCATTATCCTGCTTCTGTAAGCACTTGTGAAGGGTCACAATTCAATAGGTAGAGAGTCGAAGGGCAGTGCAAGTCTGTGCAAGAGCAGCAGAGACGTCTTCACTGTTCCACTGACAACAGACATCATTAGGACAAAACTCCTAAAGTATAAATATAAGAAATATAATACTCATATAATATATCAGTATATGTGATGTGTACAGTACACTACCATTCAAAGGTTTGGGGAAAGTAAGATTTTTTTAAAAGAAATTAATACTTTTATTTAGGAAGGATCCATTAAATTAATTAAATGCCCAAGTAAAGACATAGATAATGTTACAAAATATTTATATTTCAAACACATGCTGTTATTTTAAACTTTACATTCATCAAAGAATCCTGAAAAAAAAAAATATTGCAGTTTTCACAAAAAAAATGAGGACATAGCACAACTGTTTTCAACATTGGTAATACTAAATGTGTTTGTTGAGCAGCAAATCAGCATATTAGAATGATTTCTGAAGGATAATGTGACACTGGAATAATCCCATCACCAGAAAATTAAAATATATATATATAAAAAATAGTTCATTTAAATTGTAATAATATTTCGTAATTTTACTGTTTTTACTGTATTTTTGATGAAATAAATGCAGCATTGGTGAGCAAAAGAGAAAAAAAATACTCCAAACTTTTGAACGGTAGTGTTACAATACTATAATTTTGAAGCACTTTAAAGTTTTATTATCTGAAAATAAGTCAAATTATGTAGTTATTGTAATATGTACAACACAAAATTAACAAACCTGTTTCATTAACATGTTCCTAAGTTTCCTTCTCAATAGTCAAGGCTGGGTTGCTTGTACCTGTCAGGAAAACACAGACTGAAAAGTGTACAACATTGTTTCCCCACACTGTAATATTACCTTACACATTCAAAGCTCCAGGTTTACCTCATATCTATTAGTAAAATATATATGGTCAAGACAAACAGAACACTCAATGTAATGGTTTTGTAATGATCTCAGATGTGACATAACTGTCCTGTCACCTCGCTTGTCTCTGTCTTCACTTCCCTCTGACTGTCCGTTATTCAGCAGCCGGCTCTGAGACTCTCTCAGAGGTTTGGGTGGAAACTGATGAGACTCTCCAGCACTGGAAGAATGAAAAGGGCATGAATGGAAAGCTCTGCATATCAGCAATACACTATCCCACAATGCAATGGACATTTCAAGTGTGACAGTGGAACCAGAAGTAATATCCACTGCAGATTTCTCTGTCTTGACTCAATGTTTGATTGGACTGTCAAAAGTTGGGACATTCTTTCATATATATATATATATGTGTGTGTGTGTGTTATATTGTTATACAATATGTTCCTAAATGAATAATTCATCTGAGGCATGAACCTTTTGATAGAAGGGTTGCGTCCTGGGGGCAAGGAGGGTTGTTCGGGGTCTGGGTTCACTAGACATGTGGGGAATGAACAGCCATCACCCAGACTGCAGAAACACAACGTGATACAGAGACCGGCGAACAATGACACTAATATTTTCAGTGCTACTGAATATGACTGATACCTTGAAAAAACAGGCAGCAGCCAGTATTTCTTTTCTTCTCCAAACACTTGGCAAAAGTTCTTGTTTGTTCCTAAACTGAAGCCGTTCTTGTCTGGTCCATGCTGGAACGCAGGAGCTCTGAAAGCCTCTGACAGGAGAAACATTTAAACCGCATAAACACATAAAGACACTTCATATACAATCCTACGAACATGATTTCCAATTTTCTCTGAACTTTTAACCCTCTAAAGCCTAACATATGAAATACTAATCAGAAAAATGGAGACTAGTCAGTTCCATTTTTTTTTTAATGGAACAGTTTATTGAGCCTTTAGACAAAAATTATTTTTTAACCCTTTGTATGTATGTTTTTTTGTAGAGTATCATACTTTTATGACTCATATTATAGTATGATATAGGAGAATATGGAGCTCATACTCAAGAAGAAAAAAAACGCCTCAATTTTATTCAGAGGCCCAAACTTTATTGCTATTGCTGATATTTATTTATATCTGATTGCTTAATGAGATTGTTATAACAGTAGAGCAGAGTACTTAAGTACTTACATGAAATGCATTTAAATATCAGTTGTCACTCTATTTCTCCCAAAAATATGTCTTAGTAAGATGATATTTAAATGTTTAGTCTTATGATCAAAGCTCTGTGTTTTAATTGTGGGGGTAACGCATATAATGCGATGATAATCGAGAGATGAACAAATAAACATTTCTCAAAAGCCTGATGTCTCATATTTGATACCCAAATGTTAAAAAAAAAAAAAGATTAAAAAAAGTTTTTCAAAAAATCAGATAAAAAATAAATAAAAATTTCACAGCAAAAAGACATGTGCCACAACCTGAAGGTGGACATTTTTAGAATCATACTAAAAAGCTATTTACTTGCTAATAAAGTATGAACTATCAATCAGGCAAGAGAAGACATGTACTAGACTGTGAACAACAAAGATTTGATCGCATTGATAATTTATTGTCCTTAGAAATTTGAGTATCAAATATGATACAGGAGCCTTTGCAGGGTTAAGAATAAAATATGTCTAATTCTGAGAGTAATTTTTTAACATTTTCAACCATAATGCATCTTGACACACTTGCTTTTGCCAGAAGACTGGGCATGTTGCCACAGGTACATGTTCCCTTGAGGATCTGCCACAAAGGGCAGACGGCAGAAGACCTAAACACCACCCCAGATCTGAGTCATGGTTGTATTAGACGTATTTGATCAGGCAGTGCGGACAGATGATCATAGAATGCACAATATACACTATTGAGGAGCCCATGTTTACTAGTGAAATCCAAAGGTAATTACAGCACAACCCACTCACCCAATGTGGATCTGTTCTTGCAGACAAGCCAGCAGTGATAAGCAAACAAAAACGCTAGGCTCACTGAGAACGTGGAGGCAGCGAAAAACAGGAACATGATGTGAAATTTGGCTTGGGTATCAGGCAGGCCATTCTGTGAGAAACATAGGGAAAACACCACAAACAGGCGTAGACTGAAATAAACAAACAAAAAAACAGCTCAGGCTTAATTCAAGCTATTGGCTGCTATATTATCTAGTTGATATACAGTTTTACAGAATATAGTATGTCTGGAATACTGTTACATAAAGTTGTGAAATTAAACTTGTGGGATACATGGTCCCTATGGACAGTCTATTGTAGACTAGACAATTTAGAACAAGCCTACATTTCCTTGACTACTGGATCTAACAGAAAGTGTAACTTAGAGGTGTTATGCTGAGGGAAACTATCAAAACTACAGGAACTATCAATAATGTCAGTGATTGACTCAGTCCTACCAAATACTGGATTAGACGCTGATGTGTTTTACCATCAACCTTTCAAAATAAAAATGAAACATTGTTTTTATTGAAAAGATGATAGCACACCAGTTGGTGTGTTATTAAATTAAAGACAGCCTATCTGAACATTCAAAAGATCTGTTTCCTAATATAAGCCTAATAAATTAATAATTCATACTTACAGTCCAGAACTGAATGAAATATTGCAAGTCTGTGGCAGTGACAAAGAGGCAATACAACAATGAATATGCTAGGAAGAGCATGAAAAACTTGTAGTTGGCGAAGCCCACGCAATTGTTCACCCTGTCAAAGAAGACAAAATTAGCCTCAATAAAATTGGATATTAATATCTATTTTTATTGCAAAATACAGGCCAACATACACTATAATGTATGATGGGAAAATGGGCAGGTTTTACCTTAAAAGCTATTTCATTTCTACCCTTCTTGACGCTACTTTTGTTTGTGAAATGTAATGTAATCAGATTGATTCAGCTCATTTAAATAATATTTTTGACTTGAATAAAATATTTTTACAATATCGCATTACTAACTAGCTACACTACAGTGTGTAACTTTTGGCCCTCTAGTGGCTGTTGCATAAAATGAATAAATAGTAAAAATGTACTATTTATTTATAAATGATCCTTTCTTTTAGTAATGACATTGTGGAGCTTCAGCTCTCTTCCGTGGGGATGAATTTGACTGTATGTGTTTGTGTGACTGAACCTGGCCATGGTTACAGGTGATCATGTCACTTATGCAAATTAATTAATAAATAACAAAAGAAAAATATATGGAGCCCAGAACATGACATGGACAAAAAATATATACATCATGGCCACGGATTAAGAATTTGTTCTATTGTTTTAGTAAATTGTGGCCACGTAGAACTAAATCGTTACCTCATTTTGATTTTGAAAACAAGTGAAGGAATTATTACAACGTGGCCATGATTTAGTAAAACGTGGGAATTAATTATTATATTGTGCACACGATTTAAAACGAGGGAACGAATTAGTAAAACGTGCTGACGTAGGCCATCAGGAAGTTGTGGGAACAAATTTCTAATTCATACATATTAAACATATGATTTAAAAAAAAAAATTTAAGCATGAAGGTCCATTCCTAAATCTAACCATCAGTGCAGAGAGTAGAAATTCTCTAAAATTATTCACCAATTCACCAAAATCTACAATTATACCACCAAAAATTGTCACTTTATTAAGCTACCTTATGGATTTACCCTAGTGTAGCTTTAAATGGCATAATCAAATAATGTGTGCTAGGAAAATAATGATTGTTTTGTTGGTCTAATAGAAACCTATAGGAATGTTTGGTGCATGTCTTCCTTCCAAGAGCAAAAAAATCTTTTTATTTTTGCTTTGCGTTTAATCTACTGAGCTAGTACATACCACGGACAATGGTGATCCATCTTTAAAATGCACCTGTAAAACAGCAGAGGCAGGAGCTGTTGAAATGCAACACAGCAAAATCGAATACGTGTTGTGTCTTTTAAAAAAGGAGAAAGACATACATATCACAGGCAGAGCAATGATGACATCGATCAGGCTTCAGCAGCAGACAGTGATCACAGTAGCGGATAGCTGTATCAAGACAGCTTGTTAAAATACAGATCGATAGGATTCACTGAAGACTGAAGACAGATTGAAACAAATGTAATTGTCTGCGGCCATTATTTGTTACTAAGCCTAAATCTAGGCTGAATGGACTGTTACAGACTTGGCATGCTAACAACAGTGATGTCTTTGGCACAATCAGGATGTGCTGAACGTAAAGAAAAGTGCCCACCTCCTGACATTGTGCGCGTGTAAATGGGCAAATCCTTAGCAATTCTCCTCAAGATTTCCTGTTGAGATTCTCTCCGATCTTCACGCTCTAATAGTTCCTTGTCAGGATGTGACAGGTGGAACTGAAAGGAACAGACAAAAAAGCAAAACATTTTGATATTTCCTGTGTGACAAGCAAGCACGGTCTGCACTCAGAGTGAGAGGTACGACTGATTGCCAGTTTGAGCCATATGTGGTTTCTCTATTACAGTTGGTTTCTCATTCCCTCAGCATGAAATAATAACAGCTTCCAGTGAGGTGCTATAGTTACACCGACGATCACATGCAATTTACAACCCAACATGCTGTTTTTTTAAAAAAAGCGTAACCAACTCATCCTAAAGGGTGTTATACCATACATTTACAAATATTACACAGCTAACAGGCAAATAAAATTCATTATAAGCCAACACCTCATGAGTCATACTGAGTATGCTGTGCAAAATAACATTTAAATGTACAGTTTACACTACATTCTGATGACTTCAGTTGTCTGCTACTAATTATTGGTGTTTACTTTTAAATTAATAGTTATTAATTTATTTCTATACTCAAATTTACTCACCTCTTTGAGGGGGTTCATGGGTTTTGTGAAGATGGTTTGCCAGTATGACCACACGAACATTATGAAAAGCACATGATAAACCAGGAGATAAACTACTGTGATACAAAAGAAATATTGAAAGCTGATTAAAAAAGATCATTACATCATTAGTGGTGCTCCCTAAGGGAATTGCTCATGACTATGGTGAGGGGTTATTAAACTTATTAAACTTTGGTGCATGGCATAACTCATTCTGCACTGTTAACTCAAATCATGTGGTTGAGGAGATGTGTTTTTTTTACAATTTTACCAAGACAAATGATAATACGGGTGAAAATGTCCGATGGACTTACATTAGCATCATTACTCCAGTCTTCAGTGTCACAATGATCATTCAAAAATCATTCAACCATTTATAAACATTCAGAAAATGCACAAATCATTATAAATATTTGCTCCAATTAAAGGAAAGACATTGTCACTGAAATTACCTCTTTAAAAAAACAAAAAAAAAGTAAAACATTGTAAGATAAAGCTAACTTACCTTTCTCTCCCATGTTTTCAATAGATTCTGCCGAGGAAAGAGAAAGAAAAAGGTAACAATGTCTCTACAACTTTGTTAATGCTGTATTTTTTTAATTCTGCACTGGATATTATTGTATAAACAGTAGGACTGAAACTCCTTGTGCATTTAGAAGGTCAGCGAGCAGCAGATGGTTCTGATCACAGTTGCTGGAACTCACGCTGTACAGAGAATCTTGATCAGATGCCCAAATTCACTAACTTCAACTGGTGCTCTTTCAGGACGATAAGCTATTTTGTGGTGACGATGTTAGAGATATTAACTATGACCACACAGGAACATGCAGGAAAAAAAGCTGTTTCAAAATCAAGATTGGACCACACGCACACAGATGACACGGAAGGGGGATTTTGTTTTGCACAGTGTGTTTTTAAAGAAATATTCTTTTGAGGTTTGACACATTCTAAGCATATAGGCTCTTGAATAAATATCTAGCTCTTTAAGTTTCCTAAAAATGCAGTGTCCTAAAAGCCTCATTAGATTAACCTCATCTAATGTGACTTGGGATGCACTACTCTGTACTCTTTATCCAAAATATGCTCTTTGAAAGATCTGGCACATAAGTAAAAAAAAAAAATTAAATAAAAATAAAAAACCTCTGAAGCACAAAACAGAAACGAAATCCCAGAATACAATGCATCTATTATTAATTGAGTATAATAGATGCACAGTTTCAGGGGGTGCTTAAAAAGCTGTGATACGTTTGTAATTTTGTAATAATTCACAAAAGGCATGTAAAGAATAACTGCAAGTGTCCAGCAATCACATTATATACTGTAATAAGGCCATTATCATCACACCTTATCATTGGTATACAACCCTCTCTATTCGAGCAATTAAAACTGTCAACAGAGGACGAGACACACTATGACCAATTTCAGGAATTAAACCATTTATTCTACTGATGACATCAGTGTTGTTTAAGAAATGTCAATTGTGTTTGTTGCTAAACTCAACGTGCAGCACAAGTGATTTGACAGCAGAAATAGGTCAAGTAGAGATTGGTGGGTTTGACAGCTTGGCAGTGAGATTACCTTTGAGACACAAGGATCAGCAGAAAGTATGATTATAACAACCTTTGTCGCCATGGGTTGGGTAAAATAAAGATTCACTGACCACCAATTATCATGGCGTGCTAAACTAAATGCAATGATAGCATAGTAGTAGTATTAAAAAGTAAACCGATCTTCTTTTAAACTAACACTGTCTGTTACGGTTTGGGGTATTTGCATCATTGTTGCAATGTGCAAACTGCCCTGCTGAAAAATCCATCATAAACCAGCATGAATTCAGTGTTGGTCAGTTTAGCTGGTCCACCATCACTCCCACTTCCTATGCATTTAACCAGCAACCAGCATCCCATGCTGGTCCTAGCATGCAAAACATACTTATGCTGGTGACCAGCAATGCTGCATTTTTCAGAAGGTTATAATCCCACTGAACCCATACAAACTTAATAATAGCCTTCAATTCATGCTCAAGTTCAGACATTAAAGGGATAGTTCAGCCAAAAATGAAAATTATGTCATTAATTACTCACCCTCATTTCGTTCCAAACCCGATATGGGTTTTGGGATATGGGATATTAGTCTTCGTTCATCTTCAGAACGCAAATGAAGATCTTTTTGATGACATTTTTGAGCTTTCTGTCCCTCCATTGACAGCTACGCAACTACAATTTTGACACTTCAAAAAGTCCATAAAAGATAGTTAAACCAATCCATATGAATTGAGTGGTTTAGTCCAAATTTTCTGACGAGACTCGATCGCTTATGATGAACACATTTAATTTAGGCTTTACTCACATATAAGCATTAATCAGTGAACATGAACAGAAGCTCAACCAAACATGCTTGAAGCGAGAGAACAAACCTCTTGCGAAAGCTCAAACGTGCTGCGAAACATGAGAAGGAACCTCATTGGTTCTTGCGGAAGCACAAACGAACCTGCTTGACGCAAGAGAACAAATCTTGTGGGTTCTTGCAGATATAAATCAGCGAACATAAACATAAGCTCAACCGAACCAGCTTGACACGCGAGAACAAACCTCATTGGTTCTTGCTGAAGCTCAAACGTCCTGCGAAACACAAGAATGAACCTCATTGGTTCTCGCACGTCAAGCGAACATGCTTGAGCTTCCATTTACCACAACTGATGTGTGAGTTGATTAATGTTTATATGTGAATAAAAGCCTAAATTCAATCTGTTCATCATATAAAGGGATAGTGTCTCTTCAGAAAATTGTGGACGAAACCGCTCAATTCATATGAATTAGTTTTATGATCTCTTTCTGAACTTTTTGAAGCGCCAAAGTGGTAGTTGTGTAGCTGTCTATGGAGGGACAGAACGGTCTCAGATTTCATCAAAAAGATCTTCATTTGTGTTTCGAAGATGAACGAAAGTCTTATGGGTTTGGAACGACGTGAGGGTGAGTAATTAATGACAGATTTTTCATTTTTTTGTGAACTATCCCTTTAAAGCACTTCATGGTTTTGATTCTGTTAGTTCAAGTACAAAGCAAGGGGTGGGGTGGCTGGAGACCCACTGACTGCAGTTCAGCATAAACCAGTATAAACTGCCAGTGGGAACAGCCATTAGAAATGTGGCCTGGCCACTGAAACTTTACTCAGTGAAGTCTCCAAGGAACATTACAAATCAGGTGTTTTATCCACAGATATTTAAACGTCATTTGATTCTATAAAAGGAGTCCAAACACACACACACAATTAGTCTTCAGAGAATAACAGGGCATCCTCATGATCATCCACCATTCAAGAGAACAATAAAGCCTCTTCATGCTGTTTTTATGGGAACATGATAGCAGATGTAATCAAAGGAGTAAATGATGTTAATGTGAAAACAAACCTTTGCTTGTTGCGCACATACAAATGACACAGTACATAATAAAGCTTGAAGATGTTTTTACAGTCCTCAGAGCTCATATTTTTTACAGCAACAAAAGAAGGGGGAGAAATCAGGTTTTGTATGAGGGTCTTATGGGTAGTTATAGAGTGATGCCAAAATTTCTCCATACAGTATTGCATATGGGTCAGTGACATGATGCTATTTTTTGTGGATCTACAGTATTAAGTTACACCAAAATACATTCAAATTAAATTACATTCAAATTAAAAATTACACCTTTTCTAGGAACATTTGCATTTTCTGGATTATTATTGTTAGTTTTGCCATTATTAAAATGTGTAGGGCTTAAAGTCCAAAATGTCCAGGTGGTGTTAACTGTCCTAAGATTGTAATAAAATTCAAAAATGAAAAATGTTATAATGTCATTTAAAAAGCAATAAAACAGTTTTGTTTTATAACATAGTTAATATTTTGAGGATGGACCCCTTCTGATCCTCATGAGTTCTTTTAAAATTTAACATATTTTGACTTTGAAAAGGTAGCCTACATTTTGTTCAGGTCAAATGAAGCAAAAACACATATGACTTTAAAAAAAACATTATAATTGTGTGTGTGTGTGTGTGTGTATATATATATATATATATATATATATATATATATATATATATATATATAGGTGAATTCAGGTTGATTGGGACACATTTTGCCATTGAGATGACTGGGAAATGTGTCCCAATCAACCTGAATTCACCTCTGAATTAAAATACAGTGTGTGTGTGTGTGTGTGTGTGTGTGTGTGTGTGTGTGTGTGTGTGTGTGTGTGTGTGTGTGTGTGTGTATATATATATATATATATATATATATATATATATATATATGTGTAATCTTTTTATCATCTCACATGCTTATTAGTCACTGACCCATATATGTTGTTTTTCAGTTTTATAATTAAGATGCAGAGACATGCATAATATTATAATATTAAGGGGCTCTTGTAGGCTCCAAACACACTATGCGTATATAAAGAGAGGGGTTAAATAAATGAATCTCAAACAACTTGACACTAATTATGACCCACTCTTAGTCAATCTGTTGATAAGCAAATATACTCGATCAATATCAGAGATATTGCTCAAGTAGCCTAACAGAAGCAGATATATGCACATGGTCGATAAACCAGGTATTATTTATTCATTCACACCAACTTCATTCAGAGAGCTGCTTCCAGTCTTACCTATGCAGAGCTGCACTACATAGGCGTAGTAGGACCATGCCACGATCAGACTGATGAACAGCACAGGGATCCAGTATAAAACTCTCCAGCAGTCATCGCTGCGCGAGCCCGACGGCGCCATCTTTCTATTAGAAGACCAAAAGTGGTCAAACGACAAGTTCAGCCTAAGCGATCGCGCACTGCTGTTAAAACAGCATCATGTCTTCCTCCGTGTGCAGATGCTGTTCGTCTGCTCCTGCATCCTCCGGTTCTCCGCTCGCTCTTGTTTGCAGTAGCACATCGGTGCCGCCCCTTTCTACAAACTTACATGATGCTCACGCGATGCGGTGGTATTACTACTACCGCCTTCTATCAAGTCTGCTATAGCCTATTTTATTTAGCAAGCCTGTTCAGATTTGCTATATCTATTAGCTAGCCTATTTATAAATCTATTTGCTATAGCCTATTTATAATGTCACACCAGCAATGTTAAACAACACATTGTTACACTATCATTAGTTGGCCCGGTTTCACGCAGGGCTTAGATTAAACCAGGATTTGACTTTAGTTCAATTAGGACATTTAAGAAGTTTTTATAAATGTTCCTCAGAGAAAAAAAAAAACATGGTATGCATCTGACAAAACAATGGCACTGTCCTATTTTTATCAGTGCAAGTTGCTTTCAGTTAAAACAGCTCAAACATCCATTTTAGCCTGGGACTAGCTTAAGCCTTGTCTGTGAAACCGACCAGGTCCATTCTCTTCTGATAAACATTTTAAACCAGTCTAAGCTGGTTTTTGATGGTCTTCCAGTCTGGTCTGCTGACCTTTCAGCAGTTAGTGAGAAAATTAGCCTGCAGCCCAGTCAAATAGCTGAAAACCTGCCTGGCCATGCTGTGAGACCAGTTAGAACCAGCTTTGACTGGTTAGTAGGCTTTTCATTGTTACATTGTGCTTGACCAAACAAACATCAACATTAACCCTATAGGTCTAATCTAAAATGATCACTATAAACACTTGAGGTTTTTTTTTTTTTTTTAATCATGGCTCAAGGAAGCACACAACAGAAGGAATGACACAAAGTATTATTTTGATTATGGTTTTAATTTATTCAAACATTCTAAGCAATCTGAATACTAATGCGTAAAAATTAGGCTATACACACAAACTAATATGCAATGTACAGATCTAAAACATGGTCTATATTCTGTAAAAAAGCACGGTGGGTGAGACCGGAGCTACTTGTCAAACAGTTGTCACAAGCTATATTATAACGTTTCAGTTAGAGAAAATGGTTTCATTATACAAAAACCCACACATGAAGACATGCCCCATAGGTCAATGTGTTTAATGACCTGTATCTTTTTTCCTGGGTAATACATTTAAAATGTGCAACAGCTTTTCTTTTTCTTTTTTTTTGTAGGCAAGGCTTTAAAATATGTATCTGTACAAATGTTTACTTTTAAAAATAAACATACCGTGAGAAATATTCACCGGAGTAAAACGAGTGCATTCAGTTTCTACGTGTTTGTGGTTTTGTCTTCTTCGCAAGATATTTCTTAAAGGAGTGGCAGTGTAAGAAACCCATAAAAGAGGTGGAGAGAGGGATCTGTATGTGTAGCACATTGTGAGATAACTGAGGTCTCATTATTGCTCTGTGCACTCAGCACTGTCAGACCCTGTGTAAGCTGATCTGGCTGGTGGGCAGTGGACAAGCTCAGAGAAACTATGTTAGCAATGTGCTCATTGTAAGGAAAGATTATCTGGCTTATAACTCCTAGAGAAGCAAATAGAACAATGCATTGCCAATACAGCAGTAAAGAGGCATTAAATCCCAAGAGGATTTAACAACAACCTTTGCACAAAACAGATCAATAAATAGAATAAATAACATGAACATTCCACATTTCCACATATAGTTCCCTTTAAAAATTGACATTTTGTAAATTTCTGAAGTAATATATCATCATAAATAAAGACACTTTGCAATTCATTAACATAATTTATCTCGAAATGTGGGCACTGGACCCATTTAAATGTATTAGACCTTTAATAAATAACTTTTTGGTTAATCAAAGTATCATTGCTATATGGCTATTTCATTAAAGTGTTATTCCTAATATTAGTTAATGACCTTTATAGAGTTAATAAAGTGCCTGCCAAGTAACAAAGCAGTAACTAGAGGTAGCATGTGTTAATCTAATTATGGCAGTATTTGTATCTTACAGAGTTTGACACAGGTCAGGTAGGTAATTGCATTGAGTCACTGAGAACTTTAATCCAACTTGAGATATCTTTACTGAGACGTGAGGGTGAAGAGGAACAGCGGAACTTTCACCTGCACAAATCAAAGACATAACAGGAGAACAGCATAATATATCAAACTAAATAACTGAATCCAACAAGTGATAGAACAAGACAAGAGAATAGAAATGTAACAGCTGTTTATTTCATTCAAACTGCATTTACTCTATTCATACACCCAGAGTAAGTCAAATTGTTTCCTGTTTCTAGGTGTTTCATGGTGTGGGTTGGGCTGTATTCTATTACTGTGTTAAGTCTTAATACACTATGTTAGGCTGGTATCTTGTATCTCTGGATAGCAGACATTAATTTTACAGAGTAATCTGATGCTAGAAAAAGAGCTTTGGCTGAATGCTGAGCAGTGCTAGCGCTGTAGTTCAGAATCATTAATTCCAAATTCTCCAGGGCAAAATCTAGCTAAACCCAAAATACTGGATACTATCTACAACAGTTTTTTCTATTCAGACATAAACTTACCTATTTAGCAGTGAGTTCCTTCTTCATACAGGCTTTAAAGGATGTGAATCTCTCTTCACCTTTATATCCCTGAGTTTACAATGATAACATGAAGAGAAAATATTTCTCATCAGCTTATTGGTTTCACATATCAACATTATCTTTAAAAAATAATGAAATTTAAATTAATTGTGCTAGTCAATGAGTGAATTGGCAATACATGGCCACTAGATGTCAGCAAAATTGCACCAACAAGAAAACCAACTTTTCTTTTGTTGAAATACAAGGCAACAATATTGGATTTGTATATACAAAAGTTTGGGGTCAGTAAGTGATGTTTTTAAAAAAACATCAATTTTTTTGATAAAAATACAGTAAAACAGTAATATTGTGAAATATTGTTACACTTTAAAATAACTGTTTTCTACTTTAATATATTTTAAAATGTAATTTATTCATGTGTTGACAAAGCTGAATTTCCAGCATCATTACTCCAGTCTTCAGTGTCACATGATCCTTCAGAAATCATTCTATTTGCAGAAACATTGAAACATTTTTTTCAGTATTCTTTCTTAAACCGAAAGTTCAAAAGATTGGCATTTATTTCAAATATCATATTTACTGTCACTTTCGATTAATTTAACGCATCCTTTTTTTTTAATCTTACTAACCCCAAACGTTTGAATGGAAGTGTAATAATACTAACAGAGAGTCTAATAGCAACAGTACAGTGATATAATAACTAATCTGAATTTGAATTTGAAGCTAAAATTGTGCTTACATTTTACAGGAATATCTATCCTGTCACAAGCAAGATGACTGACAGCTGATTTGCATAATAAAACAAAGTTAAAAAAAATGCAATAAAACATTTTGGGAAATGGAGTTTCCCAGCATATTTACCCAAGAAGAGCCACGATGCAGCCGATCTTTCATTATCCCAATGAACTCCTTGTAGCTTAAATGGTCATCATGGTCCACATCAAAGATCTTGAAAATAGTGTTCACAAGGTGTTTTGACAGCTTCAGGCCAGTGGCCACATAGACCGCACGGCCAAACTCATCTGTGAGCCGAGAGCCAAACATCATCACCAACACCACAGACTTTGAGGAGTAACTTGATTAAATGAGCATGTTTACCTTGTCCAATTGGGCGATTTGCATAGTTGTACATTTGCATGGCAATGGCAAAATCCTCTAAGTTGTTGAGGAACTGAAAGAAGGACCTAAACTCTTCAAAAGTGATGCCCTAAAAGAAAAGATCAGTGTTAAATCAGTGACTTACAGATGAAATCGTCAATGTTCCTTTAAACAGAAAGCTTTGGGCAATAGAAAGAGATCATTAAGTCAGAGTCTTTATAATAGGATGGCACTTGTGCAGCGAGCTAGTACATAAAATGATGAATTTCAAAAGATAGTCTCAGAATGACTCTCCCTAAACAAGGCAAAACTGCATTATGCCTCACTTTCTCAAAAACGAGGGCACCTTAAGTGTTTGTAGGAACTTGGAGTGCAGATCCCAAGAGCCAAGACAGAAAATAGCTAAGTCAAACAATCCCAGCGCACATCTCTCCTGCTCCCGCACCCGATATACACAACTGGAGCTGTCAACACCTTTAGATTGTTTTGTTAAAGGAGAGGTCGGGTAGCTCGTCGACTCTTCTAAAGAAGATTAACCTGATACTTGCATACATAAAAACAAAAGGGGATGTGTCCAAAATATCTCACCGCTAGCCGATTACCCAAACAGCGGTCCTTTTGATTTCCACTCATCCATTTCCAGGCACTAGACCCACGTCTTTTCTGAAGCCGCTCTTGCAACTAACAACAACTGTTTTACAAATGATCTAATGAGTAATATGTGATGCTTAGGTGGTTTTACAAGTTAAGCTGTATTGCAATATCTCTCAACTTAAGAATAAGAACCACTTGTATATCAATGGCCATCCACCAACAGCCTCCTCGAGCAACTGAAAAGACTCCAACCTTATAATGTGAGGGTCAATGTGCAAAAAGGGAAACATCCTAAAGAAAAAAAGGCACTAACATCGTTCAGATTTTAAATATCCTCCTCTCTCCACATCTGTGGTGGTATTTGTTTTGCAATGCAATGATTTGAATAGACTCATTTATAATACATGAAAACATGATAAAGGAGTAGAAATATTAGAATACCTCCAATTGTGTTTCTGTACTTCCCAAGCTAACAGGGAACGTTCTCAGAACTTTGGTTAACGTTCAACCAAGGTTCAAGGTGAACAAACATTCTTGCAGTAACGTTAATAGAATGCTCGTTCAAAGTTATCTGGGCTTTTAATAACTTTCTCAAAACATGAAAATCATGACAACTCTCGGAATAGTTTTTGCATGGTATTGAATATGGCAGTGTTAATGTATTTGGTCTTGGTGGCCTAGATCTGCTACGCTGCTTATGTTGGTTATTATTGCTGCTGCTGAAGAGCATGTATGGACTTGCTACTGCCAATAGATACACAGACACTCTGCTGTGAGCATGTAAGTTATGCTGCTGCTGCATGAATAGACATACATAAATCATATTGCAGATCTCGGCAGGTGGAGCTGGGGGAGGTGGAGGGTTTCAGAATTAATCTAATAGCGTGCTGCAGGACCAGCTTACAGCAAACACTGAACCAGACTATTTGAATGTTGAGCAAGCAATCTCAGGCTGCAGGATCAGCAGAGGCCAAACAGCTTGTGCCATGCGGTAATGATGTGACTGCGTGTAAAGGACCTATCAGCCTTTATACATTGTTCATGGAACGGTTTAGTTGGACGTTCGCCTAACATTCTGTTTAAACATTACCAACTACTTGAAAGTTCAGATGATGTTGATAAAATTATAAAATTGAAAATTCCCTTGTTTACCCTAACATTCACATAACCCCCCCAAAAAATTTAACATTCAAAATAGTGGATGTTTTGAGCTTTCAGAAATAAAGTTTTCATAACTTAGAACATCAGCTAAACGTTTTTCGAAAAAAAAAGTGTTTGGCAAATGCAAATTAGCATAAAATCAATCTGAATCTGGTATTGTAGTGCTTGTTTGAAAAGGCTCCTGATTTTCCTGAGTGGTGAATGTGTGCGTGCGTGCGTGCGTGCGTGCGTGTGTGTGTGTGTAGAGCAAGTACTACCTTTTCATCGGGTATGCTTTGACGCACATTCTCAAGGTAGCCTGTAATGTTCTCCACTGTAGTGTAGCGCAGCAGGATACTAGCGAAGTCTTCCTCACTGATGGTGGTCATTCCCTTGGAAAAGCTGAGGAACTCAATCTCAAGGACTTCTGTCTGCAGGTTGTCCATGAATCTGCCGACAAAACGTTAGTGACACAGACACAGTGTTAAGAGGAGATGCCATCACTCGCTCAGTAGGACACTAGACTAAGTGACTGGACCATCCCAACATGCTTTGATAAAAATACAACATCCTTAGTGATTCATTTTAATTCCCCTTCAAGGGTCATGCATTATAACATGACCCCATGTTCTTTGCCTTTTCATTTTTTCATGCATATAACAGAAACTTAATTTAGGATCATGATAGAGTTAAATCTTCACTTAAGACTAGAAGCCTTCAAGATCATGGTCATCAAATCTGTCTCTCACCTGTAGAAGTCATCAAAGTTAAGTTCACTTTTGCCCTTTCTTCCAAAGAAATGAACCAGCAGAGTCGTGTCGGTGACATTTTCTTCTGCGTGCTGTAAAAGCAAATTATGAAAACACATTATTCAGCTGTAAGAAACTGAACAAGAGAGCAAAATTTGTTTGAATAAGTGTACACCAAAATAGCGTGATGAGGAAGTCCAGCCATAAACATATAACAACATAAAAAAATAACACAGACACAAATACAAATAAATGTAAAATGTACATTTAATTGGCATATAAATGATTGATTAAAAGCAAATTATTAATTTACATCAAATTTGATGTATGCTGTTTTTATTATGCTTACATGCCACAGTCGGCCACTGCCGCTTCTTGACTTGTGCTGCTAAATGGCATACAATTAATTTTTAAATATTGTATGGTGGAGAAAATGCTTTATAACTGTCACACTGACACATCATGAAGCAGCCGACATCATCCCATGCCACGCAAACAACAGGTTGCTCATGCAGAAATATACCTCAATGTTCTTTTGCAGCAAAGTATCTTTACAAAAACAAGAGGCATACTGTATCTGATGGTATTTTTGAAACTTGAACTATCATAATATACTAGATGTACATCTCAATATCCGAGCTTGGTAAATGACTCAAAAACAATGTCAAATCCATTTACTAAGCACCAACATCAAATAATAATAATTTTAATGAGATGCATGAATAAGGCCAAACATGATGTATTCTTGTATGGCTCAGTTACAATTATATAAATCTTAAGAACATAAAAAAAGGATAGGCCTATATTAATATTTAACTATAACAACATGAAGTTTACTGACATTAATGAATCAAAATGACAATAAACAAAAAGAAAAAACAACAACAAAACAAACAATGGGAAGAACCTCACATGGGATGGCGGACAGGGAATGGTCAAGGGAATTATGGGATTCGAACGAGAAAGCAAGTGAGCTCGAGGATACTTGTACCTCCATCAGATCTGAAAAGAGAACTATTCTCGCACCATGCCTTAGAACATCCCAGAAACTTCTGGGTTCAGACTGAGGCTGCTCTTTTTTAAGTACCTGCATATTAGAGGTGAAAATATTAAAGTTTTTATATATATTACTTAACAATAATTGCCAAAAATTCAGACAATGCAGTGAAAGACTAATACACATGCAAAACCATCTGAAGTAATGTAACGCAATGTTAAGGAAATGTTAAGCAGCACAAAAAAAATGTTTTCAACAGTGATAGTAATAAGAACCATTATTAATAATTGAGTTCCAATAATAAGTGATAATAATTGAGCAGTAAATCAGCATATTAGAATAATCTCTGTGAAACTGAAGACTGGAGTTATGATGCTGAAAATTCAGCTTTGCCATCAATGGAATAATTAAAATATATTAAAACAGAAAACAGTTCCATTAAATTGTAATCATTTTTCACAATATTCCTGTATTCACAAAATTCAAAATAAAACCGTATTTTAAATCAAATAAATGCAGCCTTGGTGACCATAAGAGACTTTCAAAAGCATAAATAAATCATAATTATTCCAATGTGACATTGGTGCTTCAGTCATTTTATAGTGCATTCTGATAACTGTTTGATTTACTGAATGAAACAAGTTATGTCCTTGCAGTGGATTGTGATCAGTATTTTTTTTAAATCAGTACTATAGTTTATTGTGGTTAAAACTTTGACTGCACTGAGCTTAAAAAGCTCCACATCTCTCTAGTTTGGTGTGGAAACAATTTCAGCTGTAACTCTTTAGTGGCACCAAACTTCATGGTCAAGCCATCACAAGAAGTAACCCAAACCCAAATACCACTCTTCAAGTAACTGTAAAAATAAAACATGGGGGTCCAGGGAGAGCTGCCATTCTTCAGGTGAGGGCCTTTTAACATGATTCTGTGAGATCATTCCCTGGCAAAAAAAGCTCCTGACAGTAGACAAGCAACATAAATCATCTGTCGTAGTCTCTGGATGATTTTTCTGCTTTCCAAGACAATAGAGCTGCATTTCAGACTGCGTCTGACTGAGCCCCATTAGCCCCATTGTCCCTCTTCTCTGAAGGTGAGCCATGCGTGAGGGTCATTCTGTTACGCCCTATCCAAACATTTCAGTATGTAAAATAATATTGCTCCCTGACTGTCTGAAAGAAGCCACTGAATGTGGATGTAACCCTTCTGGTTTACTGAGCTCTATATAGGGTGTAGCTGCGTAAACATTAGTGGTTAGGACGGACATGCACAGTTGTTGTTGACCATGACTGTACAAGTTCAATCAAGCACTGACCACATTAACCGCCATGCTAAGAACACATGTCGAAGTCACGCTCATAAGGATTCTTTAGTATACAGTATACATACATTGCTGCTGACAGATCCTTGATATCCATACAGTTCCACACTCTCACACAGCCAAGATTATGATAGCGTGCAAAACAGGATAAGATCAAATCAAATCACCATTCAGCATTTGTCATATTTCACTAAGGATTGTGAAAGACAATGAACTCTCAAAGCGTTTTCAAAACACAATATGTAACAATCAGCATTTCCCCAGCATGAGAGATAAGAGACTCATTGTTGTTTTGTACTATGCAGAAAAATATTCATGTACATTCGTTCAAATTAATATTATGCATGAATCATTCATCTCTCAATTTTAAATGCGACTGAAAACATGCAACAATAAAATCTCAGAGAAAATGAAATCAATTGGCTATTCATGGAATTCTATTCCAACATAGATGTTCAAATATTACAGGAATAATTCATCTAAAATGTCTTCCATAAAACACAAAAGGAGAAATGTATAGCAAATTATTGATAAATAGAGCAGATCATTTATAACAATTTATTTCGATATTACTCATTATTAATTATAAATTATTAAATATTAAATTAAACCAAATGCAATAAAAGTCAATGGTGGCAATGGCTGAAAAGCAATTTCGGTCTCTTCCCCAAACAAATATTAAATGTTCCCCAACATTTAATACACATCGGCCTGGTTTCAAAAACAGGGTATAGATTAAGCCAGGATTAGACTTTAGTTTAATTAGACTGTTTAAGATATGTCAGTGCAAGTTGCTTTCAGTTATAACAGCTCAAACATGCATTTTAGTCTGGGACTATAGGCTTAAGCCTTGTCTGTGAATGGACTGCTTTTACGGAGCACCATTCACTTTAATGTATGGAAGAGAGCAGTGTGAACATTCTTCAAAACTTCTTCTTTGGTGTTACACAGATAAGAAAGAACTATGGGTTTGGTACAGAATTTTTATTTTTGGGTGAACTATTTCCTTAAATCACTTTCAGATAAACTGCACATCGATTCAAGATATGGCAAGTGTCCAGTGGCAACAGAATGCTCATGTGACGGAGGACTGTAAAATTAAAAAAAAAAAAAAAACATTCTTACCAGTTGAGATGAACTGTCAGGATCTCCTCCTCGCTCTTTTTTCTTTTCATTTTTCTTGCGGAATATGTCCTCTAACTAAATGTAAAACACCAGAACTTTATCTTTACGCATGCTGACATTCAAATTAATAAAAAACTACAACAAAAACAACCATACCACCATGAACTCTCTCCTATCCACCATTTCATTGCCATCTGCATCAAACATGTTGAAAGCTATTTTAAAACCTGCATGTGGCTCTAGAAGACAAAAGAAAGACATAATATGAGGGACATCAATACATCCTCGTGCATCTATACTTTTTGTGCTAAACAAGCGTGAAGAATTACCTAAAGACAAACTTACTTGTCAAAATGCAAAGCAGAAACAGATACTCTGTGTAAGCGATGACACCTGAAAAACAGTACATAAACATTTCCTTTTAAGCTTGTGTTCCAACATCCCAGAACCTGCCTTCAAAATATATTTTACTATCAAATGTCATTTTAAACTAGACGTCCTTTCTTCTTTTACAATGATAAGATCTAAGAGGATCCTGTTCTTTACTCTTGTTTGGTGTTCTCTTTGCACAAACAGAGACGTTAAAACGTAAAGTAACAAGGCTGGACACAAACCCAAACAAAATTAGACCAGGCCAGTGGCTCCTGAGTTCCCCTCTGTTTATTTTCCTAGGTGTAAAACATTCTCAAGTGATCTGTAACTGATTGCAGATGCCTGACATGGGTTTGTTTTCCTTTTTGAGGTCTGTTAGTCCTTTGTTGTGTGAGAGGAGAAGAAAGGAAGAGCAACTGTCAGGTCTCTGTCTAGGAGAGACTTAAGGAGAATTGTTCCTGCCACTGAAAGCATTCCCAAGCTTTTGTTTAAGGAGATGATAGTGACTTGGACACATATAGTTCAGAAGGGCTTCTTTGAGTGCTGTGGGAAAAGGACTTTGGAATGTTTAAGGAAAAGGCTAAAGAAAGGTGTGTGTAAAACATAATAGAGAAGATACATTTTCACAGGCCACCCTGATCCTTGATGTATCTGGTTGATTGATTCAACACCGGTTTATTTAGATAAGCCTGGGAATTAAATGTGTTCATTTTATATAAAAATAATATATTCATTTAACAATGTATTTATAATGAGCAGCAAATCGGGATATTAAAATGATTTCTGAAGGATCATGTGACTCTGAGGACTGGAGTAATGATGCTGAAAATTCAGCATTATTCCCATCACAGGAATATGACATTTTAAAATACATATTTAAATATATATTTAAATTATATTCAATTATATATTCAATTAAATGAACAGTGACCATAAGATAAAAAAAAAATCCCCAACCTTTTTTTAACGGTAGTACATATGGGACTGTGAATTTATTATTATAATTGTTTACATAAAAATAAAATAATAAAATATATTTATATTTTTTCGTTCAGTATTATACAATGATTTAAAAAATTAATTATATTACTTATTTTTATAGATACATTTGACCTTTTTCGTATTATTTATATTTTAAAAATAGATTTTTGAACTTTAATTATAAAATAATATGATTAACAAATGCATTTAATCATGACCCTAGACTCGTAAGTCAATGCCATTGAGCAATTAAAGCCAGAACTACAAATTTATGTAATGTTTATCTAGAGCTGCACATTAATCGTTAAAAGATCAAGATCTTGGTTCAAACACCCATGCAATCTTATTCCTAAATGACAATGATCCACATGCCTACCTATTCAGAACGATTCAGATCTGCGTCGGCACTGCCGCTGATCTAGAGAAAGCGGATGACATGTAGGTTTCAAATATTAATATTATCACAGAAGTACTGGGATAAAAGTATATTGTTCGGATATAAACACTGGTGTCAATGGAAGCGATCGAAATAGAGGAAATCACTTTTTGAAAGTAACATGGGGCTTCAAATAACGATTGTATGGATTACATGATTACGCCAGTAGGTGGCGACAAGGGACTGTTAAAAAATGTATTTGTCATTGAATCGTTCATTTCAGAGATTCGGTCAAAAAACACAGATTCTTCCAGTAATGAAACAATTGAGTCATTGAATCATTCATTCAACCCGATTTTTTTTAATTATTCATTCAGATTAATTATAATTAATAACATTTTAAACAGACTGCAGGATTAAACATTTTATCAGAACCTCTAGTAAATTACATGTTATTTTGTTTAGTTGTCTGTTCAGAATCGTGGGAGAATCGTGAAAGCCTTGTTTTAAAAAAACAAAAAAATCGTGATTCACAATTTATCCAGAATCTTTCAGCTCTAGTCTATTTAGTGCTTTACTTATCTGCTACAATCTCTTTGGATTATCTTCATTCGGGGGCTTTACTCAGCAATTCAACATATTCTATGTGTGATACATATCATGAAATTAATTCACTTATGTTTTTCAATTGATTGCCCTATGTATATCTACACCATATAAAACTGAGTCAAGACATCCGCGGCTGCTTGTGCATTTAGTCTTTTAGGATCCCAGGCAGGTTTCATTAGAGCCACACAGCTTCAGTCTTGCAGAAAGAAATCCAGCCCAAGAGCTCAAACAGTTGTCAGAACACAAAGAATTCCACAGAAACAATTGATATAGAGTGTCAGTGATGGAGATGTAATCCAATGCCATTCTTAGAATTCATACTGTCCAGAGTGATACAAGGCTGCCACTAGGACAAGTCTCAACATTGCAAAGTTCAAACAGCTCTTTTCATTTTCTGAAGTAAGGCTTTGTTCACAGATCAAGCCTATCTTCTTTTTTTTTTTTTAACCTAAGTGCAGATTTAACATTTAACAGCCGGATTAAAAGCCCAAACCCAGGCACTGGCACTCAAGGAAAGCAATGGAATATCAAGCACTGTGTGGAGTGTTTTAGTGTTTTAAGTGTAAGAAAGAACACTACAAGGAAAGTATTGTTAGCATCTGGGAAAGCCCCACACATTAAAAGATATTTGTCTCATAAATTAAATGAATATTCTTCTTCTTTTTCTAAACCCTTATTTCTGTGTGAAAATATTTTAAAATGTTATTTATTGATGCAAAGCTGAATTTTCAGCATCATTACTCTTGTCTTCATTGTCACATGATCCTTCAGAAATCATTCTAATATGCTGATTTGCATCTCAAGAAACATTTCGTATTAATTATTAAAGTTAAAACAGTGCTGCTTTATATTTTGTACTTTTTTTCATGATTCTTTTGATGAACAGCATTTATTTGATGAAATGTTTTGTAACATTATAAATGTATTTAGTCTATTTAGATTGTTGTTTTGCTCAATTTAATGCATCCTTGATGAATAAATAGTTTTTTAATGTCATTTTTAGAATTCTTGCAATAGTATAAATTATTGTTAATATGTCAAGTACTATAAGCAAGCATTGCCTTTTCTTAAATCACGTCTAAAAAGTAAGACCTCGGGGCAATACGAAGCTGGATAATTTATGGATTAAGGTGAGTGCATGATTATTTTCTATTCAAAACAACATACCACATGTTATGCACTGGGTGTTATTTGTCACCTTCCTATCTGTGATTATCCAAGAGCAAAGTCACAGTAATGTCAGACTGATTGAGAGATAAGAACATTTACAGCCTGCGCACTCTCCTTCCGCATGAGGCCAAGTTTCAGGATCCGGATTGTTTCATAACACCATGTATGTGGGTGGTCTAAGCATCTGCACACTCTAACAACTGTATCCTAATTGTACCTATAATCACACTATCTGTTAATTAGAGATGTTTCGGCTTTATGCACATCATTCATAATTTGTCAATAATTAGCTCAGTATTTAGAATGCTAACCACACAAGTGGCACTTTGAAAGCAGATCCTCTCAAAATCAAGTTGCCTGGAGGGATTTACTATAGTAAACAATGATCAAATGACAAAGCAAACAACACTGCATTATTATTAGGTCTCACCTCTTTCACGCTGGTTTCGGAACAGACGGGATGATCCTTTCCAAACTGGTGGTGTATCTGACAGAATCTTGTCTAGATCCTTTTAAAAAAAGTGCATATACTCAGGATCATTCACATTTTCTAAACTCAAGATAAATATTCATCAAACAAAAGAAAAACATGATCTAACCTGTTTTGTGAGGGATCTCCAAAACCTCTTTTCTAAAAATAAAAAAGAGAGATTTATAAGAATAAGTGGTATTGTCAAAACTATTTCTAAGTAAAAGCTAATAAAAAAAAATTGGGTCAAAAGCGTTACACTCTACTTTGTGTACAAAAATTCTGTATGAATGACAAATTTGTACTTCAAAAAAAATAAGTGATTTACTGACAAAATACAGAAAATCTGTTGCTGTCTTTTTGTAGAGTAGGCCTGGTTGAAAAGATACTGTTACAGTGAAGAAGACACTCTGAAATGTTTTGACTGGTTGAATCTCTTTCACTTTTCTCAGCAGTTTGACTATACCACATATGCCTACAATAGAATTTAATGCATATAGAAATTAAAATTAAAATTCCTTTTAAAGGAAAAAAATCCAAATTTAGAAGAGTGTTGGTATACAATCCAAACAACTGTATGGTTTAAATATGACCTGTAGCTTCTGTTTATATAATGCGCTGAAAGTGTATTTTACAGCCACAGCATAAAGCCATAAATACCACTATTCATTCCGTTATGCATATGCCATTAAAGATGGTGACGCAATGTTTGCCTGCCATATTAGAGTTCACATTTTATTCCCGTCTGCACATTCCAGGAAGTCCAAGTTTCAGATAGCAGCAAACATGACTGGTTGAAACTCAACCCCCATACAAGTATAGCTGGGTCGTGAAAATAAAGCTATAGAGCATATCAACTCTACCATCTGGACCGATCTCAGCGCCGTTCCCGTTTATTTGAGACGAAAACTTCATGTCTTCGGTTTAGCAGAGATCCACTGTATCTGACACACACGTTTAAAAGTTGTCTGTCTAGCTGCTTTCAGATTTTGGTTACAGAAATAGGTTATAAATGTGATGCTGGCGGAGAGAGATGACTATCTTCATGCAGGTGTTACGGCTACATGTGGTGATTTTATGCCTGCAGGGTTACTTCCTTGCTTTTAAGATAAAAAAAGGTTATACCTTAAGGCAAAGATCTTTTATAAAATGGATAGTTCACCCAAAATTCTGTCGTTATTTACTCATGCTCAAGTCATGCTGTAAGAAAAAATCCACAAAAGGAGAAATAAAAGAAGAAATTTTGAAGAATATGCAACTCGTATTTGCTTTTTGAGTCTGATTTTTTAATGAATCAGTTTGACATCTGTAAAGGATTCATTCACAAATGTGTGGTTCATAGCAATCGCTACTTTTCTTTTATGATGCTTTTGCATTCTTTTGAAGCTTGAATGCTCCATTGAAGACAGGTTTGGAACAACATGATGGTGAGCAAATGATGAGATCATTTTACTTTTGGGTGAATTAATCCTTTAAACTAAGATTAAGTCAATAGGAGGACGTCCTTAGTCTACAGTTACACAATCATATGTTGAGTTCATATATTCTGCTAAGGAAGATGAACTGTTTGTGTAACTCACTCTTTGGTTCGCTCATAGTGACAGACTCAATGAAGTCGAGGGGTGTCATGTAAAGCTGTCCATCATACTCCATTGAGCTGAAGAGCCTGAACCTGTGCTCATGGGCTGACATAAACACCTCTTCATCTTCAGCAGACACACTGGCCTATAATCAAACAAATACACATAAATACAAGATAAGACAAGCTTGACATTGTGACAAGAAAGTGCTACCCATCTTTTTCCTTTCCTCCCTGTTTTTAATTTCACTACCGTTCCAGTACAAAAACATGGACACAAACATCCACAAGCAGATATATCACGGGCTAAAAACTTATTTGGACAGTGTTCTTCTCACTCTACCATGGCCGGCGTCCAGGCTCAATGGGCACTGTGCAAACACCCTGGGAATGTGTGCCCTGCTACTTATTACCCCCATCAAACGTCCACCCGGCTGCCAAGCTGCCGTGTCCAGTTACCTTAACCCTGGATTCCTGTGTCTCAATCCACAAGTCAAGGTTATGTTCAACCAAAGCAGATAAGGGTACAAAAAAAAGAACATTGCAGAGAGATTCACACAAGACTGATTCAATCCTGTATGGTTTAATGATCAATCTGATAACAATCTGATAAATGCTTTTCGACAACAGTCATACCAACAGTATGTGTTCCCCTTTTGCTTTGTTAAACATATAAAATAGACAAAAATAATCAATTAATTTAACTAATTGTGATTAATCTCATATATTTATAGCTCCTTTTTAAGGAAAGAAAAAAATATGTGTGTAATGTGTGCAAAAAATATGGAAAAAGTCCTGTGCAAATATGTATATTACAAATGACTTTTTCTTCTAATTTGTATGTAATGAGTGCAAGTCATGCATTTGTGTGGATGACACTTGTAGCTGAATATAGTTTGTTTTTCATTGGTTGTTTTTCTGTCTACAAGTTACTTTAATAATAGTAATTTAAAAAAAAAATCACATCAAGCACAAAATGACACTAAGAAACATATTGTGGTTTAGGAAACACTGATGTAATCCACTGTACAACAAATCTGGCTGAAAAACACATCCAAAATAGGATTTTGACAGGAGAAAAGGTGGTTGATTGAATTTGCATGCCTAGTAAAATTACCCTTTCGGAGCTTAAGTCAGAAGCCTTCTAAGCATGCAAAACACATCCATAAAAATGTCCAATATGTCCAGTCGTAGGCTATCTATAAAGTTCCAATATTTCTGTTTTAAGTAGTTTTATAGAATAGTGCATCATCACCTGACTAATGAACTGAGACACTGAATTCAGCACCTCTCTGGTGGAGAGCGACTGTTTTGATGACACATGAAATCCCCCGATTTTAAGTGTTTAGGAATAACAAAAACCGAGATGCTATAGTAATATACCATGTAAACACCACAAACGTAAACACTGAAAAATGTACTAAAATGTAGATATAGCCTACCTGCTCTTTTGCAGCCACTGCTGGGAGCGGAGAAATCAATGCGCGCAGACTCGCTGCGTGTCCCCGATCCGGACTCGAAATGTGCTGGTAGTAAACAACAGCGAATCCACCGAGAGTGATACACACCCCTGTCCCTACGTGTCTCAGAGTTGTTCTTTCCCTCAACGATTGTCTGCTGTTAAAATAAAGGTTTAACCCGTTTGTTAAGCTGGTGAACTTGTTTCGAAGAGCCAGAACCCGACGTACGGCGGCCATCATGACTGTGTCACCGGCTCGGGGAGAGGAGAGGAGACTGCTCTCACTCATCGCGAGATGCGACCTCTCTACATCACATCGTGCCAGAAACACATTAGCAGCTGTATTTGCAGTCATTTGTCCTTTTCATTCGGGTCATGGTTAGAATTCATAGTTAAAGCGCTCAGACCTCAAAATGTTATATTTTAAAATAGTGTTTTGAGAAGACGTCCATCAAAAAGTGGTTATTTAATTTCATCGTTGCTTTTTCATTCTTAAAATTTGACCAGGTAACCAGCTAAAATATTGTAAGAGTTGTAGATTTAATCTTCAACTTATGTAATTAAAAGTTTTTTGTGCCCGTGTTTCTCAAACTTTGAAATAATATGCAAATTTCCATATTTGTCTACAAAAAATTTAATTAATGTAGAATCTAACTTAAAAAAAACTAAATTGTAGCTACAAATTAATGTCAACTCATATTAACCAGTTTAAAAAATATATAGCCTATGGCCTTTCCCATCATTACACTATCCCAAAGCACAAAAAAAGTTGCTGCCTTAAATTTTAAGTACAATCAACTTGGATGTTTAAGTCATTTGTACTTCAATTAAACTGACTTAAACATTTTTTTTTTTTTTAAAAGTCGAAAATTGCTTTACTTATTTTGATGAGTTAAAGCAATGCAAAAACATATGTTGTCATAACTTATCGATCATAGAATTTTTTACATTGCACCCACAAAATGATTATTTTTTATTAAAAATGGGAAAAAATAGGAAACATTTTAATTCAAAAAGTAAATAAAATAGAAGCTTATATAGAAATACATAAAACGTGGGTTAAAAAAAGATTAACAGACAGTGTCTGTACTTTCATAGTGGTGTCAAATGTGGCTGTTCACTTTCCATGGCATATTGGCCTATTTGTGATATCAGAACAGAAGTAGCCTATAGATTATGTATAGCCTAATTATTATTTCACCCCGTAGCTCATTTTTGTAAAATGCCCTACACATCACAGCTACACACACACACACATACACACACATTGACATCTATTTTAATACTGAGCTAATGATATTTAACCTAAAACAAACCCTATATTATAATCGTGACAACTGCTGCTTTCCTCCTGCTTGTGAGGTAGCCTACATTTGGTGCCCACAATGTATGCAAAACCTGACCCTCACAAACACAGGCATAAACGAAAACACAGACAACTGTGATTGTGCGCAAAAACTCAAGGCTGGACCAACCCGATGTCCCGCCCACAGAAGCCCGAGCTCTGCACCTGCCCCGCGCGCGCAGCAGCCACTCACTGCGCAAAGCACTTCCCACAACAACACATACCTGCTGCCTCAATACCTGCTGCACATTTATTCATGTCAGAAAGCACCACCGGCCACCATGTGGACGAGGCATGAGAGCAGAAATTAAAGGACTTGTCTGAAGTCAGTTATTTGCAGTTGCTGTTTCTTCCCCACTGGATATGTCTGTATAATCCACTGGAGTCAAGTGATATTTCATATGCGCTCAGCATGGATCCACTACAAATGACGTGCTCGCATGGATATTATTCGTCGTAACGAATAGCTTTGGACGATTGCTTCACCGTATTCATTTAGATCAAGTTTCCCTGAGCGCTCTTGCTGGATTGGAGGTTTTTAACTGCAGCTATGGGAGAGATCGGGACGTTTTTACAGAGCCTGGAGGGTTTCGGACAGGTCGGATCACAGTTCTTTCTGCCACCTCTAGGAGAAAACCTCGGGCTGTTAAATGATCATTTAGTTCCAGCAGAGAGACTGTCACGCAGCACCTCCGCAGATTTAACGCACTTGAAAGGGATCCTGCGGAGAAGACAGTTGTACTGCAGGACTGGATTTCACCTTGAAATACTCCCGGATGGCAGTGTGCAGGGCACGAGAAAGGACCACAGTCGTTTTGGTAATTTCCCTCTTCATTTCCAGCTTGTTAGATTTGTTTAAACAGAAACCGAATCACAGTATGAACTCAATAGCACTGTGACTAAGCTTTTAAAAATACAGGTTCACCAGTTTTTATAGTTCTTATTAAGCAACTTAAATAGAACATAGAACTTGTATATCTATGTTCTGGTCTCTGTTAAAGAGCCCAAACATTCAATATCTTGAATATGAAGAACCTAAAGTGTAATAACAAAACAAATAAACAAAACAAAAAAAAAAATCTATTAATAAATAAAAGAAAGAAAGAAATGTATTATTATTAATGCAGTAATATATATATATATATATATATATATATATATATATATATATATATATATATATGCATGTATTTATGTATTTATATATTTACTTTATAATAACTATATAATAGTCTTTGAAGTATAGAGATGAATAATGCATTGCAGTTAAACTTTTTCACAATATGTGATGAGAGTTTAGACTTCAAAGAACATCTCCTGAACAATTGATTTATTATTCTCCAGGTATTTTGGAATTCATAAGCCTTGCAGTTGGATTAATAAGCATCCGTGGAGTGGACAGTGGTCTCTACCTCGGGATGAACGACAAGGGAGAACTTTATGGCTCTGTAAGCAGACTTTTACCCAGTTTTGACTTTTTCAGATCTCGTCTTACCACCAAGAATGATCCTTCACAATTATTGTTCTTATTAAAGCCCAGTAGATGTCATATATGTTTTATCATATTGACCACCCCTCTTTCTCTCCATGTTATGAGTTTTGAGGAAACTGCATGAATTAGTTCACCAACACGTTTTTTGTTTCTTAGGAGAAACTCACAGCAGAATGTGTCTTCCGTGAGCAGTTTGAGGAGAACTGGTACAACACATACTCTTCTAATCTCTACAAGCACGGGGAGAGAGGAGCACGGTATTTCGTGGCTCTCAACAAGGACGGCACGCCACGTGATGGCACCAAATCAAGGAGACATCAAAAGTTCACTCACTTTCTTCCAAGACCGGTGGACCCTGAAAAAGTTCCAGAACTTTACAAAGAGGTGCTTGGACACAGTTGAGACCATCTGTCCCCGTTATCGGGTGAGAGAGATGCCCAGTTTCTTCTCTACGTGAGGAGGAGATGATAATGTTTGGCCGCAGCATCCAAACATGAGATATGCTCTGGAAATGCACTGGCCAGTACTGATGGTGAAGACAACAGTCTCGAAAGACTCCCAAAGTGTGAAAGTCAAGCTGCATTTGGTGTCTTTGTTGCTGACGAGTAGCATAACCATGAAAACCAAATCTGAGGGTTTTGGAGGTTTTAAACATGGTGCTGCTTTGCTTTGGAAATATTCAATATGGGTTAAGAAGGACTTGAAGGAACAATGCTTACGTGATGCTCAGAGATGACAGAACTGGGACAGTAGAGAACAGGAGATGCCATCTCACACAATGTTATTTATACAGTTCTTGATTCACATATTTATTGTATGTATTTATTTATTTGGAAATATAAATATATATTTTTACATCTAAAAGTAGATTTTTTTTATATTATACCAAACAGTAGAAATTGCTTTGAAATAGTGGCAAAGCTGTTCTTTTTTATATGACGGAAACTGTAAAAGTGACTTATTATCACTGCTATGCTATTACGGAGGGCGAGAAAGTGATTTACTATTACAAATGTATGAAGAATGCCATGAGACTCTGTGATTTTATTAGATTTGTTTAAAGCACGATTTACCAAGATGGCATGCTGCACAGTACATTTTACAGGCCATTAAATCAAGTATTATCATAAAAAAAAGCTAGTTGTTTGATATATAACAAAATTCTGAGATGATTATTATCTGGGAAACATTAAAGATCCTTTCTAACTGTCATGGAGGATAGATTCTGAAACTATGAATTAATGTGTTGTGTACAAAAAAAGGAAACAAAGCAAAGCTGTCTTAAAGGTATAGTCCCCCCCCCCCCCCCCACCCCCCCAAAAAAAATCTGTCATCATACTCACACTAATGTCGTTCTAAAATGGTATAAATGTCTTCGTTCTGTGGAGCATAAAAAAATATATTTTCAAGAATTATTTTGCCCATACAATAGAAGTCAGGGGTCAACAATAGTTTCATTATTAACATTCTTCAAAATACCTTCTTTTGTGTTCTGCAGAAAAAAATAAATCACACAGGTTTGGAACGACATGAGGGTGAGTAAATGATGAAGATTTTTATTTTTTGGCTGAACTATCCCTTTAAGTTGGTGTTTAGCCTAGACCCAGGGTTGTCCTGCACTCATCAGCATCAAAGTTCTTTTGCGAGACCTTCTCAGGTAACAGCTACACAATTACTGAATCTGAGTGAAATAAAAACTGACCTTTTCTTTTGGGTCAAACCCAAAGTTAGAGTAATCTCTGCTGATGCTATTCATGATGCCTACTAAACACATCAGGCAAAGCTATAAAGAGAAAATGTGTCTGCTGTGCAGTCTGTAAGAATGAGATAATTGGTAAAAAAAAAATAGAAAAACACTTATCAAATACTATTTTAATTAATCATACATATAAACCACACAAGGTTTTGTGTTTTCTTTGACAGATAGTACCAGCATTTTCACATGAATCCAAGCAAAACGCTCTGGGGAAAATGAGATGAGATTTAGACACCACGGGCTAAACCTTCCTGAATGTTGTTTAACGGCTGAATGAGACATTTCCACAACTATGACTAAAGAGGCACATCTATACAGTTTCTAAACGGATGAGTGGACGTTTTATGTTGAAGCATGAAGATACGGTCTGTGATCTCAGTATCTCTGTGATGGTGAGCCAGGGTCTGTCTTAAGAGGGGAGTGTACTTGCAACATTTTACAATGTGGGATTTTCCCCATCTTAAAACTATTGAGTGACTGTTAACAACAGATATATGAGAGTGGAGGTTGAGTCTGAGTATATGAGCTTCACTCCGTGAAGATAAACAACTGTGTAATTAAATCACAAGTGCTCTGATTTCTATCATCATATATAGTTTGATTAATTTTGTAAAACATTTGTATGGTTTCACAAATAAAAAGTCAATGTTTTCCCAAGTTTCATGTCATCATTTTGTTTGTTTTGTGCAAATGTCACCATAGCTATTATGTCACCGCTTTAGTGTAAGAGAGTTCATGTCATGAAATACTCCCTGGCACACGAAGAACCAATGTATTTTTCCATCTGTCTGAGCTCTGAAATAGATGCCTCTGTCTTCTAGCAGGTGGTCTGAAGCACTTTACAGGCAACACTTAAATCCTTCATCCATGCCCACTCTCAGCCCTGCCTCATGCACTTAATGGATGCACCCTTATTTTCATCACCTAAGACTGGCCTCAAAGAGCACTCAAAGAAACCCTATCAGATAGGTGTGTGTGTGTGTGTGTGTGTGTGTGTGTGTGTGTGTGTGTGTGTGTGTGTGTGTGTGTGTGTGTGTGTGTGTGTGTGTGTGTGTGTGTGTGTGTGTGTGTGTGAGAGAGAGAGAGAGAGAGAGAGAGAGAGAGAGAGAGAGAGAGAGAGAGACAGGTGTGTAAGTGAGGGATCTGTCTCTGTGGTCCAATCAGACATTGCAGGTGTTCCCACAGCACTTGTCAGCATGTCCTGGGTCTCTGATCTTCAAGGCCCTGTGTTTGTCAGCTGCGAATATGGGGCGGGAGTTCACACAACCCTGTAGAAATACAGCCTCGGTAGCTTTGTAGTCCCGTGTGGATTACAATAGTGCATAATTCATATCTTTACAGACTGGGGGAAGTAGCAAAGTCTCACCTGGTGTTTTAAGTTGTAGTCTCAGGGCAGATTTGTGTTTGCACAAGGGTGGTGTCTGACAATATCCTCAGCAACTGTTTATCTTGAGCTCTTTTGCATAAATGACCACTTTAAAGCCAATGGACAATGCTAAACGATCAGTCAAGATAAGTTAAGTCACCTTTATTTATATAGCGCTTTATACAATACAGATTGTTTCAAAGCAGCTTTACAGTGATAAAAGGAATATGTCGGTTCAGATCAGCTGAATAATACTACCGTTTAAAAGTTTGGAATAATTATGCTCGGCAAGGCTGCATTTATTTGACCAAAAAAACAGTAAAAAAAAGTAATATAATGAAATATTATTGCAATTTAAAAGAACTGTTTTCTATTTAATATAATTTAAAATGTCATTTATTCGTTTAATGTCAAAGCTGGATTTCACCATCATTACTCCAGTCTTCAGTGTCACATGATCCTTCAGAATTTTTTCTAATATGATGATTTGCTGCTCAAGAAACATTTCTCATTATCAACATTAAAACCAAGGTTTGCTGCCTAATTTGTTTGTGAGTGAGATTTAAAAAAATAATTAATACTTTTATTCTGCCATAAATTGATCAAAAGTGACAGTAAAGACATTTATACTGTTACAAAAGATTTCTATTTCAAATAAATGATGTTGTTTGAACTTTATATTCATCAAAGAATCTGTAAATGTATCATGATCTCTAAACGTTTTCAACACTGATAACTATTATTAATAACTGAGCACCAACAATAATCAATAATAATAAATGCAATGTTATTTTGACATTTGGTATCTTATAGGGACAGTTCACCACAAAAATCCTGTCTCTCTACCTCCACTCTTTACTCTGTCTTTCCGACTTTCTTTCTTTGGGTGAATTATTTAATACAATGACAGTGAATGATTACAGGGACTGTTAAAAATGGTGTATAAAAAAGCAACATGAAAGTTTTATAAAAGTGGTCCATGTGATTCTAGCTCTCCTTGATGTATTCACAAGATTTCATGAGACAAAAAATTATGCTAAATTTGTAAATGAATGGTTCAAATCTTTTCAATTAAAAAGAAATTTAAATGAAATGACAGAATTAAAAATTTTGGATGAACTATTCCTTTAATATGATTTGAGATAAAGTAATATTTTATTATGTCAGACCCTGAAAATAATAATAAATAAAACTATAAAAGGAAAAAATAACACTGAATCAACTATCTTCCTGAGGATTCTTCAGTGTAGAGTAACACGTTGTAGGTGTGGAGGAGCTAATAATATCCTTTCACACCTTTCTGGCACATCATCTTGCTTCATTTTTTGGTGTATGTCTTACCACTCTGCAAGTAGGCAATGAATGTGATGTTTTTATATTGACTTTTGACTTTCAAGCTGTCAACTATAGTTAAACTGTTGTTCTGGTGTTTGCATTACTATGGAGACATCAGGAACGACTTGCACGATCCAACTAGTAGTTATGCATTTTAAAGCTCTTTTAAACACCTCTTATAACGTTGCACGTCTTTTTCTATCATGTATTTAGGAATGAGCCATTTATAAACAGGTCTTTAACAAACAATAAACAATATGGCCATTTGAGAGTGTGAAAATGATCAGATTGTAACACCAATGAGCAAAATAGCTTAGATCAGTGTCGTGAATATTATCATGACGATATTTTCACTCATCTCAAAAAATGGTCATTTAAGCATCTCTGCAGTCATGCGAGACCTCTCTGGCAGTAGACTTCACATCTTCTGAAGGCTCTTCCCCACCCCCAGACTTTTTACGGAGACCTTCTCACATCTGCTGAGCAAACTTTTCCAATTCTCCCAGAGGGGCCCAGATCTGGCCCTCTCCTTGGCCCATGTGTCCACATTATAAAGCCACAAATTAGCTCTTGACATTTGGGCACCATAATTGCTCCTCAAAAGCATGAGGCATCAATTAGGCTCCCAGCAGTGTGACAGCTTATCCCTATAGGACATGTCTGATCTGAGGACAGAAGCTGCTCACGGCCTGACTGGTCTGGACAAAGACACCCAGATCCATGTTCATGTAAGCAAACTGCTGCACTGAGAAGAATCACATGATATTCACTGACTCAAAAAAATTGAGTGGCCGTTTTTCACCTTAATACGATATACCAGCCTGCGAACAGTTAATAATTATGTTCTATAATTTATTCATGTGCTATACAAATATGTATTCATTCCCACATTAAGAAGGACTGTGTTTGGGGTGTTGAAATGGCATCATAGATGCCTTTGATTCTCCACAGCAGGCTTTTCCCACAAAGCTCCCTTAACCTAAAGGTCAAAACAAAGGTCAATTGGTTAATTTCCATACTTTCCCCAAAACATTCTTAAAGCACTCCGAGTAATTCAATCAGCAGCTAGAACATGCAATAACATCCTTGAGTTTGTTTTACATGCTAAGACAAAAATGACTGTGAGATTAACACTTTGCAAACCTGAGTCACTATTTGAGGAGGTCACTGAAAAATTAGAGATGACAAGAATAAGAGACTAAAATCTGAATATAGTTTAGATTAATTGGTGAAAGCTTGTAAAGATGGTGTTGCAGAGTTTGAAAAGCCCACGAAAGGTATGTGCACTGTATGCTCAGTGCTAGCAAGTAAAAGTGGAAATGTGCATTGTTGGCCATAAGTGAGGCGGAAAATTGCTAACCCATTTGTCATTGTGCTCCTTGATGTAGAGGTCAATCAATGGATTCTTTCATGACAAGCCTGCAGAATTGAATGTTTTTCCACGGCCTCACCCCTTCACACCTGGACTGCCAGATAAAATAACAAAACAAGAAGAGTGCAAAATAAAGGAGGGTTTAGCAGAGGACTGCCTTGTAGGCCAAGGAAAACTGATAGGTGAGAGGAATTTGTCATGCATCTAGGTACCTCTATGTTCAGTTTGCAATGAATAGAGTGCATGGCAGAGGAAACCTTTGTGATTTTGTATAAGATTTTCATACCTTTTCCAGTACGTACTGTTAGCATGCACACATTATACTATGCCTACTACATAAATGCTTTGGCCTTAAACCCAAGGGTAATTTTCAAGAATTACTTGTACTTTGTTTGTGCAGTCCTACAAACGCATTACATTGATGAGGATGTTAAGAGATTACTTTGTTTCCCTGGCTCAGCATTAATGCACGTCATTCATCATGTGTTTTGTGCCATACATTCCTGATTAACTTTCACTTGGTTCCTGCTAGAGTTCCTTTGCGTTCAAGGGTGAGAACGGATTTCAGTTTACATGACAAATTGCTCGTTGTCTAAATGCAAATATATTTGATTCCCCTTAATAACCCCATCAGAACCTATTGACGTCTCTTGAGGAGAAATTATTTCCGCTTGTCAAGCACTTGTCTTGATTCCAGTTCCCTAAATCAATAGTCTCCTCCTTTATTGGGCCGGTGGTTGATTTTGTTGTTCAGTGAGAAATCAGTCACTCCTTCTAGCACTCATTCTCTTACTATTCTAAGAAAAAAAAACGTGATTAAGTTTTTTTTAGTATTTAAAAGAATTTCAAAGGAAATAGTCTATCTATCTATCTATCTATCTATCTATCTATCTATCTATCTATCTATCTATCTATCTATCTATCTATCTATCTATAACATTTTACAGATTTTGCTGCATGAAAAATATGAATGATAACCATTTATGAGATAAAATGAGCGCAGCTTTGAGTCAATAAGACCTGATATTGGATTAGGTGTGCAACAATGCTTTGTAAAAATTTGTAATTTACCTTAAGCCAACATGTGTTCTGTACAATATATACCCAGTACTGTGTTGCCAATTGGGTTGCTTTTAACCAAGCCATTTTTAGAATGTATGTAGAAAAAGCAAATAAGGCCCATGCCTTTGTGATGACAGTGATTTTTATGGCTCAGTTCCATTTAATTAAACCAAAACACAAGATGTTATGTTGCTGTCTTTTCCATCTACATCATCATCAGCTGTAGTGGCACCTGAATTTCAAAGGATGTTTTTACTTGGTGAAACCCCATGTGTTTCTTTGACATGGCCTGCAGTGATCATATATACAGAGATCAAAGGGTAAATATCAAAAAGAGTGGCCACCTGTCAATGTGTACATATGCAATTAAAACGCTCCCATCAAGACACTCTATAAATCATAGGGCTGAGCACCGCAGGTTCTGACAAGACATCAGACGTGTGTGAAAACACTATCAGAGGCAGCATGGGAAGATGACTGAGGGGGTCAGAGGTTAAATTATAATATCCTGATGATATTATCACAGTTGTTAGGCCTTCAACATTTTAATATGTAGCTCATTGAATATTTTACTAAAGATTTGCTGTAATATTTGAAAATAATACTTAATAGACGGACGGACAGGAGGAAACAGACAGACAGTAGATAGATAAATAGATAGATAGATGGACGGGAAGAGACAGACAGACAGACCAGCCCGATCTCATGAAAGTGCGTATCTATGCAATGAATGTTATTTCTCGTGCCATTTAAAAAATAGCAAAAAAAAAAAAATGGCAAAAATAGTTTTTGCGTGCATATGATACGCAGTTTTCGCGTGCACACTGTATGGCGTGTAATACGCACGCACTGCCCACCCCTAATCCTAACCAAGGGGTTTTCAGTGCGTAGCATATGCACGCAAAAAACATTTTTGGCGTATAAATGGCACGAGAAATAACATTCGTGGTATAGATACGCACTTTCATGAGATTGTGTTGGACGGACGGACGGACGGACAGACATAGATAGATAGATAGATAGATAGATAGATAGATAGATAGATAGATAGATAGATAGATAGATAGATAGATAGATAGATAGATAGATAGATAGATAGATAGATAGATAGATAGATAGATAGATAGATAGATAGATAGATAGATAGATAGATAGAAAAAAATGATGTTGTGTACAGACAAATTATTTATAATAAATACTGCAATATTCCGCAAAAAAAAAAGAATTGTCAATTTTGACTGCAACAAGAATGGCTTGTGCAATCACACTATACTGCAAAGATGATGCAGACCAATTTGACATCGCTGACATCCATATTTATACTCATTTTTTCAAAACATATTATTTATAAAATAGAAGATGTCAACCAAATCATTGGTTTTTTTGACAAACCAACATGATTTCCCTTCTGTGCTGTGCTGCTGGAGTACACACACCCTCAGGCCTGTACATTTCAATGGAACGAATAACAGAGACAAATTCAAATGGCTTGAGATTAAATGTGCACAGGCAGGTTCTCAAAGGAGCTCTTTTTACATGTGCCTGTAGTTTTTATCTGTTGAATGTAGTTCATAACACACATTGAAGTCTCTTAAAGAGCTCAGAAGACCACATGCATACTTAAAGAAGAAAATAACAAGATTTAACATTGGCTGAAAGACGCATAAATGTTTTTTTCCAATGAGAAAGAACTGTCTAACATAGTGTGGCATTTTCACACGCTGAAAAAAATCCAAAGCTGTCACAGAGAACTCAATAAATAAAACCAACAGGATTTACGGTTGTCGGCTTCTTGGGGATGGATTTTTTTTTCGGGTCTTATCAGAGAGCTCAGGTACAGAAGTTAATCAGCAGAGTACAAAGGAGGCCTTTATTTTGGTGAAACCTACATGCTCTCCGATATCAAAGGCAACACAAGCTACCACAACAAGATGCTGCACAAGGTGATAAGATGTATACCATCTGACATGCAGAAAAATTTCTGAAGGGTACCTGGTGAATTAGAAATGTGAGATTCTGATATGGAAAGGTCACTCATTAGATATAGTTCAAGTCAGGTTCAGGTCTCTCTAAGGGTATTTCCCAGTCTAATATCTACATTTGGGGTTTGAATTTCAAGTAATTCAAATATTAACTTCACATGTATTTTTAAAAAGTAAAGTAAAAAGTAAGATTTTTTAAAACAATTTCATATTTTTATTCAGCAAGGAGGCATTCAATTGATCAAAAGTGACAGAAAGACATATATAATGTTATAAGTTACAAAGATTTACTGTATATTTAAAATAAATGCTGTTCTTTTGAACTTTCAAAAAATCCTGAATTTTTTTTATCACGGTTTTCCTAAAAAAAAAAATGAAGCAGCAATGTTTTCAACATTTATATTAATAAATGTTTTTTGAGCATGAAATCAGCATATTAGAAGGATTTCTGAAGGATCATGTGAGACTGATGGCTGGAGTAATGATGCTGAAAATTCAGTTTTGCCATCACAGGAATACATTTTAAATATATTAAAATAGAAAACAGTTATTTTAAACTGTAATACTACTTGACGATATTCCTATATTTTGATCAAATAAATGCAGCCTGGGTAAGCGAGACTTCTTTCAAAATCATTAAAAAATAGTACAGACCCAAAACTTTTGAGCAGTAGCCTATATAATATGGCAGCTCTAATTAGCATTTTCTATATTTTCACTTTTAAAAAATTATATGATCATTAAGTTTTGGCATTTATAAGTTAAACAAGATTCAAGTTTAATGTATTTTAAGCTGAAATGACTTAAACATCCAAGTTCATTGTACTTAAAAATTGAATGCAGCCACTAGCTAGTGTTGGTACACTGTAAAAAAAAAAGTTGCTGCGTTCAATTTTATAAAATAAATTGGTAGAGATTTTTACTCAGTTATTCAAAAAAAGATTATTTAGATTTATTGTGTTTTTCTTCCTTTGAACTGGATTGCTTTAATTGGGGGTTAAAATGTTATTTCTGTGAAGTGCTTAGAAAAACTTCCTGTCATCTGAATTGAAGTTTGGCTCCTGAGACCAATCTGACCCCAGCCGTAATTATCTGGAGGGGAAATTGTTAGACAGGCAGGTATAGATGGAGTTCTCACCAACCTATAGTGGTCCCGCGTAAGAGATAAGTGGTAAAATGACATCCTCTTCCTCCAATTAGAGATTTTAAATCAAAAGTCATTATACTGGTTAAGTTTCAGTTAATCTTTTAATACCCTTTCCTATGTAGATCCAGTGGAGATATCGCGATTGATTAAAGACGGGTGAGCAGCTGAAGAATGCATGTGCCAGCGTTTACTTACACGGCAGGGCTCAGAATGACCCAGTGCTTTAGATGTTAATTATCCCACAGTAATATATGCACACCCCCCTCTGCCCTCTGTCCTGCTATTCCCTGTCTGAAAAAAACAAAACTTGCGGTCTGTGAATGTAGTAAAAGAAAAAACAGGCAGATGAATGTAGCTCTCTAAAATATATTTTTATGGCTTTGTTTTTATATTCATTCACACAGCACTAAAAAGAAGTAAAAATCAGCTCAATAAAATGAATTTTAATGCAGGCATTATCACAGCCTGGGCATCTTCACCCAGTTACATTTCTGCAATATAAATGTTTTTAGCATAATAGACAGAACAGTCTTTGCCTAGAATAAAAAATAAATAAAGGTCGGACAACTACGTCGTCGGAAAATTTGATTCAGGGAATGAGTGACTTCAAAGCATCAACAAAATATAAAAATATAGGATTTTATTCTGTGAGCACTGGTCCCATGAGATTGCTTGGTGCCATAAATAGTGCCAAACTACACTAATTTTGAGCTGTTTCAAAGAAAAAATGATGTCTTTTATCAGTCCAAAAAGCAGCTAGACTGTAGTAATGTTCTATCTCACAGCCAATAATTCCAGAAAATCTAGGGCTCTGACTTCACATGGGCCACACTACATGAAGAAGAGTGGCAACTATTCAGATGTATTCCAAGCTTGTTGCAGATGTGTAAGAATCAGCAGATCAAAGTAGATCTGTGTGCACATTAAGGCTTTTCAGAGGTTTTCAAGAGCTGAAGCGCTGCTTAGTCTGACATTCCCCCTGTCACCATCAAACAAAAGCATCTCTCTCTCTTGAGGAAGGGGTGTGAGCTCCAAGATGAGCTTCAGCCATGGTGACCAATCACAACAGTGTACACAATCCATCGCCTGAGGCAAGAAACAGTAAGGTTTATGTTGTCACTTTCAAGACATCATATGTTTTTCTTCTTAGTGTTTCTGCTTACATTCTTGAGCACTTGTCAAAAAGAAAGCAGTGAGAAATTTTTATTTGCTGTAAATGTTCTCTGAAAGCATTGGCGATCATGGCATTCCTTACCAGCATTAGTCATGTATGTGCAGTTCTGTGTATGTGGTGACCATGAAGCGTTTACAAGAAAAACAAGCAGGGAATTAAACATGTAGTGATGTCTTGCTGAGAAATCCCACTCTGTCAACAAGAAACAGTTACACCATGTTCAAGAGAAGATATAGTGTTCCACCCCTGCAGTCTGCTGTGTGCACCTGAGAGCTGAATAATGTCTAAATTACAACTGGAACAAAAGATTCTTTTATGCAGGGAGCACTGGGCAGAGATGACAGCTATAATATTGGCCTCAGTACATACAGGTAACATTCTAGGTAAGAGGAAATAGCCTTTTTAAGCTTGACATTGACATGCAGAACTGATAACATAGGGTTAGTGTGTGTTGTGGGATATATGGGGGAAACATTAGATGACATTAATGCTGTGCTATGCAGCATAGATAAGAAGAAGACCAGCAAACATCGTATACACTCCAATTGGTTGCTTTAGTTTAGACCATTAAAAGGGACCTGAATAAAACCATTTACACTCTCAAAAATAAAAGTTCTGTGCCGGTGCAATGGGTTCCACCAAACCTTTTTACTGAACAGTTCTTAAAAGAACCATTTTTTTTTTACTGTGAAGAACATTTTAATAACATAAAAAACCTTTTCTGCACTAGAAAGGTTCCATGCATGTTAAAGGTTTTTAATGGAACCATCGATGTAAATAAAAAAATGTATTTTTAAGAGTGCACATTTTAAAGGACCGTTTTAGAGACCGTGTGCTCTAATATTTTTTTATTATTTAAAAAGATCCATGACAAGACCAAGACAATGAAAATATGAGTCAAAGTCCAAGACTCGGGAGCTTGTGGTCTTGGTCTTGACTTGTTCTCGACCCTCTTTTAGTCTGTCTTGTCTCGGACTCAACCCTTTTTTAATCTCGGTCTTGACTAGGACTCAACCCTTTTTTAGTCTCCGTCTTGACTCGGACTCGACCCTCTTTTAGTCTTGGTCTTGACTCGGACTCTACCCTTTTTTAGTCTTGGTCTTGACTCGGACTCAACCCTTTTTTTGTTTCTGTCTTGACTCGGACTCGACCCTCTTTTAGTCTCCATCTTGACTCGGACTCTACCCTTTTTTAGTCTTGGTCTTGACTCGGACTCAACCCTTTTTTTGTCTCTGTCTTGACTCGGACTCAACCCTTTTTTTGTCTCTGTCTTGACTCGGACTCGACCCTCTTTTAGTCTCCGTCTTGACTTGGACTCAACCCTTTTTTAGTCTCCATGTTGACTTGGACTCGACCCTCTTTTAGTCTCCGTCTGGACTGGGACTCAACCCTCTTTTAGTCTCTGTCTGGACTCTACCCTCTTTTAGTCTCGGTCTTGACTCAGACTCGACCCTCTTTTAGTCTCGTCTTGACTCGGACTCGACCCTCTTTTAGTCTGTCTTGACTCGGACTCAACCCTTTTTTAGTCTCCGTCTTGACTCGGACTCAACCCTTTTTTAGTCTCCGTCTGGACTCGGACTCGACCCTCTTTTAGTCTCCGTCTGGAGTCGGACTCGACCCTCTTTTAGTCTGTCTTGACTCGGACTCAACCCTTTTTTAGTCTCCGTCTGGACTCGGACTCGACCCTCTTTTAGTCTCCGTCTGGAGTCGGACTCGACCCTCTTTTAGTCTCCGTCTGGACTCGGACTCGACCCTCTTTTAGTCTCCGTCTGGACTCGGACTCGACCCTCTTTTAGTCTCCGTCTGGACTCTACCCTCTTTTAATCTCGTTCTTGACTCAGACTCGACCCTCTTTTAGTCTCCGTCTTGACTCGGACTCGACCCTCTTTTAGTCTCGGTCTGGACTCGGACTCGACCCTCTTTTAGTCTCGAGTCTTGACTCGGACTCGACCCTCTTTTATTCTCCGTCTTGACTCGGACTCAACCCTTTTTTAGTCTCCGTCTGGACTCGGACTCGACCCTCTTTTAGTCTCCGTCTGGAGTCGGACTCGACCCTCTTTTAGTCTGTCTTGACTCGGACTCAACCCTTTTTTAGTCTCCGTCTGGACTCGGACTCGACCCTCTTTTAGTCTCCGTCTGGAGTCGGACTCGACCCTCTTTTAGTCTCCGTCTGGACTCGGACTCGACCCTCTTTTAGTCTCCGTCTGGACTCGGACTCGACCCTCTTTTAGTCTCCGTCTGGACTCTACCCTCTTTTAATCTCGTTCTTGACTCAGACTCTACCCTCTTTTAGTCTCCGTCTTGACTCGGACTCGACCCTCTTTTAGTCTCGGTCTGGACTCGGACTCGACCCTCTTTTAGTCTCCGTCTTGACTCGGACTCGACCCTCTTTTATTCTCCGTCTTGACTCGGACTCGACCCTCTTTTAGTCTCGGTCTTGACTCAGACTCTACCCTCTTTTAGTCTCCGTCTTGACTCGGACTCTACCCTCTTTTAGTCTCCGTCTTGACTCGGACTCGACCCTCTTTTAGTCTCCGTCTTGACACGGACTCTACCCTCTTTTAGTCTCGGTCTTGACTCGGACTCGACCCTCTTTTAGTCTCAGTCTTGACTCGGACTCGACCCTCTTTTAGTCTCGGTCTTGACTCGGACTCGACCCTCTTTTAGTCTCAGTCTTGACTCGGACTCGACCCTCTTTTAGTCTCGGTCTGGACTCGGACTCGAACGTCTTTTAGTCTCGGTCTGGACTCTACCCTATTTTAGTCTCGGTCTGGACTCGGACTTGACCCTCTTTTATTCTCGGTCTGGACTCGGACTCTACCCTCTTTTAGTCTCGGTCTGGACTCGGACTTGACCCTCTTTTATTCTCGGTTTGGACTCGGACTCTACCCTCTTTTAGTCTCGGTCTGGACTCGGACTTGACCCTCTTTTATTCTCGGTCTGGACTCGGACTCGACCCTCTTTTAGTCTCGGTCTGGACTCTACCCTCTTTTAGTCTCGGTCTGGACTCGGACTTGACCCTCTTTTATTCTCGGTCTGGACTCTACCCTCTTTTAGTCTCGAGTCTTGACTCGGACTCAACCCTCGTTTAGTCTCGGTCTTAACTCGGACTCGACCCTCTTTTAATCTTGGTCTTGACTGGACTCGAATGAGCTTGTCTCAGCTACAACACTGCATTTAGAACAAAGAAATGTGTTGTAAGTTGAACAATAAATATCTAATATTCTGCACTATTTCCAAATGAGCAAATTTGTGAGACTAATCAAGAAACATTTCTGATTATTATCAATGTTGAAAACAGTTAAACTGTTGCTTAAACTTTTATAACTGTGATCAATTTGTTCTGGGTTCTTTTTTTTAACATTTATTTGAACATTACAAATGCCTTTACTGTCACTTTTGATCAAATTAATGTGTTATTGCAGAATAAAAAGAAAGAAATACTGACTCCAACCTCCAACCTTTTGAACGGTAGTGTAACTGAAAAAATTGAAATGCTCACAGAAAACACACTTCAAAGAGACAGAAGCTCCGGTGCTCTGTCACCAGCGAGTGCCTGCCTGTCAGCCCATGCTGCATCTCTGCCAAATCCAAGCCCTTTCAGCTGCCCCCTGCTGCCATCATCATGGTGCTGTGGGGGAAAAATAACACAAAAAAAACTGATGACAAGCTCCTTTCATGACACTTATCGTTGCATTCTATCTAAAATCTAGATGAGCCAGACAAAGCACCACCAGTCCCTCTACCACAAATCAGAGAGTAATCACTCTCAGCATAAGGAGTTAGGCTCATATCACACAACCTTTATTCCTGTATATGAGGATCTCCGCCTGGTGGTCCACACATCTAGCCTGAATGCCGCATGATGATCCCAAAGAGATATCTTGGTGTTTTAACCTTGATTTAACGAATAGAACAAAGTCTTGCCGCAGATCCTCAGAAACACACACACTTGCACGCTACTCTTACGTCACTGATGGATACATTGTGGTGTTGGTTTCAAGATTGGACAATAAAGGCATATGTTTCATCGGCACATACAATGTCACAGAAATGCGGGCCGCAGTCAGAACAACTGAGCACCTGGCATGTGCTCTTTTTTTGTGAATTGACATGAAATGCAATTTCATAATTTTTTCATTCCAATGAACGACACATGAATGATGCCAAGATTAAAGTTTCTGCACCAGTCATGTCAAAACAGCCATTATTTCAGCTGACATACCAGCACATGGAAAACTTCCCACAAAGCTTTTCTGTGGTGTAACATCTCAACCTCAAACATCAAAGGAGACAGGAACGCAAAAACAGTGGGCATGAGCCGTTTCAAAAGACGAGTGAAGCTCCATTCACACTCTTAAGACCCAGCCGCACCTTCAGTCTCATGACTAGCAATCTGAGTGTGTTCCATCTGGACCACCTGGAGGATGATTTTATATAGTTAAACAGGCTTTGAGATCTTTGTGGCTCTCATACTCACGGACAAGTATCCGTGTCTGTAAAGCCTTCTCCGAAGCACAATCATCCAGCATTGACCATTGATCTCTGTGGGCTGTTAGAAGATGTGTATCGTAAACACAGAGGGCAAGATGAAGGTGACTGAGGTTGAGATGGATCACAAAGCCACCCCATGAGTTTAAAAGCTCCTCTTAGAAGGTGTTTTCCTGTCAGTTTTAATGTGGATCTGCCTGGAGGTGCTGTTTCAAGTTCATATATAAAGCTCTCTTCAAATGGAGTGCAAGGAGAGAGAGAAAATCACTCTGCATTCTGAAGCCATGACACTGTCAGAGATTTGAAATAAATAACTCGCATATTACTTTGTTTAATAATTGTCACAAAATTTAAACAAAAAAAGTTAATTTCTTTCCTCTTAAATCTTTAAATAATTTCTTAGAACTATCTCCCTGCATCTGATTGACATTTTTAATAGGCCATGTTTTGAACATCAGAAGTAAGTATACTTCATTAACCCTTAAATGCAATGTTTCGCCAATCATAATGACATGTTAGGGTCTTTAACGACCCGGATCTATATCTAACATGGATGGATCTCAACCTGTCGCGATAATATACAACTCTCCTGACATTAGAGTAAAATTACAGAAGAATAAAATAAAGCATATTTTCTTACCTTTTGTAGCTTGGAAGGGTTCAGTTTGAGCACATGTTTTATACCATCATCACTGTCCTCGTCAGAGCTCATTTCCCAGTACATTCAACATCTGGCTCATATTCGCCATCTCAAACATATTCTCAAATCATTTTCAACATATTCAAAATCAATATTTTGATAACTGACAGCTTCAACACCTGATCCACCATCCAGTGACAGTGACACTAATATTTGATTGCGTTTAGTACTTGCTCTGGTGTAAATCTCTGAGCCATTTCAAGTTTTGCTGATGATACTTCCTATTCTATTGTTTTCTGCCTGTGGTAACTATGAGTGAAACTTCACTTCATCATTGTGTATCAGACATTGACACCTTGTGGAATAAATGTGAATTGAACTTATTCAGCCATCAAAGATTCAATTATTGTTGTGCATATAAATATACTTGCACTGTTACACACCTCGGGTCGTTAGCAAAAACAGGCATTCTTTTATAATTGTATTGTTTTTTCTTGTTACATGGTTTATACTTAATTGATTGAGGAATACTAAGAAGTCTAACTTTAAAAAATGAATGAGGAGGAGGGTAGTGAATTATGTCCCGGGTGACTAAAGACCCGAGGTATGTGTTTAAGGATTAATTGAAAAAGCAGCAGTTTTAAGTTGTTGATAAAATAAAAAATGAAAGAAAATAACTAAATCAAATGTGTATTCTTTTTAAAGGGCTAATTTACCCTAATTCAAAACTTACAATTCTGTCATCATTTACTCACCCTCATACATTACCAAAACTGTATGACTTTCTGTCTTCTAATCTAGGGAACAAAAAAGAAGATATTTTGAAGAATATCTGTTTTTTTTTCTATACAAAGGAAGTCACCAAAATAGTTTGGTTACCAACATTCTTCAAAATATCACAGAAGAAAGAAAGTCATACAGATTTGGAATGAGAGTGAGTAAATTATGACAGAATTTTTATTTTGGGGTGAACTGTTTTATAAAAAAATATTAAAAAAAAACTACATGCCTCTGCAACCATTCCCCATATAGCAGCAGCTGAATCTCTGCACAAACAATTTAAGTTGTAATGTGGTTATGATGAGCTGTATGCACTTACAATACAATGAAAGGCATTTGTTCTTGGCTCAAAGCCAGCCTGTACTTTCCAAATGTAACTATGGCACTTTCCAGATCGGATTCACTAGCGCTGCTTTGGGAAACCCCGCATCCAGGCCAAAGGTTGTTTTCTCAAACTATACAGTCTGCAAAAGATGCCAGGTGTTAACTGATTGTTTTTAAATACTAGTTTCTACTGCGCGTTTCCCGTGGATGACAAATACAAGTTTGCACACAACATAATAATAATAATGTGATTTAACTTTGTATGTTAACATTTTTACATTAGAATATTTCCTGTCAGAACACTGGGAGATGATTTCAAACACACTTGCAAGATGACTAGAAAAACAGTAGCATATTTAAATCCCATTATAGGAGAAAACTAATTTTTCAATGAAACTATCTTCTTCAACACACATTGCTTTTCAGGGCTGATCAAAACCATCTCTCTCAGTATTTTTAGCTAAAATAGAAATCACACACTATTTTTAACTGCCGCCAGTTTTTTCCAGTGCTGCCCTTTGAACTGTTAAGTTGTTCCTGGTTTTTAAAAAGGGTGTTAGTGACCGTAGAAGAGTGCAACCTCCTTATTGAGCTGAAGTACATCCTGACGGATTACAAGAGCTCCAAAGCAGAAGTTGTTACCCAGCATGGCTTTAGGCTACCTGGGTCATGGCCCACCCACTGCAGGGGGTGCCAGGTCAGAGGACCCAGCCACCAGAGAGACTCCTCAGTTAACACAACCTCAGGGCACGATAAACTCAACGTCTACCACAACTACCACTGCTCATGCAACATGCTTTAACAATGCAGCTTGAAGCGATAAACATGAAAAGAGCTCCATATTTGTGAATTCACCACTCAAAGTGGACACAATTGCACATTGTTGGTTTCAAAAGAGCTATTTATACAGTACGAGGGACTAATTGTGCTGAACATTGTGAAAGAGTTTATTTTTTAGGCATTCAGAGACAAATTATACAACAATTGACTCTCTAAATTAATAGAGCATTTGTATGGCTCCCCGATGAAAGACATTATTCACCAGAGTGAAAATGTCAAATAGTGTCTCAGCAGCACAATTGCTAGTCTCCAAAGCTATTGTTAACGCGTTTTTGTTTTGACTATCTAGGAATAGAGGATTATATCGCATCTATTTACTCTCTGTTACAGAACCGGGCGGTACTCTCCACTACAGTGGCTTATAAAAACAGTTTTTGCCCACAGAACAGCTATTAAGGACTTGGGATCTGTGATAAGGACAATATTTAGCAAGACTTCCTGGCTGAAATATGATAATGAACAATGGCTAAATAGGCCTCTGTTGCAAGTTCTTAGGAGGCTGCCATGACCTAGAGCTTTCTAAACGGAGTAAATATAAACCATAAACCAGTATTTAAACTGCAAGATGCTGAAACAGAACAATATTTGGTGTGATCACTGCTACAGTAGTCTTGGTCTCCACACCCTGTCCGGTGCGTACCTTTGGGGTGATGCACGGGCCCTGCTCCGAAGACTGCCGTGTCCTGGAAATGTGTCCAGCTGTCCTGTCACTCTGTCAGCAATGCTGCCTCTCATGGCCCGAGATTAAACGCTCCCGATGGGGCCTCCAGGAGAAGTGGCTCACTCGCGTCTTAGGACTTATGTCAAAAATGTTTCAGCCCAGGTAATTTGCTACAGTCAGTGCTCCTTTCTCTGGTAACTTCAAAAGCTCCTGTGAAGGGAAAACAGACCAATGAAAGAGGGGAAAATGGTATTTAGTTGTGAGTAGCGAAAGATTGAATTCTTGAGGTCTGGGAAGATCTCAGGAAGAGGTGTCTTCCTCCAGGTACACCAAGCCAAATCTCTATGATGCCCTTGCAATCAGTTCTAATGAAACTTTTAAAGGAGTAGTTCATTTTTAAATGAAAATTAGCCCATGATCTACTCACCCTCAAGCCATCCTAGGTGTAAATGACTTTCTTCTTTCAGACGAATAAATTGGGAGTTGTGTACATAAAGCTTGGAAGAGCCAGGACATTTTTTTATATAACTCCGATTGTATTCGTCTGAAAGAAGAATGTCATATACACCTAGGATGACTTCAGGGTGAGTAACTCATAGGGTAATTTTCAATTTAAAGTGAACTAATCCTTCAAACCAATAAGTTCAATGATATGACACAAATTTATTCATCCCATCTCAATAATTTATTCAAACATACATTAAAAATGTAATTAATACTTGCAATGACTTAGATACAGCACTTCTGTGATGATCACATTTTTAATTGAAATGAATTCAAATTTACTTTTGATATTTTTTGTGGGGGGTCATAGAGGATAATATATCTATGTTTCTATATATATATATATATATATATATATATATATATATATATATATATATAACAAAAATGCTTCACTGCTTATTAACATTTGAATAACTTTTGTCTACAAAATCAAAGTTTTGTAGTCCAACCAACGTGCAGGAAAAAAAAGCATAAAACAGGAAATGATATCATAGTGAGGACCCCTGCAGACCCTCATGACTGTGTGTCAAGGTCAATAAATCGGCATGAAGCGGAAGTTGCAATAGTCTTTACTGGCCACTTTATTAGGTACACGTTGCGCCGTCAGAACTGCCCTAATTCTTAGCAGAGCCGGACAGTAACGGAGTACATTTACTTGAGTACAGTACTTGAGTACAATTTTGAGGGATCTGTACTTTACTCGAGTATCATTTTTGGGGATTACTCATGACTTTACTCAAGTACATTTGAGAGGCAAATATTGTACTCTTTACTCCACTACATTTCTATCCATAACCGTGAGTACCCGTTACTTCTAAAAAAAAAAAAAAAGGAAGAAAAAAAAATCTCAGAAACCCTTAATTTGTTGTTTCCCTCTCAAACGTGATTGGATTGTGCAGGCGCCACTGATTGGGACAGCCTATCAGCAAATCACCTTCACCTTCAGCTCTGAACTGACGCCAAAGTAAACTCCATGGTCAGATTTATGTGGGTTCAAATGTGGGTGCAAAAAATCCATTAAAACTCTAGCAGAGGTTTGTCTGAGCGTTGCCATTGTGCATTGCCTTGTGGGCAAGTGAGAAATGTTAAATAAAGCAACATGGTAAAAAGATGAAAATGACTTGAATTAACTTTCAATTCCTTTTAGATTATCAAAGGTATTAACATGAACATTTTCATAACTCCATGTAGGACGTTTCTGTACATAAATGTAAGCACGGTTCGCGTACCTACCCCGAAGTGATAAAATAAAATTCTGTATCAAATTTATAGGCAAAGACAAGTAGTTTGTTTAGGCATGGTTTGTAGGGAATTACAAACCTGCACACATATATTCGAACACACATAACTATAGAATCAATTCTTAATGCGCATGTGAACGCCATCAGCGTTTATCACAGGTTCAGTTTAAAGTCTGTTTAGAGAGAACGGTGTCATCTTAGCGGCCCCTAATTTAATAACAAATGATCATTTCGAGGGAAGTGAATCAATCAAAACTCACTTTAGCTGGAAAATAACATTATTCAAGAACGGCTATAAAACCAAAACAATCTCTGTTACCTTAAATTATATGTTTATCTCTGAAAAGCTGTTTTGAAACAATCTACATTGTTAAAAGCGCTATATAAATGAAGATGACTTGACTTGACACTGTGGCAGTAGTAATGCAATATTTAGAAAATTTACTCTTGTACTCTTGATACTCAAGTACTTTTAAAAAAAAGTACTTCAGTACTTTTACTTAAGTAGACATCTGACTGTAGTACTTTTACTTGTACTTGAGTAAAATTTAGCAAGGGGTATCTGTACTTTTACTCAAGTAATGAAGCTGTGTACTCTGTCCGCCTCTGATTCTTAGTGGCACAGATTCAACAAAGTGCTGGAAACATTCCTTCCAACATTTGGTCATTTGACATGATAGCATCACGCAGTTGCTGCAGATTTGTCGGCTGCACATTCATAATGTGAATCTCCTGTTCCACCACATCCCAAAGGTGCTCTATTGGATTGAGATCTGGAACTGTGGAGGTCATTTGAGTATTGTGAACTCATTGTCATGTTCAAGAAAACAGTTTGAGATGATTTGAGCTTTGTAACACGGCACGTTATCCTGCTAGAAGTAGCCATCAGAAGAAGAGAACACTGTGGTCATGAAGGTTTGGAAATGGTCAGCAACAAAACTCAGGTAGGTAGTGGCGTTTAAAGTTTTAAATGATGCTCAATTGGTACTAGAGGCTCAAAGTGTGCCAAAAAAATAGCTTAACACCACTACACCCACGCTTTAATGTTGTTTACCATCTGAATGTCGCAGCAGAAATCGATACTCAGACCAGGCAACATTTTGGTGAGCCTGTGTGAATTGTAGCCTCAGTTTCCTGTTCTTAGCTGACAGGATTGACACCCGGTGTGATCTTCTGTAGCCCATCTGCTTCAGCAGATCTTCTGCATGTCTACATGCATTGTTGTGCTTTTACTGTGATGTCATCTGAGTGACAGGTTGACCCGCCTTTGCACCAGTAAACACACCATCTGAGAAGGTATATTGCACATGTAATAATGTTGTGCAAGAATAAATAATTTAAAATAAATACCATAATTCCATAAAAAAAAACAAGAGTTGTCAATTTTGATTTCAGGGTGACTTTAAAATATCAGATAATTAAGATATCATGTGGTAAAGTTCTGTAAGGATCCACTGGAGGCAATTTGTAGAGAGAACCCAAGTGCAGTTTATTTCAAAGAAGATCAAACATGATACAAAAACATGGCGTGGCATGAAAAACTCAAAATCAAGACATGAACGTAGACTTACAAACAGTGAACAACAGGAAACAATACTTGACAAAGACACATGGCAAACATGAGGGCTTAAATATACAGACTAATGACAAGACAAGGGACATCTGTGAACAATGAACAGATGATTAACCAATGCCAAGACACATGGCAGGATCACATGACAAACAGGGAATCACATGACAGACATGGAACATAACCTGAACAAACCAAAACGTAACAGAGAGAAGACCAAATTGTGACAGATCCCCCCGTCTAAGGGCAGCTCCCGACAAAACCAAAACAAAACATAATTTCAGGAGGGTGGTGGAGTGGAGGAGGTCTAGGGGGAGGGATGGTGGGCCTGGGACGTGGCATGGCGAGGACGGGCCTGGGTCGTGGCATGGCGTGGGCGGACCTGGGTCGTGGCATGGCGTGGGCGGACCTGGGCCGTGACATGGCGTGGGCGGCGCCGGCAGTGCAGGAAGCCCGGGTGGAGCAGGCTGTGCAGGCAAACCAGGCAGTCCAGGTGGCCAGGGTGGACCAGGCAGTTCAGGTGGCCAGGGTGGACCAGGCAGTTCAGGTGGCCATGGTCCCATCAAGGGGCCTACAGCTTACACCTTCTTAGGGGCAGCTATGGGGTTATGGGCTGGAATAGACACTGGCTCAGGAGGAACAGACACTGGCTCAGGAGGAACAGACACCGGGGTGGCCATCTTGTCCGGGAGACCATCTTGTCCGGGGACACTGGCTCGGCAAACGTGACCAGTCTCTGGCTCGGCAGGCACGACGTGAACAGTCTCTTGTGCGGTGGCCATGACGTGATGCGTAGGCTTGGCAGGACTGACGTGAAGAGGCTCGGCAGGACCGACATGAAGCTCAGGCTCGGCAGGACTGACGTGAAGATCAGGCTGATGAGGCTTGACGTGAAGATCAGGCCGAACAGGCTTGACGTGAAGAGACTCTGGCTTGACAGGCATGACTTGAAGAGGCTCTGGCTTGGCAGGCATGACTTGAAGAGGCTCTGGCTTGGCAGGCATGACTTGAAGAGGCTCTGACTTGGCAGGCATGACTTGAAGAGGCTCTGACTTGGCAGGCATGACTTGAAGAGGCTCTGGCTTGGTAGGCATGACGTGAAAAGACTCAGAATTGGCAGGCATGACGTGAACAGACCCAGGCTGAGAGGATACTGTGGGTTTGCGGTGTTCCTCATCCGCAAAACCCACAGTAAAAGTTGAGCAACTTAAAGCAACACTAAGTAAGATTTTTTACCTTAAAATAATGTTTCCAAAATCGTTTCAGTGGTTCATCAAGTCGTGACATGGTGAAATGCACTTATGCCACAGCTTTGCGGTCCTTTATCATATATATCCACGCTATGTAAGATTGCCAGATCGGGTTGCGTTTCTGTAGTTCTAATGAGACATAAGAAAACTACTAATTTGACTTGCTTTACGGCAAGCGTTACAATTGCTACAATTGCTCGTTTGTGAAGTCGCAGTACATCATACTTTCATAAAATCATGCATCATACTCTACCTTGTTTGTGGCCATTGTTGATTCCAAAGCCGGTGCTGGATAAACAGAGAGCATGTGCGTGCGACAGTAGGCTGTGGTAGGCTAAATTATTTACGACAGCGGTAAAGGACAATTCCGCTTCCAACCTGTAGTGCGACCGCAGAGGAAAAGTTACTTGGTGTTGCTTTAAGAAAAGAGCATAGTCAATATATTCCTCTAGGGAAAAATGAATTTTCCCCCCGGGCAGTTCATAGCGCACGGGTTCGTCAATTCCAAACCTAAAAACGTCTTTTAAAGCAAAGTCATTAAAATCTACCTGGTAGCATAGTTAACAAAATTCCTCCACATACGTTTCCAGGGGACGATTCCCTTGGCGTAGATTTAGGAGGGAAACCGCGGGGTTCATAGTGGGTCAAGTATTCTGTAAGGATCCACTGGAGGCAATTTGTAGAGAGAACCCAAGTGCAGTTTATTTCAAAGAACATCAAACATGAAACAAAAACATGGCGTGGCATGAAAAAAAAAAAAAAAAAATATATATATATATATATATATATATATATATATATATATATAACAGAAGTGATTTATTCATTAATTAAATTATAATTGATATTTATGAATTACAAATTTATAAATGTCTTCACATTTTTAAGGAGTTGCACCACATGGCATTTTATAACCTGAATGAACTTGTCACGATTTGGTCTTGTCTCTGTCACGTTTTGGTTGGTTCATGTCATGTTCCATGTCTGTCATGTGATTCCCTGTTTGTCATGTGATCCTGCCATGTGTCTTGTCATTGGTTAATCGTCTGTTCATTGTTCACAGGTGTCCCTTGTCTTGTCATTAGTCTGTGTATTTAAGCCCTCATGTTTGCCATGTGTCTTTAACAAGTATTGTTTCCTGTTGTTCACTGTTTGTAAGGCTACATTCATGTTCATGTCTTGATTTTTTCAAGACATGAACTTTTCATGTGCTCAGAAGCTGAGACATGAGCTCAGAATTTTTTTTAAGGTAAAAATTATATATATATATATATATATATATAATTTTTACCTTAAAAAAATTCTGGGACCAATCTGGTGGATAATTTGTCTTGAAAATTATGATTAAGATGTGTACACAAAGTGTAATAAATGTATATTATTATTTCTGCCTTGACATTATACCACATTTCTTTTTCATGGACATGGTCTATTTTACTATATGAGGGCAGTTGTTATCTTCAATGTTCAGCAAATTTCTCTTTTATAAAAATGTTTTTACAACCATTAATATCAATATTAACATGTTTAAAGCTCCTCCTCCACTCAACTATCCATGTAAATGTTTTAATAGATTGAGGGCAGTGATCATGATCATGGCTTAAAGACACAATTGACCTCTTTTATTTATTTGTTTGTTTATTGAGTCGCTTCTCTAACAACACATTTTAAACAATTCCTTACAGCTCTAATCTAATAATAATCTAACAAAAGGTTTTTCTCGATCTGTGGAATGAGGAAATGAAATAGACCCCTTTGCCTTATTAACCAGACCTGTCAACATTACAAGGAAGCTGAAATCATTAATGAAGACTCATTGACCTTACAGCTAAACATTAAGATTGAACTCTATAGCACGGTAAAATGACGTAAGGTTCAGAAATGAAATAATCTCTTTTTCCAAGTTAGAACAGTGGATTCTGACTAAAATAACATTAATGGGACACCACTCACTGGATATCACTAACACAAAGACATTTTGCACAAAATAGGGATCGGTTTTCAATGAAACTACACCATGTGTGCGTGCCGACGGGAATGCCTGTGCTTTGAAGGACGGGGCATGTACAAGTGTGTGCACGTGTGATGAAAGTGTTTGACAGCAGCCCTGCCTCAACAAATTGCTTTTGAGATGTGCCAACACAAATGTATTTAACTCTGAGTCCAATAAACCGTGGCAAGAGCAGTGACATCTCTGTGCTGGATCCTTGTCAATGTTTTCTTTAAGTCTCTCCCTCCCTGCTTTGTGCCAGATCAGGAATGCATGTGTTGCATTCACTATTAACAAGACTAAGACTACACAGGTAACAAGATCAGCTCTAATCAGTGTGACCTGAGAAAGCTTGTGAGGGGATTTAAGGCTTTTGTCCTGAATTTTGCAAGGTGATTTGTTCCCCACCACGTTTAATTGTGAATATTGAGGCAGCATTCCTCCGTCCAAGCAGGACGTCCTCTTTAATTGCACTTCAGTCCTTTATTACTGGTCGTCATAATGATCAAAATGTGTAGAACGACACCAACTTGCCATTATGTGCTAGCTTCTTTTACCTCAAAATGAACAATCTCATAGGTAATGGCAGTGGTACAGAGAGAAGCTTCTCAATGTAAAGATGGCAGAAGCAGAGAGAGAGAGAGAGAGAGAGAGAGAGAGAGAAAGAGAGAGAGAGAGAAAATAACCATTATCCAAAGACATGTTCGATCATGTCAGAAACTCTGTTTTCTCCAGCCAAATCCCTTGGTGCCTTGCTCAGAAAATATTCAGGCTTCGTAATAGAGATGTGAATGGCAGATAGGGAAGAGGTTACGGATTTATCCAAGACTGAAGGAGTGAGAGAAAAATTCTGACATTTATGAGAGAAAGAAGTCATGCATATGCATATGAAAGAAGTCATGCACGATTTGGCTTACCGCCCAGGAACACTAGTAATAACTCCAGGCTCTCTGTGTCCACAAGCCAGAGCTCAGTTATGGACTGAATCTATTAGTACCATCTTATGTTGCCCTCTACTGACCATAAGGCTGAAACAAATCTGCAAATCTTTGGAGAGAATAATTCACTCTTGCCCATGTAAAACCACCTCATATTTTTGTCAGTATTGGGTTGAACATGGCAGATATTTTATTTCACATGTCATATACACTATTATAATGGAAATTCAACACAATTAATGTTTGGAAAGACACTGACATGAATAAAATATGTTGTTTGTGGATTAGCTACAGCAGAATCATCTAATAATGGATATTAATGTTTGTTTGTTTTTTATGTATCAACAGAATCTTGTAAGAAAATATTTTCTTGCAGTCATTGACGACACCACAAGATGGCAGCAGAGTACTGCTTTAAAAGAGTAGGCCTAAGTGCAGAAAAATGACATATTGTTCAATAATGACGCTTTTATTTTTATTTTCTATTGTTATGATATAATTGTCTAATAATATATCCCTTTTAGAACTGTGTGCATATTGACTGATGTAAAGTTTAAAAGTTTAACTGAGCCAAGACAATATGTGGTTTTCCACCATCGGGGCGAAAGGTTCCATTCAATTTTGGCACGGTTAGTTAATATGGTTGATGATGGTACCAGCCACAATAGCCAGTGTAGGCTATCCAGCAGCTCATATATCAACATACTGTTTAACTATGCCGGTGAAGTCTGGAAACTATTACCTATTACCCCAGATGGTCGGCAGGAGGAAGACTGACCTCTGGAAATATGTGGTGTAAATTTATATTTTTTGTATTTCATTTAGATAAAATTTTGTAACAATGTGTTTTGTTATAATCTGGTACAACAGCACAAAAAGATTTTATTTTAAGGCAAGAGTGGAAAATGATTAGCAAAAATCATGTCATGTCACTTTTTAAATAACCAAGACTTAAATAGTGGGATAGTTCACGATTTATGCCAAAAGAGTAACCCTTGAACTTGACGAACGCGGTTGCCTAGCCCTGTTTGTTTGAACCGCAAGAAGCTTAAAGCTTATGTCACTCCTACATCATCAAGTGTTACTCTTTTGGTAAGTTTTAGGTTAGGCTGACAAAAGGAGCACAGAAAATTTGAACCAAATGTGACCCACATACTCAACTATAATAATAACAGATTTAGGTGAAAAAAAAATTTGGAGGATGTGCATTCTCAATGCACATTGCCTGTTTATGGGTTAAATTAATGTAATGTGTTCATTTATGCATTTATTTTATTACGTTCTAATTCATGGGTTGTTATTAAAGTACTGACGATATATCTTCATTTAGGATCCAAATGGTTTGGCTGCAATAGCTCCTCCTAAATCATATGGTCCAAAAACTGATAGTATCATGGTTTTGACCTTATAGTGTGAAAGGACTATAATTTAGCTGCTATAAAACTATTTTTATACATTTAAATAAACAAAGATAATACAACAAGAACTGATGAATTGATTTATTTCACTGCTAGAATTACAGGTACCAATGAAGGCAAACATTCGATCAAACAATAAGTTAAAGTACACATGTCATTGAAAACATGACAAAAGTATCTGGCAGCGAACAACCTTGTGACAAGTGACAAACCTGTGCACAAGCCACACCATATGTCCAGTTAGTCCCTCTGAGAGACCATGATCCTTTCTCCATTGGAGCAGTGCCTAAATAAAGGGAAAACCCCCAAATGGTAAGAGTTCAGCTCCATGGTCTCCATGTGGACTGGGTTGGAAGAGGAAACGGTTCCTGTCTAAGAGCCAGGACAGGTGACTGAGGTGGGGTAAAATCTCTAGCCATGTGGGCCAGAATGGGCTGAGACACAATAACAGGTCTATGGAGTGAAAGTGGTGTTAGAGGAGACAATGGGTCAGGAGGAGGAGGTAGAGAACAAGATGTGAAAGGATGTGCAGGGGAATTATTGGGAGAGGAGGAGGATACGCTGGTAAAAGTGGGAGATGATGGCGGGGAACTATATTGTGATGAAGAACTGGAGGGAGAAGTCGACTGACACAAAAGTTTAGAGTCATACAAAGACGATTCAGGGTGTAAAAGAAGTTCCTGGTGATAGTTCTGGGTTGATGGTGATAGAAGAAAGCCTGTCTGGACCACTGGTTGATTTCCTGCTTTGGAAGCATCAGTTAGGTTATCATCAAGATTGATTCCTACTTTCAGAATAATCTCCTTCTGCTTCCAATAAAAGTCACTGGCATGGATGGGGCCTGCAGAAACAGATATAGGCCTATCAGACTGATTCGGAGTGGTCTTAGAATCCATTTGATTAGACGTCACTGTAGAAAGAGAGAAGAGAATTAGACACCAATAAGCCAAAATATTTCGACAATAAATAATAGCTATTAAAAGGTACACTAGATACTTTTGCCCCTCTATCGGTTTAAAAAACAAATCTGCATGCATTTTGCGGAAGAACATTGTTGTGCTTCGGTTCTGTGTGACTGTGCATATGAACATGGTTCTTTCTCATATCTTGAAGAGAGATTATCCTACTCCTCATAAAACATTCACTAAGTTCAATCTAACACTTAGTGAATCAGGGTAAGGCAAAAACATGTTTGGAAGGATTGATAGTGTATTGACTCATTATTTAAATTGTCAATTTTGAACAAAAGAGTTACATAGTGCACCTTTAATACTAAATTCAGAGGGGTGAAGTAAAAGTAAACTTAGTCTACCTTTTGTCTCAGTCTTTCTTGTGGTCTTCTTGATGTATTGAACTGCAAGGTCTAAAATCTCTGCTTTTTCCAGTTTAGGATTTTGTAAACGCTGTACATGGATGGAATGGGGGGAGAGGGTTTTGTCATGGTCATTTTAGGGTTTTGTCAAAGAAACTGAACCGAGGTAACGTTAGTCTAAGTTACTCACCGAATCTGCGGTGTTCTTGAAAAGCAGATCTCTTAACGCGTCCAGATTATGGTTGATTCGATCTCTCCTCTTCTTCTCGATCACAGGTTTTAACTTCTTAAAAGTAAAATAAAAAAATTAAATTGTTAGAATGTTTTCAATTTCCCAATGCTATCATTAAACAAATTTTAAGATTTGTGCAATCAAACAAAAATATGCAGATTATATTATGAAAGAAATTGTTGCTTTTAAAGATCTTACTCTTTTGATGCCTTTTGTCTTCGCCATGTTGAGAGTTAAACAGTCTGCTGTTCACGCTAATTCGAAGTTGTGGGAAACAAACTGCTGAAATCTACCAAACGGGAATTTCAAGCCTATGGAATGGCATTTGATTGGCAGAGAGGTGGTCACGTCACGTAGGGCCGCGTGAGCTTTCCACCCCATTCTTTCAATCTGACCTTCGCTAAACAATCAGTAGGCTAAATAGAGGTATTATGGCAAAGTAAAACTGCATTCAATAGTATATCTAAATATAAAAGCCTAATAGTATATATAAAACAGTCATTAATAAATAGATTCAAGTTTTATATTGACGCAGTATTCTATCCACATTTTGATGGCTTCATTTTTCTGGTAAGAAAATAAGGTTTGCCATTTGATTGTCTGCTGCAATATGCAAATATCAGCAAATGGTTTTGAATAAGCAGCTGAGCACAATGCTTAAGGTAAAGTGCTAAAGGCTAACATATGGACAAATGGAATCTGTCCTGAGATTTTGTTGATTAAACTAAGCTACATAACAACATTTTTGTCAGTAGGCATACTAAATTTGAAATTTCAAAGTTATGCCAAAATGAAAACCTGCAGTGGTAAGAGCACCTTCACTTTTTTAAACCATTTTGAATTGAACTACCATGGCCTACTGATAAAGACAATTGAGTTGAATCTTACAGAAATTAGCCTACAAGTGTTGACAAACTGGCTGGAAACAAAGCAGGCATATCCTTATTGAAACATTTTAATCGTGTTTCGACATCTAAAAAAATCCCGTTTAATGTGGATGTCAAATTGTTTTATTTAAGGAAATACTCAAAAATAAGAAAATACGATGCATTTTGGAGTCGCGCGCCAAACCGAGATTAGCTCGTGGCCATCAGTGAAAAGTACACGCGCATCCTGCTTTATGTTGAAATGGGGGATGTGAGGAGGTGTGATTCCCGGGTTTTTAGAGCAAATCTGTTAAGTGTGTTGTATGGGAGTGTTTTGATAGAAGTGTGAGCGATTAGGCCAAACCATTATTGTCCCACGCTTAGCCCTACTTTAATGGTAGCCCTAATGGCGTGGTTGGTTTTGAAACTTTCTGAGATTTATGTAACGGCCCTAATTTCAGAGAATGCAATGCATATTTAATTGTAATTTTTACGTGTTTTGTTGTTGTAGTTTTGTTTGTCTGTTTGTTTTTTAGTTGTTTTTTAGCTTGGTAGCCTAATCGGCACGTCCACAATATTAGCCTATAGAATTTCTTTCATAACACAGTCACTTCCAATTAGCTTTCATTCATCAAGCAGGAGAATTATTTGAACACACACAAGAAGACCTCACACACATCAAAAGAACAGCAAAAACACCACTTTCAATTGAAGCCACATTCGAGCGCCTCAACCAAACCAAAAGCACGTCTTCCTTTGTTACGCATCGGTGTATGGATGAATTGTGATACACGCCTAGTAAACCAACAGAAATACGTTACTTCGTTTTATTGTGAGATTAAACGTATAAAATGATTTTGCAAGGCAATATGCCTATTCAACATTCATAAAGCTATGTGAGGTAGAGTAGCCTAGTTTGTTTAGATTTAGGCTATACGTTCACACATTTATTGGTTCTTAAACACATTATTAAGAATAGGCCTAGGCTACAAGCCATAGAAACAGTAAAATGTGCAGTGTTATATATACTTTTCCAAATGGCTACACTGTGAACTTTTTTATTATCTGTCGATAATCAAACTATTTGAAATTCCAACAGGTATAGTCGCCTTTTAGTGGTTATTTTAAATATAACGCATATGAATGGCTCAACCCTTCTTTGAATATCTTTGGCAATACCTTAACTGAATAGCCATCGTTTAAACATCCCAGTGGGTGGCTAAATGGGTCATTATTGGCTCTTACTTCACAATCGACATTAGAGGCATTGTCTCTTTCATCCAGTGCGCATGTGAATATTAATGACGGGGCTTGCTGAGGGACGCACGCGATTGGTCCGTCTTCTTTTGTTATTCATTATGAGGAGAGTAGGCGTGTAGTAGCCGGACTGTACCATAAATTATGTGAACTCCAAAATGATGCTCATAATCTCAGTTTAGACGGAATTTGGTGAATCGCCAGAATGAGCAAACAAGCTGTTGACATATCGGAACAAAAAGACTCGAGACGGGTAAAAACTTATTTTAATATAGCTTAGGCCTATTTTCTGACCTCTGAAAAGTAATTCTAATTCACATAGGGACTATGTCTTACATTCGGTATTGGGATATTCTGTGTTTTTCTTTTGTGTGCGGCAAAATACTGTAGATCGTTTGATATGGACACTTGTTCATGTTACGGCTGCTAAGAATGATATTTTACCATAATATTCAAACTGCTATGATTGTTACAGGTCCCAAAACCTCTCATGGAGAAAAGGAGGAGAGATCGCATTAATCAAAGCCTAGAAACTTTGAGAATGTTATTATTCGAGAATACACGCAATGAGGTAAGTTATTTTTTTAAGACTATTTATTGTATCCTGCCCTTATGTCTTTATCTGACCACGTTTTGTCTAACTTTTAATAGAAGCTAAAAAACCCTAAAGTGGAAAAGGCTGAAATCCTGGAAAGTGTTGTGCACTTCCTAAGAGCTGAACAAGGATCAGGGAATGACCCTTTTCAAATCACTAGAGGAAAAAGGGCACGCACTGAGGATTATGATGAGGACCTGAGCTCACCTTGCAAACGTCAGAGCTACAGTGAAGGAATGAGGACATGTCTCTTACGAGTCAGCCATTTTATTGCTAGCAAGAGCCATGAGTATGGGCAGGAAGTGGAAAAAACCTGTGGAACCATTCACAAATCACATGCAATGCTACTTTCTCCACCACCCCCAGAGACTCAGGTGCATCTCTATGAGGATCCATCACTGCCAGCACAGCAACATCTCACTCATGCCCAACTGAGCAGTTCTTGCACACCATCTGGCTGTGCAAAGCTTGCGCAAAGAACTGTCCTGTCTGCTCCCACCATGACTTCAAGTCCTAAGCAACCTGTTATGCTCTGTGACTCCATCTGGAGACCTTGGTAGAAGATCATGTCCTAAGTTCTTGCGTAGCTCTCCAAAGACTGGAAAGGCCTAGAGCGATTCATCTCTGATGATTCAGCAGTGTGGGAACAACTCTGGGACAAATGTGAATTGTGTAAATTTTCAGCATGTGTAAATATGTGGATTTTGTACAGTAGATGCCAAAGATTTATTTTGTTATAAAAAGGCATTGACAAATCTGTGCCTGTATAGTAGTTTGGTGATCTTACAGCCAAACAAAGAAGATACACACACTTGTTTTGAGATGTATATATTTCTTAGTTGAAACGTTGATGCCTTTTAATACTTTTATATCAACTGAATTTTATTTCAAAACTTTTATGAAATCAATTTTTGACTGAGGAATTGTACTTAATGAGGTGAATGTTTCAAGAGTTTTGTTCTTTTGTGAACTTAGTGCCAAGAAACTGTAGGAAACTTGTGGAAACTCTAACACAAGTTAAAGTCGTTTTTATTTTTTTATTTTTTGGTAATTGTTGTAATTGCCATACATTTGTGACCTTCTATGACCCGTTGAAAATGTTAATTTCATTACTTTGAGTATGTGAGAGATTCTGGGGTTTTTTTATATAAAAAAAAATATATAGCAAACTTTTTGTTTGCTGTTATTTTTCTTGTCAGCAGAATGTGAAATGTCGTTCGTAAAGTATTTTACTTTGAACAAAGAATTAAACCTCTTTGGGGACATATTCTTATCTTTGATCTGCTCCCGTTCCTAATATTTGCATGTCTTTAATTCATTTCCTGAGAGATATTCGGCATTAAACAGCATTGTTCTTCAGTGTGAATGTTCAGCGTTCCAATGTGATAGCAGTTGAAAACTTGATAACAGACCTGGCATTTGCAGATTTTCATTGGGCAATTGACCATCACGATGATGTTGCACTTAAACTATAGGGTCTTTACAGGCTTTTGTCATAACACGCGTTAAATGGTTTGATTTCAGATGTTCATGTTGTTGGAATTTGATAGTAGGCTACTCTGTCTATTAATGAGTCATCCCGTAAAAAAAATCTGTAGCAATTTGGCCTTAATCGAAGATGGTAGATATATTATGACAACAAAAAGTTCAAGTTTTAGCCAATTGACTCGCACGCGTATTTAAAAAAAAAAGTTCAGAGATTGAAAAAGTTACTTCAAGTAATTTTTGGTTATTTAGTTCATTCTAATTACAGTAGACTATAAGAAATAAATAACCCCAACTGTAAGGGTCCAACATAAAGCATACGCCCAGTATCCATTTAAAGTAGCCTACATTTGTATTTAATTTATGTTGTTATAAATTAATTTAAATATGTCACTTTGGTATAAAATTTTTCTGAATAAACTATGTTCTTATCCTATCAACAGTTGTTTGGGTGTAGTAGCTACTATTGTCAAGATGTTAAAATTAATGTTTGCGCGCTAATATTTTTGAAACTTGGACTACGTCATGAGATCAATTTTCGATACAGTTCACAGCCTATAAGCCACTTTGATATAGCAAAAGTAAAGTAAATCTACACTGTAAAAAAAAATAAAGTTGCTGCCTTAAATTTATAAGTAGCCTTGTAGTTTGTCATTTCAACTCAAATTACATTAAACCGACTAAAAAAAGACTTGGTATAGGCTAACTTGTAAAAAAAGTAGAAAATTGCTTAACTCATTTTGATGAGTAAAAGCAATGTAAAAACATATGTTGTCATAACTAATACCTCATCTATATGTATCACAATCAAATGGAAACCCAACAAATATTTAGAGGCTAAATATATCATTAAACAATACGACCTGTGGAAAGTAGATTTACCACTAGATAGAATGGCTTAGTTCTACTTAACGCTCATACTTTCCCTTAAATCAACCTTCATGCAGCTTTGTTTCGCTTTGTCGCTCCGGATAAGCTCTTAGATAAACGAGTTTGAGCTGAAATGAGATTAGACCTTTGAGAGATGCCATGCATCGACTGATGCCTGAACCGGTTATTACAGACAGATAAGTCTCCCAAATGCCATTCAACACAAAAGGTGTAAATAGATTATCCTGACCGGATGCTTGCTTTTGTCTGTTCTGATCAACAAAGAGCAATGCATGCAGCTAAATATATAAATAGCCTATATAAAATGCAGATGTGAAGTAAAGTATTTTCTATACATTTTTAATTATGACTATTAAATGTTCTGATACCATTCTTAGGTTCTATTGATACTAGAGGATTTTTAGCCTACTCGTTGTAATAATAGTCCAAAGACATTTAAACATAATACTTCAGTAATTATACTTCATTACTACTTGAACATTATTTTTCACTTTACGTGAGTATAGCTAGAAATCTATTGAAATTAAATAGGCTACACTCTTATTTAATTTAATTTTCCTGGCAAATGTTTTTTTTAAGAAAATCCAGTAGCCTAATTTAGACCTTCGAAGTACAATTTTATGAATTATTAATTATATTTAAATACTTCAAAATATTCCTCTCTCCTGTTTTCATCAATTTCCCCTCAGCTCCATACATGTAGTTGTTTAACAACCATTAAACTATTTCCTAGAATGCACATAGCCAGGACTTTATAAAAAAAATAAAAAAATAAAAAAGGTAGGCTGTTTAAATAGTTTGTGCATCTGTTTTGGCACTTACTGATTTCATCACAAGTCTAAAGAACTTCTACTTTTCAATTAGGCCTACAATTATTTAAATTAATTAGGCCTAAATGTCGAAACTTACGTTCATTTTAATATATGTTATTGGTATATCTCATTTGAAAATGAATAAAACTTCTTACTTTTGGATGTGTCATATTATTGTTTTCTCAGGAGGTGTGGATCAGACACGCGTTGGAGCATCTTGCTTTCATAAGCGCAAACTTTGCCAAACTTAGGGTACACCCTATAGCCTGAATTTTTCCACTATTTAGGCCTAACCCGCTCGTGGTGGCGTGTTAAAAATCTACCTCACTCTTATGAGACGTGTCTCTAAATCTGGTCAATCAAATGCTCTGTTCAAATAAACAAGTTGTAGGCCTATGTGGTTACTTTTTGCTGGTCGGGTCTCGCTGTCGACATACTGTCAGCTGTTGCCAAATTACGCACGAGCGCGAGGTGCTAACATTACTGTCACCTCATGGGAACGAACAACCAACGTTTATAGTTCAATATGTGGTCTTTCAGACCATTTGTCAAAAACTGTAAATTGTCAAAAGCCGACGCGTGCCCTGACCTGGTTATAAAAACAAAGAAAGCACACGCAGCCAGGAGCGTTCAGGTGACGATCGAGGCGCGCGCGCATATTTGGCGTAAAAGTGAAATACTGTCACTCTTACTTCAAACAACAGTTCAAGTGAAAATCAGTGTATAACTGCTTTCAATAGTCTATAATTATCCCACATAAATTAGATTACTGTTTTGTATATTTACATTTTGGAGGCTTGTGTATGGCATTTAAAAATCTAAAATATATCAGAATTCCAACGTGATTCTACTCAAAAACTTTTGCATAATTTACCCTACTCAGCCCAGAAAAGTCTACTTCAAAAGGGCGAACAATACCTCAAAGTCTGTCTGTTTAATTAGCTTTGCATATTATTGCTTCAATAAATAGCTAATCCCTTTAGAAGCTTTTCGCCAGAGTTTACGATTTGGACTTAATGCGGGTGTGTTGGCAACCTGCTTTTAAAGCGTATACAGGTCCCTTACATGTAGCGCCGTTCTTTTAATGCCTTTTATTCATGTGAGTTAATCCCCGGCGGGTGGGAAATGAAGGGGGACAGGTCCCCCTCTACGGGATATTAATTGGAGGTAAGCATCCACAATGCGGACGTCTGTGCTTCAGCGCTTTTCCATTGCGCGTCTGATGGCCTGTTGCGCTGGGGCGGATACACACCCTGTTGACCGAGCGCTTCAATGACATTACCCTGAGCAACATCTGGCCGTATGCACCACTCGCCTGCCCCTTTAATTAGAAAACGAGTCGCCTCACTGGTCAACTCTCAAGGCCTGGTGATGTGCAGCCACTGTGAGGTATTACCTGACCAAGGTTTTGTGCTTTTAGGAATGTGGTAGTTTTTATGCATACAAAGCCATATGGGACCCAGGAATAGACTTCTGTCCACTGTAGTGGACATTATATTTCAGTGAATTTCTTACACACACAACTCACAGTTTTAAGATGTCCTGTAAAGAGCCCATTCAGGGCTTTTCAGAGATACCAAATGTTTGGAGGTTTCACCATGACAACAACTTCTCCTTGGTCTTTAAAAATTACTGACATTCATTTAGTGATCAAATTTAGCACACTTATGTAAATATGATCATTTGTAATTATCATTTAAATGTACACATTTTCAAATTGTTTGTCATAAATCAACATCTCAGGAAAATGTTATGGGGTTTCTAATCAAAATATGACTTTCTGTTACAAAACAGGGCATTGATTTCATACATGTCCTCTGTAGAGGACACCAGGACTTAAAGCATGTTTATCACAACAAGTGAAAGAAATTATACATCAATATTCCTATGAAATATTTAATATTATTATGAAAATGTTGCCAACTATTACTCAAAGAACACATATATGCTTAGATACCATTTATGGCCATTTGAGACACATATTGCATAAGTAAAATGGTATATCCATATTCATTCCGTTATATCTTTCGACAATCATCTTTATACCAAGTTTGGTTAAAAAAGATTCCTGAAACATTCTAATTGATTGGTGAATAGAAAAAAAAATCCCATTGTTTTTGCCAATACATGTCATTTCATGTATTTTTATTTTTTTAGTCCTGGTGTCCACTGCAGAGGACATAGCATATGTATAAAATATATATTTTTTCAAAAAATGATCCTGTAAACAATATATCACAATGACATGAAAAAATACTAAATTCAAAAAAACTTTTTTGCTGGGTCTCAGGAGGATATGACATGTTTTACTTTCTATATATAGGCTATACATTTATAAATAGTTTTAGTCAAATAGCCTATGACCTAAAAAAAAAAAACTTGCCACCATTCATTTTCTAAAAGAACTACAAATACTATTCATGTTTTCTTTCAAGCTGAAAATTCTAAATACAAATCCAGCACTTTTTTACTGCATGCTTATGTAGAACACACTAGCATTTGTTTTTATCACATCCTAAACTTGAGATGTTATTAGATCTGTGCTGCTGTAGATGACCATGTCATAGAAGGTAAAAGGGAAAATATGCTTTTAACGGCACTGGTTTGCCTGAAGTACATAAGACATACCAAAATTTACCAAGTTCCCTTGCTACTTATATCAGAGGGAAGAAACAAGATCAATCATCCAGGCCTACCCAGAATAATTAGGGTTACAGGCTTACACATAAACAAGCAAATGACACAGGCCATGCGTATCAATGCTCCTGTCTCTGACCCAGTTACCATTGAGGATATGAATGATTTCATGTATCTTGGCAGCGTCATTCGCCCTGATAACAGAGCCCCAAAAGACATCAAGGCCCGAATAAATAAAGCAAGAGGAGCTTTTAGCAGACTCAGAAGCATCTGGAAGTCTTAACAGCTAAGCCTTAAGCTTTACAACAGCAATTTTAAATCAGTGCTTCTGTATGGCTCTGAATGTTGGAGAATAGTGAAAGTAGGTATGAGCAAGGTAGATGTCTTCCATAACAGTTGCTTTAGGAAGATCTGCAACATCTGCTGGCCAAATACCATCTCTAATATCAACATATACAAAAAGACCAGATCCAAGAGCATAATAAGGAGACCAAGATACAGCGATTAAGATGGCTCGGACATGTACTCAGGATGTCCCAGGAAAGGATACCTAAGGTGACTTTGCGTTGGACACTACCTGGCAAGCGCAAATGCGGCAGGCCAAGAAAGAACAACATGGTGACGGACAGCGGCCGTTTTTTTTTTGACTGTTTGACAAAAAAACAACAACTGTTTTCCCCGTCATTTTACAGTTACAACCCGGGAACAATTTCTACTCAACTTTATTTTTTTTTACATTTTCACTCAACTTGGTTAAACTGGAGACGTTAAACCAGGAGACGTTATATTGTGTTTATTTACATGTAATATTGCCATTTTCCCCAAAAGGATCAAAACTCATCTCTTGTGTGAACACTTACCTGCATCCTGCTGGGGAAAAAAAAAACATTATTCTATGCTTTCACTATTTTTTAATCCCTCCTTGTTCAAGCTTGTACTATTCCGAACAATGCTTGAAACTTTGTAGTGTTAACACTTTTCATTCTTTGCCTCCTTAAAATGTATCACTTGTTGTATTCCACATTTCTAAAACGTAATTTTGTTTTTATTGTATTGTTGAACATGTATTTGTGTTTAATGTATAAAATGTCATAAAGATCATGTATTTGAATAGTGCTTTTTAATTTATCATAAATTTGTAGTATGAATTACCGAGTTTGTAGTGCTGTCTTTAGTTTATGCACTCTTGTTTTCATGTTAACAATTCACATTCTTAAATATAGTGTGAATTGAAAGCTTAATCAAAAGCTAAACAAATGATTTCTTCTATTCAGCTCAGCCCCGCATTACCCCAACCCCAAAATGTCCAACTTTTAACTGTCAATGGACAGCAGACTGATCAAATCTCATATCAGCATAGCAAATTATCTCAAAGTTGTTCACTGTTTGTAATAAAAACAATGATGTAAAAAAAAAAAAAGAGTCTGAACATAGATAAACAAAATTTATTGATAGCCTAATAGCATCAAACAAAACAAAAAACTACAGAATCATGTTAATAGACATGTGAACAAGCATGGATTATTAATAGGTACATTCAGTCTCTGACTTTCACTGGATAAGACTAGTGTCCCAACTGAGTAATAATCCATTTAGGCCTTCCCAACAGCTTGACCCTGAGCCCGCTGGTACTCCTGCTGTAGGCTGGACAGAACTTCCCGATGCTGATCCGACTTCTTCTCCATCTCCTTCAGTAAAGTTTCATAGCGCTGACTGAGATGAAGAGGAGATCAGTTAGTGGTTGGCCTACGTGAACTACTCACTCATTTACAACAGAATCAAATGCAATATGAGTGGTCACTATTCATACATACATTTCACCATTGATGTATTCCAATCTCTTGCCCACTGTTGCTTTGGCTTCATCTAGATCTTGTTTGACCAGAACTGGTCCAATTAGTTTGTAAACTGTATTTTGGCAATCCAAAAAGGCAAGCTCCTACAGAGGGATGACATATGTGGTAAACCATGACAAACATAAATAAATTAACATGCAAATGTAGGAGATATTTGTATTGTAATTGTATTCTTACCTCCTTAACAATATTATTTTCAGTCAACTGTGCCTCCAGTTTCTGTCGTGCTGACATACTTTTACTGACATCTGCGAAAATAGAGTTAATAGTCTCTATATTCACAATAAAGAAATGAGAGAAAGGACATTTTTGTGTGCGCAAAAATTGAACAAACCCATTTAAAACGTGCACTACTTGAATCTAACACGTTTATACACACACACACACTAAATGAAAAACGCTTCTTTACTGAGTAAGCAGATCACTATGACAGGTGCTAAATAACTAAATCAAGTCCAACTTGAGAAACTGACAGTGGCATACAGACAGTTCTCAGTGCGTGGTAAAAAAAAAAATCGAATATATACAATTTTATGAAAATGGATGTTAATATGCACATGCAGAGGGTGTTGAAAGGATGCTAACATGGATAGCTAGCGTTGTGGTATACCTTTTTGCAGTAGTTGATATTTCTCCAACTCAGACTGTAACTTCTTCTGAATCACTTCAGCCATCACACCAGCTATTCTGATTTCGGAAGACTTTTTATCTGGGTATCTAAAAACAAAAATATATATCTTACAACAAAAGCAGTCAGCAGCACAAGGATCATGCAGTCTGTCTGGGGCGCAGAGGAAATGACGCAATGTTCTTCATGTTTTGACAGTGTCACTTCGCCATCTAGTGTTGAAATGAAGCGCAATTATACTGTTAGATTTATCATTTTCGCCCCTTCAAATAAACCTCTTGAAATGGCCATTAATCAGGGAATTACAGTTTTTCCTAATTTACTTACCAATATATTACAATATGTTATGTAGTGGTCAATATAAATAATTTTCATAATAAACACTAGATTCCACCAATATTTATAGGCGTAGTCCCCCTCCTGTCCATTTAGGGGCAGTCTATCTGCTTTCATCAAACCACCAGAAGTGACAGTAGAGCCAATATGGCAGCGCGCATGGTTCAAATACAAACGTGAAGGTCTTTTTCGCTTGTACGTGAACGCATATTATCCCACTTGCTGGTAATGTGAATTTTATTATTCTTTTATCACAATCAAATGTATCGTTTGTTTTAAATATCATATGTAATTGAAGCTGCTTATTAACTATCGTTAGATTAATGTGCTATATGCATGCTACGATGTATTATTATTTATTATTATTAATATAACTACATTTTCTTTAAAAAGTTATATTCTTTTAACAACTGTAACCGTTGTAAACTAACGTTACTACTCAATGCTTGAGTTCTACTGTTTCATAATGTCAGTCACTTATTCAAAATTGGAATTAGTTTTCAGAATCAGAAAGAGCTTTATTGCCAAGTGTGCTTGCACACACAAGGAATTTGTTTTGGTGCTGAGGCTTCCAGTGGACATATACAAATACAACAAGAAACATGAAACATAATACTACAAATTATAAGAATAAAGAATAAAAATATAAATATATGAGAATAAAAGTATCACAGTTGGGTTTAGTCAGAATAGACATTTCCAGATTTCCAGATTATGAACATATTTACAGTGTTTTGAATATTATAATAAATAAATCTAAATATAAGTATAAGTATCACCTGAGTTGTAGGATATTGCACTAAACAGTGGGAGTATTGCACTTAAGGCATATGCCTTGGGAGGAGTGTTAACTGTTCAAGAGGGAAATGGTCTGTGGGAAGAAACTGTTCCTGTGACGAGATGTTCTAGTGGCCAGTGATCTGAGTCTCCGTCTTGACGGTTACAGTTCAAACAGGAGGTGTCCAGGGTGAGTGGAGTCTGTGATGATTTTACCTGCTCTCTTCCTCACTCTGGAAGAGTACAGGTCCTGGAGGGTAGGCAGGGGGGCACCAATGATCCTCTCCGCAGTCCGGATTGTCCGTTGTAGTCTCCTGATGTCTGATTTGGTAGCTGAACCAAACCAGACAGTGATGGATGTGCATAAGACGGACTCAATGACGGCTGAGTAGAACTGAATCAGCAGCTATTTTCCTACTATTTACTAACGTGACAGCTGATATATTCACTTATATTTATATTTGCATGTACTAAATATGTGTAATGTGTTTTATGTGATGATACATCCTTTTTTTTCTTCTTCTTCTTTTAAAAAAAAAGTTTTTACAGTCAGCATTCTTCAAAGACAAACTGGAATTTAAACACCTCTGGTCATTTGACTATGTAGCCCTACACCAGTCATGGAAAAAACGTTAACATGTCAGTCTGCACTTTCATTTAGAAACTCTTCTTTTTTTCGTCCTTTCAGACTCAAAAGTACTTTTTGGTCTCAAATGTTACTGGTGGTGGGATTAACGGGATAATTCACCCAAAAATGAAAAAAAAAAAAAAATCATAATTTAGTCACCCTCAAGTTGTTCCAAACATGTATGAGTTTCTTTCTTCTGTTGAACACAAAAGAAGATATTTGGAAGAATGTTGGTAACCAGACGGTTGACGGCACCCATTGACTTCCATAGTAATTTTTTTTTCCTGCTATGGAAGTCAATGGCTACTGTCAACTTTCATTTTTGGGTGAACTATCCCTTTAAATTGATTATTTTTATTATATTAACTGGAATATTTCCATTAACCAGTAACACCAGAGGTAACACCATATGGGTAATTCTGTGTCAACTCAACCGGAAGTCCCTGGCTCAAATCTTTGATTTTGGTAATATTTTTCCTGTAGACAAACATAAATAGTGATGTAAGCCAACATATTAAATGTCACAGGTGTATATTTACTGAGTAATCCACTATTTTGTAGAGGTGGTGGTCAAAATGACAATTTTCATCTGAGATTTGGAAACAAATCACAGGGGGGTTAAAATGACTTTAGAAAGATGGCAGCATTATTATTTTATATTTGCTCAGAGATTGGTAAGTATATTAGTTAAATCTGTTGACTTCTGCCATCTTTGTTTCTTTATATTCCAATAGTGACCGTTCTAAAAATGGCAGAAAGCACTGCTTGTGTTTTTCTGCCTCAAGTTTGCATGTCTGTAATGCCTTTAAATCTTGTGTTTTTCTAGCAGCTCGTAAAATACCTGTCTGAGTGCCATAAATATACTTTTTCTAAAGTTTGAATGCCTGTAACTCAAGATATCTTTATCTCAAGATAAAAGTATATTCAAGATATATTATACCCTTCTAGATTCTCATTCTTAATAAACTTTTCTTTTAAAATCTTCAATTTTAGGGCCCTATATAGTTCAGTCCCATAGATATGGGGGTCATTTCAATGGTCAAGGAACAAATGTAGATGTAGATAGAACTTTTTAAACAGCTGATATTTATTATGTTTAAAGAAAAATGTCTGACAAACAAATTCTGAAACTAGAAATCTTGTTTCCCTCTATCGAAATAATTGAGTGCAACACACCTCTCTGAGTGCCAAAAATAAAATTTTGAAGTTTACATGTCTTTAATTCAAGAAGTGTTAAAGATATCTTATTGCCATTTTAGATCATTTTTCTTATGAGACTTTTCTTTTGGAATCTTAATTTTTAAAGCCCTATATGGTTAATTCTCATAGATATAGGGACGTCAATGCTGTAACATGTAGTTACGATACTGCGTATTTGAACTCTTGGTAGCTTCAGAAGCTGTTAAAATTAACAAAAATCCCATCTTCCAAATATCCCTAAAACTGATTCATATATATTTTCTTATAAATCAACTTTTGAGAGTTAATCAACCATTTTCAGTAGATTTTCTCAGATTTATGTTTTATGCAATTCTTTTGATAGAGGGAAACAAGATACAGGAAACAAGATACATTTCTTGTTTAAACATTATTTATTCTTCAGACATTCCACTTTAAATGTAATAAGTATCAGCTGTGTGTGCAAAGTGAACCACATTTGGTTTTCAATCACTGAAAATTCAACAATTTGAATATGGAGCTGCTTTGAGATCCCCATATGGGACTGAACTAAAATTAAGATTTCAAAAGAAAAGTTTTTTAAGAAAAAGAATCTAAAAGGATATTAAGATATCTTGAATAGTTTTAGAGTTACAGGCATGCAAACTTTGGAAAATGAATATAATTATGGCACTCCGACAGGTGTTCTAAGCAATTGTGTTGATTGAAAAACACGAGATACATTTCTAGTTTCAACATTATTTTTTCTTCAGATATTCCTCTTTAAAAGAAAAATATTATCAGCTGTAAGTGACCCACATTTGGTTTTTGACCACTGAAAATGTGTAGAATTTACTCATGGAGCCACATTAAGATCTCCATATCTCTGGGATTGAACCATTGAGGGCCTTTAAAATGAAGATACCAAAAAAAAAGTTTAAGAACCAGAATCTTAAAGGACTTTAAGATATCTTTAATACTTCTTGAGTTACACAGGCATGCAAACTTTAAGCAAAAAAACACAAGAAGTGCTTTTTGCCATTTTTTAGAACTGTCAACTTTGGCATATAATGAAACAAAGATTTCTAATGTCAACAGATGTAACTAATAGACCTACCAATCTCTGCGCATAAATAAAATAATGATGCTGCCATCTTTAAGTAATTTTTACCCCCCTGTAATTTGTTTCCAAATCTCAGGTGAAAATGTTCATTTTGACAAAATAACAAAATTTGACATTAAGTGACAATTAATATTTTGGCTTTCATCACTATTTATGTTTGTTTTTCTACATAAAAAATATGAACAAAATCAAAAATTCGAGCCGGGGAAGTTTCCCAAATTTGGTTGATTTGACACGGAATGACCGATATAGTTTTACTCTAGTAAAAGTGTTTTTTATATGTTAGTGTTTATGATAGTGTACTTCTGTGTCGTAGTAATGTAATGTTAATCAAGAATACATGCATCGGAAAAGTCGGATTCTTATGTAGATAACATTTTCTGAGGTGAGTCAGAGTGACAGATTGTTTTGTGCAGGAGTGGTAGCATAATAGTCATCATTAAGTGTAAGTTGCGATAGTCTTCTTTCTTATTGTGGTGTGGAACAGCTTTTAAAACAAGAAAAAATGTGGCCAGGTCTTGATTTTGTCCATTAGGAATTGCTATTGCTATGATGTCATGATGATTGACAGGTTGTCCCGCCTTCACACCAGTAAACGCATCATCAGAGAAAAGATGTCGGTTAAAGATTACGAGGGCACATTAATAAAATGTGCATGGATAAATCATTTAATAAATACTGCAATATTCCATAAAATAATAAGAATGGTCAATTTTGATTTCATGATGACTTGTAAGGGTCTTTGCTGTAGGTTTAGTTCATAGATAGCATGCATGACATCACACAGGAACCGAACAGCTTCTGACTGGGGTCATAATAAGCCCTTGTCCCCAGATTAGATACTATTTCTGCCACCAATGACTAAACAATCTTGTACCTGTCGTTCTGGATATTCTTCTGAAGGATCTGTTAGAAAAAAAAGTGACTGAAGTCTATTTACGATCATTTAAGTTCGATCTTAACAGTTTGTGTGCCACCACATTTTAAAGCTGGTTGTTGTAAAAGACTAGATTTTGACACAGTATAGGAAACATGCAAACCTGTTTTGTGAAAGGACCTGAGAAAGTGTTCAGTGCTGTTGCTCATTTACATGCCAAGAGAGGTTTTTCTTAAAGACATTCTGATGATCAGAGAGAGAATGGAATATGATCATTCAAAACTAAAATGGAACTATTTTTAGAACACTAACATTCTACAGTTTACAGGGTAAAAAAAGGAAAAATTGTGATGCTAATCAGAAACCTGACCTAAACTAAATTTTCTGAAATTAGTGCAAATTTGAACCATAACATTACCACATGTTGATTATTTTGTTTTTATATTTGTTCATTGAATCAAGTGCTGATGAGTGCGATAACGGCATTATATTTGACATGGTGATACTTCACTGTCATTTGAGTGTTCCCACTTTTTTCTAGTTTGCTGTTGTAAATTAGGAGGTATTTAGCTTTTTGCTGAGGTTATCACAAATTGCTCTCTGCGGTGTTGTCAAAAATCAATATGCACCTGGAGGGTATCAGAGGAATTGAGCAGAGTTCTGAAACACCAGCCTGCTCACTGAATTGCTCCGTCTGTTGCACCGTTGTTTGTTATTGAGAGGAGAATAACAGAATCTCAGTTATGTATCTTGTTCTCAAATCATTTAATTGCTTATAGAGTGCAGAGCACATGTTTTCATTCACTGTTGTAACCTTTTTGCAAAAGTCAATCTTCCCATTTTGTGCAAAACGCAAGCTGGTCGAATAAACTAAATCAGTTTACCACTCATTTCTGTTATGCATAAATGTTTTATATACTTTCCTCCTCATTTATTTTCCAGCTTTTGTCTACTTTGCGAAAACGACAATTGCTTGTTCAGCAGTATTCTAAATGGCTATTCTTGCCTCAACAAACATGTTTTCCCATGTCTGCAAGTTCAATTTGTCTCAAACCAAAAGCAGATATATCAAGAGAGTTAGAATCCAAATGAACTGGCCGGCTTTCAAAAGTCGGGCTGTAAATCTATATATGTAAATGTGAAACTGCAGAGGGAATGATTTTGAGGTTCTTAAATCACTTCATAAAGAGAGTCCTGTCTCTCTTTGTGATCTTAAATCAGGAACGATGTAGCCCTGCTAATGCCATTGACTCCCTTGAGTGTTTCATTTTCCATAAACCGGGTTTTATCCCTTTGATCTGAAGTTTGAACAGAACAGCTGTAGGTATGAGGTTTTTCTTGTACTATGGCTTTCTCTGAATTTGCATTAAGATATTAATTCTCTTTACTGAGTCTAAGGATTTGTTGTTTTTTTTGGCTAATGGACAAAATGCTCCAAAAATAAATAAACAAACCTGGGCCACATTCATCTATTGCTAATGATATATTGTGCTGTTTTCCAGTGCAATTTAAAATCCCAGAAGTTGGCATTACTTTTTATCAGCGTTATGGCCAAGATACTTCAGTGTAAAACACTGCAACTATTCATTTTCAGGTGCTAATTGTTTGTACATCTACTTAATTATTCTGTTAAAACAATGCAGAAAAAAAAATCAAATAGCACTTCTATAGATCAATGAGTAGGATAGTAAACAAACAAATGTGAATGTACTATGCAATAATGTTTCAGTGTTTTCAGGAAATTAAATTAGCCTAAAATCTTAAATCATTTTATCATAAAAGGCAAACAAAGCTTTATTTTCGCAGATGAAGAAATAGCAGCTGAGTCTGTACATTTTTATGACTCCATCATGTGTATAAATAAATATATTTTTAAGATGTTTGATTTTTTTTTATATACATGAAAATCTGTTATTAAAATATCAGTCAAATGAAAATAGGGAAAATCAATTAATGTGTATTTATTATTTAAAAACACAATTTTAAATGTTTTTTGCTTCCAAGGAATTCATATTTTCATTCAAGAAGGGTGCATTAAACTTAATCAAAAGTGACAGTAAAGACATTTATAATGTTACAAAAACGTTCTATTTCAAATAAATGCTGTTTTTTTTTTTACTTTCTATTCAGCAAAGGATAGGAAACAAAATAGAAAGAAAAAAGCAGTTTCTGCAAAAATATTAAGCAGCAAACCTGTTTTCAACATTGATATAACAATAAGAAATCATCATATGATTTCTGAAGGATCATGTGACACTGAAGACTGGAGTAATGATGCTGAAAATTCAGCTTTGTCATAAAGGGAATAAATTACTAAATATTAAAATCTTACCAACCCCAAATTTCTGGCATTTCTTATTTACTAATTGTAATGATTCAAACAAAATGTGTTTCTCTCTCCCCCCTCCCCCAACACCTGAAAACATCAAATATTATTCTCAAGCCATTTAATCTAATTTGGAAAGCTGATGAGTGCTTCAAAGCAGTAAACACAGGAAGCACAGTGAACTTTGACAGAAAATGCCTGCAGTCCATATTCACTGAATTTCTTTTCTTTCATGTATTTCACATCCCCATCACGTCAACAGAGTTGCTTTAAAAGGGAAAAGAAATTTCATGCATGTTTCTTCAAAACAGTCAGACACTCTGTTATTTTCGGCAACAAGTAAACCCCCCCCCCCCCCCCCCCCCCCCCCAAAAAAAAAGTAAATTGGTGCCAAACCCAATGTTCCAAATAAATTGCTTCAATTCAACTGAGGATTGTTGATTGTCCTCTTTTGCTTCTGAATATGTTTAGATACTTGGACCTCCTGCCAAAAAGTAGAGGTTTACCAGCAGTCCAACAGTCCCTGACTGCCTCTTAAATTGATTCAACATGCTTTTTAAAACAGCAAAAATATGTTTGGAGAACAGCATGAAGTAGAACGGCGAAATGAAGGGCAGTATGTGATTGGCATTTTAAAGAAAACCCAGAAAGTAATTTTTAACGCAATGCATTCACACAACTGGTGATTGCCGAGCCTATATCTGGTGGTTCTGCTCTCCTTAGATAGCCTGTGTATTCTGAGATCCAAGACATTTCAGTGCTTGTGAAATCCTCTCTTTGCTTGTCTCCTTGCGCGCACAGATGCGAGGATTAACTTGGCATTAAAACCAATGGCGCGTTTCAACGTGTGGCTACCGAGGTGTTTATTTCACCTCTGTCTTCATCTCCCTTGCATTTATGAATATATATATAAATAGTGAGGTTAACCTGGGAACAGAGCGCTGTGAATAATTCAGAGATCTTGTTTTCACCTGGGTTGAACGGTCACAAAATGGGTCAAGTTCTACCGTCATATTTGTAATTGGCTGTGCTGTGGTCTGGTGAATGGCGTCGAACATGTAGCGGCTTTTATTCCATTTGGTTTGTATCAGATTATAGGGTGTGGTTTTTATGAGTCATGCTTCCCCATGCGCATACATTTCAGGCCATTTCAACCACTCAACTAATTGATTGAATCATGTAATTGAATTTAGTCTTGAATGGAAAAAACAGGTGTTACCCTTTCGCCCTTTGCGTGAGACACTAAATCTGTGCGTTTTGGTTCTTGGTGGCTGCCGTCCAATCTTCTCCATCGACCCTTCCTGATGTAGACCCATAGAGCGCTAGCTAACTGTAATGGATCAGCAGAGTGCAGGGAATTGTTGAAGGCAGCCAAGCACAGAAGCTCCTCGAGTGCACGACGCACATGTGCTTTTATCCCTTATCTTTGAAGGTCCTGAGGTTTCATAGCACTTCGTCTCGCGACTGTCTTCACATACAGCATCTCCAGATAAGGCCACTGTGCACTCCTGGGAGAGCTTTTATGGATCATAGAGCTTTTGTGTAACTCACTTTTCAACCTCTGGACATGTATTGATTTTTTTGTCTTGAATTTTTAATGAATTAAGGAGACCTCAATAATTACCTTTCCCAACAGGCAAAGGGGACGGACAGACGAGTGGCAGGTCAGACACATAGAAAATATGTCTAAGATCTCTAAAGCGGCCAAGGCAGTGAAAAAGTTGGATACTGGAGGCGTCATCAGAGCGATTGTAAGGTCTGGACAGGCGGCTCCTGGGCCTCCCCTGGGCCCCATTCTGGGACAGGTAAGCTTTTAGACCTCTCGGTTTCAGCATCAATTTCATTTTCACTTCATTATTTTATTCTTTATTGTGTTTATGGCCTTTGTTATGACTGTAATGCAGTGATTTTCAACCGGGGGCTGAGACTCACTATAGAGCCCATCAGCAAGGTTCCAAGGGGGGAACATTTTCACAATAAGACAAAACGAGCATTCAAATCCGTTAAAGCAAATAAAAATAAAGAATATTTATTTTTTAATTCACCCCCTCAAAAACAGTTTTTTCTTTTTTTTTTCTTTGAGCAACCATGGTTCTCACTGGAAAAACTGGACTATACAAGGTAGCCTAATTCAGGGTTCGTACAAGGTGCTTAACGTGCTTTAAGTACTTGAATTTTAATTTTTTAAATTTAAGTCCTGGAAAACCCTTGAAAACAGCCATATTTATGAATAGGTACTTGAAAAGCACTTGAAGTATTGAAAGCCAATGTATGTGAAATTTAGTGTTTTAATTTTATCGATAAAACAATCTTTTCACACAAAATTAAGCTTTTACCTGGAAAAGACATGTTATTTTTTATATCTATCTTAAAACTCCATTGTCATTTTTATAATGAATATATACATTTTTGTAGTTATGCCAATCTTTAATATATTTTATCATTTACTCACCCTCAAGTTGTATGAGGTTTTTTCATCTGTTTAACACAGAAATGTATATTTTGAAGAATGCTGGTAATCAAACAGTTGACGGTAGCCAATGATTTCTATAGTATGGCAGTCAATGGCTACCGTCAATTGTTTGGTTACCAACATACCAATTGTTTGGTTCTTCTGTGTTAAACAGATGAAAGAAACTCCTACAGGTTTGCAACACCTAAAGGGTGAGTAAATGATGACAGAAGTTTAGTTTTTGTGTGAACTATCCCTTTAATCTTTATCCAGTAAATCATGAAAAACTGGACAAAGCCATGAGACATTATTGGTTAAAAAGAGTGGGAACCCTGAAGAACATAGAGTGCTGCAGGGATAATTTTTGTAGACCAAAACCAGGAACCAGTTTGCATTTTTTAGCACATCCGGTTACATCGTCTTGAAGTCCATGTTTTTTTGGTTAAATGTCTGAAATAAGGTAAGTGGTTAAAACAAGCTCAAGATCGTTTCATTCACATGTGTCAATTCTACAAATTCTACAACATAAAATAGACCTGAAATACCCTTGTGATGTTTTTAAAGCATTTACTTGTCTCAAAAAATGTGGTTACTGAAAAAGTTGTCGAAGCTTAATGGTAGTGATGCTGAAGTCGTGTGACTGTGGTATAGTTCATTTATAACCTATGTTTAGCTTTTTACTTCTGGCAAATGTATTTAAGCTTTGAAATTCATAAAAGTTGTGTTCATTTGTGAAAATTATCATGATGAACAAATCATGTATGAATCATAAACTGTTGCTGGTTACAGAGGTTATTTTCTGCAATAATCCAAAATCCAATGGAAAAATCTTTTGTTTTTGTTGAGGGAACAAGGGTGATGCCAACTTCCGGGATGGCCTATAAAAAAAACACAGCTTTGACCATTTCAAGTTCTGTCGTCTTCTGCAGGAGTTGAATGTTTAGAATGGAAATCTGATTTTATATATTTTACTACATCTTTTTTTTACCTCTTGTTCACAGAGATCTGATGTTTCTCTAAAGGTTTTTCTCCACCACATAGGGACTGTCATTTAGTCAGAAGTTCACACAGGCTTACCTCTGCTCTCATATGTAAAGCACATTCATAACTAACAAGCTAATTACAGCTGTAATGATGTCATTACAGTCCCTTGCCCATCATGATGATAATAAATGAGACGCATTGCAATGAGCCAGTGCAAGTCAACCTGGCCTCCAGAGTGATCTTGCCTTCTGAAGAAAGCTGTTATGAACTAAATATGAGGTGTAATGAGCATCAGTCAAGCAAAGCAGCACCATATGTCCGTGAAACACGCACAGTCGTGTGTTTGTGCATGTGTCTACACATGCTCTTTTCAGCTCTGTTTGAGCTCTGCCATCTTTGGCTCTACTTTTATGTGTATTAAACTGTAAGTAAATTGCAGCCAGCAGGCCTTCAGCTTACAGCTCTGGCCCTTTAATCTTCCCGCTTTCTCCCTTCTTCGTTTTTTCTCTCGTCTGCCTAACCATCCCTGACAGGGTAAGCGCATAGAGGTAGGCTGCCTGTCGGCCGGGGGGCAAATTTAAACAAACGAGAGAAATAAAAGAGGGAGTTCTGGAGGAGAGAGGGGAAACTGACAGCTTCTGTGGAGGAGAGTAATTACAGTCCAGGGAGAAATTAACTCAGCCGGATGGAGGAGAGAAACAGGGACGGAATAAAAGAGGGGCGTGCAAGACAATAGTTCTAGTGTTTACGTCGAGATCAAGCATACCAACACTGTGAGGGAAATGGGTGAATTTGTGAAACACGTCCACATCACATTTCACTCCATAATCAAAAGGAAATCTTTATATTTATGCACCATGCAATATTTTGCATTACAACATTATTTTCATTACAATTAGAGGAATAGTTCACCTGAAAATTATTAACTCTTTATTCCCCTCCATCCATCCATCCGATTTACATTTCAAATAAATGCTGTTCTTTTGAACTTCTATTCATCAAAGAATCCTGAAAAAGTATCAGTTTCCACAAAAACTGTTTTCCACGCTAATAAAAAATAAATGTTTCTTGAGCACCAAATCAGCATATTAGAATGATTTCAAAAAGATCACATGACACTGAAAATTCAGCTTTGCCATCACCGTAATGCATTTTCAAATATATTAAAACAGAAAAGTTATTTTACATTGTAATATTTCACAATATTACTGGTTTAGAAAACAGATTTTAGAATGGTTGCATTGCTTTTAGCTGTAGAATTGTATTGTATTTTGCGATGCAGAATTTAGAGAATGTTGTAATGTGCTTAAAATAATGTCAATTCGGAATGCAAAAAAGTTATTTCATTAAGCAAACTACTTATTTGTTTCTTTTGATTTTGGGGTGAAATATGACATTTTACTCGAATAATAAACATGTGCATGTGTCTGACCTGCTAGTTCTGTTCTTTTCACTGATTTCTCTTCATTACTGGCAAGCTGAACAGTTACAGTGAACATAACATGGAGGGTGTGCATTTAAAATGAAGAGAGCGAGAGTGAGAGATGAAAGGCTGAGAAATGGCATTCTGGTCTGGTTCATATGTCTGATATACCTCTGAAGCTAAATCTGCTTCAAGTTGAACTGCTCTATGTAATTCAATTAATTTATAGCTAGGCTTATTTTTAGCATTTGTCATGCAAGTTTGTCCCCTTTTACGTTCTGTAAATATTCCTTGTAAATCATGAATGAAGTGCGGTATAAGCTCTTAGCTTTTTGAAAAATTAGTCCCATTTCAATTAATATGAGTAATAACGGTTTATTAGAGCAAGGGTGGGGGGATTGTAGAGGGCTTTAGAGGCTGCTGAAGGAGAGGGAATAATGCCCAACCCCCCATAATCATAATCCGCACCAGGATTCATTCTCTATCACCACATCAGAATGTCTTTCCCTAACATCATACTCCTATGTACAGATCTGTCATTGGTAACCACAATGGGAAAGATGCTTCAGTTCATGCTGTGGTAAATATGATGCATTTAAAGGTGGAGATTGGTGAGCTCTCACTGTCCATTCTGTTTACACATGTCTGGTGCTGCACACAGAAGGTTCTAAGTCTGAGACAACATTGAGAAACTGGGATTCAATAATCTGAAATTAAACAAAGTTTTAGGATTTTGAAAGATTGGTGACATTTCATTTTGTGCTGGAGTAATGTGCTGCTTTTACACAAAACTACTGGAGTTCATGCAGTCACTAAAGCAAAAGAAGGATACAACAAATACTTGAAAATAAATGTGATGTTTTTAAGTCAACTTTTGGCCTGAACTTGCTATGCTGATAATATAATTTGTAATGACAATTTTGTAGAAGCATTTTCACTAGTAGTCTCAGACATTTGGACTCCACTGTATGTAATTGTGTGGAAAGTTTTACTGTTAAAGTTTTAAAGATACTTTCGTTATTGTAACGTCCATTTAGTTGGAGGAATGGATTAATTTGTTTGTGAAGACCAACCATAAAATTTGTGATTTAAATGAAGTTCTGTCCCACATCATTTTTTAAATGTTGTAATTGTTTGACAGGTCTCCACAAATTTACTGTGGAGCGGCTTCTGTCTCGCATGTCAGACCAACAGATTATAGGTCTAGCTGCGTCTGAATGGTAGAGGCAGGTGTATATTAAATTTTTTTATTACAGAGTGAAATATTAACAGTGGTCATGCTTCACAGTACATGGTTTAATTCAAGTCCTTGATGAAAAATAAACAAGAGTAACAATATTAATTGTAGCTCTTTAAAGAAGGCACTTAATTAAAACAGCTTCAGCCTCATCATTTTGTCTGGGAGCTTCACACCACAGTAGGCTACTCGTGTTTGACTTTACAAATCATCAGTTGTTCAAACTACAAAGTGTGCTAATACAATAAGTTATCTCTGCTAATCTTGTGAAAAGCACAGAGACTCCAGGGATGGTTATGTGCCCATAAATTCCAGTTGCTGGCAGATTCGGGGCTTTTCCGTGACCTCTAGAGCTCGTGGGAAATGTAAGCCGGTCCCAGAGAGGTCTCGGTGGGGTCCAGGCTGACGTGAGAGAGTGAGTGGCTGTGTCCGTGAGTGCGTGAAAGCGTGTGGTAGCGCGTGGAGGACGGCACTGGAGATGTGCGCTCTTGCTCCTGCTCCGTAGCTTGTTCCGAAACCGCACCTCGAGTCTGGTTTCCAGTTCCTGTGGCGGCTCCTGTTCCCTGCATCCCTCTGCAGCCCTTTCTGTGCCTCTCCCAGGCGGAGCTCAGCTTTACTGCAAGAGCCAGCAGGTTTTTCCCCAGGAACACCGTGGACACCCGTGGGTCCCTGTACCACAGCATCCCCACCCCTCTGGGCACGAGCGTGAACACATTAATGGTCACCAGACTGAGCCATGGATAGATAGCCTCCTTTCGTGCCGTCTGCAGCCCAGGCAGCGCAGTGGCACCCAGCTCTGTGAGCGACACGCACGGCAGTAACAGCAACAGCACGTAACAGTAAAAGAACACTATACCCTCAACCCAAAGAGGAACCCCTACGCTGCCCTGTACCTCCCACAGCCCAGCTTGCAAATCCAACACATCAAGCAAGTCGACCACCACCCACAGAAGTCGGCTGCGCACCTCCTGCTTCCTACGGAGGGGAGTCATGTAATCGGCTCCTGTCAGGATGAGGAAAAACGAGGGCAGGCACACCGAAAGTAAGAGAGTCAGAGTCTTGCGGGCGAGAGGATCCGGGGGTCGTCTCTCCTGTCTGTAATTCTGACACACAAAGAAAAGCTTCAGCTGCAGCAGCGAGAGGAAAAGGAACCAGAGAGCATTGGCGAAACCCCGACGGGGAGAGCGAGCCTCCGAAACCACACCGGCAGAAACAAAGCGGAGTGCCAGCAGGAAACACAGGTCACCGAGTGCGACGGCAACACAGGGCCATACTGCAGGACGGGCTCCACTTCGAGGTCCCAGCATGCTCTGCTCCAGCAGGTAGAGGTCGACCACGGCCATCGTGCTCACTGTCACCAGAGTAGACACGCACACCTGGGGCGAGGGCAACATGCTTGAAGTAGAAGGAGAAACAAGGACATAGTCAGACTCTGATGGGTCATTAAGGAAAGAGATGAGGATGGTTTTAGAGGTTATATCCTTCATTTCCCGATAAGGACATGAGCTGCTTGATTATGTTCTTTTACAAGACTGGAGTATACAGAGAAATGTGCCATTTCTGAGTGAATTAGCCATAAATCTTCAAAGCCTTTGATGTACATGTCCATAATACTTTAAGGCAGAATAGTCCATTTTTATGGACTGAGCAAATTGATTGATTTTCTACAATGTGCAGGTCAACAATAGACTATTCATACTCTCCCTCGATGATACCTCATTGTTTGGCAATTTTTAAATGGGAGAGTTTTCCACTTTTATATCGAAGGTAGTTGCTGAATGTCTGTACCGAAGGTCTTTCTTGATAAATCTAGTTTGCAATCCTTGGAGATTTTACGATTCATGGCATTTCAAAGGCTTGTTTAGTTTACAAAGCTGGTGACATTGACAGGATTAGTAAGATGAGGTTTGTGGCAGTGCTGAGTATAAGATTTTGCTTGTTTGAGACGGGGCTTTAAGGTGGCCAGGGTCTTTTTTCATTACTTCCAAAACAAGCACATCTTTCTGCTTTCAATCTCATTTATTTTTCCCAATTGTTGCCTTGAATATAATAGAATATGCCAGAATCTCTCTTTTTTTATATATCTTTCTAAATCTGATTTCTTAACTCATGAAATTTTAAGTCCTTTCAACTTTGGAAGTGTTATTTGCATAGTATAGCATTCATGTCAACTTTTGTTCCCTTATTAATTATATTGAAGGGAACCAAGGCACACTTTCAAAGTCTCTTTTCCTCGTGGCTTGCTTTCCATGCTGGTTTTGTCACATATTGCGGTATTTAATGGTCTTTGGTTTCAGTATGAAGCATGACATGATCAAGTCTGATTCTCTGGCTCGTTTTCTTTGGCCTTTCAAGTGCATTGGCCACCTGCAAAATGGCGACACTTAATCTTAATACTGTCTGAAAGGTGTTGTCATAACACTGCATACTGATGTTGATTTTATTCATGTTTCCTCAAGCCATATTTCAGCAACAGACAGTGTAAAACTGTGGTATTGATTAATGTAGAGAAATGATTGTGGGCTTTATGGTGAAATCGAATCCAGGCCTTCTCAGCCGAATGAACTCCTATGCACTATAGCTATCTACTAACCATTTGTGTCTGGTGTGGAATGTCAACACCTCAGATAGATGACTCTTTTTAATAAGAAAGTCATTACTGTTGAGGACATACAGGGGTGTCAACAGGGTTATGAAAATACAGGGTTTCAACATTTTGTTTTATTGGATTTTTCTTAAATGTTATAACTACATAAAATAATAGTTTACACAAAAATGGTTTGGAATGGCAAGAGGGAGAGTAAATGATGATATAATTGTTTTGGGTGAATTATCCCATCGCAACTTTTAAAGACCCATTAGGAATACATGTGGATACATATGGGGGGGGGGTGAAATGGAAATTGAATGGGGTGAGAGAGGGACAGAGAGAGTAAGATGGTGATTCATTCCCTTGGCTTTTTACAGACCTAATAAAGTGTTACGGCATGATGGTAATGGTTCATAAATAAGCTGAGGGAAATGAAGAAGGAAAGAGTGACGAGTATAACACAAAAAGCACAGGCGACCTGCTCTGGGAAAAAAGAGATGTTGTGTTGGAGAAGTGTTGATGAGAATGTGAATGGAAATATATTCATAGCTTGGGACCTGTAGAAATTAAACACATTAAGTGTGTAGGAAATGAAGGGAGTATGTTGGTAAATGACCTAGAATGATTAATCTTCTGTGAGCTCTGTGGAATGAAAATGGAGAGTGCGTCACTAATATCTGATTTTGACTGCAGATCTTATTTTGTATCTCTGATACTGATTTTCTGCTTTGGAATTCAATTGAATCCAATAATCTCAGACTCAGTGTTGAATTTAGGAGAAGCCACATGCTCCTGAAGAAAAATGCTTCAGCACAGGACACATCTTTCTTTTTCAATCAGAAAAATGATAGAAGACAGTTATTTTAGGACGAAAAAGGAATTGAAACTCAGAAGGCTTGCCTGCAGGTGCAGAGCTTATCTTTTGACTCCACTGTCAGCACATAATTCATTAGGTTATCAAGTCACTTGGATGATACAGTTTTGTTTTTTTCAAGCACATCAATAAAGACTAGACTTCAGTACTGACAGCCAGTGCATCCTTAACTATAAGTAGCCTAATTGCTTAAGGCCACAGGTTACAGTGCATAATTTCATGCAGTTTTACTTTGTAAAAATGTGTGCTTTGATCTGCGCTTTTATTTACTACGTCAACAAAAGATGTGCGATGTACAAACACTAAATTCTTGCATCTTAACTAAGCGATTTTATTTTTATTTATTTTTTTGTTAAAAAGCAATATAGTTCAGTTGTTAATATTTAATGTATTATATTGTTGTAATCGAATGATCATGGAATTGTTTAAAAGCAGAAATAAAACAACAGAATAATTTCTCCATATTTGTTATCATTTACATAAAAATAACCTATCGATCATTAATGTTTTCAAGTGTAATTATTTGAATCACAGTTGTTTTAAAGTGATGTCACCAATAATAATAATTTTTTAAATAATATTAAGCAAACAGTTTAAAAAAACAGAGACGTTTCTCAAAATATCTTCTTTTATGTTCTATAGACGAAAAAAAGTCATAGGCCTACGTTTGGAATGATATAGGGTGAATAAATGATGACAGAATTTTGAACTATGTCTTTAATGTTTTATAGAGGATAATAAGGAATGTAATGAAGTAATGTACGACAATGTAAGGAGAAATGTAAAAGCTTCTCATAATTAACACTCTAAAGTGATGGTCATTATTAATGGTGTAGGTTAAATATAGTGTGATGAATATATTATAAATGTTGAATTGCTGTGTGCAAGTGCCCATAATCGCGTCTAGCTCTCATTCTTGGAGATGCTCTCTGCTGGACTCATGCCACATGCCCTCATTTACGAGTAAACGACTGAAAATGTTCGTCGGTAATGTGCCATTGAATCATTCCCACACAGAGAATATCATCACAGTGAGAGCATCAGTGTTCGCGAAATAAATGGCATCATCTGTCTTGATGCTTGTAAGTGTCGTGCTGCTGCTGCTACTGCAGTACACGTGTGATCATCAGACCTGTGCCACTTCAATATATCACCATATTGCGACAGGTGTCTTTGAATTAGGATACACATCCGAATTGGCAAGGTGTCAGTCTCACCAGTGAGCTCGGTCAGCAGCGAAACGGTGACATCTAAAATATTTGAACTTTTTGGACGGCTGCATGAATAATTGAATATCAAGTTGCAAGACAGCTCAACTTCATGTAAGCAGGAATGGATTAAGTAGAGTGTATTTACCCCACAGCATGAAGACTTCACAGAGCAGTTTCAATCTAATGACCAGCGCAAACCTGCAGGCATCCAGACGATATTATCTGAATCCAGTGTCCGAAATCGCGCCGTTCCTCCAGTAATAACACTGTACTGCTTCTCAACCAAACTAAACGTGGAAAATAATCCAGAGAAGTCAACCACGTCACGCTCAAAGGCTACATTGTCCATAATATAAGCCCCGACGTGTAGTTTATTCGGGCGAAGTGATGAGGAAAGCAACCCTTTCTGTCTCCTGACTTTCTTTGTCGCAAAACCCTTATATAATCGGCATGGGGTCTATTCCGTTATCTCGACTCGAGCAGGCTCCTTCCCGGTCCATAAAGAGACTCAGGCGGCTGCGATGAAGCTTTTTGCGGGCTGAGCAGTAGAAGTCGGTCAGAAGTGCGTTACTAACTGCTGACTCTGTAACTGAAGCCGTTTTTACGAGTACCTCGACGTCGTCTTCATACTTCACAAACGAAAGGGCGCGAAAGAACGCGTCGCGAGACAGTTTATGATTGCAGTGTGTCATTTGTAGGCATCTTACGTGCACTTGCACCCCTCCCTCCGATCGCTCTCCAACTCTAACGCTGCTTAGTTGCTTATCTCTGAGCCTCTTGGATTTCACTTCAGATAGCAGGCGGGGATATTTGAATGGCCTCGTGCATATTGCGAGTCACCATCCGGATGGGTCCGTGCTGCCAATTACTGCTGCTAGTGCAATCATTGCTATGATAATTACATTGTTCTAGCCTGGAGGAGAAAACAACACCCCCGATGTCCCTGCTTTTAGCGACGAATGAATGTGTGGTGTAACATGAACTAGAAGGTGCTTTCAGATTGGTTATTTGTCATTTAACAAATACTTAAAAAAAAAAAAAATCTAGAATAACTAATTGCAAGGACAGTCCCCTGGGTTAAATGCCTGCCTGAAGACGGGTGACTGTGCATGCATTGCATAGATTGCAAATGAGCTGCAGTCTTTGTATTGTAAGCATTGATCTTTAAAGATGGACCCAGTATTTTTTTTTTAATCTTAAGTTTTTTTGAGGGATGAATAGGCCTACATTTTAAAAATGAAAAAAAAAATGTCCGCATAAAAACTGATTTAAAAAAATAAATCAATTTGGTCACAAAGACCTATACTCCCATGCTAGGTGGTTAGCATTGTCAATTGATTCCCTTTAAAATGAGCAAAATGTTATACTGTACCTGCCTGAGATATTAACATTTCTCATGCTTATGGATAAAAAAAAAAAAACATTGCGTCAGTATCCTGTGTGTCTTTATGGGTGCAATTAAGTCCCAAATACCACCCACGCCTAGAAATGTTCTAATTTTTTTGCAACTTTAGGGGCCAATTATGAGAGTATTTGTTCCCTGAAGAGACATTGATCTGTTTGGTCCTGAATGGAACAAGTTTTTCGATGTAGTCTGCCAATTCCTGTGAGCCAAACAATCATAATTCTTGACATATCACACCCTAAACATGTCTTTCTAAATAAGACATTTGTTAGAAATAATGATTACTTCAGGGGGGGGCTGAAAAAATATGAAAAGCTTAAAAATGAAACAAGCTGTGAACATGTAATGTTTGCTATAACAACAGTGCTATCTGATTTGACATGCACTGAATCAATTAAAATAGACTGCATTTTTTCCAATGATGTAGGAGGAAACTTATTAATAAGTTTGAGGTATCTGCTCTTGCATGAGCACCAGTATGACTGAAGATTGAGCTGAATCTTATTATCTGTTAAATTTCTCCCTCAACTGCTCTGACAGGACAGTTTCCACTCTCTTTATTGAAATCAAAGGTTGTATCTTTTCTTCACAATGTGCACCTCATCTATTTATGGTGAGGGGTCATCTTGGAGTTTTAATCAGCCAGATGGGAAAGAAAGGCATGGAAGGCAAAGTCATCTTTCTTGTCACAGTTCGCTATATGCACCACTGGTTTCCAGACATTTTCATTCCTTGCCTTCAACATTTTTTTCGCCTTTGTTAACTCCACCCACTACTCCACTCTATCTCTCCATCTCTATTGCCTCCTCTCTCACTCTCGCTGAAGTGGTTGAAGGTCACTCTGATCTGGCTAGATTTCAGCTCGGAGGGAGTGAGAGAGGCGGAGAAAACGAGACAACAAAAGTCCAGCAGTGCACAGTCAACACTTTCGCCCCCATAAAGTTGGTAAAGACTTCAAAAAATGCCTTTTGGAAATGCTGCGGGCCTGATTGGTGCCCCAGGTGTGCACTGGCAGAAGCTTGTCCCAAGACATTCCTCACTGCATCCATCTGCTACGCATTAGAGCACTTAGCTGACACCACACATGCTCCAGCCACAGCAAAACAATCTGTCTTACTGACTGGAAGATTCTCGCAATGAGCGCTCAGTGCTGTTTTTGATCATAAATCCGCACCTTAACTTCCTGCTTTTGTCTGGAACTTAAAATAGCTATAAATCTTACTATCAAAAGAAACCCTGGCGAACTGATAATGATACTCAGTTAATTATCAGTCTTCCTTATTAACCGACTGGGATGTTGCAGTCCTCTGATAAGATAAGACATCCTCTGATGCGATGTAATTGTCTGAAGAGTGGGTCTGAGGAATTGAGCTCTTTCCTTCAATAACATACGTTTAATGAAATCGTTTCACATTTGCTGATTTTCATCAGACTTTGGACATTGGAAGAGATACGGCTCCCTCAAAGCATTTATAATCCTTTTTAACTTTTTCTATACCACATAGCATCATGCTGTGTCTCAGACCTTCACCCTGCATTTTATTTTCTGTAAATAAATAAATCTGTTCTGCTCTAATAAACTGATTTCAAGGAAACAATCCGCCATAATCAAGGACGGAGTGGTTCACCAGTGAGGCTGCAAACTCATTTAGAGGCGCAACATGTTATTTTTGCTTCCAACTGAAGTAGGTATAGCTATCAATATTGGCTTTAAAACTGCACCGTAAAATTGACCCGAAAATAATGTGTCCCCAGTAGCACGTCTCGCCCTGTAGCATTCGCTTTGAACACATTAATCATCACTGCATATACTTAAAAAAGAGAGTGATGTGTTTTTAAATGTGAGTGATGTGACAGGGGAATTTGGGATGATCAAAGATAAAGCCATTAGCCATTCTGACAAACTTTTATGTTGGCGTTCCACAATGTCTGATGCAAACATTCTGTGATCGCTCGTGGCTCAAGCAAATGGCTATTAATTCTATATGCACCCACAAATAGGACCCTTCCCTGTACTATGCCTTGTCCATTCCTCTCCTGAAGTCTCCAACTACCAGACGGGCCAGAGTGTTTGGAGGGTATGAGGCTAATCAGCTGTATGACGCCCTTACGGGGAAGAACGTAATAAAATGGGAAGAGTTCAGCACATTAAATTAGGGAAGGGGAACTGGAGTAATTAATTAGAGTGTCTCACACTGCAGAGTTTAATTAACCCCTTGTCTACACCTCCCACCTCACACCCATCCTTCAGGACACTGGCGTGGGCAATGAATTGCCCGTCCTTGGGTGCCAGGGGCAATTAATCCTGCCTGCTGCCCCAAGGCCACGTCCCCTGTCGTGCTTGTGTACACACGCCCTTTTTTGCACTTCTGTTTCACTCACTGTTACATATCAGTTCACACAAGGAAGGAACATGCGGTGCCGTGTCCTCTAATCTTACACTGAGAGAGCCGTCTGAAAGAAACTGTTACGCTCTCTCACTCGCTTTAATTATTCATCTCGTTCTTTCTCCATTTTTACTCTTTATACCCTTTTGTTTTGTATTGTCTGTTATGTAGAAGGATGGTCCAACCTACAATAATAATTCATTCATCATTCTGTCATCATCTGCGCACTATCATGTTCTGAATCTGAACCTGTATGACTTTCGTTTATCGGACACAAAAGGAGAAATTCTGAGTTTTTTGTTCTGTTAGTCTCACAGAGCTATCGGAAGACGGCATGAGACGTAGAATATAACGCACAAGTCGTACAGACACTTTAATGCAGTGATGTTATTGTGAAATAAAAGTGAACTATTAAAAATGTTTATATAAGTTTAAAAGCTTAAATACAATAGAATATGGTCTGGTTTCACAGACAGGGCTAAGATTAAGCCAGGATTGGAATGGCACTGAGATATTTTTAGATATGTCAGAGCAAGTTAAAACAGCTCAAACATACATTTTAGTCCAGGACTAGGATTAAGCCTTGTCTGTGAAACTAGAAAAATAAAAATTATGAAAAACTTAAATGAAAATTAGAGATGTTTCTTTGGCAATTAACTGAAATAAAATAAGTTGAAGTTCTAAATTCACTCAAACTAAAATTGAGATAATTGTAAAGCCAAATGAAAATATATATTTATTTAAAACTAATAAACTGCAAATAAAAGCTAATTCAGAATATCAATAAATACTACAATGGCAGTCGGTATAAATAATACAAAAATAACACTGCTTTAATGATACTTTTATGGTGCCTTTGTGTGATTTTCGAAGCTTGAAACTTGCAGCTCCTTTTAATTCTATGGAAAAAAACATGGAAAACTTATTAGGTGTTTTACAGATTTCACCAAAGTCACACAATGCCATTTAGAATGACATAAGAGTGAATAAATAATAAATTATGACACAATTAAACATTGGTGCTCTATTAAGTGCCTCATTTTGTTGCAATGTATTTTTTATATATCAGTCCCCAACACTGATTAGGTCTTTTATCCAACAGCTTCTATCCTCTTAACTGACCCATACAATGTTTTGTTCCTTATATGAAGTGTTAACTATTTTAATTTGCTTAATTTCTTATTCATGCATTTAATTACACAGGTTTTCACTTAGTTGGAAGTCACACTGTCCTCTAATTCCTTCTCCTCAGAGGCTTTGCTGTAAAGTGATTGAACCACTTGAACCCACCACTGTGCTTCATTTCCATTTTTTTTAATGGAATGAGCTCACAGCCCTCACACATACATTCTTTATTCATGCCGGTCCCCTATGGCTTCTCCATACATCAGGGCTCTGAAGCCTTTCACCCTCTTTTGTCAAATGGACCTCCTGAATGTTAGTATTGATCTTCATTATTGTTCTCAAAGGGGACAGACTTGAACATAACACTGTTCTTCTCTGTCCTGCACTAGAAACATACACACATGTGTGCTGTATTATTAGAAGCACTTATATATGTGGCCTGTTACTTAAGCTTTCTGAAACAACGGTTACTTTCCCGGTCTGTTCTCACTCTTTTTGTCATTCATCCATCTCAGCGGCCATCTCGTTAAAAAGAATTGCTGAAGCTGAAAGCTTACTTTATAATAATGAAACAAATGCAAAGTGGGATAACTGATGAAAAGAATGGTTTTGAAAATGTGAATCACATTACAGTCCGGATGCAGATACCATGCACAACATATATTAGATGGGGTTTTTAGTCTGGTTAAGTTATTCAGTCTTTTAGAGTTCCCTTCTTACACAATTTCAGGCTGGTATTCCATCGGGACCTTCCCTGTGAATGGCTGCTTTATCCTAGAGAATATTGATATGATAAACACTTTTAATATTCATCTGATATAATAAATATAGTGCAGTGTCCAAGGTTGGTTGCACACCTCCATCAAGGTGATGTACTGCAGCCATTTTGTTCTTCGCAGTCCTGCTTTTTTCAGACACTGTTGAAGAAAGAGGAGGTTTAATTGGACCGCTTCACTTCTGGATGATTAGATCTTGGATTTTAGAGAGCTAGACTAGCAATTTGGCCAGCACTTAAACGTGAATGTATCTCCCATTAAACGCGAAGCGTCTTGGTCATCCAGAGCTTTATTCCGTAAAGATTGCCAGAGCAATCTTCATCTTCGAGCCTTGTCCTTTCAAAACAACAGATTTCCATTTTTATAATGGCCTCACTTATGATATTAAAAGCGTTACGTAAAACGCAATTGCTACGGTTTCTTCCATTGTACCGTCTTAGTTTGGCACAGTTTGAATGTCTTGTGTGTCTGATCAGTACACTGTCAGTACACTTCCATCACATTTCATCCTGCTATCCCCCCCCCCCCCATTGTCGGACGACCTCTTCCTCTCAGATCTGTCTGCTATCCTCTGCATGTCTCTGCTTATTTGAACTCCTTTTCAGACCAAAAACAACTACTTTAAAGGGAGTTATAAAGCAGCGAGTGCAAAAACCGAAGTGGAAGTGGTGTAGAATCTCAGTGTGTTCGCCCAAGGGTTTTTGAGGCTCTACTAACAACCTCGGTTTAATATTAATCCATGTTTAATTAGGAGTCACCCACCGCCTTTCTTGTTTACTTAGATGTGTTGTTCTCGCTGAAGTTGGGGGGGCTTGAGGAGATGCTAGTGGGGTTGACATGGGATTACTATTAATAAGCAAGTCAGGAGGGAGATAGGCTGCCTGCCATCCAGGGCTTTTGTTTTTCATTTCATTCGTGTTAAAATTGAAATTGCTGAACAGTAATACCTCTGAAATTGGTGGAAATATTTGCTGTTCTCGCATGGCAGTGTTTGCTTTAACTAATCTGAAAAGATTGCATTAGTATTTATAAGTTAGGATCGAACACCAATGGCAACTAAAGGAAGTTCTTTGCAAATATACTTTATGCCAAAAAGTGCTGTTTATCTTGCCCCGTATATCACATATGGGAGGTAACTTTGACTTTGTCTAAAAAGTCTGTTATGTCTTGCAGCTCATTTTGGCCAAGAACCACCTACTTAATAAGGAAAGGTCTGACTGACATTTAATGTCACTAAACTCAAATAAATTTCTTTTAACATGCTGTTTGAGGCAGTTTTGTTTATATGAAATTATTGCCATGGTTGTGCAAAATTCAGAATTCCATTTTACTTTATCTATTCATACAAACTTTTCTAAGTTAAAAATTCCAGTTATATGAATGTTTGAATTTCAATTCATTTTAATTCTGAATGCCACACAGCCCTGGTTGACACCCCAGTAGAAGACTGCAAAAAATATACAGAAAAATGTTTGAGGTCAGTAAGTTAATTTATACTTGACAGTAAAGGCATTTATAAAGTTACAAAAGATTTAAATTTACTTTCTATTCATCAAAGAATCCTAAAAGAAAAGGTCACCACAAAAAATTGTCACCACAAAATTATTATCCAGCAGTGATGCTAATAACAAATGTTTATTGAGCTGCAAATCAGCATATTAGAATGGTTTCAAGACTGGAGTAATGATGCTGAAAATTCAGCTTTGATCACAGGAATAAATTACATTTTGAAAATATATTCAAACAAACCCAGTTATTTTAAATTGTAATGTTTCACTATTATTTTTTTTCTTCTATATTTTTGATCATATAAATGCAGCAATAGAGAGCATAAGGGACATTCAAAAAAAACTTTCAAAAATCTTAACCACAAACACTGGAATTGTGTACTGTATGTTAATATGTCATAATTTATGTCTATCCAAAAATAATAGGTACAGATTTTTTCACAGATATCTAAAACATCCAATAATACAATTCTGCTCATGGATATATATTTTTTACTTGGTAGTAGGTGCTTCAAACAAAAGAACTGATGCCACTAACTTACCAGTTCTTGCCATTTTTTGGGCAATATGCATCAAACGGTCAGTGGATGAACTGAGGGCGATCCATGGGCTTTGTGTCTCTAACCAGACTGCTAACTGCAATAGCAGCCCTTTCCTAATAGATCAGAGTCCAACTGTTAAATAAAGCTCTGTAACATCTACCTCAAGATGAAACAAGTGTGCCAGTCACTGTGGATCCTTTGAAAAGTTCAAGTGCTAGGAAAACTTTCACAACTGTAATAAGATTACAGATTAGCAGCCGCCTCTGCAGTCAACCCACAGAAAACACTCATGCTCTGGTGAAGCCGCTCAGGAGAAATGGCAGCCAGTGTTGACTTAATGTCAGCTATACATTTAGCTTTCTGCCTGGCAAGGGCCAGAAAAGAGAATCTAATTTATCTGGAGTCTCAGAGGCATGATGACTGCCATACTCTGACATTATACACACACACACACACACACACACATATACTCACACCCTTGGGTAAATAGGCTTCCACCAGCCTCTCTCGTTCGCTTTCTCATTCACTCACGCAGGCATCCAAGCATGCCGAGGCATTCACAGTGCACCAATGAGTTATCGAATGATTGACACCATGCAGCCACTCTAAATGGATATTGGTATTCATCAAAAGACTGCCACGATGAATAACTGGCTAAAATGCGTGTTGGTCTAAACCTTTCTGAATGTTTTTCCTATGCTTCCTTTTCCAGAAAGGGATTCCCATAGGGGCCTTCTGCAAAGACTTCAATGAGAAAACCAAAGACCTCAAAGAAGGCATCCCTCTTCCCATCAAGATCAATGTGAAGGTAATGTAACCACTAATTAGGAATACTGTTGTCGTTTTCTCAATGTCAAGACCACTTTACCAATCAGTCACAGATGTGACGTCTTGGGGGCCTCATAACACACCTTATTGCTTTCGATCAATCTTGCTCTCGTTTGTTTTGCCGCTTGTTTTCTCAGTTTATGAGTCCCCGAGGGTGCTCGTTTACATTCGCATCTCAGACGCATTAGCAAACAGCATTAGATGCTTCTCGAATGCCAAAGCACGGATTAGGCCTTCTACTGACATTATGATCAAATGAAGGTATTGAGTGAAGTGGATTAAACAGATGAACAGAGCTTTCCCAATTTGAGCGTGACTCGTAAACGAGGAATAGTCACTGATGCGGCCTATGCAATGTTCGTCTGGCCTAGGTTTATAGGTTTATCTCCCCAATCACCTTCTCAGGGAGCTTCAGCACGTTTATTATAATGTTTTGTCAATGACACACTTTCCATCATTGAAGTCAAAGACCGTAAATGTACTCCAACTCAAAGTTTCTTGGAGAAATAGGGCCGTCTGATGGATCCCTCACTTGTGTGCGTTAGCAGCTTTTTTTTTCCCTGACACATTTTAGTCTTTGTTTCTCTCGTTCTGTCTCTTCTAATCTATTCTCTCCTGTTTTTCACCCGCCCTCTGTAACAAAATGAGAGGTCTAGCGCTTTCTCCTCATATTCTCAGTCTCTTAAATAAAGATGGATTGAAGGCTGTTAGTAATGCTTGCCGAGTCGGCGACAGAGCGCAGGGGCATTTGAGCAAAGGGCCATTATAAAGGTTGTGAGAAATGGCGTTTTATTATGGAGGGGTCATTGATCATAACTTTTAAAGTGGCACGACTGCGTGAAATGAGTTCTCATTACAGGTTTCTATCTCTTTCACATTAAAGAACTGTTGAAAAGCTCTTGTGCGGTTTTCAATTGGAAGTCCCAGTTTCGATAACCCTCTGTGCCTAAGCGAAATGGGAGATGCTGTGGCAGTCCAGACGGGGGTGCAGACATTGTGAGGATATTATATGACCACATTATGCTCCGGCACTGCCACCCAACCCAGTCTAGGGTGTTCTAATGTCTCATGTCTTATGCGCTGTCTCAGTCAGAATCCAAACACAGAATCCAAACACAGAATCTTTTCTTCTGAGATGATTAAGTGTGTGTCCGTGGTCAAGTTCTGCCACAGTTTGAATCTAGAGGCTTCTGTTGCATAAAGTAGAACTAGACATCTTCGGCAACAATGTCACCTTCATCTAGCTCATCCCTTTGTGTTGCCCTGTCAGTTGTGCTTGCCCGAGGGTGGGAATTGTCAGGCATTGTTGTTGGCGCTCCTCTGCAGGTACATCAGCTCTTGTTCCAGGACCAGCTGCAAGACATTTTCAGAAGGAGAGAGAGGAAAATGTGCACCTCTGTGCTGTTGCCATTCATCATTCGTTCTTTGAATATACATGCAACAGCTCACTATGATTTGACTTGCTGACATGATCGTTTCTCATCTTTTTTGCAGTAATAATAAATAAGGTAACACTTTTGTTTTGGGTCCAATTCTTACTATTAAGTAGTTGCTTAGTAGCATGCATATTACTAGGATATTGGCTGTTTATTAGTACTTATAAAGCCCATATTAATGCCTAATTCTGCATGACCATATTTTACATCCCTTAATCCTACCTAAAACCTAAACTTAACAACTATTGGGTGTGGTGTGTGGTTGCTAAGGTGTTCTCAGCAGTTTAGCACATTGCTAGGTGGTTGCTCGTGTTAGGACCCGTTTCGGTGTGTTGCGGTTCTGGTGGTTTGTTTTTCTTTCGTTTTTGAAGGTCTGATTGGTGACTGGGGCATGACTTGAGCACACCTGAAACTCGTCATGGCACCTTATTTCAACAACGTGCAGTTGTTAGTCGGGGCTGCTCCTAAGCCGCTGCTTAGGCAGTTTGCCAGACCTGCGCTCCAGTTGTGAGAATATTTGTTTTGTTTCGCATCCATGCATTCGTTCTGACAACACTGACAGTTATTCACTCATTCACTTGCAGTCACGACTGACCAACATTATTGATTACTGATATTTTGATTGCTGTTTTTGTTCGTTTTTGATGTAATAAATTCCTTTTGGTGTTAATTTTACTGTCATCTCTCCTAATGTCGCATCTCTGAGCCAGGTGTGACACTTGGGTGTTCAGGGTGGTTTCTAGGGGGTTGCTTACTGGCCCAAGTCATAAGAGGCCGTCCCCAGTCTCCTTGACATCTAAAATCTAAAAACGCTGTATTATTAATGCCAGGCCGGTAGTTGGCGATGTTACTTTGTAAAAAAAATGATGCGCCTGTGACTAAACACTTAATATGCATGCACATGACATCACCATTTTCAGAAATTCACATTTTTGTAGTTTACACTGAGACAATAATGGCATTGTTTTCAACTTGCACTTTGAAACCCGTTTTCAACAATTTGCATCGTCAGGCCCCCAAAACACTGTTGTCGTGTAAATGAATGGACAAAATGCAACAAAAAAAATCCTTTTTAGTATTATTTATTTTCTATAATAGCATTTATTAATATTTTGAATGACCTTTTTCATATTTTATTTTCATATCAGTTTTTTTTATATTTCTATCTAACCTTCATTTTTATTTCAGTTTTAGGTGTTCTTTCATTTTAGTACTTTTTTTTCCTTCTTTTTTCAGTTAGTTGCTATGGCAAGATTTCCCATTTTCATTTACTGTAAGTTTTTCATCTAATATTCATATTTTAGTTTAGTTCTGCTTTATTTCAGTTAATGAAAATTAACTGAATGCATTTTAATAGTTTTAGTTTTAATTAAAAATACCAACACTGCTAGTTAGCAGCTCTTTCAATCCAAATCTGGTGATTTTTAAGTCTGATTGCTTAGAAATGTAATACTACTTGTGTTTCTCTCTCTCTCTCTCTCTCTCTGTCTCTGTCTCTGTCTCTGTCTCTGTCTCTCTCTCTGTCTCTCTCTCTCTCTCTCTCTCTCTCTCTCTCTCTCTGTCTCTCTCTCCTCTCTCTCTCTCTCTCTCTCTCTCTCTCTCTCTCTCTCTCTGTCTCTGTCTCTGTCTCTGTCTCTCTCTCTCTCTCTCTCTCTCTCTCTCTCTCTCTCTCTCTCTCTCTCTCTCTCTCTGTCTCTGTCTCTGTCTCTGTCTCTGTCTCTCTCTCTCTCTCTGTCTCTCTCTCTGTCTCTGTCTCTCTGTCTCTCTGTCTCTCTGTCTCTCTGTCTCTCTGTCTCTCTGTCTCTCTGTCTCTCTCTCTCTCTCTCTCTCTCTCTCTCTCTCTCTCTCTCTCTCTCTCTCTCTCTCTCTCTCTCTCTCTCTCTCTCTCTCTCTCTCTCTCTCTACCCAACTCTTAGACCCTAACAAATAGAAAATGTGCATGAAGAAAAGAGTCAATTATAAAGATAAATTTGATGAATATAATCTTTTTATTTGCAGTATTTATGAAACTCTTAAAGGAACAGGTCCCCCCATAATGAAAATTGTCATAATTTACTCACCCTCATGTGGTTCCAAACGTGTTTGACTCTTTCTTCTTTTGAGGCCTTTGGATAAGTTCATCTGTTTTTTTTTTGTTTTTTGTTTTTTTGTTTTTTTTTTTTCATACAGTGTCAATAAATAATGACCAAAGTCTGGCAAGCTCCAAAAAGGAAGAAATAAATCAAGATTAGTCAATATGACTCATGTGCTATATTGCAAGCCAACAGTTTCTATTGTATAGAAAAGAGTAGTTTGGACATATTACTCCAAATAACATCTTTGGTATTCCACAAAAGCAAAAGTCATGAGGTTGAGTAAATGATGACAATGTTTGTTTGTTTTTATGTTGGGTGAACTATCCCTTTAAGACATCCCCTTAACTCCATTGCCAAACAAAGGGAAAATGTCTTTTTATGATTCATTCTTCGAGTCCTACAGGCAGATTAGGCCCCAAAACTTGCGTCCTCTCACTATACTGATGAGCATTCGACAGGGATTGAAGATTAGCCTGAGCTACGTGATCTTTAGCTGGAGGGGGTGTGGGGGAAATTCTGGTTGAGTTTGCAGCACAATGCTTGCTTTAGGCTTGAGCCGGATGGCTGCAATGCATTTTAGCCAGGCTGTCTCCCCAAGTCAGACTGCCTGTGAAGTCCCAGTTGTCCCATTAAGCTGTCTGCTGCACACTCATTGTTTTTGAGCCTCTCTATGCAGACTAATCCCTGCCTTAAAGCTTTGGTTTCGGCAGGCCTGACAGTCGAGGGTGTGTGCCGGGGGAATGGAGGGTGTGGATGCATGCGCCTGGCTTCACTCGACTCGACTTTGAGTTTATGAGAGGCTGTCAGAGTCTATGGATGACAATGAGATTCTGTCAGGCTCCAGAGACTCTATTGGATGCTATAGGATTTTAGCTCTTCTCACACTCGAAGAGAATGGTGTTTGTGATACCACCCGCCATGTGGGATGAGACTGAGACCAATAGCTTGATGCCCACAAACCCAAAAACAAACATAACATTTCGTTCCCATGGTCTCAACAGATAATCGTCAAAAACATCAACTCAACACACAATCCATAATGTTTCAGAATAACTGCAGTAGTCAAGGGTGTTCTCAAATATTGTAAGCTTTCATTTTATTCATATCATTCTTATGTGGTTTTTATTTGATTTTATGGTACTGACATTTTACTTCATTTAGATTCTATTCAAACAACATGGGTTTAATTCACATTTTCATTTTTCACATTTTTCTTTTAAAATGTATGCACGTGTAGTGAGCACTTTTTCTCAGGCAATTAAATAGATTGATTTGCCTTATTTATACCATTTACACACATCAGATAATTTTTTCATTGTCATGTTGTTCCTTATTTATTTTAATTTATTTTTATGTATTGTCTTATTTTCTTCCTGCTCTGTGAATTTTATTGTATCTCCTTGCATATATGCATGTACATTTTTATGTACCTATAAAGTCTGTTTAAAATTGTACTGACATTTTGATCATTCATTTTGTATTCTGAAGGGGAAACGTTGTTTAAGTGACATGAGTGAAGGTAGGGAATTTAAGCAAAGTTTAATGGAAATTCAAAGCAAATAATCTGCAGCATGTACAACTCAATAGGACTGACTGCTTTGGAATAGAACGAGAAATTTCGGTCACAAAGTTTTAGACAAACTTAATTAGCAAAGATACACACATCCCTTCAATAGTTCGGGGTCAGTAAGATTTATTTGCTTTTATTTAGCAAACGCACATTAAACTGATCAAATAGTGACAATAAAGATTCATATTAGAAAATATTTCTATTTCTATTTTAACTGCTGTTCTTTTTAACTTTCTATTCCTCAAACAATCCTGAAAAAAAAAACTATTGTGATTTCAACAAAAATATTAAGCAGCAAAACTGTTTTCAACTGTTTAAATGTTATCAAATCGGCATAGATTAATGATTTCTGAAGGATGATGTGACACTGGAGTAATGAATTAATTTATTTATACTTTATATTTTTATTTTATTTATTTATTATTTCTTTTCTTTTCTTTTTTATTTTATTTATTTTTTTCACTTTTCACCTGGCTCTGAAATTGAGGAACCTGGGTCAATTTGAATGGGCTTGAAATTTCTGAGCTTACCCCTCTTTCTTCTTTTTTTTCCTCAGTCGGACAGGACGTATGACCTGAAAATTGGGCAGCCCACTGTATCTTACTTCTTGAAACATGCCGCCGGTATTGAAAAAGGAGCCGGAAAGACTGGTAAGCGAACCCTATTATGAGCAGGGCAGCTGTGGTCATACATCCATCCTTCCATCTCTCAGCAGTCTATTTGTATATCTTGCCACTGCCTTATGTTTCAGTAATGGACAGACTCCCCCCTGCGGGGTGTTTTGGTTCAGATTGAATTTTTTGACTGATGATATATTGATGATGAGCAGCACTGGTAGGGACCCTTTCAATTACTAAGGGGAACACTGTGGTGAAGGTGGCATTTTAAAAAAGGAGAATTATGGATTTGCTTCATTTTCATACATTCCACTCCACCTCAATTATTCTTTCTTATGCGCCCGCTCTTTCCCTCCCCCTCTTTCTGTTACCTCTCGCTTTACCACTCCATCTCCACTTCCGATTTTGCTCAATTATGACCAACCAAACCTCCTGCTGGTTTCTCTTTCTGTGCTGCTGTGTTTCATCACCTCTCTCTTTCTCCTCCCACCTTGTCCCTTCACTTTCCCATATCTATCAGGGCATGAGATCGCTGGTATGGTGACTGTGAGGGCCGTATATGAGATTGCACAGGTCAAATCGCAGGATGACAGTTTTAAGCTGCAGGACACCTCAATGCAGAACGTTGTCAAGAGCATCATCGGTTCCGCCAGATCCCTCGGCATCAAAATCGTCAATGAGTGAGAGTCCTTCAAACTTCATTCTACCACATTATTCACAACATGCAATACCAGTGAAATGTTTGAATACACTAACTCATTCTTGGCATTTTCCACATTTTATAACAATAGTAATGTCTTCAAAGCTAGAGAATAGCAGAAGTGGACGTTATGTAATGACCAAAGACATTAAAACAAATACTGTATATACTACTATTCAATTGTTTGGGGACTGTAATGTTTTGTTTTTTTTAATTAATACTTTTATTCATCAATTATGCATTAAATTGATCAAAAGAAACAGAATTTCGAATTGTTTTATTATTATGGTTTCCTCAAGAATATTAAGCAGCATAACTGTTTTTAACATAGATGATAATGAGAAATGTTTCTTGAGCAGCAAATCAGATTTCTGAAAGATCATGCGACACTGAAGACTGGAGTGATGATACTGAAAATTCAGCTTTGATCACAGGAATAAATTACATTTTAAAACATTAAAATACAAAACATGTATTTAACATTTTAATAATATTTTACAACATTACTGTCTTTACTGTATTTTGATCAAATAATTGCAGCCTTGCTAAGCATAAGAGACTTTCTGCAAATCTCACCAATACCCAGACTATTGAATGGTAGTGTATCTCTTTAAAAAATCTAATTAAAATTTTAGTTTTATGAATACATTTATATTCAGTTATTTATATAATTTATATTCAAAGCAATGTTTTCTTCATGTCTGGTCTCTACTGTGAGGTTTAAACATCCATCTTTTCCTTGTATAAATATTTCAGACAGCCCACCACCTAGTAAAGACCTTAATAAGAGATGTGAATAAATAATGGCTGAATAAATCAAGTCTTACTTCACACTCTCGCCAATGACTTCAGTTCTTGTGCTCATTTATGCCATTTCTCATGGTTGAGAATTGAGCTTGATTTGCAGGCTTTTAAAAATGAATTATAAAATTCATGTTATGTATAATTCATGCTTTAATAACACTGAGAAATTGTGAGGGATGCTGCTAGCTTAATTATTGACACTATTCATTTGAGATGTGTTTGCTTGACCCCTACCAGAGCTTTTTCTATCCTGAGTCTCTGCGATGTCAAAAGTGATCGCACCATTGAAATCTGGCAACATTTTGACAGCCTGTTCTGTTAGCAGAGTCTGGTCTTTTTCTTAAACCAAAGCTCTTTAATAAATGAGCCATGTCACCTAGGTGCAAATGCTCAGACCCATCATTATACTTGAAGGAAGAGCAAAGCTCGCCTTGCATTTCAATCGATCGCTAGAAATGTTTGAATTTCTAATGTAATGTATCTGTTGATATGCCTCTAATCTCCATCTTCTCTGTCCTCTTCTCCTGTCATCCCTCCGTCAGCCTGTCACCGCTGGAGTACGGGGAGTTCCTCCGAGAGCGTGAGGAGAGACTGAAGGCAGAAGCGGAGGCAGCCGCTGCTGAGGCTGCAGTAGTAAAGAAGAAATGAAGAGCTGCTGTGTGCTAGTTATCATTACAAAACCCCCATTCACATGGATTCGTCCCACTGTTCCGGATGTTTTTCTAATAAAATGCTGCTGTTTTGCATCCAAATATATTGAACCAATGTATTTTTTTTTTTTCAGTATCTCTTGTTGTTGACTCTCTCCGGTCTCCTGTCTTTTCTCTGCCTCCCCCACTCCCTCTATTCTCTGCCTCCTACAACCTTTTTTTAGGCCTCTGAGCCACTTTCACCAACTCTTTCTCTCGCATCCATCTCTTTTAGCCATCTCTGGGTAATAATTCAGGGTTTTTTATAACTGCTGTGTTTTTGATGCCTATGTTGAAGTAGATTACTCTTTGGCAACACGGTGACAAAAAAACGACAAAAAAATGTGGGTTGATATGCAAATGTCAAAGTTATGTTTAATACTTATTTTAAGCAATTGTATGCACCCAAACTGGTAGAAAAGTTTGTCTCAGTGCCTTTGCTATAGTTTCTAATGTTTATCTTGTATAACTGATCATATTTTACCTGGGTTATGTAATCATATTCCAAAAATTAAATGCTTGTAATTTAGATTATATTACGTTTTAAAATACTCAGACTACTGTTACTTTTTTACTTAATATATTCACAAAATCGCAGCAAACAATTTATGATTAATTGATTCTCTCTTATTCTTTTTCATTTTTAAAAGCCTAATACTATACTTATACAGCACCTGTGAAAAGTTTGGAAACATTAAAAATATGCTTAATGATTTTGAAATAATTGTCTTATGGCTCACCAAGGCTGCATTTATGTTATCAAAAAACAGTAAAAAACAGCAATATTGTGAAATATTAGTACAAATTAAAATAAAAAAATCTGTTTTAATACAGGAAAGACAGTAATATTGTAAAATATTATAAAAAAATGCATGTTTTCTATTAATATTAATATATTATTAATAAATATTAAAATGTAATTTATTCCTGTGATGGCTAAACTGATTTTTCAGCATCATTACTCCAGTCTTCAGTGACACATGATCCTTCAGAAATCATTCCACAAAAATATTAACCAGCACTATTGTTATTAACATTGATAATAAGAAAAAAAGCATTATATAATTAAATTTGACTATTGGGATAGAGCTTAGGAAAGAAACTTTGATGAGCCAGACTGTGCAGGCAAATAGAAAATGTGTAATGGATGATAATTTGGTCCATAATGGACTATCCCAGCACTGACCCATTGAACAGTGAAAGACTTCACAAGCACCGTCAAATCACTTTCCTCAAAGTCAAGCGCATTTGTGATTGTTTTCCAAAACGTTTGTCTAAAGTGAGGGAAGGGCAGATATTTTTTCCCCCCTTTGCGAATATCACAATAGACCATTTGGCTCTCTCTATGATTTGAACGAGATTGCGGTGTCTGCACTCTATCTAGGCTTCAGTGACAGAGTGTTCTCCATATCGCTGACTGCAATTTCACAAGACGGAAGCACAAGAGACAATAACATGAAGAGGATGTGATTTCACATGGCATCATGGTCACCCCCATTGAGATTCATTTAGAATGATGGCTGTTATATTTGGTGTTTATAAAGGGCAAAAGGGATCAGAATCTATATCTTATGCATTAGATGAAGCTTGTCAAAGTGCAGAATCTCAAAAGAGCCCTGAAGGGATTTAGAGGCAAGAGTCTTCTCAGACACGGTCTTGTGGTCATATGAGATCCGCAGTGCGTTTTTGCTTTACAAATGAGATTTGCTGTTACGTAATCCAACCCTTCTTCATTATTATACACCTGTAGTGAACCCCACACTTACACGACCTCCTGAATATTGCAGAAAGTAGACCGAAGAACCCCACTTAGGAATAAAAAATTACATTTTTGCCCTCATCTTTTCGTACATATTAATATAAAATGGACTGGGGCATAAACTAAAAAAAAAGAAACTCTTGTGCATATTAACAGTAGCCGTGTCCATGCAAAAGTGACAGTGAATGCCACAGCAAGTACAAAAGTGAGAGTACATGCTCCTATAAAAAATATTTGCCTGTTGAATCTGAATTCAGCAATTTTCATAGAAATACCAAACATCAGAAAAACTCTCAACATCAGCTGATATGCCATTTGGGCTAAAAGATAATGTCTCCTCCACTTCAAAGAACTACAGAAGAGGGTTAGTGTTTCCAAATAGGCAGCAATTTGAAGATATATACACATCAGTGCAGTGGAGACTTCATAGAAAAAGCTTTTCAGGTTAAGTGAATGCTAAAATGAAACCTCAATTAACAAACATCCTTCTGACAAAGACCGATGCAAAATTTGGAATAAGTATCTTGTGATTATTCTGAATGCATAGTACATTCTTTCTTGATCTATCTATATATATATATATGTTTGGCCACAACCTAACACATTTTTACTTTTATCAAGTACAAATACACTCACCTAAAGGATTATTAGGAACACCGTACTAATACTGTGTTTGACCCCCTTTCGCCTTCAGAACTGCCTTAATTCTACGTGGCATTGATTCAACAAGGTGCTGAAAGCATTCTTTAGAAATGTTGGCCCATATTGATAGGATAGCATCTTGCAGTTGATGGAGATTTGTGGGATGCACATCCAGGGCCGTTCCACCACATCCCAAAGATGCTCTATTGGGTTGAGATCTGGTGACTGTGGGGGCCATTTTAGTACAGTGAACTCATTGTCATGTTCAAGAAACCAATTTGAAATGATTCGAGCTTTGTGACATGGTGCATTATACTGCTGGAAGTAGCCATCAGAGGATGGGTACATGGTGGCCATAAAGGGATGGACATGGTCAGAAACAATGCTCAGGTAGGTCGTGGCATTTAAACTATGCCCAATTGACACTAAGGGGCCTAAAGTGTGCCAAGAAAACATCCCCCACACCATTACACCAACACCACCACCAGCCTGCACAGTGGTAACAAGGCATGATGGATCCATGTTCTCATTCTGTTTACGCCAAACTCTGACTCTACCATCTGAATGTCTCAACAGAAATCCACAACACGTGTTGTGGCTTCACAAATGCTTTGCTGCATACCTCGTTGTAACGAGTAGTTATTTCAGTCAAAGTTGCTCTTCTATCAGCTTGAATCAGTCGGCCCATTCTCCTCTGACCTCTAGCATCAACAAGGCATTTTCGCCCACAGGACTGCCGCATACTGGATGTTTTTCCCTTTTCACACCATTCTTTGTAAACCCTAGAAATGGTTGTGCGTGAAAATCCCAGTAACTGAGCAGATTGTGAAATACTCAGACCAGCCTGTCTGGCACCAACAACCATGCCACGCTCAAAATTGCTTAAATCACCTTTCTTTCCCATTCTGACATTCAGTTTGGAGTTCAGGAGATTGTCTTGACCAGGACCACACCCCTAAATGCATTGAAGCAACTGCCATGTGATTGGTTGATTAGATAATTGCATTAATGAGAAATTGTACAGGTGTTACTAATAATTCTTTAGGTGAGTGTATGTGGTCTTGTTTCATTATTACAGTGTATATTTTTTAGTTTATTTACCTTAAATGGAAGTGTAATGTGCCAAATTCAAGACCATATTTTAAAATGTTATCTGATATAATAAAAAATATGCAAACTAAAATATTCTGTCAATAAAATACAAATTAACTTTTCCATTTAAAATAATGGTGTTTTAATAATTAAAAATAAATTAACCTTAGTCAGAAATGTACTTTTGCTACAGTATGGTTAAATAAATGGGTGGGTTTCTCCATAGAGTGTTGATATGGCAGAACAGTCATGCTAGAAACGTTTAAATAATGTGTGTTACCTCATCCCTACTGTAGCCTACTGTATTGCATTTCTCTCAGCATTTTTCATTAGTCCCCTTTTGTTATCTCGGCATGAATATGAATCTTGGAAACGGTTTCCTTTCCTGTATTTCCACATTGTTTCTCATTTTAGTTAGCCTATACGCTTTCCACTGAGTTCTCACTGGAGAATAAATTATGCTTTCTGGTAACACTTTACAAGAAGATTCCTTTAATTAAAGTCGTTAGTTAATAAAAAATACAGTTTTCATTGTTTTTTCATGTTAGCTCAGGTCCATTAAATTATTTACAGATATAACATTTTAATTTAATGATGTAGGCTATTAGGCCTAGTAAATGTTGAAATTAATATAAACTATTAATACATTCTTTATATGAATGTTTAACTGTTAGTTAGTGTGTATTAATAAATGGATCTTTATTGTAAAATGTTACATGCTTCTGAACGCCAATTTTATTGAAAAGGCTATTTTTTTTCTAAAATTGCGGGTTAATTCACAAGGCTCTTTGAATGTCCACACGATGGCACTGCATGTTTAAAGACAGTTGCGGGTTCCTCAGACTCGGGTGATCATCATTTGGTGAGTAACTCCCTACACTTCTACATCCTGGAGAGTGCGAACCACATATTACTGTAAAGCCCGAGAAACCAGTCAGATCTGTGTCCCTTTGTGCATATAATTTATAATCACGCCATGCGTAACTAGATGCTTTTGTCTAAAGTCTGAAACACATTTCTCAGACGCTTCTCTTCTGATCTTGGCTTCTGACTGATCGTCTTCGAGCCCCAGTGAGTGACTTTACTTTGAACTAACCTTTGTCAGCTGCCTCTACCAACTTCTAAAGTCTCTTTCTGCATAACGAATGCAAAAATTATTTTGCTTTTAAAGAGACAAAATGGAGTGTCGTGCTACACTATCTGTTTAATAAATGAAATCACCCCCCGACTGGCGTGCTCTAATTCATGTTTTCATGTGACGTCGATGTCACAGTCCAAATCCAAATATACATGTAAAACGAAGTCACTCGCCAATACGTTTAGAATGGTCTAATTTTGAAAGAAAGCAGGTAGAATACTAATCTGTCTGGTCTGTTAAAAAAATGCTGTCATCATTTACTCACCTTGTTTCAAACCTGTATGAGTTGCTTTGCTCTGTTGAACACAAAAGATGGCACCCATTGATTTCCATAGTGGTGGGGGAAAATACTACAATGGTGCCCAAAAACGGTTTGATTACCAACATTCTTCAAAATATATTCTATTGTGCTAAACAGAAGAAAGAAACGCATACAGGTTTGGAACGACATGAGGTGAGTAAATTATTACAGAATTTTAATTTTTGGGTGAACTATCCCTTTAAGTCCAAAGGTCTGTACCATGAGGTATTAGAATTAACTCAGTGTTGCAGGATTAGTTTCAAGTTGACCAAAACCAATCCAATCAGACTTTGTTGGTACCATGACATTGATAATGTAAAAATTATAATCCATGTGTAATGGATTAAGGGTAATAATTACATTGATAATATCCAAATCACTCAAAAAATTATTATGAATAGTCATCGCTAAAAGACAGACAATTTTGTCTTTAAAAATCACTTTTTGTGTAGTAACTTTAATTTAGAGTAGAAACTGGGGGAGTGGCTTATTGCGTCAGAAATATGTATCTTTGCTCACACCAGGTCTATTTTCAGTTTGAGATCTCTTACCTAGAACATAACCTGCCCTGGAACAGGTTTGCCATGGAGTGCAAGTTATTATGGCGATGAAAAGCCAAGCCACTTTCATTGTGCCTAAAACACAGGATTGGCACAAACTAAACTGAAACATACCTGGCTATGCTTATCCACCTTAACCGGCTTCATGGGTGCTTCTCAATACTCAAATTGATGTTTCCTTGTTTCCTCACTCCTACATCCTTAAGCCAGTGACCCGGAAACCGATCGAACTCAGCCATCCTGAAGGACATCTCAATTCTCTAATTGCACCGTGAGGAGGCGAGGAATGTGGAGCGAGGAATCTTCCTGAGGAGTCATGAGCGAGGATACACAGGTGTTTCCCTCCCTCGCATCCTATGGGGGTGGAGCTGAGACGCAAGGAAAGGAAGCGAAAGAAGGAGAATGAGAAGCACCCATGGTATAGGCCCCAGGCTTCCACTTCCTAATGTATGTGTATTTGTATGTTTCCACAAGGGGGAATCCGTTTTAATTTGTTTTATATTATATTTTATATCTTTCATAATTTATTATATGTATCCTTACTAATCTCTTAACAGCACTGATAACAATATATGTTCAGAGACTAAAAACTTTATTTTGTCTGTGTGATATATGTATAATCACTCAGACTCCTGAATGCTTTCTATTCCATCATTTTTCTACAGGAGTGCTATGGACCCAGGGACCGCCGACCCAGAAATCCCAGAATGAAGAAGTAATATTTTCTAGGTAACATATTATAATTTTTATTAATAAAATTCCTTGCTGTTTCTCAGCTGGTGCAAGCTGGTAAACCTTGGACCACCAACAAACTATATATCAGTGGTCAAGATTAATCCATGCATCCAAACCACCCAAATGTATTTCAATGATACATTTTTAGGATTACTACAGAGATGCATTTTATTTGACACCAGATGGTGTAAGAGAGCCAATCTGGGTTTCTGTGACACTGTTTTGTCTCAATAAGCTGGAATGGAGAAGCGAAGAGAGGCTGGAACAAAATGTTCCCATGCTGACGCACGCATTGGTTCTACTCTTTTATAGCAAATGGTTACTATACTTATGATGCTTGATTATTTCTAAGCTCCCCAAGGTGCATTGTGCCTAAAAATAGAAGGTAAGAGGGAGAGAAAGAAAAGAGTTAGAGGAGATTGTGCTTTACATAAAAGATCTAGAATTGGGAGGAGGCTTTGAATCACAGCTTTTGGTGACTTAACATGGGTTGCTTTAATTGGCTGACTGGCTCTTGTACGTTAAATTCATTAGCATAGCAACACAGCTCTCCTCTCTCTCACATCTCTCTCTCTCTCTCTATCTCTCCTTATTGGGAAGGATGCTGTGAGGAAAGGGAGGAGGGGACTAAAATTGGTGCCCCTGAGCAGGAAAGCCCATGTATGGAGTCTGATAACGCTGTCATGCGACGTCAAAATAGCAGGTACATTGAGTGTGGGCTGAGAGAAAGAGAGGAGAGGGGAGGGGAGGGACTGGGGGGGCTACGTGCGTGTGGGATTCAGTACGTGAGTGCGTCAAAGCGGGAAGCTGACGGTCTATGCGAGCGCCTCTGTGTCAAGTGCGTACGTCAGTCTGAGTCAGATAGCGTCTCATCGCAAGCGTGCGTCAGTGGTGTTGCTGAGCAGTCTGCACTCCAGGGAAAGAGTGAGGAGAACGCTCTGAAAAGAAGGGATATGGGGAAAAGGATGATGGAGGAATGGGAGCGAGGAAATGACAGTGGTTAGCAAAAGGGAAGGAAAGGAGGAACTAGAAACTGACACATGAGTACTTTTAAGTGCACTTTAATATAAATGCCTCTGTTTTGACAACCAAATACACTTATCAGCGACACAAAAGAACACTGATCCACAATGTCCATTCTTCATAAATAGCATATGTCAAGTATCTTTTCATATCATATGATACAAATGTCTCTGAAATGTCTCTGTTGTTTGTACAAATGTACAAATGATTACAATCTTTAACCGTTCCGCATCATGCCTAGCTAGAGGCACGTGCACCAAGCACTCAGTAAATCAGCATACATACAATAAAATACTTTTTATTTTTAAACGTAGCATGTAAATAGCTAGAACATAGGAATCAATCCTTTACTTGACCGTAGACAACTCTACGTTAGCATGTCGACACCATGGGAATAGAACCATTCTCAACCCGTGTCGATTAGTAACTGAATAGAAATAGAACTTCATCCCTATTTTCCTGCTCATTTTTTAAAACAAAACTTTGCTTCGTTTTTATAACCCCTCTCAAAAAAGAAGAATCAATCATTCACACAGTCATTGTCACCACTCCACACCGCAGACAGCAAAGTTACGATGTCACTGTGGTATTCATTAAATAAAGGTGCTGTTTCTCTTAGGTCTGCAACCTCTTGATGTGCCAGGCACACAAGAGCTTCTGCAGATTGCAAGCATTACAAATATTGATGCTGCAAAAGTCCAGTGCAATTCCTTCTAGCCATGCCCATCAGAGTAGCCGGCTGAATGGATTCGTTACTCCTTCACTCAGTAGTAGCTAGAAATAAGTCCAGTAATGTCCGTGCATGCAAAGCCATGCACAATATTTTCTCCGTCTCCCTGGCGGCTTCCGCTGCAGCTTTTGTCCACCAGCCAGTAGGAGAACAATGTGAAAACTTGACTTGTCTTGCACACAAAGTGGAATTTGTTCACATTTGTACATCACATTGAAACACATGTGAAATGATATGTCCAAGAATTGCATTCACAAACTCGAAGCCCAATGTAGTCTGAATTCTGTCATTTATATTAGCATTAGTTACTGAGCTGAAAGATTAGACTGGAAAGTCAATCAGCTGTGGTAAACATGCTGATATTATTACTTTTACAAACTGTTCACTTTTTGAAATGACCAAATATTGATCTATAATGTGAATACTTTCCACACATTGGACTTTGTGTATGTGTGATGCTGGATGAAAAGCACTGAACCATATAAGCTATCTGTTGTTTCTCAATGGAATGTCAAATAATCTTTTTTTCATGTCCTCAAAGTTCACAACTGAGTTTTCACTACAAGTGAATACAAATGCAAGTCTGTAAGTTGGTTTAAACTTACATAGTCAGAGCTGTAACTCTCACTCATATAAGCTCATGTTACATTATAGCAGAAAGACATAAATTGATTTCTTAGTCCTCTTAGGACTTGTCACAGACTAGTATATTGCATTGCTACCAAAGGGTTGCACTATCATTAACATCAATGAATGGATAATTAGATGAACAATTGTGAACATGTCTGTTTACTCTCATTGGAATTCAGGAAGTTCAAGTCTTTTTTGGCATTATATACATTATGTATATATTTATACAATTAATTAATATTCACTTTTCAGCAAAAGTAGCTCCATGAAATATGACAATATGCCATACTTAATGAAGTAAGTCACAGACTTATTTTAGAACGGAGGATCACTTCCACTCCCATCTGTAAGACAAAAAGAAGAAACAGGGGACATATTGTTATTAACAATAATAATAATGTTGGTTTGGCAAAAGTGGCAACACAGCAGAGTGATCAGCAAAAAGACCAACTCTCACCTTTGCGGAAGCACTGTTGCGGTGCATGACATTGGAGTTGATACAACTCAGGTTGTTGCCCCAGGCCGGGGGCGATCGAGGCACCTGCCCCAAATATGGGTTCCAGGGCGGCCAGCTCCTCGAGGAGGGACTGGGCGCAGGGCAGGCCGGGCGGCGCAGGGCTGACAGGCGACGAGACAGGCACCGAAGCGGGGGAGGCGGTCAGCTGCAGTGGTGGAGATGTCGGTATGCCCATGAATAGTGGCGATGATGCTACCTCTGTCTCCATCGCAACTTCGCCTGCCGCCTTCCCATCTGCCATGTTGTCTGCGTTGACTGGCGACATCATAGCCCCTCGCCCGGCCTCATTGTTACAGTGCGCCGATTGGACGCTACAGAAGTGACCGGCACTCACAGCAGAGATCCCGTCAAAGTGCAAGGGTGGGCACCAACACTCAGGAGAGGAGGGGGGGCTGGAGTGAGAGGAGTAAGAGTGAGTCGGTGAGAGGGGAGGGGAGGATGTGAGGTCCTGGAGAAGGGTCTCTAATATACTCTCTTCAAACAGAGACTCGTCATCAGAGAAGATGGGCAGGTCCAGGCCTTTCCAGGACTTGAGTGTGTAGAATTCACCCAACAGTGGGACTGTATCAAGTCCTGCAGAATTCAGAGACGGAGACTGAGAGTGTTCAGAAATGGTGGAAGGAACCAACTTGGCCAAGAATGGATCTAAGTAGAAGCCCTCTGCTAGTGTGCTGATGTGCTGGGCTAAAAGCGAGATCTCCGTTCTCTCTTTTTCTCTCTCACGCAGTGAGGAGAAGAAGGGCAGGCTGGGCTGTTTTCCAGGTGAGGCTTCAGGTGTGAGGAGACCTTCTGGTGGGTAAGTGAGTGGCCCATGGGGGACGTCAACATACAGTGGACCACGGACTTCTGGTAAAGTCATGACCGTGCAGTCGCCATCACCTGGACTGTCTGGAGTAGGAGGGAGTTTTTCATAGAGGGACCCACTGCAAGGCTCCACTGGGAAGAGGATATCTGTGGTTGGAGAGGTTATAGTGAGTGGCAAAAGAGTCGAGAGTGTTGTCGTTGGAGGTGGTGTGCTGCCTTGTGGGTTTGATGGCTCAGATGGAGAAAGAGATGGAGCCGTCGTTGTTGTAACTGTTGCAGTTGGAGCAAGAGGAGATGGTGAGGTGGCACCGGTAGGATCGAAGCTGAAATGAGGCTCCCCGAAGGGAAAATTGCTTCCACCTAGTTGAGGTGTGTATGGGGGTGTGCACACAAACTCCTTGGTCTGTTGGGTCTGGGAGGTAGGTACAGGTGGAAGAGGAAGGGGCAAGGCTGGTAGAGGAGGATCTATCTGGAATGCCGGTGGCAGCAGAATATTCTGAGTGAGGAAGTCCAAGTCAGACACTGTTGCAACCGTGACTGGAATGGGAGATGATGCAGAAGATGGACTGGCCACAGGTTCACTTGGCTCATGCTGGAAGAAACTCTCTTCTTCCATAGAGGAGAGACTGGAACGTGGGCCACTCTCCAGTTGTACAGGCTCCATTGAGGAGCTGCCACCTTGTTCCTCGGTAGATCCTGCACTGCATGCGGCCGTGCTGAAGTCAAATGACTGCCCAGAAAGGCCACTACTTCCTGGCGTGAACACTTGGTCAGGGCTTGAGAGTGTTTCTGGACTCTGTAAGCTCAGGCTTTCTTGTTGGGAAGTACTTGAACCCAGCACCAAGGAGAGCTGGGTCTGTTTAGAGCTCAGCTGCTGCCTGATTGACCAAGCCTCTGTCTCACTGTGGCAAAGAAAAAGAGTGATATTAGTGATATTGCTACTTCAACTTGGGTTATATACTTGACTTGATAGATGTAGACTGAGCCTTACCCGATGATGTAATTGTTACTGACAATGGGGTTTTCCCCAGTTTCCAGCTGCAGGACCATATAAAGCCAGACCCATGAGTGATCTGCAGTCTCCACACGAACCACCATCTCAGCTCTGCCCTCTCCTCCCTCTCTCACTGTGTGGTGAAAAGAAAAGATGGGTAAGTCAAAACATATTCAACTCCTTGTGAGTTTTAATGTCATGTCTTGGTGGGTGGTCAGAAATGCTTTTTCACTGTAGATGCGTATTGCTCTGTATTGCTCGCTGTGAGTGTCAAATGTTGATAGGGAACTGTGAGGTATGAGAGTGCTCATGCTAGGCCTAACCAAGCAAATGAAGCTGAGAATTTTTTTTTTATTCATTCAGGAGTGAGACTCACATAGGCTGCAGTGTTGAGCTGAGGCGTGTGAAAGATCCTGAGGATGCAGGAAGCTGTACCAAGATTGGGACCGCAGAATCTCCATGTTTAGTCCCAAATAAACATTCACACTGAAAGTTGGAAAAAGATAAATGGTAAGGAAAATGTTATCTTTTAAAAACACATTATTATAAAATTACTTTTCATTTATAATTTTTTTTAATAAAATTACTAGTCATTTAACCTTACCTGTCTTGAGCTTCCTGAAGTCTCATGTCACGGCTATGCTGAGAACGGAAACATGGCAGGAAGAAGTTGCTCTCTAGTGTTGGAGCTGAAGATTGTTCTCTGTCCGGGGCAATTACCCCTTGGGAAGTGTGAGGCTCCAGAGGAGCACAGAAACATACCCACACTGGGTTGGAAGTCCAATAAGATCCTGGGGAAGACTCATCGGGAGTTTCTGACAGGCAGTGGGCTCGGATTAAAACAAGCTTATTGCCTGCACTCTGCCTACGCACTGATTTGGAGGTGTTGAATCTGCAGCGGAACAGACGATCTAAGGGGGAAAGGCACAAAATAAAGAGTACTTGCATATCTGACATGTACTATCTATATGTGTGTCAAATTTTAAAGATCTTACCTGTGTCAGGTGAAGTTGGAGGCACCAGGTTACTCCTCATAATAAAGTGGTCTGCAGTGTCTATTATGTCGTACACACTGTCCCCTTGAGCGACCAAATCTACCTAAATATTCAAAAGAGAATATACTGTAGGTGAATGTCCTCTTTAATTAATTTTTCTTATAAATAGACTGAAATAACATGAGATGAAAGGGAGAGGAAGGCTATAAAGATTTAATGAGAATAACTGTTATGTCTGCTTTACTCACCATTGAGTGTCCGAGGTGCTCTGAGACGCTGTCTGACAGGTACAGTAACTTCCCTTCACCAGTCAATAGCATGAGAAAACCTGGCATAAATTGAACCAACTCATTCAGTTCATGAAATGAAAGGAATCCCGTGGTTGCTTCAGCACTGCCAGCTGTATCTGAAAGAAGTAATTTCAAGTCTGAATAAACTATCAAACTTCATCCATATATAAAACATCTAGTACGAAAGAAAAGTTAGTTAGCACTATTTTCATTTCAGCACCATGGACAGTGTTTATGTTTCAGTACCATGGAGAGAAATTGCGTTCTAAAGCGCTGTTTTCACTACATGTTATTTTGTATCTTTAAAGATAGCAGCTTAGATATAAAAAAAAAAATAAGATGCACTTGTTGCATCAACTCGCGGCAATAAAGAGTAATATACAGTAATGTCTCAACACAAACTCAAATTTAAAAAGCTATTCTAATTTCATGCTTTTATTCTAATTTCATTGCAGTCTTTTATTCGACTATATTTGCAAAATAAACGATATTTACCTTGGCTGAAGAAGACAGACTTTCTCGTGTACATGCAAGCCAGCGACATGATGTGAAGATAGGACAGCCGAGACTTGTCCGCATCGGAGATGGGCAACAAGTCCTTCAGGTTCCTAATCTCCGCGTTTATTTGGTCCCTTCGGGCTTTAGAAGCTCCTTTAGTGGACCGATACATTGTGGTTACTAACGGAAGAGGACTGTTTCTGAGGTTCGCTGAACGTGTTGACTATGGTGCAAGTTGAGAAAAGTGTGATGCTCTTTTCCAAAAGAGTTCAGGCGTGTTCACAGGTGTGTCATCTCAGCACATGTCCAGAGTACGGCTGCTCTTCTCCTTTCACCTGCCTCTCCCGGGTTCCCCCCTGCGGTTCCGCCACAGCGCCTGGCTCAGGTTGCGGACCGGAGGATGGATGGATCTTTCCTCCGGGTCGGAGATTGAGTCAGTCGGCTGCTGCTGAAGCCGTATCTCGCCCAGATATCAGGAGTCCGTAAATCTGGTGGAGTAACATTGCAAGCCAGTAACTTATATAGGCTGGGACTCCACCGGTGTAGGGGGCTCCCAACGCGCCAACACCGACGTAAAATAAAAGAGCGCGAGGGGAGGGGGGGTGGGGTAAACGGGGGGGGGGGGTTGGGCAGGGATTTATAGGTCTCATATCAGTGTAAGCAATGCTGAAACTCACTCATCTCACCCCTCCCAACCCTTGCGCTCTGACTCTGCTCCGACGTCAGCATCCCCTCTCTCTATTGATGACGTTGGCTTGAAATCGGGAGCTCCGGCGACGCAAAAAGCCCGATTTGGACAAAACCGAGCAATGGGCGGGGACAGAGAGTGAAACGTAGACGGAGTCACCGCACTCCAGTGTAAAGACGTGTGTGGAGGTGGGAGGGGCTGTTTCTGAGCTGCATACGAACGAGACCACTCTGCCCGAATTCTCTTGCTGATTGCCTCCAACTGACCGAATTCAGATATGATTCAGAAACTGATTCCTACATTGTATTACAATGTCTTGCACTGCATGTTCATGGATGCAGAAAGGGTTTACATGGAAGCACGGATGCAATCTCTGACATTTTTGCTGCTAACTCATGCCTCAATGCGTTATATACATCATTTTCATTTCCACATTTTACAAGCTCTATGACCACAGAATGAACCCTTAAACAGATTTCCATTCAAAAAAAAAAAGGCAGATTATAGCTCTGGCAGCATGTACAAGCACACTGCAGTGCTTGTGATGGCTTTAAATTCAGCAATGCATTTGCCCTAGTGAACCAGACGGTGTAAACGAGAACACTGAAATATCTACTTTATTGTTACTTAAATGCTTTCTCTCTGTCCTTAAGGGAAACATGGGGCAATCATAGACAAGGACAGCAGCTGTACTATGACTTATGAGTTTGTGTGCGTATGGCGACATTGTGGGGAAGAGCCAATGGCTCACTCAGCGCAATATAGTCACAGACTCAGTAATATGGGACACAAAATTGTTTGCTTCATTATGAACTTGAGATGCTCCCGACGAGCGCAGTCTGAGTGAGACAGTAAGTTTAAAGAATTAAATGGACATCAGGTTTATCCATCATAACTGACTAAATATATTCCCATATTTGTCGTATTAGGCTAAAGTACAGGCTAGCTCATTGTTGTAATCAAATTTAGCTAATTGTTAAATATCCCGCTTTATTTTAAACATTTTAAGTTAACATGGTAAGCATGCGTTTTTTTTTAATTAAAAATAAAATTAGAAGCAAATAGAAAACAGATTAATCGCTCATATGTGGTCTATATATAGGCTACACTATCATCTTTTCTGTCATCTAATAACCATTATGATCACAAATCATATTATAAACCACGTTTGTAATTTATCTTTCAAGTTCTACTGCACCTCAATGTGGTGGTCATGTATGATTTCACCTTAGTAGCTCATTTTAATTGGATGCACACTCTATATTGCACCACTCCCCGGTCTCCACTAATTAACTTAAAACACCAGTCAAACAATGGCTCGTTTATATCACAAGATCGACTGACGCCTATTTGCATCCTCTTTGGACAGTTTGTTCCATCCGCAATGTGGAGTGTCATAGACAAAAGTCTCGTGCGCTCGCTGCGGTTCTGCAAGTCGAGTCGATTCGTTTTCAGAAGAGGAAGCGAGGTAGCCTGTTCACTGAAGAAGGTGAGCTATTTTTAGCAACATGCAGAAACTCCAGTGCTTTCAGGAAAGTTACAGTGTTATCCATGTGGCTTGGCGAGGTTCAACGATGAAATAAATCATACGTTTCATTTTCATTCATGATAAATAACCAATCGCAATCATTAAAAAAGCCTACATCTGGATAGGAATATCTATTATCTATATAATTTATCAATGCAAAGCTATTTTAGAACAGTCCTTCTCAGAGGCACGCGCACATCTCTGAAACCTGTTGCGCGCGTGAGCTGACCGTTTCGCTTTTTCTAAAAATAGCCTTTGGATAGTGCCTGACAAACGCACTCAAAGAGATTCACCGTCCTCGCGACACATTTTAGTCTTTTTAATACATTTGTGTTTTATTTGTGATATATGCGAGAATCGGATTTCTGTTTTTGTTGGTTTCGGCTAGAAATTCTCCCAGCCCAAATTTCATTTTAAACACATCTTAAACAGACTTGAGCAGGATGGGAGATCAGCTAACCGGTTTACATTGGTTTAAGAAATTCTTTTCAGCATAAGAGAAGTTTTCAATAAGCTCGAATCACGTTTAATACAGAAATTGTATAGCTACAGCATGAAAAACAATCACTTGTGCAAATGTGTTTATAGCAGGAGGATACATGAAAAGCAAAATAATTCAGAGAGTGTTGCTATACAGGACTCTTAATTTGCCTTTAGGATCTCATTATCAAAATTAATGTCTTGTTTGTACGCCCTATAGTCTATTGACTAAGTTTTGATTTAGTTCCTAATGCATCTTGTACTTGCTAAGACTAATTAAGATGCTCTCAAATTCAGTGGTAGAATCATGCATTAGCTAATGCTGAAGATAAATCAACCCAATACCCTAATGATCCATCCTTAATTGAACCATCCATGATAAAACCCTGGCCGTGGTCACCCTTTAACAAATTTCACCTCTTAAAATAGTTGGCAGGTTCTTCTGTTCAGCCGACCCACAGAGTGATTCAGAAACACTGAAGCGTGCCAGGCTTTCTGTGTGACTTTCTCAAGGTATAGCTTGTATGAATAGCCTCTGCTCTTTGGCATCTTCAAAAGAGGGACAGTGAGTACAATATGGAACACCAGTGTCCATCCTTCATCACCAATTTATGTTCAACTGAATGCAGTCCAAGAACACCACTGAGTGCAAATTCTTATAAGGAAGATGGGTGGTCACCTATTGTGAGGTTCCAGTGCATAAAGTTTAATAATCCTTCTGCTTTCTTTAAGGACCTTACTGAGAAGATTTGCTCAAAAGAATACCAATATAATGCATTTTCTTCATAATTCAGAATTATTCACACAAAATTAAGGAAAGCTATGTTAAAGGTGAGGCCTTTTCAAAGTGTTCAATTTTTTGTAATGCTCGTTATGTTGCAATCTGGGTTTTGTGAACCTTTGAAGGCAGAAGGTAAATGTTCAGTAAATGTTTGACTGCCGGATGTGAGTAAATGGATAATGGCCAGCATGATACAGTATCCCACTGTTAGCAGTATATCCCAGGGAACAGGAAGAAGTGATTCTGCCTGTGCCCAGAGTATGACTGAGTTGACTGTGCCTACTTGAAGCCTCCTATGATTTTACTCAGTGGACAAAAATAACAATTAAGTATTCTAGTCTTTTCAACCCAACATATGAATGGTTACTTTTAAATTAATTTCAAGACTTGTGTGCAGGCACGTTAAAGATGAAAAATAAGGGTAAAAAAATAATGCGATTTATTGCAAATTTATATTACCCATCTTGTCATGCATTAAAATACATATGCATTATGTTTGGACCCAGCTGAGGTAATTCTAAAGTCATCTGTGCAATTTAATCCTGCTTTTCCATCAAAGAGTTTTGTGAGTTCAATCAAACTGCGCTAAAGAACAGAGTTGAGGGGAAAAAAATGCTTTAATGAGAAACAAAATGTCATTGGCCTCTTGTGCAGTTGAAGTACGTTTGTCCTCTATCTCAAGATTCTTTCTCTCTGCACTGCTGTTTATTTTTACACAGAGAGAATCAAGGTCTTCACTCTGCCTCTTGAAAGAAAGGAGCTAACCTGTCGCCTAGCAACACCTCCCACTCCTGCTGAAGCCAGAGTAAGAGAAGAGAGGAAGAGGAAGGATTGAAACTGTATGAAACTGAGGAGAGAGATTGAGGTAAAGAGTAGGGAGTGGGGTTGACTTTAAAGGCGAGAGAGTCCAGCACAAATCATGTGCCGGTATGTTTCCGATATCTGTAGCCATACTGAGAGGCCAGTAAGGTTGCACCTGTCGTGGTATTTAAATAATCTAGATTTAAGTATAATAAATTATCTAATGCATTGTTCAGCCGTGGTTCAGCGCTGGTTGATTCATATAAACTACTGTGAGTGAGCAGATGTAACACTCAGACACCCACACACTCCCTCCCTCCCTTCCCCATCTCTGTCAGAGATACTTCCCCAGCCTGCAGCCGGGTGAGTTTTTTTTTGTGCAGTGTATTTTTAGACCCAGGGTTCAGAACAGTGGGAAAATGTGGACTTTTGTTGAAGTATTTCTATCTCTCTTGTGCTTTTTAGTGTCTGTGAATGGTTATGGACTCTTTTGTACATTTTCATTGACAAACGTCAGTACATGCTTTAGTTTTTGCATATCTTTCCCTTTAAATCACGTTCTCCCTCTTTTTTTGTTTTTTGGTAAGAATTATTTCCCCCAGTCTATAAATAGTCTAGAAAAAGCGTTCTGTAATTCCATAAGGTCTATTTTCTCCCTCTTACTGTTTAAGCTCACTACTCAGTTCTAGCGCTACATGCCAGCACATTGTGTGCTCTCTCTCGCTCTCGCTCTCTCTCTCTCTCTCTCTCTCTCTCTCTCTCTCTCTCTCTCTCTCTCTCTCTCTCTCTCTCTCTCTCTCTCTCTCTCTGTCTGTCTGTCTCTCTCTCTCTCTCTCTCTCATTGCTGATGCAAGGTTGCCATGGTGATGTGATGTAGATGTGACATCAAAACAGACCTCAAGCAGCAGATTTTTTTCCCCTTTTCAGTCTGTCACTCGCTCTCTGTTCTCCCATTTCATATTAAGCCAAAGGCATTGCATTACAAAACACCTCCATGAGCTTCTGATCTAAACCTCACAAAAGTAAGAAAGATTCAGAATAATGCTCTTAGTGACCATAAGAGATCCATTTTTCTTTGCCATTCAGGTCCGCCTTTGATAGTACCAAGAAAATGATCAATGATTCACCGTCTGCTTCTTCTTTCTCCTTGCCCATCTCTGTGCATTTTGATCTGACTGTAATGTTCTCAATGTGTAGTGCAGCTGTCTTTAAAACAATATTTGTAGTTGGGTTGCTCTTCATCCCTCTCATAGTAGTGTGTTTGCCTAGTGTGTTTCTAGTATTTAAAAATCCTTTTAAGTTAAAGAAAAGAAGTTACTAAAATGCATAAGAATATATTTTAATATACTATTAAATAAGAATTACAAAATTATTAAAGTGTTAATTACAAAAAAATGCAAATGCAAGGTCGACAAATCAATGGAAAACGAGAGAACATGAAGTTTGATAAAGCATTGCATAACTATTAGAAGAGAACAGAGTGGGCAGAGATGGTTAGAAAGAGGAAGAGAATGAGGCGCAAGCAGGGAGGGAGGGAGAAAGTAAGGTACTTCAGTGCCTTTTTTTAGCTCCAGGCTAAAGTTACGATTATTGCTTTTATCCATCCTCAATTTCCCCTCGCCTCCCTCTCTTTGCAAGCAAATATGTATTTCCCCCTAGGAACCGCTATTTTCCCCACGATTAGTGATCATCTCAGCAGCGTGAATGCTTCCGCACAGTTGGCAGTAGAGAAGCAGAATGACCTGTGTCATTCACCATGGCTGGATTTGAACAATAGAAAGGTTTTTTTTGGCTCACTGAATCATTGGTATGAATTTATGAATGGGGAGTCCATTACCTGACAGTTTCTCAACTCCCGCTCTGAGTCACTGAGTGAACATCAAATACAGGCTGCTTATAAGGGTCATGTGATAAGGAATCATATTTTCCTTCATCTTCTGAAATAAAAGAGGTTAGTGCATCTGAATGAAATGCACAGAAACTTTCAGAACCCAAAATTTCCTCCCCAGTGAAAAACAAAGACAATCTATTGAAAGTAAGCTGCTACAGATTGTTCCAAACTATTGTAATAAAAAAGTTTTGGTGAAGGTTTACTTTGAAAAATGTTCACTCAGAAATTGCTAGTAAGTTTCCCAAATAATTACAAAGAACAGGCAACTAACTCACTGAATTAAATGTGAAATTTGGATGTAGAAATACTGAAATACAAAATTCTGTAATGAAACTCTAGAAGGCGCAGGCGGAAAGGTCCGTAACTCAATCTGCTTTCAATTACATCATTATCTATAGGACACAGCTGATTGGTTCCTGCTGGATCAGTAGTCAATCAGCTCGCTGATCAACATTTGCTACAGCAGTGCAGCGCGCTTTCAGAAACCCTTCACCTTCCCGTAGCTCCACCTGTATCTGCTATGGGCAATTCATGCTATATTGTGTTTGACAAACCAAGAATGTTTTATATATACAGACAGAGTTATCCATTACCATTCCAATTCGTTTAAAAGCCAGTTGCTTCGCTGGGTCAACATATTTTGTTGATCCCGGAACTACATTAAGCCGAGTTCAAACGGTATGATTTTGGCCACGATTTGGCCATCTGAGGCCAATTTTGTGAATCCTAAAAGATTCCTCGGATCCTAATCCTAGTCTGTGACATGTTCACCGAGAGCTGATTAATGACAATGCTTACAGCTGGGATCATGTTTATAGCAAGCAACAGTCGTAAAGGACACACAGTGTGCTCCCGGCTTAATTCTCCAAAAAATGAGTAACACTAACCCTACCCATAAATTATCCTAAAATCAGAGGAAAATGATGGGTGAATAACAATGATGTAGAAGCTTGGTTGAAAGCTTTACATTATCAGTAAACTTCTAATCTTCAAATCTGATTGGTTGATTAGAATGTTGATCCAGGAACATGTTGCACTTGGTGAAATCAGGTTCTGCAAAGGGGCACATTAGTGCCTTAAGGTATATGTGTCCTTTGTGGGTAGATAAGGTACAACGGTGTGCCATTGAGGGTACTTGCCCAGTGACAGGCTGATGTCTAATTTTTGCATATTTTTTCTGACGGGGTTTGATGAAGAGCAGGACCATGATAAGAGTTGTACATTTATATTTGCCTTAATGCTCCATGAACAGAATGAAGTCATCTGGAGGATCAGTGGAATGTGAGTGTGATTTGCATTTTTGCAATATGGTGTTAAATCTGCCTGAAGCGTTATTTAGTTTAGCCACAGAAGCTGTTTTTTAACACCCTATGTTAACACTCAGCATTCAGACTCTCACCCGCAGGCTCATTCATGGTGACAGTCTCTCACACATTACTCATTCACTCATCATGTGGATAGAGTCGCTTTACTGTCTCTCTCTCCATCTCTGACAGAGATGAGCAGCGTTAGTCCGAAAAGACGTTGTTCACCTCTCTTGACATTTCATTTGAAGCAATAGGCCTCAAATCAAAATAGGCTATATGTGCATGGAATACATTAAGCAATAAAGGGTTTTGCTCATTATAGAGTGCAGTGATGATTCTGGATGCTTAGCGTTTCATATATTTTTATTGATTTAAAAACGTATGCTCCCTTCTTTTAAGGAATTGTCTCTTTATTGCCAACCCCTCTGCTCGCACGCCCACGCGCCCATAGCAACACGTTGTCGTATCATAGTAACCACATTTGCGCAGGGAGAAAAAAATGAGGGTGGGTTGTAGTGGTAACTTTCACTGACCACAATGAGCATGAAGCTTGATGATGGCTCCTTGTATTCAAGTGTGAGATTATGAAACCATATAAAGAAAAAGCGTAGCACACTAAACCAGATATTCACTATAACTTCTTATATGAAATGACCTGTCAATCCTGATTCTGGTTCCCAGGTTGTGAGCCATATAATGCAATTAGCCATCCTCGTTAGGCTCATCTGAATAGCCAATCAGTGGCTGATGAGGTAGATGACTCTTGTTATGAAAGTCACCCCAGCTCAGACGAGCCTCTAATCAAGGCGTGTTGGTAATATTCAGAGGTCAGTTTAATTCCCTTAAACAAATGGCCCAATTATCAGTGCCCAACATGTGTCCTTTTTTACTCTCCATCTGTGAAAGAGCTCCCTGTCTGCTCTTCTATGGAGATCCTTCTTTAATCAGGACACATTGGACTGAAGCTAATGTGACATGCTAATAGAGCTACTGTGTAAACCCCAATCACCCATTTGAGCATGTTGTTCTCCACGCCAACCCTGCTAACTGTCCATCTAGGGTTGCAAAACATCACAATTGACACCTTTGACTATAAAGGCTATTTCTAATTTTATATTAGCTTTATTAGACAACTCTGCTGGGAAATTCAGTTCAATCTGTGTTGATGTGCCTTAGTACTAGGAACATAGGTGAGTCGGCCATATGTATTATATATATTAGGCCTCCTCTCGTGCTGATTGGATGGATCATTTGAGCGTGTTCCTCCTGAACTTTGTTAATAAAACATAATATAATCTAAAGGCCATTTTGTACAATGTAATTGTTCCATTAAAAGTTAAAGGTTCTTTATGGAACATTGATGTCAATAAAGAAACTTTATTTTCAAAGGTGTAGTTCAGGCAAAAATGAAAATTCTGTCATAAAATTATATTCTGAATATGCCTGATATGTTTTTGTCCATACAATGAAAGTCAATGAGGTCCAGTGTTCATGTTTGGGCAAAAAATCGTATTTTATGTTCCACAGAAAATAAAATCCAGCTATAATATAAACCACTTTGAACTAGTTTAAACTGGATTGTTATCCGGGAGGTTGGCATGTTTATTTGGAGTTTATATTTAGGACTAAATGGAAAATTCCTGTTTGCTTTGCCCACTGCCTCCCCACACATGCTTGGCGAATATAGATATCATGAATACTGATCTGTTGTTTGTAATGCAATTAATGCAGTGGATGTCACGAACGGTGAGGGTTTGTTTTGTAATGGCTTAATGTGTTTGAAAAAGCTGGTGGAGGGCAATAGTGTTTCCGCTTTTCATTCAAAAATAACCATGGATGTCCAGGTAAATATAGTGGTTCTATCTCAATGACTGACAGCAGAAGAGTTTGTGGGGAATATTAATGTGCGCATTCAAGCATGAAGGAAAAACGCTCTCGTTCCTGGCTATAAAAATGTATTCGTTCCTGGCTGTGCAAGAAATAATCTGATCAGCAGTTTTTGTTTTTTGGAGTTGCCTACATTTTTTGCCACACAGTTTCACTATGGTGAGGACAAAGTGAGAGATTGCAGACACCGCATTAAGAATCACCTTCACAGCGAGAAAGTGATAAAACGGGCAGTACTACTGTATTAATTAAAGTCGAATAACAAACACATTTGGCCTTTATTCATAGCCAGCAGTCGGTTCAAAAGAATTAAGTTCACATGATTCAAGATTATCAAACATGCGTTATGTGTTATGTAATATGTTGTGTGTTTTGTTTTGTGTATTAGAAGTTATGTTATATATATAGAGATGTTTTATGTTATTTTTATATTATAACATAACTTTATATATTTATCACAACATATAGTATATAACATCACATTACATATAACAACATATGTTATATGTTATGTTATGTGAAGTTGTGCTATGTTATGTGTTATACATTATGTTGTTTTGAAAAGCCTGTTTTTGGTTGAATGACAAATACATTTGGCCTCCGTTCATAGCTAGCATTCGTTTCAAAAGAGAGCAGAAAAGAACCACATGATTCAAGATGGATAATCAGAAATATTTTAATTTGTTTATTGTTTATGTTGTTATGTTTTATAATGTTATATGTTATGTTTATGTTATATGTTATGTTATATAATGTTTTATATATGTTGTTATGTTTTATAATGTCATGTTTATGTTATATGTTATGTTATATAATGTTATATATATGGTGTTATGTTTTATAATGTTATATGTTATTGTCACAGTTCACCAGTTATATTTTGCACTACAGTCCCCAGAATCCTCTTTGGAATCCTCACCTGCAATCACTTTCCCCTGAATATTCACCTGCACCTGGTTACAATCAATTACCTCATCACCCAGCTCTATAAAACTCTCACGCACACTTCAGTCTTGGTCAAGCCTCCAACAGGAATAGACCATAACCATTGTCTCCCGAAGTCTCCGCATCATCCTGAATCCGCCAAGTAACGTATACTCATCTTTGAAATACTAACCTCTGTGTCCTTGTCCCGCTGTTCCCAGAAGTCCTGCCTGGTTCCATGTTTCCTGAGATCTGGCATTCATGTGTCCCACATTCCTGCTGAGATCTCCTTGCCCGCTGCTGCATCTGAAATAGAAAAGGACACGTATCAATGAACAGTGATTGTTTGAATCCAACTAACTTAAGAAGGATCTGCTCACCTGGAATCTGCTCTGCACGTAGCCATCATCACAGAATCACCATCACCATCAACCCAGCCATCAGATCAGTTCATGGACTTCCAGGATCGATTTCCAGCCTGGCCGATCTCCCGCTGATGTCACTGCGTGGTTCCAGATGGGCCATCCAGCCAAAGTCTCGTCCCGCAGAGCCTTCCCCACTGATCCCGGTCAGTCCAGCGCCCTCTTGCTCTCGGAAACGGAGGAAGAGGAAGGGGACTTCATGCACCACACAGTGCCCGAAGACCAGCCCTGAGTTTCCTTTGCCGCTGGTCCAACCCAGCCCAGATCTTCACGTTGCGCCCACAGAGCCAGAGCCAGTCTTCGAGCGAGAGCCAGAGCCAGTCTTCGAGCGAGAGCCAGAGCCAGTCTTCGAGCGAGAGCCAGAGCCAGTCTTCGAGCGAGAGCCAGAGCCAGTCTTCGAGCGAGAGCCAGAGCCAGTCTTCGAGCGAGAGCCAGAGCCAGTCTTCGAGCGAGAGCCAGAGCCAGTCTTCGAGCGAGAGCCAGAGCCAGTCTTCGAGCGAGAGCCAGAGCCAGTCTTCGAGCGAGAGCCAGAGCCAGTCTTCGAGCGAGAGCCAGAGCCAGTCTTCGAGCGAGAGCCAGAGCCAGTCTTCGAGTGAGAGCCAGAGCCAGTCTTCGAGCGAGAGCCAGAGCCAGTCTTCGAGCGAGAGCCAGAGCCAGTCTTCGAGCGAGAGCCAGAGCCAGTCTTCGAGCGAGAGCCAGAGCCAGTCTTCGAGCGAGAGCCAGAGCCAGTCTTCGAGCGAGAGCCAGAGCCAGTCTTCGAGCGAGAGCCAGAGCCAGTCTTCGAGCGAGAGCCAGAGCCAGTCTTCGAGCGAGAGCCAGAGCCAGTCTTCGAGCGAGAGCCAGAGCCAGTCTTCGAGCGAGAGCCAGAGCCAGTCTTCGAGCGAGAGCCAGAGCCAGTCTTCGAGCGAGAGCCAGTCTTCGAGCCAGAGCCAGAGCCAGTCTTCGAGCGAGAGCCAGAGCCAGTCTTCGAGCGAGAGCCAGAGCCAGTCTTCGAGCGAGAGCCAGAGCCAGTCTTCGAGCGAGAGCCAGTCTTCGAGCCAGAGCCAGAGCCAGTCTTCGAGCGAGAGCCAGAGCCAGTCTTCGAGCGAGAGCCAGAGCCAGTCTTCGAGCGAGAGCCAGAGCCAGTCTTCGAGCGAGAGCCAGAGCCAGTCTTCGAGCGAGAGCCAGTCTTCGAGCGAGAGCCAGAGCCAGTCTTCGAGCGAGAGCCAGTCTTCGAGCCAGAGCCAGAGCCAGTCTTCGAGCGAGAGCCAGAGCCAGTCTTCGAGCGAGAGCCAGAGCCAGTCTTCGAGCGAGAGCCAGTCTTCGAGCGAGAGCCAGAGCCAGTCTTCGAGCGAGAGCCAGTCTTCGAGCCAGAGCCAGAGCCAGTCTTCGAGCGAGAGCCAGAGCCAGTCTTCGAGCGAGAGCCAGAGCCAGTCTTCGAGCGAGAGCCAGAGCCAGTCTTCGAGCGAGAGCCAGAGCCAGTCTTCGAGCGAGAGCCAGAGCCAGTCTTCGAGCGAGAGCCAGTCTTCGAGCGAGAGCCAGAGCCAGTCTTCGAGCGAGAGCCAGTCTTCGAGCCAGAGCCAGAGCCAGTCTTCGAGCCAGAGCCAGAGCCAGTCTTCGAGCCAGAGCCAGTCTTCGAGCGAGAGCCAGAGCCAGTCTTCGAGCGAGAGCCAGAGCCAGTCTTCGAGCGAGAGCCAGAGCCAGTCTTCGAGCGAGAGCCAGTCTTCGAGCGAGAGCCAGAGCCAGTCTTCGAGCGAGAGCCAGTCTTCGAGCCAGAGCCAGAGCCAGTCTTCGAGCGAGAGCCAGAGCCAGTCTTCGAGCGAGAGCCAGAGCCAGTCTTCGAGCGAGAGCCAGTCTTCGAGCGAGAGCCAGAGCCAGTCTTCGAGCGAGAGCCAGTCTTCGAGCCAGAGCCAGAGCCAGTCTTCGAGCGAGAGCCAGAGCCAGTCTTCGAGCGAGAGCCAGAGCCAGTCTTCGAGCGAGAGCCAGAGCCAGTCTTCGAGCGAGAGCCAGAGCCAGTCTTCGAGCGAGAGCCAGAGCCAGTCTTCGAGCGAGAGCCAGTCTTCGAGCGAGAGCCAGAGCCAGTCTTCGAGCGAGAGCCAGTCTTCGAGCCAGAGCCAGAGCCAGTCTTCGAGCCAGAGCCAGAGCCAGTCTTCGAGCCAGAGCCAGTCTTCGAGCGAGAGCCAGAGCCAGTCTTCGAGCGAGAGCCAGAGCCAGTCTTCGAGCGAGAGCCAGAGCCAGTCTTCGAGCGAGAGCCAGAGCCAGTCTTCGAGCGAGAGCCAGAGCCAGTCTTCGAGCGAGAGCCAGAGCCAGTCTTCGAGCGAGAGCCAGAGCCAGTCTTCGAGCGAGAGCCAGTCTTCGAGCCAGAGCCAGAGCCAGTCTTCGAGCCAGAGCCAGAGCCAGTCTTCGAGCCAGAGCCAGTCTTCGAGCGAGAGCCAGAGCCAGTCTTCGAGCGAGAGCCAGAGCCAGTCTTCGAGCGAGAGCCAGAGCCAGTCTTCGAGCGAGAGCCAGAGCCAGTCTTCGAGCCAGAGCCAGAGCCAGTCTTCGAGCCAGAGCCAGAGCCCGTCGCCTGCCCGCCAGAGACTGAAAACGCTGCACTTGAGTTCCGAGTCCCATGATGTGCCAGAGCCGGCTGATCCTGCGCCAGAGCCGGTTGATCCTGCGCCAGAGCCCGAGGGTCCGACAGCTCCGCCCTGGACGCCCGAGGGTCCGACAGCTCCGCCTTGGCCACGCCCACAGTCTGTTCCGTCACGGCCACGCCCACAGCCTGCTCCGCCATGGCCACACTCACAGCCTGCTCCGCCATGGCCACACTCACAGCCTGCTCCATCACGGCCACGCCCACAGCCTGCTCCGCCGTGGCCACACCCGCAGCCGTTTCCACCCTGGTCCCACGAGCTGCCAGCTCCGTCCTGGAGGCTCCCTGTCCTGTGCAACCACGCCCTCGTCCCACCCCTTTGGATGTTATGCGGCGTGAGGACGCGCCTTCGGAGAGGGGGGGGGGGGGGTACTGTCACAGTTCACCAGTTATATTTTGCACTACAGTCCCCAGAATCCTCTTTGGAATCCTCACCTGCAATCACTTTCCCCTGAATATTCACCTGCACCTGGTTACAATCAATTACCTCATCACCCAGCTCTATAAAACTCTCAGGCACACTTCAGTCTTGGTCAAGCCTCCAACAGGAATAGACCATAACCCATTGTCTCCCGAAGTCTCCGCATCATCCTGAATCCGCCAAGTAACTTATACTCATTTTTGAAATACTAACCTCTGTGTCCTTGTCCCGCTGTTCCCAGAAGTCCTGCCTGGTTCCATGTTTCCTGAGATCTGGCATTCGTCTGAGTGTCCCACATTCCTGCTGAGATCTTGCCCGCTGCTGCATCTGAAATAGAAAAGGACACGCATCAATGAACAGTGATTGTTTGAATCCAACTAACTTAAGAAGGATCTGCTCACCTGGAATCTGCTCTGCACGTAGCCATCATCACAGAATCTTCACCTGAACTTTGCCTACTCACCTTTGCACTTGTGTCACTTTGAATAAAGCAGTGTTGTGATTCACCTACCTCTGTCTCCGTGCCTGTATCCTGACAGTTATGTTGTTTTGAAAAGCCTGTTTTTGATTGAATTACAACTACATTTGGCCTTCGTTCATAGCCAGCAATCGTTTCAAAAGAGAGCGGAAAAGAATCAAAGTTTACATGATTCAATATAAAAAGGGCTCTTGAGCAAGAGAACAGTTCAATCCCAGGACATCTGGTCCATTCCCACTCCACCCACTCACCTGTTCCTGACCCATAAATGAGGTCACATTTGGCATGAACTCTGGTGTGTTCCTCCACTCCATAGGACACCATGACACATAAGTCTGCATGTAACATTTTCACACACCCATGCAAACACACACACACACACCTTTTCTGAAGGACACCTCCACATGCGGAGGCACATTGGCAGAGCTAATCAGCCCTCCTCGCTCTCTGTGCCTGCTGGGTGGGTACAGCACATCTCGCTCCTCCGTTTGTCTCACAGTTGGGTTTACCGTTTGTCTGCCATCCAACAGGAAATGGCGTGAGAATGCCATGTTCTCACCCACATATATCCCCATCACCCACTTCCTAAAGAACACGTCTCTATATTGTGATCTCAGCTGTGAGGTAATGATTGAAGCAACCAGCTGGTGCCATCTGTGTCCATCTAGGTTTACGAATTAATGTGCCCGTTGTTACTCACCTAGATTCTCAGGTGTGTGACCGACTACATGCGTGTAAGAGATGCCATTCATTCACAGTTGAACAGTCTAGCTCGGGAACATGTAGCCAGTCAGTTTACAGGAAAGAGGTAAAGAATCTGGTTCACTGGACAATTAGGTTACAAAACCAGCTGCAAGAATCCATCACTTCAAGTTATGTCTATTTTGGGCCTTGGACTCTGTGTGCTGCACTGCCCCCAAGTGGCAGACTAGAGTTAGTTTTCAGACCTGCGATTATGTAAGACTTTGCAGGGAATGAGTCATCACTGGGTTGTATCAGAGAGAGTAGAACTGTGTGTGTGCGCGTGCGCGTGCGCGTGCGTGTGCGTGTGCGTGTGTGTGTGTGTGTGTGTGTGTGTGTGTGTGTGTGTGTGTGTGTGTGTGTGTGTGTGTGTGTGTTTGTTTGTTGGCACAGATAACTGAAGACAGTAGAGGGATGGGCGAGCAGCGCCAGGGACGATGAAACGCAAAAGTGGGTATTTTCCCATTGCTTTTTTCGGCTGTGATTGATCAGTGCAAGTGGTCACTCCGGAAAAGCTCCTAAAGAACAAACATAAGCAGTGATGCTGTTGATGGCAGGTGGAAGGTTTTAGAACTGCATTCCTGTTACTGCAAATAGTCTGAATGTATCTTTGATGCTGGAATGATCTTGATTTTGCTGTCCAGATCAGTCTGTACTTGTGTAATGCAGCACAAATCGAACATTATGCATATTTAAAGTACATTTTTTTAAATAAAGGCATTATCCAAAGAATAATAATAAAAAAAAATAAAAAAAATTATTATCCAAAGAAGAAAAATCTGTAGTATATTACTGACATAATAATGTCATGGCCCTGCAGAGGATAAGCAGATTAGACCATATATAATAATATAAAATAATATAATATAACAATATATATTTGTCTACTTTTGAAATAAAATGGCAATGTCAGTCAAAATAAGACCATTTTAAATGCAGATATACTATAATATACAATATGTATAGTATAATAATAATTCTAATTATTAACATTATTATTATTGTATAATAGCATAATATTAACATAATACAATATAGTGTATCCTAAGACTCGTGAGGATAAGCAGTTTGGAGAATGGATGGAAGTTCTTGTTCATATTAGGTTGTGCAGAATATTTATATTTAAGTACAATATGTAATATACAATAAATTATTGTTGTTATTATTATTAAGATTATAAATAATACCAATAGTTTACATTTTAAAATAAAATGGAAATTTCAGTCAAAGGACTTTTTTAATTCTGTATTATATATTAATTATATTATATTCATATACGTATTAGTACTTAACATTTATTCCAAAAAGTATGCATTTTAGTTGTTGTTTTTTTGCTATTTAAATATTTTGCACAACCTAACATGAACAAGAAAACCTCCTATACAAAATCATGTACTCTAAATCTTGTGACATCATTAACCCATTAGCCTCAAATACAGTAACTCCATTTATGATTCAAGACACTGTAAATCCATTCAGAGAAGTTCTCATTGCCATTCTGAGAAGCACTTACTGCTGGTGTTGGATCCGGATCTGATCCAGAAAGTTCTATTAACCTGGATCTGTGACTCTAAAGGTGATGATACACAGGGCAACTTTTTGAGCAATGTTGCTGGGCAATGTTGCCGTCAACGGGCAACCAGATGAGACACAGGGCCCACGACTGATCTAAATTATTCAGATATAAATTTATTGTCCATTTTCAATGGGAAAGTGCCCAAGCAACAATCGCTCGGCAAGATTGCCCAGCAACATTGCTCAAAAAGTTGCCCTGTGTATCATCACCTTAAGGAAACAACGTAGTATTGATTATAAAAGATTGAGTTTTGGACTTTGACTTTACTAAATAAATCGCCACCTTAAACGTTTTCCCTATAGTTTAGGCGAAGATGCTGTAGATTATACTGAATATATATAATTTTCTCACCTCTAAATCAGATCTCTTTCTCTGTCAGGCTTATGCTAATAAGGCTACAGAGAGGCAGACAGCTCCTCGATGGGGTTCCAGTCTATCCAGTAGTTAGATGACTCAAGAGATCGGAAAGGTGGGTGGAAGGGTTAAGCGGGGCACGTGAGCATTTTCCATTTGGCGGAAGAAGATGCATAGCTGAGAAATGCCAAGAAAACATCCCAGCGGGAATGCAAACATATGTGGGTCTGGAGCCAGATTTTTATGGTCTCATCAAATTTATTACAGTAATAAATCCAGGATCGAAAATACAACAATGGCAACGTGGTATAAAAAAAACAGCACAAGGAAATGTGAGCATTATTGACGGTGGTGGTGGTGGAGTTGAGGTTTGGAATGACTGAGTGGTTACTGAATAACAACAATGAATAAAAACAATTCTGAACTCAAAAGATGGATTATACATAGTGGAACATTAATAGAGGCTTTTGACACTAAGAACATACAGAGATACTTTTTACAGCCTTGATATTGTTATTGCTACATCTATTTGAATAGCAGGGATTTATTGCTGACTATATTATTGCTGACTTCTGAACTGGAAGAGCAAACCATAGGAAATAGAGGAACAGAGCTGCACCCCTCATCCTGAGAAACAGGCATTTAGAAATGACAAAAGACAGTTTACATAGGTTGTACAGCAGGTTTGGAATCATAGTGCAGCTGGTAACTTCGCCATTGTCCATATGACACAATATAGTGAGTTGTTATCTTGTAGACATATTGTCCTTAAAATATAGTGCCAGCCTTTTTTATTATTTACGATGTAGAACTTGAATAGGTTGGTACATGACTTCTGTACAATCTTGGAAATGATGTCTGTCATTTGGCAGACATATCCAGCTCACAAGCCCTCCTTGTTGGATGAATCAATCAGTGCTTCCACTCTTCCACCCCGTTTCCCTTTCTAGGCATCTCTGCATCTCTTTAGGTTAAAAAGCATAAGGCCCAACATAGATGGTTAAGCGCAGGGCAGAACTGGTGTGGTAGCTCATGAGCGGGTTGACAGAAACCATCTCCAAATCCAGCACATACTCTTTGGGACCGTTCACGGCGCGGGCGAGAACAAGCATGGCACTGATGTTGTTGATTTGCTGAGGAAAGGCACATGACAGGCACAAGATCATTCCAAAACTTGGCAGTGTGAGATATGTATTAGTCTTGATGGCACTAATCAAAGGGGTCTTCTTGCTTTCATGGACAGAACACTGTGACTTGTAATATTTATATATATATATATATATATATATATATATATATATATATATATACTGCTGTTAAAATAATTTTTAACTATGTATAATGTTTTCCTTTTTATTTATTCAGCAAGGATGCATTAAATTGATCAAAAGTCACAGTAAATACATTTATAATGTTACAAAAGATTTCTATTTTAAATAATTTGATATTTCTTTTGAACTTTCTTTTCACCAAATAATCACAAGAATATTAAGCAGCACAAGTGTTTTCAACACTGATAATATTAAATGTTTTTTGATCACCAAATCAGAATATTAGAATGATTTCTGAGGGATCATGTGAGACTGAAGACTCCAGTAATGATGCTGAAAATTCAGCTTTACCAGCACAGGAATAAATTACATTTTAAAATACATCAAAATAAAAAAGTTACTTTAAATTGTAATAATATTTTACAATATTACTGTTTTTGCTGTATTTTCGTATTAAATAAATGCAGCCTTGGTGAGCATAAGAGACTTCTAAAACATTTTTTTTGAAACTCCAAAAGGTCCCAAATCCTTTTATTTTATTCAAGATATGAATCTAGCTTGTTTTGAGGGTGTTTAGATCATTGTACTGGAAAACAAGACAAATGAATTGCAAAAACAACCAAAAAACAATGATATTATACACGACACCACCAATTTAAGGTATTCTTTCAGAATCTGCAGTAATTAAAATCTGACCATACCCTGATGTAAAAATCTCCATTGTCATCTCCAGAACGGATGCGGAAGGTGTTATAGGCTCCAGGATATACGCTGGTGGCCTGGATCTGAAAGATATCTGAGGGGACGGAGCGCTCGGATGTGATGCTCATGTAGCGATGCACAATGGAGTAGGGCATGTCTCGACAGCTGGGCTTTGTGACAGGACACATACAGCGACTGCAATGAAGAGAGACAATTATATCAGTCAGAAAAGGTTTTAGCACTAAACAAAAGTGAATTGAATAGATTTGAACTGATCTGCACTCAAGTGAATCAACAAAATTGTACAGGACTGGATTGATTTAGACTGAATATACTAAATAGTATTGTTTTTACTCACTAGGTCAGGGTTTGGTATGACTGACTCATGACTGTGTTAGCCACAACTGTACCAAATTATAGAAGAATGTGTACCATATGTCCAGTAAATTGGCTTAACATTTTTTAAAAGCCATCCATCGAATCAGATATTTCTTCAGAAATGCCTGACAACCTGTTTTTCATTAAAAGGTTGTGAAACTTTGCAGATTATGTTGAGACTCAAGAACTGGCCTGATACATGGAAAATAAACCGGGCGATTTGAGAAACCATGTCAGGTATGTCTCAAATAGACAGTAATGAAGAACAATAGACAATTAATGAAGAAGAAAATTTCTCCAAAGTTCCGATGCGTGAACTGAACAGCCTGCAAGTGCTTGTGGTATTACCAAATTGTTAACTTACTTTTCAGACACTTGCACATAGGGTTCCTGACAGCTTTTGGTGTCAACACATTTGTGACCTCCGTGAATGTTCACACAAGTCTGTCCATCAGAGCACTGATGAGCTCCCGTCTCACATTCGTTTATGTCTAGATTGAAAGAAAAAGTGGGGGAAAAGAATGTCTCTTTTCTCCTACAAGTGAATTGGGAAGCAAAATGTTTAACAAGAGAGCGTGAGATGGAGGCGAACCTTGGCAGAGGCGTGTGCCCAAGAGCTGATAGCCATCAGGACAGACACAGGAGAATTTGCCGTGCTCATTAACACACTGATACTGGCACAGGTAACTGGAGTAGCTGCACTCGTCTATGTCTGTAGACCGAGAAGGAATATGATCAGTTGTAAGTTGCATAAATATTTTTTACAAATATGTGTATTTATTTTGGTTTGTGTTTGCTCCCAGCTTACCATTGCAGGCAAAGCCATCTGGCCCCAGCTCATAACCCTGCTCACATCGACACAGGAACGTCCCGTACGTGTTATAACACCTCTGACTGCAGGGGGCCCCCATGCCACACTCATCAACATCTGAGTGCAACAGAATGACAAGGCAGTTACGGGATCATATATGAAAACATTCGGGGCAAGGCAAGCAGTGAAGGATTGCAATCACTAAAAAAGGCAATCGGATAATTAAGAAAATAACTACTTTCTGAGATGGACTGGCCATTTTTGTGTAATCATTTTAAGTGGCTAAGCAAATCAAATCTCAGTTCATAATCATTTGTTTTAGGGATACCCTAAAGGAAGGAAATGTTCTGTTTAATTTTGATGCACCCAATGAGATTTTATTAATTTAAAAATTGCCCCTATTTACCGATGCTTAATGCACACAGTAACACGTCTTGCGTTGGTAACGGGGAAATAGTTCGCCAACGTGAGTTGCAGCAAAAGAAAGAACAGTATAAACTTAGGAGGAGGTTGGCATTTCACCGTTTGTATTTTATTCACTACTTCACCAGGAAAACTCCTACAAACTGTCTTCTATAAGAGTTCTGCTGTCAAGTGTTACTTAAACAAAAGTAGTTCATAAGCAACAAAAATAAAATATATCATCCGATTACCGCACACATGTGAGGCTCGAGGCACATGCTATTAGCAAACTGTACATTCCCATCACCCAGGAGAAGAAAAAAAAAGGTGAAAGGCTGTTCCACGTCCTATTCTCAAGTCACGTTCTACTTTTTTTTTTCATGTTGAATATCTTGTTTCACTTGGAAATGCATCCAATTATAAAAGTGCTGCAAACAGCTGTTCACACTGACTTTAATGACTCAATTCCTCGTTTTCCTCCATGCACAAAGTGCTCTTTTACTGGTTTATATTTTGGCTCTTACTTAAAGAAAATGAGGTGTAGGATGGAGTTGTGTAAGTACGTGGGTTTGGATTCTGAGTGCTTGTGTGTGTGTGTGTGTGTGTGTGTATGTATGTGTGTGTGTGTGTGTGTGTGTGTGTGTGTGTGTGTGTGTGTGTGTGTGTGTGTGTGTGTGTGGGGTGGGTTGGCCTATGACTCAGGGTATGGCAAACCGGGGCGTGGGAGTAAGCGTGTGGGTTGGCTTACCAATACAGGAGCGATTGTTGCCAGCCAGCTGGAAACCAGGCTCACACTGGCAGGAGAATGAGCCAGGGACATTAACACAGCGATGTTGACAGTAGCGGTACCGGCACTCGTCAATGTCTGAAAAGTATGAAAACATTCAATTAGATTACAATTTTTTTTTATATTCCTCATTGGTATGATTGGACAGACAATGACAGATCACCTCACCATTTTATGTGAGTTAAAGCACACTTCACTCAAACAGTGTTATCCGCTCTTAACCATGAGAACAACTTAGTAAATTGAACTAATTATATTAATATGTGTGGATACAAAATTCCTAAGGTTCCAAAAGATTTTACAGATAAGTATTTTAAAGTTAATATTTATAGATATTTTTTAAATATTTAATATCAAGATAATAATAGATACCAAATTAAGATCATATATAAATTAAAATGAGATAAAAGATCATAATAACTCTTGTCAAGCTAGTAATAACTTTTGAGGTGCTGGAACCTAAAGGGAAGACCAAATGGTTTACATTTTGGTCTGTTCCTCACATAAATATTTTTGTGTGGTTTCAGAAGACTTGCAATGTACACAGGCCATATGTAATACTCTTAAAAAAAATGTTTATGGTGATTTGTTTAATTTCTGAAGCGTTTTTCAAAGAAACGCTTGTGGAAAAAGTACACCTTAGCATACTTTTCAAAACAGAACTTTAAAAGAATATGCTTGTGTACAGTCGAATGTATGTCTAATATATAATTAAATGTAATTTTTATTGAAACTTGTATGTAATGCATTTACATATGTTTATAATTACACATTTGGAATTATGAAGGTATAATTTATACATTTCAAGTATAATAACTATAATTTTAACTATAGGCATTATTAGAAAATTAATAAAGTACTTCACCTGTGCTTTAATACGGTAGTCGACACAACAAAAACGTAATAATTATTTTCTAATTACACTTATTTGAAGTACTCTACAAGTGCACATTCAGGACAATGAAGCAAACTTATTTTCCACAATGGAATGAAGGCTTGGAATGACATGAGTATGAATAAATAAAGACAGATCTTTGTGATTTGCTTTTTTGGTGACGTGAACTCTGTTGTTGTATTGTTACAGATTTATACAGGCGTTTCATTTCTCACCGATGCATTCTGTGCCCACTTTGCGATACCCATCTGGACACTGGCAGGAGAAGGAGCCTTCTGTATTGAAACACTGCTGACTGGGCTGGCAGTCGTGACTGTCCCGTTCACACTCATCCACATCTGTTTTTGTGAGACAATAATGGAAATTTATTGTGAACAGATCTCTGGTTCAGTTTTTATCTTTTCTTTGTCCTCTCAGTTTATGGCATTGGAGCTAGCATAACTCCGGAATTTAGTTATTGCAGCATTTATTGCTCATGGGAAGTGAAAACTACATTGCAGTCTTGAGTAACGTTATCTGTATTTGCTTCCTCTTCACGATAGACGACAGCTGCGATGCCTCAGTCTTAGTAAATTCTTCGCCCCCTGCAGATCAGCCACCTGCCAAGACTTCAGCCAAGACAACTAGCTGACCATTTCCCCTGGCCACCTGTTTCTGCCTGAGTCATTCAAGCGCTAACAGTCAAAACTAAAACATCGCATGCAATAACCCCCACCACCACCATCCCATTCACATAACTGATTTTGATCTGGACACACATGACTCTCTACAAAGGCATGCTACTGATTACAAGAGCTGATCCCCGCACACTCACAGGCCGTCTGACATCTGTTCTGAAAACACACACTCGTTTTCACACACTCACCCACGCAGTTGTCTCCCTGGGGCTCAAAACCTGAAGGGCACAGGTTGAATGACTCGCTGGCCATGTTCTCTAGGCTGGGATGAACCTGGTTGGGCGGATCAGGGGCGGGGATGAACGAGGCAGAGCGAGGCAGGCACAGGTACCCGCCATAGTGGTTGAAGCACTTCATCTCTCCCTTACAGGCCTCTGGGATTGTCTCACATTCATTTATATCTGCAGACAGGATAAGCAGGATATACAGTCTGTTTGAATGCCATGACCATGGGTCACAAAACTGTTAAGAAGACATAAACTACTATTGGAACAGTCATTTTTCAGAATGTCAATTTATATTAATTTAAAGATATATAATAATATACACTACAGTTCAAAAGTCTCTTATAATCATCAAGTTTTTGCATTTATTTGATACTGTAAAAACAGTAATATTGTGAAATATAATTGCAATTTAAAATATGTTTTCTATTTTTAAGGAACTTAATATGGCTTAATAATATTTGATGAATAGAAAGTTAAAAATAAATCTTTTGTGCCATTATAAAAGTCTTTACTGTCACATGTGATTCATTTAATGTGTTCTTGCTGAATAAAAGTAATAATTTATTTAAATATATATATTACTGACCCCAAACTTTTGAATGGTAGAGTATATTTTATATAAATACACATTATATGTGTAATAAGTAGGCCTATATATGAGGTATATTACATATATTTTTCATATCCAAACTTAAGAGTTTTAAATCACTTAAATCTGTGTGATTTAGCTAAATGTTGTCTGTGTTTGATGATTTTCCAGGGTGTCCCAAATGAATGCTTTTTTATTAAAGTGAAGTGAACTTCTACAAATATCCGTAATCAGCATTGAACACAGCATGAAATTGAAGATGTTTTACCTTTGCAGTGCTGAGTCTGTGGATCCCAGTGATATCCATCTGTACATTCCTATAGAAAAACACATGAATTAGTTCATTAAACGTTATATAGGTGATCTGTAAATCGAATAATTACACAGTACAGTAGTATGGGGTGAGAATTGTTGCATTATTCCAAATAAATAGATTGAGATCCACAAATAAATGTAAAGAGATTCACAAAAATATATCAAATTCACAAATAAATAGATTAAGATCAACAAATAAATGTGAAGAGTTTCACAAAAAATTATAAAACTCATAAAACAAATAAAATGAGATTTGCAAATAAAAATATATATTTACAAATGTGTTTTATGCCACAAACACAACTCTGCCTGGAATTTATTTGTGAACTGCTTTCTGTACATTTGTAAATCCTCTCACGCATTTGTGAATCGGTTCCTGTGCATTTGTAAATCCCCTCATGCATTTGTAGATTTTGAAACACAAAATGCAGACAAATCCACAAATAAGTAGACTCCACCCACCGTTTACCTAAGCCAATCAAATAATGGCCACATTGAGCTGACCAATCGTAGCACGTTCTCGCTAAACCAATCACGTTAGGCTTTACACTCGGGGCGAGATCTGGATCTGATTAATTTTTGCAGATATTTGCACCCCTGAAAGGAGCTGTAATGGGCACTTCATTCAAATTAGCTGTTTGAGTGGTTAAAACACCCCGTTTCCAAAAGATTGTTGGAGTTTAAGGCTTCTTTATATTTATTATTCTTTATTATTAACTCAGGATTACACACAAATTATGATCATCACAGATCCCGAGCATCATATAACACTATGGCAAGCCGTTTTAACTTTTATTCATTTTCAGGATATGAATCCTTGATATCAACAATTCAATTTTCACTAGTTAAAATTATAATTATTGATATCAACCATTACATTTTTGATATCAAGAATTGAATTCTTGATATCAACAATTGAATTCTTGATATCAACAATTTAATTCTTGATATCAACAATTTAATTTTTGATATCAACAATTTAATTCTTGATATCAACAATTTAATTCTTGATATCAAAAATGTAATTGTTGATATCACAAATGTAATTCTTGATATCAAGAATTGTATTTTCACTAGTGAAATGTCACCATAGGCTGCCATTCAAAATCAATTGTTGATATCAAGAATTACATTTGTGATATCAACAATTACATTTTTGATATCAAGAATTACATTTTTGATATCAAGAATTACATTTTTGATATCAAGAATTCAATTGTTGATATCAATAATTATATTCCTGATATCAAGAATTAGATTGTTACTAGTAAAAATGCGAATTCCTGATATCAACAATTGAATTGCTACTAGTAAAAATGTTTATTCTTGATATCTGAAAATGTATTATTGATATCAATATTATTTCAGATATCTAAAATGGCTTTCTTACTAGTAACAATCACATTCATGATATCAGAAATTAGCATTGTCACTAGTGAAAATGTAATTATTGATATCAAAAATGAACATTGTTACTAGTAGCAATTCAATTGTTGATATCAAGAATAGACATTTCAACTAGTGACAATTTAATTATTGATATCAGGAATTTGCATTTTTACTAGTAACAATTGAATTCTTGATATCAAAAATGTAATTGTTGATATCAACAATTGATTTTGAATGGCAGCCTATGGTGACATTTCACTAGTGAAAATAAAATTGTTGATATCAAGAATGCAATTGTTGATATCAAGAATTACATTTTTTATATCAAGAATTCAATTGTTGATATCAAGAATTCAATTGTTGATATCAAGAATGCAATTGTTGATATCAAGAATTCAATTGTTGATATCAAGAATTCAATTGTTGATATCAAAAAATATAATTGTTGATATCAACAATTGCATTCTTGATATCAACAATACATATCCTGGAAATGAATAAAAGTTAAAACGGCTTGCCATAATAACACCCTCTCTACACCGGACTCAGGCGGCGCGTCAAAAGCAAATAGCCCATTCTTCCCTGCTGCCGTAGCAGTTTCAAATCATGTAAAACTAACATGTTTGCAATGTTAACACATTTTGCCCATGACGTCTGTTTTCTTACCTGCAGATGACGTGTCTATAATGCAATACGATGATTCATTGATAGTAAACGGATGCCCGTTCTTCTTCTGTAGCGGCTACTACACGCAACTAAGCCTACGGAGGACACCTAATTTGCACATCTGCTTTGTCCAATGTAGACAGCCTCGCACGGGGTAGACACGATGTAAGAAATTACAAAATGGATGATTTTGTCTTTTAAAGCACAATCGTTGTGACAGATAGCTTGCTATAGGACATAAATATGTAGAAGACAAAATATCAGCCCAAATGACCATCATTCAAGATGTAACTTCTGATAGCCTAATGGGGTTTTGAGTGGATAATGCAATGCTGAAAAAAATACATGTTTGCATTTATTTTGGATGCTGTACGTAACTTTTACAATACAATATTATTAAGTCTGATTCATATGAAATATTATTTGTGTGATCAAGTGTTTTAACGGATAAATTCAAATCGCTTGTCTGCAGGGCATTTAATGCATAATATTTAATCATTAGATCCACGGACTTGCCATTTAAAACTTGAATGAAGAATAGGGAAAAGCTGTTGTGACAGTAATTTCCCCTATTTTACACAAACTCGCGTATTTATCACAAGGTTGAATCCAGTTATTCATTAGTCAGCAACGTATTGATGCTTTTCTGTTTTATCATGAATAATGTGACACTTCCATAACGCGTTGTTCCCATAACGTAAGCGCTGTTTCTCTGGCATTTTCAAAGGCTCATAAAAATGTGTCTTGGCTTGTTACACAGTCTAATGGTCTACCTCTAACATATTTTACTGAAGCAATATTATGGGCCTTAGCCTTACACTTCCTATTTGAGCCAATGCAGATGAATGAGCAAAGTTATTTCAGGGCAAGACCACTCTGATTGTAAAGCCTAACGTGATTGGTTGTAGCGAGAACGTGCTACGATTGGTCAGCTCAATGTGGCCGTTATCTGATTGGCTTAGGTAAACGGTGGGTGGAGCATACTTATTTGTGAATTTGTCTGCAATTCCATGCTGGAAGTGTTTCAAAATCCACAAATGCATGAGGGGATTTACAAATGCACAGAAAGCAGTTCACAAATAAATGCCAAGCAGAGTTGTGTTTGTGGCATAAAACACATTTGTAAATATATTTTTTTATTTGCAAATCTCATTTTATTTATTTGAGTTTTATAATTTTTTGTGAAACTCTTTACATTTATTTGTGGATCTTAATCTATTTATTTGTGAATTTGATATATTTTTGTGAATCTCTTTACATTTATTTGTGGATCATAATCTATTTATTTGGAATAATGCAACAATTCTCACCCCATACTGTAGCCTATGTGTAATATACGGAGCCCCTAAAGGGACGTGGTGGTGGAAAAAAATTAGGATGGGAGAGTTTGGTATTTTCCCCGAGAAACTTTGCGTTCCCTCGCAAAACTTTTGCGTTCCCTCACAAAACGTTTGCGTTCCCATGCAAAACCTGTTGTGAGCTCGGACAGACACTTCCTGTTTAGTGTCCCGTTGGCAGTGCTTCAGAGATCCGTACGTTAATAGAGCGTTTCATTGTGTTTGAACTTGGTTGGACTCAAATATAAATAAATGCGGTCAGTGCTTAACTCAAGGAGTTCAGTGAAGTTAGCAATATTCACATAGGCTATTCGAAGTTCCCGGATATCCGTGAGCAAAACTTTGTTAAAACACAAACGACACCTATTTACAATCACAGTAACCAACGAGCTACAACCATAGACAGTAAAAGAAATGGACACAGCGACCCCCTTGATTTCAACGGAGAAAACTGAAGCCCATTAGAAGCACTCACTTCCTGATGGCTGAGCAACAGTTGTAAATCTTCTAGTTGCTGTGCCAAGACAAATCTGAATCACCTAATTCCCCAAAAACATTGTTGAAATATTTTGTCCCGTTGCTTTTATGGACTCTCTATCTATGGGCTTCTCCCTTGACTTTATGCCTCTATGTGTGTTTGAACCCCCCGATTGCCTCATAGACAGTAAAAGATTGCCTGCGAGCTTCTCCTCCTGTCTATAGGGTAATTTCTCTACAGTGCGACAGATAGTCGCGTGGTTATGACGCAATCGTTAGCCTATTTTAACAAAAACGGCTTCTACGGGGCCATAACGTATGATACAAAGTAATGGAGCCTTTTATACAATGTCGTGTTTCTTTAGAAATAAATAATGGACAAATGAAGTCTTTGGACGCCTCAGATGTAAAGTTATTCACTGTCAAAGTGACGCCAAAATGAATGGGAGTCAATGGAATGCTAACAGCAGGTGATGGTCTGCTACAATGGTCTGTTTCCGGCTGATGGATTACCCCCTTGGCTACAGCCCAATTTTCCTCAAAACAAGCTTTATAATATAAATGTGTCTCTAAACAGCCGATTGAGAGACAAGTCCGAATAAGGGGACATCTGCAAAGTGCAAATCCCAAAAGCCTTGTGCACATTAAAGGGCACCTATTATGCAAAATTCACTTTTACATGCTGTTTGAACATAAATGTGTGTTGGCAGTGTGTGAGCAAAACCACCCTAGAATGATAAAAATCCACCCAGTGTTTTTTTTGCAATCTCAATAATTCATATGCACTCTCTCAGAATGAGCTGTTCTAAGATTCAGCTTTTTGTGACGTAGAACATGGGAAAGGGGTTTGATTGACAGTGTGGTTGAGGCAGACCCCTCCCTCGGTGATCTGATCCTCCATTGTTGTTTCAACGACAGCCGGTTCTGAAGATTTGTGCTGCCTTCTAGAAAATGCCTCCTAAGAAAAATAAGTGTTTTGTTGTAGGCTGTAATACTTCGCATAGTTGTTTGCACTTGCTTCCGACATCAGAGCCACTGAAAACGCAGTGGGTGGATTTTATTTATGAAGGAAATGCGCCTCTTACACTCCCGAAGTACGTTTATGTTTGCTCAAATCATTTTGAGAGTGACTGTTTTTTGAACGGCGGTCAATTCAAAGCAGGTCTTGCTACAAAATTAATCCTCAAGGGTGGATCATTGCCTAGTGTTCGCGATCCAACGACAATTCCTGAAAAAGTAAGTGTATTTTATGATTTCTGAGGTGTTTTCAAACATTTGCGTCAACGTTATCACAGTTTGTGTGTGTCTGTGTGTGTGTTGCACAGCGATGACAACGCAATTAGTTCATAAATGTATCAAATAACCATTCCGAGACATCCTGGTCCATTCTCGATTGTGTTTCTTCAGCCGGAGTCTCTTCGTCATCTGGGTCGGACTCTGGTTCAAACATGTATGGCCGAATGCCATACACAATTGCAGGTCTATCACTCTCGGCCATTATGGTTCTGGTTCTACCGACTGTTAATTGCCATAGTTATGCAAGTTACGCCCACATCCAGCGGCAGGGTGGGGATTAGCAGCTCATTTGCATTTAAGGTCGTCTGCCTCAAAACAGCTTGTTTCAAAACAGGCCCCAAAAATGACACATTCAAATGGTTAATAAATTAACTGGGGGGTATTTTGTGCTGAAACTTCACAAATACATTCTGGGGACACCCAAGACCAATTTTACATCTTGTAAAAAGGGCCATAATAGGTGCCCTTTAATATTATTAAACATATTCAATAGCTTCACTGTGACACTGTACTGTCACCAAATTCAGTTCACGCATCACTGCTCTCCTGCTGGTTATACTACAATACTTAGTTTGATAAAAATGCATAATTTTTACTATTATTTATTATGAAACAAAATCAACAACTTCACGCCTTTCAGAAAAAATATTCAATAACTTTACACTATTAAACAGTGTAATGCCATCAAATTCAGTAAGCAAATATAATGCAAAAGCTATGGTTGTAACTATTATGTTAGCTGTGTACTGTAGCAATATAATTTGTAAAGAATAGGTCTACTTATTTTTTTATCTGCACAATTACTTCCCAAACTAAGTGTATAACCAACAGTAGAGCAGTGATGTGTGAACTAAATTTGGTGTGTTACATTGAAGTTTTAATATTTATCATAATATAAAACGTGCAAAAGCAGTGTAGTATGACCAGTGGGACACCATTGATATGTAAACTGAATTGGGTAGCACTACAGTTTGTAACATTGAAGTTAATGACTATTTTTGTAATCACGTTTTTTGGGTTATATTGCACTTTGATGACGGTCCCTTCGGACTTGTCTCTCAGTCGCCTGCTCATAGAGATCCATTTAGCCTATTATAAAGCTCGTTTTGAGGGAAATTTTGTTGTAGCTCTACGTTACTGTGATTGTAAATAAGTATAATTCGTGTTTTTACAACGTTTAGCTCACGAGTTATTGATCCGAGAAGTTCGAATCTGTGAATGACGTTAGGCCTATAACTCCACTGACCGCATTTCTTTATATTTGAGTCCAACAAAGTTCAAACACTATGAAACGTACAATCCATTAACGTACGGATCTCTGAAGCCATACTATGCCAGCGGGACATTAAACAGGAAGTGTCTGTCCGAGCTCACAACAGGTTTTTGCGTGGGAACGCAAATATCTTTGCGAGGGAACGCAAAAAAGAAATTCTCCCATCACAATTTTTTTCCACCACCACATCCCTTTAGGGGGTCCGTAGTAATATAAGATATGAAGATTATATTAAATTATGTAACATAGGTTATGATATGAATATTTATTTAGAGAGAGAAAAAGAAGGGAGAGAGACAGGGGAAGGTTTCGTTGCTCCTTACCGTGTAGGTGTCAGTTTCTGTGGGTGGCTGTGAAATAACGCGACGGAGAAACACAGAGATGCACATACAAAAGACCAAAACACACCCGGGCCGCATCCTCACACACACCATCAACGGGCTCTGATGAGCACAGACACAAAAACACCTTCCCAAGAGTGCTGGGATCAGACAGACGTGCACGCGCGCACTCTGGTACAGTGATGATGCTGCGATAAAGTTCACTAAGGAACCTGTGGATGAGAAACAACAGCTTGAGAAAACTTCAGAAACAAACTTTCAAGTTTGAACATGTAAGTGATACCACTTTATTAATCATAACTAAAAGTCAGACGGATGTATGTGATTTATTTCGGCTTTATTTAGCATATCAGAGTCTAATGTAGCCTAATGTCAGGACCTCTCATTTATCCAAGTGGTGCTGCTCACTCACTCAATGCACATGACTGCTGAAATTGCTTAATTACCAGACTCCCCCTAGTGGTTGTATTAAAAATGCAACATTTGTGGTAACTGTGATCGAAAATCAAACAGACTTGATCCTAGTCTGTTTCGTTGTGGACAATGTGAGGTAGACAGAAAGATTACATTGAACTTCATTGCAGAGCTTTTATGAGAGTCACTTCACAAGAATTTTACCATTTCATTTGATAAAACTACAGGTCCTTCTAAAAAAATTAGCATATTGTGATAAAGTTAATTATTTTCCATAATGTAATGATAAAAATTGAACTTTCATATATTTTATATTCATTGCACACCAACTGAAATATTTCAGGTCTTTTATTGTTTTAATACTGATGATTTTGGCATACAGCTCATGAAAACCCAAAATTCCTATCTAAAAAAATTAGCATATCATGAAAAGGGTCTCTAAACGAGCTATTACCCTAATCATCTGAATCAACTAATTAACTCTAAACACCTGCAAAAGATTCCTGAGGCTTTTAAAAACTCCCAGCCATTACTCAAAACGTAACCTCGGTTCTCTCTAGAGAGGGAACGAGTACTGCGTAATATCTTACGCTATGGAGAAAACCTCTTTTCCACGAGATATTGAAGCAAAAAATTATCCTTAATTTTGAATTAATGTAAAACGCTGTGCAGCAGCATGCAGATATAGGCAGGACGGCTCGCGCGCCTATTGGCTGCCCTGCGGCAAACAGCAGCAGCCTATCGAGAGAGGTGCTGCGTGACATAATCCTATGGGGGCATTTCGCGCCCATTTCGTCACGTCCAGCCAGAAAAGGGCGCAATTTCGCCCTATAAATATAGCTCGATAAGGCTGGTACACTGGTTTTCATCGCCGAAGCGAACCAGAGCTGTGTATGCACGGCAAGATACGCAGTACTCGTTCCCTCTCTAGAGAGAACCGAGGTTACGTTAGTAACCGAGTACGTTCTCTTACGAGAGTATCTCTCGTACTGCGTAATATCTTACGCTATGGGGAACACAATGCAAAACGCCGTGCGTACTGGGATCCGACACCAAAGTCCCAAGGGCAGTAGCCCGGGGCTCATGTAGTGCATAATCACCATAGACTCACAGAGAGTCGGAGAAGAGAGGCTGCAAGCATCATTCCCCATGAAATAGCATCCTATAGGGGCTAGTTATGTTAATAGTGTTTCACACAGACAGGGTGAACGTGTTCAGCCTGAACTGGTTAAGATTACGGGTTATTCAACACCCATCGAGCCGTGTTATCGCTCAGTGAGCGATGCACAAGCAAAACTCAGCATCTGGGCCGGCACAGCGGGGCAGATAACACTGAATTCTATACCGACAGAAGCTTGGCTTGTAAGTCGGGAACCTCTAGGTTATAAAACCTTATAAATGTAGACGGTGAGGCCCAGCCCGCAGCCGTACGGATATCTTGCAAGGTAACGCCACTATACCATGCCCACGACGAGGCCACGCCTCTCGTGGAGTGCGCTCTGACACCCTAAGGACACTGCAGGCCCTTAGAAGTGTAAGCCAGTGCTATGGCATCGACTATCCATCTGGATAGGCTCTGTTTTGATGCGGCCAGTCTCTTGGAACGTCCGCCAAACAAAACGAAGAGCTGCTCGGTCTGCCTGAAGGCAGACGAGCGGGACACATAAGCTCTCAGTGCCCTGACAGGGCAAAGGAGACTCGCATCCTCCTCCTCATCTTGAACCGAGAGAGCACACAGGGAGATCACCTGGGCTCTGAACGGTGTGTTGAGGGATTTGGGCACGTACCCGTGCCTCGGTTTGAGTATGACTTTTGAGTCATTAGGCCCAAACTCCATACATGATGCGCTTACTGAAAGCGCTTGTAAGTCCCCTATGCGCTTCACTGAAGCGAGAGCCAAAAGAAACACCATTTTGAAAGACAGATGCTTCATGTCTGACAAATGGATTGGCTCGAACGGGGCACCTTTCATGGCTTCCAAAACCGTAGAAAGGTCCCACACCGGGACTGAAGGAGGTCTAGGAGGGTTCAACCTCCGAGCTCCCTTGAGGAATCGCACGACTAGGTCGTTCTTCCCCAGTGACTGGCCAGACACAGGTTTTGTAAACGCTGCTATAGCCGCCACGTACACTTTGAGCGTGGATCGGGTTCTGCCCTTATCCAGCAGCTCTTGAAGGAAGGAAAGCACTTCCGTGACCCCGCAGTCTACGGGTGAAAAGCCCTGAGCTTGACACCAGGCAGAGAACACAGACCATTTCTAGGAGTAGAGCCGTCTTGTAGACGGGGCCCTTGCCTGCGTGATCGTGTTTAGCACTCCCTCCGGGAGGATAGCGGGTACCCGTTGATGGCCCATGCATGCAGGGACCATTGCTGGGGGCGAGGATTCCAAATCGAGCCCTTGGCCTGGGAGAGGAGGTCTCTCCTCAATGGTATTGGCCACGGGGCAGTGCTGGTCAGCTGCATCAGGACTGGAAACCAAGCCTGGTTTGTCCAGAGCGGAGCCACAAGCAGCACTGGGCATCCATTTTCCCTGATCCGTTCCAGCATTTGAGGCAGGAGCGAGATGGGGGGGGAAAGCATAGAGGGGACAGCGGGGCCAAACGTAGGCCAGCGCGTCCTTGCTATTGGAGAAATATTTCGGACAGTGAGCGTTCTCGTTGGACGCGAACAGGTCCACCTGCGCTCTGCCGAATGTCTCCCACAGCAGTTTCACACCATTCCCCTGCTGGGACATTGTCTCTGGACAGCCTGTCTGGTCCCAGATTCAGGTGACCAGGCACGTGCGCTGCTCTCAGTGAAAGCAGGTTGTGCTGAGCCCAGACCAGGAGGCACTCCGTCAGCCTGTAAAGGTTTCGGGACTTGATGCCGCCCTGATGATTTATGTACGCCACCACTGACATGTTGTCCGACCGGACCAAGACGTGGTGACCCCTTATCTGGGGACAGAAGCGCCCCAGCGCGTTGTCGACTGCCATCATTTCCAGACAGTTTATATGTAGGAGCTTTTCCCGTTCTGACCACTGGCCAAAGAACGGTCTGCCCTCGAGCAGTGCTCCCCATCCCGAGGTGGAGGCGTCCGTGGACACCACCTTCACGCTCGAGGGAGTCCCCAGACTCACACCTGACTGGTACCAGTCGGTTTTCTTCCAAGGCTCCAAAGCTGAGACGCATTTCAGACCGACCCGGAGGCGAAACGACCAGCGGTCCATGCCCTGGGCGGAACCCGCGCTTTCAGCCATAGCTGCAGTGGGCGCATGCGAAGCAGCCCCAACTGGAGCACTGAAGCTGCTGAGGCCATGAGACCCAGCATTTTCTGAAACCTTTTGAGCTGGACAGTTGAGCCGCGGCGAAAAGATTTCGCGGCGCGCTGAGTGTCCTGTGCGCGCTCTGGCGACAGATGCGCTGTCATAGATAGCGAGTTCAGCACTGTTCCCAGAAAATATATTTTCTGGCTGGGAGACAGCGAGCTCTTCGCCCAATTGACTGTGAGACCCAGATTCTCGAGATGTTCGAGTAATGTGGCCCTGTGTTCTATGAGCTCTGACTGTGATCGAGCTAGAATCAGCCAATCGTCCAAGTAGTTCAAAATTCGCATGCCCTGAAGTCTCAGGGGTGCGAGAGCCGCGTCCATGCACTTCGTAAAAGTACGGGGTGCCAGGGACAGGCCGAACGGCAGGACTTTGTATTGGTATGCCTGGCCTTCGAAGGCGAATCTCAAGAATTGCTTGTGACTTAACGCTATTTGTATTTGAAAATAAGCGTCCTTTAGATCTATCGACATGAATCAGTCTCCTTGGCGCACTTGCGAGAGGATTTTCCTGGTTGTAATCATTCTGAACTGACGCTTCGTGAGCGTTCTGTTCAGCCGTCGCAGATCTAGAATGGGTCTGAGACCCCCGTCTTTTTTCGGTACCAGAAAATACCTGCTGGATAGACCCCCTTCGCTCTGAGCCTGAGATAAAGGTTCTATAGCCCCTTTGCTCAGTAGTTTCGCTATCTCGGCTCGAAGTAGGTGAGATACTTCATTTTTTACCGTCGTTTCGACTCGCGCCGCGCAACGGCGGGGGTGTCGAGCGAACTGCAGCGAATAGCCTCTTTTTATAGTGTTCAGCACCCATTCTGATACCCCGGGAAGCTTTGCCCACGCATCTGCATGAAAAGCTAGAGGTAGAATGAAATCTGGGCTCTGGCCGTGATATAGCGGCGGCCGGAGAGCTCCGGTGTGCTGAGAAATAGACACTGTGTTTATAGTGTGCGAGGCGGGGGGTGCGCTGATCACAGCGGGCAGCCTGACCACGCTAGGCTTCTCTCTGACGGGATGTGGAGAGAAGGCGAGCGGGGCGAGCCCCGTGGGGTTCGGCATGTCTGTGAGGGAATGTGGGCGCGGGATAGCGGGCACACTCGCTGCACTGAGAACACTGTCGGCTCCCGCCAACTGAAAATGTGTTGGTTTCGTTTTTACAGAAACCGTGGGACATGCTTCATGTAGTGTTTGTGGGCACTGTGTTGTGGGCACGTACACTACATTTATTGCACAATCGACATGAGTCGATTTTTTTTTTTTTTTTTTTTTTTTTTTTTTTTTTTTGCTAGCCCTGTATTGTGGCGGGCTGTGTCTGCGTGTGGGAATGGGCACTGAGACGTGGGCATTCTTACAACACTCATAACACCATCGGCCGTGGCCTGGAATTCCAGAAAATACACTCTTTTTGGGATTTATCTGGGTCGCCTTAAAGCTGGCGTTTGTGTGCAGGCAAGCGGGCTGTGGTACAAGCTTGTTTACTGCAAAATACACTGGAACAGTCACATTGTTTGGAACTGAACGAGCGAGAAGTTTCGGTAGAGTCTGGCCGCGGCGAGACTTAAACACCGTGGGCCTTAGCTGACTGTATGTGTGTTGGTTTCTTTTACAGAAAACGTGGCACATGCAGTGTGTAGTGTTTGTGGGCACTGGGTTGTGGGCACATTCACTATAATTAATGCACAATTGACATGAGTCAAACTCATTTGTGCGAGCCCTGCACTTTGGCGGGCTGTGTTTGTGTGTAGAAATGAACACTGGGCTGTGGCATTTTTAATACACTCATAACACCATCGGCTGTGGCCGGAATACCAGAAAATACGCTGCTTACATGATTTTTCTGGGTCGCCGTGGAAACGGCATTTGTGTGCAGACAAGCGGGCCATGTTACCGGCTTGTTTACTGCAAAATACACTGGAACAGTCGCATTTTCTTGGAACTGAACGAGTGAAAAGTTTGGGTGTAAGTCTGGCTGCGGCGAGACTAAATTTTTATCCGCTGCGAGAGCTGGGCTCGAACACGGGTCTCCCGTGCGAAGGCTTTGGGTTTCGCCACTGAGCCACAGGGGGAAACGACAAAAGCTTAAAATAGCCCAAGATGATAAAGAGCGTCATCACAGTTTTGTGTGCGTCGGCGTTTGTTTGCAGGCGTGCGTGTAATACAACAGGCTCATTGCTGCAATATTGACATTTTCAGCCGCTCAAACCAAGAGGAGCTGAGAAATGTTTGAGAAAAGGAGATTGGCCCGGCCTCGGCGGGACTAAAAACACACTCTTTCCTCATTTCGCCGGTGACGCATGCCCACGGGGGGCGGGGTAGCTTTCTTATAACGTAAATAAAGCTAGCCGCGGTTTTGAAGCTGGCCTTCTCTACAGATGCAGCTATCTCGTCGTCATTAATGGCGGAAGCGGCGGCGCGCGGCGGCCGTTGTCCGTCAGCGAGCGACTCGAGTGAAGCTGGTGAAGCTGGAGGGCGAACCGGCGAGCTATCACGAGCTGGAGAAGGCTCGGGGCTATTTCGTCGACCTCAATGGAGGAAGCGGCGGCAGACGGCGGCCGCTGTCCGTCGGTGAGGGACTCGAGCGATGCCGGCGAAGCTGGCGGGCGAACCGGCGAGCTTTGGCGGGCAGGAGAAGGCTCGGGAGCGCGCTGAGCACGGCGCTTTTTACGGCGCGGCGCTACAGCGGGCTGAAGTGCAGGCTCTGAAAAGGATGCCAGGCGAGTCCTCAGAGTCACCATAGGCAGTAGCTCACAGTGAGGGCATCCGCCGTCGACGAGAGCGAGAGCCGCATGATCCTCACCCAGGCAGGAAACGCAGATAACATGACGGTCCCCGTCGCTGAGTGTGGCTCGGCACGAGCCGCAGGATCTTTGCATCTTGAAAAAGACGCAGCTCTTTTAGCAGAGAGAGACAGACAGTGAAAAAATGTGTGTCGCAGCGGCGAACACACACACACACACAGTTTGAAAAGGATATAACGCCGGAAAGCGTAGCAGGTACGGCGGCTAAAGGCGGCGATGCCAGCGACTTCAGACTCAATGGCTCGTCCCGCTGTGTGCTTTTTCTCAGACGGCGTGGCTTCTCACTCCGGATCCAGCGATGCGTGATGCTTCGCTGAAGAGATGAAAATCAGTGTACCAGCCTTATCGAGCTATATTTATAGGGCGAAATTGCGCCCTTTTCTGGCTGGACGTGACGAAATGGGCGCGAAATGCCCCCATAGGATTATGTCACGCAGCACCTCTCTCGATAGGCTGCTGCTGTTTGCCGCAGGGCAGCCAATAGGCGCGCGAGCCGTCCTGCCTATATCTGCATGCTGCTGCACAGCGTTTTACATTAATTCAAAATTAAGGATAATTTTTTGCTTCAATATCTCGTGGAAAAGAGGTTTTCCCCATAGCGTAAGATATTACGCAGTACGAGAGATACTCTCGTAAGAGAACTGCAATCATGGGTAAGACTGCCGACCAGGGGCGTCACTAGGCCCTTTTTAGGGGGGCTTCAGCCCTCCTAAACTTCTGCCTAGCCCCCCTAAAAATGTGAGATTATAGGCTACACAAATTCGTGTTCGCTTCAGTCTTGTTATAATCAGATTCAGCGCGTTCTTCATCTTCAATCCGCAGCGGCGCCGAGCAGAGAGCACGTCAAAAACAGAGGACAGTGTGTGTGTGTGTGTGTGCCTGTGTGTTCATGTGTCTGTTCATCTATAAGCCTCATTGGTCTGACACTGCTCGTCAATGTCAGAATATCTGAGATGACCAATCAAATCAAAGTATTCGCTGCTGCGCGCGAATTTTAACAGTGCGACTCGACGCGTACGGTCAAGTGCGAGATAAGATGCAAGTAGCTAAACTTAACATTTCATTTTTTACTTTTTTTTAGGTCATAAATGTTAAACGAATGACAAAAAATAATCAGGCAAACTAATATAGTTTTGTCTAATTTCGCCGTTTTGAACTGAAAATAGGCCTATGTAACGTGACTCATAATGTAATAATTAGTTTACAAGAAACATTAACAAAGCCGTTTTCATCATGTTAGGCACACGATTAATAATGAATGTTTACATATTGAGAATATAATACAAATTGTAGCCTTTAGTAAATTAAAAAAACTCAGCTTTAGGAGGGGAAGAGAAAGGGATGAAGAGACTGAGAAAAAAAGAAAGAGTGATGGAGATGAGGAGAGAGCAGGTATTGACAAATAATCTACTGCCCACTGACATGGTTTTAAAATTATTTCTTAACCTTTTTTTGGTCTTCAAACGTCTTGAAATGCACATATCAGAGAAATAAAAAAATTAACCCCCTAACAACCTCAAATTTAGGACCTCTTTGATTATAAAGCCTTATTATTGATTATTATTGATTATTATTATTGATCTTATGCCTAACACAGGGCTGTAGACAATTGTCTACAGCCCTGTGTTAGGCATAAGATCAATAATGAATGTGTAGCCTACATATTGTGAATGCATTTAATAAACTTAATTACCTTTAGTAGCTTTCAGTAAATAAACACGTCTGAGAAAATTATTCATAGGCAAAATCAACCTATCAGTTGTCTCTATGTTTACTTTCTTCACTGACAGACAAAAATGAAAAGCCTATATCAGTCAAAGCTCAGCTTTAGGAGAGAGACAGGGCAAAAGAAAAACAAAGAGAAAAAGAGTGTGATGCTGATGAGGAGAGAAAAATAATCAGCTGCCCACTATCCAAGTTTTTTGGCCTTCAGAACATCTTAAAATGCACATATGTAGATCAGAGAAATCAAAATTTTCTCAGGGAGACCCCGAACCCCCCTATCTGCCCTGCCTCACATTTGGGGCCACAGTTATTATAAAACCGTGTCTTTGCATTGTAATGAAAATGGTTAATAGTGAGCTTTAGATCCTAAACTAAAGTGTTACCTTTTTTTATAATTTTTTTAAAAATCATATTGGGGGCTTAGCCCCCCTAAAATGAAAATCCTAGTGACGCCCCTGCTGCCGACCTGACTGCTGTCCAGAAGGCCATCATTGACATCCTCAAGCAAGAGGGTAAGACATAGAAAGAAATTTCTGAACAAATAGGCTGTTCCCAGAGTGCTGTATCAAGGCACCTCAGTGGGAAGTCTGTGGGAAGGAAAAAGTGTGGCAAAAAACGCTGCACAACGAGAAGAGGTGACCGGACCCTGAGGAAGATTGTGGAGAAGGACCGATTCCAGACCTTGGGGGACCTGCGGAAGCAGTGGACTGAGTCTGGAGTAGAAACATCCAGAGCCACCGTGCACAGGCGTGTGCAGGAAATGGGCTACAGGTGCCGTATTCCCCAGGTCAAGCCACTTTTGAACCAGAAACAGCGGCAGAAGCGCCTGACCTGGGCTACAGAGAAGCAGCACTGGACTGTTGCTCAGTGGTCCAAAGTACTTTTTTCGGATGAAAGCAAATTTTGCATGTCATTCGGAAATAAAGGTACCAGAGTCTGGAGGAAGACTGGGGAGAAGGAAAAACCAAAATGCCTGAAGTCCAGTGTCAAGTACCCACAGTCAGTGATGGTCTGGGGTGCCATGTCAGCTGCTGGTGTTGGTCCACTGTGTTTTATCAAGGGCAGGGTCAATGCAGCTAGCTATCAGGAGATTTTGGAGCACTTCATGCTTCCATCTGCTGAAAAGCCTTATGGAGATGAAGATTTCATTTTTCAGCACGACCTGGCACCTGCTCACAGTGCCAAAACCACTGGTAAATGGTTTACTGACCATGGTATTACTGTGCTCAATTGGCCTGCCAACTCTCCTGACCTGAACCCCATAGAGTATCTGTGGGATATTGTGAAGAGAAAGTTGAAAGACACAAGACCCAACACTCTGGATGAGCTTAAGGCCGCTATCGAAGCATCCTGGGCCTCCATAACACCTCAGCAGTGCCACAGGCTGATTGCCTCCATGCCACGCCGCATTGAAGCAGTCGTTTCTGCAAAAGGATTCCTGACCAAGTATTGAGTGCATAACTGAACATAATTATTTGAAGGTTGACCTTTTTTGTATTAAAAACACTTCTTTTATTGGTCGGATGAAATTTGCAAATTTTTTGAGATAGGAATTTTGGGTTTTCATGAGCTGTATGCCAAAATCATCAGTATTAAAACAATAAAAGACCTGAAATATTTCAGTTGGTGTGCAATGAATCTAAAATATATGAAAGTTTAATTTTTATCATTACATTATGGGAAATAATTAACTTTATCACAATATGCAATTTTTTTTAGAAGGACCTGTATCGTGATTCATTCGTATCATATACACACTCACAAACTTTAAAGGGGTGATGAACTGAGAAATAAAATTTTCCTTGAGCTTTTGACATTTAAGAGGTCATCATATTATAAGAATATCCTGTAAATTTCAGAACTGAAAACGTCCTTGTTAGTCCGATAAATGCTTTTATTGACACCAGGCTCAGCAAACGACTCGTTTTTCAAAGTGGGGAACTATGACGTCAAAGAGGATAAAACACCACCCCCGCTGAAGAAGATCAACGCCTACTTCAACACGGCTACTTTAGCCCCGCCCACCGATTCGCGCATTACACGCATAGCTAAATAACATGGGCCTACCTCGTGATGACAAACCGGATCGAGCTACCGAGCAATAAACATGACATTTACAAAATATTGTGCAGTGCCTGGTTGTGGAAGAAGACAGTCGCTGCATAAGCTTCCTCTGGATTCCAATAGGAATGCTTGGTTAAACTTTATTTTTAATGACGTTCCAGCTGATGTGGGTAAAACATTGTCCGTTTGTTCGCTTCATTTCACTGAGGATTGTTTTGTAAACAAGACACAGGTCGAGACTGGATTTGCAGACCGATTAAGATTAGAAAACGGTGCTGTGCCTTCTATATTGGATCCGACAGGAATGGTGCAACACACTTATGTGAGTAAAATTTTTATCTAAAAAATAATAATAATCTGATAGGCTAGTATTGCATTTTTACAGATCGTTTGATATCTAATAATTATGTGTACATGTGTATCAGTCTAATCGTTACTGACGAGTGAGTTGAAACTCCTTATTAATATGCAAAACTGTTATCCACTCACAGCAGTGGGCGTTTACTTCCAAGTCTTCAATGCCAGACGCCCATAAAAACCGAGCGTTTTTGAGCTAGGCTCAAAACTAGGGTAGAAAATAGCCTATTACTTATTCATTTTGATGTTTTTGAATGTAAAAACCAAGCGAACGTCATAAGTTGACCTCAGACAACAATATAACATTTTTTAAAAAGCTAGTTCATGACCCCTTTAAAATCTTCATGACAACCTGTCAAAATCAAAGTTTTGTATAACTTGAAGAAAATATAACAGAAATATATTACTATTGCACAGTAGAGTATACTTCAAGTAGGCCTAATAATAGTAATAATAATAATAGTTTATTAAAACACACAGAAGCTCAAATATCTTTAATTTACAACCCACCAAAATAAAAGTTTGTAGAAATAAATAAAGTAACTCGAGGGAATTATGAAAGAAATTGCATAGTAAGATGTACTTTTTAAAATAATAATAATCAAATTTATTATAACATAATTTTAAAGGAATATCACACAAGTTTTTAAAAAAGTAAATTTTTATTTGTGCTTATAATGTTTAAGTCTTTTAATTGTCAGCTGATAAAACCTGTGCTTCAGGGACCATATTCATATAACATCTAAGGCTAAATGTAGCTCTTTACTGGCTGAGTTAGATGGCGATTAACACTAAACAGTAGAAAATGGGTGGCGGCGGGGGCGGGCGGGCGGGGTGTTTTTGATTAGCTGGTATATCACAGTATACTCACTACAAAAAAACTAGACTACACCACTGATTAAGACCTAGGCTCTTTACCTGTGCACAAAAGTAATGTTGCAATACTGTGGTACAATGATTGTATTAGATGATTTATACCATGGCACTGAATGTTGATAATGTTAATGTTCACCCCTTATTGTAAAATGTTACCAAATAAATTTCTTCATTCACACTGCACAAGAAAAAAAAATCTAAATATTTACTGTAATTCTTATAAAATATTTGAGGGGAGTGAAAAGTTATTCAGTTTACACTCTGAGAAAAATATCACACAGACATATTAAATGCAGGACTATTTTCATGCCGTTGTTTTCTATACACGCATATACATTGACTTTGTTTGCAGGCGCTGTATGGAAACGCAAAAGCTGCTTCAACATGACACAGAGCCCAACAGTAGCTCTTTGAGTTGATGTGTGTTGTTGTTGTTGTTGTTTTTCAGATAATCCAATCACAAAGTATTTGTCATTTTGACTCAGTGTGACAAACCGCAAACCACTGGTTGACGTGCAAATCTGCACATTCTATCTCAGTTGCATCAGCCTCCAGATAGAATTGTTGTGCTTTTCCTCCCAAACCACAAGAAAGGATTCAAGCGATTTACAGTAGTCACCGTACAAGAAACACTTGCGACTTCACATGCAAACACACTGAAATCCAAACACTCTCACAAATCTCTCATCTGTGAATTACCCGCTCCTATACTGACCTATGTGCTATTATAGTTAAGTGGCATCCTGCAAAAATCTGGAAGCAGGCTGTCCCTGTGGTGTTGCATCAGACTGGGAAAAACCTGAAATCAACCATCATAAACAAACTTGAGGCCAGCGAGAGCCCGGTTCAGTCGCTTGGCCGGAGTCTGGGCAGTGTGGAGGCGTGGGTAACATCGTCTGCCATGTTGTCTGAGTGGCACTTGACCTTCTGGAATGCCAGTGGAGAGGATGTGGGCACCACTCTGAATAACGGTCAGCCGGACACTCGCTGTTTTTCCCACTGTATCACATTCCCGGGAACCCCCCAAGGTTCACTGGTAAGGTCAAGTGATTACCCAGAATGCCATTGTATATTCCCAGTCTCTGTTCTACTGTTTTTTAAATGTATTTAATCATTTTCTTTGGCAGATAAGTCAGTAGGTCATTGTATGGCTACAAATTATGTGGAGCCCTCCAGATGCACCATGTGCTTTTAGATGGGAAGCAGCTTGTCTATTTGCTTAAAGTAACACCAAGTATTTTTTCCTCTTCGGTCGCCCTACTGGATGGAAATGAAATTGTCCATTGCCGCTGTCGTAAATAATTTAGCCTACCGTCGCACGCACGCTCGCTGTTTACCCAGCACCGGCTTTAGAATGAACGATGTCCACAGACAAGGTAAAGTATGATACATGATTTCATGAAAAGATGATGTATTGCGACATCAGAAACGAAATAATGACTATTGTAGCGCTTGACTTAAAGCAGTCGAATTTTGTAGTTCTTTTTGTGCACGGGTTCCTACCCGAAACCCGAAGTTACATAGTGCCAGTAAAAGCGATACAGACACTGTCAGGCTATGGCAGACGTGTCATTTAACTTATTTTAAGTCGATGTACCATCACAAGGGTCTTGGAAATATATTATGAAGGTTGAAAAACTACTTAGTGTTACTTTAACATTTGCTTGGCTGGTAGTGCCGTGACTTTTGTAAAGTGTGCAGTGATTATATGACCGCCAATAACACAAGCAATAAAGAACGGACTTCATGGGCAGACCACACACATGTAATGACAAACGCTCTCCTCCTACCTCTCTCTCAACCTTATAAACACGCTCACACTAGTCCAGTGTCATGTCTACGGTTAACTCGGTGTGCTCAGCTGGGCATTAAACTCCAAATCTGACATGGTGGCCAAAGCACTCATGCAGGGGTCTCCAATTTGAAACCTTGCTGGTTGGTGCACTTATAATTTTATGAATACTACCTCCTTACCTCCCACCTGTGTAAACCTAAGTGGGTTTTTTATGTCAGGACCCCCATGGCCCCAACAACATGCAGACTGTCAACAAAGACATCGTAGAGACACATGTATTAGTTCTTTCTTTTAGGGTCAGTTCTCACAGGTGTCATTCTGGTCTTCTATCAGAGGAGCATTATGCAGTTTATCTCATTAATTTACATAATTAAACTGCAATCTTTTTTTTTTAAGTGACTGAATAGTTTGTTTATTGCTACAGTGTTACTGTATACAGAGACGATAGACCAAAGATTGTCTTAGGTTTTATGACAACTTGAAACCAGCCAAGTACGGTTGTTTTTAAAAAGTTTGTTATGCTTACCAAGGCTGCGTTTATTTGAAGAACAAAATACAGTAAAAACCGTAATATTGTGAAATATTATAACAATTTAAACAATTGTTTTAAATAATAATATAAAAAAATGTAATGTATTCCTGTGATGGCAAAGCTGAATTTTCAGCATCATTACACCCATCAGTGTCACATGATCCTTCAGAAATCATTCTAATATGCTGATATGCTGAAAAAAAATATATTATTATCAATGTTCTCAACAGGTGTGCTACTTAATATTTTTTTGGAAACCATGATATATATATTTTATATATATATATATTTTTATTTGATGAACAGAAAACTTTTTTTAAATTAGTAAGATTAATTAATTTTAGACTTTTGTAACATTATAAATCTTATTACTGTCACTTTTGATCAATTTAATGCATCCTTGTTGAATAAAAGTATTCATTTCTTAAAAAAAAAAAAATCTTACTGACCCCAAACTTTTGAATGTTAGTGTGTACATTATACAACTTCTAGACTCTTTCTGGCCATCATCAGTGATGCTCACTACGTTCATGTTGCTTACTTTAGCAGTTCTGCCCTGAGATGACAAATGAATATTACCAAAAATAGAGAACTAATGTGGCTATAACAGAGGCCCCAGTCTGGCATATCCCGGCTCTCTGTCACACTCTCTGCTTTTAAATGAACGCTCAAGCCAGCATCCAGCCATATAAAATAAAACATCTAACATAAATAATTAGCAGAACACATAAACAAAAATTATGTAACAACAGTGGCCTATGTAAGTACAGTAAAGCAGTGTTCCCTGTTCTGATGTCACATAGGCATTTTATTGAGCCTTCCTTCTTATAACAACACCTGTGATTCCAGAGAAGTTTAGAACGCTTTCAGATAAACACAAGTGTTACCACAAATTCCCCAACCTTTGTGTGTCCTCAGAAACCTTTGAGAGTCTGTGTGTAATAGTCCCATTCTGCTGTGTCTTTCACATCAAACCAGCTCATATAAACAGACGGGAGTTAGTATGAATCAGCTTTTTGTCTTTAAAAATAGAAACATTATCTAAACAACGTCCCCCATTTTACGTTCACAGAGCTCAAGTTACAACATACAGTCAATGACATTAGTCTGGTTGTGAAACAGTGCTTGGAAAAGAGATTGGAAAGTTTTGCAACACTTCAGACTACGATGTAGAGATGTGTAAAACCCCCATGACGGTTGAGTTATAAATGCTGAGGAAAATACTACACTATGTATGAGCATGGAAAGTTGGAAGATATGAGATGATACAATATGGTAGGAGATGAGGAATCTGCTGAATAATTTGATTGATTGTTCTTTCTATAGAGCGCAGTGTGGTGTCTGTAGTCGTGGAGAGTGAGCGTGACGTGTGCAGCCCTTCAAACAGCCTGGAGCAACCCGGCTAGTTAAGTTTTCCTTAGTCTGCCCTTAATCGCTTTCCCCCTGTGCCCCACTGTCTGTGGCATAACTTCAATTCAGCCTGACATTTCTGCTTTTAGATGAGCAGATCCACAATGCACAAAGACCCCATGCAAACAACAGCTATTGGAGTACAAGATGACATTATATTGCAGTGCAATATTAGATTTTCTTTCGTAAACATGCTATACTCACAGGCCGGGCTTTCTTTCTTTCTTTCTGCTATGTTCTTGAATTCAGTGGTTTATCTTCTTTTGTTTCCGGTGGATCCCTCTCTTGCTTGTCTCTGTGCAGTGGTGGCACGTCTTCTCTTCTATCCTCACTCCTCAGCCTGATAGAGTGAGTGTGGAGACGGACAGCTGGACTGTGAATGTATGCAAGGGAGGGAAAGACGGAAGAGAGGAGAGAGGGACAGCCCATTCCGACCCCCATACAGCCCCCCTGCACGGCCATCCTCCACCCTCTGCACCCCCCCCCTCCTCCCCTCGTCTGACCCCCCAGGAGGAAAATTCCTGGTCTGCGGCCCAAATTCCAAATGTGTCCAGCTCAACGTTAGAAAAAACAGCATACAGATTCACAACCCCCCTCCATACACACATGAACCAGCCGCCGCGCACACACACACACGAAGGCAAAGACCCCACCTGGTTTCATTTAAACTCGCCCCCCACAGCCTACAACTTTCTTTCTCTCTTTTCCCCTCCACCTCAAGTCACCCTTCATCTCTCCCATCTTTTTCGGTCTCTCGCTGTCTCTATTCCTTTCATTCGGCTGAATATTTATAGCTTGGGAGAAGCTAGTGGAATGTAGACAAAAATTGGAGAGCAAACTAGAAAGAGAGAGAGACAGAGGAGGCAAGGGTAGAGTGAAAGAAGGGAGGATAGGACGCACGTCTTACTTGGAAAAGTTGGTTCATTTTTTTGCAGTCTAAATATTGAAACTGGAGGTGCTCGCAGGCTGATATTACTAGAAATGAGAGTCAATGGAAAGACTTTTACTTTTACTTCACAAACTCAAACAACATAGCATGATTAAAACATTTGATATTGTGGCTTGAAGACCAGATCTATGTTATTGCATTCCTCAACATCATTTCTCTTCTGGGAAAACCAACAAAAATATTGTTGATTCATCCTGCACTACACACATTTTTGTTTAATCAAATGCTCACTAAAAAAAAAAGTAACAAATACCAAAGAAATCTAAGTTATTTGTAACTACATAAACAGAATTCCCAAATGTATTCAAACACACTTGCCTGAACTAAGAATTGTAATGTTTTTCTTTGAAATATTGCTGTTGCTGTTAAAGGATTATTGATTTGCTGTTTGGCGACTTCAATTATTTTGTTGTTTTGTCATTATGAATTGGGTTGTGATGTTAAGAGCTCCTCTTTTTACATTTATTCATTGTCACCGTTCTTTAGGTTTATGTGTCAAGTGTTGAGGTTGAGGTCTTGTATATAGTATACAACCTTTTAAAAATTAGATATCTTTGGTTTATAAGGTGAATACATAAACCTGTAGTTGCCTTCACAAATGTATTGGCAGAATAAGGCATTTATTAAACAAATTACAAATCAAAGAATCACTAAGAAAACAAAAAAATATATAAATACATTGGTGTCGATTCTCAACAGTTCTTTTTACAGTCCAGAATGACAATGTCCTGCCCACTAATACTAATAATTCCCCTTTCGATAAGAATAAATATGGCTGGATTCAGAAAAGCATACTTAATTTGGCAGAAATAGTAAGAATAGTATGTTAGTAGATATACAATATATTTGTATTTATACAAGCATGTAGAATTACATGATTTGGTTTGGTTGAAGCTTTACATACATGTAATTAAAGAAATGATTATACATTGACCAAACTCAGTTGTCAAGTCACAAAATCAGTTGATGTTGGAGGCATTACATTCAAGCTTCATCAAATTATACAAAGAAATAAACATTGTTTTGCTCTGCAAATGACAAAAGGGCAAACAAATCTGTTTGCCATTACTCTTGTACCAAAAAAACCTCTAGAGTAATGTGGTAGGGCTGACAGCTGTCATTACATACCATTATTGTAAAAACACACATGTACACTGTGCCACCTGACAAATTGTGGCCCCCTACTGCTTTCCCAGCCCCAATGAGCCCACACACAGACTTCACACCCATCAGTGCGCCATGCGCCCACATATTCTGGTCAAGCCAGAGGGGTCGGGAGGTTAAGGACCATAAGGGCTCAAGCCACAACATCGTTTGGTCCGTTTGCATGTTAATTATCATTAGGACCCCCAAATTATGTCAGTCAAATCAAGTATGATCAGGGCATAATTTTGTTCCATCCATCATTACCAAATACACAATTTTTTTTCAGGGGGTTTGCTAAAAGGGAAACCCACAAAGCAGAGTTAATGAAAACACAAAGCAGACAGTGTCTGTGGAAATCATGCTGTGTTTATTTACAAGTCATACAGTTCTGGAGGCCAAGGGGTGAAAGAATGAAACAGGGATAGAGGGAGAGGGAGGTGAAGACATGGACAGATGGTTGGTGGGGGGTGCATATTTGAGAAAAGATTAAAGAAAGATGATGATAGACAGGAGATATTAAACATCAGGCCATAAATTCGTCAGACTGCTTTCAGATGAGTTATCATGAAGAGAGAGAAAAGGTGTAAATGAAGATTCTTTACTCATGGTACATTTTAAGGATGCAACTTTTGATAACTCCCATGTACCTGGTCCAGACAGAATGATGCCTGAGAAAAAAATCGGAGAGATTTAAAAATTTGTCACAACATACACTTTTTATCTACTTGGTCTTATGAGAGCTTGTTTTTGTTAATACATTCAAAATGTTTGCTTTGATGTTCACTCTTCATATACTACCAAAAGTTTGGGGTCAGTATGATTTTAAGAAATCAAAACTTTTTTTGAGCAAAGATGCATTACAATTATCTAAAGTAGACTTTTACAACAAATCAAATCTGTTTCAAATAAATGCTCTTCTTTTGAAGTTTCTATTCATCAATGTATCCAAAATAATCACAGTTTCTGTAAAAAAAATTAAGCAGCTGTTTTCAACATTGATAATAATAAGAAATGTTTCTTGAGTAGCAAATCATCATAATAGACTGATTTCTAAAGGATCGTGTGTCACTGAAGACTGGAGTAACGATACTGAAAATTCAGATTTGCCATCACAAGAAAAAGATATATTAAAATATATGAAAACATAAGAAAACAGTTATTTTAAATTGTAATAATATTTCACAATATTACTGTAATGCGGCCTTGGTGAGCATAAAAAACATTTGAACGGTAGTGTAGGTCAGGATAAATACATATTTTCCTAGTGATTTGAGGTGTCGTGATTTGGTTTGAATAAACATAAAAACACATTCCACAGTGGTAAACCACATAAATGACTGGACAGGAAACAAAGGTGACTACAGATAAAGCAATGTGCATATGAGACAGTATCCCCGACTGGTTGCAAAGAGAATTTCCCCTGAACTAAGACCTCCATATAAAGCAATTGTCCAGAAAAATACCAAAAGAAAATATACAAGCCGTAGTGACACTTACTTGAAGGTGTCAAGGATATGTGCCGAGTTAGTATAATGAGTAAGGTAGAGGTTCACATCTACTGATGACCATTTGTCTGATCGGCAAGGTTCAATAAACTGAAGAGAACAAAGAAAAATGCTTTGTGAAAAATGGGAGTGCTTCAGACCTGATAGATGCTTTTATTCAATTTTAAAAAGTACCTTTTCAACAAGGTCAATGAAGAAATCGCGGACATCTTTTGCGTTGATTAATTTGGCAGCGATATTCACAAGGCCTCTTGAGAGATTCTACAGCAGAAGACATTTTGAAATCAAAAATCATGTAGTTAATCATTTATTTCACAAGAAACACATGACCAACTTCTCTTACCTTAAAATTGGCTTCCATCTCGTTAAAGACATTCGTTTTACCCCGCAGAGCAGTGCACACTAAACTGAGTGGATGAGAGGTTTCATTATTCAGATGGCTGAGACAGAGGGAGTAGCCATGCAACATTTGGACATTTACAACAGCCCTCCTCAAGAATCTATTCTAATCTCTATTCTCCCCATCCAAATCACTCAATCACACACAGTGCTGAAAACACACCTTTTGTGTTGGTCTAAGAGATCCTTGTCTGTGATTAGAATTTTGAGGTCTTTGAGGTCTTGAAGGAATTCCTTATCCAGATCTACATCCATGTCCTCCATCATGTTATCTAATGGAGAGAAATGGTGGATTTTGAAAGTACAGGAGATCTTTTAATCGATGTGTTTTTTCTAAACTACACAAGTGGTCAGGCTGAAGATGTCCATTAATAACCTCAGACTAGATGCTCAAGAACATACAGATGTCAAATTAAACATTAGGACATTTATGTAAGGGAAAAAGTGCAGTCAGCCAGGCTTCATCGCAAAAAAAACCTGACAGGGTGATCAGAACCCTGACGTGACAGGGAGGGGTTTAGTACCTCCCTGATGGGGTTTATTTTACAACACTGACCAGCACGAAAGATGTGAAAGATGCTCAGGACACTTGATGGAATTGTCAATGGATCATTCAGGCCAGTGCTGCGTTGTCTCAAAAGATTATAAAGTGTTTTTAAGTCTTGCCAATTTAAACTTTCAAGTGATTTTTAACCATTCAAGCGCAAGATGTAAAAGAGAACTCCGTGTCCTCGTAAGTGAATGTAAACAGTTGAGAAAGAAATCAGATGTGTATCATTATTATTATTAAAGTGACAGCAGCCTAATCAACCTAGTGCCGTCTGTGTCATTAATGTTAATCGAACAACAAAAGACAAAAAGAAAATCACTCACTGCTCTTGACTGAATAACTTTTGTAGCTATAACATAGATTAATCTATATTCAATTATTTAACATAGATTAATCTATATCCAATTCATACAGTGAAGACTATGCATTGTTGCTTTGCATTTGATTATTCTATTTCTGTACCAGAGTACTTCTGTTAGACCTACTTGAAAAAAATTAAAGCACTGTTTATTTAATTTGTGTCTGCCTATTATAATTTGTTTATTTGTTCTTATTGTATTACTGACTGTTCACTTTTCTTTAAAGTCCCCCTGTGGTGAAAATCAAGCTTTTAATGTTGTTTATATGTCTATGATGTGTTTTTAATATGCTTTAAGACAAACCATGTGCAAATTCATAAGTCAACACCATCGCAGAGTATTTTCTCTTTGAAACTGCAGTGAATCAAAGACAGTCTCAAAAACCGCTGGCGTTAATGACGTCACAAACTACCTTGTAACCAAAAAAAACGTTTAAATATGTAATTTTGGTGATCAAAGATGAGTTATAAGATTTTTAAAAATGTTTGAACTTTATATTAGTTCTACTAGTTGTTTTTGCAGTAGTATCGAAATTGGAAATGAGATTGTGAAATTGCATAATGAAATTGTCATAATAAGCTTATTTAGTAGAATACATAGTTACATGGATTGAAAACAAAAACTAACTTATTCATTCATTCATTCATTAATTCATTCATTTATTTTGTGGCAGGACCAGTGGAAATTTTGGAAGGACAAGTACAAATTTTAACCACTGACCCGACCAGGCTAGTAGAAAAAATCCTTAGCGTTGAAACCTGCTATATAATTATTATTAATATGATATAATTATGACTATTATACATTTTTTATATTATTTTAATAATACAGAAATATTATAAATAGTGTTTTAAAAGTATTTCAGCATGTGATAATAAAATCCTTTAAAAAATAACCTGAGTGGTACAAAAGACATAATCTAGCACACCTGTGTAGGATATCGGCTGCCTAGGATAACGGTCAGCCATTTAGTTTAGTAGCCATTATACAAGAATATTTGACCACTGATTGCCACGATTGACCAATTTCAAGTATTGTAGTTGCCTGTGTAAGAGCTGTGTAACTGGTCTTACCAACAGCTCCTAGAGTCCAGTTGTTGATGAGCTGCCCAGCACAGAAGGCAAAGTCCTGGAAGGTTAGATACAGCAACTTTTTCTTCCCCGTCTCAAAACGATTATTGGCAAAGAACACTATTGCAGCATAGTCTCTGGAGGAGGAATTGGCAAGATCGTTTAGCAAGAGAAGGTGAAAAAGCACCAAATCAGCACTGAAGCAACTGCTCATGGGATGAATATATCACTCAACATTTACCAATACATTTTTAAGATCAAGTGTATTTGTTAACATTATTTACATGAACACTAACATTAACAAAGGCTAATCAATGCTCTAAGAATATATTGCTCATTGTCAGTTCATGTTAGTTAATGCATTAACTAATGTTAACAAATGAAACCTTATTGTAATGCGTTACTGAAACTTCAAGGAATAGATCTAAGCAGAGTAATTTAAGCAAATATTCATTTCTTTCTCACCTCGCTAATTGATCAGGTAACAGAAAGTGCTGCCGTATGTTTTCCACAAGGGGGCCCTTGAGTTCTTCCACCACTTTGAACACTCGCTTGAAGTTGTCAAACTATATTTGAGGAGATGGTAATAATCATTTAATTCCCAAAAGGGTCTTGGAAAAGCATCCAAGCATAAATCTTAGTTATCATATCAATGACATATAGTTTCAAATAGAGTAGTTCAGGCCACCTGTCTTCTGCAGCTCTTCAGCGTAATGCCTGTCTTTGTGCTAACATCATCAAGGTCTTTTTTTGTTCCTTTAGAGAGTTTTTTTCCCAGGACCTCTCGAACAAACAAATCATCAAAAGCATAATACCTAGAAGAAAATGTGAATAAATTTAATTTATACTCAATAATACAAAACTATTCAATAAATAAACTATTTCAATTGGCAAGACACAAATCAGTGCATACCGTTCAATGAGCATGGCTTGTCGGTCTGGCGGTATCTGAAACAGAAGCTGATTGGCTAGTTTAGCTGGGTGGTGTAAAAGTCTCTCACACATCTGGAAAGTTCTGTACTGGTCCATGGTGTCACTGAGCAGCACTTCTGCACTCACCTCACACTCCTCCATTACACCTCCTTCTATCCGCACCGTCACTGCGTCATTCACTATGAAGGCAACCACATTGTTATAAATATAACATACATTTCAAAGCAGGTATTATGGTAGTTCATAGTCTCATGCACTATACTTTACCTGTATATCCATTTAACCACAGTTGATACACCTCTTTGTCCATAATGGTGGTGTTTCCAACAAATACATCCAGCTCCACAGACATCTTGACATCGGCAATGTATGTTTAAGCTGTTACAGGGGGACATGGTCATGGTGAGTTAATACCAAACAGATGCTTTTTAACATCCAGTTACTTTGAGTTGCAAGGATAATCTGGTATTTCATAGTCTCACTCTTTGGCACTTTTTGCAAATCAAGAACCAGACTTAGCTACAGTAACTGAAGCTACGGCCGTTCACTAACGTTAACCATAAACCATCAAACGAATCCCTCACAGAATTTAACACACAACACATCTCAGACATGCTACATGACGTATTTTCCAAATATCCTAAGTAGACTTACCAGAGACACAAGCGTATTAACGCGACGTCAGGTTTTTAATCACATTCAGATGTCACAACATTAGCTTTTGTTTTTGAATGTCTAACGTTAACTTAGTTCCTTTCAACATTTACTCGCTCGAAAACTTATCGGATGCGTACGTAGAAATAATTATCTCGAGTCGATTATGCATTGGTAACCATCACAGTTATGTTTACCAAACACAAACTGTCAAATCGAGCGACTAAGCTTCATCCATAGCAACAGAACACCGTTAGGATAACTTCCGGGTGTGCGCCGCATTCATTTTACGTCACATTCACGTGACTGTAGTTTCGGGTAGTTCTTTTACTGTCTATGATAGTTGTTCACCGGTATCACAACAACTGTAGGCTATATTAAAATATGAGCCACCATCAACTGAACATCTTATAGTCAAATAGTGCTATTTGTGACGTTAATAGGTTTGAATAGGAATACTGAAAATTTGAAGTAAAAAAATATAGATGTCAGGAGGAGTAAAAAGATTTTGCTTCATTGAATAGACCATTTTAAAGGACTCAATATCCTACAATTTGATTGTTAAAATGAAATGCATGGTTAAAAAAAATACATCATGGGGATAGTGGCCTTCTAATAACAAGAATTTTAATTTCAGGTAGACGTAACCTATAACCAAGAAAAAGTTACTGACATCACAATTCTGGTCTATGATGCCCTTGAGCCATTTATAAGGGAAAACGACCATGCCCTAGCATTACTGTAGGCAATTAGAATGCAAAGCATCTGTGTGGTAAACAAAGTAACCAAATTAAAACATTCACATTCCCTAGTTCACCAAAATCCCTCAACATTTTAAAACGTATTTTTAGAATCATAAATTGATCCGGTGCAGGGAAATAACATTTATTAGATGATTTTATATGATGATCTGATCTGATTTATTATTATAATGAAATACCAGACTCAGAGACAGGATTATCATCAAACCCAAACAGGTATTTATTGAACAGATGGAACGCACGGATGAAGCAGGTGAATTAGTGAAGTCAATAAAGAGTTATTGATATACCGGATTGATAACAGTGAATAACAAAGTAATTTCCTTTTAGCATGGGAGGAGACTATGACCGGTGAGTGGAGGAGACCGAAGAGCACACACTGGATGGTTAGAACAGGGTTGGAAACAAATAGTAAAAACACATTTTTTTAAAACGGGAGTATAACAAGTTTCAAATAGTTTCTTACATTTCCAAGAAGAGGATTAGACTGACAACGACATAGCCTGCTTTTAATATGTTTCCAAGTAGGCTACATAACCATACCATCATTGCCAGCTTATTATTGGATATTTCTTTACAATAATGTTAAATAAGTATATTTTTTAATACCCTGCACAGCAGTTCAGGCAACAAAAATATAAATGTTTTCCTTGCACCCAAACTGCAATTAATTAACTGAATCCACCAAAGGAGCGCAAGCGTGTTTTTGACATGTCCTTATTATTCTGCACTTCTCCCCTATTGTCTTGCATGCCTTTGTTCACCCCTCCCGCTCGTTTATCCGAAACTGTGGCCTGTTTCCATTCTCACTCCAGCAACCCCCCACTCACCCCTGGTCATGGTTAACACCCACATTGTTATGTCCTCGTGCGAGCAATTGTGCTGGAGAGCAGGGAGGAAGGATGTGGCTAAATACCGTGGCTTAAAGTAGAGAAAAAGCTTTTGTCACCCTTTCCGTTAGTTTTGTGTGTGTCCCGTGTGTATGCAGTCTCATCGCAGCAGTGGGAAGACTTAGACCTCATCCAGAGATATTTCCACATAAACTTGTATTAATAGCCTTTGAAATACAGTGGTAGTATCATGAAGCTTTAGACATTATAAACAGCTGTGAGAGGGAAACTCACACACTAGCCAGGATACAGTGCAGATTTTACGGTAAGGGAAGAGGGGAGGGAGTGAAGAGAAGAGGGGAGGAGGAGATGGGGGAAGACATCACTGCCTCCAGCCACCACTACCGCCAAAGGAAACACTGTAATCTAAGGGAACATCTCAGCGAATTCCTCAGGAATCACCACGAAGTAAATCCGCAGGCTGCCGCTATCCATTTCAACCTCGTTGATTCGGATTATCCGACATAGATTTTAGGTAGAAAAAAAAACAGACCACTCGCATGCAGCACTAGTGTAACCAGCCTGTCCTACATTTTTTACTCTGATTTATTTATTTATTTTCCCTATTTATAACGCGTTTTAGGAACGCTAGCGATTGGATGTCTTGCCTATTTAGACAGTAAATAATAACGTGGTTATACCCTAGATTGCACTGCATGAGTGAAAGCTTTAGGGCGGAGAGAGAAAGAGAGAGAGAGAGACGGATGCAGACGGACATTGTGATCCCTGATAATACAGAAGAGAAGAGATGCTCCACGGGGATTATTTTAAACCTCTCTGTTGACCTCTCATCCCATCCCGAGGAGCAGGAACAAACGCTATTGTGCTTCAGTGCTTCCCAGAAGCCAAATACTGAGAAATTAATGCTGCCAATTACGATTTAAAACACCGAGGAGAGAGGTAACGTTAGGCCTGTTCAGTGTGTTACGGGATGCGCTTGTTGTTTTAATCGTTAAACATGACCAAAAACGAGCCTGTTTGCATATAAAAATTGTGATTTTCCCTTATTGTAGGTTATAAATATCGGACCGAAGAGGAAATGGCCGTTTTCTTCGTGCCTGGGTGAGGAATGTTGCGATTCATTTACAGTGACAGACATCTCATGTGCCTCGTAAGACTTCTTTTATAGTTTAACCGCTGTAATATCCATTGATGGTGAATTTGTGTACAATATGGGGAGCGACAGTGAAATATTGAACCGGGAGCTGTCAAAGATGTCCGATGAAGACTTGCTGACTTGTTCTAAGGAAGAGCTGGTGAATCGACTCCGCAAAGAAGAATCGGATAAGATGTCCGCTCTCATTCAGCGCGGTCGATTAATAAAGGAGGTCAATAAACAACTGCAGGGACATCTGCTTGAAATCAGGGAACTCAAAGTCATCAACCAGCGGCTGCAAGAGGAGAACCAGGAACTTCGGGATTTATGCTGCTTTCTGGACGACGACCGTCTGAAAGTGAAGAAGCTCGCGCGTGAGTGGCAACTATTCGGTCATCACGCGGCTAAAGTGATGCGCGAGGACCTCGGCGGATACCTCAAGAAACTCGCCGACCTGGAGCGGATGCAGGACGGTCTGGTGAAGGAGAATCTGGATCTGAAGGAACTTTGTTTGGTGCTTGAGGAAGAGTGCGTGAGCAGAAGTGATTCCAGCCCGGGTGGCTCCACGGATCTCAACATACCGTGTATGGTGGCCCGGGATGTGGGTGACGGGAGCTCCAGCACCGGGAGTGTTGGCAGTCCAGACCAGCTGCACTTGGTGTGTTCACCAGATGACTGAAGGAGAGGAGCAGAGCCATATTACTTAACCTTCTCTCTTGATGCTGAGACAGACTTTTTGTCTACAAAAGTAGTTTACATTTTCTGACAATGACATCTCAGATTTCGGTGGGAAAAAATAGACCAGGACTTCAGTAGGCTAGTTTACTCATGGCCTTTTGATGCCATAAGTACAGTTTCTCTATATTTCATTGATTAACATTTTATAGTTGGCAGACCTTTAAACTTGAGGGAAATTATTGGGTGCCAGTCAAAATAGAATTATTTTTAAGCTTTAAAGTGACACTTTTCTTTCAAAACCTGTCCTCCTGCTGGAAAATCCATCTTTAAGAAATAGTTTACACAAAAATGCAAAATCTGTGTTCATTTACACAATCTCATGTTATTCCAAACTTGTAGACTTTCTTTCTTCTGCAGAACACAAATGAAGATATTGTGAAGAATGTTTATTTTGAAGAACTGTTTTTATCCAAAACTCATAGCTAGGTGTCCAAAACAGAATTGGACCCCATTGACTTTTATCGTAAAGGCTTCACAAACTGGGGGTTTGTGAGGGAACTGCAAGGGGTTCGTGAGTGGGTGAAAAGCTAATAATTAAATGATAAAAATGTGAAATTTTAGGGCAAAGTTTTTCAGCTGACAAAAATGTTTGGGAATCCCTATGTATGAACAGAAACATAAGCATCTTCATAATATCTTCTTTTGTTTTCTGTAGAAGAAAGAAAGTCATACAGGTATGGAATGAATGAGAGTAAATCATCACTTTCTCCTTACGCTGGTAGCTGTGTTTTGGAACATGGTGGCCGGGTTCTTGCTGGTCTAAGCTAGTCGAAAACCATCTGGACCACCTTAAAATGATATGACAAATTGGTCTAATTCTGGTCTACGACGGCCTACCGGCTTTAACTTTCTAGAAACCATCCACCATGTTTCAAAATCTTTAAATTTTCCTGCAGGCCTATTTATCGTATTAGTAGCATTATTTGAATGTATGTTTTTCCAAGTGTTGCTGGAATGTTTCCTCTCATCTCTTACAGGGGTTGTAGATAGGGGCAAATTAGGGTTTAGTTTTGGGGTTGACATTTTAAACAACATTGGGAGAAACTGCAAACTTTTACCAGGTTTTACTGTGCACTGATCTGTTCACGGGCTGATGTTTCTCCTACGATGCACTATGACAGGGCTGCAATGAATCTTCCACCTTTAGAGATTCACATTTTTACTGATTAGAGCCATATACTATAATGATCTGTTTGAGATCATTTACAAAAAGCACTGAATCATTTTCAACAATGGAGAGGAACTGGTAGTATAAAATGATTGTGCAAAGCAAAGCCTCCATTGTAAGCAGATCAGATTTTTTGTGAAATAGTATGGCTGTATCGCTATTGCGGAGGCCCAAGAATGATTCACTGGAAATGCACATGTTACTAGACCATTTTTCTACAGTATGAGATTGTTATTTCTTGTTTATTTTGAACTGGACAGTATAATTCACTAGATGTAGTTATGTGTGCTCCACTAAACAGTGTTGCTGTGCTCTGCACTGAATCCAAAATGAACTTTCTTTTGCATTAACCCCACTTTAACTACATAGCTGTACTGTACAAAGCTTTTTGTGTTCATTTGTTGCTTTGAGAAGAGTTTAATTAATACATGCTGAATTGACACTGATGTTTGGAGGGGAAAACATTGACAGAAATGTAGTTACTATAGTATATATTGTTATTATTATATTCATTTTTGTTGTATTTGCTGCATTCTACAAGACCCCTCCTACATAGGATTGTTCTGTTGTACACGTTTTTATTCCAAATATATGATCTGTTTAATTTCAATGACTTTGGTTTTATAGCTACAAGACCCAGCTCTCTGATTGATTAGCGTTTGCTTTGTTTCAGGCTATGCTCATAGTGATTGAGATAGCTTTAAATACACTTGACTGACACACCATGTTCTGTTCTGGTCTTTTTTCCCTCATACTTCCACTGTCCATGAAAAAAATAAAATAAAAAAATAAATATATACATATACATTGTATTATAGCCCACAGTCATGGCTTAACCCTTCAAAGTCGATTGACGCTCTAGAGCGTCAAAATGCACTCCCCTTACAAATTTATTAATAACTTCGGAATGGATCAGGGTATTAACTTACTTTTTTTTTTATTAAAAAGCTGACATTCGTCTGCGTAAAACGAGACTGACTGTGTTGACTTCCGCGAATGATAAGCCTTCCGTATTTGAGTGCAAATCTATAGCATTTTACCGCAAAAGAGAGAAATTGTACTTAAGCCTATCTTTTGATATACAGTGCTGTTGTGGGTGTGTGTGTGTGAACCAATGACAGATTTGTGTGTGAACCAATGACAGACCTGTGTGTGAACCAATGACAGACTTGTGTGTGAACCAATCACAGACCAAAAACAAAAAATGACGTTGTCAGGAACGTAAAAAAGGGGAGGGGTTTGGAATCAATCCCACGTGGGATTCGCAAAAATGTTTTCGTCTTACATACGGTTTTGGACACAACACATTTGGAGAAACACGTATTTGTACTAGATTATTTTCAAAGAAAACATGGCCAAACAAAGATTCACTGCCGAGCAAGCTGCTGAAATGATTTTTGCCGAGAGCGAGATAGTGAGAGTGAGAACGGATCTGATCCGGATGAAGATGATTAAATTCTGGACGGAATCGATCCATTTGAGTAGTAAGTATGAATGCAATATTGCTGATAATATATTGTCTAATATATATATTGAATCATTTTTTAGCCAAATTATTTTATTGTAGCTTTTCAGAAATAACGGAGCCGTAATCAAATCATGTGCGCATTTTGGCCGCATGTAAGTTATTCCATCTTCGTTTACAAGCTATTTCGTTTAGTTTGCTCGTCTATTTTATTGTAATGTTATTTAGGGAAATTTTATTGTAGCTTTTCAGAAATAATGGTAAGTAAGCCTTATCTAAGGCCTGTACTATTTGTCTACATGGGATGGGGGTTTGGTTTAGACATTGTAGTTATACTCGGTGCGTAATGATGAAGGCTACAGTAATATAGTCAGATTATTGTAGTTAGAAGTTCTATGACTTGGATGTAAAAATACACACATGATGATGAATAGCTAATCTTTATTTACCACATTGTAGTAAAGGCTGTACAACTTTTGATATGTGGGAATGTAAACTGACAAAATCCGTGTGTTTTAGAACAACCTCAGAACAGCCGATTGCATCATTGCGCAACACAGGACCCCGAACGCGCAACCCAGCCAGGACCCCTTCCTGTGTGGACTGATGTGCAAATGCAGTGCACAGTGACATCTAGAGGTTGTTTTTGGTTGTGTTTGGTAAATTGAGACAGAATATTCAATTCAAAATGAACATTTATGTTCCCTTTACATTTTCTTATAATTTCTGTCTTTCACCAAAAAAAAAAAAAAAACGTATGGTGACTACAGTCACAGAAATGTAAATAGTTCATTTGTTTCTTTATATTTTTTCACCCATTTTTTTTCTTTTTTTTCTAAAGCCTTTGAGGAATAAATATTTGTTGTAAAATCCCTTATTCATTTAGGTTTAATATTTTTTATATAATAAAAACAAAAAAAAATAATTTCCGTTTTTGTATTTCTTGGTGATATATCACATTAGAACACATACAAATGTCTCAAGAAGTGTATTGACAATGCATCCACATTGTAGCTGAGAATCTATAGAATCCAGAAATATGACTCTCTTCACTCTGCTATGAAAATTGACCATTCTAGAAGCCAAAATATCAACATAGTGCCAGGCGGACTTAAAACCCCTTAGACCTTTAAGGGTTAATGAGGCCTTAGTCATGCTGTAGCTCAGGCGTTAATTTATTGATGTTTCACTGTTTTATTTTTGTCATGCTGTTTGCACAGCAGCACCGGAGCCAGAAATACTTTCACTGTGACTGGCATACAGAGGTCCTTTCAGCAGAACATGTGCTCGCCGGGTTCATTCAGTACAAACTCTTCATTATCTCAATCATGTGTTCTCATGTCCCCTCTAAGTGACTCACTTGAAATCAGAGCGATAACAGAGGACGCAGTGTGGAGGAAATAGGGTGGCCATGTTTATTTAACATGCTCTCTGTATATTTTTGCTTTGGCCTCTTTTACCTTATACGCGCTCTTTTACTTTGTCACTTTTGTTTATCCAGACTATTCATCTTTAATTGTTTTAATGTATCTTCCATCTTTTTGTCACCATAGGCTAATAATTGCACTTAAAAATAAAGATCCTTAATTGTTCCATGAAGAAACTTGAACATAAATTGAATCTTTCCATTGCACTAAAGGTCCTTTTATAGTGGAAAAACGTTCCTCAGGATTTTTTTTTTTTTTTTACATTTTTCACACTTAGAAGAGAGAACAAAAATTAGTCTTCTATGGATGTGAAAACCCCCTTTGAAAGTGTGATAATACTTTTTTTGCATGACTGCATATCCTCGCACACTTGTCATAAAGAGCACATGAATTTTTCCCATAACCACAAGCATGCAGATGACACGAAAAAAGAAAACACAGAAAGTTTGTCCTGAGTAGAAATCTGATTCTTGTTTATTTTTTCAAAAATCACATTAAGGTCAACACTGTTAGAGTGTTTAACACTTGGTTCCAGTTCAGAGGCAAATGTGTTTGTGACTCGTTGAACTTTTTTTGACATCCTATGAGGAAACTGCGCACTTAACCCCTCCTCATACCCCTGCTCACTTTCCATTATGTAACTTACTAAGCATTTACTTATTTGTTTATATCCGTGTGCCCCCTGAAATATTACAGCTACAAATAGTCTTTTGAAGGGGCCATATATGAACTTAAACTGTTTTTTTTCATACAGAATAGAAATAAATGGAATTCCTAATTTCAAGGCACTATTATTTTACAAAACATCTCAGAAGTCGTAATATTGTGTAGTATTCCCAATAGCAGCACATATTTTCAGTAATTGTTTATTTGATGTTAAACAGCATGCAAAATGTTTCCAGTAAAAAGTATTTAAAAAATATCTTGTTTTCAAAAATAAATACAAATCTATATGTGGACAAGCAATAGTAGAATCTAACCAAGTTTATCCAATACAGTATAAAGAGTCTATCTTAATAATTTACTTTTACTGGCCTGTGAATCATTCATTTTTGTACTTGTAGGGAAAACCCACTGTAGTGTAGCCACTGAAGTGTTCGGTGAAGTTAAAATAGAATTTAACCAGTGTAACAGTGAACCGGTCATTGAAGTGTACATTCTCAGTGTTGCAGACATTGTATGTAAAGAACCAGGTAGGCTGCAACCCTTCAGTTTCTTTAAAACTAGCTTATTCAGCACACACTGTTATTATAACATTATGTTTCTTAAAACCAAGGTTAAAAACATAAAAATGACATGACAAAGAAATAGCATTACGCTAACTGGGTAAATCCAGTAGACAGTATAATCAATACAAATTCAGATCTATCAATTGATACCATAACATTTCTAAAATGAACATACTAATAAATAACTTAATAGACACTCTTTAAAAATTGCTTTAAACATCCCTTCCTGAAAGGCATAATGGTTGTGCTCTCACTAACTCTAACTCTCACAGAAACTTGCTAGTAGGCCAAATATTTAACTGTGACAGTACTGTCAATGATATATTAAATCTGTAGTTAAAATAAATGAATATATATCAATAATATTATTATTAATGCCACTACAGTCAAACGTTATGGGCTTTAATGTCAGTCAGTTTTTTTTTCATATATATATATAAATACAGTATGTGCTGTGATGATTTCAGTCTACTTCATATGAAAGATGCTTTTACCTCTCATTTTGCACTGCACATGCATAAAGGTGAAGTGTGTAATTTCTGTGCCACTAGCGTCACCAAATGAAATGGCAAAAATAAAGACCATTTTCAAACCGTTTTCTGAAACAAATCACACTGTCTGTCATAGGTTGGACAAACAGGTAGTCATAGTTCATGCCCCTGGTTTAGCCAGTATTACTGATCAGCCAACGAATGGCAGAGTTGCGTCTCCTTATTAAGCTGGGACAGGGGAACGTGTTCCAACATCAAAACCGTTACACACATCACCTTTAACTTGTTCTTCTATATTCTTATAATGCATTTAAGTGACTTGATAATAGCCATTAATAAAGGTAAACAGAATACACAGGTAAAAGCATAACACATGCAGTACTTGCAGTAACACATGCTTGCGTGTAGTAGTAAGGACACTTTTGGAAGTCATAAACACGTTGAGAAATCAAAGGGTGAGGATGGTTGGCGAGTTGAGAGAATGATCGGACTGATCCCCGCTGCTGCTGCTGCGGCGATGAGCGACACCACACGGCTGAGGGTTACGAGAAGGCTGGCTGGTACTGTGTTGAGAGGGGGCGAGACTGAGGGCTTGGGATGATATCGCTGAGCTGGTATCCATTGATGAAGAGGGGTAGCTGAAGACCAGGCTGGCAGAAAAGGGAGTCAGAGATGGAGTGGAGATGAGGACAGGAGTATGAAGAGACTCTGATTCTAGAAGTATGCTGGTAACCGTGGAGGCTGAAGCTGGAGGTGGGATGGTAATTTTGGGTTTGGGTTTATTAGGCTTGGTGTAACTCTTTGATTCTCCAGAGGGTCCAGGAAGATCAGGGTCTGCAGGCTCAATCTTGATTCCACTCAGTGATGGGAGGTCATTGTTGGAGTCAGAGTCCGAGTCAGAGTCCTGGACTTTGCAGATGGGTTTATGGGCCTCGAAGACCAACTCAAGCTTTTCTTTTTGCTTCTGAAGCTCTGCAATCTCCTTCTGCAGACGTGATTTTTCACCCTCTAACTGGTCAGTTTGCTGTGAAAAGTTTAAACGTTCAGTATTTGGGTCTAAGAAATACAAAGACATTTCAATTGAAAGGAAATGTCGAATGAAGCTAAATTAACTTACATTTTGCAATGTGTCAGTCAGTTCGCGTCGACGATTCCTGCACTTAGCCGCAGCCATTTTGTTACGTTCCCTTCGAACTCTACGCCGCTCAAGTTCCTCAGTGGATAGCTGGAGTATGAAAGTAAAGCAAATGTAAGAAACATGTAAATAAATTCATATTCATGAGGTAGATTGAAATTGTACATAGATAGGAAATGTAAAAACAATTTTTTAAAAACAAATAATAATTGATAATGGTAATATATAAAATACAAAAATATATATAAACCATAAAAAAATAAATATAATTATAATACTTTGTGTCTAATTGGAACCATGGTCAACTCAATTTTTATAGTTGGAAATACTGCCATCTAGGGGATGAGATTTTTAATTATATATCAAAAACCATCAACTACCTTACATTCTGAAGCAATATAGCAATTTTCATCTCTGTAAATGCTCTATTATGAATCTATTTATATTCTGTTAATTAATTTCTCGCTCTCTTTCTGTTGTGAGCATCAATTGCAGTTTCCTGTCCTTGAATTGATGAATCACCTGCAAACACCCTAGTGACTCAGGAATGAGTCATATTACTTTAGTGAATCACATGATATCCCATTTCCTGTCTCAATATTTCAGTCTCACCCAGCCATACTCAAGACTTGGATGCAAGAGTCAAGAAGGATTTCATGAGTTAATATTGAACGAGCATCTCTGCGCTTCATCCTCGGTAGATGCTGTCTTGTATATAGCATATTATAAAATCACAAGTATATAAGAGTCTTATTCAATCATACTTTTAGTTCACACTCTTCAATAAGTCCAAATGAGATTCACACCCTGTATGTATCAACAAACACGTTCACAGATCACACATACACACTACAGACTCACAACAGGATATTACACATTATGTGTCTTCTACGCTTTGATTTAGATACACGCGTGACTGGGTTTGGTTTTGACCAAGACCACCGATAAAAATGGAGAGGATGACAGGTGAACATGGTGACAAACCATGCTGTCACCGTCTCCCGTCATGACTCATCGTAGACAGACTGACAATTAAACTTACATGTTCATTATTTCTGCTTCTTGTTGAGCTGCCGACAGCTGTAGCTGCTCTAATAACACCTGGCCGGGATAGATGTGATAGAGTAAGTTGAGGATTCATAGATGGGACTCTTGGTTGCTGTGGGTAAGATGGTCGAAGTGCCCTGGATGGCCCCGGGGTGCCCAGAAGCGAGGGCTGAAGCATCCATTGAAGGTCCTGGTTTGAAGTTATAGCATTAAGACTGGGCACAAACTGACTGGATCCTGCCACAGAATACTTCTGCTTTAAAGTACAGGAGACACAGATAATATATTATCAGTTACGAAGGCATTGGCATCAGAGATTTAAGGAGGAGACTTTATTATATCTCATTATGACGCAAAAAAAACATTGTTGTTGTAATTGAAGAAACACCCAGATATAAACACCAACCTGAATAGGCAATCACACTTATAAAGATAATAAAATTTTTGATTATATCATTACTTCACTACTGCCTGCTCTTATTTGGTCAATACAGTTTAAACCAGGGGTTCCTAAATTGTACTCCAGTGGGTCCACAAAGATATTTAAAACGTATGGAATTTAATTTTTCATGACAATTCAAACATGCCAGAACTTACTTCATGAATATGAATTACAACTAACTTAATTACTAATTAAAATAAATAATATGTTAAGCATTTTAAGTATAATGATATGTTAGTTTTAAAATATCACTGAGGTAATATATATTTAATGAACAATGAAAATGGTACTGTAACTGTCAATTAGTTATACTTGGTGAAAGGTTAATTGAAACTGTTTTGAAATCTTAAATTCCGAAAAGAGTATAACATATTATCTAGTTAGATATGATAAAAAAATACGCTTACCTGTTGTTGCTGTTGTTGTTGGTGGTGGTGGTGGTGTTGTTGTTGAGTTGTAACAGTGGTTGTAGTGAGAGATGCAGAGCTCGAGCCTGATCCAGAGCTGCTATCTGGGAAGGTCCGGTCGATTCCTCTGCCCAAGTTTCCGTAGTTGTACATGTATGCCGTTTATTTTTTATTAATCCAAGGAAAACTGTTGTCTAAGTCTGTGAAACTCTGTGTTACTGCTTTCTTTTCTAAGTCTGCTTCCCAAAAAGGTTCCTCCTACTTATATCACTGACAGTTCACGCGAAATTCAAAAGCAAGTTAAAAATCCACCTTATTGCGGGAAAGCGGTAGAATCCACCACGATACACTTGGGGGAGTCTAGAAGTTTCTGTCAACGTTCAAAATGTTCATATTGCATACAGCGATAGGATAAAATGTAAAAAAAAAAAGTTTTAGAATATATATAATACAGTTCTGTTTTTCTACCAGACTGGTGGTCCCAAGTGTTCACGAGAATAAATATGTGATCAAGAGCCGTACAGTTTTCGCCCCTCCCAATTTACGGGAAATGGTGCTGCCGGTCTTTTGAATGACGTATGGTCACATGGAAGATTACGTATGTGACCATATTTGGATTTTCCGGGAACTCCTTCTGCTTGAACTAGTGATAGGCGCTCTCATCTCTAAATCGAAACTTGGCCTTTTTACAGCAACTTTTGTTATTTATAATTTAGTTTTTAGTTTATACATCTATTCAGATTTTTGTTCCTGAACGAGCATGCCGATTTATGTTAACACTTAGTAAGCAGTGTGTGGTCTACATTTAATTGGTCACACAAAGCAGTTCACGTAGCAGTTCCGATGAGTAAATGTTAAGAGAGTGGTTTGATCTTCCACAAGGGAAGTCGTGTGTGTACATTGAGGTTTCAGCACGTTCCTGTGGAGAGACCACTTTAAAGCATTATACACTAAATGAATGCTATGAATGAATGAACGGTCATGAAACAATTTTCACTGCATTTACCATTTAGCTGAATCATCCTTACAGCAGTGAAAGGGAAAATGATTCATGGTGTCAGGGAGTGAAATCTCGATTCATGACCTTTCCTTCTCTCTTTTGAAAACCACAAATAATTGGGCAGTTCACCTTAGACCTGCAATCTGGTGTATTTTGACCGCGAAAAAAAAGATACTTGAACCAAGCCTGTGCTTTTTATGTAAATTGCTCTGAGCCAAATTCCTGTCACAGTGTTCACATCAGTGCTAGAAAAATATTTTGGCATCTTATGAGAGTACCTTTTCCTCACCCTATAAAAACGTGACCATTCGTTAAATGCTTCTGAGTCAATAATGTGAAATAATTCTAAATCCAAACAATTAATACTATCATCACCATGTAAAATTATAAAAAACAAAAATATTACAAGGGGAATTTTAATATCTGCTTGGGTAATTTTTATACATTTGGTGGCAATTTTGACCTAGTTAAGTTCTTATCCTGGTCCCTCTGACGTCATACTTACTTCCTGAATTTACAGCGCCAATTTCTATGTGTAAATATGTTTTTCTTGTGTGAAGGTCAAATAAAATTCATAACATGAAAACACAAAAAATAAACATCTTTTTTATTTTAAATTTTATTTTTATTTACCATTCAAATACAGCCATTGTTGTTTATGACCACTTTCCAAAGCATATGAGCAAAATATTCAGCATCATTATGACTCATTTTGGACTGTTCAGTATTACAATATACTCAGTAAACTAATCTTATTATGCCAAAGGAAATGTTTGTAAAAATGAAACCACAAGGCTGCAGGAGATATCGTATCTAAATATGCTTTATCTGTGTTTGAGGAATAATTGACTTCCCTTGGGATGATGTCACTGTTCCTTTTGTTTCTCCCTCCCCCCACCCAAACTATTTAAATGGTATTTTTTGAGGTACATGTTTCAGATTTCTTCTGGCAAAATCTGGTCCTATCCAGAGTGTTAGTGCCTCATTAAGTGAATTATGACATAAGCTGAATGGAATGCTGTGATGACACACCCCTTTTGCAACTCTCTGCAACATGCCTCCACATGCAGTCAAGGTGCTTCTTGCCCAGTGTGATAGGATGTGCTATTACCCAAGGCTTGGTACTGATGCAAACTATTTACGTATGTTGAAGTTCTGGACACTAAGAAATTAAGGGTACTCCCCAATGCCAGTTATTACAAGTATCCAACCAAATATGTTGCTATTCTTTCATTTATCACAAAAATCTTACCAGCATTACCAGATAATTTACAGTTTACCAGATAATAAAAAAAAATGCTTATTATTTCTCACACTTAGGTAATTAATTACACTTAGGTGTAATTATTGCATACTATGATGTATGAATGCCTTTATTTAAATTATTTGCATTCTCATAGTAGTAATTGACTTTTTATGACATTAAAGACATGAATTTAATAAATTACGCATCAATTCAACATAAGAGAAAGGCCATAAAAGATTCTAAATTGTTCAATTGTTTGGCCTATAACAACAATTATTTAATAATATCTTTAAGATAATCTCTCTCTTTATGTCCAAATCAGTTAAATATCTGTTCGATATAGGCTATATATATTATATTCCTGGTCCTTTTACATATTTAATTAAACGTATAAGAAAATGTAAGGAATAAAAAGGGATGAAGCTTAATATATGCAACTGATTTACTGTCTTAAAATCATAGACTGTAAAAAAAAGGGGGGGGTTAAAATGTATTTTCCTATCGGTTGCCTAGTACAACCAAGCGCTACCACATTTTTGATTGCTTTGTTTACAGCCAATCAAAATATAAGATTTTCAGTCGACGCAACCATCCTTCTAACCAATGAAATTGTGATGTTTTTCATCTCTGCCACGCAGGCACATTTTTCATCAGCCAATGAGAAGCGAAGAGAGGAGGGTGAAGGCGTATCTGTGAGTACAAGCTAACATGAGAACTCATTTAGAAAACACTATTTCAAACTTATATTATACATGACTACCAATCGTTTGTATTCGCATGAAGATACATGTATTTTAAATCATTTTGGTATGACATGCAAGATTAATCCGTCATGTTTTGTTTGTCATCTTTCAGATTAGCAACATAGCAAGCTAGTATATTATTACTACTAGTCTGATGCTGACATCAGATGCAACATTTTAGTAGGGAGACTTCAATCGCTTGGATTGCAGATTTTTACTGGTGAATCTGATCAAATTATTTTTGGAATTCAAAGCAGGAGAGAAGATGGATTTTCAACAGCATGGACACCGGGCAAGTAAGTTACGTATGAAAGAACGTGGCAAAAGATTGTTGTTCTTTGACATAGCTGCTACGTGGAAAACAACATACTGTACTTTAAAATCAGCAAAGTCTGAAATGAATACATCACGTGCAGTTTGGCAGCACAGTACAATGCAGATTGTAGGGTAACTGATTAGTTATCTTAAACTAATTAGATATCTTCGTTTGATGACGTGCTGGGTGAACTCTTTGCCACATCACATGTAATTAGTATGCACTGCTTTTATACCACAGGTCATAGTAAAAAAAATGTAATAGAAAGAATGATACTATTATTTGAGAAGCATAAACAGCCATACAAAGGGGATGTTGCTTTATCAGTCATTTCTCATCATACTAAAAAAAAAAATCTGTTTTTCTCCATGCAGCAAAACCCAGAGCCAGAGCATCTCCACCCAGTGGGGGTCCACTTCTTTTTGATGACACCAGTTCTGGGCCTCCACCCATGAACAACCAGAACTACTACAGTTCAGGTTATAATATGGCTGAAGTGCCAGCGGGTGGTCAAGAGCCCGGAGTGGGCAGCCTCTTTGCAGATCCGATGGCCAATGCTGCCATGATGTATGGCTCATCACTTGCCAATCAAGGCAAAGATATTGTGAACAAAGAGGTGAGATGCCATGTTTAACTTAGGAGGTACACACTGTGATATGTTATGATAATGTGTGAAAACAACTGATCTAACTATAGATATCAGTCATGCATTGCATCTGGCTTCTGAAAAATGTTAATTAATTTTAATTGTGTAATTAATTTTTTTTTGGTCCACCCTGTAATCTCTTCTGCAGATTAACCGATTTATGCCAGTGAACAAGTTGAAGAATTTATTTGCAGTTGATACCAAATATGTCATGAAGAAACTGATGATTCTCATTTTCCCATACACACATCAGGTAAAATGTTAGCTCCTAAATCAATGTTTATTAACATTATTTTCTCATTTGAATCAGAATTACTACTTTGCTGGACTTTTTTTTGTCTCCATATTTTTAAAACTAAAAATGATTAAATGGAGCACAAAGTTTATTTAATCAGTTTTAATATTTTGTCCCTTTATCATAAATTAATTTCAAACTTGTCTTGTCAGAAAATCAAATTTATTGCAAAATTATTTAAAAGGTTTGTCTTGCCTTTCTTTGAACAGGTTTAATATAATCTTTTGCTTTTTTTTCTATGTTTACTCTAATATCATCAGGACTGGGAAGTACGTTACCACAGAGACACTCCTCTCACACCACGCCATGATGTCAATGCTCCAGATCTCTACATACCCAGTAATTGATGTTTATTATTCATTTTGAGCAACCTGAAAAATCACTGATCTGTGCGTACAACATAAATTATCAAACATCTTGAAAATAATTTCTCTAAGGCCCAAAACAAACATCAAGCAAGTATTTGAATGCAAGCTCAAGCTCAATTTTGTGCATTACTGCACTGTGCACTCTAAAAATGTGTCAGAGCACAATTCATAGTATGCACTGCGTTCTCAGCATTACCACAAGTGCCAATGTGGTGGACATTTCCATAAACTGTCTCCTCCTACGGCTAGTATTCTCTCTCCAGTCAGCCAGGTCACTTTTTTCAGGTAATGGCAGAGCAGCAGTTGAAGAGAAACTTTGTAAGTTAGATTTTATAAACATGTTTATAACTAGCTAGCTACCCGAATAATTACACGTCCTGATGGCACAGACATTTGAAGGGATCTCTACTGCTCCCTTGATTAATAGGCTTTGTTAAAGACATATTCCCCCAGTTTCACAGACTAGGCTTCAGCCTAGTCCCAGACTAAAATGCATGTTTGAGCTGTTTTAACTCAAAGCAAATGTCAGTGCCATTGTTTTGTCAGATGCACACCAGTAATGTTTTTAATAAGGCACACTTATAAAGCTACTTAAATGCCATAATTGAACTAAGGCCTAATCCTGGCTTAATCTAAGCCCTGTTTGTGAAACCGGGCCTAAGAGTGCGCAACAGAACTATGCTTACATTGCATTTGCATCTTTTGTCACATATTTGCATTTAGTATGCATCATAGTAAGATCAGAAACGGTGTATTGTGAATTTATTGATTTGTAGTGTTGTTACAAGTATTAGTTGTTATCTGCTCAGTGTAGATTTCCTCATATTTTTTTTTTTTTTTTTTCATTTAGCAATGGCTTTTATCACCTACATTTTGCTGGCAGGAATGGCTTTAGGAATCCAGAAACGGTGAGTAATAGGGGTGGGGGAAAAAATCGATTCTTAGATGCATCGCGATCCGGACGTGGACGATTCTGAATCGATTCACAAATGTCAAAAATCGATTTTCAAAAAAAAAAAATTTTTTATATATTTATAATAACGTAATATTGACGGAACGCAAAAGACGGAACTCTGAAGCGCGGAAGTGCAGTGCCCGGACCGTCTGTGGCGTGTGCACATAACAGACGCGAAGGCTGAGCGCGAAATCTAAACACCCTCCTCGTTAAAAGCTGACGTGTGGAAATATTTTGGCTTCTATGAAGTTGAAGGGGGAAAGGAGCTGGACAAGAGCCACACTAGTTGTAAGCTTTGTAGAATAAAACTAAAATATTTCGGAAACACGACAAATATGTGAAGCCATATGACACGTTTCCACCCAGAGGAGGAAAAACACTCGGCTTTGTGCTGCCTTGTCGAAAAATGCTACCCAAGCGCGAATCGATCACAGAGAATGTTGATTCATTCTCTATTGTTTCCATAATGGTGTAAATCTCACAATATTATGACATCGTTATTTCATTTAAATTAGGGTAAGTGTATGAGGAGCATATTTTGATATTTTAAATGAACTAGCAATTATCACATTTGATATGACAAGTAGAAATTACATTATTATATGAAATACAATTATAATAAAATTCGAAGTTAAGTGTACAGTATACTGTACTGTTTTCATTTTTAAAACGGTGTGAAGAGTAAAAATTATCATCAAATATTCATCTTTGACCTGTCAAAGTTTCCTACAAGTCTCCACAGCAAGGATGCATAGATTTATGGGCGTGGTAAGCAGAAGAAAAATGAGTCTGCACATGCGCATAACCAGTAAGTAGCACATCTCGATGGGTAGCATGAATCGTCAGAACACTGGTCGTTGTTATATTATTAATTTACTACAAGTATGCTGCTAGTTCAGGCACACATTTATTTTCCTGTTGGTTCCTTGCAATGTTAATAAAATATATTGTACGTTTATTCTTTATGGGTCATTACTTTGTACTTTTAAAGCAAAGTATTTATATTCACACACACACACAAACAGATTCAGATAATCGATAATCACTTTAGCATCAAATCGCAGCCCTCTGAATCGTAATCGAATCGAATCGTGAGGTGCCTAGAGATTCCCACCCCTAGTGAGTAATGGTGATTTATAGAAGCACGCTGATGTGTCATTTTATAGAAATCCTGTTGGATTTGTATAACAATAATTAGTCAACTAGCCTATTACATTCAGTTGGACAAGTTTGGTATTTTACACATTTTAGCAGGCTTAATTAAGCATGAAAATAATTGAAAGAAATATATATTTGATGAACAAATTAAGCCAACTAATATGATTTATGTTCTTTTGGTTTATCTACTAATACATTTAAAAATGACAAATGCACTGAAAATTCAGGGATCAGTTATGGTATCGGTATCTCGTTCTGCAAAAAGTGTTATCGGTGCATCCCTAATTCAATATATTGTGATATAGGGCTGCAACTAACGATTATTTTCATAATCGATTAATCGGACGATTAATTTTTCGATTAATCGGATAAAATCTCAATTTGATTTTTTGTTTATTACAACTAAATAAAACCCTTAATCATGGTATTTATGTGTAAAAGTGTACAAAAGCCACACATTGAGTTTTACTAATATCAATATTTGCATTGTTTTTAATGATAATTGCTGATGGCAAGTTGACAACCATGAAAAACAAAAAAATCTAAATTATATACAACATTGTTTTAACATAATTTTTGTTAAAAACTAATTTACACAGACATGTTCAGATGTGAAGATAGAAACCAAAAACATGTAAAGTACATAATTCATTTAATTTTTATTTAAGATTCAATTAATTATAAGGATAAATTGCTAAAATAAATATAGAAAGACTGAAAAAAAGCGTGTGAACGTAGTAGAGCCGCAGTAGATCGCGTTTGTAAAACAATTAAAACTTAATAGAAGACAAATGCTATAAAAAGAGAACGGAATGGAGACGCAGCAAACAGGCTTGATTAAAAGGACAAGAAAATGATGCATTAGTGCAGAAGCATTCGCTGAAAACCACTGACTACAGTGACTAAAAAACAATCTTTTACTGCTGCTGTTAATAACTGCCTTTATATTTAGTGCTTCACTTTCTAAACACCGTTTTAATTCAGCCTATTTCTGCGTAGCGCTATTTTAATCCATCACTTATGTTGCGAGCGAAATGATTGCACAACCTGATGCCCGAGACAAAATACAGACATCTCAAGTCTCCCGGAAGTTCCGGGAGTCTCCCGCATATTGATAGCGGCTCCCTGATGCCCGCAAATTAGTTCAAACTCCTGGGCCCGTATCCCTAAAGATTCTGAGAATCCTCTCAGAGAGCTCCGAACTTAACCTAAAAATTCCTTGCCAGGAGTTTTAGCTTAGAAGTGATTCCAGAACATTTTCAGTGAACTCTGAGCAAGGAATGGATAGAAAATCCTATCTTAGTGAGGAGGTGTGGTTGACCCCGTTGCTAGGTATGAGTCATCATTTCAAAAGCCGTGATTGGTTGATCCTACAAGTTTGATGAAAATGAACTTTTGGTGATAATGAGCAAAGGATGTACCCTCAAATCAATAAACATAATTATACACTCTAATCTATGCAGACTGTAATTGTAAATAATATTTCACATTCAAGAAAATATCTGGAAAATGAATAGTGAGCTGTAGGGGTTATAGCCTAACATTAGAATCTAAAATATGTGAAAACTTAAGCTCATTACACCCTGTTCAAATAATGATTTGTGTCTTATTTGCTCATTAATATCCTAGCTGGCATATTTTGTACTTTCACTCCCATATGGACCCCACTGAAAACAAGATGGCCTATCTCTAGGGGCTGTCCTTAATGAAGTAGAAATTTCAACGTTACAACTCAGTGTGGTCTTAACGAGGGTAACACGGCTCAGCTTTTATCAATGTCTGTGATTGCTGGCTGGTCTATTTATGAAGGCTTGTTAACAAATATCCTACAAACACAGAAAATGGAGAAAAAAAGGAATCCTAACCTATTTTGTGCAGCTGCTTAGGGGAACTCCTAAGCCACTAAATGTCCTCTTCCCTGCTCTTAGCAGATCTTGGCTTAGGAGCTCTTTTAAGCGCTAGGAATCTTGAGGAATAGCTTTTATATTAACTGGGATTTTCGTGTCACTTTTAGGGTAAATTCTAAGAAAACGTCATGACTCTGAGAATTTTCTTAGAATTTGGCCGCTAGGAGCCACTTTTTGCACAAAAATTCTTTAGGGATACGGGCCCTGGAATCTAGAGCGTGCAAGCAAGAGAGCGCATGCGAGACAGAAGAGAGTGCTCCAAAGTCCAAACTGTGTAGCGCGCGCACGACAGAGCGGCACAGGGAGAGAGACCTTGCGTGTGTGTGCGTGTGTGCCGCATCATGATAGGCCTGTTTCAACCAATCACCAGTAAATGCTCCCCGTGACGTAAGCAGAGCAACTAATCGATAATGACATTCGTTGACAACGATTTTCATAATCGATTATTATCGATTATATCGATTAGTTGTTGCAGCCCTATTGTGATATATATATTTTTTTTTTTGAAAAAAATACAATTGTTTCACGCTAAATTAACACTGCAGCCCGTCTGAGATATAGAGCTATTTCTCATGGCTATAAGCATGATATTAAGTATATGATAAGTATATAATACATCTTTCATTCTTCAGGTCAATCATATATATTAATGGAAAAAAAATCTGTTTCAATATCCTTTCAATGGTGACTGACGTCAATGAAGTGAAACATCAGATACCATAAATATTTAATTTGAGTAAAAAAATAAAATGAAATGAATAAAAATAATAATAAAGATATCGTTTGATAAGTGCTGATTGAAGTCCTTGAAATCCAAAAAAGTAGTGCTTGAAAAGTCCTTGAAAGTCCTGGAATTTAATTTGACAGAGTCTGTACGAACCCAGTAGTTTACAAAGACGTGCAACTCACCGAGTGGTCTGGGGTGTTCACTGATATGCTCACACAAAAATCGCTGCAAAAGATACTTTCCAACAGGTGTTTTACCATTCGTTGTAAAACTGTGGACCTATTTTTCCAAACGCCTCACAACCGGACATTCTTCCGTTGAGAGCTTGAATAATAGACACTCCAGCCCAGTTGGTGGCGATAATGTACCTTTGCCAATGTTTGGATAGCGTAGCCTACGATACCGCGACTGCATAAGACTACAGAAAGAATACAAACAACCCCATTTCCGTTTCCGTCGGCGGAGTAATACCGTACCTCACAGAACATCCAATACAAGTCAATGGAGTTGGACAAAAACTACGATAAAACCTTTTGGAAAGCATCTTTTGCAGTGATTTTTGTGTGAGCATATCAGTGAACACCCCAGACCACTCGGTGAGTTTCACGTCTTTGTAAACTAAAGTTTAATGCGTTTTATGAATGATTGTTCCAGTGCACCTATGAAACTATTGTCGAGGTGGGTGGGTGCTAACACAAAAACCGAAAATTCTCGGGACAGCAGCATTTGTCCAAATTTCAATCTTAACCGTTCTATTTCATCAGAAACTATCTTAAAACAGGGCTTTAAGTATAAAATACCGAGCTTGTCCTTTAACACTGATGTGACCCTATTAAATGGGATTCATAAATGTTTCATATGACATGTATATGATTTATAATTTGTTTGTTCTCTACATGTTCAGGTTCAGTCCAGAAGTTCTGGGTTTGTGTGCAAGCACAGCTCTGGTGTGGATCATTATTGAAGTTCTAGTCATGTTGCTCAGTCTTTACTTGCTCACCGTTCACACAGACCTCTCAACGTTTGACCTTGTTGCCTACAGTGGATACAAATATGTGGGGTATGTTTCTGTTGGATATTATATTGTATTAGAGCCTAGTTTGTAATTGGGTTATTTGATTTTTATATAGAATTAAAAACTCTTTTTGCCTTTGTCTTTCAGGATGATTTTAACAGTGTTGTGTGGACTGCTCTTTGGCAGTGATGGCTACTTTGTTGCTCTTGCTTGGTCTTCTTGTGCCCTCATGTTTTTTATTGTGAGTTTTGTTTAGGAATTTGTTTAAAAGTGGTGCTTGCGCATTTAAGTTTTTGATTCTTATTTTTTTTTTTTTTTCAGGTTCGTTCTCTAAAAATGAAGATCCTTTCTTCAATCTCAGCAGACTCCATAGGTGCAGGAGGGAGTGTCAAGCCCCGCTTTCGCTTGTACATAACTGTGGCATCTGCTGCCTTTCAGCCAATCATCATTTACTGGCTCACCGCTCATTTGGTCAGATGACCTACAGTATTTATACTATGAAGGAACTTATAAAATGGCAATGCTGGACTGGGATGGCTTCAAACTTTGGCATTGTTGTATATATAAAAAAAAGACTTACCATGATTGTGTTTTTTTCGCAGAGGATTTATGTGGTCTGATCTTCAATATTGGCTTCATCTGCAGATCAATTGTTGAAAATATAAGTTAAAAGTTTTACAGGATTGTGTTTTTCTGCCATTTTCACATGGAGAAAATGGGAAAATTACCATTTGACTGCTTTTGTGACTTTGCCATGCTGCTTTAGTGTCACAAAATCCAGACTACTTTTTAAAGGGATAGTTCGCCCAAAAAATACGATTTTGTCACCCTCATGTTTTTCCAAGAAAAGAAATACTATGGAAGTCAATGGGTGCCGTCAACTGTTTGGTTACAAACATTCTTTAGAAGATCATCTTTTGTGTTCAACAGAAGAGAGAAACTCTTGGAAAAACATTAGTGTGATTAAATGACAATTTTTTTGGGTGAACTATCCCTTTAAGAGGCATGCTACTCTATCTGCCCAGTGCTGTGATTCTTGTGTGATGTGTAATTGGTGAACACATGGTCAACTCAAGTGCCCTTCTATTCTGGTTATCTGTGCATGAATAGCAGTGTTTTCCTCTTTATAGCAAAATAAAGTCCATAATTTAGGCCTTTCAGGTGTGTAGAACTGTTTTCATCTTGAAAATTAAAATACTTGACTTTTGCTGTGACAGATCATGCGCTGTACACTGTGGGGCAAAATCCTGCAACCATGTTAGAATTACAAAAGAGATTTTTCTATCGCATATATCAGTACCAACGGCAAACATCAAACCAAACGCGTTTTATTTCATGCTGCATGCAGCTGATTGTCTCTTTAAGGAGGGGTCGCGCAGGAGCCGCGCCGGCTGCAAAGCGTCCTTCTGGTTTCCAAGGCAACGTGGGAAAGAACAGCGCAGACAGGACGGGATAGTGCGAGGCATAACAGCTTCTTTTACAGACTTTGAAACACTTTGTCAGAAACTTTCAACTTATTAGAGAAAAGAATAGGAGATCGAATGCTATAAATTCATACCCAGTTATTTAGGTAAGTTTTCGCCCCTCTTTCGCTCTTTTGTGTTGACATAAAGCGTTCACGCGAGCATGAATGCCTGGGTAATTATTCTAAATGTAACTTAATATTCTTGCGCCATTTTCTCAGGTGTATAGACCATGTGGCTTTGCTCTGTATGTTAGTTAGGTGGTAGACTGGTCGAACTATTTTTATTTTTGTGTCATAAAGCCTGTTCATATTTCGCATTAATTAGGCTGTGTTTATTTAGCACCAGTTGAATGGTATGTAATTTCTCGCTTGACTAACGTTACCTTGCTCAATGATTTACTCGCTTGTGTAATTACTCGGTACTGTAAAAGAAATACTTCTGTGGAAGGGCAATGACTTTTACACTCTCCTTCCTGAGTTTAATACCTTCAAGTTTGTTTATTTATTTAACAATTTCTAAATCGGTGTGCTTGTTTTGAGAAAGAAAAAATGTTAAAAGGACATGCTTGCACGTTTGTACATAATATGTACAGTGCATTATTATTAAGATGTTTGTGTGTTTCTACAGTTCAACAGGTGAATGTGTGGACCTGTATCTTGCTGCTGGGAAACAGATGGAGAAAGACACACAAGCACTGCCACCCCATTCTCCTCTACATTCCCCCCCAAATCATTCTGAAGCTCTTTCTCTATCCCCCTCTCTTCCACAGCCTGCCGCTGTTCTGCCTACGTCCCTCCCTTCCTCCCCAACCACCCCAGCCTCCTATCTTCACTTTTCATCAACCCCTCAGGTATATGGAGGATCACACTGCCCCAGTCCCTCCACAGTATCTGACCAGGATGACCTGACCTGCCTCAGCTGGTTGCATCAAAGAGGGAACCTGTTGCCCTTGCAGCCCCTGCCCAGAATCACGACACTGCCTCAGACTTTCGAGCCCATTCCTGCCCAACAGCTGCCTCCCTCCCTTGCCAAACCCCCGTATTCTTTTAGCAGTCTCATCTTCATGGCAATAGAAGACTCGCCTGAGAAGAGACTCCCTGTGAAAGGTATTTATGAGTGGATTGTCGACAACTTTCCCTACTATAGAGAGGCTCCGGGTGGATGGAGGAACTCTGTCCGACACAACCTGTCCTTGAGCAAGAGCTTCCAACGAATACATCGAGACAAGTGTCAGGTGCGTCAGACCCCTTTACTTCCAAAGCACATTAATCAGAATGTTCTGATCTCTTGTATAGATTGCTTAATTTTTTAAATCAAATATTCCCGTATTGTTTTATAGTCTGTTGGAAAGGGCTCATTATGGCGTGTTTGTCCAGAATATCGGCCAGCTCTTCTGGAAGTTCTTAAAAAAACACATTATTGCCATCGTACCAACAGCAACTTGTTAAACAAGCCTGTTTTGTGAGTTTGATTCGCTTTCTTTTAATACACCACCTGTATGATGCATAATATTGAATTATCTGATTTAGTATGCGTGATGGCAGATGAACAAATGATTCTTTCATTTTTGAGAGATGATACTGATACAAGCATATCTGACCTCCATTCTGAACAGGTTGGAGGCGACTGATAATGGGCAGAACATTTTGAGTGAGACCATGGAAATTTCAGGTCAGTCAAGTTAACAACACAACTTTTGAAAATCTACTAATCACTTATTCTTTTAATCACAATTATTATAATTTAACTTAGTTTAGTGTCCAGCCATGGCTAAAAATTGGCTTTTGGTCTTAGCTTGTCATACTAACAAACAATCAATTACAGCACAACAGACCAAACCACCTAGAATATCATCCATAGAAGTTAATTATAAAAAAAATATTAAATCTAGCAGCATAAAACAGACATGTAAAATAAACATTCTAAAAAGACTGTTTACATGTGCATATACACTACTGTTCAAAAGCTGTATAAATGTTATAAAAATAAAGTAAAAACCGTTGTATTGTGAAGTATTATTACAATTTAAAATAACTGTTTTCTATTTAAATACATTTTAAAATGTAGTTTATTCCTGTGATGGCAAAACTGAATTTTCAGCATCATTACTCCAGTCTTCAGTGTCACATGATCCTTCAGAAATCATTCTAATATGCTGATTTGCTGCTCAAGAAACATTTCTTATTATTTTCAATGTTGAAAACAGCTGTGCTGGCAATATACCTTTATACCTTTTTTCAGAATTCTTTGATGAATAGAAAGTTCAACAGCATTTATTTGAAATAGAAATCTTTTGTAACAATATAAATGCCTTTACTGTCACTTTTGATCAAATCAAATGGTAGTGTAATATATAGTGCTAGCTTCTCTCACATGCACTTTTTTTTGTTTGCTAGCCTTCATCCACTTTTCCCAGACACAGAATGTTTGTGAGCCGTTGCCTTGGTAACAGCCAGACATTACCCTAGCAAATTATAGCCACTGACATAATGGCTGTCCTCTCTGTGTCAGGCTGTTTTACTACAGGGTCACTTAAGTAAAGATGTCTCGCATAACGGACAGTTTACTCTTCATTTGCACACATCTTTTACAATATACTACTAATTAAATAATAATGCAACAGTACAGAAATTGGTATTTGTTAGAACTTGTATTTGTATTTGAACTCAAAAGAAGATATTTTGAAGAATGTTTGTAACCCCATTGACTTCCATAGTATTGTTTTTAACTACTATGGCAATCAATGGCTACCGTCAACGGTCTGGTTACAAACATTCTTCAAAATTTCTTCTTTTGAGTTCAACAGAAGAAAGAAACTCTTACAGAGTTGGAACAAATGACAAGTAAGTATGACAACATTTTCATTTTTGGGTGATCTATCCCTTTAAAAAAAAATGATGTAACTGAGTTTCATAATAGAAGAGTCACATAGAGTGACTGTCACACAAAATTCAGTCCTGTTCTGTATGGTACAAGTCTCTTAATTCCATCACTTCCTGTTCTTCAGATCTAGATTCTCTGTCTTCAAACCCGCCGTGCTCTTTGATACCAGATCATGAGGAGCTGGTCCCCATGGAGTCTATGGAGCTTACAGAGGTTGCTGGCGAGGATTTGGAGAAAGATCCATTGGCAGACAGCGGTTACATTGAGTTACACTATTATCAGTATCAGCAATATCAGTACCTGGTTCTTCCAGGAGACGCAGAGCTGGACCTGGAGACGGTTGAGATACTGCAGCTTGATGCAGATGCTCAGGAGGCTGCAGGGTCGCTGCTTGATCTCGCGGGAGGAAACCACTGAGAGGTTGCCTGTGTGCTATGTACAAGCATGGAGGGTTAATGGGGAGATGGGCCACTGTGAAAACTCTAGGCTTGATATAATATTGGCACTTTATAACTGCCTGAACTTTTACTTACTGTCATAAAAGGTGCAACATAAGCAATCCCAAATAATGTAGTGATTTGAAAAGTCATTTGTAGCGACTGACAACAGCACTGTGAGAGTATCCTTGGTATTAGTAAATTGCAGGTAACTTTGTTTGAAAAAAGCATCTGGAAAATGATGAACTGTCATTAAGAACAAAATATTTATTGTTTATTGTCATGGTTGACAAGTTAAATGTAATGCACTTCCATGCCATTGTTCATTAAGTCCCTCCTATTAAAATTCATCTAAAGATTTGTTGTATTCTAGGTTCAAATAAGAGGGATAAAGTTCTGATGTACTTTTTTTTGTAAAGAAAATTAGGTTTTTACTGTATGAAATTGTTCAAAATTATGAACATATTCAAGTATTATTGAGACAAACTGCCAGCTGTTAGTTTGGGTAGATGGAAATATTAATATCTAACCCTTATTTCTTGTTGATTATTGTTATGCTACGGCATTCTGTAGTGATTAGTTTTCTGTGTAGTATGATGCATGTCACATTTTTCTTTATTCACGTGTTTAATTTTTTTTTTTTAGTTTAGTATGTTAAACAGGTTGACACTAAACCCATCTCTGAACCCATCTTCTTCATGTGCAACACATTTAGCAATAAAGTACTGAAATATTATGATGAAATCTTTGCCTGATTTAACCCATGAAATTATGTTTAGTTTCAATTAGCAAACTCTTAGAATATTACAGATATAACTAGAATACTTTGGGGAGTGAAACATTGATGTTAACAATTTCTCGCATGGCTTAATTTATGAAAATTAACCTTTAGATAATGGTTGGTCTGCAGTGGTCTCATCTGTAAATCTGGGTAATTGAGAGAAAAAGACCAGTGTTCTGAAAGTCGTCCTACTTAAGATGACCTACCGGTTTAAATGCATAATTTAAGCTACACCTTGAACAGCGTGAGCCAGTAAAAACTGTCCAGATGTGCTTCTGATGTAATAAATGTGCTGCAAAAGTGGGTAGCATTTTTCATATGAATGCAGTCTGGTTAATCATCCTGAGAGGGTGTCTTGGATTTTCAATACATCTTGTATGTGTGCCTTTTAAATGTAATAGTAATGTAATCCTAATGGATTGATGTCCTGCCAAATGTACATATGAAAAGCAGCAAAAGTAAATAAATATAAATGTATAAATATTTTTTTGTTATAGTTTTGTGATATAGAATCAGTTTGAAAGTGCAGGTAAAAATGTCCCTTTAGAAATGTTTAATCATGAACGTGCTATACAGATTTTGGTTAAGCTCTGCATACCAGCTGTTGTGTAATGTAGTGAATAAGATGTGTTCATGGGTGGTTCTTGGTCCTGGATACACTGTGAAGGCTGCTATACTAGTATGACTCATGAAAAAAACTAGAAGACACTCCCTAGATGTCTGGCAACACTTTTTTAGAAAAAAAAAAATGGGTTGCTTGTACCATTTCCATGTCGGTATGAGCAAACGATTTTGAATGCATTGACATACAAGTAAAACAGGTCTGAATGTGCGTACTATGATGTAATCATAAAGGTAATATTCAATAATTTTTTTTAATAAAACTAAGTTTTAAATATTGGTTAAGGCTCAATAATATTGATGTCCTCTGATTGGACCATAAAACCAAACCCCGCTCGTCAAGCGAGTTTTACTCTGGGTCCTCTTGGATGTTGTAGTTCTTGTGTGGCCTGTTTACAGTTGGAGTGTATGCTAATATATTACCGTAAAAACTACCTTTCCTGGCAACACGCGCGGTGGGATGTTCTTTGACGGACAAAGTTGTGTTTATTAAAACTGGACGTTCATATTCTGTAACAGAACCCGCGGAAAGTCTTCAGTGAAAAGCGAAAGGCAAGGTACGGGAATTAATTGGTTGTTTTTATAGTCAGTAAAATGTAGGCTAGTTCAGGACACTTTTAAGATGGCTGTTTCGTCCGTTTTTCAAATACGTTGTCGGTTTGATTGAGAAATTCCTCAATGTTTGGGCGAGGCGACAGCAACTAACTAACATTAGCTAGTTTAATATCAGCTAGTTTGATTTTATATTCCAATAATATTCATGCATCCTTTAAGGTCTTACCACGTAAACAACTTCTGGTTCATATGTGGAAAATATTACATAAAGGATCTGGAATTCAGCCAGTCTGAACAAGAAGACGAGGTGTCTGCACTGTTTCAGATTTTCTCATAAATATTTGTATAGGACCCCAAACACATTTTGAAGCAACACTGGTTGTTTTTATCATATTTGACAGAAGTTGTTTAGTGACAACTGCCACGTTTCTAATTACTACATGCAAATTAAGCAGTACTGCAATTGTCTGTACTTATAACATATTATTTTAGTAGACAGTCAGGAATTTCTGACATTTTTCAGCAGGTTTTTCTATTCCACGCCTCTTTTGATCGGTTCCAGTTGTGCATTTTATGGGTGTGTTGTTTTGCTTATACACATATTTGTGCACAAACTCTTCCACCATATGCAAATCACATTGTCTTTGTGTAAATTTATGTATTTCTTAAGATGTTTCCACAGCAGTGTTGATTGTACTTGTCATTTGCCCACGAGTGAAAGCAGTCAGAATGATTGAAACAATAAGTCACATTCACGCTGGGGAATCTGTCTGTGGAGAAGAGCATGCTTGAACCTTTTAACTGGCTTGCCACATCGCAATTTCCCAACAAACCCTGCCTTGCTGGCCAACAGGGCCTGTACTGTCTCAATAATGCCTTCCAGAAATGGATTTAATACACTCTCTTTGATATGTCCAAGCAGATATTTACAGCTAGCTTTAAAGGTCAAAACAAATAGTCATGCACTCAAATATGTACATGTGCGCTTATTTTATTGCTGGTATTAAGCTAAAACACATTTATTGTCACCCACAGAAAGCCTGTGATATAGGTCAGAGGATGCGGGGTGAACCGGGGCCAGTTCAAATTGTGACAGTCAACAAGGAGGATCACTCCTTTGACCTGGACACAGACGCTCTCGGTCGAATTCTGTTGGCGCCTGAGGTTCGAGATAAGCATGTTGTGGTGGTGTCTGTCGCCGGAGCCTTCCGAAAAGGGAAAAGTTTCATTTTGGATTTCATGCTCCGATACATGTATAGGAAGGTCAGAAAGAAAACCAATGCATCCAATATTCAGATCATGTAATGCTGCACATAATTTAATATTAAGGCAAAAATCTGCCCAGATAGGATGTTTTAGGATATAAGATTCCAAACACTTTGAAAGATCATTGGCTCCCTCTTGGTGTACTGCTCTTGAGGAGGTTCCTACAATATATTCACCTCTCCTTATTTTGTCCCCTGCAGCCTGGTCAGAACTGGCTTGGGCAGGAAAATGAGCCCCTGACAGGTTTCTCCTGGAGAGGAGGCTCCGAGCCAGAGACCACCGGCATCCTTCTGTGGAGTGAAGTTTTCATTGTGCGGAAGAAGGATGGAAGTGAGGTAACAGGCAGCCATTAGCAGCCAGCGCACTGCGGTCATGTGGTCTTAAGAACTAAATCCCAGTAACTATTTATTCACTAATAATTGCATACACTGTTCGTATTTATACACGCATTTGAACTTCTCACAAAAACGTTCTGCCTAATTCAGAAGGAACACTGTAGTCAATTCGATTTGCGAACTTGCAGTCAGTGTAGGAGAAATAATGCATTAAAATGTTTCTATTTGTATCTGTATATTTAAAATTAGCTTCTACTTTGTTGTCCGTTGCTGGTTGCACAAAACAAACTTACAGCATGACCAGTGTAGTCCGTTTTGCGTTTAAATGATTCCAAGCTGGGTTTTTTTTATTAATCATTCAAAAACCATTTCTCTTACTAAATCAGCTTTGGGCAGTTACTGAATTCACATCTGAATGACTTATTTAACTGCAAATCATTACTTTTTTGTCATATCTGCATCAAAAGAAATCAAAATTGTTGTGGTGTTCGGTTATATTTAAGGCTTGTGAGATCAGTGTTACTAACTGGTTCTTTATATGACAATGTGTTATATGTTATGTAGGCTTGTTAGGAACTTTATGATTTTTTTGTAATAAATGGAACTTTTATAAATATTACCAAAAATAGTTGTATCAATTATTTGTTGCTTTCTTAGAGATACTGAAAATCATTAAGTGGAATTCCCTACAATTCCTGTCATTAGTGGTCTTACTTGTTTGAGATATATGGGGTGAATAAAGAACTGAGACTGAATGAAAAACTAAATGACTAGCATTAGTCAGTTTCAGTTCCCGTAGACATTCAGTTGGATTATGACTTTATTACTGTCTGAAATCTTAGCTAGTGGTTTTTGTTCAGCAATCTGCACTTGCACAAGACCTGAAATCCGATTCATAGTAAATTTGTGGTCATTTCCTGTCAAGATTTTATCATCAGTGATTCTGGCTTAATGCGTAAAGTATAAAAAACCCAGTCAAAACACGTTGATCACTTCCGGTCACTTGCTCTCTTGAGTTTGGAGAACCTTAGTACTAAAATGGAGCATTTTGTTCTTCTCTGTAGGTTGCAGTGCTTTTAATGGACACACAAGGAGCTTTTGATTCTCAGTCCACAGTGAAAGATTGTGCCACTATCTTTGCCCTCAGCACCATGACTAGTTCTATCCAGGTTTCTACAATGCATCTTAACAATTTTGCCACACATTATTTGAAAGAAGAAGACTGTAAATGTGCCATTATAATTACTTTTTTTCTTCTCCCAGATTTATAACCTGTCACAAAATATTCAGGAAGATGATCTACAGCAACTCCAGGTTAGTCAAGTCACAACTAACCAACTGATTTGTCTTGAGACTGTCCTGCATTTTTGATTTGGAAAACGTTGTCTTTATTACACCACAGAGCAATTATTGGGTTAAAAGCAGGGTTTCTGCGAGTCTTAAGTCTGAAGTCATCCATACACAAATTAAGGCATTAAAAGGTCTTAAATCAGAGCAGAAAGTCTTACATTTATAAAGTCATGGCATTAAATGTTATATGCACTGCAAAAAATGAGTATCTTCCGAAGTAATTTTGTCCTGTTTTCCAATACAATTACAAATATCTAAACACATCTTTAAATGAAGGTGCGTCTACTTGAGATGCAAATGTAAAAACTCTTGAAAAAAATGAAGTAATTTATTTAGAATAGTAATCTTTTGTAACTAGTGCTGTCAATCGATTAAAAAAAAAAAACCTAATTAATTGCAATTTTTTCTGTAATTAATCACAATTAATTGCACCTAACATTAACGTTTGTAATGTATATTTATATTGTAACAGCTTCACATTTTTAATCTCCAAATTAATGTAGAAACAACATAAATACAGTAGCCTATATTTTAAATATTTGTTTAATGGCATCTTTTTATGAAAAAAGGTCAGTATCATCGATACCAATACTGCTACTGATGTCTCTATACATTTTTTTATTATTATTTTAGCCATTAATTATAGCCATTCAGCATTACAGTATAATTTTAACATGTATTAGGCTTACAACAATCTTCACATAAACCCATTGTAATAAACGTCACATTTACTTGTGCTCTTCAATATATCAGGGCTCATTTTTGTCTATTGGCCCAGTCAGACCAGTTCCGATTTTTACTTGTCCTGTCAAAATGCACAAAACGTTACTATTTTCATTGTTTTTTGACCCATGTAACCTTGTAAACAGTGCTTTAAGATTTTTAGGATGGTCTAGCAGGTAGGATATATACAGAAATTGAATAAAGTTATCAAACACTTCAGTCTTCACTGCATAAATTATAAATGAAATATAGATTAATACTTCTTAAAGCTACAAAAGTTATTTAGTCAAGAATAGTGTGATTTTCTCTTTTTCTTGTGTTCTTTGATTATCCTTAATGACAGATATCAGCAGGTTTATTAGGCTGCTGTCACTTTAAGACATGACGTGGATCTGACACGCATCCCATTTTCTCACAGCACTTTACGTTCAAGACTTCATTAAACTCATTTAACACTAACACTTTCGAGGATACACAACAAAAAAATTTGGTTTAATTTGGTGTGTTTTTGTCCTTTCAAGCGCTGTCTAAAGCGGCTTTCTGTGCGCACGAGTGTGTGTGTGTCACACAGACAGGAGATTCACAGACGCGCCAGTTCTGCACTGCGCTCTCTTTTGTGTCTTATCGTGCTTGAATGATTTAAAAGCATTTGCATAAATAACAGCGTGATCCTATGTAATGCTAGCCAAAGGATGATGGGAAAAAACGGATGCTGTGTTAATTGCGTTAAATATTTTTAATGCGTTAAACTGAAAAGCCCATCTGTTCTGATGCATCTCTGTTTTTAACCTTATAGATCATAAAGTATATCACAGTCATTAGTTGTTGTTTTTTTGTTGTACATTGTTTTTTTTTTATTGTTTTTCTAACTTTTTTATTACACCTGTCATTTTTTTGTGTTTGTGTAGCTGTTTACAGAGTACGGCCGACTTGCAATGGACGAAATCTTTCTGAAGCCTTTTCAGGTATGAACACAGCTTGCTGATACTGACATTGTAGTAATCTCTGTTAGTTTAAATGTATTTGTGTCTGTGTGTACCTGTAGTCATGCATGCCTTCTGTGCTCACATTTGTATTTCAAATTTGTGGGCTTTTTTGCTTGGCACTCATTTAACTTTGTGAGCAGAATAACTTCAGGACCTAAAAAGACCTCTGGTGAAATGATAAAATGATGGTATCAGATGGCAATATCATGGTATTCGAAATATTATATTGAATGATTATCATAATTATATCCCATTGTATTTATATCCGTACCAAGATTCTTCAAAGAATACAGCGGTAATACCGTGGTACCTATCCAAAATTACTGCATTAATATGAAACAGGAGCTTAGGACAGATGAATTACTTGAAACTTGAAGCTGCTTATCAGAGTGCATCTAGACAGACATGTCTGTGCTTGTGTGTATTAAAGAACTTTAATGCTTTCGTTTTATTGTGTGTTTCCTTCATTTCGGCACAACTATTTCTTGCCCACAGTCGCTTATGTTCCTGATCAGAGACTGGAGTTTCCCATATGAGTATAAATTTGGGTTTGAGGGAGGAAGCAATTTCTTGGACAAACGTCTTCAAGTATGTGTCTAATGACTTAAGTACACTATTTGTTCAGTTGTGTGTTTGTCTTCAGTGATCTCTCTCTTGTGTATTTGTGTGGTGATGTTCAGGTGAAGCAGACTCAGCATGAGGAGCTTCAGACAGTGAGAGATCACATTCACTCCTGTTTCACCTCCATTTCCTGTTTTCTCTTACCACACCCTGGCCTGAAGGTGGCAACAAGCCCTGCATTCAGGGGACAGCTGTGTGGTATTAGACGTCATTCATGTTTTACTACTAATGTTTTTCACACTAAACACTCTACCTAGAGATGGGCACAAGTACCAGAGCATTTGATACTGCCTGCAAAGATTCAATTTGGAAGCACAATAACTGATTTTTGTTTTTCAACTTCAGAACATTTTTACAATTTTGTGATTGGTTACAGTACGTTTTTACAGTACTTTGTTTTCAGATTTGTTTGACAAATTATTAGAGATGCTTAAAAAATACAGTGTGGTGGGATGCAACATACACCCACAAGTTAAAAGTTGGGTGACAGACCCCAAATTGTTTCATTTGTCTGTTTGGGTAAAATGACCAAAGTGCCCATTCCTAATTCTGCTGTTACATATCCACACAAAAATGACATGCACAACCATTCAAAAGTTTGGGGTCGATAGGATAGTTTGTAATGCTTCAACGTTTTATGCATTTATTTGATCAAAATACAGTCCTTAATATTGTGAAGTATTATTAATATTTAAAATAACTGTTTTCTATTGCAATATATTTTGAAATGTAATTTATTCTTGTGATGTCAAAGCTGAATTTTCAGCATCATTACTCCAGTCTTCAGGGTCACATGATCCTTCAGAAATCATTCTAATATGCTTTTGATTAACTTTTGATCAGTTTAATCAATTCTTGCCAAATTAAAATATCAGGCAGAAAAAATCTTACTGATCCCAAACCGTAGTAAAGTAGTGTATATTTGTCAGCACTCCATTTACTGATATTTGCTTCTCATTGTGTGTTACTGTGTTTCATTTGCATTTTCAGAGCCTCATTTTATACTGGCATGTTTGTTTTATTTGTTGTGTTTACATGTACTAACTATCTTTAACAATCACTCCATCTTCGGTTCTTAGATGTGGCTCAAGAGTTTAAGGAACAGTTGATTGAACTCATTCCCAACCTGCTCAAGACTGACGAGCTGGCTGTGAAAGAGATCAATGGGAATAAGGTGACCTGCAGAGGCCTGCTGGAGTACTTCAAAGTGAGCACACAACTGGCTTATGAACATCTTGGTCTATATTTGGTTGAACAGAATTTTTCATGAGTTTTGTTTGTAATTTGTCAGGCATATATTAAGATATATCAGGGAGAAGACCTTCCACACCCTAAATCCATGCTAGAGGTAACATAATATAGTTTTACTAATGTTTGGTATTTATTTGGTACTGCTTTATCACAAGATTTCAGGGTTTTGATGTAATGTTTTGACTCATTCAGGCTACAGCAGAGGCCAATAACCTTGCGGCCGTGGCGTCAGCCAAAGACCAGTACTACAAGAATATGGAGAAGGTATGTTACCTGGAATGTGTTAAACTCTTGTTATGTGTACAATAATTATAGTCCCTCCCAAAAGGTCAATGCATAATACAACTGCTGAATATGTTTTGTCCCGTGAAAACACGAATCATTCATGTTCATTAACTTTCACCTTAGTATAAGATCTTTGTTTTGGATTCAAGAAGATTTCCTACAAATTTTGAGAAATAATCAAATGTCTTAAAGGGGAACTTGGCAACTCTAGCAATTTCTTTGATGATTTTCACTTTTGTTGTTGCGTGATTTCTCAACGAGCTCCCCCTACAGCTGTGAGGCGTATATTTCACAACACTCATAAAAAAACTGACTTGCGGCACCCTCTACCGCTGCTCATGTGCATTTGTTATTATCGGAGCCGGCCAGCTTTATCATGTGGAGCTATGTCTACCGAGGTGGGTAATGCATCATACACATTGAGGGCGGCGTGTGTTTATGTCGAATTGCCGTAAAGCAGTTTGTGTTTCTCGCTCGTTCTCGCTTCTCACGAGACTTCCTATTTCCAACTTACTGGGACGTTAGTCCCCATGTTGCAAGGTTGGGTTTCCGCCTGGGGGGGGGGGGGGGGGGGGGGTCACCATTCTCACCATTCTCACCAGAACAGGTTATTTAACCATCCAAATGATTTCTAAACGGTTTTATTAAGTTGAAATAGTTGCCAAGTTCCCCTTTAAATAATAAGCAAGAGACAGATAAATTGTGTCACTGCTCGCTTGTCACTTTTATTGTGTTTTACTTGGTTAAGGCTCAGTGTCATTCTCACAAATATTGTAACATGGGGGAAGATGCCCCTCTTAAGAACAATGTGGATTTAATTTTAAACTGTAACACTTTGGTATAAGTTTAGCATGCTCAGGATGATGATGCATCGTTCAGTGTTATTATAGGAAAGAAATAGAAACATTTGCTAATTTAGTTGTTATAGCACAAAATGTCAAATATCAAAAACCCCTTCCTGGGGTAAGAAGCCAGATAAACCTTTACAGAATGTATAAATTACTTTTTAATATATAATTATTATTGATATTTATATATGTTTTAAATTGTCAATAATGTAAAATACTAAATCAACTATTCTGTTTACCTACCCCAAGGGTCTCGTTTTATCTTTTTACTATAACTTTTACTCCACAAATCCCTCATTAACAAATAGACACAAACAACTTAGATATTCAACATAATATAATGTCATAGATCAGTATTTTCCAGAGACACAAAATTAGATCAATTAACCTCAAAACTGTTCTCGGCTGACTAAATCTCACAAATGTTTATATTCAGATGAAATGGCTAATTTAAAAATTGCACAACCATTCATCAAAAGGCATCTTACCCCATGTTACCCTACACATTCTGTGCTGCAAACTATTGACATTTGTATTGGCATGTGGTGTTCAAACATAATATCCATGTAAGCTTTTATATAATGTCCTTTTTATTTTTTTTTATAAATTCCCTCTCACTGTTAGGTATGTGGTGGAGATCTGCCTTATGTGGCTCCTGACTCACTGGAGGAAAAGCACCGCTTCTTCCTGCAGGCGGCCCTTCAGCTCTTCTCCAGCACTAAGAAGATGGGTGGGCGGGATTTCTGTCACCGATACCAGGAACAGTTGGAAACAGAGCTGATGGAGCAGTGGGAGTCCTTAAAAAAGCACAATGAGGTAACAGCATTGTGAAAAAGAATCAAAAGAATTAATGTGAGAAAAATATTTAGAGGATTTATTTATTTTTGTACTCTTGTTCCTTTCAGTCCAAGAATGTTTTCAGTGCTTTCCGGACACCTGCAGTGCTGTTTGTCCTGATCTGCCTCCTGTATGTGCTGTCAGGAATTTTGCACTTCATTGGCCTGGAAACTATTTCCTTTGCATGTGACTGTGTAGTTGGTCTAGCCATGATTGCTATGCTGACCTGGGCCTGTATCCGGTACTCTGGCCAGTACAGAGAAGTAGGCACAGCCATAGACCAAGCTGCTGGAGTAATACTAGAGCAGGTAAATATATTCCTTTAATAAATGTTAGGGATGCACCGATATGAACATTTTGGCCGATACCGATAACCGATAATTCTTTACATTTGAAAGCCGATAACCGATGTATTGGCCGATAAATCTAAATAAAAAAAATTATATACTTTGATAGCCTGTATAACAAAATACTCACCATTAAAAGCCTTGTCTCAAACACTTTTAACATAAATCAAACATATACAATACAGTATAGCCTAGTTTGAACCAGTGTAAGATTCCTTAACTTTTAAAATTAATTTTACACTCATATGGACAACTTTCTTTATTAAAAAATGGTAACACTTTATAATAAGGTTTAATTTTGTTAGCATTAGTTAGCATGAACCAACAATTTTATAAAACATTTTTAAGAAAGTTGTATCTGTTAACATTGGTCAATGCACTGTGAACTAACATGAACACACATATTTTATTAACTAACAATAACACAGGCTATTGCTCTCTGTTAGTTAATGCATTAACAAATTAGACCCTATTGTAAAGTGTTATCAAAAAATCTATTGCCTAACAAAAAATAAAATACACAAATAATGCAAACAAGTCATTGGATAACATTGGGCTGCACATAAAGAAACAAAATGCATGTGGCATTTATCAATAAAATGGAATCGCCTCCACACGGACAATAAGAAAAATATATTTTAATCAAACCATATCGTTGATGAAAATAATACGAGAACAAAATAATGTTAGTTATTAATTATACGAGAACAAAATAATGTTAGTTATTAATTATAACGCAATGTTTTTGAAAAAATAAACATTTTTAATATTACATTGATAGTAAACATCTTTAATAGCTTAGTTACTGTTTCAAATGACATTGCTGTGTGAGCGCGCGCGCTGGAGCTGAAGAGAACGAACGTTAAAACCGAATCGCTTTGCTAGAAGGTTAATCAACTCGACGGTTGCTGAAGAATGCAAACCCAAAGAATTTACAAATGTATTACAATAGTGAATACAATTATAATTGTATGACAGTCCCAATCATAGATTTTAATGTTTTGCATTGTTGTTTAATCTGCGCGCGCTGAAGCTGAAGAGAACGAGCACCGGGAAACTGAAGAACTTTTCTAGCATGTTGTTTAAATCCACGAAACGCATCATATGTGAGATTAATCAGATATTTATATTACATCAACTTTATATTACGACTTATCTGCGCAAAATGACGTGAATGCACAATCGAACTTGTGCTGGTCATAATGTGTAATATCCCTGTTCTGGACGCGCTATTCCCACAACAACGCGCTGAAACGGCAACTAAACAGAGAATTCACAACGTTTTATTACAATAGTGTTCTCATTATAATGGCATCTATGACAGTCTCAATTATAGTTATAAATGTGCATTGCTGTTTGAGCTGCGCACGCTAAAGATAAAGATGATCACCGGTACAATGAAGCGCTACTGCGTCCTTCATTAACTCAACCAAACGCATCCTATATTAGATTAATCAGATATATATATACACAAATTAAACATATTATAACTTACAATGTCACAGAATGCTGCGAATGCTCAAGAGAACTTGACTGTGCTTGTCATGAAGGCTTAACTCCATAGATGCGCTCTTTCCGCCTCAACGCGCTCGACGCGCTGAAACACATGGGCGAACAAGAATTCACAACATTCTTTTGCAGGCGTGTTTTTATTATAATGTTATGAAGCATATGTGACAGATTTGTGCTGCACATGTTGCACTGAACTGTATCTTCCTTTTCGAAGTGAATCCAATCATTCAGAACCATCATGGCGAACAGCGCGCGTCTCTCAACTGAAGTAAATAATCTATTATCTATCGGCTTTGATATATTGGCCCAATTTTCTTATCGGACCGATAACGATAACATCAAAAAAGACCATTTATCGGCCGATATCGATATGTGGTCGATATATCGTGCATCCCTAATAAATGTTCAAGCGCTGTGATTGGTCTCCTAGACCCCCTCCCTCGGGTTTCACATGTTCCCTCTGCATGTGTAATTGCGCGTCAGCGCGGACAACAACACAGAAGTATAAATGAAAACCAACGCGTAGTGTATAGCGCTGTAGAAGCTCCGGCGTAGGTCCGACCCAGACATATTAATCAGCCTTGAGTCGTGTACGATAATTTTTGAGCTTCTGGTACGATACTTGGACATTTCCAGTCTGGCAACACTGCTATAGGTTGAGCTGGTAAGAGATTGACAGATCTAAGCAGACCGCTCTGTGTATAGTGCCTGGTAGGCTTAATATTCACACTTTTGGGGGAGATAAACCCATAAATGGCATACTAATAATAGTCAAAGAACAATTATCTTGGTTTGGAGTATGTATTTTAACATAAAAATCTTACATTCTTCACCTTAAAAAATTTCCTTAATGGTTAGAAATTGTAAATTCTAATGTTTTTTTTCCTCCATTTTTTTTTCCAGGCCACAGATGTGTTAAACAAGACAAGAGGCCAGGGTCAGGTGGCTGCACAACATAAGAAGACTAGATAGCTGCTCAATCAAACCGAAGATGCCAGAACAAGATGTAAACTGCACAGAAGCGACCAATGATATGATACCAAATATCGCAGATCTCCGAATATAGCACTTCAATCTGTCCTTATAATGCAGGTTGACTGATTTTTTGCAAGATGTCTTAAACCAGATTTTTAAATATCAACACAAATATGAATATATACCAAATATCACAAACCAGCAGTTTTTCAGGGACATTTATGTATTTAGCACAAGGGCTAAACTCTCCACAGAGCTGCATTGATGCGTTTACAGTTGTTCATTCCTGTAGAGCCAAATACATCCTCCATAGCAGGTCAGGGTCGTGTAACTTTTGGATTGCACTTGCATTGCACTCTGTAGACACGTTGTTGGTTTGTTCTCTTTAGCCATGAATATCTTTGCACATGAACTGCCATTATTTCATTAAGGCTTGAGCTTGATATGATGTTTAGTATTAAGTGTTAGTACACTATATTATGTGACCTTAGCAAGACCTTTGTTTTATGATCTCTGTACCAAGTTGTGGCCTTTCTGTGCATTCCATCACTCCATCTTGTATACATCCATTTATGAATTATATGATAAATCCTGTCAATAAGTTTGTTTCACTTTGTTTCATCGGGGTAACAAACATATTTTATTCCATTCCAATTGTCTTGAGTGCTCGATTGGTCCTGTACACCCCTTTTTAACTGCTGGCATGTTGTTGGGTGTTCAAAACCATCCTGACACTTTAAGTTGGACTGAAAGTATTGATAGAAAAGCCGATATTAACTGTTAAAAAATGACTTGTGGAAAGCTCAGTCATTGTGCACTATTCTGTAATCAGGTTCATATTAGCATATCATATTAGTAAACCCCTTATTTGATTCTGTTTTTTTTTTTTTTAGTGGTTTGAGCACTGTTGCGTCTTACTACTTTAATTTCGTTTTCATTTTGTCATATGACATTTCTCTTTCATGTAGCCTATGATGTGGCAGTGAAAGAGTATACCTGGAGAATTCAGTTTTCAGGCATGTGATAGTATGTGAAAGCATATCTGTTATTTTCCAGATTTTTACAGACAATGACAATATGTTTTTGCCCCCCAAGGCATGTCTGTAATGTGTCTTTGTGGCATTGTTCTTTGTTGCATTCCACCAGAGCCTCGGTTGTGGGGTTTTGAATGTGTCCTGTGATCTCTTCACATTTTCAATCGAGTGGACCTGCCTAAACTGACCTACCAGGGATCATTCTCTGTCCCTGTTTATACTTTTTACTGTTACGTATATTTTACATATATAAAAACCCCAAAAATAAAGATTTAAGCATGCAATGCACTCATGGGTCTTGTTTGTATTCAGATGTAGGCAGAAATGTCAAGAAGAGTCCACTTTTGTACACTAGGTGTCAGCGTTGATTTGAACTGTGAGAACGTTTCAGTGAGGAGTGAGGACCGTAAGCATTCATTCAAGGACACGTTTTGAACAGCCGTTAATTTGCAAGAGTCTACGAATGAGCAAAAGCGAGTAAATGGAACTATTAATTCATACGTCATTGGTTGATTGCAAATTTAAGATAATACATTATATTCTGTGTTATTTGGTCAGCGAGATATGTTCTTCCCTCTTTGCAGTTTCATTCTTTCGTTGCTGCTGTACACCGCTCCCTCTAGCGCGTACTGTGTGAATTTTTTTCTATAGAAATGAAATGTCCTTGTTTCCTTATATGGCGATCGGAGTCGCGAGCCGCCTGATGTGCGCGGCTTTGGCTGAAGCGCGCTCACGACTGTCACCATTTGCTTCCTTATTTGGAAGCGAGTTAAGCGAACCTTAAAAAGGGGCAGAGACATACACAAAGGGTTAGGCTCAGACCACAGCGTGCCCTACGAGCCACTAACGAATATTGCAATCGGTGTAGTATGTTTTCAGTGCAGAATTAGTAGTACAACAGCGCCTTCCATCATGTCACGTTACCATAAGGTAGAAAGCGCCATCAAAAGAATTTCTCAAACCTATTTAAATATGTTTATGTTTGCATTTAAATATAGTAATTAATTAAAAAGTATTGTTAAATATTGAGAATTAATAATATTAGTATTATTAATGGTTGAATTAAATAATAATAATTACATATGTTTATATAATATATTATTCATGTATAAAAGGGTTGACATACATTTTAGAGAAATGAAACGCTTTTCAACGACCATACGTTTGTGCCGATGTACTACTGACAACAGTGAATATATTTTAATGTGTTCACGACCATTTGTGTAGAGCCCAAAACTACAGTTCCCATAACACCTCAATAAGCGCGTGACATGGATGCTCGCTCCCATCTGCCGCGCGGCCACGCGCAAAAGGGCGCGCCCGAGCGTTGTATCAAGTGTGAGAGCGAAGGACTGCATCACAGCTCATTCAATTCCTATTCAGACGCCGACTAGCACAGAGAAACAACCATGGTATGTCTACATTTAAATCATAATTATACGATCTGCGGCTATTTCCAACGTATTTGGAGAGTTTGATGACTAGGCTGTGGGCTTTTTAGGGTGAATGAATAATCTGAGAATCAAATCTGTCAATTAACGCCTCCGCCGACTATAGCTGCAGGCTACGTTAAGTGCCGTAAATTGTTAGAAAACGCAAACTGGGTTTCCTTGGCTCTTGTGACGGTGTTCCTTGAGCAGTTTTATTTATATATAACGTTGCAGTTAATCTCACAGCTCTCGATATTTTGGTTGTGCTTCAGCTATTCGGATGCGATGAGATTGGCAAAAATGAGACCCAAAAACTACTGGCGCCATTTCCCCGCTCAGCTTCCTTTATTTCCGTGAGTCGAGGCCCAGGAAAGGCCTCGCTGCCTTTCATTGCACACTACCTACAGGCCCCATCTTTCCACACACCATTAGATCGCACGGCGAAATTAAGAGAGGATGTGTATAAATCAATGTCCGCAAACCGGTGTGTGTTTAACTGCGTTTTTCGTTTGCCAGAGGAACCGCTTTCTTGAGTCTGTCCTTTGTCTGAACACGGCCAGAAAACTCCATCGCTCACATTTGCCGCACCAGAGAGACTGCGGGCATGTGTAAAAACGCAGATTATTTCCTTCTAAGGTCGAGGACCCGCGTGTTTATACTACGCTGTTCGTCTTTGGAACGCGTTAATTTTGCGGATATTTGGAACGCATGCACGAACACCGCAACTGTGGCCCCACCCTAATTCTTGATGCACAGATGGTGGTGGTTTATTTCTTTGACCGAAAAAAGAAACATCGACTAGGAAAGTGTTTTAGGTCGATTGCAGCACTGGTTTATATGAAACAATATCAAATATATGCGCTGGGAGGAAGGAAGCCGAGTTTAAGAACCGTTACTTGTGCATTTGCGAATCTTTAGGCAACGTGTGCACGACTACACTCTTCCTGGTTGGACGTAATTTTGGTGAATCGTAGCGTATCTAACGTTTGATCTTTGCTCGAAGCGTTTGTTTAATTTCCATAATGTATATGCATTTCGTTTTATCGTCATTTTGTCTTTAAGCACATGACGTTTCTTGTCTGTGACGTGCAGTGCTTGTGGATATTTGGTTGAATATGCTTTGCTTGCTTTATTTAAGCCGTTGCTGCGTCGCCTTCGTCAACTCGTTTCTGTAGACACGAATATACTTATAAAATTGAGAGGAAATTGCGTTCGTGTCATGTGTAGGCTGAAGGAAATGCCGGTTCCGGTGTGAGCAGTCTCGGTATCCTCGTCACCAGGACAATATACACGTCATAGGCCACAAACAAAATCAAAATCTCTTTCTGTGAGAGGCAAGTGATGACTCGTTATACATGAGTTTTTTTTTTTTTTTTTTTTTTTTTTTTTACGTACAAGCTCTCTTTTCATTTAAGGGCCCACGCTGTCGTTTCCTGTATCTCATTTCTACTGTGGGTTTCACTTCTCAGTGAACGTGGATGATTTACCTGCAGCATTATTGCCCTTGTGTGCTTTAACTTTGGACTTTTGCTCTTTATTTTATGACACTAGATAACAAATTAGGTTGTGTTTTCTCATAAGATGCTGGTGGAAGATATAGAAAAACAAACTTGATGTTTTAATTTTAAGCTTTTGTCTTATCTTAGAATCATCTACAAATGTTTATCTAAAAGGTATTTTCACCTGAAAAAAGGATCCCACAATCATGGAAAGTATTTATACAATAGTCATAAAAGACTGAAAGTCATGATTCATGAGGTGTGGGAATCCTGATTATCCCTTGGGCCTTTAATGCCCTATTTCTTTAATTATTTGTGATTGTTAGGTTATGAGGCATCTTAATGCATTCCTGACATTCACACCTTAAGCAAACCCGGTTCCACCCTTTAGACATGCGTTTCCTGTAAGTGGGCCACTCAAACATCTACCCCGCAAGGTCCTTCTGTCCACCTTTTCACATGTCCTAATGCGCTATTCAGAAGCTAGATCTGCACTAGAGAACTAAATGTTCAGGTTACCAGAAAGGTTTTCTCATTTCTTTCAAATGTTTTCTGTTGAATGTTTGGTTATAGCAATGCAGCGTTAGTCACTGATCCCTGTTTCTAATGGAAATCAGAGGACTTGAGTAGGTTTATGGGACTGGTGTGACTGAGGCCATTTTGATTTTTCACAGAAGAATCATTGTTTTGCAATCTAAAGCTGTACACCATGGCTCTTTTATTATATCTACGGCCAATTTTATACACATTTAATGGTCCTGTTTTAAATCAGATGCTCAGCATAAATTTCATCAGCTCTTCTGAGGAAGTGCCCAACCATCCCTCTGTTCAAATGTGTTGGAGGATGTCTGAAGTCGTGTGACCAGGAAAGAATGGTGCCTTGTTCAAACCACACTTTTTCTTTCACTTGCTATTTAGTTGTTGTTTTTTTTTTTTTTGGGGGGGGGGGGGGGGGTAGAAACCACATCACTGCAATAATGTTTAATTTTCACCCAGAATGTCATTCAAGTTATTTTGCCATGACTCTCATTCCACTGCCCTTGAAGTGTGCAGTCCTGTTTCTCCCATGGCTGTTTTTTTTTTTAGTCATTCGCTTCTGTCTTGTGCTGCAAAACCTGCAGGCCCAGTAGTTTGGATTCAGTCAAATGAGGTCCAAGTATTCAGTTTTGTTAAAAGGGCAGCCTGTCTAACTTGATCAGACAAGACTGTTTGGTGCAAACCCCATTCATTTACTTCTCATTTTGCACCCACACATTCATGCATCCTTGCTCATCAGCTCACTCACTTCCCTCTATTCAAACCCATGTGACCTTATCCTGTGTGTTTTGTGTTCTCGCAGGCCTCCGGAGTTACAGTGGAAGAGAATGTGTTGACGGTCTTCAACGATATGAAGGTTCGCAAGGCTCATAGCAATGAGGAGGAGAAGAGCAAGAGGAAGAAGGCTGTTCTTTTCTGCCTGAGTGAGGATAAGAAGAAAATCATTATGGAGGAGGGCCAGGAGATCCTGCAGGGAGATGAAGGAGATCCCTACCTCAAGTTTGTCAAGATGCTTCCTCCCAATGACTGTCGCTACGCTCTCTATGATGCCACATATGAGACTAAAGAGACCAAGAAAGAGGACCTGGTTTTCATTTTCTGGTAAGTCTGCGAATGTACTTAATTTAAACCAGGGGTTTTTGTAGATCTGGCTTTCTGCAGAGTTCAGTTCCAGGCCTGTCTGTAACTTTCAAGTGTTCCTGAAGATCTTCATTAGCTGGTTCAGGTTTTTGATTAGGGTTGAAGCTGAACTTTACAGGAAGGTAGATCTCCAGTAACAGGATTGGGCGCCTCTGATGTAGAGTTTTGTCAAATGCTTGTGTGAAACAGATGTTCTAATCTCTTGTGTTGTCCAGGGCCCCAGAGAGTGCCCCACTTAAAAGCAAGATGATCTACGCCAGCTCCAAGGATGCCATCAAGAAGAAGTTTACAGGTAATGCTGTCCATCAAAAAAACAATCTATATTTTGCGCACTCTCACGTCTTCAAACAACACGAGCGCTGTCTTGCTCTCTCTCCCTCGCGCATATTGATCATAATCAATTGACACGATAGTAAAAGGTCGGAAGACCGCAGTTTCACGTGGAGAATTTGGAGATTTTGAGATTAGAGACTCTAGGAACAACATCTCAATGAACAACATCTCAACACTAAATTATAAAGGCCTGTCTCATATAGACGCCTGTCTCAAATACAAGCCGGTGCAGTTCGACGATTTGGGAAAATAAAAGCCCGGGCTAATATTTGAAGTTTTACGGTATTTAAATTTAAACTACACATGCACTTTTATTTTGTTTTAAATGTATTATAACAAATAAAATGTTGCATGTATAGTTTAATTTATATTAGAAACAATAAAAAAAAAATCATGCAATGTTTTGTTATAATTAAATAGTGTGTGTAAATGTGAGATGTAGCATTTTTCTTCTTTCTTGTTTCACAGGTATCAAGCACGAGTGGCAAGTGAACGGTTTGGATGATATCAAGGACCGAAAGACCCTTGCTGAGAAGCTTGGGGGTTCATCAGTGGTGACTCTCGAGGGGAAGCCTCTGTCCGATTGAGGCTGACACATTTCAGGGGTTAGCCGTTCATTCCGACATGGGTGGGGCAGGTGGGCCAGCACGACTGTTTGTGGGGCCACGGGGTGGGTTAATGTGGGTGGGGAGGGTTGGGCAAAAGTGACAGTTTCCAAACTCCACACCTGATGAAAGATGTAGGCTGTCATTCCAGTTCACACATACAATGAACAAGAACAAAAACATTAAAGAGAAAAAAAAAAGATCTTAAAAGACAAAAATGAAGGATGATGATTATAAAAACAAAGTAATATAACTGTAAATGTGTACTGGCAGGTTTTCGTTCTTTCTGAGTTCCATGGGATTGTTGAAAGAAAAGACTGAGACAGCAGGCGTTACAATTCAGCTATACAACATACTCTTTGTTCTTAAGATTTAGGTTTTTTGTTTTTGTTTTGCCAAACATATAGTTAAGTTTTTCTAAGTATGTGTGTTGACTAGGTTAAGTAAAAATTCTCAAATCACACAATGTTATTGGACCATTCTGGGAACAGTTTACTTGCCCCTTCCCCCCATTTGTTTTATTTTGAGCTCACATGTTGTTTTAATGATTCCATCTGATTTAAATATTTCAAAATGTAATTCAAAACCATGGCACTGGTGTCAAGAAATTGTACACATTCCTTCTACCTGTAAAATCTGGGACCTAGTGGGTGAGCGGTCTGTTGATGAATTGGATTGAGTGGATTGATGGACACGTATGAAGTTAAGATGGGGAGCGATATATTTGGGCAGCCTGTGTACAGAGCTTTGATTGATATTGGTCAGTGGATGTTTTGTATCGTCTCCTTATCTCTAATAAAAAAAGCACTAAACAACTGCTGTTACAACTGGTTTGTTTCTTCATGTTTTGCAAATCATGTGTGAAGGCTGGCTTTTTTTCTTTTTTGTGCCCCAGGGTGAATCTAATTTTGAAAGTCTTTGAATTTCGAGTTGATCTTTAATTTATATATATATATATATGCACTTACATTTTGTTTGTTCTGCATTTGTTGCTGTTTTATCAGTGTTCAGCATGGTTTATGCACTGATATATGTGATGGTTGCAAAATTCATAAAGTTCAAATGGATCCAAACTAAGACTCGGAATGCTTTGTCATCCTCATGGGTTTGATGGGTGGCTTGTCTTTTAATAATGTAGTTCAGTAGACTACAAGCCAATTATACAAATTGCTGATTATATCGAAACTACTATGATTGCAGATCAATCTTGTACAATCATTCAGTATTTGAAGATGATGGCATGTCATCTGCATTGGATACTATTAATAAACATGCAATTCTATTTAAACAATCAAATCAATTCCTTAACAGGCTAGTTGGTTAAGTCTCTCTTTTTGAGAAATGGCAGCAGTATTGTTTCACTGACAAATTGATATTTGTGGCATAAAGATTTTTCCTCTAATGCTCAATATCGTATGCCTGTCATTTTTTTTACATTTAGAATAGATGCCTCATAGAAAAGAGATGCAGGGTGGGTGACTGACGAAAAAAAAAAAGCATTCACGTATGTACTGCATGTCACATCTAGTATGTAGAATATAAATGTGGATTAAGCTATTGCCAATAAACTGCCTGAGGATGGGTATAAGTAATTGAGAACATGCTGATGAACCGGTATTAAAACATTTATTTCACTAAAAGTACCACAGGGATTTCTGTGAACATTCAATGAATTAATTCAAAATTTATGTTTGTGTGTAGTATGACACACTACAGTTTATTTAAGATATAGCTTACTGGACAATTTGTGCTATATTAAATCGCTGAGCTCCTGCAATACTGTTGAATAATGTATTGTATTCACGTCAGTATAATCGCTCCTGACTGACTGACCGAACCGCGAGGACTTACTGTTCAGCCATGTTGTGAAAGACTCAATGAAAGATGTACACGTCAACCATTGGAGGGCAGTAGAGATTCATTTAAAAACCTTACTGAAAAAGTGAACCTTCCTACTTCCTGTGCTGAACTACAATCGTCTCTGTCTGCACCTTTGTCTTTCGTAGTCCAGTATTTTTGCAATTATGAATAAAAAACAAGCTATTAATAGCTATTACAACACTGAACTCGAACACTCTCTATGAAATATAAACTAACAATAAACAATACAAGCCAAAAAGTCTGTAACTGCTTTTTAAAGGTTGCCAATGGTTTCTGGCAGTATTTTTACGTCTTCCTCTTCTTACCACCAGAGGGTATTAGTGTCACATTTTACATACAGTAATAATTGTCAGATTTATTTTTATTTTTTTTATCATACTTGAAATATACATACAACACAGAATCATATCTGCTATCACCACTTCTTTAGGAAATAAAAAAAGTCCTCTGAGAAATTACCTCTAAATTTGCAATGAAAAAAGCAAAAACAAGAGACATATTTTAGTTTATTAAAATAAAAAGCTTTTTAAAAATAGAACTATAATCAACATTTACCCCACAACCTTTCTCTTAGTTTGTGTTTGTCTGGTCTTTATATTAATTCAACATAAAATAATAAGAAAAAATATTTACAAACAGATACTGTAATGTAATGACAATATGAGGTCTTCATCTATCTTGAAAAAGAGTATGTAACTGTAGAAGATTGAATTGTGTTCATGGGTTACAGATCCAGATGTATGCATTAAAATAAACTAAGGATCTATGCTTTTAATTTCTAATAACTCTCAACACCCACACTACATCTCCAGTCATCGATTTTGTTATTGTGATCTTCAGGGATGGAAATTAAGGCAGCTTAGCCATTTTCCCTCTACTTTAAGTCAGCAAATAAACTCAAGGGATGAGATATAAAACCTCCATCCCAATTCTAGTTTCTAAAAGTGCAAACAACAGTTTAAAGCTTCTGTAATGTGGAATCTGAACAAAGCAAGGCTGTGGAGAGAATCACTTAACCGAGACAGCAACATAGTGTCGCCCCAGATCCAGCCCACATCTGGTACGTGTGGATTCCACATATACCTGATGTGGGCCGGATCTGGGCCGACACTATGTTGCTGTCTGGGAAGGGAGATCAAAGACTTGACAAGATAAATCTATTGGTGTTGTCGACCTCAGAGTCTAAAGCTGAGTAACGTTGGCAGTATAGCTAGCAAAAACTAAAGGTAGTGGTTAAATAAAGTTCCAGCTCAACCCATGTGAGTGATCAAAGCCTGTGGGTAGCGATCTACCAGCCATGGACCTTCTTTCGTCTCAGATTCAGTAGCCACACCCGTAAAAGACTGTAAAGTGCAGGTTCAAAAATCAGGCACGTCTTATTTTGTCCATGATTTTATATTGTCCCATTCCTCTGTGTCATGTCTTCAGTCCTGATTGCAGTCCACCTTATTTCCATGAACCCAGTAACAGATCTGAGCAAACTTCAGTGGAGTGAAGCGAACAGCCACGTTGTAGTCACGATTCTCTCCATTGATTTCCAGCCACTGGTGGCCCGAGAAGATCCCGATGACCTTGCGCTCCCATCGCTCTAAAGTATCATCCCACACACGTCCGTAAACACCAGAGCCACTCGCACCCGGACGGGCGTCACAGTGCTGGTAGATCAAATCGTTGGACTCATCCTCCACCGGACAAAAGCGGTACACCAGTTCCCCGGGCCGGTCACTGTCAAATCCAGAGAAGTGGATGCGTTTACCAGCCAAATTTTCTGAGGTGGGTGCCACAGCCAGCCTCATGAAGGGACGCCGGTGAGGCCAACGTAACTCTAGAAGTGCGTAGTCAAAGTCCATGCTGACCTCTTGAGGGCCCTGAATCCAACCTTTAGGAACTCGGGTCCGTTTAACTCTCACCCAGCGCACCAAGGGTTTCTTCACAGGAGCCTGACCCGGCCTTGTACCGTTAACAGACAGAGGGATCAGAAAGCCCACCCTGAGTTTCCGCGCTCCTTTGACGTAATCCTTCCCATCATGCACGCAGTGGGCTGCGGTCAGGACGTGCTGCTGGGACACCAGAACTCCAGTGCAGCCAGTAGAGATACGGACGGCTGTGGAGAATGGGTAGTCCAGAAGGAAGTGGTCACCGCGGATGTTAAAGCGCCCGTCTGAACCGTAAATCTGCCGTTTTAGCCGCTTATGTCTGGGAGCGGTTACTTTGGGCTGCCTGAAAGGAAGTTCAGTCTCATTTTCATCCAGGTCAACAGTAGTTAATGTTCGGGAGCCATCTGCATAAAGTGTTTCGAAAGCTAGGTGCTCTTTATCCATGTCTTCTTCTTTGTGGTAGCAGCTCTCATTGCAGTGAGTAGTGAGGTCCAGCTGAGCTTTAGCACTGAAGCGGGAGCGGGACAGCGGTAGGGTGGCATGAGGTATCAGCGAGTGGAGGTGGGCGGGAGACTGATGTCGAGGGTCTCTCACTGAAACCGAGCTGGGCAGGAGGAGTAAGAACAGCAGGCCAACACAGCAAGGATGGGCCAGTCCCAGTGCGTGGTTAGGCACCATGGCTAAGATGTATGCAACCTAAAAGCAAACACAAACATATGTGCAAGCATGAAATAAAACTCAAGATGTTTTTAATTTAGATATAAGGTCATAAAAATGTAATGGCTTCACTCAAAAAAGTGTTTTGTTTTTTTGTTTTTTTGCATCTATGGTGCCATGACGAACCTTTATCATCAATGGAAAAGATTCTTTATAGTGGAAAAAGGTTCTTCAGATTATTAAAATGTTTAAAAGGTTGGAGTGTCAAAAGGAAACCAAAAAGGCATTGCTGTGAAAACCCCCATTTAAAACATTTATCTTTTAAAAGCGTTGACACGTTTAGCTGGCTCTTATCCGTTGTAGTACCAGTGGTTTTGGACTTATCATACTGATACCCATCTGCCTGGATCAATAAAGTTTGTTTACTGTCACTTCATACCAAAGCTTTTTGTTTATCTTTTTTGTTTCATTTTGTCTCATGCTACGCTCTGTAATTTGAATTGTAATTTAATAGTATTTACGTAGTATTTACAGTCATTACGTTCCCGTGTATTTTGCGTGAATGACGGGTGGTTGGGCAGATATTGTGTTTTGCGGTAGGTGGTATGCCATACGGAACCGTGGCCACTGAAACTGCATATTAACGCACCAGTGGGGCTCGACAGCCTTAGTCAAACGGGTTGGCGCGTATGGTTGGGTTGTGGAGAGATTGTGAGATTGTGGTTAGGTCTCAGCAGCAGGAGGGATGTAAAGGTCAGTAAGCTGGGCTGAGTTGAGTGGGGGACAGAGGGGGGTGACTCTGGGACGCCAGAGTCACTGTCGAGCCCTCTTGAGGTGTCGTGGGCTAGTCGACGAAACACTGAGGACGGAAGGTGCCCACTTGAAGACCCTAGAGATGTCCCCTACTCAGCTCAATCCAAACCGTTGTCATGGGGCGACCGCACTGTGGTTGCAGCCGTTGTGTGTGCTGACGCGTGTTAACACTAGACAAAAGGAGAGTTACATCACCATATGGAAAGAAGCGTAAATGGATGGAGGAGCATAGGTTACTGTAAAGCTATGTCTTAGTTGGTGCTTATCTTGGCGAAAGCCGAGTACAAATCAGCATGAAGTTTTAACATCTACTCTCGTGTAATGGAAATCAAATCATATTGTATTTTATTGTTTTGTTTAGTAGGCCTACTTTATGCATTGTATATGAGTGAAGTCACTTCATTTAGAATAAATCAGCCTTTTCAGAGTGTACATCACTTAATGTTGTACAAATGTGTAAAATTAGCTAAATAAAATAAAAAGCTGACTTTAAATTTTGTACAGGCAGAAAAGCTGAGCTACTTATTTTTTCGTTTTGTCAAATACGTGCCTTGCCTATTCATTTTTCTGGTGGAAAATATCGACAAAAAAAATCGAGTTTTTTATAGTCTATAGACACATAATAGTCTATAGACATAGGCCTTATACAAATTATTTGATATTGTCCCTTTATACTAGAACTTCTCATCTGCTCTATTCATCATGGACACCCATGTGTGACACCTGAGGAATTCCCTGGACACAACCTGTTTCCTATACAACATCCCTTTGTCCCGAAAGCCCCTCATTTCGTCTTTTTTGTTGTCTTTCACATCATGAATGAATGTCCAACGAACCCTACCCACGCCTAGCGTTATTGTTAAACTCAAGGAAAACAAACTGTGTTTACCTACCCTCACTTTCCCATCGCTCTGTACAAACCAACAACTACAATGCAAGTGGGCAAATGGAAGCCAGGAGATAGTAGCCTATTCAAATATCTACACAAACTGAGCATTTTATAATGGAAAAGTGCGTTAACAAAAATAGATTTTTCGTTCTTTACTTTTTTTTTTGCAGCTTGTAGAGCTATCCCGAATTAAACGGGAATTTTTCTCTATTGCATACAGCCAATAAGAGCAGTGTTTGAGCCGTGCGCCAGAGCTTTACGCGCGCGTCTGACCGAGAAAATGACACAAAACAGTTTCGGAATTCGCGGAGGATACTTAACTTCAAGCTGTGTTAATGATGATCAAGGCTTGTTTAAATCCAAATCACAGATTCGTCTCCAGGAAGTTCACTGGGTAGGCTATCCCATTCTCCAGGTTTACTCCCATCTCCACTGTGAAGTGTTGGAGCTTGAGACAGGTCCACCAAAAACATACACAATCCTTTTAACCACCAGCTTTTATTTAAAACGGCTTATTTTCAAGAGTCCTTATTTCAACAAAGCAGACAGCACACTTACTCTCCGCTGAATGATCATTGCGGTAGTGCAAAACTGAGGTCGTCCAAACCCAATAACCGAGGCGCAATATTGCGCATCCTTGCGGGGTCCTAGTGCCGCCGTCACAGGGATAAAGGGGATGGTGTGTCCTAAACCAACATCAATGTGTGAACAGTCTGATACGTGTTCAGTACAGCACGTCATTCTCTCGTAATTCTTTAAATGTAATGACAAACCTGTTTGCTAACAGAGCATTTATGCTGGGCATGTCTTGGCACACATTAAAATATTCCTACAGGTGTTATTAAGCTGTCAATCAAACATAGGTGACAGTCAAGGCAGGCATGTCTTTAGGATATACATTCCTTCTCAGTTCAGTTAAATTGCACTGCATGTACTATGCCACTCAACGCAAGTACGAACACATGTACATGTGTTTAGGTAATTCTTTTAGCATGTATTGTTTATTGTGACTCCTTAAATCTATAGGTGTAACTAATCTTACCTGTTGGGGTTTAAAGGGGTTAAAATGACAGATTATTGTGGGTTGGTCTCAAATATTTGGGTGTGTTTCAGTCATGATGGCGTCTTGACCCATAGTGCAAGCTTGAAAATAACCTTCTGACCTTGATCTTCCTCAAGCACTCACACCACTTGCCCTAACCTGCACAAAACACGTTCGTTCTTCCTTTCTTTCCTTCCTTCTTTCTTTCTTTCTTTCTTTGGTCAAAAGATTTCCATTTCTCAGATGCATTGCAAAAAACTACGGACTTTAATGGCTAAAATGCACAGCTTTAAACAGTCTCCAACACTGTGCGTGTGTATGTTGATTAAAGCAAACAGGGGGGAAAGCATTTCGATTGCTTTTGTTGCTCAAGTGCATAGCAAAAAGCAAATCAAATCATATCACATTTGCTCAACTAAACTAGCCACACATAATGCATAAGTATGTAAGCCTGCAGCTTCAGAGTAAAAAAAAAAAGGGGGTAATTGTGAGATAATATGTAATATAAGAAATAAATTCACATTGTGGAATACAGTTACAATTGTGAGATTCTAAGTCACATTGCAAGAAATAAAGGCACATTGTGATACATAGTCACAACTGGTAGATATAAGTTTCAATCACTTACTTTTTACTTTGAGGCTCCAATACTAAAGTTAATGTTATCTGCTTCATTTCCAATACAAAAGATTTTTTCCCCCACAATACCCCAGGGCGTTCTCTCAACCTGCGGTTTTGCACTAGGTTAAGGAATGTTTAAAGTCTTGTAGGGGTTCTTGAAGGCTGTAAATGTCTAATACCATAGCAAAACACTGTTCAGTGATGGTATCAGTAATACATCGAGTGTCACGGTGGGTGAGCGAGATTTGGCTGATGTGTGCTGGCACAGACACGCTGTTCTCATTGTCTGTTTCCTGCTCCCCTTTCTCCTGGTTTTCTTTCAGACACTTCCAGACATATATCTTATTTAACATCACAAGCCACCAGAGACTGAAGTGGATATCATTCTAGCTAACAAACGCCTCTGATATTTGCTATGCTCTTTCACAGTTAGCGATAAGGGGTTAGGACATAGGAAATGCAGCCTAAAGCTCATTCACTCGACAGGAATCTGCTACCTTGGACAATCCCCAGATCTCTTTACAGTGGGACTCTTGTTCTTGACCTGTCCTGGCTTTATGCCTCGTGGAGGGAGGTGGAGCGGGGGGTTCACCATGAGGAGGGGCCTTTGAAAGTGTGTCCATTCCTCCAAAGCTGATCTTTTATCACCTCCAGCTCCAGCTCCATTCCTGTGCCTCTGTGGCCTTTTCTCTATTCACCAGGCTGTCTATTTTCAGAACAACTGATTCTTGTCTTCTCTTCTTTGGGTTTTTTAGACAAACTGAAAAGCCTTTTCTCCAGCAACACCAGATAATTTGCAGAGGCTTTGAAGCTTCTATTAAATAAAAAGGGGGAAATTCTTCCACCAAAGGAAGCTAAATAAGTCAATGAAGAAGACACTGGGTTTCTTTCACAGACATATACACAACCTTCAGTATAAAGTCACTGAAGCACAGATTTTGAGGCATGTGTTGGTGCCACTGTGGAGTGACATATCTCAAAAGCCACTAAGCACAAACTAAAGCGAAGCTGAGAAGAAACAACAGTTTCCCAGCTAAATAAATTTTAAGGGTTGGGAACCAAGAACCGATTACATAACAAAAAATACCATAACTTAATGATTTATATAACGGATTGGTTACAGCTGATGGAAGACTGCATTAAAATGTTCTTGATAGTGTTCCATTTATTACTATTCAGCGCAATACATACAACGCGACCAGTGAAGTCTGATTTTCAAGAAACTGACTCTTACTCTTTTTAGTAAATCCAAAACATACAGCATGTGCCCACTGAAGGTGATTTTTTTTTTTTCAAAAACTTCAGATTCACAAGCAAAAAACTTACATTCTGGTCCTTTTTAGTGAATGAAAAACACAGCATGACCATGTCACGTTTTGAGTTTATTTGTTCATGTTTAGAGTTTGTTTTTTATCTGTTTTTCTGTTCAGTTCATGTCTGAGTTTCATTGTTAATCTCTTAGTTTGTTAATTAGTTCAGTTCTCCACCGTTCCCCATACCTGTACTCTGTTCAGGTGTGTCTTGTCAATTATCGCATTTGCTCCTTTGTTTGCCCATGCATTTAAGTCCTCTGTTTCAGTCAGTCTTTTCCCAGACAGCAACATTGTGTCGGCCCAGATCAGGCCCACATCTGTTCAGTGTGGAATCCAAATGTACCAGATGTGGGCCGGATCTGGGCCGACACTATGTTGCTCATAACCTCACACGTAAATGATCAACAATGGTAGACGATTGTCTACCTTTGTTGGACGTTTACGTGTGATGTTGTGTTTTAGTGGATTTCTTTTTTATCCTGTCGAACAGATTTACAGGATTATCAATTAAAGACTGTTTGTTCTATACTTTCCTTTGTTGTGCGCTTCAGTACAGCCACCTATGGTGACAGACCAGTGAAGTCTGATTTCCAAGCAAAGACTCTTTTTAGTGAATCACAAACACTTGAATCAGTTGGAGTATCTGAATCATCATATTCGACTCCATGAACCAAGAACTGATATTGTTGTACTTATGGCCAATGGGACCAAATCAGTGTAATTACTGACATGTTGTTTTTAAAGATACACTTTGTTAGTGGTACATTACATTGTTATTTGTTCTTTTACACTGATCACTGAAATGGTTCCTGCAGTTTGCAACAGATTTGCATTTCAGTTTTTCTATCATATTTCTTTCTCAAATTCAAAAAATAATGGAACCATTAAGGAACCAGAATCATTCCATTTTTTATAGGTGATTGACAGATAATGTGTATGGGGGACAGATGATAGCAGACTTTTTGTCTTGGACTGTAAGCTGAGAAGCCACAATAGCTTAAAGACTATTCAATACCAGTCCCTTTTAGGGGGCCATGCTTTCTTTTCTGGAATACAGGAATAAAACCCCAGACCTATTCAATGGCACTCCTGTTAACTGCACTTTCAATGTATGTATGAACTCTGTCTTACATACACAGGTGTGGTTAGCGCACAGCTTCAAATCATTAGGGTGTAGTACAGAAGTCCCATTCTTTCCCAGCTCTTAATTCCCATCACACTGAGGCTCAGTGTACAGTAGCCATCCAAGCAAATAAGTATTGTTAACAAGATCAGAGACTCCCTCTGTACTCTTTAATCCATTAATTGACTTCTGGTTCAACCCAGTGCTTTGGATTCACAACAGTGGAAAAAGCTTTTCATAACAATAGTCATTGTGCTTGACTCGTTTCCACAGCATACTGCCAATCAGAGTCATGACAATGTGTGCACGGACTAGGGGTGAGCGGGGCACAAACTTATACTTACATAACTTACATATCAACACTATATAGAGAAAAAATTGCGCCAAAATTCAGAAATATTTGGAAGATATCACTGAACATTTATTTAAAGGGGTGATGAACTGAGAAATCAAATTTTCCTTGAGCTTTTGACATCTAAGAGGTCATCATATTATAAGAATATCCTGTAAATTTCAGAACTGAAAACGTCCTTGTTAGTCCGATAAATGCTTTTATTGACACCAGGCTCAGCAAACGACTCGTTTTTCAAAGTGGGGAACTATGACGTCAAAGAGGATAAAACACCACCCTCGCTGAAGAAGATCAACGCCTACTTCAACACGGCTACTTTAGACCCGCCCACCGATTCGCGCATTACACGCATAGCTAAATAACATGGGCCTACCTCGTGATGACAAACCGGAACGAGCTACCGAGCAATAAACATGACATTTACAAAATATTATGCAGTGCCTGGTTGTGGAAGAAGACAGTCGCTGCATAAGCTTCCTCTGGATTCCAATAGGAATGCTTGGTTAAACTTTATTTTTAATGATGTTCCAGCTGATGTGGGTAAAACATTGTCCGTTTGTTCGCTTCATTTCACTGAGGATTGTTTTGTAAACAAGACACAGGTCAAGACTGAATTTGCAGACCGATTAAGATTAGAAAACGGTGCTGTGCCTTCTATATTGGATCCGACAGGAATGGTGCAACACACTTATGTGAGTAAAATTTTTATTTAGAAAATAATAATAAGATTTTTTCTTATTATTTCTGATAGGCTTATTATTTCTGATAGGCTATTATGGCATTGTTACAGATCGTTTGATATCTAATAATTATGTGTACATGTGTATCAGTCTAATCGTTACTACTGACGAGTGAGTTGAAACTCCTTATAATATGCAAAACTGTTATCCACTCACAGCAGTGGGCGTTTACTTCCAAGTCTTCAATGCGAGACGCCCATAAAAGCCAAGCGTTTTTGAGCTAGGCTCAAAACTAGGGTAGAAAATAGCCTATTACTTATTCATTTTGATGTTTTTGAATGTAAAAACCAAGCGAACGTCATAATTGACCTCAGACAACAATATAACATTTTTTAAAAAGCTAGTTCATGACCCCTTTAACCACAGCAAAAAAAATTCTAACTTATGTTAATTTTTCATCTCTGTTTTTTGTTTTTCATTTAAAATGAGACAAATCTGATATTGTTTTAATCTCCAATCTGTTATTTAACAGTTGAGATGGTTTTTCGCTAATCAGCAGAAGATACTAGCCGGGTTTAAATCCCAGTTGTACAGGTGGGGCATGTTGTAACACTGTGTTACAAACTTTTTACTTTAACTTCACTACATTTAAAAGACAAATATCTTACTTTTTTTCTCCACTACATTCTGTCGATCCTTGAGTGGAAAGTAGTAACGTCAGTCAGGGGATGATTTTGGTCGCAGGAGGTGTATTTTGGTTGGAAATGAAAGTCGGGTTGATGTCAGAATCCGACGTCGGTTTGATGTCAGCATCCGTCAGACAGACGTTGGATTTTGGTTGGAAATGAAAGTCGGGATGAAGTCAGAACCTGACTGATGTTGGTTTCTGACGTAAACCTGTTTTTCATTTTCAACCACAATACAACGTCTGTCCAACGATGGTGATTAACGTCAATCTGACATTGGATACTGACATCAAACTGATTTTCATTTTCAATGTTGGGTTTGGTCTTCTAAATGCAAATATTGTCATTGTTTTGGAGCACACAAACTTATAGATAACAGTAAGGCTAACATATTCATACTAAAAGCCAAAAAACTTTAAATAGGGCACTATTTGAGGGAACAGTCAGTTGGGTGTCCGAAACCATTGTGGATGTTATTGAGTGCACTTCAATCTCACATTCAATCCCACTACTGGAACTGTGTTCTAGAAATAAATTTGATATTGATATGAGGGTAGATAGGCAGGCATATATTCAGAGGCATAAGATACTGTAAGTATTACATACAACAATGCAACAATAATAAAACAATGCATTGACATTTAACGAGTACTTCTGTACTTTAACTTAAGTAAAAATCGGTCTTTACAACTTTTATTTGAAACGGAGTAATATTTGACCAGTAGTATCTGTACTTTCACTCAAGAAAGTTGAGTACTTTGTCCACCTCTAGTAATTTTGTCATGTTACAATAACCCACCTATGGGGCATGTTGTCACACTTCACTTCCATTCTTTCTGGGTAAATCAAGAAAAAAGTATACACTGTATTAATTAAACAAAACCACATGATTGTACTAGACGTGTGAAATGAATGTGAAAAAAAAATACTCTGAAACCTAAGTAGGTTTACATAAACTGAGAAAGTCAAAAAGTGTTAGGCTGTGCCTATGTGTTTGGCTGTGTTAAAATGTTTGTGGATGTTTCCACCCTTTTTGGACCATAGGACCATTTGAAACCAACTGTAGTGAAAGGTTACACTTAGATAAATGGTCCTATACAGTGGGAAAATATTTATTTAAAAATCTTAAAAAAAAAAGATACTTGAAGAAAAAACATGTGCATAATAATTATATTTAATTATTAATAAATATGAATACATAATTTAATACATTAAAATAACTATTAATAATAATAAAAATGGCAAAAATGCTAAAAGTCTATAAGAACCCATGCCCGTCAGCAACTATGCATTGCCTCCATGAATGACACCAGACCTTTATGAACCTAAACAATGTAGCTTTTTTGCTCTTCCATCATGCCTTTTTTAATCATACAGTTTTTTTTAATTTGACCTCATCAATATGTCAAACACCAGCTCTTGACTGTCCTCAGCTGTTCTGTTGTTCCCCTTCAATGGGTCTGACATCTCCTCTCCCACAACACAGCTGTCCACCGACTCTGACCACTACTGTGCTACACAGTTTCTTCTTTCTTCTTTTCTAACCTCTTCTGACAAACTCTGTCCCTCCCTCTCTCATGCTGTACTCCCCCTCTTCATCTCCCCAGTTCTCCCCATGAAGCTCCAGAGGTGTATAGATGCAGCTCTGCTTCCCTACAGTATGAGCTCATTCCCAACTTGGCAGCTCGAAGGAGTAAGGGGAAAATCGACACAAAAACACACATTTTGCAAAAACAAGTCGAGGAATGCAGAACAAAATATTCTTATCGCAAAAACTTTTTTAAAGACCATGTAACTGGCTCCAAGCACGGGGTTGCAGTGTTTTGTTGAAATAAAAAGTTATTAATAATAATTTTTCCTAATCTTCGAACAACTTTGCAATGATAAGCCGCTAAAATATTTACGCGATAAACTGGAATTTATTTTTAGTCATTAGAAATCTTTAGAGAAAAAATTCTAGATAATTAGCATCATGAGATCCAGACTATTTAAATAAATGCAGAAAAATGGGAATGATTTTTCTTTATTTGATTGATTTATTTAGAAACAAAAACAAGGAAAGAGCAGCAATGTGACATCCGACTGTGCTGACATGATGGAAATGAACGCATTATTACCATGCTGGAAAATTATTCTCATGGTGAGATATGAAGCCAAGAAAAAATGCATGTTTTACTGAACCAACCTGCTGTCTGCAAAAGAAATGTCTTGCTTCTTGCAGTCTTACATAAATGTTTATTTTTCCAATTACAGTAGCTGTGAAACAGAAACACATTTCATGCAGCACTTCAAACTATAGTTCACCCAAAAATTAACATTTTGTCATAATTTACTCTCTGCCATGTCATTGTATTAAGAAATATGTTATGCAGAATGTACAATCTGCTCTGTCCTATAAAAGCAAAAGTGGGTTGATGCTTTAAAAATAACAAAAAAGCAGCACCTGAAAGTATTGTAGATATCTCGAAATTGACTTTCTTCTCCTCTAAGCTGTTCTGACAAACAACATTAAAAAAATGTGTCTTTTAAAGACAGAAATGCATACAGGTTCGAAATGCCCGCATTAAACATAATCTCAGTCTTTGTGTTAAACATTAAACCAAACTGAAAGACACGAGAGCAAGTAAGTTACAAAAGAATTTGAATTTTTACATTTTCATGTTTGTTCACTCTTTCCATGTGGTTGAAAATGAAAATCGGGTTGACGTCAGAAACCAACATCAGTCGGGTTCTGACGTCAACCCGGCTTTCATTTCCAACCAAAATGCAACTGATGACTCCCCTGACTGATGGTACTACTTTCTACTCAAGGACCCTGACAGAAATGTAGTGGAGTAAAAAGTACGATATTTGTCTTTCAAATGTAGTGAAGTTAAAGTAAAAAGTTTCCAGAAAAAAATAATACTCAAGTACAGATACTCAAAAAGTGTACTTAAGTAACAGTACTCAAGTAAATGTACCTTGTTACTGTCCACCTCTGGTATTCAATAGAAAACTAGTGTACACTAATACATTCATACATGAAAACAAACAAACAAATGACTTTTGTTAACTGGTATAAAAGTGATTTCTACTGAACATCAAGCTTGATCGACATCTGAGAGGAGTTGAGTAAATGATTTGGCCATGTTGGAGATTCCCAACAGTGTTTTGAGTGTAGTCATAATGTCAGGACTGGCAGACAGAGACAGCTGTAGAGAGTCTGATGTGACTGCTGTGCAGATGTTACCACAGACACACTCCAACACTCATCTGGACGCCTGACCTTGTGAAAGGACTCCTTCAGTATTGGCCACTTTAAAGTGATCCACGTCAGCCTTGCACGAATGCGTGCTGTTTTCAAGCCATTCTGAGCAAGAACATTTATATATGCCATAAATATTGCACTGAAACACTGAGAGGTTTTATATAAGCACAGTGAGATGATTGGGAAAAGGACTTCCCAAACAGCTGAGCAAATAGAAAATTCTGCCATAATCATGGCAGATTAATGCACATATTTGGGATAATAGTTCTCCACTTTGGGTTCATTTATGGTTCAGACTATGAGAAGGAGAGGAATGATTATGAGGGAAAGAGAAAAAAGAAAGAGTATAAATGAATTTCAGTTTCTCAGTTCTCTGAGACAGTTTTAATTCACTCAGATGCCCAGAGCAATAACGTCTCGGTTACGTATGTAACCCTCGTTCCCTGAGTAGGGAACGGAGACGTTACGTCGGATGACGACGAAATGGGGTTTCGCTTAGAAAGCCTATCAACTTCGAGTATTACAAAACGAGCCAATGGCAAAGAAATGCCATGGGTCTGCGGAATTTGCATGACGTAACTCCGCCCCACCTTGTGGGTATAAAAGGAGGAAGTCTGCAACAGCAGTTTATGTTTCTTCGCTGAGGAGCCAAGACTGAGCTCAGGCGATCCCCGCGGTACAGCGGAAAGTGGCAGGAAGACGTAACGTCTCCGTTCCCTACTCAGGGAACGAGGGTTACATACGTAACCGAGACGTTCCCTTTCGTTGTCACTCCGAGTTACGTCGGATGACGACAAAATGGGGTTACCAGTCTAATCACGCCACCTTCTCAGCTGTCTTCCAGTGCCCTGCGTAAATCTGAGATCCCTGTCGTGAGACTAGCACGGACGAAGGACTCCTATTTAGCACAGGAATACCAAGGTAAACTGGGGAGCATATCCCACATTTTTAGAGGAAATATGCAATTATTGCCAACCCAGAGGGGGGGACTTAGAAAATACACATATGACCCGAAGGATGCATATGGAGAACACTGGGGTGTCCAGCCGCAGGTGGAATATTTCAACCCCAGGGGTGGCAAGGTGGCTTGCCAAGGGAAAGACACATGCTCGAGAGAGGCTTACAGTGGAAATACACATGTGGGGGTCGCTCAGGGAGGGACCATGCACACGGGAGGCACCTAGCCGGCGCGCAGGCAATAGACACTGGCGGCGACGTCAGAAGTGCTGGAGGAACTCAGGGCTTTCGGAGAAGCTCACCTGAGGGGAAAATCGCACGTATCCAGTCCGTGGAGTGGAATGGCGAGCAAGCGAAGACACCTGAGCGGGTCCAGTACTAGCTAGTTGAAGCGAGTACATGAGAGGACACAGGCTCCACTCGGAGATTGTAAAATCTAGCGAATGTGTTCGGTGTCGCCCAGCCTGCAGCTCTGCAGATGTCTGTTAGCGAGGCGCCATACGCTAGAGCCCAAGAGGACGCCACACTCCGGGTGGAGTGGGCGGTCACACCAAGGGGGCACGGTCGACCTAGCTGCTGGTAAGCCAAGGCAATGGCGTCCACTATCCAGTGAGACAACCTTTGCTTGGAGAGAGCCTTTCCCTTCAGCTTCCCACCATAACAGACAAAGAGCTGGTCTGATGTCCTGAAACACTGGGTTCTGTCCACATAGGTGCGGAGAGCACGTACTGGACAAAGCAGTGCCAAGGCTGGGTCTGCCTCCTCCAGGGGCAGCGCTTGCAGGTTCACCACCTGGTCCCTGAAGGGAGTGGTAGGAACCTTGGGCACATATCCAGGCCGGGGTCTCAGGATCACGTGAGAGTAAGCCGGCCCGAATTCCAGGCACGCTTCGTCAACGGAGAATGCGTGCAGGTCCCCTACCCTCTTGATGGAGGCCAGTGCAACCAGGAGCGCTGTCTTCATTGACAGGAACTTAAGCTCCACTGACTGCAAAGGCTCAAAGGCAGCACTCCGCAGGGCAGTTAGCACCACTGCGAGATCCCAAGAGGGAACGAGAGGAGGGCGAGGAGGATTCAGTCTCCTCGCTCCTCTCAGGAACCTGACGATCAGGTCGTGCTTCCCCAAAGACTTACCTTCAACAAGGTCATGCTGTGCGGCAATGGCGGCGACATAGACCTTTAGGGTGGAGGGAGACAGCCTTCGCTCCAACCCATCTTGTAGGAAGGAAAGCACGACACTAATCGAACATCTCCGGGGGTCTTCTCGGTGAGAAGAGCACCAGCTGACGAAGAGGTTCCACTTCAACGCATAGAGATGTCTCGTGGACGAAGCTCTAGCGGAAGTGATGGTAGCCACCACCGGTGGTGGTAGGGTACTCAAACCTGCCTCGTCCCATCCAGGAGCCACACGTGGAGGTTCCAAAGATCGGGACGAGGGTGCCATAGGGTGCCCCGTCCCTGAGAAAGTAGGTCCTTCCTCAGAGGGATCGGCCAGGGAGGTGCTGTCGCGAGGAGAACCAGTTCGGAGAACCAGGTCCTGGTGGGCCAGTACGGCGCAACCAGCATGACCTGCTCCTCGTCCTCCCTGACCTTGCGCAAGGTCCGCGCAAGAAGGCTCACTGGGGGAAACGCATACTTGCGGCCCTGCGGCCAGCTGTGCGCCAGAGCATCCGTGCCGAGCGTGCCCTCGGTCAGGGAATAATACTGGGCGCAATGGGTCGAGTCGTGGGAGGCAAACAGATCTATCTGTGCGTCCCCGAACTGGTCCCAAATCAGCTGAACCGACCGGGGATGGAGCCGCCATTCCCCTGGGAGGAGGTGAAACCGTGAGAGCTCGTCGGCTACACAGTTCAGAGCTCCGGGGATATAGATGGCACGAAGCGACCTCAGATGCTTCTGACTCCATAAGAGGAGGTGGCGGGCGAGTTGTGACATACGGCGGGAGCGTAGACCACCTTGACGGTTGATGTACGCTACAGTGGCGGTATTGTCTGATCGGACTAGTACGTGTTGGCCCTTGAGCACGGCCCGGAAGCGGCGCAGAGCAAGACGTACAGCCAGCAACTCGAGGCAATTGATGTGCCATAGGCGGTGGGGTCCTGTCCAGGAGCCCGCGGCAGCACGTCCATTGCACATGGCGCCCCAGCCCGTGGAAGAGGCATCTGTCGATACAACAACATGCCGCGAAGCTCGTTCCAGGGGCACTCCGGCCCGTAGAAAGCTGAGGTCCGCCCACGGGGTGAAGGTCTGACGGCAGGTCGGAGTAACTGGTACTCGGAGGGTGCCGTGTTGCCATGCCCACCTCGGGACTCGGTCGCGAAGCCAAAGCTGAAGCGGTCTCATATGAAGCAATCCGAGCGGCGTTGCCGCGGCTGCAGATGCCATATGCCCCAGGAGCCTCTGAAAAAGTTTCAGTGGAACCGCACTCTTGCCCTCGAACTGTCTCAGGCAAGTCAGCAGTGACTGCGCGCGCTCGCTCGTAAGCTGCGCGGACATGGCGACCAAGTCGATTTCCATACCGAGAAAAGAGATCCTCTGCACAGGGCAAAGTTTGCTCTTCTCCCAGTTGACCCGAAGGCCCAGACGGGCTAGGTGCCGGAGCACTAGGTCCCTGTGTTCGCAAACCTGATCCCGAGAGTGAGCTAGAATCAGCCAGTCGTCGAGATAGTTCAGGATGCGAACCCCGTGTTCCCGAAGAGGAACAAGGGCTGCCTCGACGACCTTCGTGAAGACGCGAGGAGACAGGGCTAACCCGAATGGGAGAACCGCGTACTGGTATGCCTGCCCCTCGAAAGCAAACCGTAGAAACGGCCTGTGTCGAGGGAGAATGGAGACATGAAAGTAGGCGTCCTTCAGGTCGATCGCTGCAAACCAATCCTGGGGCCGTACACATTCGAAAATGCGCTTGGCAGTGAGCATCTTGAACGGCAGCCTGTGAAGGGAGCGGTTCAGCACGCGCAGGAGCGCTTCTTCTCGTGGTGAGCCTAAGCACCCATCCAAGGCCTGTAGGTACTCATCTACATTAGTGGCGAAGTCCTACAGAGCGGCGGGACAGGCAGCCACCTCTTTGCATGCCATGGCTATTCTGCAGGTCTACCAGGCCCAGATGCTCAAGGACATGCACGAGGGGAGGACGGACCCAGGGCTCTTCAATGAGCTGCGTGCCGCCACCGACCTCGCTCTCCGGGCGACGAAGGTGACCGCACGCTCCCTGGGTTTGGTGATGTCCACAGCCGTGGTCCAGGAGAGACACCTCTGGCTGAACCTCGCTGATATGCGGGATGCCGAGCGGTCCCGTCTGCTCGACACCCCCATATCACAGGCCGGCCTTTTCGGCGGTGCAGTCGAGGATTTCGCCCAACAGTTCTCGACTGCTCAGAAACAGACTGAGGCGATTAAGCACATTCTGCCCCGACGGCCCGCTGCTGCCTCCACCCAGCCGACCGGGCAGAATCCTCAGCCTGTTCGCCGCCGAGGGCGCCCTCCTGCGGTTCCCCCCCCTCCCGCCCGGCCCAAGCAGCAGCCTCCACCCGGGCCCGGTCGCGGAGGAAGCCGTAAGAAGGCGCCCCAGCCCTCTCCTGCCCCGCCCCCCGCTAAACGCCGGGCTAAGCGGCGCTCCTGAGACGGGCTGCTCAGGGATGACTCTCACTTCTCAGGAGATGGTAGCAGGACCACTCCTTCCCCCGGTGGAGGGCCGGGGGAGAATCTTTTGTTCTCCACCCCCCGCTGCTCACCCATGGGTGGGCAGCACCCTAATGTGGTTAAAGAAAGAAGTGACATGTTCATCCCTGAGCACACAGAGTTCTCGGACGACACGGTGCGCCGCCTCCGAGCCGTGCACCCCTCGTCCCCCTCTGTCCCAGAGCCGGATGACAGCACGCGCCGTCCCCGGACCGTGCAGCTCTCATCCCCCTCTGTCGCCAGCCCCCTGGCAGAGCAGACCCCCGTGGAACGTTCGTCCTTCCCTGGTCTCCTCTGTCAGGACGCGGTCAATGACTATGCCCCGACACTGGGCCGCTATGCCGTCCACGTCCGGGACAGTCATTCCGCCTCGCTGCCCCACCGACGGGAAGTGGGTTTGGCCGTAACCCACCGGATTTCTTTGGGACAATGAAGTACGGGCTGTAGAAGCCGGACCTCATTTCGGCTGGAGGGACAGTCTCGATCGCACCCGTCGCCAGCAGGGTAGCAACCTCCGCTCTCATGATGGGGGCATTGCCACCGACCATAGTGGAGCGAACTCCCCTGAATCGGGGAGGAGACCGCGCAAACTGAATCGCGTAGCCGAGCCTGATCGTTCGGGCGACCCAGCGGGACAGGTGGGGAAGCTCTAACCAGGCTCCCAAGAACTGTACCAGCGGGGTCATGCGAACCACAGACTTCCCGTCGGTGGGGCAGCGAGGCGGAATGACTGTCCCGGACGTGGACGGCATAGCGGCCCAGTGTCGGGGCATAGTCATTGACCGCGTCCTGACAGAGGAGACCAGGGAAGGACGAACGTTCCACGGGGGTCTGCTCTGCCAGGGGGCTGGCGACAGAGGGGGATGAGAGCTGCACGGTCCGGGGACGGCGCGTGCTGTCATCCGGCTCTGGGACAGAGGGGGACGAGGGGTGCACGGCTCGGAGGCGGCGCACCGTGTCGTCCGAGAACTCTGTGTGCTCAGGGATGAACATGTCACTTCTTTCTTTAACCACATTAGGGTGCTGCCCACCCATGGGTGAGCAGCGGGGGGTGGAGAACAAAAGATTCTCCCCCGGCCCTCCACCGGGGGAAGGAGTGGTCCTGCTACCATCTCCTGAGAAGTGAGAGTCATCCCTGAGCAGCCCGTCTCAGGAGCGCCGCTTAGCCCGGCGTTTAGCGGGGGGCGGGGCAGGAGAGGGCTGGGGCGCCTTCTTACGGCTTCCTCCGCGACCGGGCCCGGGTGGAGGCTGCTGCTTGGGCCGGGCGGGAGGGGGGGGAACCGCAGGAGGGCGCCCTCGGCGGCGAACAGGCTGAGGATTCTGCCCGGTCGGCTGGGTGGAGGCAGCAGCGGGCCGTCGGGGCAGAATGTGCTTAATCGCCTCAGTCTGTTTCTGAGCAGTCGAGAACTGTTGGGCGAAATCCTCGACTGCACCGCCGAAAAGGCCGGCCTGTGATATGGGGGTGTCGAGCAGACGGGACCGCTCGGCATCCCGCATATCAGCGAGGTTCAGCCAGAGGTGTCTCTCCTGGACCACGGCTGTGGACATCACCAAACCCAGGGAGCGTGCGGTCACCTTCGTCGCCCGGAGAGCGAGGTCGGTGGCGGCACGCAGCTCATTGAAGAGCCCTGGGTCCGTCCTCCCCTCGTGCATGTCCTTGAGCATCTGGGCCTGGTAGACCTGCAGAATAGCCATGGCATGCAAAGAGGTGGCTGCCTGTCCCGCCGCTCTGTAGGACTTCGCCACTAATGTAGACGAGTACCTACAGGCCTTGGATGGGTGCTTAGGCTCACCACGAGAAGAAGCGCTCTGAGGACACAGCTGCATCGCAACAGAGCGTTCAACCGGGGGGAGCCCAGTGTACCCACGGGCAGCCGCCTCATCGAGGGGAGGAAAGGCGGATGAAACCAACGAGCGGTCACGGGAAGACATGGGAGTCTTCCAGGACTTCGAGATTTCATCATGCACATCCGGGAAGAAAGGTATTGGGGTTTGGGGACGGGGGTCCGCGGCCTTACCCAAGTACCAATCATCCAACCGCGAGCGCTCAGGACAGGGTGGAGGGGACCACTCTAGTCCGATGCTCGCGGCGGCCCGGGCAAGCATGGCCGTCATCTCCGGATCAGACTTGGACGCAACCGTATGCACACCGGAAGGTGGCAGCTGTGCCGAGTCTTCACTTCCAAAAGAATCAGACCCACCTTGTGATGCTGCGATGGACATGGCGTCCTCCTCTGGAGCGCCAAAGGAAATCCGCGGGGCATCAGGAGATGGACCCGCGGAAATCCCCTGAACACTCGCGGGTTGCAACACTGGAGAGGGTGCGGCTGGGCACGGACGTATAGTCGGCGCTTTGTTCCAAACCGTCACCCTCAGATCACCCTGGCCACCAGCCGAAGTAGGGCCTCTCGAGGAGACACTAGATCGGGGTGTGGATGAGGGGACCCTCACTCTTGCGAGATCATGGAGCCTCGATCGTAGTGTTGCGATGGTCATGTTCCCGCAGTGAGAACATGACTCATCCACGAGCGCTGCTCTAGCGTGATCAAAGTCCAAACACACTATGCAGCGCTCGTGCCCATCAGAGTCGGCAACCAGTCTACCGCAACCAGAAGTGCACGGGCGGTGCATCTTTAAAAAGACGTGCCCGTGCAAGCTCTTTTTGTGAGAGAAAAGAAACTCTGAGAGTGTTGAAGCGCCCGGGGAGAAACACACTCGCTGGCAAACCACAGCACAGATAAGCAGGAAGTGCGCACTCGCCGGGAGATCGCCGTCACACCAACACCAGAGAATCTCGCTCGTCTGTAAAAGCTGACAGTTCAGAGATGGCTTGTGGAACGAAGGATTAACTTGGCTCCGAAGCGAAAACATAAACTGCTGTTGCAAACTTCCTCCTTTTATACCCACGAGGTGGGGCGGAGTTAAGTCATGCAAATTCCGCAGACCCATGGCATTTCTTTGCCATTGGCTCGTTTTGTAATACTCGAAGTTGATAGGCTTTCTAAGCGAAACCCCATTTCGTCGTCATCCGACGTAACTCGGAGTGACAACGAAAGGGAACTGAAGAACACATCAGTCACACAGAACATAAATGAAACAATGATATTACACCACCCACGTTGAATAAAATGGCTGCATTAAATATCATCTTCATTTTCATCTTCAACATTAATCCAAATAAAAGGTCTTTAGTAAACATCAGAATTACAGAGTCTTCTGCCGTCTTGAACACTTCAACAGAAACTGATAACACACTGAAAAGCAATCAATTGAGCTTATTGCTTTAACACAGTATTTTGGCCATGTGGGGGAAGAGAGCAGAAATCAAGATGTCAAAACCAGTGTTCAGTTATGACAGACAAATGGACACAGAAAAACCCAAGTTAAAAAACAGAGAGAAAAATATGCTCTGAGGCTCTCTATAAACAATCCAAAATATTTGCGGTGGATCTCATGGTGAACTGCTTTGCACTGCTTCTTTGGCTCTCACACATGTATTTGCTCTGTAAGCACAGGTGATTATCAGACACTGACTGCCAGGATCACCCAGTCTCCGGCAGTGGCACGGCCAGAAATGTCAAAGTGAGTGGATCTTGATGAAATAGGGTGGACCTCAGTGCCTATACTCTCAAAATACATAATTTTACAAAACATGGGATAAAAATAAATTTGACAATTACGATTAGTTATTTATTGTCAGCCAAAAGTTTCTTGAAAACTAAATCATTTTAACCATTCTAAAAAAATTATAAATAAACTAACCATGAACCGAATAAGAACAATAAATGAAGGTAATAATCATATAGATGGAGCATGTGTAAGGCTTTAAATTTCCCTGGCCACGGACATGAGACGGGTGGAAATTTCTCACTCAAATCACTGCCTGCTGCTGCTTCTGATTGCTTTAGAGGGAGAAGCTGCTCATAATTGCTGGTCTAGAATCAGTTGCAATAGCATATTGGCGATTTGGAAAACGATCCAGTGTGTATCTTAGTTTGCACTCTGGAGAGCGTCTGGGTTTCCATTTACAACTTGTTTTTGCAGCGTTGAACAATGTAGCCAATCGCGGACATATCTATTTATCTCTTGAATACAATGGCCAATCAGAGATGGTTAAGTTAGAATCCACTCACTGCTCAAAGCCGGAGTTTTTGTTCAGTGCTGAGCTCTGCATGCTCGCAAATCCTCTCATTATAACAAAGTGTTTACATCATGTAAATGAGATATTAATTGTGCAGTGTAGACAGCTTCATTGATTATAATCGGAACTTCACGAGTTCACACTTACAAATAAGTCAGATAGAATAAATGGGATGCATATTTGGCGTGCTGTCCAAGGAGTGGGCTCCGGGCTCAGTATTTGGCCCGAACCCAGAGTACTCCCCCCATATTCCTGGCTGTGGAAGGAACAAGCCGAGAGTGAAGTGTTGGGGTGGTGGAGGGATGCTGAAAAACTGTCAAGGAATGTAGGTGAGTCGACTGAGTGCCTATATATATGCTTCCTCTCATGCTGATGGGATAGTCATGATGATTGTTAATGACAAGTTAATTGGATTGTTTATTTGAACGTGCTCCTCCCGAACTTTGTTTAGTGAAACATAATTTCGTGAGATCGCATCATTGCGATGAACTAAGGTGAGTGACATCTTTTTAGTAATTATAAAGGGAGCGCTATTTGTGCACTTCCTAGGTGATATAGAGCCTAATAAGTCCAGAATTTGAATAAATCTTTTGTTTTTCATGCTTGACCATCGGGATCAGCTAAATTAATGTATTTGAGCGATTATTATTGTCCAGTATGCGTGATAAAAAATAATTTTGTGATTGGGTGGACCAGCCGTCAATCTGAGAGGGCCAGTGCCACCCTGGCAATAGAGCTGTGCAGGTATGACGTCACTTTGTAGGCCAACAGGCAGTCAGCATCCCGCTGGTTCCCTCGACAAAAACCCAATAGGATTTTCCCATAGGCTTTTGGATTATCCAAAAAAACTTTTACGAATTTTGAAGCCTAAATGCAGTCGCTAGAAGTAAAAAGCAAAAGGTAGGCTATAAACAAGCTATACCACGGTCCCATCACTTAAAGCTTCCAACAACTCTTTCAATTTTTATGTAAAAACATTTTCCCAAAACGTTCGAGTTGGAATAGTTTGTAAGAGCACAATTATATCCATAACGAGGCTGTTAAAGCGGACTGAGTTTACCTTTTCGGCGTGATGACGTTTAATCTCCTTGACAGCCTCTGTAGTGCCATTTTAGCTTGTTAACAGCTTCAAAAAATCACGAGTGAAGTAATATTGATGTAATTTATGTAGTAGAATAAAACGTGAAAGTGTCTTGAGCTTGTGTTCACCACAAACCTTATTTCAGCCATTTAACCAAAACCCCATTCAAAAAACCAATTGACTTCGATGGAAGTCGATGGAACTTCCATCGAAAGTGGTAAAACGAGTGGTAACTCGCTTCTGCGCTTTGGCCTTCAAAGTGATGTCATACCTTCACCACTCTAAAGAGACAAAACTAAAATGAATAGCAAACTGGGTTGAGTTAGGAATTGATAAGAATGACAATAGCAATTTACACGTCAACCATGACAACAGGGAGTGACCCGAGGAGGAGGCTGAAAACCTCTTGAGGGAACAAGACGCATGTGGATCTCTGTCTCCACAACTGGATTGTTCTGGAATGACTAATGCAACATCCTAATGCATAAAAGAAAACTACAGTATAAACCACTGCTCATGATTCAGCAGTCTGCCTGAAATATGAAAGGCCAAAATTTCAATTTTCAAAAATACCACAGATTTTCTCAACCACAACCAGACCTTTCTCAACCACAGATTTATTTTCTAAGCTGTCAGAATTAATATAATATCTATATATATATACATCATAAGCTCGTGCATTAGCAAGATGACAAAGAGACAAACATAAAGACTTTTTCATCTCCTGTGTTTCAAATGGGATTTCTAATCCAACACAGAGACACGTTTGAGCCTCCAAGTGCATTGCATTCACGGCACGATCGCAGTTTTCCTTCACCACAGCTCAAACTAATTACCAGACGTACTTCACAAGCCAAACAAACTGCAGCCTGAGTTTCGTCTCTGATACTGCGCAATGAGACATTTCCCCTTTGACACTTCACAACAAAACAAACACAACTGCTTTGCCTTGCACTTTCCCTATAGGTGTTGTAGACACCACACATCAGTAAAAAAAACATTTAACTGAGTAGATTTAGAAAGACTTTTTGGCTTCATTCAAAATGATGCAAAACTATTCAGTTCTGCCACAATGTTTTCTTCCAGCCTGAAACATTTGGAGTACTTATTCCTGCCAAAATTGTGAAACCGGGGGGGGGGGGGGCAATAGTGCAGAATGGATAGGACAGTTTTATGTTTTTTTATTAAGAGAGAAAAAACAGTGAGTCAGATGGAGGGAAGAAAATGTGGCTTCTTTTCCTGCTGCATTCTTTCCTTCATCAGGAATTCTCTGAGGTTTTGGCAGGACGCTTTTATGGTGTCTATCTGCTTTACTTGGGGAAGGATAGACTGTATGGAGAGTGCTGGGATAACAGTGCAGGACACTGAAGTGTAAATCAATATACAACCTCTCTACTCCATCTATTCATAAATAACAGCCATAAGACTGGGTCAAGGCAACCTCACACTCCTGGTGATAAAAACATCTCATAAATAATATTCACGTGATCTCTTCGAGATTTTGATTTAATCTTCTTTACTAATCTCACCTTTGGTATTTCAATATATTTCAAAGAGCCCTGCCCTGACATGGGTTTTTTTTTTATCCACTTCTTTCCCTCTGATGTGGATTCCAGTGCTGTACTGCGAGCATCACTCCTCTGGGGCATTAGCACCAGCAAGACCAGGCTCATCACATCAGCACTGTTAATGCATGTCAGTGTAGCAGAAGATCCATGCACGATTTCAAACATTTAGTGTCTGGCCAAAGAAAACATGAGGGGAAAACATCATCCCTGTCCATGACAGCAGGAATCTATCTGAGAGAAGCTTATAAAAACAGAGCGACGGTGCTATAAAAGAGTGGATTGTGACAGCGGGTTTGTACCAGCAACAAAACCAACATCCCATCCTCGCATTAATCTACTCAGAACAGTCGCATTTGACCCAAGCACTGTGCTCTATTCAGGACATAAAGTACAGAGAGAATGAGCTTGTTACAAGACCGTTACACTTGCATAAAGAGACGATGGGAATGATGCTCTCTAGGGCCTTCCCATACTTCACAGCTGAAGTGAGTAAGCACTTTTCTACACTGTTCTCTAAGGTTGATAAAATAATTGGTTTATTATATTATTTAATTTAGCCTAACCAAATCAACCTGACTACATTAGCTTAAGTGTATTTTTTTTTTTTAAGTTTTATTTTAAGGGTCATGCTTGGTTGAAAAAGCTCTTTATTTAAAAATTTAAAAATTTACTTTATTTACTGACCCTCAAGTCATTCTGTGACATTTGTTATATTTTTTTATGAAACAGGACATGGATCATTTGCAGAATATATATGCAGCTCTTACTGGCAGTTCATACCCAGACAGCAACAGAGTGTCGGCCCAAATCCGGGCCACATCTGGTACGTGTGGAATCCACATGTATACCAGATGTGGGCCGACACTATGTTGTTGTCTGGGTATATGTTAGAATAAAAAAGGACAAAAAAAACACAAAAAGCACTGTAAAAATTATTTGTTCTTGCTGGACATCAAACCTGATGCTTGCTGTCATATTTCGTTCGACAGCTATACACAGGGCAAATTGTCAAAATCCCTTTCTCATACATTTCTCATTTCTCATTCTGAAGTTTATTCAGAAATTATTTTTTTGGATTACAGATAAAAATACCATGCAGCTTTTGGTTTTGAAACAAAAAAAGGTAAGTAAAAATGTACGTTTTAAAAAGAATATAAATATTATTCAAATAAATTATAGAAAAGTAAACATGAAAAACATGGATGTCATCCACATACAATATTATATACAAGAAAAATATTTTGAGAGCTATTATAGCTCTCAACCTCTTGTCTTCTGTCTTACTCTGTTATCCCTCAAAGTGATATTTTCATGCTACAGCTCTGATGCATGAAGCTTTGATCTGAAAACAGTCCCATGATTTAGTATTTTAACAGTGATCTGGGCCTGTGGTGCATGAGGTGTTGGATTTTAAAACACCCCATATGTCATTAATAGCAGACTCACAGCAGCACAAATGAACCACTCATAACAAATCCAGTTTCTGTTGTGCAACATTAACAATATATGATGCAAAGATGTGCAATGAATGTCCCACACTGACTTTCTGTTATCCTCTTGTGTATCAAACTTCAGCTCAGAGTATGCAGGCACAGCTGTAAACAGCGCTCAGACTCGAAGATCAGTCCCGCTGCTCCTTAATTAATAGCATGAGAGACTGAGATGAGATGATGCAGAGACTGGGCTGCAGCTGCGTGTCCTCTTGTTCAACCTCTATCTCTCTGTTTGGTCCGATTGAGCACAAAATCCAGTATCCCAAGAGAAAGCCTAGTCTCCCTAATACTCTGCCAAGCACAGGCTAATACATCCTCCTTCACAATTTTCCCCGGCACATCCCCAACAACGAATTCCGGAGCCAACAGTCTCCAGCATGCGGGAGAACAAAAGCTCCAACGTCTTTAAAGACGAAATCCAGCTCATCCTTCTACACCTATATGAGAAATGATTAAGATAAATGAATCATCTCCAGGAGTTTAGATATTATGTACTGCTGCCAGTGTCGTGTCTGACTTTATGGTGAAGATCCGGAGCCACAGAGCCAGTCCAGTTCTAAGGCCAATAACTGTCAGTGAGGACCAAATGTGAAGCAGCTGTTATTATGCAATACTTCCTAAATGACCCACAGCAATCGCCTCAGGGTGGCTGGCACAACCTGAGCAGATTGTAAACTACTGACCTCACAGGTACAATCCCATCTGAAGACTTCCTAAACCAATCTACAGTGAAGGTGTTGCAGATTAATGTGCATAGTTTTCCAGGGTGTTAAGTGAAGAGGATGCTGAAAGCTGTCAAACTAAACTTCTTCCTGCAGTGCTGAAGCATAGACATAATATTTTGACAGAATAAAGGAATATTCCGGGCTCACTATATAAATTAGACAGCATTTGTGGCATAATGTTGTTGATTATCACAAAAAAATTATTTTGTGTCCCTTATTTTCTTTAAAAAAATAAAAAGCAAAATCTGGGTTGCAGAGAGGCACTTATAATGGAGAAAGGGGGCGTTTGTAAACTCTAAAACATTTTCTACAACAGTTTAGCCAAAAGACAAACAATATAGCTTTGTAACCTTTTTTGTAAAGATAAATCCAATTTTAGCAACTGGATACCATAATAATAATAATGCATTTTATTTAAGGTGCCTTTCAAATCACTCAAGGTTATCATACATCAAGAACAAGAGGTAGCAATAACAATGTTAAAGTAATAAATAACAATGTCAATAAACAATAAAAGAGGAAAGCAACAATTACAAAAATAACAACTGATAAAAAAAGCCTGATCTGAGTGCAGACAGTAATAATGAAGGATAAGCTATTCTTAATAAGTGAGTTTTGAGTTTGAAATTGGGATAGTGAGTCTGAATCATGGATGATAACTGGGAGAGAATTCCAAAGGTGAGGAGCAGCATGGCTAAAGGCCCTATGGCCCATGGTGGTAGGTTAGACGAGTAGAGGAGACCCAATGAAGAGGAGCGCAGAGTTCGAGTAGGGGTATAGGGCTGTAAAAGATCTGAAAGGTAAGATGGAGAGAGATTATGAAGAGATTTGTAAGTGAGGAGAAGAATTTTTAATTCAATGCGGAATTTAAAAGGGAGCCAATGAAATTGTTGAAGGGATGGGGTAAAAATATATGTTGTGTTGTTGGAGTCAGAATTCTGAATCAGCTGGAGTTTATGAAGAAACTTGTGTGGTAAACCAGATAAAAGAGAATTACAGTAGTCGATGTGAGAGGTGACAAGCGAATGAACAAGAATAGCCAGTACTGCACGGGGTGAGAGATGGACGGAGGCGAGTAATACTACGAAGATGAAAATAACAAGACCTGGTTATGCTATTGATGTGAGCTTCAAATGAAAGAGTGCTGTCGAAGATGACCCCCAAATTCCTAACCTGGCGGTAAGGAAAAACGGAAGAACCGTCAATGCATAATGAAAAACTGCAGGACCTAGAGAGAATAGATTTAGTGCCTATAAGGAGTACTTCAGTCTTACTGCCATTAAGTTTAAGAAAGTTGGCAGAAAAACAAACTTTTATTTCGTGAAGGCAGTTGGTAAGACAGGAAGGTGGAAGAATGGAATCAGGTTTGTAGATACATAAAGTTGTGTATTGACAGCGTAACAATGGAATTTAATAACATACTGTATTTATACAATAATAATTTAAATAAGAAATTACCAAGTGGGAGAAAGTAAATTAGGAACAATAGCGGACCTAGGACAGAACCTTGGGGGACACCACAACTAACAGAAGTAAGTTGAGATTGAAAATTATTTAGTTGTACAAACTATGTGCGGTTTGAAAGGTATAAAGTGAACCAGGCAAAAAGAGTACCAGTGATACCAATGGCGTATAAACGGTTCAGCAAAAAGAAAAAGAAAAGAAAAGAAAAAAAAACATTTAAAGGTGTAACCTTTTAAAGCCTAAAACAACTGTAAAATGATTATTCAAACTGCTTTAAACCTCAAAAACATTTTTAATAGAACAATGCAAATGTTTTTATAAAATTATAAGCTTTGCATTTCTGCTTTTAAATCCTCCAAAAATTTACATGCGATTTACATGCATTGTACATTTCTTATCATACCCTGTTTTTTTCCTTTTTTTTAGTAAAGGAAGGAAGTCAAAATGATTATTATTATCAACATTATGCTGACAACTGAGTTGAACCCGTTCAACTTGTATTGAACCTGGAATATTCAGTTGCTTCCACTGATCTTCTTACATCTGTGACTTGTCCCCATTATGTATGAATCCTAAGCCAAAAATAGTAAAAATATTTATCTAAAAACCTTGTATAAAATAACCAAATACAAGCTGATATGAATCTACTATAGTATAATCTGACAACATAATAAGCTTGGCAAAAATTCTACAGCACAGCAAGATGAAGATTTTGTAAAGTTACAACAGAATAAACATCAGAAAGTAGAAAATTGAAGAATGGAGCCTGAAGCAGAGTTTGGGAGATCCGACAGCAGAGTTGATTTATAGCAGGGCGTCTCTGCTCTTTATGTGACCATAATACAAGGGCTTCCACTGCGTTTTTTAGCAGGCAACTGTAATGGAAGCCAACACCAAGCAGAACAAACTGACCACCTGTCTGCAGGTTGCACACATTTCTGTCGGCATCCCTGTGAAGATTTATAGCACTTTGTACAAAAAGGGATAAAGGGAAGGATGAATATCCTTGACCTTCACTTTGCTTCCAGCTCATAATTCCCCCAAAAAGCTTCCATGAAACATTAGATTGAACCATGGACACTATCTTCTTGGATGCAGATGAACATGAACTTCTGACATGCTCTTTCAGTGGAGGAGTCATGAACGGTCTGCCAGTAAATGATAAAGTGAGCTGAATTTTCCACATCAGTCAGGAGGCTGGTCTGGACACGTTTCACAGCACCGAAACATAATCCCCAGATGTAGAATAAGCTGTCCCTGCTCATATCTCTATAACACTCAATATCACACTAACAAGTGTGTTAATTTTCAGAAAAATTGAACAATTGCAAGTTTGATATTGCTTGTATAGGACAGCTCAAGAAATAAACCTTACATTGACTGAAGCTGAACTGACTTACATTTTAGACACAATATTGTCAGTTTCTTTGTGTTTTTTGTTTCCTCAACGAACATGTCAACAAAGTTCCAAACAAAGCCAAAGCAGACTCGACCTGCTTGTCTGAGGAAAGACAGTAGTGTTTCACTCTACATAAATGAATAAGTGTTTTATAATGAAGCAAATGATCCAACGGCTCAATAATGTCACCTGTCGCAACGTGTGTGTAACAATCTAACCTACAGAGTCAGAGGGATTCCAAAAATCCCCAGATTCCCCACCGTTTATAATAGTCACAGTCGGTCTGGAATACACAAACACAGACAAGCTGAGTAATACAAACAGTGAAAAGCCAGTAATCTTGGAATGCGGCCAATCAGTTTCGAGGACTGGAAAAATTTGTTTTGTTATCTATGTTATAAAACCATATAGGCAATTTGTATACATATATGTATATTGGGATTATTTACTTTCAGTGTTAAAAAGCATTAAAATAGTTAATTTATAATAGCATTATAAATTATTTTGATAACTACAACAGGCTATTATGAAATTAATTGCAAATTTTTGTACACAACTTCAGTATATAAATCAAACACAATAGGAACCAGTTAAGGCTTTGATGAGCATGACAAATTCCAGGAACAAAAAAAAAAAACAAGGAGACTAGCTGAAAGCACTGATGTTGTTGTGACAGAAAGTAGTGGGAGAGGTTGAATTAATATCATCTGTTGAGTCCATAGCGAATTTTTAACAAAATTGCCTATTGGCCATATGAAGCACAAATGACTCAAGTTTCAAACCAGAGAGACACACAGTGAACTGAATACAAAATGTTTATTCTTTATAGGTCAGTGAAAGACAGTGTATGGATGTAGCAACCTCTCTTTCTGTGTTTCTCTTTGACCTTTTATAAAACATATTGGAACGTGAGATAAATTAACTGATTTTTTTTTGCTGTTTTTTCCCTTCTTTCTTGATCCAACCTATGTTTTTCTCATTTTGGCTGGAGCTGCAGATACAGCACATCCGTGGAGCCGCAGAATGCCTAAGCGAGTCCAGAAAACCCTCAGCACTTTGTAATCCTTCAGCTCTTTTCCTAATGACTGACCTTAAATCCTCAGTGTTGTGAGAGATATTGTTCTGTTAAAACAGCAGGACAGCATGGAAACATTAATCCTTGTTAAAAAAAAAAAAAAAGTGATTCCAGCCATTATGGATTATAATCATTTTGAGTTTGCCGAATGACCAGGGAAAAAAACTTGAAATAAATCTCACACTGAAATATAATGTTTTTGGAATCAGTTGTTTGTCCTGCAGAAATCAAATGGAGAATAGACTTCTAGATGACATGTAGCAATCTTTTACTGGTTCACACTTGTATTGTCCAGCAGATCCTTCATTGAGGTGGTTTATTAAATGTCTTAATAACATACAGAAACAAAATCCTTCATACGCCTTTTGAATACTGTCACATGAAGGGACGTATGGACTTTTAGTGCTGGATGACTAAATGGAATGACAGACTCCAGTGACCTGAGGGTTGGCCATTTGGTTCCCGAAAATAAATCCCATGGTTATACAATGTGAGAAATAATTCAGCAAGCTTTCTCAAGTCAGAATGTACTACTCTAAACAGGCTGCCATAAATCATTCTGAGCACAGATGGAATTAGTCCTCACGTACCACATCTAAAAGCAAGACGTCATATTAAGTCATAAGCGTGTGTTTGTGTGTGGCAAGCTGCTTTCACAGATTGGATGGATCCACTTTAAATGCTTGAGAAAGATTAGCAGAGAGGAATGCAAACAAACACACAACACAAAATAGCAACTCAGCTAATGTTTAGTTTAGGCATGTGTCTGTGTATTTTGTTTAGAAGAAGCCAATGAAGAGTTATGGATAATGGGGGATGTTTTTGTTTACATCTCAGAGATGATAAATGCAAAGGATCTCCCGACATGTGCAGTTGTAATGAAGCATAAAGCCATAAAGAACAGCTCACATCGATTTTAACAGCTTTAATTTTGTGGTTTTAATAATTTAATAATTTTTGTAGAATACAAAAAATCTAAGGCCACTATAACAAAACAAGTGACCAGCTGCATCCAAATAGCCATACTTCCCTACTATATATAGTAGGCGAAAAACAGTATGCGAAATGAGCAGTATGTCCGAATTCATAGCATTCATGAAACAGTACGCAAAAAGTGCCCAGATGACCTATACTTCATGCAAGATTCTAAACTGTGCATCCAATGGACACTTTATATTCCCATGGGGCCACGGGAGAGAATTTGCGAATGGCTTTGAAGTGACACAACTGCTGCTGGTAGGTCACATACAATGACAACATGGCGAATGTTGTACGTCTGGATTACATGCATGATACACACATTCACATTATATATAGTAGAACATATTTTTTTAATGGATGCAAAATAATTACTTATTCAAAAGAAGTAGTTACAGATTATGTGATTTCAGCCACTGTCTTAATGAATGAGTCATTGAATTATTCACTCAACAGATTCGATAACTCAACACTGATTCATTCAAGAATTAAACACCAGAGTGTGATTTATTTTGTGGTTAAGGACAAAATAACTGGCTATTTTGGGTCTAAAATGTAAGTAAGTCAATATTGATTTCTTGTTTATTGAAATGTTATATAAAATAAATCACATTAACAATCGTGCTGTTGGTCTAAGTATCCAATAGCGTCTGGCTGCAGACTTTGATGGCCAGCAGTCTTGCTCATGTGATATTGCATAATTGTTTTATTATTAAAACTTTTTCAATGTGGTCTCAGACCTTTGAGCCCCACTGCATGAATTAATGGCTTTCAAATGTGGCCAACTTAGCAGTATGTGAATAAACGATAAAAAAGCCAAATGCAAAAAAAGAGAGGAAAAGGTAGTCAACAGATTTTCTGTGGTCTGTGCTTCTCCTTGTTTGTGACTGACCCCTTAGCTGGAAATCTCCATAGTGATCCCAAAGGCTTTTCGCTGAGCATTTGGCTCCCTCTCATCTGTTTTATACTGAGGGTCATACATCTAAAGCACCATCTCCTCAAAGAAAAAGAAACAAGAGGAGAGAAGTCAGTGCTCTTAATGCTTAGTCACTACACAAAGAAAGACAATTCGCAAGAAAATGTTCCAAAACCTCAATAAAAAAGACTTGCCTATTGTACACACATCATCTGTGAGTAATTTGTGAGGCAGCAAAACGAGAGCGCTTGTGCTCTGATCTTCTCTAGTTAAGACCTATAATTCTCATTCTTCACAGCTTTTTAACAAGGGGAAAATAATGTTTATTTGGATTGTAAACCCATAGCAGCGAACACAAAAATGCAATATACCTTTTACCCCCTAAAAATTGAAATTGTGCACTTCCTGTAATGGAGATCCCCTGAATGCCTGCCGTAAAGAAAACCAGGCAATAGGGCTCTTGAAGGGCTTCAGACTCAATTTGACAATTTAGATGCAACAACTTGACACTTATTTGGTGTTTTCCAGCTTTCAAAACAAGTGTCTTTAAAGGACAATTCCGGCCAAAAATGAACCTAGGGCTAAATAACACATGGGTACCGAGTCAACCATTCTCTGGGATGCGTTTTCATGATAATCGAATGTACCCAGTTTTAACGTTAGTTTTAGTTTAACCACAGATTAGCTGATAACGCTAGTGTATGGGACATCGAATAAGTAAAAATAAAAAACGCTAGTTAATACCACTAACAAGGCTCAAAATAGCCCCACACCAACACGGCGTTCGTGGTTTGACTGGTCGAGACTGTTTTCCAAAGATGGCTCCTGCCTATACGCGAATTGTATTGTCTTTATAAAGTATCTTCTTATTAAACTGTCTGTACAGTTACAAAGTTCTCAATGCTTCGGTTTGCAGGTAGAGACCCTAATTATGCTACTGTGTTAGTGGGCTATTTTGAGCCTTGTTAGTGGTATTAACTAGCGATTTTTATTTTTACTTATTCGATGCCCCATACACTAGCCTTATAAGATAATCTGTGGTTAAACTAAAACTAACGTTAAAACTGGATACATTCGATTATCATGAAAACGCATCCCAGAGAACGGTCGACTCGTACCCATGTGTTATTTAGCCCTAGATTAATTTTTGGCCGGAAATGTCCTTTAAGCCTAACACCATGTCCTAACTACACGCAACGCGCGATAAAATGTATATTTTCCATGTTAATCATAGTTTTTGTCCTAACCAGCCGCGAGGGCGACGATTATATTTTAGAAACGGTTTCTATTTTTCTGCGACATCGCGCTGGAACAACAAACACAAAGTGTGGCAATGATAATCTCAGGTACTGTTTATGTGCTTTATTTAATATTAAACGCGTGCAGTTTGACTTTGAATATCATTTAGTGCTCCTAGCTTTGGAGCTGTAAACAAAACAATGGATAATTCACCTCAGATCTTGAAATTAAACAAATGGAAACAAGAACGTTCTTTCAAACTGTGAACATACAAGTGTATTATTTGACAAAGATTGTTTTAGTAACTCAGTAGCTATTTGAATAATGTTTAAATGGTATAATATTTGTGAATTTGATAATGTATATCAACCATTTTGATACCTAGTCTATCCATTTTCTTGCGATTGCCGTCAGGATTACCCTCTGGTTCTGTGCACTAGCCGCGAGAGGCCACCCACACGCTGTTCTTATTGGCTGTGGGGTTTGATTGATTTTTACGCATCTCGCAGTCGCGTCGCGTCTAGTGTGGACCAATTATTTGTCGCTGGAATCTTATCGCATCGCGTCTGATTAGGACACGGTGTAATACAAAAAAGTGGCAGAATTTCACCCTCATATAGCCTAAAGTCTGTTTCAAATTATATATAAGACAATTATACATTCGTAATTTGTAGCCTACTAAAAGGCTGAATTTAAACATTCAGCCTTCACATTTTATGTGCAAATTCCACATGTCCAAAAAAAAGAAAAAAGAATAATCAATCAAATTGAAATTGCAGCACATGAGTACTGTCAAAAGAGGATAAGCGATAATACTGAAATGGCTGCATGACAGCTAACAGAACGAACAACAACAGCTGATGTTTATCACATTGCTGTACTAAAACAGTGTGAGAAACTCTCCACCCAGAATGCTTTGAGGCACATGTCTGCAAATCCTCTTTAGCTGGCCTCCCTCTACCCCTCATTCTCCTTCCTTCCATCGCCACAAGGTACAGAGCTCACATTGTTATTAAACGGCCCTCCCTGCAGCCCTCCCTCTTGCTCCTACTTTTTTTACAGTGGCATGTTATTAAACTCAAGGGACCACCTGGTAAAATAAACAGGCAAATAAAAGGGGAGATGTAACAAAGCCCTGTTGCCTCCTCCGGCCCTGCCATGAAAATAAAGAAGCGTGTCCGGTTCTCCCACTCCAGTCAGGCAGCTCCAGCTCACGGGTCTTACTTTAAAGAATTTCCTATGTCAAACCACAGTCGTATTCGCTCGTGTCATTCCTATAATTGAGAAAATGGCTTCTGGAGGAGCTGGAGTGAGTGGTGAGGGGCATGACCTTTAGTGCAGTCACGAAAGAGTTTCACACATTCAAGACGTGTATCCGCCAGCTACAGATTCTCTCATGCCTCGAGGAGCAACTTGGCAGAGGACGCAAGCATGCGTGCAGAATGACGGCGCTGGCACACACGCTCATGCCCTCTTTGTGGCAGGGAAATTGGCTTGACACACAATACTCTCCCAGATGCACTACAACTTGCTTCTCTGATAAGCGACAGAATACCACAGAGCAAATGATCTGGATGGACGGTCAGAGAGTCCAGGCTTACGGTAGCCTGCTTTGTTCACAGCTGGTTTTAATATCAGCCATAATGGCAGTCTGGGAGTAGGACTGACAGAATTGGAACCTGAAGAAAAAGCAAAAACAGAACCCTACTGGTGCTGAATGTGAGATGTGACACCCATCATTCTGTGTGTTTATTATATTTTCCACTCATTTAACATGGAGGTCCTATGAAAGATTGTGTATTTTAGAGTGAAAGATATATAGAGCTTGTTGGATAAAGGTCTCAAGAGGTTAAATAGATCACACCACTTCCACTGACCACATACATATTTGTGTTTGACCTCAGGGAATCCCTAAAACCAAACAGAAGGATAAAGAAAGGGGTTTAAGTTGAGGCAGCTGCTCCGTCACTCTCGTCGTTTCTTAAATCACCCACGTGACTTCCTGCTTGGAGCTTTCTGTTTAGCTTTACCCTGGAGATCTGATCCATCCCTTCACACATAACAAGCAACAGAGACCTGAGCTCACTCAGGTTAAGTATATTATTACAGCTAAGGTTCAGCAAATTGACAGGATTCAGACTGACTAAAGCAGAACAAGTCACTAATAGGCCTATACTATTAAATAAACATAACTAAAAATGCTGTAATACATTAAAAAAAAATTTTTTTTGGAAATAAATATGACAGTATGTAGGCTACACTACAGCTGAAAAATTTGTGCCAGTAAGATTGATGGTAATTAATAACAGACTATTATTTTTTGGGTGAATATGCAGCACAACTGCTTTCAACACCAATAATAATAAGAAATGTTTCTTGAGCACCAAATTCAGCATATAAGGCTGATTTCTGCACTGAAGACTAGAGTAGCTAATGATGCTGAAAATTCAGATTTGACATCAAATTTTAAAAAATATTAAAAAAGGAAAAGTTAGACTACTTTAAAATTTAAATAGCTTAGTAGTTTACAATTTACGGGTTGAATTGTGTTTTTGATCAAATGCAGCCTCGGTGAGTATAAGAAACTTATTTCAAAAGCGTTAAAAAAAACATCTTACAGAGCCCAAACCTTTGAACGTTAGTGTACACAGACAAGTATGATAGATAGGCTACATTGTATGGATGTATATTGTTTATTTTAGATGTTTAATATTAGATATTCCACATATAGGCTATTAAGCTTATATAATTAATTCTGTCTTTCGCGTTATTATAATTGTGAGGCCCAGTCAGTGCAAAAAGAAACAATTCTTCTTCCTCCAGTTCTCCGCCAAAGTCAACTGGAAACGCCTCAACAGTAAGTCATAAAAGGACTTTTCAAAAACAGAAGGAAATTTTATTAAACGAGAAAACAATAAATTAAGGCCCATTGCAATCATTAAAAAGAGGAAAGAAATTTTATGTGTCACGCGACTGGGCCTGCTGTCGAACGGTCAGTGGAAATTGATGGTCATAAACAAAGCAACGATATTGACTTTCCAGAGTGAATACTATCATGGATATAACAGTTTGTGCTGGCTTATTTAATCAATGTTTAATAGAATGCTAATTGCCTCAAAACAAGAGATAGCGAATATTAAACCATAATCAGATAGGCAGGCCAAAGTCATGAGAAAAGCACGCAGTAAAGGATAGATATAACGTCACAGAACCGGAATCACATCGCCATCTAGAGGCTGAACCACAGCACAACATAAACACACAGTGCTGCGGATTCATTTATTAAGGACGTGAGAATGACATTCAACATGTGTTATTTTTCACAGAATGCATCACTGGACCCAAAGTGTATATAATACATATTGTATACAATACTGTGCTAGACGATTTAGTTCCTGAAATAGTGTTAATAGCAGTAATTAATTGGTGTTGGAGTTACATACACATTGTGATTTACGTCATACGTGTAATATAGTGATTTCTGCATTACTGTAACATTGTTGGCCAGTAAGCAAAGGTTGGGGGAAAATATCATTTTTAGTTGATGATAAATCAAGAAATATGCTAAATAAATAAAATGGATAAATAATATGGATAAATAATAACACTTTAAAATCCACAGGGACAGTATTATTTGAAAGATTTTATTAATTTATAATACAAGATTTAGGGATTTTTTTTTTACATGTAATAATTTGTAGCTAATTTTCATAGCAGTGACAATGATAAAACATTCTTGCAATAATTGGCCAATCAAAAGAAGATTGGAGACTGTTTCTGTGGACACTTTCCACAACAAACACCATCTTTCCAAAAAAAAAAAAAAATCCTCATCCACTCTCTCACTCTCACACACACACACACACACACACACACAACACGAGTCAGCCATCTGATGTGTACTAATAAAAACTCGGACAAGATAAAAAGGTCCCAATTATTACTCCATTATTAATAATATTAATTTCCCACAATCAAAAGGCAAACAAAACAGACTGCTTACAAACATTAGGAAATAAAACACTCAATTGTTTCTTTCTTCTGGCCCAGTGGGAGGCCATTAAGGCCGGCCATCCCCAACACACATTTTTACCTCTAATGCAACAAAGTAGCAGGGGGTCCATGAATCCATAGTGCTTATAATGGAGGCTTTTACCAGCCCAGCCCTTCGCTCCAGACAGAGGCTTTCGGATGATTCCCTTATTCTTTGCACCTGGACTGTGTCCCTCAGGACGCATTTTAGACAAGCATAGGGCAGGATACAGATGATATATCTATCCTGACTGGGCAAGAAGAAGAGTTTGTGTCACTTCACATCAAACACATGCTTCTTCAGCGGAGACGAGGAAAAGTAAAGAAAAAAAACTCTATTCAAGTAGACACAGGGTGAATGATTTTCAAAGGCGGCTAGTACACACCCAGGGCGAGGAAACACTAGACTAGGGTCATGCACAGATGTTGACGTAACTAGGTAGTAAGAGGAGTCTGGCGTCTTTGAGATCCACTCTCGATTGGTCCTAGGACAAAGGCAAAAAACGCAGGTGGCCATAGCACAGTCAAATCCACCAGCGCTATATCAGACTCCCTCGGTCCACAGCAACAGACTGGTGCTTGTGTCATCACACCTCTCTCTCTCCGTAAGCTCCTTCTGTTTGAGGCAGGAAGGAGGATTAAGACTACAACACACATAGTGACTTCAGATAAGGATCCGTGTTAAGTGCAAACAAAAGTCTGTGATTATGACGCATATTAAGCTTCATCTGAGTCAGGCGTGTAATGCCGAGTGAAAACTGACACTTGGGTGTTAGGAGAACAGGCGGTCTCTCGAGTACAGGACGTCCCTCTGAAAACCTGTTCACACATCCGTTTACATAATTTTCTTTCAATGATTCAGGTATTTCATATTTGCACAGTTTAATATTTTCAGAGGAGGCAACCTATAAACAAATGGCCACTTTACCAAGCAAAAATAAATGTTGGCAACCAAACGAAACGAGAAAGCCAAACCAAGGCAAACGTATGAGATTTGATAAACTTGGCACAAGAGAGTCTCCAGCTACTATAAGGAGCAAAAACACTGAACGAAAACCTAGTCGCACTGTCCCTGGAGCTGTTCTGTAATCATCCAGAATGCACCACGGGTTGGTGAGCAGAGACAGGAGCGGGGAGCAGAAGGACAGGAGGTGGGGAAAGCTTTGTCTGGGTTTTACAGCAGTAGACAGCAGCTGCTCTCTGTAGTCTTCTCCCTGTTCCTCTGGCCTACGAGAAGAGAACAAATATCAATTGACACCTAATAAATCAAAGAATCACAGGTCCTCCTCTGAAACTCTCTTCAGTTGCAAGAATGCGAGGGAGAAGCAGGACACTATGATGACTTAGAGGAGAAAATAACCCGTTTTCTTCCTCGAATGACATGCTATGTGTAACTAGTCTATTATTAATGAGGGGTGGTATTAAAATCAACATAAACCACATTCAGAGCACAGTTGCTTCGGTAATGTAATGCATTTCAGAGTGAAAGAGAATATTCAATGAGAAATGCAAATACAGAACTTGATTTTATACATCAGGAATAGATTGGATCAAAGTGGGCGTTCTATACGAACCAGGCCCAGTTTATAATCAGCTTCAAATTCTACTTCAAATAAAAGCTGTTCTTTTGAACTTTCAATCAAATAATCCTGTAAAAAAATGCATCACGGTTTCCACAAAAATATAAAACACTGATAATAATATTTAGAAGTATAATAACTGGAGTAATGATGCTGAAAATTCAGCTTTGACATCACAGGAATAAATAACTTTATGCATATTTTAAAATGTTATTTAAAATTTTAGCTGTGCTTTGGATCATATAAACATAGCCTTGCTGTGTGTGTGAGAGAGAGAGAGAGAGAGAGAGAGAGAGAGAGAGAGAGAGAGAGAGAGAGAGAGAGAGAGAGACTTTTGAATGATATTGTATATAAAGTAATTATGGTCAATCCTGTTTTCATGTTGACTTTGCATGAAATCAAGGGAACTTAAACCCACAAAGACTGTGGGCTACAAATGGGCCATTTGTTCATGTTAACTATCTATTGTGAAGCGACAATGTGAATGCTGGCTAAAACAAGCCTCTGCTCTGACCGACAGTGTTTCTATTTTTATATTATCAATACATCAAAGCATGCAACCTGCTTCCTCATTCCAAATGTAATAATGACAAGTCATAGTGAACAAGAAGCTTGCTTTAATAAAGCCAGCACAACTTGTTAAACCGGAAGTACCAAGAAAGTTACAGACTTTACAGATCTTATGTTACAGTTTTGACTCAGGATTTTGTGACTGGATAAAGTAATATGACTGTTTGCATCTTAATTATTATAATGTGTCAGGAAGATTTAAGCCAGTTGCTACCTGGCATCAGTCCTCCAATTACTGCTGTGTCCTTGTCCTTAAAACAAAAAGTGGATGTGGATAGGCAAGCCAAAGACATTCAGCCATGTTTAGAGGAGCAGGAGCTTGCCAGAGGAATATATCAGGACTTACCATGAGAGTTCGGCTCTGGCAGCGTCTCTCTGGCAACCAAGTGCATGACAGTTGTTCGGCCAGGGGGCAACTTCAGAGCTATTCAACAGAGAAGTGGCATTCTGAATATCTGCAAACTTGGCTACTTTGCCCAGTACAAACAGCTTCTGACCTCCAGCATATTTTAACATCCACTTTCACTGTCCTCACAATAACGTAGAGACCGACAAAGAGAGCGAAACAACAGACACGCAGACAAGGTCTAGTGCTCACCTCCTAGTGTGACATTGCCATGCAGGAAGCGGCCCTGAAAGATCAGCCTCAGGATGCTGGGGCTGCTGACACTCTCCTCCTCCCAGCCTGCAATGCAAGTCATTACATTCACTACTGAAACAGGCTTGCATGAAGCTTAACTATGAAAAAATGGTCAAGATCATAGTTGGACCGCATGAGGTCACAGATGAAATCCAGTGAAAGTAAATTAGCAATAAGTATCTAATCCATATACATCTATGACAGACACTACCATTCAAAAGTTAAGGTTGTTCATGTTTATTATGCTCACCTAGGCTGCATTTATCTGTGATGGCAAAGATTCATTTTCAGCATCAATACTTCAGTCTACAGTCACATGATCCTTCAAAAATCATTTTTATATGCTGATTTGGCGCTCATGAAACATTTCTTATCATCAATGTTGAACAGTTATAAGTTATGTTTAAAATTTTTGAGAAGATTCTTTGATGAATAGAAAGTTCAAAACAACAGCATTTATTTGAAATAGAAAAACCTTTAGTCAATTTTAATCAATATAATGCAACCTTTCTGAATAAATGTATTAATTTCTTTAAAATAAAAAATCTTACTGACCCCAAACTTTTGAACGATAGTGTTGCTATTTCAAAGTGATTGTTCACCAAAAAACTGAGATTGTCATAACATTTTACAGTGGATGATGTTTAGCAGTTTCACATATTGAGTTTAAACTATGTTTTGTGCACAAAAAAGTGTGTTAAACAAATACAATACTCCAACTACAATTAAAATTAGTGATGCACCGATGTGAAAATTGTGGCCGATACCGATAACCGATATTAATATTGCTGTTTATGGCCGATACCGATATTTACCGATGTCGATATCTCTGTATAGAAAACACATTTTTATGATAATAAAATAAAGAGCTATTTTCCAAAACACTTTTTTTTTTAACTTTTGTAATTTATTTTCAGAAATGACTGATATTGGGCACCTTTACCTGTGTGCAAAATATGTCATCAGATTTCCAGAAGAAAAAATAAATATTTATATAAAAATACATTTTTATAAAGGATACAAGTGTGTCCTGAATTCACACTATGAATAAGCCAACCCTGAGTATTCTCAATAAACATCTAACTCACTTGAGACCAAGTCACTGTATTCTGTGAACATTGTACAACAGTTCAAAACTTTAAAGTACAGTACTGTCCTACTAAGGCAAAAGACCTTAACTTATATTTTATGGCACAATGTAATCAATATTAACCCTATTAGACTCACTATGATAAAAATGGCTTCACATGTATAAACAAGAAGTTGAAGTAGTAAGCATAGTTGGAATGTCCTGTATGAACAAAATGACGGAGTATGTTTTTGTTTCCACTGTTCGATCGCGCCCGCGCCCCTCTCTCTCTCTCTCACACGCGCGTGCCACACACACACACAACCACAACATATTCCAGCATTGCAATCTTGACGTCGCAGACAGTTCATAATAGTCACAGAGCTTCAGAGCTAAGGCAGGGCTACAGATTAGGTGTCCCTAAAGAACTGTAACGTTATCTAACAGTTAGTAGTTCCGCATTGTAATGGATTTGCTTTCTCGTCGGTTGTTTGACATGGATTTTAACCACAAAAGGTAGGCTTTAAATTACTACATTCCCGCTGCTGGTGTATAATGGGTGTGTCGTTGCGGCTCCAACTGACCAACTCGCGTAGTTTTCAGTCAGTGGACTGTCATTGACAGGCGAGAGCTAGCATTTTATTTCAGTTGTAGCCTACATGTAGCCTTACGGGTTGTGAATTAAGATATCCTACAAGCCTGCTCTAATGCAGCGCTTGTTACTAGATAAGTTGTTGATTATGGCTCGAAACGTGTTTGTCTAGTTTGTGAAGTAGGATCGCTAGCTAAAGGCTACCACTAGCTATTACTGGATTTTAAAGATTATCTTTATGCACCCGTGTCGTGTGTCATTCTTACCTTGATAATTTTCATCATCATTTTCCCCCGAGAGTATGCCATTATTCAGTAATCTAACAAAAGCAATCACTGTGAAACATGTAACTTACATGTGTGTCTGAGGTGATTTAATTGCTACATCATAACCCCGTAACTCCAGCGCGACAATACTTTGATGGTCGGTCAGAACAAGGCAGAGTGCCGTAACTTGCCGCCTCCAGCACCTGCTTCAGCAAATTATGTGTAATGTATGCGCGCGTGCGTGCAAAAACAAACATCCCCGCAGGCCCCACATAAGCCTACACACACGTCAAATACACAGGAATGATTATCGGCCTGTTCACATCGGCCCTATTTTGACATCGGAACGATACCGATGTGTAAAAAATTGACCATATCGGCCGATATTATATCGGCGGCCGATATATCGTGCATCACTAATTAAAATATACACTCAAAACATACCTGCTGGCCAGTTTTCAAAAACATGGCGGGCAATGTCTGTGGCAGAGTCATTCGGAGAGAAAGTGAAATCCTGTGTCTTCCCACTTACAAGGATCAGCCGTAGATTCACCTGTAACCGAGTAAAAGGAGAGAGGAAACTAATTAAATTGTGAAGCAGTGCCCTATAACTCATACACAGTGACATTTCCACCAAATAGACCCTAATGACCCTTCAATCTGTGCTCACCCTACAAAACATGAGACGACCTGGAGAGTCCTTTGCAGAAATGGGCATTCCCTCCTAATTAGATTTATGTTCAGCTTTTAGGGTGAAACTAGCTTCTACCCTCTTTAAAGGTTCCTGTAAAATGGTCTGGTGAGTGGGGAAAGCAGGGTAGGGCAGAGAGAAAGTGCCTTTCGTTTGCATGTAGCGATACCAGCCCCCCCTTTCCTAGACACCCCTTCACCCTAATGCGATAACCCCAGGTGTCCCAGACAACCCAGGGCTGAGTTATTAAATTTACATGGCCCATGCATAACCCCTTGCAGGATGAGGGGAGCAGCGCGGTGGATTAGCACAATAAATTTGCCACATGCATGAGTCCTATTAAAAAGCAACAGACAGACACAAAGCCTCTACAAGCAGTATTAATAATAGGGGTGGGGGAAAAAATCGATTCTTAGATGCATCGCGATGCGGACGTGGACGATTCTGAATCAAAAATCGATTTTCAAAAAAAATATTTTTTTTTTTAGATATATTTATAATAACGTAATATTGACGGAACGCAAAAGACGGAACTCTGAAGCGCGGAAGTGCAGTGCCCGGACCGTCTGTGGCGTGTGCACATAACAGAGACGCGAAGCCTGAGCGCGAAATCCAAACACCCTCCTCGTTAAAAGCTGACGTGTGGAAATATTTTGGCTTCTGTGAAGTTGAAGGGGGAAAGGAGGTGGACAAGAGCCATACTAGTTGTAAGCTTTGTAGAATAAAACTAAAATATTTCGGAAACACGACAAATATGTGAAGCCATTTGACACGTTTCCACCCAGAGGAGGAAAAACACTCGGCTTTGTGCTGCCTTGTCGAAAAATGCTAACGTTACCCAAGCGCGAATCGATCACAGAGAATGTTGATTCATTCTCTATTGTTTCCATAATGGTGTAAATCTCACAATATTATGACATCGTTATTTCATTTAAATTAGGGTAAGTGTATGAGGAGCATATTTTGATATTTTAAATGAACTAGCAATTATCACATTTGATATAACAAGTAAAAATGACATTATTATATGAAATACAATTATAATAAAATTTGAAGTTAAGTGTACAGTATACTGTACTGTTTTCATTTTTAAAACGGTGTGAAAAGTAAAAATCATCATCAAATATTCATCTTTGACCTGTCAAAGTTTCCTACAAGTCTCCACAGCAAGGATGCATAGATTTATGGGCGTGGTAAGCAGAAGGAAAATGAGTCTGCACATGCGCATAACCAGTAAGTAGCACATCTCGATGGGTAGCATGAATCGTCAGAACGCTGGTCGTTGTTATATTATTAATTTACTACAAGTATGCTGCTAGTTCAGGCACACATTTATTTTCCTGTTGGTTCTTTGCAATGTTAATAAAATATATTGTACGTTAATTCTTTATTGGTCATTACTTTGTACTTTTAAAGCAAAGTATTTATATTCACACACACACACAAAAAGATTCAGATAATCGATAATCGCTTTAGCATCGAATCGCAGCCCTCTGAATCGTAATCGAATCGAATCGTGAGGTGCCTAGAGATTCCCACCCCTAATTAATAACACCACAAAGGCCAACACACGCTTCATGCCAATGTTCATACGTCTAAGAGATCCTTCATGCTGCCTAAAAAATAAGGATTATTTGATTTTTTCTGCCAACATGTTTAAAGGCTCCACCCTTAGGCATAATTTAAAACATTTCTCAGAATAAGAATAGAAAAAACTAATAATTATTTTACCATTTAATAATTGCACTATAATAATTGTAATTAATTTTACATAAATTCCAGCAATAATAGATACTAAAGCTATAAATTCAGACATATTTTTGTTGGAAAACAATAACATACAGTTCCAATCCTTACTGATTTAAGCATTTTTAATTCATTCTAACTAATGCTTAAAGACTAAAATCACAAATAATTCAGACAATTTTGACTAAATCTAATCTATGTTAGCCAGCTAAACAATTTTACAGTGGTTTCCATTTTAAATCAGTTTGCAACAATATTCAATACATCAGAAAAAAAAGAAAAGAAAAAAAGTTTAGCTTTGCAATGACGACATGACCTCGATCAACCAACATAAGATAGTGATAATCGCCACAATGCCCAATTTAGAAATTCAACTGAATAAACTTGACAGCATCCTCTTTGAATATAAAAAGCAGCATAAGACTGAATGTCTGCACAGAAAAGACAGAGAGTGCCACTATATCAACCCATAAATAAAATCAGACCAGGGACTTTGAAATTCCAAAGAGTCTCTTGTTCAGTTTATTTCTTACAGGGTTTAAACGTCCTCCCCCCGCCTCCCGCTTCATGGTTTTCAATGACTGCAATTTAAACATTACATCACCCACACTCAGTGAACAGAGCTTGGCCGGGCATTAATGCTTTCGTTCAGAATCAGATGAAGAGGGGGTGGTGGGGGGTAAGAAGGTGAGCCAGTTGGCCCTGGCACTGCTGTGTGTATAAAGCCACATACGACAAAGCACAAAAACGAAGGAAAACTAGCTTCATGGAGACACTGCAACTAGTCAGCGGACCAGAACAACTTTCAACATGTTTCTGAGAAAGTGGAAGTGAGAGAAGATACTCAGTTCCTCTCAGTTTCAACTGAAAATGTGCGACTACAAGTTGAGTAAATTGGTTTATATTAGGGCTGAACGATTAATTGCATTTGCGATAATATCGCGATATGATGAAATGCGATTTTGTAACCGCAAAAGCTGCGATTACACTGGTCACGTGACACGCGAGAGAAAGCAGTCTGCAGATCAAGCATCAACTTGGCACGCTACGCATAGGTCTGGCATACAGGAAAGAACCGTTTATTTTTTATGTTGTGTTATTTATTCTCTCTCCAACAATTCTGGATCGATTCAGAGAATTTCGGAATCGAGTCTGAGCTTAGTTTTTAAACACAGATGCGTGATGACGCTGCGCGTGCTTTAGAAACAACCGTATTCTGCCTCTCTCTCTCTCTCTCTCTCTCTCTCTCTCTCTCTCTCTCTCTCTCTCACACACACACACACGACACCGCTCGAACCTTCCGAAAAATAAGCTTTCATAAAGTTCGGGGTTTAAGCGAATTACAAGGACAGTCGCGGGCTTCATTGCACAGGTTTTGCCGCTTTGATGTTACTCTTGCAGTGCGCAGTCTTGGCCGCCGAAATTTTCCTTACAAATGCTCCACAAAGGCATTATTTATGTCTTTTTGAATGCAGTTGGCTTATATATTAAAAATATGAAAATCACTGAGAAACCTGCTTTCATTTTAAAATACTTACGCGAGCTTTGTGAAGAGCGCTCGTGCATGCGGCTGTGAGCGACTCATTGGTTAAATGTACTTGCATCTCAAAATGCTTTTGACGCGAAATGAATGTAAACACGGTCAGTTATATCTTAAACCAACAGGACAAACCACATTTACAATTTCAAAAGAGATATGTGCATTAGTGTGAATGCAGCTTATCGTATAAGGGGAAAATCACTCCAGCTCTTGAATGGAAAACGTTCATACAGCCTAGGCTACTTTTAAATACTGAAAGCACTCTTTGTTTATTGCTTGTATTGTTTTTTTTTTGTTCCTCTTTATTTACTAGCTTTTATATTTTGAAGCTATATTAGTTTATAGCCCATTTAAAATTCTTAACATGTAATTGGTTTAATTAAATGTGCTTTTATATATATATATATATATATATATATATATATATATATATATATATATATATAAAGTGTACATATACATAAAAATATACATATTTCAAGTGTTATTAAGATTAATTAATAAGAAAAAAATTAGATCGGATCATGAGCTGCCTAAAGATTCCCATCCCTACTGTACAATGATTTATTGCTTGTCTTTGTCGACTAATACAGAAGGTAAAGAACTTAAAAAGTAATCGCATATTAAATCGCAATCGCAATATTGGTTAAAAAAATCGCAATTAGATTATTTTCCATAATCGTTCAGCCCTAGTTTATATTATTATTATTTAAATGGAGTCAAACATACTAAATCGTAGCATTAACACCAGCTCATCAGCTCGCAATAGGGGGGCCCGAGTTTTCCTTCCACCCCACCGTGACAGCAGCCCAGGTCATGACCCAAATAGTAGAAGCAATCAAATAACATGACAGGAAAAGGACAACCTCTTCCAGCCATAAAAATGTGTTCATCCTCTCGCACCACGTGCCAGCTAAATCCTTACTAAGGGCCCCCCAATGCCCTAACCTAACCTACTGTGAAATCAGGCTCCTGTGCCGAGGGCATTTGCAATGTAGGGCACCCCACCCCCATTCAGGCACTCTAAAGAAAGTATTCAGCTTTCAACTATGGGGACCAGCATTGAGAACATAAGAGGTCAAACCATGATGCATGACGTCATGATAACAGACTGTTTACAAACACCAAGCCCCCGATAAAGGCACGGAAAGCCCTTCTCCAGCCTGCTCGGGTGGATTTAGGGTGTTATCAGCAAATCTGTGATGGATAATATAGACGAGAGCATAACAAACAAATAAGCACTCCCTGCTGCCCCAGTTCTTAAAGCCTTGACAAATACAAAACACCAAATCTGCCTAAATGCCCCAGAACCAGTACGCAAACACCTCTATAATCTCACGGCTTATATATTTGTCTGCAATGACTTCAATCATGTTGCTTTCATCCCAAAATGTCGCTTTCAAATCAAGAGCTTAAACGCATCACCATTCGCCCCATCCCCAAATAATGGCAGTAAAACAACATATCTCAGAAACAAACATGTTCAGAAAACAACAAGTAATCTCAAAGCAACAGTAAGACTGTGTAACATACAAGATTCATTTTGTTATTTCAGCCTCAAATAAAAGTTCAAATTCACAACTTCTCTAATGTAAACCCATATGAGGACTAACAAGAAGTGTCAGTGTTATTTTAGAATTATTTATATACTATTACAGTATTTATTTTTTTATTTTGTAGTTTTTTAAATTTTTGACGTGCTTTTGTCATTTTCATTAGTTTTTGTTTTTTAATTTAGCCTTGATTTGTTTTAACTTTTAATCTTTCAGCTTTATTTTAATAAACAAAAGTTAAGTTTACAATAGTAACTTAGTAGTTTACAATAACACCAACTGTTTTTTTAAATAACATTTTAGGCTTAAACTAATAAATTATTTCACAGAAAGAAATGCAATGACGTCTCCCCACAAATGTGTATAAAAGGAACAGTTTACAATGAATCTGTTCTGTTTACCCTTAGTTTGCATAAAACATGCAAGATGCATGTAGATATTTGTGAATAATGATGCAAAGTTTAGTCTATTCATCAGATAAAGCCATCAAAGGCTTCAGAAGGTTTGGGAAATAGTTAAAGAATCATTTTTCCCCCGTCTTATAACTTGACAGCCATGGCCACCATGAACTTTCATAGCATGGAAAAGAGCAGCATGAACATTGTGCTAAGTAACTTTTATTGCATTTAAAAGACAGAATAATGAAAATAAAATCAGTTCTGTGGAGCAACAAGGTAAAAGTAGATGACAAAAATGTACATATTTCAGTGAACTCTGCACCTTTAAGATTTGAATGCATTCTAAAAATGACACCTGATGCTTCATTATATTATTGATATAGTGTAATGGTGCATGATGTAAAGAGAGATCTGGCCAGATGTACTCACTGTGTCAGGGTCTCTCTGAGAGGTCATGGCTGTGATCAGAGGTGGGGGGCAGCCAGGAATCGATGGTTGACCAGCAGTGAGAGGGCAGCACAACCCCTGGCACAAAGACTCAGTATGTGTCTTCTCCCTCAGGCCTTTCGCTGCCTCGCACAGCCTAACACCAAGTCAATTATTCACAACATGCCACACACATTTGTTTACTATACACAGTCCAGTGGTCAAACCAGCATTAACACGAGATAATTACTTACTATCTTAAGTGACATACTTTACTAAGAAAAACTGCTAAGTATTACAACATACAGGTGAGATGACAAGACATTACAAACACTAGACAAACACTAATTCACGAGATCCTGGTGAATGTTTAGCGATTAAGTTAACTGCTAGGTAGTACTCTAAGTGATCCGATATACTGATTAATGAATCACCTAAACAATATGCTGCCATATAAACAATACACTGTATATGGCTTATAAACAGATAGACGCTTAACATCGCAGATGTGTAGGGAAATGCAACAAAAACAAACGTCACATACCTTTGCTCTACTTGACGTGAAGCCAAACTGTTGTTTGTATTACTGGATCAGCATTATATATCAGCTTGAGTGCTTGAATATGTGTTAGGAATCCAGACCTGCCTGTGAATCAGACACCAAACCAGGATGAGCTCGACTGCTGATCAGGAAAAAATATAGTCCAAAATCAAAGACACATCAAAACGATGATACATGAACCATTAAAGAAGAGAGATGTCTCGATTATGATGCGAGAGATGGGAAAGATTGTATGAGCAGAGAAAGTGCGCGCGACCGCTGGCCTTGAGCTGGAATAATTTTGACTGCGGCAAAATAAAGAGGAACTAAAACGACCGCTTTGATCGAGTAACAGACGCGTACCAAATCTGGCGCGGTCGTTTGACGATCCAGTGCTTTCGTGATATATTAAATGATGGGTACATCCATCGTTCTAATCAGATCAGATGTAGCCAAAATCACTCGCAGCGTTCGATCAGATTAATGGCTGAGAATTTAAAGACACCGGAAGTCAGCTGGCCATATATGCAGGAAACGGAGCACAAGGCTTTCTGGGACTCGTAGTTTTAAGGCAGCTCTCCATTTTGTTCGCACCTTGCAGAATGGCAGTCATTTCACATGCTGTGTGATGGAATGTGGGGTGTTCTCTCTCTCTTTTTATTTCTAAATGAGCTTTTCATCTTTTGCTTGTCTTAGATTTTAAATATGTTTAAACGTTCCCATATGCCATTATGTTAAACATTATGTAAGCAAACTCAACATTTGGCATAAATACTGACTTTATTGGAATACTTCTATATGAAATTCCTCATAGAATTTAATTGTTTTCACAGATAGACACTAAATTCAGCAAACTTCATTTTTAACAGAAAGCAACTGAATGACAATACTTCATATATTTATTTGATAACAGCATAGCACATAATAAAGGCACATTGAATAGGCTATTTACATTGGAATAATTAAAGCTGAAGTGCGCTTTTTTTCAGCGTTAAAATACTTTCTCATTCTAATATGCAGAGATAATTTAAAGTAAGGATTTGTTTGCCTATTTACCCAAAATGTGTAAATACTGCAGATCTATGTAGCCATCAAAACATTTCTCTGTTTAAGCATCCAAACCAGGGGTGCATTTCCCAAAAGAATGGTCGCAAGTTCCGTTGAATTGTGTTGGTAAGGACGGAACTTGCGACCATACTTTGCGTCTGCTACTTTTGACAAATGGCAGATGGGGGTGCGTTCTGGAAACATGTTTGAAAACTGTGACTATTTTTTAATTTTCATTTCCTGACATTAGTGGCACAGAAACTTCACACTTCAGCTTTAAAGAGAAAGTATGTACATGGATATGAAACAATAAGTCTTACAATACAGTAAACAGTGATGTCTTTTCAATTACAGTAGCAATACAATACAGCTATTCAGTCATGATGTAAATTTGATGTAAAACAGCTTTGAAAGAGAAACTGCTAGTCACAACACTGAGACATGTAAAACCATTACTTCTGAGGAAATCTACAATAATACCCTTAAGGGTTTATTATAAAAGAAGGCAGTGTCTGTTCAAAGGTAATACCACGGACTCATCATAACTTTGTAAGTAACAGATATGATTTTTTTAATAAACTGGAGGAAACAGTCCCAGCTCATCTACACAGCAGCATTGTGTAAACATTAACTGTAAAACAGACTATAAAGTCACAATACTTGCAGCAAATTGTAATAACTTTTTAAAAATATACTGTACAAACAAATGTGTAGTGTAAAGGACCATGCAACATTCTGTCCATGTCAATAAAATATACAGTATCACAGCAACAAATGAAAAACCCTCTAAATTCTCAAAGCTCCATAATCTCCACTTTCAGACCTATTTTTCCTTTAAGAAAAGAAGCATTTACATTGCAATGTTTTTACAAAAAACACAAAAACAGCATAAACAATGTTATCTTAAGAAGATAACTACAATGGCAAAAATCTGCAAGACAAATAAGAGCACTTAGAGGATGACGCTCAATGTGAAAAATTACAAATTTTGTCACACAAGTAAAAAATAAAAGACTATTTCAGAAAATAAGACAATTATGTAATGTCTGATTTTGCTATTAAGCACATTATGACAATGAGGTTTTCCTATTTTACATCCCAAATATGTACAGCTCAATAGAGACAACTGTCAAAAAGAATTGTTACTGAAAAAAATTACCGTACCATCAACAATAAATATATTTTCCTCCTACTGGTACATAAATACATCCATAAAGTTACAAAAATGTACAAGAATATACTTTTACAAATAGAAATTTACTGATAAAATCCAATATTTTTCATGTATCACTTCTTCAATCATATCAAGTTTATACATTTATGTACTACAAGGACGTTTTGAGTTCAAAACAATAAAGCACATAATAATTTACTAAATATATTACACTTCCCAATTATCTCTGGTCCAATAAACATATTTTGGTTCTGTTTACACTACACAAATCTGAATCATCTTTAAATGTGAATTTAGGACTGAGTGTGCTCACTGTGATTTTGCAAGGGATGAATTCTGGTCCGTTTACTTACAGTAGATAGGCTAGTAAATACCTACATTGGTTGCTATAGTAATGATGTAAACGCCAGCATAATGCAAAGAGACTCATACAACACCTGTTGGGGTGGAAAGAGAGGACAGACCAGTTTCAATTTTTCCATCTTGCCACAGTGCTGAACTCATGAGGCACATTAGAGAACATCATTGTGCAATTAGTCACATTCACTAGTGAATGTCAGTGTGCTATAAGAGAAAATGAGTGAATTTGGACACGAAGGATGTTCAATACACGTTGCATCATAAATTACAAAAAAACTTCAGTTGGATACGCCCAATGAGATATTTGCTGCCTGTCTGAACAAAGTCTTTGAATAACATTAATTATGAACGAGAGGAGTCACCCTATGACCAGAGAACACCCACAGGCAGAGACACCCAGTTCACAAATATAATGGTTCTGGTCCATCTCTGAATTGGTACCAGAAAAAAAACATGTGCATACAAAGTACATGTAGGACAAGACCATAGTCTTGTCATAATGAAGTCTAGACATACACAAGTAACAATGTCACTGTACCATTATGCACTGACACAAGGTAAACTATTAGTAGGAAATACAATTTACCTACTGAATAAAATTGGTCACTTTTCAATGCATATTTCAGAAAAATTATATGGTGCAAAAATGACAGTGACTGCATTTTACAAAACTGGTTGTAACGTAGCTGCCATACCAATCTAGGCCCCATCCACACTACTACGTTTTAGTTTAGAAACGCAGACCTTTTGCTACGTTTGCACCTCCCGTCCACACTAAAACGGCAAAAACGAAGACCTAAAACGGAGAAGTTTAGAAACGCTGCCGACCCCGTTTTGCGTTTTGAATCTCCGGAGGGCGTTTTAGTGTAGACGGGTCAAAACGGAGGACTTTGGAAACGATGACGCAGAGGCTCACGCTCGGCTCTCTGGGTGTCATCATACAACGGAAGAAAACATACAACAACAGCCTGGACTACCAGTTAGTGCAAGTAAATTCTGCATTTTACAATGCTATAACTGCCTACAAGCGCCGGAGGCAAGCTATTATTCGAGCGATCTGTGATAATTCCCGTCTGCAGCGGCAGAATCGACCGTACATGGAGCGTCGGTTTTGGGTTAAGCCGGGAAGAACCAGCGCATGGTGGGATAATTTTATCAATGAAGTTGTGGTTCCTGAGGAATGGTGCGAAAACTTTCTAATGTCCAGATCGGCACTTATCAACCTCGGCGAAATCTGAGGAATAGTCAATCTGATTCCTGTTTACACCGGCACGCGCATGATCAGTGTAGGTGAATGGTGACGTGATCCGCGTTTTCAGTCGTTTTAATGTGGACGGAGATCAATTCTAATACGCAGCTAAAACGCTGGTGTGGACGGAGATCGTATTCGTTTTAATTCTCCGTTTCTAAACTAAAACGGAGTAGTGTGGATGAGGCCCTAGTTTGCTCTTCTTAAGGTGTGGGCCCCTCATGTTCACTGTCATCTTCAGCCAGGTAGATTGGCTTCTTTCCTTGAAAAATGGGCTCAAATTGTTTACCCTCAGAGCTGTTCCTTATTCCATACGCAAAATAAATAAGAAAACCTAAAAGAGACATGTAATGAAGTCAAACTTTGAATGAAAAACTGACAAAATATCCATATTAGTGTTCAATTACAATACCATTAAAACTTCTGGGGTCGGTAAGATTTTTACGTTTTTGAGAGAAGTCTCTAATGCTCAACAAGACTATATTTATTTATTGAGAAACAGTAAAAACAGTAATATTTTAAAAAATCATTACAATTTAAAATACCTGTTTTCTATTTTAATATGTAATTAATTGCTATGATGACAAAGCTGAATTATCTCATTTCTTATTATCAATGCTGAAAACAGTAGAGCTGCTTAATATTTTTGTGGAAACCGTGAACATTTTTTTTCAGGATTTGATAGAAAAAAAAAAGTTCAAAAGAACAGCATTTATTTGAAAAATACTTCTTTTGTTACATTTATAAATGTCTCTACTGTCACTTTTGACTGACTGACTCCACACTTCTGAATGGTAGTGCACACTTAACACACAATTACATCAATTATCCAAGTCAACGATTTGATATGCCATAACTCACCTAAAGCCATCCATACTGCGAAACGAGCCCATGTAGGTCCATCTAATTGCATCATGAGGTAAATGTTTACAAAGATACTGACCAAAGGCAGAATGGGGAGCAAAGGCACCTATGAAATGTAGACAGAGGAGTATTATAACTACCTAAACATCTGACACTCTCAATTTTTCAAGCACAAGGGTAATAACGCAGCTTTGTTAATGTAAGTCTCTGTACCTTGAAACTGAGAACCTCTTTACTCTGGGGCTGTCGCCAGATGATGACGATGCAGACAAAAGACAGAACAGACAGGAGAACAACCACAGTGATACAAAGAGGGTTGCCCATCCCCACCTGCTGAATGGACACTGACAGCACCACACACAGTATAGTGAACAGCACAGCTGAAGAGCAAAAGAGAAGGTGGTTATCTGCCTGTTCACTTTATGAACAACAAAATGATTATTTTACATTTCCCTGAGCTTAACATGCTTACATATGGTGCCAGTGGCAGAGTAAACAATGATGCCTGAAATCTTGGTTGGTACGTCACGGATAGGTTGCACCAGCATACTGATGGAAAACCTCTCCTTAAGGGGCGTTGTCTCCAGCTCCTGGCCGTACTCATCCCCACTATCCACATCTGCCATGGCTCCTTTAGCCTCCAGCTTCTGTAGTTCCATTTGCTTCTCATCCACAGCCCTGGAGCCAAGGCTGCCTGGCTGGTACCTGCAGATTTAAAAAATAAATTAGACTAATTTAAAAAAAGTATCTTAATCCAGATTTTTTTTAAAATGCTCACCGAGGCTGCATTTATTTGATTAAAAATAAAGTAAAACAGAAATATTGTGAAATATTCTTACAACTTAAAATAACTGTTTTCTATTTGAATATATTTTTAAATGTAATTTATTCCTGTGATGGCAAATATGAATGTTCAGCATCTTCAGTGTCACATGATCCTTCAGAAATCAGTATAATATGCTGATTTGGTGATCAAGAAACATTTATTACTGAAAACAGCTGTGCTGCTTAATATTTTTGTGGAAACCATGGAACATTTTTTCAGGAACATCTGATGAATGGAATGTTAATTGCATCCATATTTCTTTCACTTTTAAATAGTAATTTAAGTATATACTCACCGGAGAATGAGTACACAGACAGCGACCAGAGTGTATGCCAGCAGGGTCCCAATTGACATCAAGTCCACCAAGGCAGCGATATCAAACAGGAAGGCCATCAGGGCTACAGGGAGGAAATAAAGGAGATTATAGGAGTTAGTCACAAATACTAAAAGAGTTATCAATCGACAGACATTATATGATTAAGAATGCAATTTTACCTGCAACAATGCCAGACACAATGGTTGCCAGCACGGGTGTCTTGGTTTTCTTGTGCATGCGGGAGAGTGAGCGAAAGAGCAGACCGTCCTCAGCCATGGCATAAATCACACGAGGCATAGGGAACATGGAGCCCAACAAGCTAAAGAACATCGCCCCCCCCAAAAAAAAACACAGTCAGAAAGGCATTAGTTGTTTCATGTTGACTTAATGTCAATGTCAGTAATGTAATTACAGCTTCATAAATGTACCTGGTAGAAAGGGCACACAGAGACCCCACAGCCACAATATAGCGAGCAGGCTGCCAATGCACATAATCAAAGGCTTCAGGAAGTGGACTCAGATCGTCCAGCTTGTAATAGGGTATCATGAGTGTGAGTGCTGCAGACACTCCAAAGTAGGCAAAAAAGCAGATGAGCAGAGAGGTCACTATGCCGATCGGGATGGAACGCATGGGGTTTTTGGCCTCTTCACCTACGACAACATCATCAACAAAACTGGGGTGAGTTTGGTTTTAAAAGTAGGACATTCTGGTTTTACACTAGAAGTTTAGTGAACTTACTTGTGGTTGCAATGCAGTCAAAGCCCACAAATGCATAGAAGCAAGTAGCAGCGCCAGAAAGGATTCCAGTAATGCCAAATGGTGCAAAGCCTCCTGAGCCAAATTCTTTTTCAATGTTGCTAAAACATGAAAGAGATTTCAACTTTAAATTTACAGACAACATAATGCATATACATTTTAATATACATTTATTTATACACACAGTATATAAAATGTTTTTTAAGTTTTTTTTTTGGTTTACTACCCTTTCATTATTATTAATTTAATTGTCATTTTTATCTGATTTATTAATTTTATCTTTTTTGTAATTTAGCTGTATATCTGTATTCAGTAAATGTGACCAAACTGATCAAGTTTGAATTATGCTCGAAACTGTACTTTTCAGATTACTATTGCTATGCCAACATATAAAAGTTGAGGAAGTGTGACTTACTGTGCAGATTTGTTAGTGCCATTAAGGTAGTCCTCCACAGTGAGGTTCCAGTTGGCAGTGTCGCCTTTCACAAAGCCCGATATGATGACAAATGTCAGAACCACCAGGTTGATTCCTGTGAAGATCTTGTTGACAAATGCAGACTCACTCACTCCAAATGCCAATAATCCTGTAGTGTGGGAGGTGAGAGGCAGCAAATTCACACCATTATGGTCTTTTGCATGGCAATGGTGAAAAGAAAGAGTGAGCAACAGCAACATATATTGGTGGAGCGGATCATTAAAAATGACTTAATTCCTTCAGAGTAGCTTGTGTAGTAGAACCAATGAACAATCTTTTTTGGCTTCCCTGTCAGAAACACACTAACAAAAACCAGGTGTTGGATAAGAAGTGAAGTCAAGAAGATTAATTCTGGAACAAAGATTCACTGGCCTTAATGGAATAATGGAAGTCTTGACTTTGAACAACACTTTGAGTCAAACTAAGAATTAACTAGGCACCATCGTGTTGGACAGAAAAAGTAGTCAGAAAAAAGTTTCTTACCAGTGAGCAACAAGACCAGGATGAGGGCAAACAGATCTGGATACTCCGCTAACACCTTTCCAGTGTTTGGAAATGACATGGAGCCATTGAAGAAAACAGAGATCCTTTTCTGCACTAGATGATCAAAAGTTGAGCTCCAAGCTCGTGCCACACTGGCTGTGCCTGTGAAAAAGAGAGCAGGACATATGAAGATGCAAAAGACTTCAGAACGTCCACTTGTTATGTTTAACTTAAACACCTGCTCTAGAGTCCTTCACACAAGTGAAGTAAACACTTCATACAGTTTCAAAACCACTTCATTTCATGCGTAATCGCATATAATTGGTCAAACTCTTGGGCTTGCATTCAGAATAAACTCTTGGGAGATGACAGTTAATTATTATATTTGAATTCAAAAAGGGAAAAGGTAATTTTAGTCACATATTTTAAAACTAGATAATATCTACATGCTCACCAATCACATACGACAGAATGAGGTTCCACCCTGTGATGAAGGCCCATATTTCACCAACTGTCACGTAGCTGTACAGGTAAGCGGATCCCGTCTTGGGAACACGTGCACCAAATTCAGCATAACACAAGCCAGCGAGTACAGAGGATAAGGCCGCAACAAGGAAAGACAAAACGATTGCAGGTCCAGCCTTCTCTCGGGCCACTTGCCCAGCCAGGACGTATACACCTGCACCCAGTGTCGCCCCCACACCGAGGGCTATGAGGTCCAGAGTGGTGAGACAGCGAGCAAAGCGGGTTTCATCCTGAGAGGTGTCCAGCATGCGACGCCTTAGCAGCATCTTCCCAAAAGAGGCCAGTTTATTCTTAATCATGATGGATAACGTTGAGAAGACTGGGATAATAAAGCTGAAGGCACTAAAGGAGAAGAGAAACAATATAAATATATATACTTTTTTTTTAAATTGATAATAATACAAAAAAAGTTACATTGTCAGGAAATACTGCTTTTTTTGCTAATTAGGGCAAAAAAGTGCTCAGATTTAGATGAGGAAAAATAAACCTAAAGCACAAAGTGACACACCATTTTAATCTTTTTTTTTTTTTTAAATAAAGTAAGGTAACTTATTAAGGCCCATTCACACCAAGAACAGTGGGCTAACTATAATGATAACTATATTAGCCTCCACAACAACACACTATACTGTTATGTTTCTTATAAGCATGTACTGCTCTTTAAAATCTGTCTGGGGGAAAAATTGTTCTGAAAGTGATTCAAACTAGCTATATGGTTATCATTATAGGTGTGGTGTGGAATTCTCTATTTTTATAGAATTAGAATGATTATTAAAACTTTATCAATTTTGTCCTTGGCGTGAATGCCTTTTAACCAAGCCATTACATAAAGGGCATAAATATCAGGGTGTCTGCTTCACATCACACCCACAGACACAGACAGAGCACTTTATGAACAACCCATTTCACCACAGGGCAGTTCAATCCATCAGGACAATTAATAAGATTAATATCTAAAAGGTTTATATAGCCTTTTCATTATTGAGTCATAATTCATAAAGAACAACAGCTTTAGAGCATTGACATTGGCGTGGACGGAAACAATTTTCAGGCAAGACCAAACGGATTATCGGTAGTCACAATTTACTGGCTAGATGAAAAGAGCAGACTGGGTGAAATGTCAAAAGTATCATGGCGGAAGTCAAAGAAGAAAAAAATATTATTGCAAACATTTAACAAAAACAAAAAAAGAAAGTATAGGGAGGTAACTCACCCTCTAAATGCAGATTGGTGAATATTTTAAAAATGCTATTTGAATACAGAGTTTACAATATGACAAATATTAGAGACTGATGATAAACAGTGGCAGTCTGAAGCGTTGCACACTTTCATAAGGAAATAAGAGCAAATGCAGTAAAGGTCTTCTTGTGTGGGTTTCTGACCAGCAGCTTGAGTAGTCATACATGTTTGATCAGGCCCTGTCTATGGAAGTAAACATGCACCTGCTTACATGACTATTTAACAGTAAAAAAAAAAAACTTCTAACACTAATCCTTAAGGATTCTTACCGCATATACTCTTCCACATAAAAATACAACAAGGATGATTTTTTTTTTTTTAGATTAAACTTTCGGTCTACTGCTAAGGACACCTCTTTTTACTAACTCCACAAACTCACTACACAGAAATCATTTACTTTCTTCCAAGGTTATTACATAAAACCACTAACACAAAAAAACCCACCAACTAACTATAAATCTAGCCCGTGAAAATAGTTGTTAAATTGCGATGATTATCAGTAACCTCACATAAAGCACTGCCCTGTCCTAGACATTCCTCTAAGCAATTAAACAAATAACTCCAAGTAATAAGCCAAGTAATAAGCAGGAAACTTAAACAGGTTTGGACATGGTGAATTCACAGGTCCACTGTCTATAACCTGACTATCCTGGCACCTGCTTCACCCTACTGATGAGTTTGCTTGTCTTAGAATCCGATTAATATATTTCAAGATGATGTCTGACAGCAGCCCAGGTTTTTGAAGCAAAATGGCCATTTCACTGAGCCATGGGCTTAACAATTATTTATTTAAGCATTAAAATTGAAAACACCGATTTAAAGATAAAGCCAGTGATTTAACTTACATGCATGAAGTCCAATACTGCACAATTACTGGTGTATCGTTTACTATTCAAATGGAATAGACCAGCAGCACCTGTATGACACCTATATTTACAGTAATGGAATTTCATCATGACTTAATTTAACTACACTACAGCTCAGCATCCTATTAATAATGCTATAGTTTTTGACCCACAGCAGGACATGAGTACCATGTAAGTTACTGATGCATTCAGTTTGGGATGATTTATTAAAACTAATCGAAGATGTTTTATTTAAACCATGTTTAAATGAAGCAAAACTATACCTGGAAAAATAAACATCAAGAAACATGTGCAATGACTGCCTACATGATGGAAACTATCATAGCGTAAGGCAGTATAATGATGTAGTTCTAAAGTATATTTTTCACATTATGATACAAATATAATACGTTTTGGTGATACGATACCAACTATATACTTTTCTCGGATTGTTTGAAATGTATTATGCTAGAATAAATAAATAATAACATAGAAAAGTACATTTAACATCCGCGCGCCATTTCTACACGAGGATGAATGCAATGATAAACATACGGGATATCCGTTTTACTGTTAAAGAGGCTCTGAACACTGGACAGAAAACAATTTCGATCTTTTACTTAATGAATACTCCCTACGTCACATATGTGAATATTAAGAATGACATATATAGGAATATAAAGGTTAAAAAGGCAGTTACCCTCTCTTGAGACGATGAATTGAAAATCCAGGCGAGACGATGCGCGGTGTGTAATCTAATATAGAAGAATGAGTAAGTGGCTGAGCAGGACGTGATACTAAACTCAGGCGGAAATTCAAGCCTTTTAAGGAAAAGTAATTTCCACCCAGACAGGGTCGTTTTTTTTCTTCTTCTTCCCTGACGTCAGTAACAAAGCCAATCGTGTTGCCATCGACGACAAGCATTGTTTTGAGAGAGCGATGGTTTTTCCAGCATTTTGAAAGTCCTGCTCTGCTTATTGCTGCATTTATTTGTAATACCACAAGATGATATAACTAAGGCAATGTGTTACAGTGGAAAATATAAAATATGAATCTTCTCCCATGCCTTTAAAACAAACAATAAGCCATATTGTAATATTTCAAATCATTTAATAATTTATTAGGAAAAGCCTAGAGACTTAATTAAGCAAGACAATATTCAATTGGGTTACATTTTATTAACAATCTCATTTTTAGAAGCACATAAACATGCATATAACTGCATAGAAATTCCACAACTGGTAAAAGTTACAACTTTCTTTGTCAACACTTCTCTTTTCTCCTCTAAGTGTGGGAGAGAGAAAAGACAGAATCAGGAAGAGATATACAATATTGCTTATATTAATATCAGCATAATACAATGATTTGATATGTATCTGTAAAAAGAACAAAATGCCAGGAATATTGTGAAGAGACACAGAACACCTACTTAAATTCTCTTCATTTCCTTTACACACATCTCCAGTTTTTCATGCAATGGTCCCCAGTTTTTACACTCTATAAAAGAAAGGTATGCAAAATATAAAACATTATCTCACAATTAAAAAATAGGGTAAAGTTATTGGAGAAAATAATAATAATACAGATACCTGAACGCAAACCCATTAGTTCTTGGAGGACCCTCTCAAGTTTGTCTTGATGTTGCAAACAATTAACACAGCCTGGATGGGGGGTTAAAAAGATTAGGTAGGTTTGAAAATATCAGACACTATTTGTGAATTAGAAAACTTACTACATGAGCTCTAAGATAATAACAACCACCAAAATTCACCTGATTCATGCGCTACGTCAGATGGATGCACACCATCACTCTCTACTGTAGAAAGAGCAGCATGTGCTATGGATACAAACACACATGAAATACATTAGAATGGAGATTAAAAACAAAAAAAGTGTTAGAAAATTTAACAAACATTTACTACAGTTTGTGTCTAGTCAATATATTTAACAACATAGGATTGTAACAAACTATACCAACCAATATCTTATTGTCTTAACAGTGTTTGCTCACTATTCACACACTTGCTCATCCATATGTACGTGAACACTACCGCTGAAAGGTTGGGAATGACAGAGACATTTTGTTTTTGAAAGGATTTAATACTAGCATGTAATTGATCAATCAAAACATTTCTAATGCTGCAAATTATAATTAGTATTTAAAAAAAAAAGGTTTTATCTTTACCAGCGATGACAAAGCCGTTTTCAACAGCCATTACCCCAGTCTACTAAGAAAACACGGTCACCTACTCCTGTGCTAATTTGGTACAAGAAGACACTTTCTTCGTATACAAGCACAGTTGAAAGTGGCTCTTAATTGGTTCTTAGGAGAAAGCAAACTTGACCAAACCAGGACAGAGATAAGTGGACAACAGAGGACATCAAAGGGTCTAGTTTGAGAAACAGACTCCTCTGAGGTCCTCATTTTGCAGCTTCATTAACCTGCGAATAAATCCATGTTTGAGTTGGTCAAAACAGCTTGATCCAAACATCCATAAGAAGTGTCTAGTGTGATCCTTTAATGAACAGTTTGAAGAACACAGAACTTACTTAAAACAGAAATAGTAATTTGCAACATTTTATAATATATATATATATATATATATATATATATATATATATATATATATATATATATTCTATTTTACATTCATAATTAATGCACTGCATTATGGTGGCATGGATGCCAATGTACCATCCTATAATTGAGTTTGAACAGACCTATAAATCTCCATTACAAAAAGAATGAAAACACTCAAAGGGGAGGCATGCACACACTACTCAGTCTCATGTATGAATTAAAACGGTTTCAACAAGCTCCCAAATGCACCAATCTATTCAGTAAGGCTATTAATGCGCACTTCACAAGTATATCAATCAGTCTGGATTACATCTGGTTAAGCAGGGAAAATATATCTTGCAAATAAGAAATGTGAATAAGACAACTCAATTTAATGACTCAATTTTCTTGCCCAGATTCCTGGCGGCTTCAGGAACGAATATTTTTATACCAGGAGCTGTCCTGTTGAGATTTGTCAGTGTGGCTTAAGGCAAAGGGTGGCTATTTTCCACATTTTAGACACTATAATGTTCTTGAATATTCCTTTGATACACCCAATGCTTTTTTGTTCAAAATGGACCAGATTTATCAAACAGGACAAATTAGCGTGAGTGCAATCCCATAAAACCGCCAATGGGAATGCAAAGTTCTGCGCGTGATCTACTTAAAGGTTGTATCAGCGATTTCAGGCCCAAACAAAAATGATCACATTCATCTAATCTTTCCTAACGATCCGCTAGCTGCCCGCCCCATATGCAGGCTGTCAAATAAACGCGTCTCTGTAGGCAGCCTAGGCTCTGAGATCTGCACACAAAAACAAATGGGTACAACCACCACTCAAAATCAAAATAAACAGTGTTCTAACCAATCACCGACAGGGGCGGGTGTTGTTTGTTTTTGCGCTCGTGCACGGCGCCTGCACGTGAAGTCGGAGCTGAAGAATAAGCCAGCGTCTATCAACCCTATGCTATCAACGGACCAGATACATTTAACATGGAAGAGGCAATCCCCAAGAAGAGAAGGAGGATTAGGGCGAGGGAATATCGTCGTTTTTTGTCAAAGAAACGAATAATAATCGGGAAGGCTTTTAAACGGTGGAGAGAACTCAAAGAATTTAAAATTTTTAAATCGGACGCCGAGGTTGCACTGTTTCTTCTGGACAGGTGAGTAGCTTCTAGTGCTGACTTTTTTGTATGTGAACTGTGTGTGAAAATATAATTCTTTAAAAAATGTGAGTGAAGCTCGACTAAACTTGGATAGCTCTAGCGAATATCAGATTGTAGGGATTTAGTGTGCGAGTTGCGTTTGTTATATGCGTCTACTTTGATGTGTAGCCATAACATTGTACTATTAGCATTAACACTAGCCTACGTTCAGGACTAACGTTCTGACAACTTGCTAGAAAGCATTTATATTACAAATTACTATTCTGTTAGCTGGGAGAAAATCTGGAAGCTAGCTATGTAGTTGATAATGTTCATGCATACGAAGTAAAAATAAATAGAAACATTTTCTGCATTAGCCTATTTTAAAATAAACAATATTGAAAGTGTAAGTAACGGATATTACAGGTCCTTCTCAAAAAATTAGCATATTGTGATGAAGTTCATTATTTTCCATAATGTAATGATAAAAATTAAACTTTCATATATTTTAGATTCATTGCACACCAACTGAAATATTTCAGGTCTTTTATTGTTTTAATACTGATGATTTTGGCATACAGCTCATGAAAACCCAAAATTCCTATCTCAAAAAATTTGCAAATTTCATCCGACCAATAAAAGAAGTGTTTTTAATACAAAAAAGGTCAACCTTCAAATAATTATGTTCAGTTATGCACTCAATACTTGGTCGGGAATCCTTTTGCAGAAACGACTGCTTCAATGCGGCGTGGCATGGAGGCAATCAGCCTGTGGCACTGCTGAGGTGTTATGGAGGCCCAGGATGCTTCGATAGCGGCCTTAAGCTCATCCAGATTGTTGGGTCTTTCAACTTTCTCTTCACAATATCCCACAGATACTCTATGGGGTTCAGGTCAGGAGAGTTGGCAGACCAATTGAGCACAGTAATACCATGGTCAGTAAGCCATTTACCAGTGGTTTTGGCACTGTGAGCAGGTGCCAGGTCGTGCTGAAAAATGAAATCAGATGGAAGCATGAAGTGCTCCAAAATCTCCTGATAGCTAGCTGCATTGACCCTGCCCTTGATAAAACACAGTGGACCAACACCAGCAGCTGACATGGCACCCCAGACCATCACTGACTGTGGGTACTTGACACTGGACTTCAGGCATTTTGGCATTTCCCTCTCCCCAGTCTTCCTCCAGACTCTGGCACCTTGATTTCCGAATGACATGCAAAATTTGCTTTCATCCGAAAAAAGTACTTTGGACCACTGAGCAACAGTCCAGTGCTGCTTCTCTGTAGCCAAGGTCAGGCGCTTCTACTGCTGTTTCTGGTTCAAAAGTGGCTTGACCTGGGGAATGCTGCACCTGTAGCCCATTTCCTGCACACGCCTGTGCACGGTGGCTCTGGATGTTTCTACTCCAGACTCAGTCCACTGCTTCCACAGGTCCCCCAAGGTCTGGAATCGGTCCTTCTCCACAATCTTCCTCAGGGTCCGGTCACCTCTTCTCGTTGTGCAGCGTTTTTTGACACACTTTTTCTTTCCCACAGAGGTTCCTTGATACAACACCCTGGGAACAGCCTATTTGTTCAGAAATTTCTTTCTGTGTCTTACCCTCTTGCTTGAGGGTGTCAATGATGGCCTTCTGGACAGCAGTCAGGTCGGCAGTCTTACCCATGATTGCGGTTTTGAGTAATGAAACAGTCTGGGAGTTTTTAAAAGCCTCAGGAATCTTTTGCAGGTGTTTAGAGTTAATTAGTTGATTCAGATGATTAGGTTAATAGCTCGTTTAGAGAACCTTTTCATGATATGCTAATTTTTTGAGATAGGAATTTTGAGTTTTCATGAGCTGTATGCCAAAATCATCAGTATTAAAACAATAAAAGACCTGAAATATTTCAGTTGGTGTGCAATGAATCTAAAATATATGAAAGTTTAATTTTTATCATTACATTATGGAAAAGAATTAACTTTATCACAATATGCAAATTTTTTTAGAAGGACCTGTATATTTACTTGGTTATAAAATTATGTTAGAAAAACAACTATAATGACTTACCCAGCAGAATGAGCCATCATTGAGGTAGACCGTCAATCTGAATATAGTGTGTTTTTGTCGCTTTAAGAAATGCGCGTGCATGATCGTTTTTTTCGTTATGCACGAAATGGGAGGGAGAGGCGAGCTAACTTGGTTTGTTTGGGATCTCGCTTCAAACTCAAACAGAAGTGACGTCACCCACAATCGCTGATACAACCTTTAAGAAGCGCAAATTAAAGAACACAGACGCAACCGGGTCATTTCCATGATGACCAACGAAATCTATCAAGAGCAGCACAAATTAGCGTCTGTTTTAAGACATGCTTTTTTTGGGCACAACTGGTAATAATGGTGCAAATATCAGTAAATTGACTAGCGCAAACCTTAGTAAATATCCTTGTGTGAATCAGTTAATACTGTCCTCCCATAGATTTTGCCTCTGAAAGGGAAACTCCTAAAAATAATGAGGTCAGCCACAAAAATAACCCCGTTTCAGCACAAATTTTTCACTGACAGTAATTTTTAACACCAAAAGAGGGTTTGCACTGGTGTAAGCTGTTAGTAAATCTGGCCCAATATCTTAATGTCTTTTAGTTTTTTTCAGTAGCTAATGTTACCATCCAAAGTTGTTATTTTTCAATTTTAATCCAGTTATCCTATCACATCCACTGCTGATGCAGTCACATGAGGTTTTTTTTGTTGCACATCAAGGGATTTATTCAGTAAATACCATACATTTAAATTATAGTTTATGCACGTCTTAATATCGAATAAGAAATTTATCCGCCTCAATTGAGCATGTTTTTTATGCACATGTTAATAATTTATCCGCATCCTGGCATTTCCATCCAGCGTTTTTTTATGCAATGTCCCAAATGTGCATAAAAAAAGGTGGATGGAAACATAACTAGTTACAATAATACTTGTTTTAAGAGGGTATAATAAAAACTTTGACTGGTATTGTACAAAGCAATATCAAAAATGTACCAGTCTCCGCCAACCACCACAAGAGAAAATACACCAGAGACTAATAATTTTATCAAATTATTACTTTAGTTGGCTTTCCTTGTGAAACTTAATTGGTTTAAATTATTTAGTGTTTTAGTGCTTAAAAGGTGTTGTATACCTTCTGAAAGTATTAGAGATATACCTGTTATTCATCCAGTCTCACTAATGCACTTATTTCCTATAGTTGTTAAAAGTAAACACTTATTATTAAAAAAATAAGGACAAATGATCGCACCAATTCTTTTTCTCTTTGCCGAAGGCAAACCATCATTGTTCAAGTGCGTTTGGCCCACACTGGGAAGCAGTGAATTCCTCGTCCTCATACCTTTCATAGATAGAATTAGAGGAAACATGATTGGAATGACAAAGCATTACATTAAAACCAGAGTCCTTTATTTACATAATCATTTTGTCTTGGTATTTACTATTTACCATGTTGCATAAAAGTATAAAATCAGCAACAAAATCTTAACAAAATCTGAAGATATACAAAGGAAAATTTATCATGGAAAAACAATCATGAATAGTACCTTGTGATCCTGTTGTTGGTTTATTACTGGGTAGAATGGTTTCAACAGAAGATAGTGTAGTCTGAGGTGTCTTAAGAGCAAGTCTTTTACGGGTTGGGGGCTGTAGTCCTGATGGTTTGTTTTGTGGTATACCAGAGCTTGGAGGCTTTCCAACTGCAACCACATTATAGCTTACAGAAAGCACAATTACTATATAATATAACATAGTAATAAAAAAAGTACAGTTATGTACACTATCCTTCAATTTGTTTAATGTTTTTGAAAAGTCTTACGCTCACAGAGGCTGCATTTATTTGGTCAAAAATACAGTAAAAACATAGCCTGACACACTATAGGCAGGGCTCAATCCGAGGGGCGGGATAAAACGGTTGTCTTTCAAATTTAGTCTGAACGCAATAGGATAGCGCTTCGACCAACCAGAGCAACGAAGGTGGTGACGTAGTCAGAGCGACGGACTTCAGTCCTGTTCTTTGTTCTTTTTTCAAAGAAAAGCTTAACTCCAAGTCTTCCAGAGTCGGCCAAAGTCGATTTGAAAGACCGCTGTTCGCCAGCAGCAGCGGTCATCTTCGTTGTTTTCAAGTAGCAGGGAATTCACACGGAACCGTCGCAACTCTGCCGTCATTATGTTAAGCCCGCCCACTGACTCTATACACGATGTGATTGGCCTGACTAGAGTTTGGTTTTTCCAGCTCGCAAGCCAACGGAGAGTTGCTAGACAACACTGGCTGCAAAATAAAATGTGCTGCTGCTAGGGTGCATCTACATTTCTAGGCTAGTAAAAACAGTAATATTGTGAAAAATTATTATTTCACTGTTTTCTATTTTAATATATTTTCAAATGTAATTTATCCCTGTGATGCAGTGTCACATGATCTTTCAGAATTCAGTATAATATGCTCGAGATTGGGGCTTAGATGCGAATTTATCATCAATGTTAAAAACAGTTGAGCTGCTTTTGAGGGGAACTTGATATATTAAGGATTCTTTGATGAATAGAAAGTTCAAAAAGAAAGTTCAGCATTTATCTGAAATCTTTTGTAACATTATAAATCTATTTACTGTCACTTTTAATTGATTAAATGCAACCTTGCTGAATAAAAGTATTTTAAATAAAAACAAAACTTTTGAACAGTAATATAATTGCGCATGTATAAAATGTGTAGATAAAAAAAAAAAAAAATAAAAAGAAAGGAAAATGTGTATAAGCCACTCACCAGCAGTGAAGTTATATCCAGTGACAGAAGAAACGATAGAGGTCTGTATACCGAAAAAATAAATAAATTACATTTTAACCCAATTAAACCCAACAAGTCCAAAATTTGTATGTATCCAAGTGACTGATTCATAGCGACAAAGCATAGTTTCCTACCTTAACAGTGCAAGCTGACGCTGTGTTCTTGACAGGTGCGATGTTCTTCTCCTTGTTCATCTGTCCTGACTTCCTGTTGCCAAGCAGGGTGGTGGAAGTTGTGTTGCGATATTGCAGAACCTGTGGCCCTTGGATAGTCTTTGGTTTGTCCGCTACTGAAGAGTGCATGGACGACTGTGGCCTTGGTGGAAGACTGGTTTTGGGATAACTGAGCTTAGAGGAAAGTTGAGGAAGCTGTCTTTTAATTGGAAGTTTTGTGGGAGGCTTGTTCGCATTTGCTGGTTCTGAAGTACTGTGACTTGAAATGCAGTTCGATGAGACCTTCTGACTTGAGCTCTCAGTCGCCTGCACAGCACCAGTTCCACTGTGATTACTCACACCAACAAGCTCATCATTCGATTGGGCCTCCATACTGTTGATCACAGACAGTCTTTTTCTCATAGGTGTGGGCTTCGCATCTCTCAGTATCTCAAATCTGGGTTCTCTGCCAAAAACGATAGGTGTGGATGTAACCATGACGCTTGTTTTCATATCCAAAGAATCATCCAAACAAAAAATACTGTTTCTGCTGATGTTTCCCATATCAGAGGAGGAAACGGACTCACTTTCAGCTAATCCAGGTCTCTCTATTTTTTTGTGATGCTCCTCTGCTTTGAGCTCAGGAGAATCATTGGGAGCATCAACAGAGCAAACAAAAGCTAAGGTGCTTATCTCAACGTTTGTTTCGCTGCTGTTAGAGACTGGTTTAGTGATTCCCACCGAGTTAGAAGCACCACTGACCTGGTCTAATTCTAAAGCTAATTCTGTGCTTGAGGGCTTCATTTCTAGAGTGGTGTCCTTCAAAACTGGAACTTCTGGCACAGGAAGATCAGTGGTTGTATTATGTTTAGTAAACATCGTCTTAGCTGGTTTTAAAATATCTGTCTCGCTAGAAGGTAGATGAGGTGCACTGGCTATTTGCTCCACAATATCAACCATTACATTGTCTTTTAAATTAGTTTCCTCTGTGTTTTTTATTTTATCATCCACAGTAGAGTTAAAATTACCACTTGGTTTTTCTTGTGGCTGAATGTCTATGGTTACTTCAAGCTTTTCATTGAGCTGTTCTGTTGTAGTGTTTAAGGGTGCACTACTCACAGATGAATTGGTTTTAGAATGTGCACTGTCTAGATTAGGAATATTCACGGTTGCATTAACCCTAGTGTCAGGACTCTCTTTAGGGTCATGTGACTGGACCAGGTCAACAGTGGTATTTCCTGACTTGGTCTTAATACTGGTGACATCAATATCCACTGTTGAATTAAATCTAGGGTCGGACCTCTCCTTTGACTCTTGACACTCAAAAGTACTGTTCTTCTCCCTGGTGTTGTGTAGATCAACAGTCACATTAACACCAGTGTCAGACCGTTCTTTCGAGTCTTGAGTCACATCAAAAGTGCTGTTATTCAACTCTGCACTCATGAGATCAGATTTCTCTAAAGATGTAGTGGATACCGTGGGTTCATTGCAGTCCCCATCTGCTTTATCTGCTGTTGCACTAATGTCTTTCTCATTCTGTTTTGATCTAGCAGACATGCTTCCATCTGCCGACTGACAGTGCGCTCCAAGAGAGCAACTAAGACCGGGATCGATGGCAGCCTCTTTTCTTGGTGCTAAAACTCCCTTGTCCTTATTTTTTGTTTGATTTTCTGATGGTGTGCAAGCAGGGGAATTCAACACAGTTCCAGCTTCATTTGAAAGAAACGATGGGCTGAAAGTGTCATCAAGAAATCCAGACACTTGGGGAAAAGGTTCATCTGCAATTGAATAGAAACTAGAACACTCATGTGGCAATCTGATAGGCTGATAAGAAGAAATGGGTTTCTGAAGAGATGATCCACCCAATAGGTTGACACCAGCCTGGGCAAGCCTTTGCCTTAGAAAGCTCTCCATTTCAATAGCAGGAAGGTCTCTGAAAAAAAAAATTGAAAGGAAATATTTTGTGGCTTCCTGAAACCTACTTACTGACAATCACACATCTCACAGAGGATGACACATGAGGAAAAAAATATAATATACAATACAAAAGATAGCACCAGTTTAAATTCCTTAAATACTAAAATTAAACACTAAACTACCGCATTGAAGAAACCCAAATGAGTTATTTAAACATCTGATAATAGTTCTGGAAGTATAACATTACACAACAGACAAAAAAAAACTAACGTTAGAATGAAATGAGCTTGTAACTGACAACTGCAACGAATGTTTTGCTGTGGTAACAACCCGTGACACGGAAAATTAGTAACGAGCCTACTTTCGATAAGGAACTAACAAACTCAATACTATTTTTAAACAAATAAACTGATCATAATCATTAGGAAGCATTATCATCTTCTTACCCGTCTATAAACAGCCTGACTCTCTTTGAGTGTTAGATACATCCGTGTCTGACGATTTAAAAACGGCGACATTCTAGTCATTGGACAAGACGCTCAGACCTTGACCAATCAGAGCGACGATCTGTGAGGCGTTTAGAAACATCACAGCGCCCCCCAGTGCTGGCAGTTGAACAAAGACCTCAGTTCTTTTTTAGTAATATACATTTTCAAATTTAACAAATAGATATATATGCGCAGATTGCGCACACACCTATTTGTTGTTTCATGGTGCTCTAAACCAATTGCCTACAAACGATCTAAAAGGGTAAAAAATAAAACACAGACACAAAAAAAAACATTTTATTACACTTTCTTTTGAAACTGAGATGCTAGCCAAATGGCTGTCACTACTTTTCAGTTTTAACATCATAGGAATGGTTTACTCTTTTCTTGTTAACTTTAATTTCTGTAAAATCTGTTGAAGAGTAAAATTCCAAATTAAATTAAATTTCGTATTTCATTTAAAATTCCATATTACATTTAAATGAATAAATTTGTTACAATCTAGCCCAAAGTTGTAACAATTAAAAAAAAGATGCAAAAACAGAGGCCACATTATCCAATAAGCTTCAAAAACAGGTTTGTTGAAACGATCCAAAAGAACAATACAAAACAGTGTCTCTCTTTCTGTGATATAACCAACTCAAACCCCCTCACTGTTTGACAGGTGTGTGTGTGTAAATTAGTCTACTCGAACAAACTCCCTTAACAGTATTATGAACACTCAACTCAGTGTACCTGTTTAAAGAACATGTAAGTCTCACAAAAAACAGTGTAAATGTGTGTAAGATTGTGTGTCTATGTGAATATATTCTCAAGAGTAACAATGGTGAAAGTTTTTAAGAGTGTAGGCTTGGTGAGCTCATGCTGCTTGGCACAATTTACACTCACAATGACTTTGAGTTGCCTGATGACTCCATACAGGTTACAAATGCATTACATTTTGCTTGAGAAACTAATTTGATGTAATATACGTTATATTATTATGCAAATGTTTAAGCATTTAACGTTTTTCTTAATGAAATCTGCATGTGCCTATTTACAGCCTTGACAACCATTAAATGGGATCTGGGATGAAGTGGGTATAACGAAATGATCATAGGACTCAGCTTATCTGACTGGTGAAATTGGTGGTGTTACAACTCTACCCATGTTATACCCATAGTCTCACTCTATAGGCCAATCAAATTCATTAAAGCAATAAGGAATTTATTAACAATGATTCCCCCCCCCCCCCCCAGAAAGAACTGTTGTGGAATGTCTAAAATTATGTATTAAATCACTTCACTTTGACTATTGAATGTTTATGTGACATCAAAAGCCAAGTTAGGTCAGATATGGATCGTATAGTGTCAGAGCTTGTCTGATTATTGGTAGTGTTGATGTAGTGATTTATACTCCTAAATACAAAGTAAAATTATATATTTTTCCAGCCACAAAACTACGATCTGCTATTATTTAACACTTTACTTTAACAATTATTTCACTTTTCTTTGTCAATCTTCAGTACAGGTTTTCAGTATGAATTGTGAAACCATAAAAAGGAAAAAAATATATTATTTTCAATTTAAAAGGGTTAACACAACTTTTTGTTGTTGAATACATATCTAATTGATAATGAGTACTAGTGGGGTGTCAACTACTGATTTAAAAAAAAATAAAAAAATGTGGTGTTATGATGTGTTTCTGGTCAAAAGGACTGTTCAATTAAAATGTTTTTTAAAATAAATAAATTACTTAATCACATATCTAGTACTGGTTTTCACTAGGGAGAGTTGCATCATGGTGTGTCCATAATGCGCACCGCAATTCTGGGAAAAGGGGTAATGCCTCGGAAGGTCCTGTGGGTATTGTAGTTCTCATGGCAGATCCGTGAACAGACAGACAAACACATGCATTAAAAAACTTACGAGCAACAGCTGACCTAGAATGAACAACAAAACAGTAACAAGCGAAAGTCTGTTTTAAAATGAGTACATTCAGTGGAGGTTACATTACACCACTTTGGGGGCTCTTCAAAATGTAAATGTATTGTATATAAACTTGAATTAAATTTCAAAACTACGTAAGAAACCGAACCACGGGGCCATTTCAAATAATGGCGCGTCTTAACGATAACGACATTGTGGCGTAAACATCTAACATAAAAATAGCTTCCATTAACTTGATCTTAATTTAAAAAATGAGATTGCCATTTTAACGGGAACCATGTGGACAGGGGATTCCACTGCAGATCTATAGAGGATTAAGGATCTTCACCCGCTTCATAACAACAGAGATCCTAAAATGACAAAAACCATTTAGCACCAGTCAGGACTCGCTCTCACACGTACACACATATTTAGAAACTATTACATAACATTTTGCGTGCTCAGTCTTTTTCGGGAGTTCTCTATGGTTGTGTATTTACGGACAAGGTACATCACATGACTGACTTCAATTCCCATCAATCCCTTCGACGCATGCGCACGACGCGTTGTCTGGCAGTGGTAAACAGACGTCAGAAGGGAGTCTTCGCCTCGAGTCAAAACAAAACAAAACAAAACAAGAAAGATCTACGAGGAATAGCTGTTTGTCTATCTCCATTAACAGCAGAAGATAAACGATTTCGCATTGATTTCAAGAGACGACCAAGTTATTGAAAAGAAGCAGGTTTCTTCGACTTTTACCGGAGGGATTTTAACTCATAAAAACTGGAGTTGGCTAACGTTAACTAGTTAACGTACTCTCTTTGTAGTAAAACTACGCTTTCGAGTTTTGCCCCAGAGGCCGAGGGGCCGGTGATTGGCAAGAAGCGGACGGGCTACAACTTTTTTTCTTTTCGAAGAACACATCGACTGTAGTGGGATTTGGGAAGGCTTCAACGGGACGGACACGTTCGGCTTAGCTGTGCTCGCGCGAGCATCGTGTGTAGCTGCGTCTCGAGGAACATGGCAGATGGTGACACGCGCCAGCAGCACACAGCGTGGAGGACAGTGCAAACTTGAACGACAGAAACAGAGAATTTTTTATTGTACGGTAAAAAAACATAAAACAACTCGTTATGATCGAGCACTCCTGTAAGATGTTATCTTGGTATTTTTTTAAATGTAAATTTTTGATCGTGCTTAATTAAGTTAAAGAGCGTTTTTCCCCGTAGGGCTTCTTTTGGCGATTTAACATTCTTGCTCAACGCATTTGAGTTAGGATGTACTTTAAGCCTTGCATTTATTTGTTTTAACTTAATAATGGATCCCATTAAAAAAATTATATGGCTTTGTTGACTTTGACAGGCAGCTCTGACAAGTAATTTCCATTCACTTGAATTCGTTTACAAGTACAGTATTCCTACATTGTACAGAAATACAACACTCAGTTTACAAGAGGGGTTGTTGTACGACGCGTATTAAGGTGGTTTATTGCTTTTGTAGAGTTCCTCAATTTGTCTGCTCTGTTTTTTTCTTGTTCTAAAGTCTAATTGCGAAAACCAATCAACCATTCGCTGCTATTATAGGAACCAGTTGGAGTTGGATATTTTAGCAATTACGACGCATGTTTTGATTGGTTTTGCCATTTCACTTATTTAACTGCTTATAATTTTTATCCGAATTTATAAATAATTTGTATCTGTAACAATGTGTTTAATTTCCCATGAAAAGTTCATAGATTATCCCGTCACTCCAGCGCGTCCTCTTTCCTGAGTTTTATTTCAGTAGTTGCTCTTGACAATCCAGCTGTTTTGATGTGTAGTGAATTTCCTTTGTTCCTTCTACATAACAAAGAGACCCCCATTCTATCCTCGTTTGCTCTATGTAAATCAGATGGTTTATGTTAGTTACTATTAAGGAGATTATTTGCCCCCTTTAATCTCCAATCTGAGGATTAACTGACGCTATATTGGTGTGTTCAGATTATTACGAATGTGCTGTTACCATAGGCAGTCACGGTTAAATTTAGTCTGGATTCTGTAGTGTAATATATAAAGCAAAAAAAAAAAAAAATCAGCAAATTCCTAAACAACATTATTTTACTTATTTAGTTATAAATAGTCATACTCTTACTTTCATCGCCCAGTTGGTGTATTGAACCGTATTTTTTAAAGCATCGCCCCAAAACTATTTCAAGAAATCCAGCCTTCGTCTGAAATTATCTGGATTGCATCGCACAATGGAGGAAGAAAACGTACCCCCGATTGACCCAGATTTTGAGCCGCAGAGCAGACCGAGGTCATGTACATGGCCATTGCCTAGACCCGACATATCATCTGTCAAAGCCGGGGGGGCTGACGGCTCAGAGTCCGCTGCTGGAACTCCGCCCGCCGAGGAAGATAAACACGAGCCTCAGCCAATCATATCCAAGCCTGAGAAAGTCGCGCTCTCTGAGGCCGGGGTCGTCGCTGGAGTGGGTGGGGCCACGCCTCGAAAAGGCACTTCCAGGCGTAATGCTTGGGGTAATCAGTCCTACGCAGATCTGATCAGCCAGGCGATTGAAAACTCGCCAGAAAAACGACTTACACTAGCGCAGATCTACGATTGGATGGTAAAAACGGTGCCGTATTTTAAGGACAAAGGAGACAGTAACAGTTCTGCTGGGTGGAAGGTACGTAGAAGAAAGTATTGATTGATAATTTTGAGTAATAATAATCAGGGTTTGAAATTAACCTTTTCACTCATCACCCTAATTAGCAACTAAAATTAAGTTACCGGCCAAAACAAAAATATCAGAAACAAACCACATTTTCAAAACTTATATTTAAATATCATATTGAAATCTATTTATAGAGTATTTATAGGCCTATTTATAGAGTATAGAGCATTTCTTTCAACTACTGACAGGTAGGGACGGGAGTGAGACTTTGAGTGTGATGGAATGCAATCAAAACACTCTGAATTGGCTAGTGAGTTCATAGCGTTCAAACCCTGATGATCCTAAACCTTGTTATGCAGTAACATTGTTTCTATTTCATGTTGTGTAAATTTGAGATAAGATTTTTTTTGTTGTTGTCCTATTTAGAACTCCATTCGCCACAATTTATCACTCCACAACAAGTTCCTGCGAGTCCACAATGAGTCCACGGGAAAGAGCTCTTGGTGGATGCTCAACCCTGAGGGTGGCAAGACCGGCAAAGCCCCGCGCCGCCGCGCCGCCTCCATGGACAACAGCAGCAAACTGCTTAAAAGTCGTATGCGAGCAAAGCAGACTAAAAAGCAAGCTGGAGCAACTGGGATTGGGGGCTCTGGAACTGCCCTGCAGGGTGAGGGTGCTTCCGGTGCCAGCGGTGCTGACAGTCCCGGGACTCCCGGTCAGTTTGGAAAGTGGGGAGTTAACAGTAGCAGCCCTTCCTCTCGTGGCAACCTGGATGACCCCGACATGTGGACGAGTTTCAGGCCACGTACAAGCTCCAATGCCAGCACCCTGAGCGGCAGGCTTTCTCCCATTGCCACGGGGCAGGAGGACGAGGATGACCTACCTGAGGACGGCCTTCTTGGTGGCTATTCTACAGGAAATCTTCCCCCAACACTAACTGAGACCCTCATGGAAGAACTGGATTTGATTGACGGGCTCACTTTAATGACGGGTTCGCAAGGGGGTGCGAGCCCAAGCACGGCTCCCCCTGCCCCGCCTCAACCTCTACCCTCTGCATCCACTCTGCTGCCTCGAGGGTCCAGCTTTCCCTCATTTAGGCAGCTGCAACCAACAAAGGCTTTGCAGGGATCCACTCCATCAGGTCCGCAGAGCTCGGTTCAACCCACCACCAGATCCAGCACAAGCCCTTCCAGCTTTGGAAACTCCCTCTTCAGCCCTCTGCCTGGTCCTGGTCACAGTGGTTTCACTGCTCGCGTGCCCTCCAGCCTCGAAGCTCTCCTGACCTCTGATTCGCCTCCACCAAGCGATGTCATGATGACCCAGATGGATCCTCTCATGCCTAGCCAAGGAGGTGGTGGCCTTTTGGGGCTTGCAGGATCTATTTCCAGCAGCCAAGCCAAAGCAGGTCAGATGATGTTGAGCAAAGGCATTGACACAAGCACAGTGGGGCAGATGAGCCTTCAACCTCAGTCCCAACTCCAGCACTCACAGATGGGCTTTGGAATGATGCACTCATCCATGAACCAGGAACCGCCTCAGCTTGCAACCATAAAGAACCAGCATCATGTGCCAGGCGCTGGGCTTCTGCAGCATGGAGCTGTCCCGTCACTTGGTGGGAACGGAGGCCTGCAAGGCCTAGGGCAATTTGCGTCAGCGCCCTGCTTCATGCCCTCCCAGGACCGTCTACCTACAGACTTGGATATTGAGATGTTCACTGAAAACCTGGACTGTGATGTGGAATATATTATCAACAGTGATCTTATGGATGGAGACTTGGTTGACTTCAACTTTGACCCCATCATACAAGGTGGACAGAGCTATACTGGGCCAGCGACCACACAGAGCTCCTCCCATAACTGGGTGCCCAGCTAACTCCATTTAAAGATGAGAACAGGTAATGTATCAGAATTTTGGTTTGCTTTAAGGCAGTGGTTCCCAAACCTGTCCTGGAGTACCCCCAACACTGCATGTTTTCTTTGTCTCCCTAATCAAACACACATGATTCAACCCATCAGCTCATTAACCCATGTGATAATGAGCTGATGGGTTGAATCATGTGTGTTTGATTAGGGAGACAAAGAAAACATGCACAGGTACGGGAACCACTGCTTTAAGGGATAGCTCGCCCAAAAATGACATCACACCTTCATGTTGTTTCAAACCTGTATGACTTACTTTTTTCTTCAGAACACAAAAGAAGACATTATATATATATATATATATATATATATATATATATATATATAAAATATCTTGCAATGAACGTCAGTTGGGTCAAATGTTGTTTTGGCCCCATTGACATTAATTTAACAAAAATGGTTGAAACATCCTTCAGATATCTTTTGAGTTCTGTTTTGAGTATATGGTTTTACACTATTTATATTAAGCTGCTCCTCTTTGTCTCCTAATGTTATTTTTTTTTTTCTATTTATTTTTTATGTTTTTACAGGATTGTCCCTCATCCTTAAAACAACCTTCAAAACAGATGTGGCACATTGCCAGAAAATATCCTCTGCATCCTCTGCATTTGCCATTACCTCAAATACATAAACTGCTTTGGCTAAGGACAACACACACTTGGCCAAGAAGTCTTTTTTCAGAATTTTCAATTAGATGACAAAATCAAACCTCATACATGTCAAGTGCCAATGTCAACTGAAGAGTGTGCTTTTGGACACAGAGAACATGGTCTTGAAACATATAGTTTTTTCACTTGTCTTATATGTGCAACGTTTTTTTTGTGTGTTTGAAAGGTGCTGTTTTTTGGCAAATCTTAGACTAAAGAAGCACAACTAATAAACAGCTAATCATGTTTATTGCATTAAGGCCTATGATGTGCAGTGTAAGATGGAGATGGCGGTACTCCTTGATCTTCTTCACACTGATAATGGAAGTCATTTAAGCCAGGAGGATCAAACTCTGCAGCTCTTCTTGATGTGAACTCGTTGAACAGGAAGTCTGAGCAGCCGCGATTCTGCATTGATGGAGTGACTTGCTGTTGCTCTCAGCCCCCCTCTGAGGACGAAAACAACATGGCACCACAGGAATGTTAAGTTGAGAACAACATTAAGTGGTGATGGTTGCAACAACCCCTGAACACAGAGCAGCTGAACTGTTACGCTGTGCTTTTAAAAGCGCTCTCTCAACGATATGATGCATACTTGTGCATCAAAGGGCTGAAACGTTGCTGAAAGTTTCAAGGTGTTTGGTGACATTGTGGTTCAATGTGCAATTAGCTTGACTTTTATGACCTCTGCTCTCAAGGGGTTTTTCCTGTGATGTGTTGAAGAGGCTGATAACTGAATGAGGATTTAACTGTCTGCTCTTAAGTGTTTGTTAGTGATAACAACAGTATGAAGAAATGTGATTTTTTTTCACAGGGCATTTTGATTCATTTTTAATCCTGCCAACAGGTTAAATGGTGTAGTGTTATTGTTGGAAACTCTGTGCCCTTTTGCAGAATGCAATATCTAAAGATTTTTTTGTGTGTGCTGGAGGGTGTGTGTGTACATTTGTGTGCGTGCAAATATGTTCAATGCTCCCGAAACTTGATTCCAACACACAGACAACAGAATTCAAAGTTATGGTGAATCATTTCAATAAGGCACAAAAGAAAGTTTGTTTTCGGAGTTATATGCTAGTTTGAAGCGAATCTTGAAGAAACATGGCTACGATAATGAGATGTTATGGTTCCTCTGGCATGTTTGACTTTGTCCACAAAGGCACAGAAGAAAAAACTATTTTCTCATTGATCAGTTTTTCATAAACAGCACTACTCACATTTTGTTAAATTTTTTTTATTAAAGGACAAAAACAGTTGGATATAACGACTATAATTCTAATTTAGATTGGAGAGTTATCGTTAACAGACTAATAAAAAAAACATGCTATTAATTAGCTTTTTTAACGGTCATTTTCTATGTAATCTTTTATTTTTGTAAAAGATAAGATGCATGTAGATTTTATACAGTAACCAAAGGAACACTAAGGACTGCATGTTGGATGGATGGATGAATTGCAGTGCGAATAAGCTTTACAAAACCTTTCCGAAAAATCAACATGTAAACTAAATCTTAATTTGATTGGTTGCATGATTACGTTTATCAGAATACAATGCTCCAAAAGTTAAAATATGCTATAATTGTTTGTGCTAAAAAAAAAAAGCATCATGACCTTTCTAGTCAATGATATCATCTCAAAATGCAAGACTGGTCCAACCGAAAAGGATTAATCCAATGTTTCACTCTCAGGGTAATGAAAAATAACAATTAAAACAACTTCTGTAATGAAGTAATGAGATAATCATGTTATGACTTCAATGCTCACGGCTTTGTCTAAATTATAAGTCATTTATGCAAGCCAATGTCACAGATATTTTACCATTGGAGAAATATATCTTATGTCGCAGTTTATAATGAGATTTAATGTATGCTTTTTTAGAGTTCCTACAAAAACTTGTAAACTGCCAATGAACACTATAGCATGTCGCTCCAGAGCAAACCATACTGTTTTAATGCCCTTTTTTTAATCAACTTTCAACTTACCTTTTCTGTAATAGAAGGGTTAACTTTTATTTTATAATTTTCTCAGATGGTTTTTACTCTATTAGTTTAAAACCAACAGTCTGAAGGTTTATTCATTTTAGGGGTGTATAAATTGGCTTCAGTTTGAGAGTTTGACATTAGTTACTCTTATGACACCAATGTAATGGTCTGAGTACATTAGATTAACTTAAAATGCTCTCTCCTTACAAAGGAATAATTGTTATCCTATTCATTGGTGCTAGATATTAAATATGACAATTAAAGAGGGCCATATTTGATTGGTGCATATGTAGATATCAGGGCCTTTAATAATTTTATGCAACACATATTGAATACAATTTCTTAATGTAGAACGTAGTGTACCTTTGTTTTAATTCCCAAACTCTCAGTTTTTCTATTTTCTATAAAAGAAGCTGTGAATGGGGAGGGAGGGACTTTGCCATCTCACCACATATTGTGAATGGGGTCAGCATGGTGTAACGTTTGATACAGCAACTGATGATTTCCAATCAACCGTTTACATTGATGTTCTTGTCTTTTGGGGCATCTTTTCTCATGTTTTTTATGTTTGTACTTGTAATGCAGCTATGTGGTTGTTATACCTGCATGGTACATCTTCCAGAAAGCGTTGGGCTGACAGTCACCTTTGTCATTTTCTTTTGTCATTTAAATGTGTTGATATAAGTTGAATTTTTATGATTAACACCGTTGCTTTGTTTAATTTCTCAAAGTACAAATATTGTATTTGCCCCATTAGACAGACGTCACAGGGCTGCTGCATGAAATGCAGGAATTCCACACCTTCCCTCTTTCCAAATCACAATCTCTCTTTCCTTGTTTGATATTATCCTTTTCCCCCTTTAGTATTCATTCTTTTAGTTCCTTTAATTTTTCCAAGAGTTTGCTAAGTATCCCAGTTGATAACACAGGACATTAGTTTATGGTCTGGGTTGGGTTTTTCCTCCGTTTTTGTTTTGGGTTATGGCGGGATGTAAGACTGACGAGTTGTGCATAGCCAATATACTGTATATGTACTTGATTGCTTTTTTTTTGTTTTGTCCCCCTATATTTTGTTAGTCAGAGGCCATTGAAAGCAATAGAAATAAACCTAATCTGTTTAACGGAGACTGTTTTGTTATGTTCATTCTGTCATTGGTCCATTCATTTGACATTAGCACAGATGCAGGGCATTCCTTAAATCCAGACTAAATAAGCAGTAGTAAACATGATTCACATAACGGCAGTATGATAAACTGAGGCTCAGAGTAACAACCATGCATATTAAACGTGAAATTAAACAGATTAAATCTGTATGACCTGGCATGATGGTCGCGCAGAAACTTGAGCTGATAATGCATCTCACCTTAAAGAATATTCCATGTTTAGTATCATTTAAGGTCAATCGACAGTGTGGCATAATGTGGATTAATTCGTTTGAAAAATAATTTCTAGGCTACTTGTTCCTCCTTTGGCTAAAATCTTAGTTACTCACCAAGAACGATAACTATAACGTTTGAATGAATCGTTCTAATTTTATCAGAAAATGAAACTGTCAAACCCCTTAAATTGTTCCAAACCATGAGTTTCCTTGGTTTGTTTAACACAAAAGAATTTTGAAGAATGTTGGTAACCAGACAGTTGACCAAAGCCATTGTCTTCCATAGGAAAAAAATAAGATGGAAGTCAATGGCTGCCTCAACTGTCTGGTTATCTTCTTTTTAGTTCAACAGAAGAAACTCATAAAAGTTTGGAACAACATAAGAGTAAGTAAAGCGTTAAACCACACTCACTGTTTCCATAGTGTAGCCACAAGACGTAGGCCTAAATAATACGCATGTCAACATGAATTTAGAAAAGAAAAGAAGAAATCAGATTTAACCTTTTTGTGTGTGTGTAAAGGTAGCTATAGAAGGTAACTGTCTGTCACCATGACAATGCTATACACCACGTACGGTTATTCAAAATTGGCCTAGGAAGTCCACTGTCCCCCGTCCCCCAGAGTACTGCAGCTCCAACCTTTATCAATATCACCTGCCTGTAATTTTCTAATAATCCTAAAGACCTTGATTAGCTTGTTCTGGTGAGTTTGATCAGGGTTGGAGCTAAACTCTGCGGGACAGTGGACCCAGTGGATATTTAAAAGAACCCGCAATAAAACCTACAGATCAAACAATACACAGCATTTTAAAGGAAGAGTTAATGTTAGTGATTTTATAAGATTGCAAGTATCACATTTCTCCTTTTAAACGCTCCATTTTATTAATCCTGGAATATTGTAATGCTTTATGTGAATGGCTTGTGTTATTTTCTCAAAGGGATTGTGAAGGGAGATCTACCACTAGATGGCAGGATTGCAGTTAGCAGTATCAGACACCATTAAAAAATAATTCCTAAATAATTTGGATGCCACGGTCACGCTGAAGATATTTCCTTTGATTTAGTTATTTGTAACCATAACGCTAGTCTACAGAAACTAGACTGATAAAAAATTTACACATTCACACTTCAAAATTAAGTAAAAAAAAAGACACATCAATGATATTGCATATCTTTATAGAAAAAATAATCTTTCACATTTCAAAACGTTTTTTTGCTTAGTTTTTCAGTTTCTTTCTTTTTTTTGTTTTGTTTTTTTGGTCAGTTTAAATTTTTATAGTTCCTACATTTACGTGGTAAATAAACATTTTGGCAATAGCCAGGCTCGTTCAGTCTGCACCGCTGAGGCACCATCCTTAACGTCTTCCAGCTGAGGAGGTGGTGGAGACAGTCTGGAAGTCTCCACGTTTCAGGGATTTGGCAGACTGCCATTCAAGAACAAGCATTTAAGACAGTCCTGCTTAAGGTAGAATGGGCGTGCTGCAGTTGTATTCTGCTCCTCCTGACAAATGTCTCCGGTTGTCTGTCTCTGTCGGTCAGCCCGGATGATGAACACTCTTGGCTTGTCTTCCATTCTCAGCTAGATTTAATGCAGTTTAATGCCATACTGATGAGCCAAAAGTCAAAAGGCACAGAGCGTCCAACACAGACTGTGGCTCCTGTACTTCTTTAAACATTTCTGCTGATTTACATATCTTAGTATTAGATCAAAACAGTTCAGAAAAGAGCAAAACTGATAACAACATCAACAACAACAACAACAACAACATCACCCTCCCTCAAAAACAAGAACAAAAGTAATGCAATGAAATGATAAATATTAAACACACACACACACACACACACACACACAACCAACCATAGGTGTTGCCCAAGTTATTCTGCCAACTGTAATTAGTTAACCAGAGCGATGAGAGTTTAACACAGTACAGGTATTTGGCCTTGTCAACAAAACTGGACATCGAATATATATGTTCATGGCATCAGAGGGCTCAACGCCTCTCCAAGCAGTTTGTAACAATGACAGCTGCAACCACACTTGAAGGGTTTTGTGCAAAAGGTTTAGTGCAAACAAATAATAATAATAATTGTGTGCAAGTCAGTTGTGGGAAAGATAGTGACAGGCTGACAGCAAACTTTCCTGCATCTTATAGTCCTGTCAGAAGCCTCAATTTGATCTATACCAACGTGTCGACGCAAAAATCACAGATTATAAGCTTATTCTGAGCCCCTTCTCACATATATCACAGGGTGACTTAATTTGTACATGGTAAAATATTTTAAAACAAGTCCTAATTATTGGATATTAATTTCTCGTGAATAAATGTCTACACTGGACAAGCCAGTATTACATTAACCAGTGCTTCTCACTGATCGGTGCTCCTTTCAGAATCCATTCAGTGGGTGAATTACTTAGGGCCTAGTAAAATCGAAGACTTTTAAATGGTTTTTAAACATTTTTCAAAAAAAGCATACAACATAATGGATTTCAAATACATACTGTGTTAATTTGGCCAGTCCGTATAGAGCAGGTGAAACCAACTTTCTGCCCTAAGAAACTGAGAACACTACCACAAAGCAAACATACAATTTAAAGTAGTTTAGAAAATGCAATTCCTTTCAAATGCACACTGTAAAGCGGTTTAGATGACTACTGAGATGAATTATTATGGATCCTATAAAAGTATCCAGAATCAACCTTTATAGCACCCATGCAGAGAGGAAAGCATGCGGAAGATTTCGGAAAAAACATCAATGTTATTCGATCTGGGGTGCGTTTCCCGTACAACGATGTAACTCGCTGCTTAACTACTAGCTAGTCACGACTGTTTCCCGAAACCGTACTGTCGCAAATTGGTCGTTCAACCACGTTGGTAAATGATGTCACACAGGTGTTGGAGTAATAACTTCTTTTAATAAATCTGTTTGAGATCGAATTAATGCTAGATGTTTTGCTATAAATTACGGACATGGCATCTGATGACTATTTCTCATTTTTTTTGCTTTATTTCCAGATTCAATCATAGGCTTGTTCTTACGTAGTAGAGCTTGTACGCACATGCACACTTCAATAACAACGCTAAAATCCCGACAAACTAAAAGACATAAATGACATTTGTATGTATTCTGAATAAAAGATATATAGATTGTACTGAATGTTAGCTTGCTTATCTGGCTCAAGATAAGGATTTATTGAGTCCACATGTCATGCAAACAAGAAACTTTGCTTCTAGAGAACTGTAGTTCCAACCACACAACTGCTTTCGGGAAACACATACTCGTTGATGCTGATAATGACGGAAATTGCGACCGTAGTTGGCTAACGATGCTTTTGTGAAACGCACCCCTGAATAAGTGAAATCAGTACTCAGACGACCTGCTGTGTGCTGAACGAAGCCACAGCCGAAAGCTTATTGAGATATTATTTAGATAGATACTGTCTTAAAAGTGCTCATTAAAAAAGGAAGTTACAGCCGTTGTACCTTCTCCTACCCTTTGTTATATTTTGCTCTGGTCTCACTATTCCGCATTTAAATGAAATATCTGGAAGCCATGTTAAGCAAGCACCTTTGTCCAGTCACTCATTTCCTGTAAACCGTAACCTTTCCAGAATTTGATACCTTGGAAACGGACAGTTGGACACTTCTCTCAATTGAATAGCAACAGAAAAAAAACAAACAAAACAAACAAATGGGAAAATATTAATAACAACAACAAGTGAATAAAAATAATTGCACATTAACCATCCGGGATAAAGAAAAGAAAAAAGGAATTGTACACACAAAAGAACAACTAACAAATTCACGTAGGAGAAACACATGCAAAATGACAGTAGCGGTGAGCGATTGCTTTGCATTTTTTTCTTTCTTTCAGAAGTTTCACCTTTGGCAAAGAAACTTTTCACAGCAGTACCTTACGTCACACTGGTCAACTCAGAGACAACAAATACAGAGACGGAGAGACAGATCTGCTTGTATTTCTTTGCCTTGATTTCCGTTGTACCACGTCCCTCTGTGGCGCTGTCCTATGCGATCATGTATTGGGTGATGGCTCTGAGCGCATACAGCAGCTCCGCCTGCAGACGGGCCTCCATCACTAACAAATTAACATGAACCTAAAACACAAAACCACAGAAAGATTTGCATCAAAACACTATTATGAAATATCATAGAGCCATTTAAAGTAGATGGTGTGTATATATATATAAAAATGCCATGTCAGCAGCATTTTCATGGCGAGAACAAAGTAAATAACTAAAATACATTCAGGTGATACTCTTTTTTTTTTTTTTTTTTAATACATCAGTTAATCATCTCTGATGTATTTGACTACAATGTTAACTACAATGTTATCTCAAAGTAAAAACATTGTCCATTTACAATACAATGTCCAGTAAAGTATGTATAATAGTCACAGGAGTTTGGCAGACAGTAAGAAAAAGAAAAAAATATTCGTAGGCCCAAACTGAACATAATATGCAATTTGGTGCAGTTGCTGATATTAAATGGTCAAAAAGTAGGCGTGAAACTAAACATCATTATATTAAGATAACGCGATATGAAAATGCGATGTAAACGATATGATTCACGATATAGAGTTAGGCTAAGCTTACTGTATTTATAAGGTATAATTCACCCAAAAATGTAAATTCTGTCATCATGTACTCACCTTCATGTCGTTTCAAACCTATACGATTTTTGAAGAGATTTTTTATGAAACCTGAGAGATTTCTGTCCCTCCATTTAAAGTCAATTCCCCAAAAACTTAAAAAGGTCTAAAAAATGTCATAAAGGCAACGTAAAAATAATCAATCGAGTGGTATATTCAAAATCCAAGTCAGAGTTTATATGATGAACAGATTTACAACGACGCTCATATTGTAGCAAACACGGACAGTCAAATGCTTGCGTGACGAGTGAAAACAACATGAGACAACATTCAATTTTAGGATGAACTAACCATTTACAGTTTGGGAATAGTCATTTTGACATGCTTTCTAGTGATTAGAACTGTGCATGCTCACGCTGCCGGAAGGGTACTCCTCAAAGTGAAAGCGCAAACATACTTTAAATCACATGTAGAAGTACGATTATTTAAAGCATTTTAGATGGTATATTCTTATATGTATAGTGCATTAATAGTGGGAGAGGCGGGACACAGTGAGCACAGGGAGATTCTGTGTGGGGGCGGATTGTCTGTTTAAGAGATCCAACAAATACCTGCATTGAAAGCACGAGTACTGTCTCCGTGAGAAAAAAAAAATTACGTTTACAGAGTTTTAGTGACATTACTACATTAAACTGCTATATATATATTGTTGAATGTAATGTAGAATAATGCAATGGGGGAATATTTGTGGGTCCTGATAATAAAATAGGCCTAATTATAATATTATTTTAATATTAAAGCTTGTTGTTTTGGTTCAGGGGGAACTGTAAAAGGTGACTGCTGTTGTGGTGCTCTGTGACTGACGTCTCTGAGCAGGTGCGCAGAGGTTTGGAAATACATATGTTGACAGGCAGGTAGGACATCGGCATTAGAACGAGGGCAATGATTGGACGAACATTTTAAGTTCCTACACCTTCCACAGATAATATATATACACATATAAATACATTTAGACCACTTAACTTAGTGATTGCAATCAGGATGTGAAGAGACTTTCAACCAGCATAACAATAAATGTTTTTGGAACAAATCACCTTCCCTATCTTTAACATGATTTAAAATAAATAAATAATAGTTTCAAAGCAAAGATCATGTTGATCATTTAGAGGCCTTAGAGATTTCCATATTAAATACGATACAGTAGGCCTAATAGGGTTAAGCAGATGGTACTGAAGTGTATCAGCACACATTTAGATAGGAAATCACCTTCTCTGAAGCTTTGACAGGGCCCCAGGACAGCGGGCATAGAGGGGTCTTGCTGGAGTCGGGGTAGCAGGCCACAGCTTTAATGTAAAGTTTCAGTCCACGCTCCAGTAACCGGTTAACTTCCCCATAATCGTAATCATCATATCTGAAGGCAGACATGTCAATGTAAGTGCTTTGCTTTTTGTTTGATGAGTCACAAGAAAATTTAAATGTAGGATGGTGTAGTTTAAAGCTAGGCTAGAAATAAACTCTTTTGCATAAAAAGAGCAAACTGAAACCAAATTGCAAAAGTGTAATAAAAAACAAACAAAAAAGCAGGAACTGTACCTGATTCCATAGATACAATGAATGTAATTCCAGATGGCTCGTTTGAGATCGGGACTGTGAGGGAAAGGGAGGGAGGCCACATTGCGGAATCGCTCATCTAACAAGTGCCCTATATCCGAGTAGAGCCTGTTTACCAACGAAAAACCATGATCCTCCCATGAATAGTCCTGCTCAGAAAGACAAATAAATAGAGTTCATAACATCAACTTTACCACTGAATTTAAAGGATTATTAAAGGTAATTTCTGTATATAATATTATATAAAAATATTATTATAATTTAAAATAACTATTGCTAAATATTTTAAAATATTTTTATTCCTGTGATGCAAAGCTGAATTTTTAGCATTACTCCAGTATTCAGTGTCACATGATCCTTCAGAAATCATTTTAATATGTTGATTTTCTTATTATCAATGCTGAAAGCTAGCCTGGGTTTCCCCATGCTGCCTTGTGCGCAGCATGATTTTATTCACGCTGCTAGGCAGTCTGGATTCCATGGACCAGATTTTCACCTCAGCGAGGAGGCCAATCACAGAACGGGGAGGGAGCAGCAAGACGATGACGACGTCTATGCGACACACCGAAGCAGTTTGTTTATACCTATGGATCCAACATGGCAGCAGACGCGAAGTTACCTTTCGATGCAGCCTTAGATATTGTTCTAAGCAGTTTAGTTAAATCTCTGACCCATCGTCTTCTTCCTCGTCTAATTTCTGTCACTTTATTATTATTATTACTTTTGGTCAATTTCATGCATCCTTACTGAATAAAAAGTATTATCTTCCTTAAAATAAACGCTGATTTGGTGCTCAAGAAACATTCCTTATCCATGTTGAAAACCGTTGTGCTGCTGAATATTTTTGTGGAAACCGTCATACAACGTTCTTTACCTTTTTATTAATTAAAAGTTCAAAAGAACAGCATTTATGTTAAACAGAAATCTTTTTTAACAATGTAAAAGTCTGATCAACACACTTTTTGATCAATTTAATGCCTGATTAAAAGTATTTATTTATTTATTACTCCAAACTTTTGAATAATAGTGTTAGGATAAAAGAAAGTAGTAAGTTGGAATAAAACAAACTATATTAACATAAAAAAAATTAACTACAGGAGTTGCATCCAATTCCCATTCAAATCAAATGTAGGAAGCCTAACAGTAACTGCGAGTAACGTTAAGTTCTGACAGTCTTAAGAAGGGCGGGCATGAGCTGTATTTCTGACCCTTTTATGCTACTACTTTTGGTAGGTGACACCCAATGCAAACTCTCTGTCCCCACCTGCACCCGGAATACTTGGAAATGGTCCTCCTCCCGTCTGGCAAATTCCTGGTAGCTGAATTCTGGATCTGTGACGAAGCGGGAGGGGTCTGCAGAGAACATCGCCGCCTCCTCCTCCTCCTCCACATCTAATATGAGGTTGCATTTGAGAAAGAGAAAGGGAGGTTACGAAAGAGGGTTCATAAGAGAGAGAGATATACACACAAGAAAATGCGCTTGTGTAAAAATAACTCTAAACATTCGTCCCAATCCAAAATTATGCTTCCTGTTTACAGCAGCATTGGGAAACATGGTTACACGACACTGTCTTTAAACTGGTGAACAACATCTTACCAGAATGTAGGAGTGTCTGTGAATGGAGTCGGTCTCCTTTTCTTTCCTTGATCTCCTCCTGTGATTTTTGAATTTGTTCTAGAAGGCAAGCAACTTCGCAGCTGGAGTCTAGAGACTACAAAAAACAGACCACTGTTAAAAATAAGACATGCTGGTTTTGCCTAAATTACAACTGACTTCACAATGCTGTACTAGGGTTGTCAAAAATATTGATACTTAAGGACCATGCTGATAGTAAAAAAATAGTGCCAATTCAAAGTATCCAAATGGTATGTCCATGATCAAGCCAGCCACGATCAAAATATGTGTGTGTGCCTATTGTGAATATCAGAAAATGAGTAGAAAGATCGTACTTGTGCTGTATGAATGTTTGTAGAATTCAGTTTTTGTAATATAACTGAAGTAGTCTCTTGTGCTCACCAATTTATTTGATCAAAAATACAGTAAAAACAGTAATATTGTAAAATGTCACGAAATAAAAAAAAAACATACATGCTGATTTGCTGCTCAAGAAACATTTCTTCTTATTATCAATGTTAAAAACAGTTGTGCTGCTTAATATTTTTGTGGAAACAGTGATACCATGTTTTTCAAGATTATTTGATGAAGAAATGTTCAAAAGAACAGCTTTCATTTGGAATAGAAATCTTTGTAATATTAATGTTTGCTGGCACTTTAGATAAAACTATCAACTTAAAAAAATATATACACTACTTTACATTTCTGAATGTTTACTTGAATACTGACACTGCAGTTAAATACTTACAAAAATGTTCCACTGTTCACTTCATTTGCATCAGTGATGTATTGCTTTAATTGAATAATAATTAAATATTAACAAATTAAAAGTGCTCAGTGGTGTATTAATGGTGGAAGAACTTGAAATCTGGATAATGATTACTGCAAATTTGATATTGCGACGACTCTATGCTGTATATTGTATCTGATTTTTGTTATTTACCAGCTGCTTCATACAAACCCGAACAAATCTAATTCAGAGTCAAAATATCTTTTATCAACTGAAACTGTTGTGAATGATCATTTATACCCTACGCCGTGATGCCTTCTCTGTGGGTCCAGCAGAGGGCGGTGATAAGGACGTGTTGCCGTTGGCCGCGTCACAGAGACAGTAACGGGGGGGCGTGCCGTGATGTAATCTGGGAGTGGGAGTGCCATCAGAGTCAGAACCAGAACCAAAAACAAAACTGCAAAGGGAGTGACAGTGGGCCAGCAGAACCACCGCCTGAACAAGCTCAGCCAGAGACCAGCACTGCTCTCCCGTCTTGAGCAGAGCCTGTATGTGCGAGCGTGCCGTGAGCCAAGGCTGATGGGCCAGGACCTTGTTGATGTGGTCGAGGTGCTGTAGACGTGGGGGTGCAGCCTCCAGCCCCTGAAGCCATAACGGGTCTCCACCCACACGCAGAAACTGAGCTGAGTGTAGAGACACCAGGTACCTACAGTGATGCCGTGCTGCAGCCTGAAACACAAATATGTGTCATCAAATAAAAGCAATAAAATCGAGATATTACTTGAGCCTGTGATCTACTGTAGAGCATGTGCAAGTAGGGCTGGGCAGTATGATAATATATTTATCGTGGCAACAATATAAAACCTATCGTTAGAAATTTCGCTATATCGCGGTATGCAAATATGTCCAAAGTACTACTTAAAGTTCTTGACACTTTAGAGTGATAAAGAAACATGTATGAATGAGAAAAAGAATAGCACATGCAAGATGTTAAAAAGTTAGTGAGTGCAATAAGCCGTGAAAGAAAGAGCTCAATACGGTGATGCGGTGACGCACACGCATAAAAAGACGCCTTTCTCAGACAGCATGCGATCTCGAATTCAGTTCTCTTTCGCAGCTTATTGTGCTTAAATGGTCAAATACACACATCATGTCAGAATGCCCATCGTGTGGAGAATTCAGACTATTCATGTAAGTGAATTAGAAGCTGTGTCTTAAGTGAACATAAACAGTTGGGTGAAAACCGGGTGTGTGTCAAATCAGTATATTATAACTGTACATTAGGTCTTAAAGTAACAGCAGCCCAATAGTCCTGCTGCCATCTGTGTCATTAATGTTAATCAAACAACAATAATAAACTTTCTTTTTACATTTGATTTAATTTCTGTAGCATTTCTTACTACGTTAAATAAACATACTGTACAAGTTCTATTGTATTTGTCCCATTGTTTGAAATTTGAAACAAAAAAAAATTATTTTTTTAAATAAAATTTCTCATAATGTGAAATAAGACTATGGCGGAAAGTCAATGACTAAAAGAACCGAGTGCACAACTGATGCTGGCGCGCGCGGTAAATTACTTCCGAAGAATCTATTCTATTAACAATGCATTAAATCACATTACACTTTAATAAACCATAATAAATAAATAAAATAATAAATTAAGTGATGTCTCAAGTCAAGTGAGTTACGGGTCATTGGACAGGCGTCCAATCACAACTGACTTCCGGAAAAGGGGCAGTAACCAATGACATTTGATGTTATTAAAACAGTATGTCCCGCCCCTAGACTGCCAAAAATAAAAGTGTTTGAGCGAGAAAAAACGGCAGGTGAGCACGAGAGCGTGGGGAATGATCATGCGCACTCTGTGAGACATGTCCTTGCGCATGTGGGCTTGAATTGCGTGCAGAGAAGATGTCATGGGCGCGCGTAGGGTTAGAAATTAGCTTGCCGAGTTCCCGTTTCCTTGAGTGTAGATCTGTTATCATCTCGCTGAAGTAATTTACCGCGCGCGCCAGCATCAGTTGTGCGCTCGGTTCTTTTAGTCATTGATTTGCCGCCATAAGACTTTGGCCATAATTCCTGATCATTCTGTTCTTACCATGATCGCAATGTAGTGGCGGTAGGGCAGGGGCAATGGGCCATCCATATAGAGGATGTAGTGCTGTGTGCGCAGGAAACTCTCCAGGTATTGTGGGTGAGAGGACATCTGCTGGGACACCGTGTCCAGACGCCCCCTGTTGGCCAGAGCCTTCATACACAAGAGAGAAGCACGGTCTTTCTCAGAGTTCACCATCACCTGCCAGAAGAATTTAAAAAAAAAAACAGAAATTTACATACATACGGAAGATAAAAAGATCATTTTGTGAACGATACATACCTATTCAGTACAGTTTTTTTTTGTTTAAAGTTTGTTAATCTCAAAGGAACCACTTTAAATAACTTGAAATATTCCTCAAATAGTTTCCCAACAAAACAAAACAAAAAAATGAGTAAAGGAATATTAGCAAACAAACACTGTTTCTGCCACGGGTCCTGAGGGTATCGAGGGATAGCAATAGACATTCCACACTAAGTGCGACCCACTGTCGTTTTGGCCTCCTTTAGTATACTGACTAGACAGACGTCTGTCGACCTCAATCTCCCACTTTCACGCGCCAAGATGCTTAAAATACATCCAGATGATAAAAACAGCAACTGGACACCATACCCATGGATAATCACTGGCATAACTTGAGATCTATAGCTCAATCATCTGTATTTAGCATATGGAGTCTATTTTACACAATTAAGACATCTTGTGGAAAGGAAATCTCCTGATGCCCTTGTTTAATCGGTGTTGAGGAGATCTGCTGACTCATGTCTTCATGCTCTTAAATGCTCTGTGAAGGCCAATCGAGGACTTGTTCCTCTACCTTTGCCCTGCTTTGTGTCTGACTGTGGGATTATGGAAATCGAGAAAAAGAGAGAGAAAATAAACAGGAGATAGGAAAACAGTGAGAGAACAACTGAATAATAATCATTCACTAATATTAAGTTACATTCTCCAGTTTGAAACTACTTTTTTTTTCTGGTGGTGGGGAAAAACTAAAAACCAATTAATATCAATTTCACACAGCAATACGTCACATGGAAGTTCAATGTTTCGAAAGTGCATTTTGACACAATAACACCTCTGTGGAAATGGTAGATTTTTGATTAACTAAGCAGTGAAACTACATTAGGTCTAGACTAAGGCTGCACAACATGGGCAAAAAATTATCACACATTTTTTATTTTTTCCCCCCAAATTCTGTATTTTTTCTATTATTATTATAACTAATGTATGATAATTACATTATACAATAAAACAGTGATATATTTGACATTATCTTCAAGATAAAGTGAACTTATTTAGGCAGTTTATCCTGAAGAGTGAAGACCTTTCAGTATCAATGTGAATTTGACAATAGCTTTTCTCAAACGAAAAGGTGAAATTCTCAGAGGTGAATTCTCAGAGCAGCTTTGGAGATGATGAAGTTCATGTGTACGGTCCTCATACAGTTAGACGGCAAACCCTGAAAACAACCATGACAAAACTGAGCCGCTCATTCACAAAGAGACAGAGAAAATGCTGATTTTTTTTGTCACATTCACCTAATCGTCTAGATGTGGGCTAATTATCATTGCTACGTGATATGAGATCAATTCTAGTGTTCAACTGTCCGTACTGGCAGCAGTTATTCCTTCGAGTAAAACGCTCCTCCGTGGGTCTGGCTGGAGTTTGGTTACACTTTCTGAGGGGAGAGAAGAAGATGAGCTCTGACAGAACGCAAACATGAAAGTGGTCACGTATTGAATGAAATCTTGTTGCATAGCTACGGGGGACAACTGAGGGTCATGGCCAAAACAGCCCTGGGTCATCATAACTCTTCCTACACTACTGAAGATTCACAGAGATAGCACAGTGTGTACTGCGCCTAAAATCCATTTGAGTCACTATATATTTATTGCCTCCAAATACCACTTAAAATCACATTAAAGAACTACTGGGCCTCAACAATAAGAGCTAGGCTATACTTCAATGGATAAATTCTTCAAATGGACATTCTAGCCCTAAGTGGTTGCAAATTGAGAAGATGTCCTCTAACATGGTTTCATTAAAAACATTGCTCTAATCCAAGATACCTTTTCATGAACTGGTGCCCAAGTACTCTTCAAATATATGAGTGGTGAAGCAATCTCTTAAAATTTTCACAATTTCGTCGGGCATTTTCACTTGAATAATAACAATGTGTTTACTTCACGCCCTCACAAACCGATGGAGCCTTTAAAATCTGGACTGTCAATGGGCTTAATTCACTACAGGATCTGTATGATGAAGATTTTATTTCTTTTGAACAACTCTGCACCTAGTTTAACATCCCTCATTCACATTTCTTTAGATATTTGCAATCACGTAGAAGTTTTATCATGCTAAAAAACATATCTATTACCACCACCTACATCTACTTTAGAAACTGTACTAGAACTCAAACCACATGCTGAGAAGATTATTGAAACAGTGTATTCAATACTGAATTCAGATTACAAAGATGTCATGACCTTATTGAAAAAAACATTGGGAAGATAAGCTTGAAGTGCAAATGCCAGAGTCATCTTGGCAAGATGCTTTAGAAAGGATACATTCTTCTTAAGTATGCGTCACACACAATCATTCAGCTCAAAAAAGTTTATAGATTGCGCTGGTCTAAGATGAAGCTGGCCAAAATTGACAACAAAAGTATGCGATAGGTGAAAGACTGGCTTGTTCTGTTCTGCACCTATGTTTTGGTCATGCTCAAAACTTACAAGCTTTTCAAAAACAATTGTTTGCTTTTTCTCAGAAGTACTTCAGACACCAATTGAGCTCTCTCCTATTACAGCTATATTTGGAGTGCCAGAATATGGCACTAGTCTAAACCACAGTGCTAAAAGTGCGATAGCCTTTGCCACCCTTTTAGCAATAAAATGGAAAGATAGGTATCCGCCTACTTTTGCACAGTGGAGACCTCATGCACCATCTGACACTGGAAAAATTAGTTTTTCTGTAAAAGGTAGGCTAATAGCTGTAAATTCTGTTGCTTGGCAGCCAGTCTTAACTTGGATATGTAACATGGATATATACACTCACCTAAAGGATCATTAGGAACACCATACTAATACTATGTTTGACCCCCTTTCGCCTTCAGAACTGCCTTAATTCTACATGGCATTGATTTAACAAGGTGCTGAAAGCATTCTTTAGAAATGTTGGCCCATATTGATAGGATAGCATCTTGCAGTTGATGGAGATTTGTGGGATGCATATCCAGGGCCGTTCCACCACATCCCAAAGATGCTCTATTGGGTTGAGATCTGGTGACTGTGGGGGCCATTTTAGTACAGTGAACTCATTGTCATGTTCAAGAAACCAATTTGAAATGATTCAAGCTTTGTGACATGGTGCATTATCCTGCTGGAAGTAGCCATCAGAGGATGGGTACATGGTGGCCATAAAGGGATGGACATGGTCAGAAACAATGCTCAGGTAGGTCGTGGCATTTAAACGATGCCCAATTGGCACTAAGGGGCCTAAAGTGTGCCAAGAAAACATCCCCCACACCATTACACCACCACCACCAGCCTGCACAGTGGTAACAAGGCATGATGGATCCATGTTCTCATTCTGTTTACGCCAAACTCTGACTCTACCATCTGAATGTCTCAACAGAAATCGAGACTCATCAGACCAGGCAACATTTTTCCAGTCTTCAACTGTCCGATTTTGGTGAGCTCTTGCAAATTGTAGCCTCTTTTTCCTATTTGTAGTGGAGATGAGTGGTACCCGGTGGGGTCTTCTGCTGTTGTAGCCCATCCGCCTCAAGGTTGTGCGTGTTGTGGCTTCACAAATGCTTTGCTGCATGCCTAGGTTGTAACGAGTAGTTATTTCAGTCAAAGTTGCTCTTCTATCAGCTTGAATCAGTCGGCCCATTCTCCTCTGACCTCTAGCATCAACAAGGCATTTTCGCCCACAGGACTGCCGCATACTGGATGTTTTTCCCTTTTCACACCATTCTTCGTAAACCCTAGAAATGGTTGTGCGTGAAAATCCCAGTAACTGAGCAGATTGTGAAATACTCAGACCGGCCCGTCTGGCACCAACAACCATGCCACGCTCAAAATTGCTTAAATCATCTTTCTTTCCCATTCTGACATTCAGTTTGGAGTTCAGGAGATTGTCTTGACCAGGACCACACCCCTAAATGCATTGAAGCAACTGCCATGTGATTGGTTGATTAGATAATTGCATTAATGAGAAATTGAACAGGTGTTCCTAATAATCCTTTAGGTGAGGGTATATAATATATATATAATTATTTTTTTTAATTTTGTATGTGAATGTATATGAAAATGTACATATGTGCATTTTATTCATTTTTAATTTTTTATTGATATATATTTATTTTCTTTTTATTTCATTTTATTACTTACTATTTTTGTTAGGGATGGGAGTCTTTGTACGCATTACCTAAATTATAATAAAAAGACTGACAAAAAAATTAAATAAAAATAACATTAAAGAATTGGTATTATTGCAAGTCTGCTCACTTTCTTTAATGTTGATTGTGAGGGAAAGTATGTGGGTAATAAATTATGTTTAGAGATTGGCCTTCCCTTCCCAGCTCTTCATACAGTGCCTGGCAGAAAGGAGAGGGTTATAAATAGTTCTGGAGGACAGCTGAGATAGCACTTGCATAGATAAGATTGAAATGCCATTCCTGCACAAGGGACACCACGAAGAAACAAAGATCCCAGCATTTACGCGAGTTATAGTAAACATCTCTCCAGACAGGTTCTTAGAGTAAACATTCTTGAAACAGTATGAACTTAAACACTAGACTAAACCTTCAGTCAATATTTGTGTCTTAACCCAATTTATAGTGCATTTTTATTGAAATGGAGTTCTGAATTGAGGTGCAAACTGTGGTTTGTTCTCTATTTGGAAAATGTGTCAGCCTAACCTGTTTACTGAGGTATTTGAATGACTGAAGCTCAACATCTAATATTATGACTATTTAAAAAAGACACCAAAGCTGGTTGATGATAGATTTTGAGAGACACAATGATGAAACAGGAACAAAGACACTGTTTTTCTATCAAAGAAAAATATCTGTCAAGTCAGCGCTGAAAGCACAATATGTTTCTGCCTGAGAAAAGGTTTGATTGTCATTCAACAGAGTCAAGGCTTGCAAAACATGAGCAAGCAAAACATGTCAAACAAAAGCACCATGGACTAACATTACAGTTACCTAGAAAGTCAGGCATTTTGATACACGTTCCAGATCAAGTGTCTATCAAGCCCTATTTTTATATAACTTCCATACATGTGTTAGGTCCAAAATGACACACTACACTTATACTATGCACGATGTATTCAGGCTTCTAGTGTATGAACTTTATAAGGTTATTTTTTTCATCAGAGTCTGATCGACTTCCGTGCAAGGAAAACTGTGGCAGGAGAGTGTGTAAAGTTTTCAATATTTCACACTTCCCTTTTTCAGTTAGTTAAATGCATCATCCAGGCATTTAATGTTTAATTTTCAGTATGAACACTATTTATACTACAAAATGGCTACTATATAATATTGGGATGCACCCATGTATAGTGCACTAAGTTTTAAGACTAATGAAGTGAAAATATGGTCAACTAAGGGCCATATTGGCAATACAGCATGCAAGCCATAGGGACAAGTCAGTTAAACGGGATTAAGATATTGAAGTCAGCTTCAAACAACTAATCAAACACTAGTATCCATTGGGACGCACTTTCCCTGGTAAACAGATCACATGTCTCAGAGTCTGTTCGCAATGCCCAAAACTTTTCAGCGGTGACCCAGAAAAACAGGCAACTGCAAATACAGATATATTCAACATGCTATCATGGTTCAATACAGAGTGTTAATTTCATAGCCTGTATCGGCAGCTGCACAAAATCATAAGGGGAGTTTGTATACCTGGAACGAGACAAAACAATTTGCAATTAACTACTAATGAAACTTCAGAGGGAAATGAGAGACTAATGCAAGTCAGATGTGAGGCTGAACGCTCACACACCCACACAGATGCGGCTCAACCAATCGCTGCAGCAGATGCTGTCAACTGAGGACTTTTTTATACCAAAACTGCAATCAACAAAAGTTAAAGGTTAAACTTGATATCTAGAGTATACAGTTCATAAATAACACCTTCCCAGTTCATGGTCAAACGTGTAAGGTTATTTTGAAACTTGGGGTGATTTTTGTCAATACAGGATGCCTCACCAGTAACATGTCTTTACTAACAGTCAACACGAAACAGGAAGTCAGTCTCATATCCTCTTGGCGAGTCCCTCAAATTCATCTGAAATCTTATTTATTGGGTAAAAATAAAGGTGCCACTTTCAACCATCATAATTCCTGTTTCTGTGAAAATAATGATGCCATGTATGGTCTTTACATAATAAATTAAATTATTTGTTAGATAAAAACAAGTTAATGTGCTAAGGAAAGCAGAATCTATGTATTACAGATAAAAAAAAGAGTGCATGATCACTCCATGAACAAACAAAACAGTGTTTAGATTTGAATACATTTGCATGTACCCTAGCCATGAGATTTGAATGATTTCATGTGTTTGTTCTAGCTGGTCAAAAGGTCCAAATACCACAAAAAAAATGTAATAGGGGAATAGAGCTTAAAGGGAAAGTCCACTCAAAAATGAAAATGTGCCAAGATGAAATTGTTAACTTACTGTTCCAAACCTGCATGGCTTTTTATTCTGTGGAACATAAAAGATATTTTGAGAAATTGCTTTTATTTTTTGCAAGCTATAGTCACCAAAACTGTTTGGTTACAAACATACTTCAAAAGATCTTCTTTCATGTTCCACAGAAGAAAAAGTCACACAGGTTTGGTTTTGAACAGCATGAGGGTGGGTGGGTAAACGATGACAGGATATTTGGGTGAATTTATTATCTCTTTAAGTGTGCAACATATTGTCATTCACTAAACCAAAATGACCAAGACAGCAGACATAGTGAAAACAGACAAATAAAAGCCTACTGCTCATCTTTTGTCATTTGAGTACGGTCTAAACATGAGGCTCTAAATGGCGGGGGGGCTTCAGTTCAGGGCCTGAGTCCAGAATAAGAGCAAGATGCGATATTTAATCTGCATTCTCAGAAGGCCTGGAGGGCTCCATCCTTGACATGCGCAAATGTCCCAACTGCAGTTGCACAAACCCCATCGCTCTGCTGCCTCTCTACAAAGGAAACACTATTTTGGCCTGCCAACCTGGAAGCCAGGAAGAACAAAACAGCCAGCTGCACCTCACTGGGGGTTGGACTGAAACAAGCCCTGCAGCAAGCAAACACACACACACACAGTGACACACAAACAGACAAACATGGCAAGCCACATATGGATGCAGTCAGACAACCAGGAAGACTGACATTTACATAAGCAGACGGTGACATATATTCCGCAGCTTGCATATGACTGTCAGTGAAGTGAAGGCAGATTATTGATGAATCTGTTGGGAAATTCCAAGCTTTGGTCTGCTAGTGAAATCGCTTAAGTTATTTTGCCAGCATTGTGTTCCTCATATCCAGAAGTGAATCATGTTGTCAGTTAATTCCTCTTATATAGCTTATCTTTTATCCTCTTCCTCCTTCTAGTAAGATGCATAACAGATTACTAATTGCATTACAATGTTTTTAACAAATTCAAAAAAACACTTCTCACCTACAGATATTTTTCCTGAATTGTGTCTCTTACAAGAGGACTAGTGGTTGGTTGAAGGGAAAAGGTAACGAGTTTATGATGTTAACAATCCAAGTACAAGCTAAAGGGATTTTTATGGGCTGGCAAATGAAGAGTATATTTCTGAGAAATGATTAAATGACATTCATCTATTGTTCTCCTGTATGCGGAGCAGCGCTGTCACAACAGCGGCACCCTCAGGTTCCAGAGGGTACTGCAAGCGATTGAGGAGAAAAACAACTTTGATTGGCAGTACATCATCATCACATCGCATAAATGGAGAAAGAGAAAACAGTCACACTTTCCAAAACCCAGAAATCAAGCATGAAGAACTGGTAAAAAATGTTACATCCTCCCTTAGAGTCGTGCAGATTGTCGTGTCACGTCTTTTATGATTGTAACTACAAAGGGCTTTGTGTCCAAGCGACATGAACTGCGAAAAAACAGTACGGCAGCGCTACAGACAAATTACAGATTTTCATTTTCACAAATGCTTATACACAAGCTTTGACAGGATGATGAAGCATGCATTTAAAAAATAAAACTCAATACCAGAGGACAAAAAAGAAAAAGGAGAAAAATACTAAATCGATTGTCTTCATGTATGAAACAACAAGAGATTCACCTATTAAATGACTCAACAAATGGCTCAGACATGACGGAGAGCGTCAAACCCACAAAACTTCAACATGCCAGCATAAAAGCTTATTGTCATGTAGGTTTAGGCTACATCATTTCTTGAAATTCATAACCACTTAATCTGCACCAAAGGCTCCCAAGATTGTTCCAGAATGCAGTCTTAATTCCCCAAGAATCTTAAATGTAGAATATCTCCAGCATTAACAGCAAAATGTCAGGTTTTTCAAACGCACAATTGCACACTTTTACGAGTAACGTTAGTCCAAATAATAGTTGCAATATGAAACAATGGCCATCTGAACTGAGCATATGCGCGATAAAAGGGGCTTATAAAGCTGATCTTACTCTTTGCCATAAATGCAAAGGACTTGCACATAAAACACAAAATAGGCGACAAAATAATGTCTGAGGATCAGTATTGTTATGGGGACTTGGGTTACTGATGAATGGCAGCACAAACGTCCTCAAAGTCAGATTAACTGTAAAACTGCAGCTTTACAACGTGTGCACTTTGGTCTTGTCATAAATAAACTTAATGAACAATTAATAAATAACACAATGAATAAACGTTTAAAAGTAGCGATCAAAAGAACAAAACCGACAGATGAAAGAAATCTTGATACTGTATAACGTTATGTGAATCATGACATTCATGTACGTTACGCTTAAAAATAACGGATACTAAATGGCGATGAGTCTTTTCTTTCAAAGAGGGACTTTTGAATATGTGGGCTAGTTATTTAAAATGATGACATAAATAACTTATGCGATTGAGGAGCGTTTTGAACATGAATGAATGAACGAACGAACGATATAACTTGCTAAGTAGATTAACTGTCAACTTTGAAACTTCCCAGCAAGAGTCTAGATACGGTTAAGGTTTACAGTTAGCCTAATATCTTCACTTCAGTGATATATATGTTACCTGATTTTGAACAAACTGACTCTGGGTTCCAAGGCGATAATCCATGATTTTCGTGCAGATGATCATTTTCCTCCCTGTAAGTGCATGAATGCGGCTCCTCTGGCTTTCTTGGTTCTCACCGACTCGCTAACAAAGGCCAAGCCGCTATGAGACCTACATGTCCGGACATACAGCTGCAGTATCAATGGGTGAAAAAAAAACTGTTGACAGACACGTCCAGTGATGTTGTCCAATCAGAGAGTTGGGAAGGTGGGTCTAAGAGTGGAGCGATGACCAATCAAGTTTCAGTACTGTTTTTTTGTATGTGTGTGTGTGTGTGTGTGTGTGTGTGTGTGTGACGGCAGTGTTTGTCCGACATCCGAGCCAATGAGCGCTAATCATGTGGTGGAAAACTACCTGTCTGTTAAGCACGTAAACCCGCCTACTTTCATGACGCAATGCTGCCTGACAACTGATTACAATATCGCACTGTCTGTGAGAATAACTTATAACTTCTTGTGATTGTGAATGAATTATTTGGCCGTAATTTCACTGGATCAAAACTGTAATAGACATTCTAATGGTCAACATACATAGTCAACATACAACATCATAGTCTTACTGCTCAAGAGAAAGTATTTAATTCAAATCATTCGAAGCTCTACATTCTGTGGTAGGCTAATATTTATAAGAACATTGAAGTCGGTATGAAATGGAAGTTGAGTCTCTTCGTCTATGGTCTGTTATAATGTATGGTACAAATAATGTAATGTACAAATAATGTATGGTTCTATTTCCTTAGTTGAGACTCTCACAGCTAAAGGCCTTTTATTTATTATTTATTTTACTTTGTAACAACTGAAATATGCATAGTCATGCATTTGGAAAAGCTCAATCAGATATATTTGACTGGAAATTGGACCATAATACACAAGGAGACTGTACAATTCTAGTAGTTGGTGAATACAGCAGTCCTGTCGCTTAACTCAGGAGGTATAGGACAAACTTCTATGGGTGTGACCATTTTAATATAGCCTACTCTGTCACATTTAATTGTAGAGATCATTTAGAGCAAAACACTATTATATGATATATAGTGGAGGCTGTTTAATAGAAGGTGAGTCATCTGTTTCAAATGCCATATTACAGAATAGCTCCATAACAAATATGACAAAAGTGCTTATTCAACATGTGATGTCCTCTATAGTTCCGTTCCCCTCAAGTCAGAGTGATCTTAACAAAAGCCTTTGGGCTCTCATTGTCTGGACTCAATCCATCATCTCTCCTACTACATATGAATAGGCTCTTGTTTTGGTAAAGGTCTTAGTATTTGGAATACAGTCAAATTTATGTTGTTAAACTAAGATGGTTTATTTTTACTTTGGATAGATACATACCTGCAGATTAGATCCTACAATGGAAGTGCATCAGACCTGACCCCAGACACTGAAAATGTCATCTCGTTCTTTTTTATTGATGTTTGTAAAATGAGCATTGCAATCTTGCAATAAAATATTGTTTTACCATGTTACTTAAGGGGGGTGGAAGGATGAAATAACAAAATATTTCAGTTTTTATCACTGTTTGATTGTCTGAACAAAATGTAACAAATGGGACAGAAAGTGATATAAGTTTTCTGATGTTGTAATTGAGAGTTTGTTGACATGCTCTGTTCACTCAAGAATGTGTCTATATGGTAAATATAACATGGTAATAAATAGAATTTATGAAATCTCTTAAAAATGTAGGGCCACATGTCTGAAGAGCAGTAAAACATTTGTGTAAAATCAAATGCATTACTTCTTTGCTGTGTCTGTGTTCACTGCACAAATCACATTTTGTTTTTGTTAATCAAAGTACATTCTCCTAAATGGTTCACTGTAAACTAATACAAGCCTCTTTTACTCTAACTCAAGCAGAACAACCAGTCGATTCAGCTGCCTCACTCTTCTGGATCCCTCAAAAGTGCCAGTTACTGCATCATAAGAACTGAGGGTGACCCAGAGTGCAGCGAATGCTTAAAAAACAAGATCCTCTGTCCCACAAGGAGAAGAGACTTGTGTTCCTGTGTTAACAGTGAATAGCAGATTTTTGAAAAGACAGAAATTCACAATGGCACAACTTGATGCAGGAAGCAATATAAAACAAGATTTACAAATGTATTTTACAATTAATTAAAATATATTAATTATCATGAAAACAGTTTTTTTATTTTGTTCACACACACACACACACACACACACACACACACACACACACACACACACACACACACACACACACACACACACACACACACACACACACACACACCCACCCCAGGGAGAAGATTCTGAAATTACAAATAAGAAACATTGAAAATAAGGCATACGTAAAAACTATGCAACGAATAAACAAATAAAGTTCTTTCTAAAGATTCTGGTACATAAAAAAATAAGTACAACATCTAAAATGGCATGTTTCAATATATTAGGATGTTTTTATTTTCACTGCTAGTTATTTTATGACTTTCTTCAAAGTACAGCCACAAGGGGGCAATTTATACAACTTTGAAAAGTTGAGCTCATTGCTCTCTTTAACATAAATATATATTGTAGTTTTCTGTCTGACATTACAATATACTTATCTTTGAAGAGATTTTGGATTTCAAGAGAGCTACAGTAAATACAATAAGAACATTGGATTGAACTTGGAAATGGTACTTCCCTTTTATACCAGCCTCCTCCACAAACATCTCATAAAAACTATTTACGCACGCACAAGGACACACACACACCCACACACACACACACACCCACACACACACCCACACACACACACACACACACACACACACACACCTGGAAATGCTGGCTGACTTATAATTATGAGAACTTAAATGTACAAAAGAAGCCGTATGAAACTCTACATGGTTGTTCACACAAGGGGAAGTGAGGCATTACGTATTGAGCACAGGCAAGACTGCTGCAACCTTCAGTTTATAATATAGGCCAGTAAGGCAGTTTCAGTTCAGTATTGTCAATCACATTCAATCTCATCACACATTATGACTATCCTTTTTATGCACCTTCCAGAATAACTGACATTTGACATTTCCAAATTTCACAACCAGGGCTTTAAAGAAAAATAAATAAAAAAAAACAGCCAGGAGGTATGTGTGCGGTACAACATCAGGGAAGGATGTCACAAAAGATTATAATGGCCATAGACGGTAAAACCGCTAACTGGCATTTCACCCACTCGTTCCTGTCTAATGGCTGCAATCCGCCCACATTGTGCTCTGGTGAAATGCTGAAAAGGAAAAATCTATGTGCTGAGTAACACATCATAAAGTTCCTTGCACCTGCAGGGCCTACGTACGTTTTGCTGAAAGTCTGCAGCTGCATGGATGAGAGAGACATACAAGATACTGATCTTGAATTATATTTCAAGATATCATCATGCCTCTGGCATAAAACTTATTGCAAAAATACAGTTTACACCCACTCCGTCAGCATTCAGACAGGTTGATTGCTTACCAAATATAGATCCAAGCATTAAAGTTTGTGCAGTAACTACACACACCAACCTATACATATTCCCTCTAAGATTCTCTCTCAATTTGTACCCAGCTGCAAAAGCTTGGTAACAAACAGGTATTCATACTAACCAATCACAGGCAAGACGATGACCTCATCTGTTGCTTAATTGCAAGGGACCAGTGGAAAATTCCAACATTTTTTAAAAAAGAAAACAGAGAAATAAGGACAGACAGACCGATACAGTAGATAGATAGACAGACAGACAGATTTTCATTAAAACATTGTTTTAAGGAAATTCCTTTCCTTTTCCTTCCATTCCCTTTCATCTTCCAGCAGAAGGATGTACCTGAGTTTTATACAGTCAATGTAGTAACTTTGAATCTCCTAATGAAAAGATGAAAAGTAATACAGCATTTCTGATGAACACATCTGTAATTTGAATGAATTAAACTGGGACTCAACATTAAAAAAAGAGCATGAAGACTGATGTGATGGCATTTCTCAGTTCCTGCTCTTTCTGTCCCCTGTGTGGCGCTGGACTTCATCAGCGGCATTTACATGCGTAACTTTCTTGCGCTTTTTAGTCTGCACAGCCACATGAAAACAACACACAAGATTAGATTATTGTTCACATAAAGTTATATTACCAGTTGTTTTACAGGTTAGTCTGTGTATGTCAGTGAATATCTGGCCACAGTATACAGATTAACAGTGCAGCTGAATACTGAATTTAAAGCTGAATAATACAAAATCGAGGTGACAGCAGGTGAACAAAAACGAGAGAACGGTGAAGTTCAGATGTGGCTCTAAGATACTCACGATTTTAATTTCCACTGATGCAGTCATAAGAGCCTCCACAACATGAAGCTGCTTCAGACGAGTTTTCTCAAGATTCTCAATCTGAGTCTGCAGAGTCTCTGGAAGTCATAGTCATTACACACACACACACACACACACATTAACAAACAGTGCACCAGCAAAATAAAATACAATGCAACTGCTACATAAAATAGCTCAAATAATAATAAAATTGTAACTTATATATACTAATATAAGACTATACGGCAAAAAAAATATTTTTGTCAAAACATGAATTCACTACATATTCAACATGTTAACGCAAGTTAATTTAATCTACATCCTCTGAAAACAATGTAGGATATTAGTTATCTTTCAAAAAATTTCTTCTTAGCTAAATAATTTATATATATATGTATATATATATATATATATATATATATATATATATATATATATATATATGTATATATATATATTAATTATAAAACTGATTAAAAAATATATTTTTGCAGTGTACAAAATGCAATGGCACCTATCAGAGCAGAGTGAACACTGGATAGTAGAGATGTGACAGAAGTATAAGCCCCATCAGATGTACCTTTAAATACACACATACCCCTGACTGTTACTTAAAAAATACATAAACTATTCTCTTCAGGTTATCAATAAATATCAGGCGGAAAAACTCAAACTCACGCTTAATAATGCAAGCAATGAATGACTCTCTGGCCTTTAGCAGTCCACAAGCAGACTCATGTGAATTCTGGGGCATAAAGAGGAATTTCAGCACTCCTCGTTCATCATACAGGTCTATGAGCTCTGAAACACACACACACACACACACACACACACACACACACACACACACACACACACACACACACACACACACACACACACACACTCTTAAGGTATTGTTTCAAACACATGTAATAACTGTCATATAATACGTGTTTACGGTCTCTGTACAAGATTTTAGCCCGCACAGAAGCGCAGAGACGCGTTAGGGAGGAGGACAGTGTTAATGACAGTGGTAATGAGCACTCCATTAGTGATGGGCTGATCCCGGGTAATGTCCCTTACTACATGCCACAGATGTAATCGGACACCATTGTAGGAGTATGTGCTAAGAGAGAGTGTGAAATATTAACGCCCGAGTTCCGTGACCTCCTGCACAGAGGTCACGCCGAATTTGAAAGAGCACGCTGGGCTCAGCTAACCTTCTCTGACCTGGGATCTCTAGAGTGTCAAGTACAGCAGTTTAACCTACTCTCAGATACGCTTAGGGGCCAAAAGTCATTTCTTTGACGTGGAATATTCACAACAAAAGCACAGCTCTGAAAGTGTGACTGAAAATGACTGAAAGTATATTCAAATGACAATCATTTCATTTGTAAGATTCTGTTCAATGTAGTGCCTGAAACTGGAAAAAAAAAGTACATATGGTTTGACTGATTACGTATTTTGATTATCCACATAATCTTGATGTATGAGAGAAAGCATGGAGAGAGCTGTACATACCTGACTCAGCAAGTCGCAACCTGGTTTTCATGTACTGCATGAGGACAACAACTGTACAATTGGTGTTGACCAGGAACTGGTCATTATCTAAATACACAAATATCACATCGATCAGCTTTTTGACATTTACATAAACAGACCAAATAGAAAAATAAAACAATTTGGGTAGATAGAAAATCTAATTTAGTAAGTTACTAAGCAATATATAGATCTAAAACAAACATCAATGCATTTATTGCATTGATATTTAAACAAGTTGATTAATAATTGTGATCCTTACCTCCATGTTTAATGTAAATAAACATTGCGGCAGAAAATAACTTGGAACCTCAGTCTACTGTTCAGTTTTAAAGATGCTGCCTGCTGTAACTGTGCTAACAAATTAGTGACACAGCAGACAGAGAGTAACATAATCATCAAGACTGTGATGTCACAATGACATGGAATCAGAGTAAGATGAGGGAAAACATCCAAACTAGGGCAAGAAAAACAACAATAGCATGATATGTCTAATCAAAAGTTTTTATTACATATCTGTTCAACATGTTACCAAACTTAAAAGGCACTTTTATTAAATATTATGTGCATGCCCAACCAATAAAAGCGGTCACATAAGTGCATTTTGTAATATCTTTTTTTAACTGCTTTTCTCAGAACTAACTTAACTTTTCTGTGCCATTTTGGAGATTATTTTTAGGTAACTGGTCACAGTTCTTAGTGGATTTATGAAGTCAGTTTGCTTCAGGTTCACCATTAGAAAGTGTACAAATACCTGTAGTCTTAACTTGAAACAATACGTATAGTTTTAGAAAGAAAAACATAAAAACACCTAGTTTCTATTTCAAATAAATGTTGTTCTTTTGAACTATTTTATTCAAAAAAACAAAAACAAAAAAAAAGTATCACTGTTTTCACAAAAATATTAAAGGGATAGTTCACCCAAAAATGAAAATTCTGTCAGTATTTACTCACCCTCATGTTGTTCCAACCCCGTAAGACCTTCGTTCATCTTCGGAACAGTATGGATATTTTTGATGAAATCTGAGAGCTGGATCACTCCTCCATACTAGTCCATAGGCTTCTTCAGGGATTGACACTTGCCAGCCCCGAAAAGTTATTAAAGACATCGTTAAAATAGTCCAAGTGACTACAGTGGCTCAATCTTAAGTTTATCAAGCGACGAGAATAATTTTTGTGCGCAAAAAAAAATCAAAAATAACGACTTTATTTCAACTATTCATTTCCTTCTCTGTGGGCCTCGAGTCAGTTCACTAGTGTAATAGCGTAAGCTTCTGTTGTACGTCACACGCATCACACACATGACCAGCGTCGGCCAATAGTGAGCCTACGTGTGACGTAGCTCTACGCTATCACACTACGTTAACTGACTAGAGGCCCACAGAGAAGGAAATGAATAGTTGAAATAAAGTCGTTATTTTTGTTTGTTTTTGCGCACAAAAAGTATTCTCGTCGTTTGATAAACTTAAGATTGAGCCACTGTAGTCACTTGGACTATTTTAACGATGTCTTTAATAACTTTTCGGGGCTGGCAAGTGTCAATCCCTTAGAACCCTTTGGAGGAGTGATACAGCTCTCAGATTTCATCAAAAAAATCTTAATTCGTGTTCCGAAGATGAACGAAGGTCTTACGGGGTTGAACAACATGAGGGTGAGAAAATACTGACAGAATTTTCATTTTTGGGTGAACTATCCCTTTGAGCAGCACAATTGTTTTTAACACTAAATCAGCATGATTTCTGAAGGATCATGTGACACTGTAAACTGCAGGAATGATGCTGAAAATTCAGCTTTGCCATCACAAGAATAAATTACATTTTAAAATATATTAAAATAGAGAACAGTTATTTTAAATTGTAATAATATTCACAATATTACAGTTTTAACTGTATTTTTGATCAAATAAATTCTGCCTTGGTGAGCGTGACGACCCCAAACTTTTATGGCCACTGTAGTATAGTATTGAATTTTTAGCAATTTAACTTTCTTATACTTCAACTCTACATAAAATGAGATACAATGGTAAAAAGTAAATGTGCACAAAGAAAACAGACATTAAAATGTAGCTTGTGTACAGTAAGAATGAGATGACAGTATAGGTGAATGGCTCATTAGCTCTGCTGTTCTGCAGGCTCTTCTGCAGTGCTTGGTTCATCACACTTGTCAGTTTGAGAAGCGGGACTGGCCACAGGTGTGGGACCGGCGTCACAAGGGGACGTTACCTCACACACATCGCAGGACAGCTCTGTGTAGTCTGGCTCAAAGGCTTCCTTCAGCTCTCTGGAGATATGAACCCAGCTCTGAGAAGAAATTGAGAGGGCTTCAAAGCACATTTACTCATGATTTACCCACAGAAATACAGCACAGAGAGTAAAAAGGTTGAATACCTCAACATTTCCATCATGTTTATGGAACAAATCCTGTAGGTTCTTGCTAGGGTCAGGCACAACTGGAAGTAAGATGATTCTTTTCCTATATAATATGGATTGGATTTTTTTATTTTTATTATTACATTGTATTATTTAATACAATAAAAAAAAACCTTCACTTACATTTACTAATATAAAAATGTGATATAAAGTATTAGTATAAATTGTTAAAAAATAATAAGATCTTAAACATCCCTCACCTCTCACAATAGCACAACAAAAAAAACAGCAACAACAGCAGAAAGACTGACAGAATACCATACAACCACTGCCACCAGCCTTGTCTGGTGATGTTCTCTAGAAAACAGAGAAGCATGATTGGAAAATATAAGACGACAAATGAGAGCAAATCTCTCCGTGTCCCTCACTGGCCCACCTGCACTGCCCCACTCCACGGGAACGCTCCAGTCACTCCATAAATCTGAAGAACCACAGCGATCAGCAACAGAGCTCCGGACATGGAAAACATAGTGCTTGTTCCGTGAGACCTGAGAGAGACTGTATGACCTTTCTAGCACGTTTGACGACTAGGAGAAAAAGAGAGATGAAGATGAGACAGTTGGTAGAATGAATGTAAAATGGTCAAAATATCATATCGTCTCACCTGGTTTGTGTCTTTCTGGTTGCACAGAATGCGCACCATATTGACTACACAATCTTCTCTGAGGGGAGCACTGCTGTCCCACTGTAGTAAAAGTGTGCTGTCCTGGTCATTCCACATCACTGACAGGTTATAGGGTGGATTTAGCTGCACTAAACAAATATATGTACAATAACAAACAAATAAGTCGTTAGTTTGGAGGGAATCAGTTATGTCAGATAATTTACAATAGACTAAATATATCTAATATAATACATAAAGGGATTGAGTCATTATAACAAAATAAATCCTACATGAGGATCTATATATTTAATAACATGGATATTAACCAAATAAATAAAAAGTGGACGTGAAATATTGATTTGAAATATTGACATTGAATTATTGAAATTATAAGAAGAAACAGACTGTGGAGTGATATGAGAGATATAGTAACTAGCAGAGCTGAAATCTGTTCCCTGGCACAAGAGGCTAAAGATTGTTGGTCATAATGGAAAAAAATTATTTGGTAAAAGAATGCTATGATTGCCCAATCAGAAGTAAGAAATACAGAGAGAAATAAAATGATTTTCAGATTACCAGAGGGTGTAGAAATTACGTATATTAATAATATACATTACTGTTCAAAAGTTTGGGGTTGGTACATTTTTTTTGTCTTCGAAAGAAGTCGCTTATGCTCACCAAAGCTGTTTTTATTTGACTAAAAATGTAATAAAAAAAAAATGAAACAAAACGTAATTTTATGAAATATTATTATAATTTAAAATAACTGCTTTCTATTTTAACATATTTTAAAATGTCATTTATTCCTGTGATGCAAAGCTGAATTTTCACATGATCCTTCATAAATCATTCTAAAATGCTAGTTTGCTGCACTTTTCTTACTATTATCATTATCATTATTAAACATTTCTTATTATTATCAATGTTGAGAAATGTTATGTTGCTTAATAATTATGTATAAACTGATACAATTTTTCAGGATTCTTTGAAATTTCAATAGAACAACCTTTAGAAATCTTTTATAACATTATAAATGTCTTTACTGTCACTTTTGAACGGTAGTCTAGATTCACAAGTACTTTTTGACACACCATAGAGACATTGCAAATCTGTTTGTTTTCTTACCATTTCTCTGGAGGGAATCAAAAACTGTTCTAATAGTGTGGTTTCCTTCAGTGAACACAGTTGTTTCAAATTTTGTAAACCTCTGACCAGGATTTTTGAGAAGAATTCTGCAGCCTACAGTGTAATTGTGCTCCAAGACGTATTCTGTACAGTCACGGGAGGCATCGTTTTTAAATCTGACAAAGTAAATATAAAATCTAATATTATTTCTCACCACAAATCAATATTCAACATACACAATAATGTATTTACATACATAGATGTATTCATGAATAGGAGTAAAATGGGTTGTGGGAGACTTACACACTGCTGAAGGTGTAGTTCGCTGTTGATGTGTTTGGGTGCCAGATGCACTCCACATACTCGAGGTTGATGATCTTACACTGCACACCTACACGGGCCAACATGTTACCAAAAATATCCATGTAACAATTCACAAAGAAAAAAAAAAATTGAACTTTTTATTGACGAACAGTTTCCCGTAACCTACACAGAGAGAATGCTAATCAGACTCAGAATCACTAACCTCAATAGCATCATCATAATCATCATACACACAAAAATGACATCCAAAAGAAAAACCGTGGAAATCCCCACTGAAACCATCCAAACATAGCTCTCAAACTTTTTGTCTTTTAAAAGACAAAAACTAAAAGCAAACGTACAATCAGAATCCTTTTTTACAAACAGTATTTTTCAGTGAAGATTATATTCCCAAACTTGTGATAACTCATAAAGGTTTGTGTACCTTTATAATGCCATTAACCACAAAAACGCTGTGCAGTACAATGCTGTGTGTAATTCAATACTTACTCAGATCAGCTGCTGAACAGCATCGTTGAAAGGACAAAATTAAGAACAGAAGCCCAAAATATAGTCTTGATGTGTGAAAGTAAGTCATGCTCTCCTCTGAGCGTCTGAGCAACAACTGAGTAAGGTCTGACACTACACAGGATGTTCATTACAGCGCGTTTCCTTGACAGCTTCCGGGTCCTTCAAGTATAAATATCTTGATAGACAATAGAAGTCATGAGGAAAAAAAATAGATATAATAAAATGTATTAAATATTTTATTAGTAATTACGGTGATCTGATAATAATAATCAAAATAAAATCTTTTTCAGTTTTAACAATTGACTTTTTTATATTTTAACACAAATAACTAGCCAAAAAAAGACAGAACATTTTAATACAGCTGCATATGACTCTCACCACTATGGTGTCTGTACCATTATTATTAAACCCTTCAGTGCATATATCATCAAAGGTCAGTTATTAGTTTGGTAAAAACCAGTTCTTCTCAACCATTAGACTCCCGAGGGTCCAGTGCAGGTATTTCCATTAAAACAGGTTCATCCTTAACCCTAATTGGCGTGGGTAATTGAGAGACGATGCTTAAACAAGTCCGACGGCTTTATCTAAAAAGTTGGCAAAGTTCTGCGGTTGACCAGGCACATAGGTTGACAAAGCAGACAGATCCATATCCCTCAAGGTCTGAGGCAGGTTACTGTGATAACGGGTTAAAAAAACAAGAACATGGACATTTGCCGTCAGCACATCAAAAGTAACCATAACAATCGTAACCACTAAAATGGTTGAAAAAGTGAATGACTTCTCATATAAAACAAACCTGCAAGTGCAGTAGATAAGATGTGAATCTGCCTGCAGCTGCTTTGCGAGCTCCAGCTGATGATTGTCCATTAATTTATCATTGACCACAACGAGGAGAGGTTTATTTGCTCCGAGTGCTTCCAAACAGCTTCCTGCTCCTAATGGGGATAGAGCCGATATTAAGACTTAAACTAATTTCTAGTCTGGGGTACAACTTTTGGTTATATAGGTAATTATAAAGTCCACAACAAACTATATTACATTAGATGAGGGGTTTGTAATCTTTAAGATGCCAAGGATCCCTAAATAAGATCATCCTTGTGCGAGGGACCCCCACCCAAAAAATGTAAAAGCATCTATATATTTTCAAGTATAAAGACCCAATTAATACTGAGAAAAATTTATATTATAAATATGTGTAAAATATTCTCCACCCATTATACACTACTGTTAGATGGTTTTTTAAATCATTTTTTATTGATTCGAATCAATTAATTCATCAACTTAATCCATTTATTTTTTATTTGAATTAAATTCTTAGTTTACTTGAATCAATGCATTGATTTAGTTTAATTTTATTTTTCATTATTTTTATTTTTTTTACAGTTTGTCTCATTGAATTCTGACTATCTGATATTCATATTCGTCACTATAAACTACAGATATTGGTGTTACTGATCTGATGGTTGTTATAAAGTGTTTGCTTAATTTGCTTGACCCGAAAAGAATAAACCTCATTTATGTTTAAACTGTACTTTAGAGTAGTGTTTGGGGAACATGTCGCTTTAACCCACCAGCATGACTGATGACCAGGTCTGAGTGTCTCATGTCCTCAGCGATTGAGTCTTTGAAGCGAAACACTTGTAGTGTCAGTCCAGGACAGCTGTCTGGATCAGGCACAACTGAACCTCTGCCAACCTGAAGCACCATGTCTGTGTAGCCACGGTGAATTAATACCTTAATTCAGAAACATAAACAGGACATACGTGTTTTTAATTTAAAAACTCACGGATTATTGCTAATAAAACTGACGCACAGGTAAGTTACCGAAACTTATTCGTGTCATTCAGGTTACGTTTCCTGTCATGCAGCTCACTATTTATGAATGGTATTATTACCTTTACAGATTCATCTGAAGTGACAGTGCCAATCAGATCATCAAAACTTGTTGTCCCGACAGTTACAAATACAGTTTTCATTGTATTAGTGTGACAGGCCTTACTAAATGTAACAGAAAACAGGCTCGGGAAAAAAAAATGAAACCAGAAATCGTGAAGAAAACATCAACATGAATTTCTTCTTCTTCTTCTTCTTCTTGCTATTTTACGGCGGTTGGCATCCAACTTATTGGTGCATTTCCGCCACCTTCTGCTCCGGAGTGTGGAACAGAAAATAGGTTTACAGACTGAATCCCCCTCTCCCACTCACACACACACCTCCTCCCATTCATTCTGCATCAGGGACGTGCACAGGAATTTTGAGGGGCAGTTGCTCTGACCTGAAAAAAGCCCCCCCCCCCCCCCCCAAAAAAAAAAAACCCTCAAAGGCTATATGAAGGACTGAGAATAGCAGGGTCTTTATTAAAATATATATTCACAAAGTAAAAAACTGAAATACAGCACTCAATCACCTTAACTACTACTAATAATAAAACATGACTTGAGTCATGAAAATCCCTACATCAATATCCCTATCAATATCCTATCACTGATAGGTTTCACCAAATTTACAACTAAAGCATTGGCGCAACATTTAATTGTCTTGCTACACTGCAGCATAATAAAATGGTTCTCACACTCCAGTAATATTTCTGTGAATTTAATTAATCTTGCACTTGTTCATAGTTTTTGTATTATGTCTGAATATATTCAGTTGAATTTTGCCCATACAAATTGCCTTATCTGACCGTGTTTATGTCCAAACTCAATGCCTCATATTATGGTTTTATTATTATTTATAAAGATTGCAAAACGTCAGAGATGACAGGTTTATGATATACAACTTTGTAAACAGTATACAAAATGTATTAACAATATGTTAAATGTCACCAAAATACACATGAGAAAAAGAGTTATTGTTTATTGTTTTTTTTATTTTATTTTATTTTTTTTTATTTGAAAAGAAATAATCTGGATTGAATTGACAGATGGGGAAAAACTTGCTTCTAATAAAAAAATAAAATAATAATAATAAACGCTTAGATTTCGGTACTTTTTTAACCTTTTGGCTTCCCTTACATTCAGTTGTGCTTCTGGCTCGTATTCAGTTCTGATGGTACGTATGGTAACTGGGCAACTACGCATGATTTGTAGTATGATTGCGTAAAGGGAACAGGAATTCCGGTAGGGAACAGAATCAACTGATACACCGGTCGCGTGCAGCGCTGCAGCCACGTAAACACAGTTTGCCCTTCCCCTACTGACTTTCACTCTCGGTGCCGGAATGGAAGTGAATGAGGCTTTGCGATTTTTTTTAAAAAAAATTTTTATCTAGGCTTACGTGAAATTCTGCATCCATTGTACAATTTATTTATTTATTTCCCCCCTCGGTAGGGCAGCGTGAGTCGAGAAGGGCATATGGGCAGTTGCCCGAGCAACCTGAGCAACCCCCCTGTGCACGTCCGTTAATAATTATAATAGTAATAGCAACAGTTAGTACTACCACCACAATTACAACATCAATATTTATACTTTAACCCTCATCCATACTACCTTTATTTATATTCTATTAAAAACCCCTATTTCTCTTAAGAAAGTCATAAGAATTCTAGTCTGAACCCTATCACTACTCAATAACCCTTTTAATGTGATATTCTGAACTCCCATCTCCCTCAGTTTATTCCTCATCATCTCTCTCTGTGCTCCATACCTACTACATCTCAAAATAATATGCTCTACAGACTCCTCTTCCTGGCATCCTTCACACAATCCAGTATTATGTTTATTATATTATTAAGCGTTTTATTTAATAAACAATGTCCCATTCTTAACCTAGAGATCACAATTTCTTCTCTCCTATTTCCACTTCCAACCCTTGTTTCTTTAACTTCCCTTTGAATTTGATATAAGTGTCTCCCTGTCCTCTCTCTATCCCACATTTCTTGCCACCATGATTTATTTTCTCCCATATCACACTTTTAACTTCTGCTTTACTAATTCAACATGAATTTTATCTTCACCCTTCAAAATAAAAGTCCTACTGGTTTATAGCCTAATTAGTCATCCGTTATCTCAAAGTATTTGCAGTTATTGATTATGTGATTTGTCTCTAAAATGATTTTTTTTTAAATATCATAAAGTATATATGAGTATGTTTGATGAAAGCAAACACAACAATAAAAAATAAACACTTAATTTGCATGGCCCATTCCAGTTGTAGTAATTTACTGCACATATCATCATTTATCTTTATATTAGATAAAATATTACTTTTTTTTTTTAAATGTGAAAATCGTTATGTTATCAAAGCATCACAATTAGTTGAACATAGGGGAGATCATTTAAAATCATTTCATGATTTTCTGGCATTTATTTTTTTAATAGAAATATGTCCTTAAAACAAAGGCATATAAAATGTACAGAGCTCAAAGGGTACTGCCTAACACCAATCTCACACTATTATTAAAACCTATTTAGCACCATTTAGAGAAGTGGTTCTAGTCTTTTTTTTTTATTCTCTACATCTGGATAGTGATCCAAGGACATTCAAATGACTACTGAAGCCACCACCGTGATGGAGTCACAGGCCTTTAACTCAATGTGCCTTTTGTCCAGTCATTCTGCCACAGATATCTAATCAAGCGCTGCACATGGTCACCATTCCAACAGGTTTTCCCATCTCCATACAGAATGTTGCAGCTGTTACAGTAGCCATTACTTTCTTGCCCATCTACTTGACCACAGGCCTTATGCACAGAGCAAAAGTGTGAACCTTGGTGATTTCACGTGTTCAATTACTCAAAGTCTTTCTCTTTTTGTATTTAATGCAGCATTTAAAATACTTTCAAGACCAACATAACCAACAAGCAAACAGTGTCCTTCAAGCTCATCATGAGATCCCCAGATTTCAGACATTGGTTTTTCTGCTACAATAAGACAGATTGTTGGAAACGGATAATGGCTGATTTCCAGGCAACTTAAAAGGTCATTATCAAAAGCCTATTGTGAGGTATTGCATGCATCAATTTCAAGTTCTTTATTTAGTTGCTTCGGTTTAAATGTCTAAAAAATGTCATTAATTACCGACTTTGGCATTTGTCCATTTTACGTGTTAACAGTTTTAAGAGCAAAGAGTTATATTTACAGTAAGTTTCTATAGAAGCAGTGGTGGAAATGTGTGTCAAAAACAAAGATTACAAGAAAAGAAAGACAACACAGGTTTTAGACTGTAATCATTTAAGGCATCATCAATGCTGTACTTCAGAAACAACGCATACTGTAGTCACAAAAAGCCAAAACAGCCAAAAGAATATAAAAACGCAATATTCATCTATCTCGGTAATTAAAGACTTTAATAAATAGAGTATTAGGAGAGAAAGCATACATACCAGTAGTTTAAAAAAAAAAAAGAAGAAAAAAAAAAAAAAGAAATGTTACATACTGAGGTCTCAAACCTGCATAATGGCTGTTACAGTTTAATAATTAGATATCAAACTTAATATGTTAAAAGAAAAAACAGGGGACAACAGAGCTTCTCCAGGGATATTATAGCCCTGAGCTGACCTGCTCGTCATAACTTTCCCCTATATACGAAAAATAGCTATTAATAACCGAAAAGTTTTCTGTGCTCCAATTCACAGACTGTACTTATTTCCAGGAAACCAAAACGTAACATGAAGATATTGTATATGTGCTCTACAATCCAGACCCTGGAGGATTTGAGTTTTGAAGACCCTGCGATGATTTATTTCCGGGCAGTAAAGTCAAGCCTCGGCCAGATGTCTTAAGTGTCAGAGTTCAAGGGGCTCAGTGGCACAGGTGTGGCTCAAAGGGTCATACGATCAGAGACTGGTTCAAAAGAGCGTCCGTCTGGATCATGTGTCTAAAGAACACAGAAAAGAGAAATGTGCTGTGGTTACAAGAAATATAAACAACATTATATAGCATTATATGTATGTGATACAATGGATTTTCTTTAGAATTTAACTTTCAAATAAATGCCATCTCTGTTTGAAGTAAGATCATCTTCAATCAGCAAAACCCGAGAGTGTAAAAAACTGTTTACACAAAGACAACAGTGAAACGCCACATCTCTCAGGAACACCATTTCCTGTTTTGCGACATCACTTTCCATTCAGGATGTTTGGATTTCCCCTTTCTTCACAAGGATTGTCCAGACAGCGCAGTCTCTTCATGCTTCATCTAACTGGAATTGGGATTAAGCAGTTTTGTTCTTCACAACACATTCTTGTTGTGATCCAATGAATATATATATATGCAGTGATGTGAATAAGTTAGGACACCCATGCTAAAGTTGCCTAAAAAGAGGAATAAAAAATCATCTTTTGGAAATTGATCTTAATGCCTTAATTGGAAAAATGAGGAAAAATCCAACCTTTAAGGACACCAATTTTCTTGGTGTATGAATAATGTATCATAAATAAATAAATGTTCTTCCTTAAAACACAGGGTGCATAAGTCAGGACACCCCTATGTTAAATTCCCATAGAGGCAGGTAGATTTTATTTTTAAAGGCCAGTTATTTCATGGATCCAGGATACTATGCATCCTGATAAAGTTCCCTTGGCCTTTGGAATTAAAATATCCCCACATCATCACATACCCTTCACCATACCTAGAGATTGGCATGGGGCACTTTCCATAAGATCATCTCTCAATGCAAATCAAACCAGCTATTAGGCTAACTGAAATAAAACCATGCCAATCACGTATGGTGAAGGGTATGTGATGATGTGGGGATATTTTAATTCCAAAGACCAAACGAACTTTATCAGGATGCATAATATCCTGGATCCATGAAATAACTGGCCTTTAAAAATAAAAATCTGCCTGCCTCTATGGGAATTTAACATAGGGGTGTCCTGACTTATGCACCCTGTATTTTAAGGAAGAACATTTATTTATTTATGATACATTATTCATTCACAAAGAAAATTGGTGTCCTTAAAGGTTGGATTTTTCCTCATTATTTTAATTAAGGCATTAAGATCAATTTCCAAAAGATGATTTTTTTATTCCTATTTTTAGGCAACTTTAGCATGGGTGTCCTAACTTATTCACATCACTGTATTCGTATTTATCATTGGTCAGAATTATCACGACCCAATTATATGTAAAGATATTTCAAAGTATCAGTGTACATTTATAAAAAAATATATAGATAATTTTTTTTTTAAATCGGGCATCACAGACTCAATGAGATGCGAGTGCACTAGATGAATGTTGGTTTGTTTACTCAAGGTCTTGCCCTCTCATACCTGGAGTGAAAGTAAGGCCGGGACGCGATGCTCACTGCACAACGCAGGCGGTGCAGCACTGCTCTTGCTTCTCGGGCAAAGTGGTGTAGTTCATCTGCCTTACAATCTCAGCGAACAGCTCATCAACCATGCTCTTGCTCTTGGCCGAGGTCTCTATGAAGGGACAGCCCCACTCTTGTGCAAGGGCACGTCCGTCAGAACCCGCGACCTCTCGCTCTGACTCCAGGTCCACCTTATTCCCCACCAAGATCAGAGGCACCTTCTCAAAGCGCTTCACACGGACGATCTGGTCCCGCATTGGTCTGATGTCCTGCGGAGCATGGAGATAAGTGTTCATGGGAATGATTCATCAAACAAAAGTATAAGATAACACAGTTTAAGACTCCAAATTAGTTTTGTTTACAGAGAAATGAACACAGTCGTTATGAAACGGAAGTAGCAACAGATCTTTTCTTCTATATTGTGATACATTAGAGTTTAACAGATCATTAAAAAGGAAAAATGTACAGTGAGGACTTGATTCTGTCCATAGGTTGTTGACTGGATTTTGAGATGTGGGCACTGCACTCAAAAGTGGAAACCGATGAATGCGAGCTTGAAGGGCGTGGTTTAAACGGACAAAATGATTGGAGAAGTCCTGCATGCGTAACCAGCCATTTAACCAGAATATCCAGTTATGACATTTTGATTAAGCAAAACTAGGTAATTTTTTTTTTTAATGAAACATGCCCAGATTAATTTTTTCACAGTAAGATCTATAACATGCATTAAAATATATATAGGGAGAATATTAATTAATTGTATGCCAATTTTAATGGAGGGTCTGGTTAAGGTGTGGGCCAGAAGACTTAAGATATTAAAGTAACTTTTTCTACATTATATCTGGCTTCAAGTAGACATTTTATCATACTACTTTTGTCTCATTTTGTGTATTAGATCTCATCAAATGTTGTTGCTCTTCATATATATTTTTTTATAGTATTCAATACAAAATATAAAACAAAATGATAGATAAAAAGTTATGAAACAAATGGGTGTGTGTGAGATCACCGGTATCAAGTCTCAACCTGTTGCATATGACACAACACTACTTTAACTTATGATTTTATGTCATCTACAGTTGGACTGAAGGGGTTTAGGTTTGGTAAACTTCTAAATCACATAGGTTCCCATGCTAGAGTGATTGTCTGACCTCGTTTGTTTCATTACTCAAGTAACAGTGGTAACTAATAATGTCCTAATCTAAACCTCAAATGCCTATTTGCAGAACTAGTTTAGCCAGATATGAGATGCAGCACTCACCTGAAATGACTGCTGATTAACAAGGCTGTAGACTAAAATGAAGCCTTGCCCATTTTTAATGTACAGATCTCGCATGGACGCAAACTGCTCGGTCCCAGCGGTGTCCAGGATCTCCAGAACCGAGGGGGACGAATCCACCTCGATCTCCTTCCTATAGAAGTCCTCAATGGTCGGGTCATATTTTTCTATGAATGTCCCGGTCACAAACTGGACCGTGAGTGCGGACTTGCCCACGCCGCCGCTGCCCAGCACAACCACCTTATACTCCTTCATTTGCTCTGATCCAGGCTTAAGCTACAGCTAACTTTATCTGCACAACAACGGCCATAAAAACATAAAAATACCACAGCACGTCTTATCTAAACGTTTTATGATCAAAACAAACACCGGAGGAGCACTTTTTTCGGGTTCGAAGAAATCAAAGCCACGGATTCAAGAGGAGGAGTGTTTTCTCTGGGTGAATATCTAGCTAAATCCACAACGCCCCTCCATCTGCACTCTATCTCCATCGAGATCCGACCATCCGAGAGTTTATTAGCCACAGAGGCGATATAAAACACAAGTATTGAGTGTAGTCGTGTCCATGTTTGGCGTCCGTGTGAATGGAGCGCTACATGACTAGCGTTAGCTGGCTAACGTTAACGTAGTGCTTCTCAAAGAGCGAGGCTGCATTCACACACAAACGGCCCTTTCCTGCTTTAATACCGCTTCTGAACGACGAATATATTAACCGGTTTCAGGTTTCTTGCTCTTGGATCAACTCATAGATGCCGTCTTGGAATCCTGCATTACCTTCCCTTCTTGTGTCTCTTTCCCCCGGCCCGCCTCTGCATTTCAGCCCAGACAGCAGCAGCGGAACGGAGCTCACACAGAAGCGTGAACGAACAATTTTCCGATTCGGATCTTTTCAGTGAATCGGTTGAATTGGTTCACGGACTAAATTGGGTCCGAGTAGTTCTCGTTAAAGGACATTTTGAACCATGGATTTGACTGACAGACCGAAAGTCAATAGCCGAATAGCAGAAATGTTACAGAAACGTATTAAAAAACGTTTACTTGATTGTATGGTAATTTTATCAACTATAAAATAAAATAAAAAAATGTTTCTCCAACTGATATAAGCAATAGTAATTTTAGTAGTAATTAATTAGTAGCAGGTAATTTGTTTTAAAATTACTATATTTTATATGCTAAATAATTACTGCAACAGACTGAAATGACAAACATGAAATAATACTCCTTTTAGTACAACTTCAGAGGCGACGTTGTGACGCAATTACGTTACGTTTGACGCAAGGTGTTCACAAAGTCGTTTTTCTGAACCGGTTCTATAAAATGACCTGTTCAAAAGAACCGATTCGCTGAGATGAGGCGGGTCCCGCAGAGAAGCGCTTTTCTCTCTCACACCGCACACTGACCAATAAACATCCGCCGGAAATCACATCACTCTCACAATACAAAAAGTATTAACACAGGACAGCAATTTTAAAATATTTAAAACCTGTTGTGTTTTTGTAAATCTGAATGGCAATCAGGCTAATTAGTTATTAAATAACTTAAAATGAGTATAGCAGTATCTCAGGCTTTAGGAGAATTTTGACTCTTTATATTACCGGCACGGACACACCTGGGCCTACCTGGAACATTAATTACTGTATGACTCGTTAAATAATTAATATTATTTATAATACTGGTATATAATAACCCTCCAATACAGTCTATGTATTCAGATATTGAGACAATTTTAACAGATTATATGGGCTACATTTACAGATTATATAATTTATAATACTAATATAATAAGATAAAGGATAAGAGAAAGTGAGGCATAGGCACAGTCAATGAGCAGACTAATAGTTATTTGATAGTGACTAGTGTGTTTTCAACATTAACAAGGATCAAAACTGGACAATTTAAAGCATGTGTAATCATGAAGTGGTCAAGAAGCTGTCTCTGTTACACCTTGGACATCCTTTTCAACACACAAAAAGTCACAAATGATGGCATTATCTTAGCATGTACAGTGTTTTGTACAGTTAAGCAAATGATTCTTAAATCCAATTCTTTGTTTTATTTATGTCTCTTTAGAGCAGTTTGTATTTGAATACAACCAGAAAAAAACAAACACCAACCCAAAATTGCCTTTTAAGTGCTTTATTAAAATGTCAAACAAAAAGAACAGAAGTCTTAAGTATGTATATATTCCATACATTTATATATTGCAAAGGGATTGACAAGAAGCACAGTTCTTGAAGCACATACAAGCACAATAAGCTAAATAGAAAGAGAAGCATTTCATATAAAGAGTCAAAGCATTCAGTTTTATCTTGTCCTACAGTGGGAGAGAGAGGAATCTATTTCATATGGCTTTGAAACAATGTAGACATTCTTTGAACGGTTCCACACACACAATAGCATTTACACAGGCATCAGCAGATGCCTTTAAAGGGACATAACCTCTGCATCAATGAGCGATTTCATTTGAAACTATACAGCTTTGTACAACATTAATGTGATGCTCCGGTCTCAGTGACTTCTACACGTAAACACGAACCAATGACGTTAGTGTTCCAGTCATAGGTATGACGATGGCGTGACTGAATGTAGGGCACAGTTAGGTGGAAGTCTAACTTCAATGGGTTTCTTTACAGACCAGTCCTTTCACATCACACTGAATGTTTAGGCACAGGATAATGGACAGCAGAAGAGCTTTTGTTGATTTTCTCTGTCAAGCACAGTGGTAAAAGGAGCGTCCCGTGTGTTTGCATTCAGCTTCTGGATGCAAGTCGGGACCCTTAGTCTATGCTAAGTCCTAAGTGCTACCTCAGCTTTACAGTCAAAAGGCTGAGGACCATATTCAATTGGTCCAAAGGTGCGTCTATATGCAAGAACCTACAAAGACTCAGTCTCTCCCTCACTATTAGGGCAAGTGCCATGGCAACAAAATTATTGGCTTCCAAAGCAACTGTAGAGCACAGAATGTACAAGTTTTCTTCAACAGAGGGTTTTGTCTGGCGATTTAACGTGAGATTTTGAAGGATATCCTGTGAGATTTTCAGGTTTGTTTGTTGTTCTTGGTGAATGCACAAGAATGGAAAATGTCCGTCAACAACCAAACCAAACGGAAAACTGAAATTCTGTATTTTGTAGAACCTGCAGCAATGCTTTCCAGCTGCAGTCTGATCCCGAGGTGCTCTTTATGTGCTAAACTGCCCCATGCTGCCCTCCAGGTCTTCCTGTTACTACACCCCCTGTTTCACTGCATCTCATGGTACACAGAAAACAAAACTGTGAGCCTGAAACTCACACGATGTAGAGGTAAAAGAGAATCAAGTTGGCCGTTCTTTGGTTTCCGGACACAACCACACATCGGGATCAGACGCAAGCGGACACGGTGCTCAACTCGACACGCTTTTGTAAGCTATGCAAAACTACAAAGCCTTTTTTGACATCATTATTTCCGCAAAATGCAATATCATGCTTAACGATGAGAACGAGGGCATTAGCAAACAGAACAAACAACAAATTTCTCCTCAACACCCCGGCAAAACAGCATCTATCTCTTTAACAGTTTACCTGTATTCCAAACAATACAGACATTTGATTTGAATCTGCTCTTCTACATATATATATATATATATATTTATTAATCTATGTATATTCAAAATAAATTCTGAATATTTTGACTCATTTATGTACATAAGTGCAAACAAGGTGAATAACACACATTCGTACACCAATGGGGTGACGTGAGTCACCAGGTCCCAGCACAGCTGGGGTGCAGTCTGGGCGGGCCAGAAGGGGACAGACACCGAAATCAGGGGCTCACGTTTATGACATCACAGGGCTGCGTTATTTATAAAAACCGGAACGCACCATTGCGAATGCATTGCCAGCCCTTTTGAACCAAATAAGAGACTGGAAAGTCTTTTCCCCGCAAATTGATCCATCAGATTGGTTCAAAAGCCCAGATGGTGTTTAAGTAAATATCTGGTTCTTATCTAAAAGTGATCAGCAACCCCAATAGAAAAATAATAATCATTAAAACAGAAATAACATATGATGTCTCCAAAGGGCCTCTGGACATAAAGTATCTCACAAGTCTGTATATATACGTATTATATATATATATAGCCTATATATATATATATATATATATATATATATATATATATATATTTATTTATTTTATAATTTTTTTTTACAAAATAGTCAATCATATCTTTTTCCAAGACAACTTAAGAACACATTCCCTTTCTGAATAAGTTAACGTTGTACATTATTTCACTTGAAGTGTGAAAAAATTCACAATTAAGATATACAAAGGTAGCCATGTTGTAGTTTTGTTGCCACAGCAACAAGAACTTACTATCATAGGTAACAATGAATCTATCATTGTAATACATACAAATGTGTATATTGATATATAGATATATAGATTAAGTATTTTTTTAATCTTAAACCACTAACTGCACAAACTATGATGTAGATTATTTAGATTATTTTAATTTCATGCGATGACAGACTTTACGATGTAAGGTAAGGAACCAAGTAACGCTAATGATCAAACGCAAACTACCATTGACAGCGTTGTCAAAACACACTGTAACATGACTGAAGTCGTGAGGATATAGTTAAAACAGGTACCGTCATTAATGTATGTCGATAAAAACTAGAATGATGACAATGATGATGATGCATTTGTGATACATACACATAGATTATTCTAGCTAACTACTTTATGCAGGTATGCACACTTCTTAAAAAGTGAGATCTTAAAATCCTAAAGCCCCTGATGAGGCACATTGTTTTTTCTTTATCAAGTATTTCGTTGATTCCAGCTGGATTGCAGTTGGAGAAGGCATAATTCTTTATATAAGAGAGAGAGAGAGAGAGAGAGAGAGAGAGAGAGAGAGAGAGAGAGAGCATCTACACCTTGGCTGGGCAATGGAACTCAATTACAAAACACAATCCAACACATCGATAAACAGTAGAGATCCTTCCTAAAGAAATCCACACGTATTTGCCCCAGTATTTCTTAAAACAATCTTAAAACACATGAACATTATACAAAGATGTTTACAATACAGATATTTCAGTTATAACACAGTATAGTATCATCTTGCTCTGATTTTGTGTTGTTTTAGACCACCATTGTATGCTATCATTTCATTTGTGTTTGGCCTAGATAGTGTGTGCTGATCAGCAAAAAAGGTGCAATGATGGTTTTTAAGGTCTGGTTATCTCAAAAAAGAAAAAGAAAAAAACGCTTTATGGCTCTCTCTTGGGGTTATGCTGTTGAAACAACATGGCTGTCCCAAAGGAGACAACAGTTTAGAGAAGGGTCTTTGAGATAAGTGATGATAAACACTTTTTTTTCTCAGTTTTCTGTCTTTTTGTACATCAACAGTGGATGGCATTGGGAGGCTTTCACTTCCTTGATATGTTGAGAAAGGTTGTAGTTTCGTTCGAGAGAAATGGTGATACAGGCATCCAAAACCTCTCGTGACATTCTCTCTGTCTTAAATGTCACATTCATTTATGCATGTAAAGGCCCGTGAGGGGCAGTAATGTCTTGTCAATGAAGCTTTGGCTGATGAGGGCCTTTACTAAGTACCCAGTCTGAAAATAATTAATTTTCTTTTTTTCCTTAAATGGTAACATGTCTACACGAGAGCCGCAGCTTTCAAACTCACAGTCCAAACAACAATAATATTCTGATGTCGCACAGTCATCTACGCCCTTGCATTTTAGAGTCTGCCGACTTTTGAAAGTAAGGACACAGTCAGTGATTTATACCTGTTCACACTCTAAACATGAACACAACAAACACAAACACAAATAGTCTTAAATAGTCAAAATTCAACCAGCTGCCTCTTCCGAAGTCAAAATGGGCAAAGAAACTCCAGTACTCCAGTACGACCCTAATGGATTGCAGGCCTCTGTGTATCATCTGTCTGACACAGTTTTCATGTTCCATCCATGGACAAACTATCAATAATATATAACAGCAATAATCTAATAGAGCTCTTGATTGGCAAGGACTGGAAGTCTATTAGTACGGCGTCCACTGATGCAGTAATAAAAACAGCTGCTGAAAACCACCCTACTGTCAGTTTCCCAACTGTAGGACTCGCCTAATGAACGGTAGCAATAACTGAGATGTTTCAAAACAAAGCACAAGATAATTGCTTGCTCAAGTGGGTTTACATTTGTCGCTCGGGTGGGTACATTTGCGATATTGCAATTTAAATCCATCTGGCTCGTGACCTTGGCGTGACAAGGCCCGACTGCGCAGTCTGAGTTCTCCGGTGATTGGCACAGGGTGACCTGTCTGAGTGTCATTGGCACAGAAGCAGTGCACTTGACATGTCTGTGCAGGGGGGCGCACATGGTGCTGAATAGAGCAAACCGATGGGAGAGACGCAGAATAATCAAATCAGGTACCAGTCTGTAACTTCTAGAAATGCTTTTTGCATATCTCCTTCTTGTGATTTGAAATGAGTGTGTAAACAGCTAAACATGCAGTTAGAACTGATTATGTGAGATTCATTTTGGCAACTAACGACCATTGAAAACATATCTTATAGTACTCTGGGATGCACCAAACATGGCTGAACAAAAAGTGGAGACGAACAGACTGTCACACAGCAGGTGGGACAGAGCATAGATTTTGGCAGAGACAGTCCAGCCATCAGAGGGGGGTTGTCTTCAAAAGATAGACATGGTAATAGGGTGAATCTCATGAAAATATGTCAAATTTTACACCAAAATCAGAACAATGCAAATTATATTTTGCATAAAGATGAAGCCTCATTTTAGGATCTTTTTGCTTTGCAACGTCATTCTTATGACAATTAAACCACATTTCCATAATTTTGATTTTTTTTGTAACTAGCTAACTAATTATTTTTTACTGTAAAACAAGATTTTTTTTTTGTGATTTAATTATTTTTTTATATTTTTGTTAAAATTAGCATTAAACAAATACAACTGTGATGTATAAATACAGTTTATTTATATAGTTATTTATTGCGTATTACAGTGATTCTTTTTTTTGCATTATGGTAATGGCGATAGGAGGCAATGTGCTTAATTGTCTTTTTTTTTTTTGTCATTCAAATGTCTTATTTGCTCTGCTTTTTCGGTGATATGGACATGTTTTTATGAGATTCACCTAATAACCGTAGAAATGTGATATGTATTTATAATCTAAAAAGCAAACAAATGTGACCATTTTTACAGTATTTGAATATCCAGGACATCAGATGATAGTTTTGCAAGAAACGAAGTCCAGTTAAAATCTTCTCAATGAGACGTCTTATACATCCAGAAGGCCTGCAATCAGACCTTACATTTCAGTGTGCAGCACACTGTGAAACAAGAAGTGCTCATATTTAGTCTGCTTAAGGCAGTTCTATTTTTAAAACATTGGTACTAGTATGTGAACCAATCTTGTGTTTGACCGTCTCGATGTGGAGTTTGAAATGGGAGGTGAGATACTTCAGGCATGAATATTAACACTTATCTCATTGGACCAGTTTTAGCCTGTTAGACAGTGGTTAAATAAATAATACTCTTTCATGAGACAACACACATCTCTAAGTTGACGGATGAACGACACATTGATTCTGAAAGGCTACACAGGTATACTTTCTTAGTCTATGATAAAATGTAAGTCAGTTGTAGTACAGAAGAATTGGGGAAAAAAAGACATCCACACACTTGTAACTCAAAGGCACGAACAACGACATTTTGAAAACCTCTCAACGAAAAACCTAAATCAGTATCATGAACAGATTATCTTACAAAAGAATCAATCATTTTCAAATAATCTTTTTTTTTTCTACATTTTGAAATGTAAACATGAAATAAAATGTGCCACGTTCATTAATTATACTTAAATGTGAAAGAAATTACCACCACTACAACTATGTAAAATATCATTAGCAGGTGTCGCTCTCACACACTCTGTTGTCACATTCAACGACGGAGAAACATTCTGTCTGCTGATGATGATCTGTATCGGCTCCATCTCTTACCATACATCGGGTCTCAAATCTAATGTTCACCTCCAGAGAATTCATTTTCTCAGCTAATTGGTTTGCATGTATTCGTATGGCTGTGAGTTACGAGAGCGTTCCGTCTCCTGATTCAGCATCTGCACGCTCCTTAAGTCTCCTTGCTTTGAGATGGCATGCTTCCTTATACAGTTGTAGGTCCAAATTTAAGTATTGCCTGTTTCAATATCAACAAACCTCTGTTGACATCAAATGAAGTGGGCATCTCTGATATGAGGATGAATGTATTGCCCATTAAGGACTTACTGATTAGGCACACGTTTGTTGCATTCATTTTTCTGTTGTGTTTGGGCACACGTTGCATGAGTGATGGGCCTGATTAGGTTATAGGATTGCGGGAGAGGCTTACTGGATTCAGCGTCATAGGTGCGGCCACCAGGAGTTTAGGAACGGGGCAGAAATGGGCCTCCATGGGAACACACTGGAGGTCCATGGGGTCGGTGCTCAGTACCTCGGCGGCGTCTACTGGAAGACAGGTACAAATACAGCCCACAGATAAGGTAGTGAACCTCTTTCGGTTAAAAAAGCAATATGCAAAGAGAATATAGTCAATTCTTATCTTATCTACTGGAACATCAAACCCGCAGTTCATTCCGAAAATGAGAAAAAGAATTAGAAGAGAATGAATAAATATCGTGCCATATCATCACATAATGCATCGTTATCTTGAGACAGTGGGCGCAGACCTGGAATTCCACATTTGTAATTTTGCAAGACATATTTCAGCATAAAAGCAAGCGAAGCAGGAAATGAGCGCTGACACCTCCGGTCTGCGCAGAATATACCTGTACTTTAAAATTGCTTTTAGATTATAAACTAGAGCTAAAAAAACAATGAACATCTTGGCAGCTTACATAATGCTAAAACAATCCACATTGTAGCTATTTAGGAAATAAAGAGGCAAGGGAAACAAAAGGTTGGCCCATTAAGCTCGTTGCTCATCTATGATTCTGCAGGACACATGAAAACAGACTAAATGGTGAACTGTCTGTTTCCCCACATTAAGTACTTTGAGCTAACTGAAAGATTAAGACAATGAAGAAGGAAGGACAAACAAAAATTCAGAGAACTGTCATCTGAATACAGACACCCACATCCTATGTACAGAACAACGAGGACACGTATACCATCTCACTCTATTGTGAGCCAAAGAAACAACTTGCTCCAGTGCAAAATTATCAAAACATGGTGAAGGGGGTAAAAAAGACAATGAACTTTTGAGCTTTGACATTTAAAGTAACAGTATCAAAAATGATACTTCTGTCATCATTTACTCACCCTCATGTTGTTTCAAACATGTAAGATTTTCTTTCTTCGGTGGAGCGCAAAAAGGAGAATTTTGTGAAGAATCATTGCACTTCTCGTTCCATACAACAGTAGTTCATAGTGACTAAATCTGTTCATTTCCAAAAATGACTGAACACCACACGATCACCAAAACAATGCCATAAAATAAGTCCATGCAACTTGAATTGAACTTGAACAGATCAGTCTTTGATGATCCGATTAAATAGTTCACTGAAAAGAACTGGCTCAATAGAAAAAAATATTCATTCAAGAATTATTCAAGTAATTTAGAAATCAAATCAAACAGTTCATTGAAAAGAACAGACTATCTTATCATATAAACTATCATATAACTTCACAAGACTTGAATACAATCGTACAGGCTACTTTTACGGTGCATTTTTGTTGTATTTTCCTTTACATGTTCACTATGAACTGTCATTGTATGGAAAGAGTTGGCAAATAATTCACCATTAATGTCTAATATTATGTTCCATGGAAATAATAGCAGCTTTCAGGTTTGGAATGACACAAAGGTGAGTAATTAAGGAGAGAATTTTCATTTTTTGGTGAACTATCTCTTTAAATGCAGTTGTTTGCTCTAACACACAGTGAAGACACAGACACAGACAGACAGAGATGTGAACACACACAGACATGGTTGAACTGGGACATTGTGCTAAAGAGGTAAAGAGGCTCCTCACTGGTCCACAGAAAACTAAACGACTCAAGGTCATTATGTTCTACCATTTTGGATCAGAAAACATGAATTACCACTCTCTTTACTCAGATCGCACCTTCAGACATTACATTTTGATTTTAAAGTGTTTATATATATATATATATATATATATATATATATATATATATATATATATATATATACAGTTGTAGTCAGAATTAATGACACCCCTGGTAAATATGATCAAAAATGGCTGAAAAAAATAAATCTGCATTGTTTGTCCTTTTGATCTTTTATTCAAACAATTTGCAAAAATCTAACCTTTCATTGAAGTAAAATAATTGAAAGTGTGGGGGGGGGGGAAATCGCATTATGAAATATTTTTTTTTTTCTCCAAAAAAAACACATTGGCCACAATTATTGGCACTCCTAGAATTTTTTACGGGTAAAATATCTCTGAAGTATATTCCCATTAATATTTACCTTTCTTTAGCACACCAGGGTGACTAGAAACATGAAATTGTCTAGCTAAGATTTCTTGTTTCACAGGAGTTTAAATATGAGGAAACACAAAGGCCAAATTCCCTTAATCATCCATCACAATGAGTAAAACCAAAGAATATTCTGATGTGCATCAAAAGATTGTTGAGCTTCACAAAATAGAAAGTGGCTGTAAGAAAATAGCTAAAGAATTGAAAATCCCCATTTTGACCATCAGGGCAATCATTAAGAAGTTCCAATCAACTAAAGATGTTACGACTCTCCAGGGATCACAGATGGAGAATTGCAGAAATTACTTGAGTCGTGGGGGTCAGAAAGCCTAAAAAATATATCAAACAACCCCTACATCACCACATGTTGTTTGGGAGGGTTTCAAGAAAAATACTCCTCGCTCCTCCAAAAAAAAAAAACTCCAGCATATTCAGTTGTCAGACATGACTGGAACTCCAAAAGGGACCTGGTTCTGTGGTCAGATGAAACAAAAAAAGGGCTTTTTGGCAGCAAACTCACCAGATGTGTTTTGTGCAAACAGGGATAAAAAGTACCCCATGCCTACGGTTAAATATACTGCTGGATCTTATATGTTGTGGGCCTATTTTTTTGGTGGAGGTCCTGGACATCTTGTTCAGATACATGATATTATTTGATTCTAGCAAATACCAACAGATAAAAAATCTAATCTAAATCTAAACCTGACTGCCTCTGCTATAAATTTTATAATGGGCCATGGTTGGATCTTCCATTAGGACAACGGTCCAAAACAAACATCAAAATCAACACAAAAATGGGTAACTAAGCACAAAATGAAGCTTCTGCCATGACCGTCCCAGTCCCCTAAACTGAACCCTATAGAAAATGAGTGGGGCGAGCTGAAGAGAAGAAGCACCGACATGAACTTGTGAATCTGAAGGATCTGGAGAGATTCTGTGTGGACGAATGGTCTCTGATCTCTTGTCTGGTGTTCTCCAAACTCATCAGGCGTTATAGAAGATAAATCAGAGCTGTTATCTTGGTAAAAAGGGGGTTGCAAAAAGTATTTAATAACAGGGAGCCAATAATTATGGACAGCGTGTTTTGGAGAAAAGCATTTATTTCATAATGTGATTTTTTACCCCACACGTTCAATTCTTTTACTTCAATGAAAGGTTAGATTTTTTTTTGCACATTTTTTGAATGAAAGATCAAAAGGATAAAAAACGCAGATTTATTTTTTACTGCCATTTTTTATCATATTTACCAGGGGTGTCATTAATTCTGACTACAACTGTATATACACACTTTAAAATCAAAATGTAATGTATATATAATCAAGCATTATGGTCTATGGACCAGTCGGATGCCTTACAGCTGTAAAAAGGAGGCCAAAATGAAGGGGCAAACCTGGTTGGAGGTGGCTGATTCAGCAAAAGGAACATTGGTGACTGGGGTCGTAGCCGACGAAACAGTGGAAGTGGTGGCACCGTGCATCATGGGAACTTTTTTCAGGCGAGTCAGACAAGAAACAAGGGATAGGGGAAGGTGGAGGGGAGGAGGAATGTTATGAGTACCATGACATAATATGCCAGAGGAATAGGCTGAGTCATGGCAACTACGTCTTTATGTACTGCAAAGATGATGTATTCACTCTAGAACAAACATGCAAAAGAACTTAAAACACTTTCATTACGTTTTGCTTAAAGAGTTTTATCCGATCACAATTACTTTTAGATAAAACTATTGAGAAACCTCTAATGGGCAAAATAAAAACATGGCCGTAATCAAAATCACACACATTTGGAACAGACAGGAACGTCTGACTCTCATATTTTGATGGGGCCCGGAGAATGGATAAATATACAGTAGGGGAAAAAAGCAGGGAATGTAAATATGCAATTCATTCCCGTCCAAATATTGCCTTAAAATAATATGACACTTCATTTCTTTGGTTTTATTTGAGTTAACCTGACATTTGACATAATCATTCTAAAACACATGTAAATATGAAGCAAGAATTTAGGACTATCTAATAAAACCAGCTATTGGTAATAAAGATAAAGAGATAAAGGTCATATTATATGAAAAACTGCAAATTAACACAGCATGATATGTATACAGCAAGTGCATTATAGAAATCAAATAATGACATGAAAATTAAAAATAGAGACATGCGCACAGGCACACACTGGCACACTCGCTGGTTCAACGCAGATCTAGTTTTGACAGGACCGGTGAAGTTGTTTCCCAGCTAAATTACTGTTAAGGACAAATTTAACTTGGCCAGCTAAAAAAAAAATCATTGTACATCTATGGGAATGGAAACGTGTGTACAATTGTGTTTCTGCTAGATTCTGTTTGGGAATATTTAAACCGATAGTGGTCAGAAAGGGGAGGGGTGATTTCTACCTTTCTAAACAGGTAAAGGGTAAGGTTGTGAGTGTGTGTTTGTAAGGGGAGGGGACCTAGACTCTACCCTCACCAGTATGTCCAGGCCCTGACAGGTAACGACTTTGGGGGGGCCTGCAGTTGGTCCAGTCCCGCCTCTCCCAGCGGCCATCTGTCATTAGGCCTTGGGGTTTGAATAGGCCTATAATAGATTTAAGGAGGTGAGGGAGTGGAGAGGATGAGGAGGAAAGGGCACAAAGAAAAAGGAACCAGTCTTAATGAGTTGCGTAGAAGGCTTAGGCCTTGCTTATTTGTGCCCGCACTGTGCCGTCAGCTGCACACAAAATCACACACACACACACACACACACATGCAAGAACAAATGCACAAGTCATACATTGAGGCAAAATAATGAGCAAACAATAACAAGCAGTGGAAGCACACAGGTTGGGTGTAAACACAGTGACAGACAGGACAGGGTTAGGCCTATAGTTTGAGGCCTCATGAGGAAAATTACAGTGTAAGGAGCATATGCTAAGCTGTCCTTGTTTTTTTTTTAGTATAGATCATTAAATACATCTCATATTGATGTCTTTAGGGTTTTCTTCGACTATGAGCACTTTTTTTTGTCTTTTTCTCCTGAAAGTCATGAGCATTTCCACCACATCCCAAACAATGTACTGTGTTTAATAGAATTCTTTGGTGGAAATTAAGGAGATGGAAATAACATTTTAATTTTCAAAATTAAATGGCAAACTGTATAACATGACGCTTATTTCTAGACTAAAAATACCACACAATAAAAATATTGTTCACAAGTGATATTTTATTAGCAGCTGTAAAAAACAGTCATAATGAGTAAAATTGTATATATCATTTATTTGAATAATCAGTTATTTTCAATTATTGACAATTAAATTTGAAATGATTATTATTTTTAAATGACTATTCATATTTAATTATGAACACTTTTTTTTAACCTTTTCTCCTCAAAGTCTGTTTCCACCACATCCTAAATTATGTATTGTTTATTAGCATTCTTTGGTGGAAACGGAACTTTAAACAATTCTTTAAATAGAATGGCTTTAAATAAACAGCAGCTAGACTGAAAATGCCACACAATAAAAGTATTCTGTTCACAAGTGATATTTACCTTGATTTTCTTAACGGCAGCTGTAAACAACGCAATCTCATTGTGTAAATATTAATATAAATTATTGGTTTTAAAGGGGTGGTTCAGGATTTTGGACATCGGACCTCATTTCCAAGTTAGCCTGGGTGTTATTTATCAGTGGAGACAGTTTTAAAAAAATTTCATCCAGTCCTTCCAGTTGCATAGTTCGCCGGTGCTAGGCTAGCGCGAGTCAGCGGTATCTGCTAGCCTGCCATTAAAAACAGTTTTACCCACTCCAGAGTACACCAAAAGCAAATAAATTATAACGCCATGCTATAGATATAAATGTCTGTTGAGAGAATAATGTTAGAAATCAAACTACACTTGCATATCAATGATCGAATTACATTTACAGGAACTAGTTTCTCAGCAGTGGCGGAATTTTACTTTGCTCCGGTTAGTAGTACTGCGCCGAAAAGAAAACACAGAAGAGAAGCGCACTACAGTCGGGACGTCTAGCTAGCTAGTAGTAGCCTTGAACAACGATATTGAAACATTCGATTGTAAATGAAGGAATTGGCAACATGGTGATTCAGTGTGCATTTCGAAATTGTAAATACAGCGGCAGGTAAATACACTTGTGTGATTGTCATGTGGACCGGCTCTCTCGGTTGCCTAGGTAACTTAATATCACTCCACCGCTGCTGTAGACTGTGCTAATAAATAAAGGGACCAAAGTATAACTATTGCAATGCGATGAAAGGGTAGTTTGATTTCTAACATTATTCTCTCAACAGACATTTACATCGATAGTCTGGGGTTATAATTTATTTGCTTTTGGTGTATTGTGGAGTGGGTAAAACTGTTTTTAATGGCAGGCTAGCAGATACCATTGACTCGCGCTAGCCTAGCACTGGCTAACTATGCAACTGGAAGGACTGGATGAAAATTTTTGAAAACTATCTCCACTGATAAATAACACCCAGGCTAACTTGGAAATGAGGTCCGATGTCCAAAATCCTGAACCACCCCTTTAATTAATGATTTAAAATTTAGAATTAAAATGGAAATGGTAAAAAAAAAAACAAAAAAAAAAAAACATCATGTCCCCTGGGACATAAAAGTGCCCACAGCTGGAGAAAAACCCTGTGATACACTGCCTTTAGAGTTGGATGACCTTCCTGTCTGCCACAGATCTGAGATGTTGCTGTAAGGTAAATGTTGATCCAAAAAGACTGGGAAGTGACCTACCAATGCCTCCAGATGGAGCCATGCAGAATACGGAGCCTGCAACACCATGCAAAAAGAGCCCAGGAGAAGAGAGACCGAGGAGGATGGAGGGGTGGAAGAGATGGGGAGAAGGGGGAGTTAAAGCAGCGTGAATACAAGACAAAACAACTTTAGAGTTAGTGACACAAAGTGAAAGAGCGCGGACCGTCAATTATGGGCAACATGGAGGCGAGATGGAGACATGGACACAAAGCAGGGGGAAACCAAGAGGAAATGAATCACGCTTGCAGAATAAAAGGTCCTCATCAGGAGGTGGATGTTAACCTGGATGCCAATCCATTGTTGTGTCTCGTCAGCTGAGTAGCCCAGCGCTAACAAGTTCAGCTTGACTGTTGTTTAATATTAAAATCAACATGCTTAAAATGTGCTGTGTATTAGAGTTAAACAGAATATTCATCAGGATAAAACGTAGAATGGGGCTTCATTTCATCCTTAAGGATTTGATTCGATCAAAGTGTATTAGGCTATGATACATAGGAAAATAAAAGTAATTTTCAGGTAGATAAACCTATTGCCTTGCTTTAATATAACCTGATAATCTACCATGAACATTTATTAAGTTAAAGTTAAAAGGGCCCATTTTGATTTCATATAGTCTATAAAGACCTCATGAAATGGTAATCAGTAATACCCCCTTGTGATGTGGGAAGAGTTGTCAGAAGCTTAATGAAAGTGATGCTAATTCATGTGACTGTGGTGTATTTTGTTTATAACCTACATTTACCCTTTTTCCTTATTGCGATTGCATTTAGGCTTCAAAATTCATAAAAGTTTGTGTTCATCGCTTTATAGACTTGGATTAAAAGCAACACAATTCCAATTTTGATATTACTGGGTCATTAAATCTCTCTGCTGGGTAGCAAACCTACTGTAACTATCCTCTCATAGCCTTTTTATAAGGCCGAAGGGTTGTTGCTACAGTGATTTAGGCAAAATACAATCTAGTTTTTCTTACCGAATGTGAGAACAGCAAATATTGTGCACTGCAGAATCAGAACAAGAGTGGCTAATGCTCGGGTGCATGAGGAGACAATGCAGGACTGTATGCATCATGGGATTAATGACATTGGCATAGGGTGGACTACTATAAAGAGAGCAAGTGGGCTTACAGGGAGAGAGATGGCAAGCAGAAAATGTGCTCAAGTCCTCGTCTAGCCGGGCACTTTGTCTTTAAAGTGCTGTATGTATGCAAGCCAAACTATTACCGGAATATGTTGATATTAGAGCGCAGTCATTTGTCTGCGTAGGCTCACCTGTGGGAATGAACGCTGGCTGCTGCAGCTGCATGCTGGCCAAAGCCTGCTGGTAGTGGAACATGCTGGGGTTGAAGACGGCAGCTGCGCCGTTAGTCTTCTCCAGGGTCGGTCTCTTTGGTAGCTGTTGCATGGCTCCTGGTGGCAGAGCCTGAAGTGATCAGGATGACAAAGAAGAAAGAGGAGAAAAACAAAAAGAAAGAAAAAGAAAGATAGTGGGTGGAGGGAGAGGTCAGTGACAGCCATGATATTGAGCCACAGGAAAACTTTCTACTGTGTGTGTTTATGTCTAAGCATGACAGTGATATCTGACATATTGGGTATATGTCATTCTAAGTGTTGCAAATCATGCGTCATAAATGAAATATAGAAATATGATGGAGATGTATTTGATTACTTCTTTTAGAATGCAACAGAAAATGTTTGTTATTATTGCATTATATTTTATCATGCATATATGCAACTGTTTTAAAAGTTTGGGGTCAGTAAGATTTTTTTTAAATAAATTAATACTGAACTTCCTTTTCATTAATAAATCCTAAAAAATGTATAATAATAAGATAATAATAAGAAATGTTATTTGAGCACCAAATCATCATATTAAAATGATTTCTGAAGGATCATGTGACACTGAGGATTGTAGTAATGATGCTGAATATTCAGCCTTGGCATCACAGGAATAAATTACATTTTAAAAGACACTAAAATAGAAAACAGTTATATAAATTGTTATATAAGTATATATAGTTATATAAATTGTTATATAACAATTGTTACTAGGATTATTTTATAGTATTTTTAAATAATTTAATTGTTTAAAGATGTATTTTTAATAATTAAAAAAATGAAGGTCTGAGGATTACTATTTAGACATTTTCTCCGCTTTTTTGCGATAGCCCGTATACTCATCAACTCTTATTCTATCAAAATAAATACTGACCAAAATCGACTTTAATTTTGTTGACTAGTTTTGACACAAACTGAAGATTTTTTTATTCATGTTATGCTGTGGCTCCATCTCTGGGAAGTGTCTGGGTCTGCTTCTCTATTTCTCTATAAGGGGTGTCAGCAGCATGAGGAACAGTGATATCAGAAACAGAAACTGAAGTGAAGCATCCTTATCTGCCTCTGATAATTAAACTGAGAATGCTCAGCCCAGATGAAGGCATAATGAGGAGAATGTATGGCTGTCTTCCACTGTGTAATTCTGTCTGAAGACTGATATGCAAGGTGATAAGAGCAAGGTCAACAGGAAAGAGGATATCTGTGATTCACTAACGGAGGGATGATGGGGGAGCAGTCCGACCTCATGATTTACATGTGAACTCAATCCCAAGAAATTTAATAATAATGTGCTGTACTGTATAGCACTCAACAGTCACGATCACAAAGTAAAAATATCAATCCAAATCTCCACAGTGATTCTGATTTTCAACACTAATATACAAATATTTCAAGAAAGGCTACCAATGAGCTCTAAGGTTATTATGATGATGGTGTATGTTACTAAAGAAGGCATAAGCCAGTGATTTAAACTTCACAGAAAACAATCGCTTAACTGTCAAATTAATTACAGATGAAGTATTGCACTACCTACAATCCTATACGAGATCCGCCAATCAGAAGACGTTGTTTGAATGGAAATTAACTGTAATCGCCACTACATTTTTTTTCTTTTGCTTACAGCTAGGTACTACTTTTACATAGTTATGTAAACTAAAGAGAGCTGCTACCTACCTTGTTAGTCATTACGGGAAGTTGTAGTGTAAGGGCATAAAACATGTTTTCAAATAAGAATATATATTAAAAAGTTAATCAATCAATCAACCTCAGGTCATTCCAAATCTAAATGACTTTCTTTCTTCTGTGGAACATTTTTTTCCCATACAATGGATGTCAGTGGTCAACAAAGCTGTTTTGTAAGCAACATTCTGTTCCAAAGAAGAGAGGGTGAGGGTGAGTAAATGATGACAGATTTTTTTTTTTAATTTGGAGTAAACTATCCCCTTCAAAGAACAAATATTTCACAGTGCATTATGGGATGAGTAGTTAATTAATTCCCTCATAAAAGACAAGATACTAGAATATATGTTATGGCATATATAACCACTAAACGTCTGATATTAAAATTCTGTCTAAATAAATAACAAAATAAAGCATTAAAAACTAAAACCAATCATTTTAAATGCAATTTCAATTTGCATCACAAGATTATAATGTACAGTGTGAAAATTTTATATTTATTTTATGATTTGCTAAATATGTTTTTTAAAGATAACCTTTAATTGTTAGACAATGGAAATATCTAATATTGACCAATACATTAAAAAACTATTATCAGACAACAGCCAATATGGTACTGACATATTCTGCATCCATATAAAAGATGTGAAATACATTCTTGGGTCTCTCTTTTTTTCAAATGTGAATCAAATTTTGTGATTCCTCTTTGAGCTAATAGGTTTGCTTCAAAGTTAAAATTTTCTGAAGTGCCTGTGGAGAAAATTAATGAGAAATATACTAGAACCCAGACTAATAATAAAAAAAAGATCTCTGCATATTTATTCAGTTTCATTTCACTTCTAACTGATTAGTTTACAGAGGTTGTGGCTGGTTTCTTACAGTATTGACACGTTCATATGCAATTGAGCTATATGCAATATGAGCAATTAGAAATGAACAAATTAGCAAAGAAAAGACACAAAAATGGGTGAAAGATCAAAGTACCAGGTTGAAAGTTGGCTGTAGGCTGCGCTTCAGAGGACGCACTGGGGGCTGGGTATGCGAGCAGTGACCACATGACGATGGCAAACCAATCAACGACAGTGGACATAAACACAAGACAAGAGAATGAGCCGTGAAGGAACAGATGCAGCAGAGGTTAGAGAGAGAGAGACAGAGAGCTGGGTAATAAGCTTGTAGGACAACAAAGAGAGCTGTGAGGATGTAAAGACAATCAAGCAGTGTTCAAAAAGAATGACAGCATGAACTGAGGAGGAGTCAAATAAAGCCAACATATGATAAAGCCTAAGGCAAACCAGGTGACTGCAAGAAGCAGGGGAGGATATCTGGATAAGGTTCCCACATCTGTGCACTGTAAATAAACCTGCAAAAATGTTACATGATAAGACTAGGGAGGACTGGGATAAAGATGACATTATTAAAGGGAAATTGGCTGCAGTATGCTCTCGAGTGAGAGGCTGCTAACTAGTGGAGGTTTCTGTGGGAATGAATTGCTTTTTTTCTCCTTTCTTATCATTTTTCTCTCCTGCACCTGCACTGCAGACACTGTTTGCAAGTGATCATTGAGCCCTGGTCTTCATACATCACATAAGAGACAAAGAACTCACACACACACACACACACACTCCTGTGGGGGATCTGAATTATTTAATACACTCCTGAAACTCACATTGAAGGTGTGTGGAAAGTGAGTTATAAATACACACACCTTCATCTGACACTAGTAGAGCTTATTGAAAATGGCATACTGGCCGAAACTAAGGCTGCTGGTCACTTAACTCCAGGTTACTCCAGTGAGACTGTCCCTGTAATATGTGTAGTGAAAGTTGCCTTGGATAAAACCGGATGCTAAAATGGCTATTTGCTTACAAGAATTGCCCAATAAAAGACGTTTCAGTCCATTTATGACATGAGATGTGATAAATTACTAGCCTTGTATTATAATAATTCACCGAAACCTCCTTTTCCAACAAAATGGTGCTGAATGACTTGCTAAATTACTACATAAAATGCCCACAAATAAACAGTGCATTGTGGTCTTTGTAAGTGATACTTACGAGTTTGAAAATAAACGAAAAGTATATGATATAATATCATTGAATAATGATTGGTAATCATGAATGTTAATAATAATGAATACGTTATTCATTTTTTTAAATAAAGTGGTTTGAGTTTTGATTCATTTAGATTTATGCCATAACAAGCTGCTTATGATTAAATGGTCAGAATTTATTTAAATATGTAACAAATTCAATAAATAACAATGACTTTGCATTTATGATATAACACAATTTTATTAGCTTAGATTAATTTATCCCCCAAGCGTAAACATTCACAATTTATTTACAAATTATTTTAAAATGGATGCTTAATTTTCTTCATTTTAAAATAAATTTAAAAATTCAGATGGACGGATAAAATAAAGCACTTTCCACACAATGGTTCTAGATATTTTTATCAAGGTCTTCACTTGCTTAACTAGTTTCATTGAACAGTGCATTAAATGATGTTTAGCCCAATTATCAATATGACTACTATTTCATATTGTTGCCTTATTGTCTTTACTGCTGACATTTTTACACAGAACATCCCCTTTTATAAAATATAAATGATGTGTGATTGTCGTAATTATGAGAATTAGTGCGTGTGACTGTTATTGTAATGGGATCGTCTCAGTAACTCACCATGGCAGCAGCATTCTGGCTGGCTTGGTGCTGCGCCGCCTTTATCCGGGCCTGTAAGTGAGCCGGAGGGTGAAAGTACTTGCATTTGTCACGGGTGCAGCGGCCCTTGATGTAATCCATGCAAACAATGACCGAGTTCTCACTGCCGTCCACCATGGCGGCTTCCATTGGGTGGGCGTAGCGGCAGTCGTTCTCCCCACGCGTGCAGTTTCCCCGCTGGAATTCTCGACACACCTGGGAGCAGGACAGCAGAGATTTACTATCACCCATTAGTTATGCTGAAAATTAACCTTAGTGACAATAATTGTAATGTGAGTGGCCCTTGTCCAACTCTGTGTTGTGAGTGGTTGCCAGGTGTTGCTATAGAGTGCACACTTTTTTATAGTAACATTGGATCCGTAAGTAATTTTCATTCATTTTTCCCCACAGGGATTTTAAAAAAAGGTCTTTGTTAAACAGAACCAAATCAACCAGCTATGAGGTGCATCACAATATAACAAATGGTGTACTTAATGGCTTTAGTGAGGGAAAGAACTACAATAAAAAAAATACAGAACTACAATTCCATAAAGCATTGCAAATATCATAAATATATGTATATAAATATAATATATAAACATAAGTTGTTGATTATATCTATAGAAAATATTTTACGTTTATTGCAAACCATGCATATATATTGTTTTATCGCCAAACAGTTAACTAAAAGTGTGATGGCTTTTGAGACGCAATTTGCGATATATTTTTTATGTCTGTAGCAGTGTGGAATGAGTTACATGCCAAATATGTATGTTTAGCAACACTTATAGTGATATTATTAGAGACCATTAACAACAACAGCAAGTTGTTTACTGTTCAACACCTCAAGTTTATCTGTGCGAACATGTTTCTGCGTTGAATTTCCGTTGCCCATAGCCATGCCGGTGGGGCTCCCCGGGACCAGCACGGGGGCGCTGGGCAGAAGCTCGGGCATGAGACTGATGCCCGGGCTCATGTGGCTCAGGTACGGGCTGAAAGCCATGCTCGGACTGTTGGCCAAGGAAGGCGTAACTGGGAAAGAGGTCTGGATAGGAGATACAAATACAGCAAGGGATAATAAACCAATGTTTTCAAGCCGACAGAAATGATTGTGATGTTATTGGTTATGAAAATCTGATCTCACGATAGGCTGCAGCTGAGCTCCAGGCAACATGAACTGCATCTGCTGGGCCAGCATGGCGGCTGCGGTCTTCTGCTGGATCAGGTTGTTCCTGCCGTTTATCTCCAGCTGGGTCTTGAGATGAGGCGGAGGATGCAGGTACTTGCAGTTATCACGTGTACAGCGTCCCTTCGAGGGGTTGAAGAGGGAGACACAGAGAGAGAGACAGAGAGATGAATTGCACTGAATCTCAGCAACTAAAAGATCCAAGACTTCGTGCAGTGTGACAGGAAGATAAGGACTCCGTGATTGAAAGGATAAATTAAACAGGAATCCCTAGATATTTGACAGTACCGATTCCAACTTTCCACTACAATAGAAACATCCAAAACCCCATCAAATGAAAAGAAAATAGCATAATCTCAGGAGTGCTGGAAGGTCTGAATATCAAACGATCAGAGGAAACAGCAAAATGACAGCATTGGGACATGTAGTGAAAAATTTACTACTTCCAAATGAATTGACAGTGACAGCCTTCTCTTTCTGTCTGTCTGTCTGTTTCCATCAAAAATCTGCCCGTCTGTGCGGCTGACAGATTATATAGCCCTTGTGGCTGTTGTACACACTCATACTACATATGGATCGGATGTATAACATGACGCTTATCAACCAGCTGTCCGAGCAACATGTTGATGAGCGAGCAGCAGACACGGTTAAATACACACACCAAACGTTCATGAGCGGGGTCGATTAGCTACGAGACAAACTCAATGAACCCATGGAGCAATGGCATTTGTTCTGCACTGCGTAAGGTACTGTAATAGCCCAATAGGGAAAGATGTCGTTCCATCAGTCCGACAGTTACACACTCTGGCTGATGTTCTATTTCTCTATTTCCCTTCACATAAATTTATTTTCTTACATTTTCTACCCTTTTCAGGTTATGGAGCTCTTGGGGATTGAGAAATGGAGCAGAGACCTATGGTACAAAACTGAAAATTGCATGCTACTAGCATATAGCAACTAGGAATTGATAACAATGGTCGACTAATAGAGCCGTTAAACTTAAAACTTAAAGGGACAGTTCACCTAAAAATGACAAATACTGTCAGTATTTACTCACCCTCATGTTGTTCCAACCCCGTAAGACCTTCGTTCATCTTCGGAACACGAATTAAGATATTTTTGATGAAATCTGAGAGCTGGATCACTCCTCCATACTAGTCCATAGGCTTCTTCAGGGATTGAAACTTGCCAGCCCCGAAAAGTCATTAAATACATCGTTAAAATAGTCCAAGTGACTACTGTGGCTCAATCTTAAGTTTATCAAGCGACGAGAATACATATTGTGCGCAAAAACAAACAAAAATAACGACTTTATTTCAACTATTCATTTCCTTCTCTGTGAGCCTCTAGTCAGTTAACTTAGTATGATTGCGTAGAGCTACGTCACACGTAGGATCACTATTGGCCGACGCTGGTCATGTGTGTGATGCATGTGACGTACAACAACAGAAGCTTACGCTATATCACTAGTGAACTGACTCGAGGCCCACAGAGAAGGAAATGAATAGTTGAAATAAAGTCGTTATTTTTGGTTTTTTTGCGCACAAAAAGTATTCTCGTCGTTTGATAAACTTAAGATTGAGCCACTGTAGTCACTTGGACTATTTTAACAATGTCTTTAATGACTTTTCGAGGCCGGCAAGTTTCAATCCCTGAAGAAGCCTATGGACTAGTATGGAGGAGTGATCCAGCTCTCAGATTTCATCAAAAATATCTTAATTCGTGTTCCGAAGATGAACGAAGGTCTTACGGGGTTGGAACAACATGAGGGTGAGTAAATACTGACAGATTTTTCATTTTTGGGTGAACTATCCCTTTAAGATATTTTTAATGAAACCTTTTGGAGGTTTTTGTCCCTCCATTGAAAGTTCAGGTAGCCAAAACTTTTAATATCCAAAAATGTCATACAGACATAATGAATCCATAAGATTCGAATGGTTTAAACCAAGTCTTTGGAAGACATAAGTTTCTTTATATGAAGAACAGATTCAATTTAGGTTTTTATTCACATATAAACACACATACATTAAACGAGTCACATATGATAAACAAAGAGGCTTAAATAAGCTTTGACGTTTACCATATGTGATATCTTAATTTGTGTTTCGAAGATAAACCAGATACTTATGGGTTAGGAGCATCATGAGAGTAAGACATTTTTGGGAGAACTACCCCTTTTAATGTTAATCTAGGGGAGAGGTTAAAGGGTTAGTTCACCCAAAAATGAAAATTATGTCATTAATGACTCACCCTCATGTCGTCCCAAGCCCGTAAGACCTCCGTTCATCTTTGGAACACAGTTTAAGATATTTTAGATTTAGTCCGAGAGCTTTTTGTCCCTCCATTGAAAATGTACGTACGGCACACACTCTTTGTCCAGAATGGAAATAAAGACATCATCAAAGTAGTCCATGTGACATCAGTGGGTTAGTTAGAATGTTTGGAAGCATCGAAAATACATTTTGGTCCAAACATAACAAAAACTACGACTTTATTCAGCATTGTATTGTCTTCCGGTTCTGTTGTTGATCCGCGTTCACGATTCCGCAGTGACCCTGCTGACGTAAGACGCTGATGACGTGTTATCTGGAGATTAGGACATCCGCGACATGCACACCTACGCACCATTTTAAAAAAAATATAGCAATACAAAAATACAAACAATGTAGAATAGCTTGAATACAGCGCCCGTCTCCCTCAAACTGTAAACGAAGCTCGGGCGCACCAGATAACACGTCATCAGCGTCTTACGTCAGCAGGGTCACTGCGGAATCGTGAACACGGATCAACAACAGAACCGGAAGACAATACAATGCTGAATAAAGTCGTAGTTTTTGTTATGTTTGGACCAAAATGTATTTTCGATGCTTCCAAACATTCTAACTAACCCACTGATGTCACATGGACTACTTTGATGATGTCTTTATTTCCATTCTGGACAAAGAGTGTGTGCCGTACGTACATTTTCAATGGAGGGACAAAAAGCTCTCGAACTAAATCTAAAATATCTTAAACTGTGTTCCAAAGATGAACGGAGGTCTTACGGGCTTGGGACGACATGAGGGTGAGTCATTAATGACATAATTTTCATTTTTGGGTGAACTAACCCTTTAAGTAAAACATTGGCTGAAAAAGAAAGTTGTTTCAGAGGTGGAGCGACATACAATTTGATGAAATGTTACAAACACAAATGTTTCTGACAGATTAATCATTCTTTCTTAAAGGGATAGTTCATCCAAAAGTGAAAAATTCGGTCATAATTTATTATTATAACCTTATGTTGCTCATAATGATTTTCTTTCTTCTGCAGAAAACCAAAGACCTGATATAAAAGAATGAGTGTCGCTCTTTTACACACAATGAAAGTGAATGGTGAACATGGTATCAACAATATTTAGACTTAGGCCTAACTTAAGCTTTCATATGGGTTCAAAAAACTTTCAATAATAAGTTATGCAGACTACTTATATGGCCATTCATTTTTGGAGCTTGACAGACCAAGTCTTTCACTGTAATTGCATGGAAAAGAGCAGATTGGACTGTCAAACATCTATTTTTGTTTACGAAAGAAAGAAAACAAACCATGCCCACTTGGTTTGTTTGGTGAATAAATTATGGAAAAATGTCAATTTCAATTAACATAGAAATTAATTATGTATTAAAGAAAGCACATATTCTATGAAAAAAATTATTCTAATGTCATGTAGACATTTTATTCTAAAAGAAGATTTGTACTCCTTCAGCGCAAATCTTCAGTGCTCAAAAAACAAACAAAAAACATAGTTTGGTGCACTGAATTTCTTCCTTTAATGGATTCAGATCTGTGAGGGAGGAAGAGTTTAAAAACATCATAATGCTTCATGTTGCTCTTTACAAACATCATCTGCAAGAATGCCTAAAGAGTTACAACTATCTTCGGCAGCAGGCATGCAAAGCCAACAATTATTTGATTTGCTGTTAAAACTTTTCATTCTTTGGTTAGATAAGAGACTCTATTTTTACTCATCACAGCTTTTAATGGGTTGTTGGGCTCACAAAATCGAATTGAGCTGCGTAGCATGGAACACGCGGTTCCATCAGGATGGAATCTGAATGGAATTCTGATGCAACCCTTATGGAATCCAAATGGAATTTGGGGAAACAATGAATGCAAATGGTATCTGTGCAAGGCTAACAGTACAGACGGAATGTCAAACTGTCCGTCCATATGAAAGAGATGTATAACTGTCCACCACCAACAGCAATTTAAACACTTGTCTGTGTCTTCAGTAGCCTCTGGGCGGCTTTTAACAGTGATGAAGTCCTAACAAAATTTGAAGTGAATGAGTGCGGGGGTGTCTCTTTGCTGGCCAGTGTGATCTGGTACTCTTAATGGAGATGAAAGTGGGTGTCTGGAGTGTCAGCGTGCAGGGACAGAGTAATCTATGTGTGCTGTCGAGGAGCTGGAGATGTTCCACCATCCAACTGCTGCATCATTCAATGCAACTCCCACACATGCAGCTCCATATGACACCTATTCACACAAGGTCAGATGGCATAAAGTCATGTCCACATCACTGCCTGTTCTGGTCAAGAGCTGCGCCCTTGGCTCACTTGTAAATGAAGCAAGCTCAATATAATCAGAATTGGAGCGTTTCTCTATAAATAAAGATGCCATTTACTGCAAACATAGTGATAGTGTGTTAAAGTACAAGACAACAAGCAATGTTCATCTATTGGTCTCCCTGCATCATCCCATCTGAGAATCCCATCAGTGCCCGCTGGAAGAGTATGCATGTACACCACCTAAGAATTGCACCGGATTCACACTGTTTGGTATACTTTAACTTCAACTACAACATTTCAATATTTTCAATACACAAACATTGTTATTAAATTAAGTAAATAATTATTTAATCAACCTAAACTCATACTAAACACAGTATAATGTATTAAGATATAGTGAGATGAAATACATTTATACATTACTGTTGTAGTTTGGGGCCATTAAGATTTTAAATGTTTTTGAAAGAAGTTTCTTATGCTCATAAGGCTGCATTTATTTTTATCATTTGAAATATTTTCATTCTAATATGCTGATTTGCTACAAGAAACATTTCTTATTATTCTTCTCAACGTTGAAAACAGTTCCTATTTTTGCAGAGGTGGACAAAGTACACTACTTCCTTACTTGAGTGAAAGTACAGATACTACTGGTCAAATATTACTCTTTTACAAGTAATAATAATAATAATTTGTTACATTTATATAGCGCTTTTCTGGGTACTCAAAGCGCTTCACATATGGAAGGGGGAATCTCCTCAACCAGTGTGCAGCATCCACCTGGATGATGCCACGGCAGCCATATTGCTCCAGGACGCCCACCACACACCAGCTTACTGGTGGAGAGGAGACAGTGATGACATGGGGATGATTAGGAGGCCATGATGGACAGAGACCAAGGGGCTAATTTGGCCAGGATGCCGGGGTTACACCCCTACTCTTTTTCGAAGGACATCCTGGGATTTTTAATGACCACAGAGAGTCAGGACCTCGGTGTAACGTCTCATCCGAAAGGACGGGGTTATAAAGTAAAAGTTGTAAAGACCAGTTTTTACTTAAGTAAAAAGGTACTCGTTTTTAAAAGTACTTAAGTATCAAAAGTAAAAAGTAAATGTTTTATTATTGTTGCATTGTTGTAATACTTACAGTCCCTTATGCCTCTGAATATATGCCTGCCTACCTACCCTCATATCAATATCAAATTTATTTCTAGAACACAGTTCCAGTAGTGGGATTGAATGTGAGACTGATGTGCACTCAATAACGTCCACAATAGTTTTATTTACTTTCTAGTTTTTTATAGTTTTTTGGATTTTAGTATGAATATGTTAGCCTTACTGTTATATAAGCTAGTGTGCTCCAAAACAATGACAAAATTTGCATTTAGAAGACCAAACCCAACATTGAAAATGAAAATCAGGTTGATGTCAGAATCCAACATCAGATTGACGCTAATCTCCAACGTTGGACAGGCGTTGTATTGTGGTTGAAAATGAAAATCGTATTGACGTCAGAAACAAACATCAGTCAGGTTCTGATGTCATTCCGACTTTCATTTCCAACCAAAATCCAACGTCTGTATGACGTCGGATGCTGACATCAACCCAATTTCATTTCCAACCAAATACAACCCCTGCAACCAAAATCATCCCCTGGCTGACGTTACTACTTTCCACTCAAGCACCTTGATAGAAATGTAGTGGAGTAAAAAGTATGATATAAAGTTTCCAGAAAAATAGTACTCAAGTAAAGTACAGATATTCAAAAAGTGTAGGCTACTTAAGTACAGTATTTAAGTAAATGTACTTTGTTACTGTCCACCTCTGAATTTTTGTGGAAACCTTGATACACTTTCTATCAAGATTTTTTGATGAAGAGAAAATTCTAAAGAGCAGCGTTTATTTGAAACAGATATCTTTTGTAAATCATTTCATTCTAAATGTCTTCTACTGTCACTTTTGAAGAAATAAAAATCTTACTGACCCCAAACTTTTAAAACGTAGAGTCATTATTATACATTATTTTTAAATTACTAATGGAAACATGTTAATGTATTTACAATACATATAATATTCATTTATATAGTTAAAATACATGTTTTCCAGATGTACTTGGCTGTATTTGTAACGGTCACCAGCTGAAGTGCCCTTGAGAGCCACCAGATGGCACTCCACATCAGACAATTGTCATTCTCTCACAAACTACATCTCCCATAACTCACTGCCCGGACTCTTCATTCATTATCAGTTTCACCTGCGTTTCATTATCTTGTTTAGCTCACCCCATATAAGCCTGGTTTTCTCATTCATTATCTGCGAAGTCTTGTTTAGTGCTACACTGCAATCCGAGCATTCTCTTATGTCTCTTTCCTGTTCCGTGGATTACTCTTTTGCCCGTGTTCCCTGCCTTATGGTGTTTGTTTGTATGGACTGCCTGCCTGTGTTTGACCTTGCCTGTACTTTGGATTACATCTTTGGATTACTCTGTTCAATAAATACTGCATTTGGATCCTCAACCTTCTTGTCTCAGAGCAGTTCATGACAAAAGACTTCGCCACTATGGATCCAGCAGTTCAGATCATCCGCCTACATCAAGGTAATCGACCACTCGAGGACCATATCCAGGACTTCTTGAACATTGCCAGTTTCTCTAACCTCCCAGACTATGCTCTCATAGATTTTTTCTGTTATGGACTCAATGAATATTATCAATCAACTCTCATCCGTGATGGTCCTCGAGGGTCACTCATTCAGTTTCTAGATTATGCCCTTCATTTGGCTGGTTCCTCCTTCACTGTTGGGGAGGTTGAGGACTCTTCCTCTAAACTTTCTTTTGGGGTGGGAACCATGCAGCAAGCTCCGATGGCCACCGAGCTTGGCCCATCACAGTCACCAGCATGCCCAGGTCTGATGATTGCTAGTCCTGTGTTTTATGTACTTCCCTGTCCTTTAGTTCCCGCGCCAGAGCCTGAGCTTCTTCACGTCATGCCCACCACGCCTGTGTCTTCGGACAAGATGGCCGCCGAAAAAAGATACCAATGTCCTTCAAAAAGTTTTTTTCAATATAACGGATAAATAAAATAATGTTGAGTAAATTTAAATAGTAAAAGCCTACTTGCACTGGACGTGCTGGTTACTTTTGGCCTCATCACCGGCTGCAGCCATGCCCTAATTTCATAAATGAAATGCATGCGATTCAGCAACTACCTGCTAATGTACTCGCATTCACATAAAGCAGCCTTGTTGACAATTTTAGGTGGGTATGGGCAAAACGCACAAGATTTAGTACCTTCAATGCCCTGTAGATGGCTATTCTTTTGTAGCAGAAATAAACGGCTGCAGAAAAAGTTAGGTGACATGCAAAATGTAACGAGTAATTGCATAACTCATCAAAAATATATTGGAGTAAAGAGTACATGAAAAATTGTCACGCAGAGAGTAAAAGTTGCTAATAGCTTTGATAATTAGTCAAACTACAAAGTAGCCAAAAAGATACTTAAGTATGGGAACTAATTACATTTACTCAGATACTTTACACCATTGCTTTTGGCTTTTGTGTGCAACATGCATCAGTCTATGAATGATCTGGTTTAATGGTTAATGGGACGGTCTGTGGTCGTGCCGTCTGAGCCTGATACGATACCAAACACCATCCGCTTTAATTCCTCTCCATAAAACCATCATAGGCAAGACACTCACATGCAAGGATGTACAGTCACAGATCTGTGTAACATTGTTAATTGCGTGCCCTGACACTTGTACGTCGCTTTCACACACTGACACTGAGAGCAATTGCATCAGCAGCGTGTGTTGTGGGAGTGTGTGGGTAATGAGCAGACCGTCTCAAAGGAGCAGACAGGTGATCCTGCCAAAGCACACATGAGAACCAGCCTCACAGCCAAGCTTTAACATTCTGGAAGACAATGAGAACATGCCGCTCATTTCAATAGTACACAGTGATACAGAAAACACAGGTTGTCACCACAGAGAGATGCAGCAAATGTGCCGAGGGCTCTGACAAGTGTCCCCATGAGAAGAAACATTGCAGAGATGAAAAGCTGTAAGTCATGTCATGTAGGATGGACTAGGTCAGGGATCTCCTCTGCGTCGTCATGGTAACACACCCGGCAACCGAGAGTAAGTTTTGCCTCATGCTGTCTCCTAACTACTGATTGGCCAGTGAGGAAGAAAGGGAGAGGGAGGAAGAAAAAGAGAGACTGTACAAATGGAGAAAGCAGACTGCATATCTGATTATACCACAATACACCTCAATTAAAATCTGAGCGCTGAACCTTTTCATAATGGCGATTTTCCTTGTTCAAAAAGCATTTTTTTTAAAGAGATTATATTCACCAACAATCTTATGTTGTGCCAAAAACATCATTTCATTTTTTCAATACAATTTACCCTCCTTATTAGTAAACCAGCTGTTTTTGCTACTGTACCTTTAAAGGTGAACTCAGTACTTCATGTTGCGATGGACAATATGGCCGTTGTCTAGGACTTGTGGTGTAAAGCCTAGCAAGAGTAACCTCTAATACCCCTTTTCCACCAAAGCATTTTGAGAGCCGGTTCGGAGCCGGTGCCTACTCGCGAACCAGTTCTGTGTGTTTCGACAGCCAAAGAACCGGTTCTCGGCCAGGAAAACTGGTTCCAAAGCGGCACCAACTCTTTGCTGGACTAGAACCGTTCTTTTACCACGTCATGCTTATGTCGGGGTCTGGGGGCGGGTTTAGATGTGTTCTAAATATCTTTTCTGACCGCAAAGCCAGGAGAAACATTTGGAGAAACACGATGTAGTCCGCCATTGTAATTGTTATGCTTGAAGTTGGCGCAAGCGTTTCTAGCTTTTTATTTATTTATTTTTTTTATTGAAAACATTATGTAAGCAAAGAGGAAAACAGTCACAATATAGAACAAATAAACGGAAAGAAAAAAAAGACACAAGACAGGGGTACATAACTAATCAGAAAAGATTACATATCAAAGGAAAAGATTAAAAGACTTACATATTTCAATTGTTTTTAAAGCCTTCTTGGTACACGAGTTAGAGATAATCCCAAAGTAATGTACTTGCAAGCGTTTCTAGCTAAGACGTATAGCGACGTACACAGTGACGTAACAACGTCGTTCGCTGGGCGCTCTAGTCAGTGGAAAAACAAACAGGTTCTGAGAAGGTTCGCAAGTTGAACCAACTCCGAACCAACTTTGAACCAGCACCAGTTCCGAACCAGTTCTTTTTTGGTGGAAAAGGGGTATAAGTGAGTAGTATTTAACTGGTCATGTGATTTCAAGATGGTGGCCCCCATAAAGCGCCCCACAATATGCATGCTTTTATAAGACTATCAGCAAGACTGGTGTCAGTCTCATATGAGTGTACATCATGTAAACATTTTTCAAAAGAGCTATTCATTTATAAAACTTTTTTTAATGAGTGCAACTTTATGATTTAAATATGTAAGTTACCTCTGTACCACTTGTCCTATATAGGGTAGAGGGGATGCTGGAATCTATAGCAGCATTTAAAATGAGGATTTTTTTGTGATGTTAATGTTTGTAGAATGGTTGCATTAAATTGATCAAAAGTGACAGTAAAGAAATTGACATTAGCTGCGTTTAAATTATACATTATATCCTAATAATCCGATTGTAATCTGAATAGTAGCACAGTCGTAATAATGTAACCACGTCAGTCGGAATGAATTGGCCAAATCAGATTTAAATTTCATTTGGATTCTAAGGGGTGGATTAAACCTTTCCAATCCGATTATTAGGACGTGTAAACACTTGATCGGATTGAAAACAGTTTGGAAAGTTCTGCACATGTGCAATGACGTAGAAATGGCATAATGCCACATTGTAAGACCTGTTGATGTAAATGACTGTTGTGCGTGTCATTCTAATAGGGATGAGCACATCAATACTACAGCCTCGATACTCAAAAGCTTCTTATTTGGCATCAATACCTAAAAAAATAATTGATATTAAGATGATATCAATACAAAATGTGAGTTTCTGCATCACTTTCATATGTTTTAAGTATTTTTTTGTTTGTGCCAAAACACCCCTGACATATTTAGCAGGCCTGTGTCACATGACTATGAGAATTGAGTTTACAGCCATGCAGTCACCACACACACACACACACACACACACACACACACACACACACCTCCACATTAAACTGAGAGAGATGGAGAGAATGGCAGAAAGGAAATCTAGTTTGGTGTGCGGCTAACTATTCACCTGTTGAAAAATATATAGCAAGATGCAATGATATATGATATGACATGACATTGTATTTATAGTTTATTTTATTCATATTTGGTATAGTTAATTACTTTATTATTTAATTTTAAATTTACAAATTTTCTGTAAAATACAATATTATTTTTGCACCTATATTAGTACACACATTTTTATTTATATATACATATTTTTAAAATTTTTATTATATATTTGCTTTTGTGGTAAATTTGTTATTAATGGCCAGTATGTGTAATGTACATGTGATTTTTCTTCATCCGTATCGGTATCGTTAAAATTGGAACAAAAAGTATCAGTATAAGTTTGGTATCACTCATTCCTACATTCTAAAATTCTCTTTTCACTTCTTGTCTGTAAAGACGTGCAGGACGATGTCGTCCCAGCGATCCTTGCTTCAGACTCTCATACACAGACCATTTGTTTTGGGTGTGGGAAGGGGCATTTTTACTACTTGATAAATAAGCAGCACAGCACAAAGCTCCATGTGCTCGTCATCTCCTAATTAGGACACAAAATAGATAAATATTAAGTCTGCTTTTTCAAAAAACAAAGTAAAGGAGGATGGCTAGTATGTGTAAACAGCGGGAAGCTCTAAATATTCATGTAGTGTGTGCATGTCAAAAGATCAAATCAGATTTGTAGCTTGTTTCATATAAACATGCTCAACTACCCAATCACTTATTTAGCATTCAAGTAAACACTATCATCAAATTTCATCAATTGGAATGATTTCATTCCATGCAAACGTAGCTATTGTTGCAAAAGATTTCTATTTTTAATCAAATCTAACTTCCTATACATCAAAGAAAGAAATTTTGTTTTCAGTTTCCACAAAAATATTAAGCATAACAACTTAGACATTTTATGTGCAACAATATTTGACTATTTAAGTTCTAATTTATTACAAATTATTGCACTGTTTTTATTCTTACATTGTCTATTCTAGATTTTATTGCTATTGTGCTATTTATTGACGAAGCTGCTTAGACATACACTCTAGTTTCTAATGTTTTATTGGTTAATGTTTTTACTTGTGTTTTGACCAGGACCTTAGTACTTAGTTGCATTCCTTCATGTGAAAATAGTATGGAATGACAATAATAGACCCTTGAACCCTTGAACTGTTTTTCATGCATCTGTCAATTTTGATTTTAGCTTTTCATAAAATGTTTTTTCAGACTAGTGGAAAGAGAACATCCAAAACACACTTTTAAGTGCATCTTTTAGAGCACTTTATCTATTTGCGTCTGTAGATTTCAATTACAGTACATCTGTTTTCTCCAAATATTTTTTTTTCCTATTCTGTCACCAGGTTTAAATGTAGGCAAATTAGTTCATATTTAATTAGATAATGCCTCATTTGCATATTTAAACATAACATTTCGTAAAACCTGTAATGCAAAAAAAAAAATCTTTGCAATTCTTAATGTAATCAATCAGCTGGGGAGGTATGGTGATATCTAGTAGTTAATTTTTTACCCTATTTACCTGGTGTGTCTTGCCTGAAAATATATTCAAATAGATATCATTATTTATATTTCACAGTATTACTGTACATACTGCATTTTAAATCAAACATATTGCAGCCTTGGTGAAACTTTCAAAAACATTTAAAAAACTGCCTCCACACTTTTGATTGGTACTTTAATATTCACATAGTACTAAGTACATCAACTCTTTTATTGCAAAAGAGCAAGGAAAATCTTGTTTTCCAAATGTCCCCATTAAATGTACTTCCCGGAACAGTGTCTCTCGGTGGCCATTTAGTTGTCCTATTTTCTAAAAATAACTTTTCAACTCATGTTCATGTGAATAAGACGCAGTCAATGACGGTACCTGCTGATTTGGTTTTTCAGACAGAAGCCTGTGCCAGCATCAATAACTCAATCACATTTACATGGACTAGCTGACTGCCTAATTCATGCATTCCTGATACGTTTTCAAGCAAACCATACAGATTAATGGCCAACGAACAGCAAAAAGCAAAACATTGTGCATCAGGGTCTAGTGGAAAGAAGAACAGAACAGCAGCCATTAACTGATGTCGATAAATTAGAAGAGATGTGGAGGTGTGGAGGGGTGCAGAGGAGAGAGAGGCCTGGGGGGTGAGATTGGGTCTGGAGATAAATGCTAGAATTATTTTAACATAAAAAAATGCAATGATCGTGATTGAAGGGGGCTGCACTCAAAACCTGAGATCTTGCACGATTAATTACAAGATTTTTTAAACTTTTTTGAACTGCAGAACATGTTAGCAACTACGTAGCAATAGGCTTGCTACGGTAGTCGGTGTTACACGGTGATTAGTCGCAACACCGGTTTCATCACTTGCCCACCGCGACACCGTGGTGAAAAAACAACAACAAAAAAATTAAGCGTTAAAATATTTAACGCAATTACGCAGTATCCGTTTTTTTCTGTCACCCGTTGACTAGCGTTGTATGATCACGCTCTTATTAATGTGAATGCTTTTAAGGGCGACAAGACTAAAGAGACCGCGCTATAAAGCCTTGTTTATACTCGACGCGTCCGCACAAGCGCGAGTCTCCGCTGACTGCGCCCGCACCTCTCCAAACGGACGAGGCGTTTATGCTTGACGCGCTCGCCGTTGTGCTATTCTGTGAAACGACAGGGGGCGACTCGGAGTAATTCTCCTCTAAACCACCAGGAATCAGCAGTGAAGAAGTAGTTTGCCGTTTATTAGTAGTTTATTAATAGCTGATCCATATTAAAAGAGTAATAAATGCAGTAGGTTTATTATACTTTTTTGTACAAACTAGTTAAACAACTGAAGCCTTATTGAAGATTGTTTAAACCTTAATTTAATCAGCAGGGCTTACTTCTGCTATTGTAGGCTTATTTTGTAAATGTAAGCAGTTACTTTAGACAAGTGCAAACTGGGTGCTTAATGCAAATGTGTTCCTATTCACAAAATGAGAGGCTTTTATGGTCGCCCATCAATGCAAATGTCTCTGTGTATAGAAGGATCATAAACATGCTGGTGCAGACGTACCAGTTCTGCCAGATTCGGCTCGAAGTCGTTCATCTTCGGATGCGGCGCCGCGCGCGATGTTACAAAAAGTGCCGTGCACACCGCCAGGCGAAATGGGGTCTTGCGCACCCAACGCGCACGACCGCCCACACCGCAATTACGTCATTTTGCCGCGCGCACCTTCGCGCTCTTGCGGACGCGTCGAGTATAAACAAGGCTTAAGTCCTGCCTATTACACACACACACACACACGCGCGCGCGCACGACCCACAGAAAAGACGCGCGTCAGTATCGAGTTCTCTTTTGGGCTTAACAAACCATAACACACACAAATTATGCCAAAATGTCCGTTTTGTCGAGTGTCCTCATAAGAGCAGTATTAAATGATTTAAATAAAGTCTTACATTAACGTAGAGATTTGTGAGAAAATGGGACGCGTGTCAGATCGCGTCTCTGTCAGCAGCGGCTGGTCTTAAAGTGTCACTAATGTTAATCAAAGAACAAAGGTAAGAGAGTAAATTACTCACTCAGACACGGAGCCAGGATGATTATTATACCGGTAGCCTAATAATCATGAATGCACTCCGCTATCTTTTAACACATCTCCGGCGAGCGGCTTCTTCACGCAAAAGAAGAACTCTTCATGAAGTGCTGTGAAATTCAGCGATCTATGGTGTTTCCTGATGGATCATGTTTGTTCGTTAACTTAATTAATACGTGCAACTCACGTAGCCTACAAGGACACTGACAACGCGCTGACAGACAGGACCGAGCAGGTAATATTTAATATGAAACAAAGTCTCAACTTTCAAATTTGGTCAGTCAAAGAAAATGAAACAATAAATAGGCCTACCGTTTTGTGGCTCTAATGTGACGTGAGATATTACCTCAGTTAAAGCCAAGTTCAAATCCACCGACGTTAATTTACTAACTCTCCTGAATGCTTTGTCGGACAAAATATGGTGGATTTTGATTTGTCAGATCGCATCAAACTCCATGCGAAGGATGAATTGACGCTAATTTAAAAGTGAATTGCACACTGCTGCACCAGCTTTTTATAAGCGATGTAAAAAAAAATTGTTTCGTTTTCAAATTAGCGCCAATTCAGCGCACAATAACAAAACAGCTGCGTTTACATGGACACTTATAATCGGATTGACGGCTCAATCGGACTAAAAAACCTTCATGTAAACACCTTAATCGATCCGATTGAGCTCGATCCGATTGAAATTTAGATCCGATTGAAAGGGGTGGTTTACTCCTTTTGTAATCCGATCGAGAGAACATGTAAACACTTGATCGGATTGAAAACCGAAACTAAAAGGACTGCGCATGTGCAAAGACGTTGAAATAGCGTAATGACGTATGACGCACGGAACGAACTGTTCTTCCTGTTGAATAAAGTGAATATAAAATGAGTGTTCCGTTATTAAAAAATTCTCATTTCACTCAGCGTCTGTGAAGTGAAGCAGGACAACGTCCCACCAGTGCTTGTTTAAAATTATCATCCATAGACGACTAGTTTTGGGCGCGGGGTTTTACTGCGTGATCAATATGCAGCACGGCAAAGCGGTTCATGCTCATCGTCTCCAAATCATGACCAGAGATGGATAAATATTAAGTCTGCTGTTTAAAAAAAATAAAGAACCAATAGAGGAGAATAGTTATGCGCGAACAGCGGCATATTCGTGCAGTGTGCGCATGTCAAAAAATCAATTCCGATTTGAATCTTGTGACATATAAACGCGCACGTCAACCCGATTACTTTATTTATCGTTCATGTAAACACCGTGTTCGGATTCATCAATCGGATTGATTTCATTCCGAATGAACCATGTAAACGCATTATGCATGCCCGTGCAAACGCGCGCATTTTACGTTTGGCTTTAAATTAGTGAATTTAAAAGCCCCCGCCGGTGATACCACCTGTTGTCACACGTCGATTAACCGGTGGGAAAATATCCTCACCGTCACAACCCTACGTAGCAATGCCCTGGCAACCACCCACAACACTAGTGCCCTGCATACTAGTACTATGGGTGGATGCCAGGTGTTCAGCATGTTTTTTTTTTTAGCATGTTGCTATGCTGTTGTTCTGGGTGGTTGCTGATGATTTGCTCTTTTTCATCATCCTCAACTAAAAAAATCGGATCACCTAGAAAAGCACCTAATGACATTAGCATGAGCATGTTTCTCTGCCAGTGTTTTTTTTAGCAGAGAGGTTCTGCATGCAAAGGCTTGTCTTGTCTCAAGGTTTTTTGTACAAGGAAGTTACTATGAAATCAAAATTGACATTTCAATAGATTCAAGAAGCATTATTAAACAGTGTAACATACAGTGCACTGATTACATACGGTACCATACAGTACAAAACGGAAACATGAAAGGTGAATGACGCAGACATGGCGCCAGGAGAGGTCAGTCAAAATGTATTAAATATAGAGTTAATTTTGCTGTTCGGTGAAGCGGTCGTAGCAGTGCTTTATCGTATATAAATATGGTTAGTGATTGTTTTATAATATAAATGATTTATCCATACACCTCTTTTTTTACATGTGCCCTTGTAATCTTTCATCAAAAACATTAACTTTCCTTCCCCTTACAACAACATCTCTTCTCTGATGACGTGCGCACCAGCGTGAGGGCGGGACAATAAGCTGTCACTCACATGACATCGCAGATATTACCAAACAACGATCCAATCAATTTCCGACAAACAAAATCAAGTCCTGCCCTACATTATTCATATTCAAGAAGCAGTTTCACTCGGATATACAGTATGTCACTATAATAGAGAAGAAAAGACAATCGCAATTTCCGTTACATTTCGACTTTATGTGAACCTCTTAGCACTACAACAGGCACCATTTAAACTCTTCAGACACACACACACACACACACACACACACACACACACAAACACAAAAGACCATCATGAGGAATAAACCAAAAACAGTTTCTCTCATTTATTCCTCTAGCTTTTATCTCTCTCAGTCATAACAGCAATCTAACCTCGAGTTTTTCTGATAGTGACGGCTGGCTACTTTTACTGTTCTGATAAAAACAATCAAACAATTGGATGAGTAATTAATCTACACAGGCCACTGGCACACAGTGCTAACAACTATAACACAGTTCATAGGGATTACTGTATCCAGTCGGCTGGCGCTGTTGCTAGGCCACATGTAGCTTTCTCTCTCACTCCTCCTCATCCAGAGCTCCCCCACACATGCTGCCCACAGCCAAAAAATGGCCAAATAATACATTCTAGCTCAATAAAAGAGGAGACAGCTGCTGCACTCAGACAGAGAGGGCCTTGTCTGGCTCTTTCACTGCACATAAACACATAAGCAGAGACATAAACACACAAACACATTTGTTGTGCTCATAGTTGAATGCTCAGAGTCCTGATTGACCCACAGGTCCAGAGAGGAAAATCAGAAGATAAAAGGTATAACATTTGAGCTTACAAATCAAGAAATCACCTAAAGCTGAAAACAATCAATTTAAACTGTTTAAAGGGACAGTTCACCCAAAAATTCTGTCAGCATTTACTCATTGATGTTCAAAATCTATATTAGTATATTCACAAAAGGAGAAATTATTTAATGTGCTGGTTGTTATCTTTCATGCAGTTACAATTAATGGGGAATGAGGATTGCACACTCAAAAGCTCCAAGAATGCATCATAAAAGTAATTATTATGACTATATTTCAAGTTGTCTAATGGCATATAACAGCTTTGTGAAAGAAACAAAATAAATATCACTAAAAATCTTTACATCCACATCCACTGATGATGAATCATGAATGAATAATTCTTTTTTTATGAATCAGTTGATCTGATTCACATCCATCTGAATTATACATTTATGAATCTCTGATCTAGTTTCTGAGTTCCTACTCACTGACTTCATGGTCCAGTCAGCTACATTTTTGGATAGTTTATCAGCAAATAATATCTTAAACTACTGTGATGGCAAAGCTAAATTCAGCATTATTACTCCAGTCTTCAGTGTCACACGATCCTTTAGGAATCATTCTAATATGCTGATTTGCTGCACAAGAAACATTTCTTATTATTATCATCAATATTGAGAACAGTTGATGGAACTGTTCCATTAAATGTTGTTCCTCTGAGATTACACTTTCAAAGAAAAGCATTATTTAAGCAAAAAAAGTAACAAAAATCACCATGGATTATTTTGGAGATAATACAACAGTATTAGCATGTTTTTTGGATATACCATGGTATTCTTAGCACTTTTGAAGTAGCATGTAAATACTCCCAGCATTCATTGGTAGTCAATAATTTTTTTTTTTAATGGCATATTGAAATAAGAATGTCTCATATATTTTTAATCATTACTAACCGATCCTAGACCAGAGGTTGCAGTGCTTTAGGATGACACAAACATACACTCAAACACTGATTTCATCAGCTGGAGAGAGACCACCACTCAGCAAAATATCCTTGAGGTGTTGACAACATGACCAAATATTTTTTGTGAGTGATCTAATCTGCACTAAAACTTAAAATGATGCTCCGTATAGTTACTATATCACAGTGCAATAATAATGTGTGCATGTGCATTTACCTTGAGTGAGTCGAAACAGGCGATGACGCGGCCGTTCTCCACGTGGCATGTGCGAGAGGGGTGAGCAAACTTGCATTCGGCGTCTGAGCGTGAGCAGGTTCCTCGCTGGAACTCTCTGCACACCTCCAGCGTCAGCCACTTGGTGTCGCGGCCCATGGTCACATTGACGGCCATGGCGGTCCCTCGGCAAGTGGCGGGTGAGCGGAGGGCTTGGGTGGGGCAGCCAGGCGTGAAGGCTGCAAAAAATTAGCACAGTGGCGAGGAGATCCTCAGACTACCAGTCTAGAGATGAAAAACAAACTCTCTTATTGACAGGTAGGGGGCATAGTCTAGTGATTAACCAAAGGGTAAGTATGACGAGAATATGAGATTAGTTGAAAGTCAGGTAGGGAGAGTGACGAATCGAGAGTGCTGAGGTGGGGTAGGTCACTGTGACATGCTGCGGTGCATCTTCGGCTGTCTTCCAGGAAAACGAGGCATTAAAAGTAGAGCAGAGCGGCACTTTCTATTTGTCTGCAGTGTTCGTCCAACTGTCTAGACTCACCCTCAGGAGCGCTGGGTTTAAAATAGCTTTCTTGCATTGATGTAAAATGGACTCTCTCTAATTTTAGGCTTCCGAAACCCCCTGCCCTGTTGTCATAGCCGCAGCAGTCCCTAAAGATGCTCGCATGTCTGGGTCACAAGGGATGGAGAGACTGCAGAAGTGAAGGGAGAAACACTTTGAGAACCCAAAAGGGAAACTAATCGACTGGTGTCCTTGTATTATAAGGTGAAATGGCGAGTAGGCGAAGTTGGAATCGAGGAACAGGCAAATGGGTTGATTGACTGTCAGGGTGAAATATAGCCCATGCCAAGGCCAAGCGCACACCGCTCAAGTCAGCGGGGAAAAGAGCGTTCCGAAGCAGAGACCAGCCAGGATGGGAGTGCAGACACAGAAGAGGGCTTCCGCAGCATCCAGATGAGGCACTTTATGGTGATGCAAGTCTTCTTTTACTTGAATCGCTTTCTCATCCCTCCTGCTTTACCTGCATTCCTTTCATCGCACTGTGACTTGTCCTCGCGCACTTCTAAGAGTCCTCTTGCAGCAGGAGAACCTACCTTTGCAAAAAGACAAAAAGCAAAGGCAACAAACTCAGTTAAAACAGCTTGTCCTGTTCAAAACTGCAAAACACTTCGCAAAAGGAATATTTCGCAAAAAACAAACAATAAAAGTACAAAATAACAAAAGAAAATGCCTGAAGCCACAGCTGTTTATGTTGCAAACCTGTAACTGGGGAATACAGAGGTGAGCAACAAACAGAGAGAGGCTGAAAGCGCATGGCAGAAAGCGCGAGTGAGAGAGTGCACGAGAGGTAGAGGAGGAGTGCAGACGGGAGGCAGCCAGCAATGCAAAGGCTGTGTCTTGATTAAGAGATGGAGGGAGGGAGGGAGGGAGGGAAAAGAAGGAGGAGGCAAAGAAAGGGACAGAGACAGAGAAAGCACATGGGAGACAGCAACGTCACTTTATGTCTGTGTGGCAGATTGAAGTTACAGAAAGTTAGCATAAAACAAAACAGCGCTCGTTGAAGAGGCCATAAACTATGCGGCGAATGCCACTCTCAGCATACAGGATCTGAACGCTGCTTTGTGAGAGAAAAAGGAACTAGAGCAGCTGAGAGGAAGGGCAAATCCCCATAGCTGCAGCTGCTGAGCAGGGAACACTGCAACAGCCAATCCGCAGCTGCGATGCAACCAGGCAAGGTGAATCGACCAATCAAGAGGAGCCTAATATATTGATCGTTAGTCTCCCCACCCTCTTTGTCATTGCATTGCTCCTTGGCTGAATCCGAAGGAGAGTGGCTCTCTTGCTTCCCTGGAGCATTAACGGGAAGGTTTTAAAGTATAGGCAATCGCTGCGGCGCCTCATCGGAGTCACAGGTGGGAGGAAGAAGGGAAAAGAAAGGAGAAGCTAATGGATCGTTATCGCATTCATTCAATGCGCGTGGCGATGTGGGTAGGTGCAAGGGTGGAGAAGTGAAATACCGGGGGCGGTGCCACAGGGAGTTGTGAGTGGGTGTCTTGGGTGGGTCTGACAGCTGATATGTGGTCCCTTGAGAGAGAGAAAGAAAGTACAGTGAAGAATAATCAATGCTGTGATGACCAAGCACACTCGAAACCGATGCGGGAGGGAGGGATGGCGTAACAAATAAAAGGACGGTAAAATGAAAACAAATAATGCAGAGGTGAACGAGCAGACAGTGAAGGGATTAGAGGAGAGGTTAAGGCAGATATTATCTGTCCCTGTGTCTCACAGCGACAGACACAGACGGAGGAGGGGGGGGGGGGGACGCAGACAGACGGTCCAGAAGGAGAGCAATGCGGTGAGCGGATGAGGGAGATCGGGAGAGAAAACGAGGGAGAGAGGATAGAAATTGAATTAATGACACCCACCTCCAGATACAAGAACAAAGGCACTAAAGACAGCGCAACGTAATACCAGGCAAAGCAGAAAGTAGGTTTTACAGAAGGCTGACGTGAGCACACCCTCCCCCAATATCAGCCCTACAGTAAGATCGATGAAGACGCCCCCCCGGGGAACGCAGACCTGCATTGAGCTGTTTGTCAGCACTGAAGTTAGCACATCTCTGTCTCAGAGCAGCATGTTACCTCAGCCACACCTGCTTCCTGCATGTACAGTGAAAGGCCAATTATCTGATTTATATGTAAGCAGGTGAACGGAGAGGTGATCCGTGAAGAGAACATGTGGCCGTGACGTCAGCCGCTGTGTCTGATTCCCTCCATAGACGCCGCTATTACCTTAATATGTAGTACAAGTGTTGCCCTCCCAACGATTGCTAATCCCCCTCGCAATGATAATCATCGTTATTTCCAAATTGGATGATTTTCATCTTCGCGGCTTGCAAAGCTAACGGTCACACACCCGCCGAAACAATGGGACCTGTTATAAATAGATGTCTTGAACTGATTATACAACGTGATGAAGTAAATTATTAATGCAAAGTAGACCGACAAAACGCAATCTGACTTTGGTGTAGGTCTGGCCTAGTTATTACAAGCTGTATTTACTGTACAGGCATAAAAGCAGATAACACTAAAAGAAAATCATTGTTTCATCTAAAAGGATGACTGAATGAAATGACAAAAAGTGTTTTGGATATACAAAAGTGTTGGGAAAGCAAGGTTACTTATAAAGTTAAACTAAGTAAAGAGCAGATATTCTATTGAAAAAGTAGTTATTTACAAACAATTTATGAATTGTTCACAAGATCAATAACATGCATTTAGAAAATAGATATAAATTTTTTTATTTCCATTTTAAAAAAAAAATGGTGATTTTAATTTTAAGTGAGCGTTAGATTATGACAAAAGTAATCTAAATGTAAAAATAGGGTAAATGAGCATTTACAGTTAAAAATGTAATACCAGCTAGTACCAATATTTAAAATTAAAATAAAAACTCATCTCTATTGAAGGCAGATAACCGATTTTATACTGATATATCATGCATCCCCAATGATACCAGGGACTGTAATCAGTTAATGTATGGTTTCATAAACCATCTGACCGATGCAAAAAGGAATCAAAATATGAACTGCCTCAGCTTGCTCAGGCTGAGCATGCAATACAATGTGACATAAAAAAAACAGCAATGCAGCGTTTTTAATGCACATTGGAAAAACTAGTTAAATTGAAAAGCTACACTATTGTGAAAAGAGCTAGTAACACACTACTGAAAAATATATAGGCTAGATTAGATGCATATAAACTTGCATTGAACCTGTAAAGAGATTTAAAACATAATGGTAGAAAAAGTCTTGAAACCCTAAACCCTGATGCACTTCAGAAAGAACATAATTTCTAGTTCCAGAGACAAGAAGACAAATAACCGTGTGCTCGATAATAATAACGTCAGATATATGTAGTACAATTGTAATACAGGCTAGTGTAAGTGCTGGCTGTGTAGTCGGTTTACTTTGATGTTCTCTACAGCGGAAAGACGCCTGGGCGGAGGACATACAGCACAGTATATGTGTGTGAGTGTTTCTGGCGCAGATCTACAAAGGAGGCTGTAAATATCAGAAGTGTGGAGGTGGCGAGTGTGTATTGTTTCTACAAGGTCACCGAGCTGTATACACATCGCACTTGTAGCAGTGTCCTTCAGGCACCGCATGTATGTGGCCATGTACACAAGAATCAAGTCAATAACTGGAATGTATAGCAGAAGACTGGGCGATCAAAACCTGGCTACAATTTGTAGGCACTAGCATGCTGTTTGAAGCCGTCAACAAAGCCACCTACTGTCTGTCTGTGAGAAATAACATTATTCTTGCTAAATTAAATGCTAAATGCTGTATGCTTTAAGTCGGCATGAAATGGAAATTCACCTTATTTATTTTGTAAATCCATGGTATTGATCTTATTCACTCTCAGAAAAAAAGGTACAAAAGCAGTCACTAGGATGGTACCCTTTCAAATGGAACACCTTTGTACCTAAAGAGCTCATATTAGTACCTTAAAGGTACATATTGGTACCAAAAGGTACCAAAAGTTTTCTTTTTCAACTGACTGTTGATGAATGCTGGACTTCTTCATCGTTTAGTCTGCTTAAAGCCACCCCTCCACAATCCAATCAACAACCGATGGATAGAACCAAGTATTTGCCCTACATTTTTTTCTTATTCTCTAATAGATTTCACTCAGATATACGTCACAATACGGAAGAAAAGATCTGTCATTACATCTGTTTCATTGCGACTTTAAAGGAATTGTCCATCCAAAATTAAAATTATGTCAACTTATTTAATAACCCTCATAACCTTCATTTTGTTCCAACCCTGTGTGACTTTTTTTCTCCTGTGGAACATACAAGAATGTTTTAACTGTTTTTGCCTATGTAATGAAAGTCAATGGGGTCCAAAACAACATCATATTAACCAAAAAACAAAATTTCTCAAAATATCTGCTTTTTGTATACCACAGAGGAAAAAAAACATGCTCACCCTCGTTTTTGGGTAAACTTCGTTACTATGCTTTAAAAAACAGAAAACCAGTCTCCAGAATTCGTTGTCTATTTGAGACACACTTGCTGAATGAGCTAATCTTAGATCTTGGAATGATCGATTATACAGATCAATATGACAACAGCTGCCCTAGGTAAAATAATTACAGGGATCACTAGAGTAAACATTGTTTAGTGTTCATTTGAGGTCTATTTTAACCATTTTCAAAAAAGCCTTTCACTGTAACTCATGTCATGTACTAGGAATATTTAATTAAATTGAGGTAAACAAACACACTACAATGTGGAAAAAAAACTGCCGACCAATATATTTTAATAGCCAACACAAATCTCATGGCTTGATGAAGCAACATTCTGCAGACGTGTCTTTTTTTCAGGTCCCAACGGAGTGCAACATTTTGCTTATGTAAATAAACCAAAGGCCACGGGGCCTTTTGAACATTTTATTTTTCATGGAAGCTCAATCTTTGGGACATGACTAATGTGTGAATAGGGAAAATAGAGCAATGCGGCTGCATAATCATAACTAAAGCTGACCTTGAAATGCTGGGAAGGTGATGAAACAGGCGCAGCATTCAAATGATAAGCATTTTCAACACGGGTTGCCGCCACTGACACTGACAGTCAGTGGCACAGAGTTCCCAAATAAGCCCAGGAAAGCAAGTGAACGAACTACATCGGAATGATATGCAGAACCAACGCATGATTGAATCTGGTTCTCTGCCTCTGCCATACTCGTCCACAGAGACAGCAGTGGGAGTGCGAGGGTCAGTTGGCAGAGGTCAAGGCAGGAAAGAGAGGAGTCTGCTGTTCCAACGCACTGCAGCGCTCAGCAGCACTGGAGCACCACAACATAACCTTCATACCACAGAGCTGACGCATACAAGGCCAGCCCAGCATGACCAGCACATACTGCAGCTCCACCAGCACAGCACATGCTCCCCACATGCATTCTGCCTGCTGCAGCTTGTACTGCAGCATTTCTCACTGTGAAGTGAGCGTTCAGTAGCTCAAAGTTAACCTTTGTATTGCTTCTTAGTGACAGTATTCATTTACAAACAATCATGTTGAAAACTTGTATGACTTTCTTTCTTCTGTGGAAGATAAAAAAAAGATATTTTAAAAGTAAAAGACCAAAACTGTTTGGTCACCAACATTCTTCAAAATATCTTCTTTTCTGTTCCGCAGAAGAAGGAAAATCATACAATTTTGGAACAACATGAGGCTGAGTAAATGTAGATAGACTTTTCTTCTTTGGGTGAACTATGCTTTTAAATGTCTCTTTTGCACTTCTTATCTTGCCAAGGTGAAATCACAGAGAAATGAAACTGAACCCACGTGTATTCTCAGAAATTCTCAGTGTGTTCTCAGAGTCATGCTTTGGGGAATTTGAGATTTTAACAAGGTTTGCTGTTTTAATATGATTTCAGATAGCGGTTTATTCATTATTTACTTTTCTTAAAGGGGTAAGAATGGAAATTATGGTATTACTTTCTCACCATCATGTTGTTCAATTATGATTCCCTAAGCTTTTGACAAAATGACAAAAGGCACCATAAAGTATCATAAAAGAGCTCCATAAGGCTTTATGTGAAGAAAAAGACAAAATTTCAGTCATCGGTCACTGGAAATATTGACATCATCCTAGGTCTTCTTAGTGTATCATGAGAGAGGTAGGGATGTCTGATTCATGAGCAAATTATTCTTTTAAGTCAGATCTTTTCAACAAATTGTTTGATTTGGTTCACAAAACCGGACTAGATCACAAAATCATTCTTGAGACTCAATGATATAGTTGCAATGGTTCAAAGTCCACTGGAGTGGAAGAATAATAACAAATTTCAGTCATTATACAAAGTACAAAGTATAATGACTACTTACATTATACTATTATTGTGCTTTATTGTCATTTTTGAGCTTGATGGCCTTGTGAGCGTGAGTAAATGATGGCAAAATGTTCATTTTTTTTAGTGGACTGTTCCTTTAAGAGGAGTTTTAATGAGTAGAAATGGCTGCATATCATCGTATATTCCAAGTGTTGCAGCAAGTAATTCGTGACTTAATTTTCATTTTAGGATAAACTATCCCTTTAAGAAGAGTTTCAATCAGTATAAGATGGCTGCATACTTCTTTAAATGATTGAATCATATGAATAGACACACTGTCATGGCCATTACAGGGAATGACATTTAAAGGACAAGGCTGATCAGTGCAGAGAATCTGATGCAGAAGTATGACCCAAATGTAACCGATATTAAGCCATGTGTGTACTTCCCTTAATGAAAGGAAGCAATGCAAAAATACATGGACACATAGTTCTCTGTTCCTCAGAGCCAAAACTGCAGCATTCACTAAAAAAGAACCCACAGAAATTGACAGTTCTGACAGCTTAGAGACATGCTGGGTCTAACATGGTGTAGAGAAGTCTCGAGACTCAAGAGCTTGTGAGACGGGGAGAAAAGCCCCCAGCCACAGGGAAAAATAATTAGGTTAAGTATATATAATCCTTTCAGCCTATTACAGCCCCACTGCCTCCATTCATAAAAACATGCAGCTGCCTGAACTCGCTCAAAAACTCACAGCAAGGACAGAGACACGTACAGCGCTCTGGAGAACACAAACAAACTCTAAAATCATAGGCTTAAAGCAACATGACACATTACAACAGGCTGAGCCTCTTCCCCTCTGCCCAGCTCAGTGTAATGTTGCAACAACAAACTGGAGAAACGAAACGACTATGAGGAGCAAGTGCAAGGTTCAAATACATTATTTTATGCAATTATAAACATCTCAAGATGTTTAAAAGCAGGTCAACTATTTTAAATGAAGCGCAGACTTGCCAAAGCCTCATTTGCGTTTGTGCAAATGCACCCAAATGATATTTAGTTGGACAAATGGTGCATTGCACTTTACAGAATAGTGGTTAAAAGCTCATTCGTGAGTAACACAATCTGAGCATGTCATAACCTACTTGCGAAAAGAGGGCAGTGGCCATATTTATAGAACGCAATAGTCTAGTTCTTATAGATTCAGTAGACAGAGAACCAGTATTTACAGCAAGCTAGCTAAATACGACAGCTCAATCAATATAGTCGCTCAATGTTTGATCATTTGTTGCTTTATCAGCCCAGCACCACGTTTTATTGCCATTTCAAAGCATATGGGATAAACTACCATTTATGGTCCAGCAAAGCGGGGGGGGGAATGAGGACATGTGTACAGTAACCTTACTATCTGTTCTTATCATTAATTTTATAGGGTGAATGAAAGCGAGAGCAAAGTCCACGGCGTCAGTGGCAAACGTGCCTGAACCTGTGGTGCAGTTTCAGCACATGCGGCAATATGCGGATATGAGGTGCTAACAGTGACTGTGTTTAAAAGACTGAGAACGTGTGCACGTGGGACCATCAAGTAAGGTGGGCGATATGACAAAAATATCATGTCATGATTGTTTTTCAGGAAGATCATGTATTCATGACAATCACAAATATTTTTCATATTGGTTTTATACGTCACTGAGCAGCACAGCAAGACTAATTTGTCTATTAAAAAAAAATTATCCTTACATACAAATCTTTATTTCATCTTTGTTATTAAAAATAAGAACAAAGAAGCAAATTACAAATACAATATAATATACAAATGAAATAAACTGTGCTTTACATTTTTCAGCTATAGTATTTAACAGTAGCATTCAAGTAAGAAATTGAGTAAACAAATGTAAAAATAAAACACTACATAGACTTCACTGTATAAATGATACATTGATTCTTATTAAAGCTACTGAAGATATTCAGTGAAGAGCAGTAAGAGATTTTCTGTCTTTTTTTGATTAACATTAATGATAAATGGAGGCAAGTATATTAGACTGCTGTCACTTTAAGAGCCCATGCGTGGATCTAATACAGACACACATTCGTTTTTCTCCCAACTGTTTATGTTCACTTAAAGGGATAGTTCACCCAAAAATGACAATTCTGTCATTAATTACTCACCCTCATGTCGTTCCAAACCCGTAAGACTTTTGTTCATCTTCGGAACACAAATAAAGATCTTTTTGATGAAATCTGAGAGCTTTCTGTCCCTCCTTTGACAGTCTACGCTAGACTACGGAAAGTCTAAATTCAATCTTTTCATCAACAAGGGATCATGTTACTTCAGAAAATTTGGACCAAACCGCTCAATTTAACGATCTCTTTATGAACATTTTGAAGCATCAAAATGGAAGTTGCGTAGACTATCAATGGAGGGACAGAAAAGTGAGTAATTAATGACAGAATTAGTTTTTTTTGGGTGAAATAACTCTTTAAGACCCAACTGACTGTTAATGTAAACCCTGTGTGTATTTGACAGTTTAAGCACAATAAGATGCGAACATGCTGTTCGACAGGCTTTTAGTGCATGCGCTTCGGGTGTATGCGCTCAGAAAATCGTATCTCAGAACAGTGTGCAAATAAAATGTTTAACTGGCAAGGCTTTAAAATGCATGCAAATAATACACTTGTGTGATTGCAAAGAACTGCAGTGTCACATGAGCGGTGAGCGTAACCCAACCACTGTGTTGCTAATCGTGTGATGTGAATGTACGTCATTTGCGTAGTACAGCATGTTGACACAAGGGTGCCTCGCCAGAACTGCAACTGACAGAATGTGCACTGTTGCACGATACTACGAATCGATATTTCTTCATTTTCAGACATTTGAATCGTTCATCTAAAATTATCACATCGCACAGACACACACAGGGACCATCAGGGGGCTTCCTAATATTTTATTCCCTAACTGTTCCCTATGAGATAAAAACCATAAGGTTTTTATCTGGCATCTCACCTGATTTAACCCCACACTACTGAGAAGGATTTAGCTCCCGTTTTCTCACGTCTATGGCTACCTGACCAGTTGTGACCACTGGGAACTAATGGAGCTTGTCGTCAGACAGCGTTCTGTCTCTGTGTATGGCGTATGTGGGTCTAGTTCTAATTTAAATCAGGAAGTGAAGGATAACACAGACCCCTCAGGGAGAAGGAGGGTACATGCTATGTATTGGCCTGGTATTACCACAAAAATATATGACTTGTCAGCCATGTGAAGACCTTTAAATCGCAGACATAACTAAAGGGCAGTGATGCCACTGGAGTCTGACAGACACAAGCCCTCTAAAGCAGCAGGACTCCTCTGACCTGACCTTTGACAGTGCACATCACAAGGTGTGAAATCAAACAGAATGTCAACTGCCACTCACACGACTGCAGGTGCTCTCGCACCATGACTGTTTGGTGTAACTCACCCACTTCACTTTAAAGCAACTGTATTGTCATGCATATATTAGATATTCTTCGCACAAAATCTGTGGCCTATTACCAAATGAGATCAAAAAGAAAGCCAAGATAGATTTTTTTTTACATTTTTAATATGAAGCAAGTCCTAAGTGCAATGCAACAACTGGCAGTTTCAGGGACACGATTGTCCAAACCCCCTTTTAATTTCTGTACAGGTCAATAAAACACTCAATTTTCAATGTCCGATTGTAATCCATGGAACATGTCATGGCTATACTTCTTAATGTACAAATGTCTTGACCCGAAAAATCTTCTTAAAATTTTAATATGGCAACTGTTAAATGTACAAAGAACTATATCTAGCCAGTGAAATATTTTATAATTAAAAACTATTATAAAATGATAATATTTTACAATAACATTTTATTGGTTTACATTTATTAATGCATTAGATATAATGAACTAACAATGAAAGTGAAATTTGTTAAAAATGAAATTTTTAGCATTTATTTATCCAAGTTCATGTTAATTCATATGCAAATTCATATGAATAAATACAACTTAATGTTAAAATTAAATTAGTGTAAGTAAATCATAAACATTGATCAAGTAAAATTGCTAAATTTTCATGCATTGGCTAATGTCAACATTTACAACCTTATTATAAAGTGTTATGCATCTATCTAGGTGCTAACACATTGTATATTGTAGAAATGTCCATGATTTTTAATAACTAATTAATTTTCTGAGGGACTATGGGAACCCTGTATACTAAACCGTTACCATAAACAAAATAAAGGTCATCAGACTCAACAATATGTTGTAGAAGGAATGCTTAGCTATACACTCAAGCCTGGACAACAAAATAAACTAAATCATTTGGCCAGTTGTCTGTGCTGGCAAATGTCCGATGATGTTAAGGGTAAGCGGGACAAATGATATTTAACTTCAACCACTCCAAGATACAAAACCACCCACACAAATGTTCCAGTCCCACCTTTTACACGTTCCAAGAAAATCAAGGACAAATTCAGCTTCAACCGTGGGTGAACACCTTATGGTTGGGACTACATCCAGCTCTGGCCATGAAAATTGAAATGTCAGCAAGCATGACAGCATTACTTGTTTGAGATGCCAGACACAAATACAGCATCAGAAAAGACATACAGTCCACTGCACCTGACTATTACAAGGGCTCATAACATAAAGTAGAGTTTGAGCTCCATCCAACCAGTTTACAAAATAGGCGCTGTTCAGGGCACCACAGCACTGATGGAAAGCTCAACAGCTGTCAGCAAGTGTATGATCAATGCTCGACACCGAACTGCATTACAGACGTTTATTACAAGTGACAGCTTGTGCGGTAAGGTCAAATGATAGACTTGGCTGCTAAGAATATGGAGAAAGTCACATTCTAGTTTTATGCGTCACGGAGCGAAGAGGCCATGTGCGCAAAAGCAAGGTTAGAGATGGAGACCCATAAACGAGCCAGCGTCAGTCGTGACAGCGAGCAATGCATTACACCCATCGCATTTGCAATAACATGTGTGCGGCAAGACTGGATAAAGAATATGAAACATTGATCTTTATGAAAGCAGATGACTCACCTGTGCCGACGGCGCGCGACTAGAGCTCGGGGGACATCAAATGCAGCGCAAAGCGAAATAAAGATTAGTCAATAACTACGTCACGATCACTGGCTGATGTGAGGCGCGCGCTTTGGTTGCAAAAGTTCCCGCGTTTAACCGAGAGCTTTCGATCGCGCAGTTTGCAACTGAAAGCCTCGTACAATGACCAGCTGCTGCGGGGTGTTTCGATTTGAACGACGAAGCTAGCGATGGGGAAGCGTGAAGCGAACTTGCTAGCTGCTGCTAGGCAGAAGACGAGACGAGGGAGGGCAGAAGGGAGGAGTAGAGCGAAAGTGTGCACGGCACTACGTGAATTCCCATGTATTGCCTCCATTTTAGGGGGATTCCCATTCGACCTCAGTGCAAACTGCGCCTCATGGATATGAGGACACCTATAATGAGAAATATTTCACACAAAGCCTTGAGGAAAAGTAGATTTAAATGCATTTGGTGTCGTATAGTATAGCAGCTTTATTTAGACAAGAATGTAATTGTTACTTTGCTTGTGAGTAACGGGTGTTTAAAGGTGCTCAACATTTGTTTAAACTAAGAAACTTTACATAAATAAATTAATAGTACTTTTATGAAATATTATAAAACAATTATGTATACTCGCATGAAATAGTCCCCCAAAGAGTCTTCTAGAAAATACCGATTTATTGTACATAAAGCGGGTCGCCCCCTCGTGGAAGCAGCCATGATGACATCACATGACCTGGCGTATCATACAATTAACCAATTACTAATAATAAATGTTTTATATAATGGACAACAAATACATTCATGGGCCTGGGTCAATAGAATAGTGTGTAAAGATGGTATGGATACGCATGTGCATGCAAAATGAGAGTAACTGGAAATATAAGGGGCAATACTCGCAGAAGAGTGAATTAGTGAATTGCAGCAGGCAGCACAAACCACCAGCGACAAGCGAAGACAAATTGTGGGATTTAAACAGCAGAAGTCAGTGCTTTATAGCCTAATTACAGGCAGAAAGATGTCAGTATACACTTCAAAATGTGTATTGTGATATAGGACACCTTATTTACTACAGATTGAATGTGTTTATACATGTAAGCTTCCATTCCGAAGCAATGGGTGTTACTTTGGCTCCACCTGCTGTAAAGAAAAAAAAGGCAAAAATGAAGACTCACCCTTCCAGATCAAGTGCAACTAGACGCAAGCAATTTGGAATATTATAAAAAATATATATATTTATTTGTACTCACAAATGTTATTCATTTTCCAGCAGAGCAATCTGCGTTTCTCAGTACAACCTATGGTGTGGTTTAAAGATGAAGTAATTCACAATGTTTTTTTTTTATTTTCAAGTAGCAAAATACCATGAGCCAACCCATATCATTTGATCCTATTGGCAAACATATAAATAAAAAGGAATGAGAAAGAAATACATTTCAAATAAAACGGTTGATCTAAAATAAAAAAAATAACCCAAAAGACGATTGCTGGACATCTTCAACAAAAGGCAACATATGTGCATGGGATCGTGACTGTTGAGGACACTTGGAGAAAAAAAAAGGCAATATTTTTAAATCTTGCATTAAAGGTATGTAAATAAAAATGGGCTGCCACCAGCTTCTTCCTCAGAACAGCAAGGTCACAAAATGTTTTCATTCCATTCTTTGGCTTTAACGATAAGTATAAGCTATTTATTTGCTTTTCCTCCATAGTGTTTTCAGTACATTAATAGCAGAGATGATCTACCTGCAACCTTGAGTCATAATGCCCTCTCTCAAGGGCAGAGTGGGGATGGGACTCTGGATTTTAGCATCTCTTCAGTTCACAAGTCACAAGAGAGGTCAGGCAGCAAGACGATAATTTAAACTATGATACTTGACAGTGAACTGGTGCTATGAACCAATATATATGGGAATTATGTGTATTTCACAAAATTCATGTCACAAAAAGAAACACCCGCAATTAACAACCCGTACGTGCTAATATTTAGCAGTGATTTGGGCTAAAAGGATTATAGGTACTTCATAGTAATAAAATGGAATCACCATTTTCTAATCCATTATTGAGTTCAACCCCCTTCCCAAATAGCTGTTGGCTACCGCCACTGCTCCACATTTTCGAAATAGTCCAATATGGTTTCATTGTCATCCTCCTCTAACCAGTTGTCCTCTACCTGTCCTTCTGTCTCACTCTCCAGCTTTTGTCCAGCATCCGCTTGATTTTCTTCTGAGAAAGCGGGATATTGTTCTGTCATTGATGGCTCCTTGGTGGGTTTAAAAACCGCTTTTCCAGTCACCCCCCGCCAAGGCTTCACCTTGGCATGTAGCTTGCGTCTCTCCTGCAGGCGTCGCTGACGGGCCTCCCTGCGCTCCTGCTGTCTGGCATACTGGAATCGCTGCAGGAAAAGGTCTCGCGCATACTCATACAGCTCCACATCCCACTGGTTCAGCTCTCGAATCCTTCGCTGGGTCTCTAGTTCCACCTCTACGCTCGCAGCGCGGGTGCCATTGAGCTGTGTGAATGGCGCGATGAAGGCCAGACGGAACGTTTGCTCGAAGAGGTACTGAGTCTTACGTTGATATTCTGTTAGACCAAAAAAGGCCATGTTTCGCAAGTTGCGTTTGGCACTTTCCAGTAGCATGACCCAGCGCTGGCTCTCACTCATGATGGAGAGGTTATAGCAGCCCACCAGGCTGAGGTCGGCCAGCATACGGGTCTGTCTGTTGTTGGCCAGGTTGTAAGGACACGCCATGAATTCCTCCAACGAGCAGCCCGACCAGTCGTCACCAGTGTAACAGCTGGGCAGCTCGGTCAGGGTGGGTAAACGGCCATCACAGATGTGTTTAGAGGCCTTCCATGTGGCACCGCGCTGAACGTGCCTCCATTCGCTCAGGTACCGCCACACTGGATCCCTCAAGATCGTGATGTAGTAGTAGTTCCTACTACATGAGACAGGAAAGAGAAGAATTTATCAAATTAGGTTATCAAAAAAAAGTGGCCAAACGAGTTTAAACTAAAGCAATCACTCTGTTGACTATAAAAAAAAGAAACTAAATAAAATGTAATATTGCATATGAATCATTAAGTAGAGTAAAGCTGTCATATTTTGTGCATGTTCACAGTAACAGAATTATTCATGGCGTAGTTTCTGTTGGAGTGTGTCAGGGGAGCGATCTTGATGAAAACGGAATGAATTATTGCTGGTTGACTGTAATTATGGGCATTTTAGCATAATGAGCGAATAAGAAGAATCATCTTTCAGCTCACATCCAGAACAGTTTCCATACGAATATCAATTAAGACAAATCCATTCAACAACAGCACAGAGAAAGTCTCTGGAGAGCCTCAACTTTTTCATTACTTGCAAGCCAACAATTAGTCCATGGGATAATTTGATCTAATTGTGTCCATTTGAAAAAACAGGCCTTTCATGCGTTTATATCGATATATACATTAGTCAATATTGTTGTATATATAATAGTTCATTACCCCCTATTTTTCATTTAGCTTACCTTTACAATAATCAAGCCTTGTCATTAGATAACTGCAATTCCCTTCACAGTATATGGCTTTTAATCATATCTGATTTGTGTAGTTTCTTTGGTCAACAATCGTTGTTTAATGCTTCTATATAAATAAAGTTGACATTGACTTAAAGTTAATATTTAAAAATACCAATAATGTAAAAAGTAATCTTTAGCAGATCTCAATTAAAATCCACTGTACATTATTAAATTGAGATGCTCAAATTCACTTGTAAAACAATTTTAGTTTTTAGGGATTTTCATTTAATTAGATAAAAAAGTATAGATTTTTAATATCTGTCATTCATCAGTTATCAACCAAAACAACAATTACATTTGACAATAATTATCACCTTATCAGTATTCAGGCTTTGATGTCACATGATCTTTCAGAAATCGCTGTGCTGATTGGCGCTCAAGAAACATTTGTTCTGCTCTGAAAACAGTTTTTCTGCTAAACATTTGTGTGGAAACCGTGATACATTTTTCAATATTCTTTGGTGAATAGAAAGTTTATTTGAAATAGAAATTTTGTAACAACATTGAGTGTCTTTACTAACACTTTTGATAAACTGAATTCGTCCTTGCCGAATAAAAGTATTAAGGCCATTGCACACTGAGTCCGAAATTCGCATCCGAAATTTTCGCACGTTACAAAAAAAATTCGACCTCACGTTGTGTCAATCACGCTTGCACACTGAATACGAAACTTTCGTCCGTCATAAAAAAAAATGACGATTCGGGTTCGATTTTCTGCGTTTTTCGCATCCGTAGCAAGCAGTTTGAATGGTGATTGATACCCCTTTTCCACCAAAAAAGAACTGGTTCGGAACTGGTGCTGGTTCAAAGTTGGTTCAACTTGCGAACCTTCTCAGAACCTGTTTGTTTTTCCACTGACTAGAGCGCCCAGCGAACGACGTCGTTACGTCACTGTGTACGTCGCCATACATCTTAGCTAGAAACGCTTGCAAGTACATTACTTTGGGATTATCTCTAACTCGTGTACCAAGAAGGCTTTAAAACAATTGAAATATGTAAGTCTTTTAAATCTTTTCCTTTGATATGTAATCTTTTCTGATTAGTTATGTACCCCTGTCTTGTGTCTTTTTTTTCTTTCCATTTATTTGTTCTATATTGTGACTGTTTTCTTCTTTGCTTACATAATGTTTTCAATAAAAAAAAAACTAGAAACGCTTGCGCCAACTTCAAGCATAACAATTACGATGGCGGACTACATCGTGTTTCTGCAAATGTTTCTCCTGGCTTTGCGATCCTATATTATGGTCAGAAAATCTTCTAAACCCCGCCCCAGCCCCCGCCGTAAGCATGACGTGGTAAAGAACGGTTCTAGTCCAGCAAAGAGTTCGTGCTGCTTTGGAACCAGTTTTCCTGGCCGAGAACCGGTTCTTTGGCTGTCGAAACACAAAGAACTGGTTCGCGCGCAGGCACCGGCTCCGAACCGGCTCTTAAAATGCTTTGGTGGAAATTGGAAAAGGGGTATGAATGGTGTTTTGACAATTCAGAGCCACCGAATCACGAATACGAAAAAACGCATACGACAATTTCGGACTCAGTGTGCAATGGCCTTTAGTCCTAATTTCTTTTTTTTTTTAAACAGCTTTTTAACAAAAGTGTAGCTTTTAAAACAGTACCAACCTACTACCCTAAGGCACTTAAAGCTTATTTATCAAAAGCAATGCCTCCCAGTGCAAACATTATCAAACACAGTTGATCGCATGCTACGGGGAGTTTGTTTAAAGGACAAGCCTGAGAGAATGGCAGATGTTCTGGTGCCAGCAGGCTGTCTGCCCTCCAGGGTGTCTGAAAGGGTGAATGATTATGATGATGGGTCCCCTGTTGCAGGAATGCGCTGAATGAAAGCACTCTGGGGTTGAGCCTGACCTGTTGGAGGCCTTTTGTCTCCACATAATTGACTTGCTAAGAGGCTTCAGCCCGAACTGAACGAGAACAATATGAGGGGAAGGAGTGGAGAAGCACACCGTGACACCATACAACACAGAATACCATAACAAAAGAAATAAGTTTGTTTGTGAAGACGCGTTTCAGTCCATTATGGACACTAAAATCAGTTTATTACACTGATAAAAAAAACAATTAAACACTCACCTGGGAATCCCATGCCTCTCCTGAGACTCACGGTTGCTCATGTAAGAAGGCACGCAGTTAGTGAGCTCCGTCCAGTCCGCATGCAGACCGCAGGTCCAGCCGGTGGAGAAGCGAGAGAACAGCCAGGTGTCCCGTTTGCCCGGCCGGTAGCAAGTACACTTCTTCTGGCCCGCATGGCACTCGCACGGCCTCTCCAGCTGGATGTTGCGGACCAGGTGACGCCCGAACGTGGTCCCCCCGGTTTTCTGAATGTGGAGGAACACTATAACATCGTTCCCCTTGATATTGAAATCCACAGCGCGATTAAGGTCTTTGGTGGTGAAATTAAAGCGAGGCACAAAGCGAACCAAAGCACCGTCTTCTGAGCTGTACGGATCTCCCGCACCGACTCCGTTCATGCGATCCCCGGGCGCGCGACTCCCTAGTTTCGAGGACAATGATGCCAGGTGTAGCAACTGGCAGTCGGACGTAGGACATATGTATTGTAATACAATAACGCCGAAACACAGGACCATCAGCAGTGCGACGAGGAGTCGGCTGTAGTAGGATTTTTCATCCATCTTCTCGCTGGAAAAGTGAAAGCATTACTCAGTTGTGCGGTTCCCTACCGCGTCGCGTCGGCCGGGAGGAATGTAGAACAAAACCTGTGACTCGAGCCTCAGCACATCCAAACATGAACACGTCCAGTGCTTTTTGTGGATGTTTGTCTGCTAGGATCGAACGTAATTAATATCTACATGTTTCCACGAGACTTTCCGGTCCGTAGTTACGTCGTATCGCTTTGAGATCTACAGATAACTTCTGCTGTTTACCTCTGCCACAATTTCGTACTCGCTCTTCCCTGTGCCCTCCGCAACCCGCATTTCTCTCTTCACAATAAAAGTCCTCGTGAGGAAATTTATTTTGTTTTGGGTGGGGTGAGGTGGGGTGAGGTGAGGTGAGGTGAGGTGAGGTGGGGGGACAAATGATAATTTGACAAATTTTATTTTCTCTTTTCCAATACAAGGTTATATGGACATTTAATTTGCTAAAATGTCTCCTCTGATAAACAAACAATTTGTTTTATATTTCACATTTATTATCGTTGTAAACTATCAACAACCCCCCCCCCCCCCACCACCACCACATTAAATACCTAAATAAATCATGTTAAATTGTGGTTGTTTATAACGAATCTTTGGGAAGTAGCTGCTTTTATATTAATAACTAATATATATACGGAACAAAATTATAAACGCAACCCATTTTTCATGAGCTGAACTTAAAGATCTAGACTTTTTCTATGTACACAAAAGGCCTATTTCTCTCAAATATTGTTCACAGATCTGTCTAAATCTGTGTTAGTGAACACTTCTTCTTTTGCCGAGATAAAGCGTTCTCTTCATGGATGAATCCCGGTTTTCACTGTACAGGGCAGATGGCAGACAGCGTGTATGGCATTGTGTGGGTGAGCGGTTTGCTGATGTCAACGTTGTGAATCGAGTGGCCCATGGTGGCGGTGGGGTTATGGTATGGGCAGGTGTATGTTATGGACAACGAACACAGGTGTATTTTATTGATGGCATTTTGAATGAGATACCGTGACGAGATCCTGAGGCCCATTGTTGTGCCATTCATCAACGACCATCACCTCATGTCGCAGCATGATAATGCACTGCCCCATGTTGCATGGAGCTGTACACAGTTCCTAGAAGCTAAAAACATCCCAGTTCTTGCATGGCCAGCATACTCACCGGACATGTCACCCATTGAGCATGTTTGGGATGCTATGGATCGGTGTATACAACAGCGTGTTCCAGGTCCTGCCAATATCCAACTTCGCACAGCCATTGAAGAGGAGTGGACCAACATTCCACAGGCCACAATCAACAACCTGATCAACTCTATGCGAAGGAGATGTGTTGCACTGCGTGAGGCAAATGGTGGTTACACCAGATCTGATTGTATATATATATATATATATATATATATATATATATATATATATATATATAACTGCATCATAATAAATATAAATGTAAGGTTATTCATGTCCCATACTGGATAAGGTTTCCTTCCAATAATATAACAATCGAGACTATGAATCCATCTAATCAAATAACATTTGAAAGGAATCTTATGAATCTTTGCTAACATTGATTTGAGAATTTGAGTCTCTGAAGGTGTAGCTTTCTTCATATGGTCTTTATCACATTTATTTTCTGTACAATTGCAAGAAAACCTCAAGGGATGGTTATTTTTTATTTTGATATGTTAATGCAGAAAGGAATATTAATAGCCTTATATTCATATCTAGAAGTCTTCATCTTTTCTCAACAGTTTAATGTAATAACACAGGAAGACTAAAGGACGATTTAACACTTCAGCTTAATTAATGGTTTTGATTAATCAGTGTTCATGATTGTTTTAAGTCATCCTTTGTTTTCATTAATGGGTCCCTCAAGGAAATTTTCAAAGCAATCATGCAATTCAGTAGTACTAATAATGGCAAGAGCAGAAATGACACACGACACATTTAAATATCTGCAGTCTTTATTTCAACAAGACTAAGAAATGTTTAATATAACTTTTCTCTTACATTTTTAGCATCTACCTCTTTGTTTTGCCCATATTAAGCACATACTCTGAATGGGTAAAATCTGATGAACATCTCTCAGAGACCACTAAAACGACTGCTCATTATTTACACATTTTTTTTTCCTTTTCTTTCTTCAGTCTCTCTGACTCTTCATCATAGATGACTCCATTGATATACAGGGCTGCAAGCCCCGCAATCTGTCCGCCTGAAGTTCAGCATTCAAACTAAAGATGACATTGCAGAGGTTCATTCAAGAGTCCATGTCATCTTCACACTGACTCAAAGTAGCTCGACATACTAAGCACTTCCTTTCCTGGTCTTCAGAGCCATCTTAACATGTGACAGTGGGAAGCTTTAGGCCATAAGGAAGGATAGAAAGCACATATTGCTTCCTATTCGTGGCAGCACATCAGCCTAGAAAAATACATATCCAATCTGAGGTGCGTCGCATTACTGCTGTGGAGATATTTACTCGTTTCAGGCTCCTGAAACCCTGACAAGATTCTGTTCATGTCCGAGGACTGGCCATTCATCCATACATACTGAATGAATCTCCAAATGAATGAATAAAAACAAACGTAAAAGTTGAAAAGCAAATATGCATGCTGCAGATATGATTAAAATCATTTAAAACTCTCTTGCTGTGAGGTGAATCCCAATTAAAAGTGCATGTGACATCAGGAATGATCAAGGACCAATGGCCAGCCCTGTCCTTGCATCAGCTTGTACAATTTTCACAATCCCCTTACATAAAACTATGATAAAAAATAGTTGACGGTAGCTTGGTTTACAAAATCTAAATATTATGCATTATGAAATTTGAAGCCAATATAAAACCAACAAAGTGTGAAATCATTAGAATGCATTCATCTACAGACATAAATATTTTGAATACTGAAATTAAGATACCTAGAAAAGCGATGCTTGCGAATGCCTTTCAAAGAGACACGTGGTTAAATAACTTACTGTACAAGAGCGAGGGGAGATGTTTTTTTTCTGAGGTGAAAAACCTTTCTTTTAAACTAACAAACAAGCACTTGTCAGACATCTGAATGGGAACTCGCAAAAAAAAAAAAAAAAACCTGGCAACTGGTGTTGGATCGTACCACACACGCTCACAGTCTATTGCTCTATATGAGGAATGGTTTTAAAATACCATACCAACTTCTATGGATATAAATCGGGAATGGGAAAAAGCAGGACATTTTGTGTTACAAACAGAAAAGAACCAAGAGAGGCCACCCAACCTCTCAAATCAGCACCGGCTGTCTGCGTAGTGAAATCTGCAGTACCTATATTATAGTTTTATACCTTACAATACATTTCTAGCCAGATAAAACACCTCCACATAAAATCCTGTGTAAAATTCATCCACAGCTCAGTCTTAAGCCATCTTCAGCATACACCCGTCTCCAGCTGGTCCTGCTGTAAGTTCAGAACTAAACATCCAGTAAAAAACTATTTTACTCAGGCCACAAAGTCTGCATGATGCAGGAAACACATCTCTGCATGATCATCGTTGATGGAACCATCAAGGCCTATTCATCAATGAATCAACTTTCACACAGACCTTACCGAACCAAAGCTCCTTCATCACACACTATTAAGTTATTACTGAAGACTACATTCTCAAGTTATATATTATACCACTGAAAGTATTTGGGATGATAAGATGGGGGCTGTGAAAGTTTGGAAACAAATACAGAAAAGTTATTTTTCAGAATAACTGCTTTGTGTCTGGGATCCTCTTGATTTCATTCATAAGGCAGCATTGTATATATTATAAATAAGCCCTATTAAAGGGCTTGTTTATAAACTATTTAAGGCATCATTAAGTATTTATCAACCTCAATAACATTCAGGGAACATACATGATCTGCATCTAACCGAAGCACATCAACACGCGCTCAAAATGGATTAAAAGTCAGTCTAATGAGTACTTCATACAGATTTGCTTAAATCATACATGTGTTATATGGGTTGATTAATTGTTTAGCTTTAGAGAAAGCACTTGGATGATATATACAGCCAATCGTACACACCATCCAACCCAAACACACACTCAGTCTGACCTACTTTCAAACAAACACGGCACTTATTTAAACCATAACCGGGTTGACGATTCTGGACTCTACAGACATGGAGGAATAAAACCCAGCTGACGTGAAATGCTGAGTGGAAACGTATGAAGTCCATTCTTATAAACACACACACACACACACACACACAAATACACACACACAAATACACTGAAGGGAAGTTATTTGAATATTAATAACTTGAGTGTCTTCCCCCGATGGCAGGCACACGGAGATCCTGAAAGCAGTGTCTTTAATGTCCTATGGCAGTTTTCTGCTCTCTTGTTCAAATTCGTACAAACACACATCCTCTTCCTCTCAGCCGGTCTTATCTTGTGTGAAGGGTGAGTAGGGCGAGCAGGAGCGCTGCCACTGCCAGTGCCAGACTGCAGGGTGCCAACCGTGTACCACTAGAGGGCTGGTTTCCAGCCTGAGGCTTGAGGAGGCGAGGTTTATCGGTAGCTGGGGTGGAGAAGTAGATGTCGTTGTCACTGTCACAAGAGGGCGAGTCGCAGCCACTTCCGCTTTCCTCTCCGCTGCCGGCATCCTCTGAAGAGGCAGGAAAGACAGATAAACGTTAAAAAACAAGGCTTGGATGATGGCACCCTGCATCATATCTTCATATTGAATTTCGAAAAAATTTAACCACAGCCGTTGTTGCTCAAATGAAGTGCGCAGAAGCAGATGCCTCGTACCATTAACAAATGAGATGTCAGTGCCAGTGTAAGCAGCTTTAAGCCAGCTGGTCATTTCCTTCAGCACTGCTATTTGCCGCCGAATCACCATGTCTGGTTTGGTGATGTCAACTTCCACATCAGGATTAGACACCTGATTGGCTAAGCCGTTGCCCATGACGACAGATTCGTACCTGCACGTGAGGAAAAGGAGGAACAGTTGAGTCGGCTGTCAAATGTTGCAGTTTAAGTGTGGAAAGGAATGACGTAATTTTACTGTATCTGGTTCAATGACCATTAAGAGTGTCTTTACACTGTAAAAAGTGTTCAGTTGACTTATCTTAAAAAAATTAGGAAACCCGTTGCCTTAAAATTATTAAGTAAATAAACCTAAGGCGTTATTGATAAAATTAAGTTATGTGAATTCCACATTTCAACATAACTTCATTTTTTCAATTACGCATGAAATTTATTTTCTTAAAAATTCTAAGGCAATGGATTTCCTCACTTCTTTTTTTTTGTCAATTGATCTTTACCTGTTGCCTTAAAATTATTAAGTAAATAAACTTCAGGCGTTATTGATTTAATTAAGTCATGTGAATTCCACATTTCAACATAACTTAATTTTTTCAATTACGCATGAATTTTATTTTCTTTAAAATTCTAGGCAATGGATTTCCTCACTTTTTTTTATGTCAACTGATGCACCAAGGTCTTAGAAATGCTCTCTTTGTATTCATGTTAGTTTCATATGGTTTTATAAAAATGTGGTCACACTTTATATTAGGTGTCTGTAACTACCACTTGGATAAAAAAATTGTTAGGTACAATGTATTATTGTGTTCATATAGTATTGCAAAACACGTTTGCTGCTATTGAGGTGGGGCTGGGTTTGGTAGTATGGGTGGGTTTCAGGGTGAGATAAGGTGTAAAGGAAGGGTCAATAGTATAATTATTTAAATTAATTACAGCTGTAATTACATGCAGGTATTGTCAAATGTACAAGTAGAATGTAAAAGCCTTAATGTACACAATAACCTTACTTACTCGTTAGTGCTTAGTAGTTACGACATTTAAGTAGCTTTTATAAATGTGCCTTAGAAAAAAACATCACTGGTGTGAATCTTGAGATAAAACAATGGCAGTGAGATATTTGAAGATATGTCAGTGCAAGTTGCTTTCATTTAAAACAGCTCAAACATGCATTTTAGTCTGGGACTAGCTTAAGCCTTGTCTGTGAAACCGGGGGAAAGACATTATAAAGTGGGACCAAAACCTTTTTCTTTTTTTTTTATAATTTTCAAGAAATGTTTCAATTTAATTATTATTTTTTAAAAAGTCATGTAGTTTAACAAGTGAAAAGTAATACCATATATTTCTTACACCACAAGTGTTCACATTTTATTTTCAAAAATGTTTTTATATAGATTTTCCATGGCAATTTTTTTTATTATTATTGTGAGTTATTAAGTAAAGTAACTTAATTAACCCTAAACATTTTAACCCTTGCATTTTAAAGTGTTTTTTAAATTCATAGATCCAGACAAAAAATGAGCATCTCATTGACCCACCTGCTTTTGGCTGTACCATTCCAGCATTCATCTCCGGTGGAAATCCGGTCTCCAACACACACCGTGTCCGGCAGGGTGGACCAGAACTTCTTGGCGTGCTTCAGTTTCTTCTTGACATCCGTCAACTAGGAAACAAACCGTTTGTTACAAATGTTCCATTCTGATCTGGTAGAATCAATCAACATGTTTTTAAAGAAAGTGTCTGGACGGGATATGTGTGATAATAAGGGAAACTCTTATCCTCACCAGTCGGTCCAGGCTGGTGCCAGCGGCAGTGGTGGGTCTGGCCTCAGGGCTGTAGGGTCGGAAACGGCCAGGGAACCCCGAGTCTTTAGAAGAGCGTCGAGTGCGGAAAGCCATGCTGGGTTTGGGCTGCCCACAACCTTGAAACACCTGAAACATACCATAAAATATATAAACCACATTATATATATTAGTTGTACTAAGACAAGAACCGGTATTGTTCAAAATTCATGTATAACTTTGATGAAAGGTTTTGATCCACTTCAAATATTGACTACTGTATGTATATATATATATATATATATATATATATATATATATATATATATATATATATATATATAAATTAAAAACCACACCTTCTGTGAGACCTGTATGCTGTTCTCCTGCATGTTCATGATGGCGTCGGAAATCTTGACGTCTATGGGGTCCATGACAGACTCAAAGTTAAAAGGTCCCTCTAGCCTCTCAGCGAGACCCAACATGGAATCTAAAATGGAAAATAAATGCATTAATGAGAGGAACACCCACAAAACAATCTATTTCAATACAACATTTTCAAAAACCAATGCACAAACTATTACGCTGCAAGTTATTTCCACCACTAGAGGGCAGCTAAGTCATCGGTCCAGGCTAAGCTCATGAACAGCTTGTAAAACAGACAGAGGCCTGAAAAAGGCGCGCCAATTAAGGTTCCCCCAAAAGCTGACAGGCAAAGTGAGCAAAGCCAGTCCCAGAGTCCCGCAAGCCAGGAACAGTTTGCGAGAGCGCATGAGAATGGGACCTGGGACCACACGGCCTTCAGAGCCACAAGAGGCCCAAAACACTTCATGAAACACATGCAAGGATAAAAACAGAGCTGCTCCCCAGCTTTCACTCCTAATTCAAGTCAATTTCAATCCTGGTTTCAAGCTGAGGCTTCACGTAACTTGTATTGGCCTAAGAACAAGTGAACAAGAGGAAACCATTTCAATGTGACCTGCTCATTTTTAATCTGTGCTTATTATACTCTTGTGCTTAGTTTGTAAAACTGGTTCCATTACATCTAGTAATGGTTCAGTAATCAATCAATTACTTGAGTCATTTAAAACTCTCTTACCCAGAAAGTTATTCCACTCTGTGTCCAGATCAGCCTGATTGGCCAGGCAGCCTCGCATGACGTTGAGACAGTAGTTCTTGCAGGGCTTCAGTGCCACCTGGCCGGTACAGTAAGGGCAGTATAACATCTTCATAGCTGCACGCACACAGTTCGGAGAGGCGCTTACCTGAACAAGAAGAATGTTATTGAGCAGAGTCAGCAAAACAGACACCGGAGGACAAGGTTAATGAGTCTGTAACCTAATTCATATGCCTGATGTTGCTGATAAAACACTGAACAGAGAGCATTAGTGACCCCGCCACCTTTTATAAGGTCACTGCTGAACTTGTGTTTGCTCAATTTGTCATTGGAGGTTCAATTGCTTCTGCTAGCTCACTACACATACAGAGAAGCCTTGGCCTCTGATCTTTTAATGCTGGGAGATAAGCCCCGATGGGTCCATCCAGGTGTCCACCTTCACATGCTGATAAACCCTACAGAAAACCTGTACTTTCGAACTCGGTTGTCCCTGATCTCTGACTCGCTTAAAAAACACAAGTCAATGCTAGGGCTGGGTATTAATTAAGATTATTTCAATTTAAATCTGATTTACAAACTCTTGATTTGATTTGATTTTGATACAGTAAGATTTTATTCTAATTCAATGAATTATAGTCAGTCTTGCATACATCATTTTTCTTAAATAAAAAAATAAAAAACTATTTTCTAATGCTGTAACTTAAACAGGCCAGTGTTTAAGACAGATTCAAACTGATTTAAATTGGTCTTTTTGAATTTTCCTTAATTTTTCAAAGCATTAACTAATACTAAATGTAAAATAAAAACCATAAAAAAAAACATTTTGTAAATTAAAAATAAAGCAGAAATAAAATCATTAGATGATGAAATAGATTCATTAGATGATTATTAGATGAAAAAACTTTTTGAAACTTTTTTCAGTTTGATGCCAAGGCAACATTTTCCTTTAGTTTAAGTTGTAGTACTATAATTACTAACTGGAAATAAAAACATTGCTCATTGCTCTGCATGTTTTTAATTCGCTAAAATAACTGATTCAGTCAGTTTCTTTATGAATCAAACCAACTGGTCATGTTTTTCATTCACTACAAGAACTGCGCATAAGAGAATCACTTGTTATTAAATCAGACCACAAACTCTAGTGAAATATCACTACTTTTGCTTTGGTGCCAAAGATTTATTAACAGCAGCATAGATTCATTAGTGGGGGTAACTCCAAAAAATACCCAAACGCATGCTTCTCACCGTGGAGACTTTGCCCACCACCTCGGGCATGAGCGCCAGGCCGCGGGTGAACGTGCGGACTGCAATGAAGGAACGGGTCAACTGCAGGCGGAGCTTGCGTGGAACATCACCGAAGGGTTTGAGCTGCTCCATGTGTCTGCTGACGCACTCCATGTACGAGTTGTTGAACTCATACTGCACATTAACCAGTCGGAACATGCGCTCCAGAAGCTCCGTCCAGAACTCCGCAAGCATGTCATCCAGGTTGACAGCGCTGCTCCCGTGGCTGTAGTAGCGGCTTAGATCATGGAAAAATTGCTCGAAGAGCTCTGCGTTCTTCACGTACATCAAGCCGTAGGTCCGCACGAACATGTCGTTGAGAGATTTCTCTGCATTGCTCAACAGCTCTCTGAAGAACTCTGAGAAAAAAATAACAATATCAAGAGAGTTGGTTAGTTTTAAATACATTTGGCAGTACACTCGAAGTGATGTACTTATATGAAAGATCAACTAATTGTATTTCAAATTAACTTAAACAATGATATTTTCATGTAATTCTAAGCAACAATCTAAAAACATTACACTCAATTCACAGAAGAATATTCCTATAAAATACATTATTTCTGTAATAAGTGATCTTTTTTAAAAGCACACTAAAGTGTACTTCATCACAGGAGTAACTGACAATCATGTTGTTCCAAACTCATATGTGGTTATTTTGTTCCAAGAAACATTTGTCTTTTTTTCAAGAATCGATCACATCAGTTTTTTAAATCACCACAGACTGCCAAAATCCAAAAAGGACAAATAACGGCACTAAAAAGAATAAAGAAAATAAGAACAGAAGACATTCTAAGTCTTCTGAAGACATTTGATCGCTTTATGGGACGAACAGATTGACAGTCATTTTTCACTGTTAATCTCCACTGCAACTCAAATAAAATATGGTGCATGTTTGACATCATGATTTTTGGTTGAGATGCTCAAAAACCAATAACGATTGATGAAGTCCAACCTGTCAGTTACACTGTAAAAAGTGATCAGTTGACTTAACTTAAAAAAAGTGAGGAAACCTGTTGCCATAAAATAAACTTAAAATAAATAAACTTTATGCGTTATTGAAATTGTTAAGTTCACATAACTTAATTTTTTCAATCACGCATGTAGTTCATTACTTAACTTAAAAAAAAATGTAAGCCTTAAAATTATCAAGTCAACTCATCACTTTTTACAGTGTAATCACAAGTTAATGTACTGTATGTCTTCAGAAGACTTGGAATACAGGCAATGTCATCCAGACTACATTTACAGTGCTTTCACAGTGCTTTTTTTGGGGGGCCTTTTTTAAACTTGACAGATGTGGCCACTATAAACTGTCAGAAAACATCTCAATAAAGATTCATTAAGAATTCCATTTGGAACAACATGGCAGGGAGTAAATGACGGCAATTTTCATTTTTGAGAGACCTGCTGCTTTGAGATTCATTAGTTGTACATTAAGAAACTTTTGAAAATTAGTATTTTTTGGCAAGCCCTCATCTTTAAAGTACTCTTGCATTAGAAATAGGATTCAAAATAAGAAATGAGATCTCTTCATCTCATCTTTGAAAGAATGTGCACTTACTGGCCCTTAACATGAATATAACCGGTTATATTTTGAGCAAACAAGTAACATGAAAGAGTGTGCAAGCAGAAAGACTTCACTTTAGAAAAAGCACACAGACTGTCAAATTCAACATGTATAAAATTAATTGTTATTAACTTTGGAACTTCAGCTGGCAATATGTCCATGACTTTGTCATTACAATGACACTCGAAAGACAGAGATTTAGTGCTCCGCAGAGCCCTCTGCCTAACTCGCTCTCACTGACTGGAAAACCTACCAGGATCTGCCAGGGAGGCCAGAAAAGCATACGCTTATTATCTAAACAGATTAATGCATATTCCATTTGACCCAATGCAAGGTTTTCACTCGCTACGTTCCAGGAAAATAACTTTTGTGTTTAAGGAGAAAGAGCTGAGAGCGCAGAAAGGATGAAGGGCAGCTCGTGGTTCCAATAGGTAACGTCTCGCCCATCAAGCCGGCTGAGGCTGACCGCTATCAATGGCATTTTCCTGTTGTCACATTCCATTCGCTTTTCTTTCTCTCCGCACAGCTCCCGCTCCTTCCTTCAGAAGGCTTTTCAATAGGATTACTGAATAATGCCGACCCCCCTCCCCGAAAACGGACCTGTACCCCCCTGAAACCCCTCACTCTCACTGACTCTCTCCTGCTTTCAGTTCATCAGTGGCTTCTGAAGGCTCTCTTCATTGGAGACGGGGAACAATGCCCTACTTCATCCCGTGGAATGTCAGGCCCCCCCCATCCCTCCCAGTCTCCCCAAATAATCCAGCCCCTCTCTCCCATGAAACTCTCTCTCTCCCGGCCGGCAAACCCTACTTTCTTAATCTGAACAAAATGAGAATTCCAAAGAAATGGTTCACCTCTCTTCCCGCGCTCACACACGCTCGCCCCGCAAAGCGCGCCATTTGTTTTTTTTTTTGCCTTTGTATCACCTTTCTCCTCTCGCTAAAAGCCTGCCGGCCCACAGCACAGATGCCCAGTGAAGTGTTTGAAGTGTTAAGTGGCCATGAATCTGAAAGCATCGTATGGTGTTCTCGTAAAACTGTCTTTCACAACCCATGGGCTTCATCGACACAAACAAGACACCTCGGGTTTATAAACAAACAAAACGTACTGTGCAGCTGTCAATTCCACTTCGAGCTAACACAAAGTCAGCTGAATGATAAGAGGTGTGTGTTCATGTGAGAGACGGACAGGGGAATGCGAGTGTATTCAAGGGCTTTTCTAAATGCCCCCATCCTGCTGTGTAACCACGGATACCGGAAACACCGCAGCCCTCGCATTTAGCTCCCCTCCCACGAGTGGGCCCTCGGCCCCTGGCCCCACACAGGGAGAGAGATAGAAGGCACCCAGCTCCACGCTCCATTGACAGAGATTAAACCTTAAGGGCCACCGCACCCGCCTTCCTCCAGATCCAAAGGAATGCCAGAGCTGTCACAAGTTTAAAGTCGGGGGGTGGGGGGCCGACGAGGGAAACGGATGAGAAAGAGGTGAGGAGAATATTTTCCAGGTCTGCATGTCATTGTGCCATTGCCAAAGAAAAAATGTACATGAACCACTTGTCAAAAAAACACTTCAAGGAAACACACGTTAAATCACCGTCAAGTGGAATGACTTTCTGTAGTTCTTGGATGATTTTTGTGCATATGCATCAAAGGACAACTAGAAATAGTAATTATACACCAACTAAATGCAAGAAACTTAAGTGTTTGCTAAACCGCATATGGGTCAATGGTATGATGCCATTTTTTTTTTTATCAGAATCTCAAAAAAAACATTAAAATACAATTCATGCAATGCAATGATCACAGGAAAAATTGCAGTGAAGCAGTTTTGTTAAAATGTTAGTCCAAACGTTTTTGACAGCTAAAGCCATGTGGTGTAACCAACTTGCAGAAAAAAAAGCAAATATCAGACTATTTCAAGGTCAGGAGGTCTCAAAATAGCAGATAATTTGAAAGTGAGAAGGCAAGGTTAGTTTAGGTTGTAAAATGTCAAGAAAAGAAAGTAACATGTAGATGTTATCACTTTTTATGTGGTTACATCATAATGTGTTTCATTAAATAAAAACTTTCATACTATTTAAGATAAAACATATGAAAACATATAAAAACATATGAGCTAACATAAATAGAAGGAGTTCATTTCTGAAAACAGCATATACATTTTTTTTTTAAATCTAAAAGATATTTTCTTTATCGTGGACACTCTTATACACTGACCCATTAACAGTTGTTTATAAAGCAAAGTAAGTCACTCAACATCCACCTTCCCCCACGCCTCTTCCTCTTTACATCCTTCCCAGCATAACTGCTGAGATTTTGGGACCCAGTGTTGTAAGCGTTACAGTTAGAGGGGCGTTACTCAGGCGTCCTACTTCGTCATTAAAAGACACTTTATGATACATTGGAGTCTGCCAACAAGTGGGCTGTGGACCTCCCTTCTGATTTTTCCATTCAAAATACCTTTCTGCATTGGTGTAGAAAAATGTGAGTGTAAGGTTATGGGAGGGTGCTTGCTGGGAGAACTACAGAACCATGTTACACTATCTATGAGGAGGAATGGAAAAGGGGTGTTTAGAGTCACACTTCAACGAATGCCTCAAAAAGGTCTTGAGTGCTCAAACATGTTCCTCAGACATCCAGAGGAGGGAAAATTCCAGACTCATTCACTGTCCCACCCTCCACACTAGCTTACTCCTCTACTCATCCCCCTTTGATAACTCTTCTTTATCCCAGGCAGTAATTGTTCCCCATTTGTGCCAATTAGTTGCTCAGCTTCTTTCTTTCCCAGTGGCATTTCAAACCCCCCTGCAGAGGTGTAGAGGATGAGAATTTGGTAGGGGGTTAAATCCTGAATCTTGCAGTGGAGTCGCAGCTCCGCCAGACAGGGTCACCTAGACCCAGACCGGACGCACTGGGGGGAACAAACACACCAAGCTCTAGAGGGAGAACTATTTCTGGTAGGGGACTTAATTGCCCGTGACTCCATCCTCGAGGCTTCCCGTGGTTACCCCCCTCCAACCCACCCAAACTCACTTAAGAGTGTGCGCGCTTAAATTCATTTCATCTTAATGACATCTAAGCACTGTGTTGATAGCGAACATGTTCTACAGTATTTCCTGCTGAACAAGTTGTGTGTAATCAGTTAGTCTTCATTATCATCTTCAACTACTATAAATACATTCACCTCTGCATCCTGTAGGCCTGTCCAGCACAGAGGAACCGTCTGTTTGTGCGTAAACAAAAGCAAAATGAAAATCTTCCGTGGCGTAAACCTCTTATAAACTCTCAAAGAGACTCAAGCATCTCATTTACACCTTAGACATTTCCATAGTGAAGAAAATACTTATGTTTCAATTAAAAAACACATTGAGAGTGTCTTTGTTTGCAAGCATAAAAGCTACTGGTATTTTAAGGCCGTTTAGCTCATTAAGTCACATGCCAGGGTCTAGTGCACATTTAACGCAGACTGGCGATTCAGAGCGTATTCCCACGGTAAAAGTTCAAAAGACCTGAGAACCTGGAGATGGAGGAGAAATGAAAGGCATAACAGACTTATGGCAGAGAGAAAAAAGGGGGAGAACGGGGACAAAAGGCAGCAGAGAAAAAGAGCAGAGGCGGCGGGCGGGATCTGGCCAACGCCGCATTCCGACACGTCACATTCCTGCTCACATCTGGCTGCAATACACACGATCCCTGTTACCATTCACTCCCTGAAGTCTCACTTTCTTTTTACATTCACACAAACAGCCAATCTTGAGAGCCGACCAGGTCACCTTTCACTTCCATCACTGTTCTCTGCAACCATCACCTCAGATTCTGTTCCCTTCCTCCGCAAGATGGATTTTAAAAGATGTTACTTCACTACCAAAATGCTATAATGAATGTAAATATGAATAAATGCCTAATGAACCAGTCTAATATGCCTAATAATCTTGTCTATTATTTTTATTATTATTAAACATTAAAAAGAACAAAATAAAATAAAAAACTTTTACATAGCACAAATAAATATGCCATTTGCACTAATAATAATAATAATATTTTTTGATATAACAAACAATTATTTTTATTAATAATATTAAGCATTATTAAAAATAAAAATAAAACTGCATTTTATATATTTTAAATACAAATAGAAAGCAGTTTCTTTGTTAACATTGTTTAATTTAAATCAATGAATTAATAATAATAGTTAATTATTATTGATAGAACTACAATAATTATCATTTTATTATATTAATTAAACATTATTAAAAATGCCACTTTTAAAAACACTTTTTCAAATAGAATAAGTTTGTTTAATAGCATATTTGTATTTGTTGTTGTTGTGATTCAAGTCTGTGTTCCCCTGTCTTGTCCCATATTTAGCAGTTCCCCGTTATGTTTAATGTCTATTAGTCTTCCCAGGTGTCTCTGATCAACCACGCCCCCTTGTTATCTTGTTTAGCTTCTCTGCCTGTGTATTTAAGCCCTGTGTCTAGTTCAGTCTTTGTAAGTTCTTAACGTTGTATGTTGGCTGTCCTGGTCCTTGGTTTGAATTTAGTTCATTTAATAAAATACTGCTGCACGTGGATCCTGCTTCTGCTTCTGCCGCATCGTTACAACTGTGGTGCTGGAATTAATAGAGAATTATGAAGTTTCTGTCACGTTGTGGGTTTTGTGTCTTGATCCTTGTTTTTTGTTCTTGTCTGTCATGTGATTCCCTGATTGTCACGTGTAACTGCTGTCAGTTAGCTTCATGAATGTTTGTCCAGGTTCTTGTACCGAGTTCTGAGTTCCATGCCTTTGTTTTATGTTTGATTATGTTTTCTGCACCGATATGGAACCGGTACCCAAGTAACCGGACTGAATCTAAACGCAGATGTCAGTGCCTCATTCGGTGCCCCTTAAATGCCTAAGCTGTCTGTTGAAATATTTACATTTACATTACATTTACATTTATTCATTTAGCTGACGCTTTTATCCAAAGCGACTTACAATTGCTATATTTCAGAGGTCGCACGCCTCTGGAGCAACTAGGGGTTAAGTGTCTTGCTCAGGGACACATGGTGTCTCACAGTGGATTCGAACCCGGGTCTCTCACACCAAAGGCAAATATTTGCCCTCTGGTTCTCTGAAACGGACGTAAGAAGCAGTATCACCGCATGTGATCGCTAGTTAACCCTTTGACGCGTACGATCGTTCACACTGGTGTGATTAGAACGTTCAGATCGCGTGATCATCAACTTCTACATTCAAATGTGCGTTTGCTGGCGCTGAGACAGACGCTTTCAGCGCTGTCATATTATATCACAACTATTCAGTGTTTTCAACCACATAAGGTTTATTTTAGGTTTCAGACATTTAAATACACATAAGTACTAGCAAAACAACATTTATAGTTTGTAAAATGCACACTGATGTCTATGGAAGCGGCAATAACAATCCTTTCAAATATAAATTGATGTCGTGTTTAGATACACATTGTGTAACCATAAAATTTACTCTATTCTTCTCACACTTCACCAGGCACTTTAATGTATTTCGGGAGAAGTGGATGAATTGACGTGTTGTCGGCCTTAATCTGACAAGATACCATTCTCTGAATTGTGGTGCATACTAACATGGTGCCCATTGTGCGTTATAGATCAACTAACATGAATCATGATCATGTATTTAAGAATAAAAATAGGACTGACTGACTGACTGACATGTAATGCAACCAATCACTGTTCGTTTTGTTCCGCGTCATGTTTAGTGTGAAAATGTAAAGTCGATGTCCATACAATAACAGACCATCTAATAAATTACTCATTCAAGAACGTTGTGCAAGTTTACTGCAAGAATAGAGCCGCGAACCTCACGTACTTTTGAAAATCCAGCCTTCAGTTGATCCTGAGCGCTCATTGTCACAGTTGTAAATGACGGCGTTCTCCCACGAGGGGTTTCGCGTCACGGCATTTAAGGTGATGCATTCTAAAATAATGCTCACCTTGTGCAGGACATGCAATAAGTCAGCAGAGGTGTCGTATTTGGCCAGAGAAGGCAAACGTGAAAAGAACCACTGATATTTAAAGCTGGTTTGTAGCATACCGAATAGACTACTTTGCTGTTATTAGCACTATAGTGTTATATTTTTGTATTTGGGCTAGGTGGCTTAGGTTTTATTGTAAATTTTTTGTTTTGTATTTAGACTACTTATATATTTACTCTACAATTTTAATATATTAAATTTTAAGAATTTTTTAATTGATTTTTTTCAATAAAAAAGCCGTTTATTTAATGTCATTCACCATCGTTTTGAGGCTCTCTCTTTTTTAAAGTATCGGTTCAGGAACCGGTACCGTTTTAAAAGTATCAATTTGGCAACGGTATCGAAAAAAAAAAAAAAAACGATACCCAATCCTAGTGTTGAGTCCATTAAAAACCGCTCGGCTGCTCTGCCAGAGTAACAGAGCTTTGGTAAAGCTGGATGGCCACATGTGAGTTAACATGGGTCTCATTTACAAATAGCTGTGGCTCAGAGCGGATGGGTGCCGATTCATGTGTGACTGGAGGGAGATGTGCCATCAGCACTTCATTTATCCTTCTTTTACTGTCCAGTCATTGACCATCAATCCAAACACCATCTCACCATTTCATCTCAGAGGCTAAAGCCCGTTATAGTCTTGGCTCATTTAATTCTCTTTCAGCAACCCAAAGGGATGTTTTTCCTTCAAATTTACCATTGATGAACTCAAGCTGGGCTGATTCGGATGCATGTGACCAGGTTTGTCTCACTTTTCCCCATTTGACACACTTTTTATGACATGGCATGAAGAGAAGGGAAGACATAAAACATGCATTATAAAGCAGGCGAGAGCGTGTGCGTGTGTGTGAGAGCCGGCAGAGCATCTGCGGGGTTTTCCCCTCCTGAATGAGTCAGCAGTGTCGATGCATGTTCCCATGCACCCCTCTGCCCTGCACTAGGGAAACCTGATCCCTCTCTCTCAGCCTGATATTCACTGCCACATGCATTGCAGAGAGAAAGTCAGGCTTCTACATGTGTGTGTGGTCTGTCTGCAAGGCTGAGAGTGTGTGTGAGTGTGTGTGTGTGTGTGTGTGTGTGTCAGATGACTGTGGGATGTTGAGGGACAGGTGGAGAGATGGACATATAGACTATGTGTCTGGCAGCCGGGGGTGTCTGTCAAACTAACTGAAGCAGTGTATGGAAGGGGGATCAACAACTGATGAACCAACAATATTGGAGAACTCGTTTTAAATGACAAACAAAACATTCTGATTGGTTAGATTCGTAAGAGCTTTACTGACGGTCAAAGTGACGGTGTCTCTGGGTGAAGGTGTTTTGTAGATTGGAGCTGAGCTGATGAACGGGGGCTTTCAGGTCCGTGCGGCTCAGCTGACTTAACTTCTCCTCCATCTCCAGAGTACAGCAGGAGAAACCTTGAGGACAAACCTTCAGATGGTCCCCTGAAATCACAGACAGAGAGAGAAGGAATGTAAAGTTCTGCCATGACAAAAAGGCAACCAGAGGGACAACGACATGAGCTGGAAAAAGACATGGTGGAATTGGTAAAATAAAGAAAGAAAAAAAAGTTCATTAAAGTGTATTTAGGTGCTAACAGTTTAACAAACTTTTGTTTTTATATTTACCTTTATAATTCAATTATGAAATATAATTAAAATAATAATTATAACAACAATTATTATTATTACTATTATTATTGCTATTGTTATAAAATTATTTAATTAAATGTTTATTTTACTTTTTTATTCTTTGAGATCTGAATAACTGCTATGCAATGTAATTTGTAAATGAAAAAATAAAGGCATTTTCAGAAGTGGTCTCAGACTTTTGGAACCTACTGTATAATGCAATATAATGCTTTAACAACATAAAAGCTGTTGTACAATGCCAATAAAAACTCTTGAATCTCAAATGTCAGAAGCAAGTCCTTTCATTTACCTTGGCAACCCGAAATCTGAAAACCTAATTTCTGATTCAAATCAAACAAAGAACAGAACCGAAGACAATGTGCATACAGTATAAAGTGAGCTGACAAGCCACAGGCATCATAGATGAAAAGCAAAAACTGAATATTCAAGACCCTGTGGACACAAGTTTCAGTAGTTCTGAGGGAACCCGGGCTTTCTTCGTGATTCACCCCGTCAGAAAACAAGTCTGCACTGCGGTCGACAAGTGAACGGCACAGATGGACAGCGAGCGGCTGGATTAAACAAGGCATCACATTAACATGGGGAGTGTGAGCAGGGCGGACTGCGAAGTCGCAGCTGCAATAATGTTTTGTTTTTCTTTCTTTTTTTAATGTGGTTGCTGGAATTCAGGAGAACACAAGGGTCCTTTCAGTGGACTGGACTCCGACCGGCGGTTTGGCTACCCCTGCTGCTGTTCAGCAGGACTGGCCACTCTGGATTGCATACTGCAGTGCACACTGATGAGACACCCCTGCTCTCCATTCCTCAATATGCATATACATTCATCTCCATGAATTTCATTTTTATTCAGCGAAATGCATACGATTTTGAAGGCCATAATGTTCTTGTGAGGGATTAGATTAGTCTTTGCCCAAAAAGTAGGTGAAAATCAACTTTGCTACACCTCTATGATTGACAAACTTGCTGCATGTTGCTCAGTGTCTGTAACGGGTGGAGTGCATTCTGTCATGTGCACAATATCTGTGGCGCGACTCATATCGTAACATCTGCTGAACACATCGGCGTGGGTGAAAAGCGAGTAGCTGTTGAGAGCTTACAAATAATCACCATCTCGCAAAATATCCAAGAGGAATTGTCACTGACCACTGCCAGGGCTTGTTTTACACAGGCGGAGCAGGAAGGAGTGACACTGTATATGAAGTGGCACTAAATATGCATGCCAATGGCTTGCTTTTTAACAAATAGGCCTATCTATGTTTATGATAAAACTGATATTGACTGGGGTGTCATTACTGTACCACCTTATTCAATCAATCCTGCATTAAAGCAGATTGGAAAAAACAAACAAACAAAAGTTACAGCTTCATACATATAAGGAGTCTCAAACAATTAGTCTATAAAGCTGAGAAAGAGCAGCACCTTCTTCACCCTGCCGCAGCCCCAGACCAGCTGTACCCCTCAACTCCACTGGGACCCCCTCCAAATCACTCTCACTTTCACACACTTGGCATCAGGTACATACAAGACCCTTACATCATATCTCAGCCCAACAGACAGCTCTTTGTATACAGGCATTTGGAGAGAGAGAACCTAACCTGAAAAAGCAAAGCAAATATTCTAGCAAAAACAATGAAAATGGAACCAAATTTAAAGGTCTTGCAAATTACTGAACAGGGAAAACAATTCTGAACCTTATCAACGAAGGGAAAAGGGTGATTTTGGTAAAGACTTTTTAAGCAACAACGATTTCATTTTTAATTCAATGTGTTACTTGCAGTTTTATACATACTATAAAACATAACATTTCTGTAATTTCTGCCGCACCAAAAGACATATTGGCCCACTCAAACCAACAAATTAGAAAGTGCCACAGTATTTGCACGCTTTATTTAATAGGTTTATAATCAATACGTCTATCTTTTAAGACTCCAAGTCAATATGCTTGCAAAAGCTAATCTGGCCAGAAATCCATCACACGCGCATAAGGGAGGCTTCTGCGATTTCATGTTGCTTTAACGCAAGGCCAAACTTTTTGACAGAAATAAGATCCATTTCCATTCACATGTGATTCTTAGGAGTACACCACCTGACTATAAATCTGAAAGAGGGATTTGTTATTGCAGTCTCCAATAAGTCACTTCCTGTTGCTGTTCTGGAGGCTCAAGAACATTCTGTTTTGCTGAGGGATGAGGGGATGGAAATTGCCCTGTGGACAAAACCCAGATTAGTCCTGAAACCCCCCATTCCCCTCTCTCCTTCTTACTAGGCCACGATGGGCTTTCGGCCCCAGACAGACTTCAGCCTCCATAACCCCACGCTGCTAGCCAGCAGGCTTAACCACCAGGGTTAAAGGTTAACAGCCACTCCTCTGAGAGAGGCCATGCACTGTGACCCTGCTAGGGGTTTGACCAGCAGACCAACCACCCACACATATTACACGCGCACACACACACTCAATCACAGGCCGGACCCACTGAGTCAGAAGTCATAAATTCTCCGGGGGATTATTTCAGGCCGCCCGTCACTATAAATCGCTCTGGCCACCACATCAACATGCCACTGCCAAAAGAAACATAGTAATGGACTTCCCTTGTCTGCCTAATAAGACATATGCGGAAACTTCCACATGCCAGGATGAGTGTCATCAACACCATCGCTTCTACGTACAACCATCATTTCAGGTGGATATGAGCCATGGAGAATCATCATTCAGCTTCTTATTTGAAAAATAAACTCATCTCTTCAAAAGCCATTTCATAGCTAGACTTTTCCTCAATAGAACAGATTGAAAGACATGCAATCTATTCTAGAGAAACCAAATAACATTTCTACAAAAAAAAAAAAGTGTAAATGCAGCTATACACATTGTTAATGTTTGCCATTCAAAATATAACTGACAGCAATGAAGCGTGTTTGAATATTTGCATGCTTAACTGCAATTGGGTTTCTTTCATGCATTTATTTGCATACTGAATTGTCTTTGACAAATGTCCTTACGAAAGACACCATTTTTAATTTCCATGAATTAAAACAAGGCTGAAGGATGAAAGTACACTATTTAAAGAGCGATCATATTTAACTGAAACAACAAAGTAAAATCCTGGTGGGAAAAAAAACCCTGGAAATTGTGTTGTGAAAATTATACGTGCCATAGGAACAGAAGTGGATATCGATCCCTCACAGCTTTGTTTTTGGCAAAAAAGATGCCTACTCCAGTTATTTTAGTATTATTTATATACCATATTAAGTTTTAGTGATTCTGTTGTGTGCTTTTGTCATTTTAATTTTTTTCATTTTTATATATAGCTTTCATTTATTGTAATTTTATTTTTAATAATTGTAGTACTTCAAATTAAACATTTTAGTTTAGTTGCCAAGGCAACATCTAATCTAATATTTAATTTTATTAAATTACCAAATATGATTGTTCATATTTTTAGTTCAATATCAACACTGCCCTACCCTCACTAAGGTGAACCGTCAAGAAAGTAATGTCATGTTCACTCTCAGTGATAGGAGACATTCAAAATGGATGTGACAACATGATTCACCCTCTACTGTGAGAGTTTACTACAAAGCAACACGGCCAACATCCCAACACCAGAGCCATCTTTACACTAACACAAGCTGCAATTACCACAGAAGGAGGGGAACTACTATTTTTCCCTGTTGTGAAATGGGATTCAAGACGGCCTGACCCAACTAAATCACGTGTGTTGTTTTGGCTAGTTTTCAGGAGAGAACCACAACTTGCAGATAAAACGTCAAACCTTGAGGGGAAATGCTCCAAATGAGTATTGCTTGAAATCTTTGTGGAATGAGCATTTAATGAGTACACCCCCCCCCCCCTTTGACATAACACGCTTGTGCATTGCGATTACCTTTGAGATGAGAGTGGTTTATTGAGATAAAAGGCAGAGCAAAATTAAGCGCAGACATTTCAGACCGATAAAACCTGAATATTTGATTTCTAAATCATAGCCTTCCTATTATATGGTTGCCTACTCCAAAATGTGCCTTGCATGTTCAGACGTGTCCCTGCCAAAGCACTCTCCTGCCTTCACACCATCTGCATGAAGACAGATCTCAGCCCTCTTCTCTCTGTGTGGCCTGAGGCTATCTTTGGACTGTCCATCCTTCATTTAAAGACTCATGAATACAGGGTGGAGGAAGGAGAGCTCTCACAATGACTCTTCACAATCGCCCCCTTCTCTTAATTCTGGCTGATAGCCTGAATGGAGATGGGCCTTGATAACAACAAGACAACACTATGCAACACCTCTGAAGCATTTATAAAACACACAAAACTTGGAGTTAGAGTGCTTTACAAGAACAACAAGATCCAGGAAATATTATATATTTATATTTTTAAAGGCACTCTTGGTAATCACTATAGGGCTGTGGGATATTGAATATTTACCCAATATCTGCAAAGATTTTGCTGTCAATATAGAATTAAAGCAACATTGTGGACATCATGATGACTTAAGGCCCGGGTATAATTTATTTTCCGCGTTCCGCTCCGTCTGTGCGGATGTCCACGGACACAGACGGCCGAACTATTCTATGGGCTTGATTAACTTTTATTTCATCATTAAGTTTCCAAAGGGCATTTCATTGCGCTAGACTAATGTAATGAAATGCTGTGATGACAATACTTCCTTGTGTAAGAATCTACAAATAAAATGGTTTGATAGTTTCTAGGATTTAAATTTTAATAGACAAAATGAGACGGTAAATTCAAACGGCCCATTAAAATGTATTGTTTCATTACTCAGACTCAACAACTTGTTAGCATCAAACAACATTTTACAGAAGTACCTGAGAGGCATTTTTCATATTAAAGTAAATATTGACGCCTATAGCTAAATATTTTTCAATTAAAAATGTAATGATATCATTTAAACACACAAAAAAATCTAAGCCATGTTTTCCAGTATTTTATTAAACAAAATTAGATATTTTGAACTTACTTTGTTGAAATGATGATTCCTTTGACAAAAAAACAAAAATACATAAATATAAAGCTTAAACCAGATCATTTTTAAATCGCCCAGACTTAGTCACCTTCAGTACTAAATCTTTATTTAATTCAAGCCTAAAAATGTAAATACTTTGGTTCACTCAACGAGTATGAGAGACCACAACTGGCGTCTTGTTCATAAGGAAACAGCTGGTGCTCTCTATTAATAGAGTTGTACAGAAGGTAAAGATACAACTCCTCAGGTTTTCATTGTGCGGTTCCCACCGCAATGGGAGCGCATTCAAACTGGAAAACTGTAACAGGAACCCATTATTAGAGAGCAACTGCTCATATGGCGGTAATAAAGAGGGGAATTACTCTCTCTTTTTCTCCAAATCCAATCCAGCATCTCTCAAACACTGCCATGACAAGTTTACAACACTATTGCCAGCACAATGATGCCTTTCAGAGACTTGCAATAAATGTAGGACGGCTAAATGGAAATGACAGCAGAGCTGGCCGGTGCATACGATCACTAAACAAAATGGTGGATGATGTCAAGGGGGTCATTTAATGGCACTTGGAGTGAAGCACTGAGAAAAACAGGCCTTGGTTAGGAGGCACTTAACGCTTACATGTAGGCCATATTGTCATCAGATTTAATGTGACGAGCTTTTACTTGCTCACTGTCAGTCTAAATGACCACCTCTTTCCCTTCTTAACATATTCTACAATTTTGCAGTATTTAATTTTTTGTATTTTACAGCACTTATGTTTCTTGTTTTAGGGCATCATAAAGTGCCATATTTTAAAATACCAATTAGGCGTTCACTAACCCTTTAAATTACACATGAAGTTTTTGCTATTGTACCTTTAAAGCTGAAGTGTATAATTATTTTTGAATGTTAAAAACTCAAATGTAGCCAAATGCTTCAACTATAAGTAAGCTATTCATGAGCCGATTCACTGGAAAAGATTCCCTCAAACACTGTGGCATGATTAAAAAACATTGCTATGCTTGTTGGCGTTTTAAGACCAAGCTAAGCCAATGTTGTGCAATTGGCGCAGGGCTATGTTTGCTGATCAATGAAAGCCTGTTCAGGAAACTGGAAAATGGTAAATTCCAATGTGTAAATGACATGTGTTATGATTAGCTAACCTAAATAAATTGGAGCAAGGGTTCCTAAAATTTTTTGTCGGTCGAACCCCTTACACATCAAATATTTAGCATTAAGTACCCTCTGAGATTTTGAGTTAATATTTCAAACATTTATTGACACAATCACACGTTCACGGCTCTCTGATGTTGATGATAATAGTAATAATTATTATTATTAGTAGTAGCAGCATGTTTTAACTCTAATTATAAAAACAGAAACATCAATAATCAATAAAATAATGATTCACTATGGAACATGCAGTGCCTCAGACTATACAGTTATTTAGTTAAATTTCAGCATTAGATTTAAAAATAAATAAATAATCGCACCAAGCTATAGTATAGCTGCATGCCCAATTTATTTATTTTAAATTTACATTCGATATAATTTAGATTTATCAATTCACAAACCCCTTTCTGTTCCCTCATGAACCCCCATTTGGCAAACTCTGAACTGGAGCATTGGATAAACAATGCATAAATGTGAGCGGCCATATGTTAATACACTGATAGTTCTGACATCATAAACATGACCCACTTTTTCCACTTAGTTTCCATAAATGAGCTTGACGAACCTTAGAGTTTGTCTACATAAGAGATCAAACTCGCATTTCAAAAGAGCAAAGATCATCTATTTTCCAAAAACAGGCCAATGCACTCATGCGCATTCTGTTGATGCCGTTAACACGCTAACAGCCTTGATCACAGAGGTAAAGTGAAGGGGGCGATTCAAAAAGCTCTGAGACTGTGCTCAAGGACACATTCCTCAGGTCTAACACTATAAAAACATCAGCAAAAAAAATTCTTCACAGGTCTGTTGACCTACAATTAGAGTGATGTTTTTCCAATTCATCCCCCCCTTTCCATTCCTGATATATCCTCCTCCTGCTCTACGGAGAGCACCTACTATTCCCTGATCCTCTGAGGCCACATTTACAGGTTACGCTACTGATCCTGAGCTGAGCATTTTCCATAGTAGGTTGTTTACTTGCTCCATCTGGTTGATCCATCCGCAGAGGTCACGTATCACACCGTGTCTGGAATGAGCGCTGTTAATCCCTTTCGCTATTTAATCTGAAGATATGAACGATATCCTCTGAGAGACACATCTCTCTGCAGCCCTGTGGGGCAGGTGTCATATTAATGAGGAACTGAGTTAACAAGCAGGATATCCCACGCCAACTGGCCCGACTGACGCCCGTGCAGGACAGGAAACCCTCTTACAATACTGTATAGTCCAGCCGAGGGCTCATTCAGCAAACTTTGGCCCTTGTGCCCAGTAAAGCCAAAATAAAGGAAGAAACACACAGTGTGATTAGACAAAACATGACGACTGTGACAACTGCTAGATCACTGTTTGCCCAAAATATTCCATTTAAATTCATAATAGGACAACAGGTTTAGTCTAGAAAGACTTTTCCTCACCTTGAAATTGTTAATGGTTAATGATTTTACAGACGTAATGGAGCAGACATGATTGTGGGAAAAAAAAATTCAACAAATGGTTAATGTGTTGTTAAATGCAAAACATGTCCATGCATTTTTTAGGTTCACATTTATGCATTATTAAATGCATATTTTAAGTACTGTGATTATTAACGTTTCACCATTCTACCTTCCTTTTAAATGGTCTTGCAGTGTGAGAAATATATATTTAAACTCAGCATGAAATGAAAATTCACTTATTCTAAATGACCGGTCCATGGATGCGTTTCATGTTTTCACTCGTAATTCCGTAATTTCCTTGTATTCCACTTGTATTCCAGTAATGCATTCCAGACTTTTGTCATTCAGGTTTTTTTAAACATTTTTTATAATTGTTTAATTCAGACTTGCTGACCTACCAAAAGTATTTCATGTCAGCTACCCTTGTTTCAGTAACATCTTAGAGCAAGAGTTACAGTCAGCGCTACATACATCTGGTCTTACTCTGAACCCACATAAATCACAACCAAAAAAGATTTAGACCCACAGAAATGTTTAAATCTAATTCTTGCTGTGCTCTTTATTCAAATCATATAAAATAAGCACTCAAGGTGCACTTTGAAATGGTTCAGATATTAGGAATTTCAGCTGAGGAGATTTGGCAGTCTGCCACAAGGCCAAGAAAAGCATGTGTGCGAAATGATGCTTCCTTAAATTAATCGGGGATTAAAATCTCTCACACAGCTGTCAAAACACCAAACCACCAACATTTTCTTTTCAGATGCCATGCAGGTTAATGAAGAGGAAATAAATGTGCAAAATACAAAGCAATATGGTTGCTTTCATCAAAAATCAAGGTCCCGATCGTATACTACCAAGCCGTAACACTCGACTCTTAATAACAGGCTTATGAGTCTAGACGGTTGTGTGATCATTAACCAGGGTAAAAGCAAAGCAGTTAAACCATCTCCTGCTCTTCTGTAGTGCACTGAGGCACAAAGCAACATGTAAAACACAGAACAGATGTAAAGTATGATGCTGGGCAGGGAGCCTTAATACCACGTAAATCCTCAAACTCTGAATCAGTGCGGTGAGACACACATATGTTAGATTGATGCCTGTGTGTGTGTGTACACACTTGAGCGATCACCCACAAGCTCTCATCCTTTTGTACCAGTCAATTTCTGATTGCTAAACCAGAGCAGGGCCTCTGGCCAATTAAAACTCCCCACTGGTAAGCATTCCAAAAGGCTGCCATCCATGAACGTTTACCCAGAAGTCCTTGGGGAGATTCCACAACATCGCTCCAGTCTCTAACTCCATGGCTGTCTCCCTCTCCCGCCCCAGTGTGCCGTCTCTGGCTTTGTCTCTGCTCATAAAGGCTCCCTGCCTACACCACTTCCCAGGTCACCTCATTGTGAATCATTTAACTTGGACTGCCTCTTTCACAGACACATTAAAAGTCAGGACACTGCATGTTTGGAGTTTAACAGAGGAATTGACGAATCTCTGCTGTTCATTACTTTCATGAAAGCTGGAGTGTGAAGCTTCTCAATCAAACTACATGGAAGTCAGTTAATGACAGAGCAGGGTTGGATCTCATGGGCGAAAGTTGACATGCATGGCATGGCGGCAAATATCAAGTAGTGCTGTATTATCAATCCTAACAATAGATAATATTATCCATAATTATACACTCTCAAAAAGGATGTTAATTCTTTACACGTTATTTGTTATGACTATTACAATACGTTGTGTTATTTTTTTGTGTCGTTTTTTAATTCAAACTTTTTTATCTGGCTTACTTTTCGGGAACTTTTCACTCAAGCATCATGGTTAATGTTTAAATTACTATATTATGATTGACTTTTTTTGAATTTCGACTTTTTAAATGTTGACTTTTTTATGTAAAAGTAGTGGGATTAATAAATTCTATATAAGCTACATGTGAGTTTTTATTGCATACCAGTTTTGTTCCAATATTTGGCACTATTGAACTTTGGCACTATAACTATAAAAAAAGAGTGCCAACATTTTCTGTGTTAAGAGGAAGAACACATTGATTGAGTTAAAAGTAACAAAAAATGTGTTGTCCTTAACTAGACACAAAGATGTGTTAAGAAAACAACAATTTGTTTTGTTTTCAACATCATTTTTTAAGTGTCTATGTGCTTCAAATGACATCCCATATCTACAGACAATCTTTCGGACTTTCTTATCCTAAAATCATTTAACAAACAGTATGAACCATTGGCATAAAGAAATTAAACATGCCCATATTCTTAAAAAAAAGGAAGAAACAAAAGTGTACCATTGATTAAAAAAAAAGTATTATAGGCTCAGAGTTCTAGAACTAGAAATGTGAGGTTTCCTGACCATTTGACTAGAATTTATTGGCTTTAAAAAAAAACCCATTTCACAAATTCACATTTAATTATTAGCCAATACCAAAATGCACCTTTTGGTGCATTTTTGTTTATGAACAGGCAAAACAGTGTATACAAAAAGGTACATACAGTCTTAAAATATTAGCCATCATATTGTTTACGCACCATAATTTAGTACTGGTAAAATTTTCTATATCAGTGTATGTCTGAGGGAAATATCAGAGAACATAGTTGATTCATCCTTACAGAGCTGAGTAAGGGACGTGGTGAAGAAGTGGACACAGCAGCTCCATGAAATGGAGCAAAGTTCAGTTGGAAGCAATTACACACCCCCAACCAATACCTCCAGCCAGAGATACAATAAAAGACAAATTACAATGAGCCGGCGTGTAAGCAGAGACACTGACAGCCTGGAATGTACCGTTTATTTATCCATGAGGAAAAAGAGGGCAAAAGGTACAAACCAGGAAGAGACGAGGAGGAGGAGGGGGTTGAGCAAGAGGGGAAAATAACACATGAAAGCTGATGGACACAGCTCACTCTGATGCTACAATGAAGGAATCCTTAATTCCTCTCCAAAAATGAACATCTGTGCGCATGTTTGCATGAAGACACACACAGATGGATGACAGTGGAGAGGTTAGCAGGGGGTGGGAAGTAGGGCTGTGTATCACCAACAATGTCACGATACGATACGCATCACGATACTAAAGCCACGATACGATACGTATCACGATATGGATCAATTTGGAATTTAAATTTCTTTTGAGCAGAGTTTAGTAGCAGTAATATCTTTATTGAATAAACAGTGTTATAAAAGTTGTGATAACTGAAAAACTATTTAGTTTTTGTCATTAAAAAACAATGAGAGTTCAATTAAATAAGTGTTGGAATGTGCACCAAACAAAGTAATTTCTTTACATTACGTTGAAATCATTTTAAACAAATAAATACAATAGAATAAAGATAGCCTACCAATAAAGAGAAGAGTTTTTGAATAGGTCTAGCACTAGTATTCAGAAATACTACAGAAACTTAAAGTAATTAAATGTAAAATAACATTGGGTAGTATTTTAGTCCTGACTAAATTAAATACATTGGCTATAAATCCAGATTCCTTATAATTAAAGCTATCTTTTGTTGTTTTGACGACAATATTAATGACAGACACATTAATATTGCTGTCACTTTAAGAGCTAGTGCACGGATCCTGTGTTCATAATACTGTCACATGCATTAACCGACTGTGTTGGATACTCACCAAGACTGACATTTTTTACATAATTTTGCTTGTTTTTGTCCTTAAAAGCGATATAATCCGTGAAAAAGAACTTTTGTTACTCACAGGCTGTTTGTGAGGCGGCTTTACTCTATGTATGCATGCAGAGAAAACCATCTCTCAGAGAGCGTGCGAGCACTGAATAGTTTAAAATCGCTTGAATGTTTTGCGTGGTAAGACTTAAAAAGACGAGCGAATGGTAAACTTAAGTGACAATGCAATACTGGCCCGAATATGCAAGTGAATATTCCGTCATGTCCCAACTCCCGAAAGCGAGAGTGTATCGCCGCCTTCAGCGCGTTTGACGCTTGCCTTGAGCAACCCATTTTGAGAGACAGAGACAGAAGACGCGGCACAGCTGAACACTCACGCTGTTTGTGAAATTGTGTCTTGCAGAATGTTTTAAAATGACTAATTCGATGTTATATAACCTGTATGGATTAATCATTATAAGTGGGAGATCTGCGGGAATGGTTAGAATAATGCGTAATACTCGCAATCCCGTGCAGAAATTCGAGCCCTGAATTGGCTACATTCAAAAGCACGACAGTATCGATACAGCAGTTGCTGTATCGATACGCGCATCGTCAGGAGTTCATGGCGATGTATCGTCGTATCGATATTCTGAGCACAGCCCTAGTGGGAAGATACAACGTGAGAAACTGCAGGCCTGGCTGAGCAGTGACAATGCATACATCACCTAAAATAATCAGTCAAACGGTAACAAACATTCTAGGGGAACCGCAGAAAACATCAACCCTCAAACATAAACAACCCCAAACCAAAGCTCTGCTGTAACGCAAAGTAACAAAGTTATGCTAAGAGGTAAACACATAATGATGCAAAATGTAAAATGATGCCTACTGCCCCTCCCAAACACATCTTTTCTTGTAATTCTTCATTACAAATTGGAATAAATGAAAGTTGATGCTTCAGATTAGTTGCTATGTAACAAAAACTAAGCAACAGCGTGCTTTCACTGAAAGATGCGAATATATTCTGAATATACAACACATAAACCTATTAATAAGTCACTGCTTATACAAACCTACTTACTTTCAACATTCAAACCAAAAGTATGCCTTGAGCGCACGTTCATCATAACATACGCTATATATACACTGTGTGTGTGTGCATAAATATATATATATATATATATATATATATATATATATATATATTAGTTACCAGAAGGACATTTCCCACGCACCTCAACTCTCTATTGATCTCTTTCTATCTATGTTACAGAACCTCCTACTGTACAGAACTGAGCTCTTTAACTTCAAACAGCCATAGAAGATCCACACAAACAACCTGAGAGTCAAAAAGGGGGAATTTCTAGGTCAAAGCATGTCTTGTTTGGAAATTTGCAAGCCCACCATAAGCCGCATACGACCGAAACCACAAACACGCTCACTGTACAGCTCTTCAAGTCTAGATCCCCTTTATTTTTACACTCATATTCTTTCTGACTCTCAAAATCCAATTTTTTTTAAACAAAACATCTCCTTAACCTTCAGCATATGAAAGGTTTTAGCACAGGAGCGCTATATTTTATCCCCTTTGATAAAGCAAACCAGCGGAAGACCGAGCCATTCTTTGACACTGTTTATAACCGACATCTAAGGGTGGCTGAAATCCACCAGATGCCGAAACTGACGGACAAGCATCGAGGTAATGTGTAAGCTGTGTGTTAGAAAGAGAGAAGAGGGGATGGGGAAAGAGAAAGAGAGGGGCCCACGGGCAGGATGAGGTCAGGCCAAAGATCATATTTCCAAGTCCTCAAATCTACAACACTGCAACAATGATTCTGATATACCTGTTGGGCTTAGGAAACTGGATAGCCGTGAATTTGGTGGGCAGAGCGGCAGTAATAAGTGATTGTAGTGGAGTAAACCTACACCGGGATAAACTTACGATGCTTTTGACTGACATCTCACCCATCTAGGATAATATATATGGAAAGGTATGTAAATAAATCAACCAATAAGAGGATCTTCTGCGCTCAAAGACTGAAAGGAGATCAAATGTGGCCATTTTGGGTTTCAGTTCGGTTCTCCATTTTGTTTTTCAGAGAAATCATTGCTACGACTTTGCACCACCTCAAATATATGCATCCATGGTCTGCATGAGTGACTTGTGGCAAACCGAACAATCATACTAGACTAGAAAAAAAAGAAAGTCACTTAAATGTCGGAGCCAGAGGTGGGACCGGAGCCGAGACATTTGGTTTAGATGACCGTTTTAAGAGTTCCCATCACCTCGTCAGTTAAATTGACGGAGGTCTGTGAGGGAGCTCTTCAACCGCCTCCACCCATCTGCATGAACACACACCACCTCAATCCTCCATTCTCTCCAAAGGCTTTTTTACATGTGTATGAGGTGCACAATTAGGTAATCGAATGGGTCGTATATAAGCGGGCTGAAACGAGTCCTGGTCTGAGGCTCATCAGGGGGAGTCTTGATGTTGGCTGTGGGAGTAATTAGCAGGGATTACAGGAAATCTGGAACATTCCCAGAGCTGAGGGCTTCTGCCCAAAACCCAGATGAGCCCCTGGCCTACATCTCTCAGCTCTCAAAACAGCCTCAAATGATTGTTAGAAGCAGGAGAAAAACCACAGACATAATCTAGTCATGATTATCATGATTGCTTTACATTAAGGTTGTTTTGATACAATCATATCACGTTTTAGTAAGACTTTACAATGAGGTTTAATTTATTAACATTAGTTAATGCATAAGGTCCATTGTTAGTTATACTTTCACAGCATTTATTAATCATAATTTGTTATTTGTACATTTTTCAAATACATTTTTCACATTAGGTTGCATAAATTCACATTAGTTAATGAATTATGAATGCCCAACATAAAATGCCCACAAAATAATAAATGCTGTAAAAATTGTTCATGGATATAGTTCACAACACAATGCATTAACTAGAGTTAATGATTTGAACTTTATTCTAAAGTGTTATTGACTTAGACTTATTCTAACAACTTTCATATTGTTTTTGTTTCGAGATATTTGGGGTGAGTACATTTTTGAAAGAAGTGTAATATTCTCACCAGGGCTGTTTTTTTGTGCAGTAAAACGGTAATATTAAGAAATATTACTACAATTGAAAACAACTGTTTTCTATTTGAATATATTAAAAATGTATTTCATTCCTGTGATGGAAAAGCTAGGCTTTATTTTCAGCATCATTACGCCAGTCTTCAGTGTCACATGATCCTTTAGAAATCAAAAACGGTGCTGTTTTCATCATATTTTGATGGTCACCATTAAGTCGTTGAACCTTTACATACCATACATTTACATATCTCATTTGGTTGATTTTATGCAGCTTTTGGTGGTGTAAAAAAAAGGTGATGTGAAGAATCTTGGGAGAAGATCTTTGAGCACTGCTCAAAAGCTGGAGGACCAACACCAACCTGACTGAAATCAGCTCAAAAAAAAGAAAAAAAGACACCACCTCTCAAATAACACACACAGGGAGCTTTCCCAGAGGAATGAGGGCAAGGGAATGTCCCAGTGGAGAACTGTATCCAAAGCTCCAGACTCTAGTCAGTCTTGAATACTCCACCACATAGCGGCCATGCTAATGCCTGATGGCAAAGCCACGGGAGGAAGGGTTTGAGCAAACAGCAGCCATCGCTGTAGCAGTCTGTTTTGGTATTAAAATCATCTGGAAAGCTTCCCACACACAGAGCAGAAAGGGAGGTGATAAGAGTGGGGCAAATGAAAAGACCGAGGGGATAACACTTGGATAAGAGAGAGAGAGAGAGAGGGAAAAAAGTAGCTGCTTCGGCACAGACACTTCCTACAAAGCTGTCCCTATGCAGCGAGATGCGAGGGAACAGGAACAGACCCACCGGCCAAGTTTGGGGGCCCGGGGAGTGTCGATTTAACAGCATGCAAATGGGAAGTGTTAACAAGGAACTTCAATGGCAGCCTGTATCTGCCTTCAAGTGTGGAAAGCCACAAACACAGGGCCCAATATTACACAGCACCCATCCGACATCACTCTGTACTGTGCCAGATTTACTCAGGGAAAACCACAATCTACACTAACAATTGTCACAAGAGACACATGTCTTGAGCTGAGGAAGTTTGGGGCTTTTTTCTTCATGTCTGTGCGCATCTGCCTCATTCAGAGCGCACGGATGATTCAGGGTGAGTCAGAGCTCATGAATCCAACCCCGGGCAAAGTTTCGGAGCGTTCTTCGCATTCCCTGAGAGCGGGTTACTCGCTCTTGCTCATGTGTGGTGGCAGCTCCTCTTAGTAACATGTAAAGTTGCCTCTCACTGCCACTGTTTTCTGTCTGTCAAAACTCCTTCCTTTTTCATTCAACAGTCAGTCAAATCTCTGTTGAAGATCCTCCAGCTGAGTCTTTGTTGCTGCTCCTGGCTCTGAGGTCCCAGTGAGGAGGTCTTGGTGGTCCCATGTGGAATGTGCTAAGGAGGGGGCAGAATCGGGCTAAAAGGGGTGCCCCATTGATCCCACACACTACACTTACCCCCCACCAGGTCATCATTTTTTCGTGTGGGGGGGTGGGGGTTGCAGGGGGCTTAGAGAGGAAGCCAAATAAGAGCTAAAAAAAGAGACTCCACACATCTTCATCTTGGTAAACATAAATCACGAAAAATTTTAACAGAACATGGATTTAACCCAGAATCAAGACCCCAAGTACCACATCTACATCAGGGATCAGCTTGTACAATTAGCCACCAATTCACCAAAACGTAAAATAGTTATGAATTACCATAAGAGTATGTTGGCCAGGTTGCACTGCACTACCACTTATCCTCCTACTTGCTCATGACCAAACATTGCTTGGTTCACATTCACAAGACCACTTCCTTCTGATAACCAAACTCAATTACAGGCCGTTTTCAACTGGGCTCAGGTCACTGAGAGCATAGCGCACAGATCAGCTCTGTTTCAGTCTCTCCCACAGCAGGAAAAACACTGCTTTGCAAACCCATCTACAGACAATTCAACATTTCACAAAGGATAGTTAACATTTAAACATCAAAAACTGTGTTTTTTTCTATATCGACATATTAGACGGATTTCAGAAGGATCACGTGCATTTTCAGTAATGATGCTGAAAATTCAGCTTTGCATCACAGGAATAAATTATATTTTAAATATACAAAATAAAAAAACAATTATTTAAATTGTAATTCACAATATTACTGTTTTACTGCATTTTTAATCAAATAAATAGTGCCTTGGTGAGCATGAGAGACTTAAAAAAAATGGAAACAAAATGTACTAACCTGAAATTTTTGAATGGTAGTGTACAAAAATTTCAGCAGAAAATTTATGGCCACGTTACTTGTCTAGAGATGCTCCGATCAGCATTTTTGGGGCCGATCACCGATTACCGATCACCAAAATCATGATCTGCCGATTGCCGATCACAGAATGGCAGGGGAATGGGAATCTTTTATCTAGCAGAGTTTGCACCATTTGTAGAAATGTGTTTATTTAATTGTATTTAGAAAATGAGATGTCTTAAGGCTACTGTAGGCCAGCTTTCCCAAATAAGGCAGAGTAACATTAAATTATTCCAAACAAAGAGGGGTCAGGCAGACCAACACACATCAGATCAGCCTAATGGGAGGGGATCAAGTTACACTTAGGCATATTTGGAAATTGTAGCCTCTTAATACACCCACTACATTTACTAATTGGCAACAAAATGTACAACTTGTTACACCAAAACTGGCTACTGATAAAAGGACAAAACTATGGCAAGTTTTTTTCTGTTATTATTATGAACGTCTGATGTAGTTGAGCAGAATGCTCTTTTATGAAGTTACTTCATTAAAGGACATATTTAATGAGATTATGCCTGAAAAGGTTTTGGATTTTTCATCATATGTTCATTTTAAAATATATATTGTATAAAATGACTTCTTGTTTATATTTGTTTTGTTTTATTGTATTTATATGATATTTTTATTTTTATAATTGATTTTTTGCCATGAAAATAGCTTTTAATGCTGACATGGCATTAAATAAAATAATCTGAATCTGAATCTGATGTAGTTGAGGAACCAACTACGTCAGAACAAAAAAAATAAAATACCACCACCACTTTTGAAACATATCGCGGCACGAATGTACCAGTACAAATAAATAAAAACATCTCCAGTTAACTCAGAGCATTCATTTTGTTCATTTGTTAAGTAAGACGCGATCTAGCGCTGAAATGGTTTTTTTTTTTTATCAAGTGATCAAAGTGCTCGTTGCCGCAGCGATCAGTGGAGCAGATACCGCGTTCTGTTGTGGCTCGCGCGGTGCACGGTCTTCACTCGGACGCGCGCTTCAATCCGTTGGGAGACTCCCTATTCGTTCCGGTGAAGGAGAACTCATGTTGCCACTGCCAAGCTCCACTCTGCTGTTGTGTGCCCGTGCGCCACGCATGCAGGTGGGGAAAAAGTCGCGCGAGTAATTTACGTCACGAGATCGGCTTTTTTGATCGGCGCTTTTGGGGTTCGCCGATCAATCTATTTTTAGCCAATATCGGCCGATCATGATCGGTGTCCGATCAATCGGAGCATCCCTATACTTGTCATCTACCTTGAGTAGAAGTAACGGTGTTAATGTGCATAATCACTGTAAAACTAATAATTCACAAAATATTGAAGTGTTTTTATTTAACAGTACACACACGGCTGCCAACAGTGACAACTAATGTGATTTGTTCTTTAATTATTGCACTTGCGAGATTTTCCTCTGATTAGCTGGAGCAGTGTGTGTGTGTGTGTGTGTGTGTGTGTGGTGGGGCGCTCTGATCTGACACAGTGGCAGACAGAGGTCTCATTAACTCAGCATAAATGAACTTTCTTACTGGCATGAATGATCAACTTCATGTGACACTCAACCCATCTGACTGTCAGTGGAGGAAAAATTAAGTTGTTTGCCTTTTACCCAACTAAACAGCTGAATGTAAGTCTACCTTTTATCCTGTAATGCACTGACTGCAGAGATGAATTCCCATGCATTAATATAACGTTCAAATGAGGTGGAATACATCTGCTGTTCTGCATTTTTAGAGGATGCAAGGCTACAACAAATGAGCTCATATGTATTCTCTATATCTAATCGCCAACTCTTTGGGGGGAAATGTGCAGTGCATAATGGATTTAGACATTGTACAAAACACAAAAGCTGAGAGTTCTGCAATCCCATCAGTAGCTGATAGGTATGCTACGATCCGGAATTTTGCAGCCGATACTAACTACCGATTTCTTATTATGTTCGGTCAATTCAGATTCCGATCATTGAAGCTCTATATAAGTGATATGAAAGCTCTCTATTAGCTGTCACTTTTAACCCCTTACACCCTGATGGAATTTTGAATGATTTTGAGTGTTTTCAAGTGGCATACTTAAAAATAATGGCTTACTTTTAGTAACTAAAATTAAAAATTAAAGTTTAATTTTTGATAATCTCCCAGTGTGCTGAGCAATCAATCCAATACAAGCATGCTCCAGCTGTAAAACAATGTCCGATTGGTCTCAACACATCATCCCTACCCACCATACCCGAGATCAAGTTTCCATTGTTTGAACTTTCCAATGACGATCGGATCCCGCAAGTCCTATATCTTTAGCCACGCAGCATGCCACATCACTTCATGAGGATTTTCTCAAGATCTACGCATTATGTCATGTTGTGAGTGGGCTCGTTTGAATGGAGACAACCGGCTCTAAATAAAGATGTGTGATTTACTGTGGTTCACTAATGTTTCACGAAGTTATAAATCAGAACGTGGTGCAAAAACTCTCATCTCTATACGGTTTCCATGCATGTCGGCGGCAACTTTTCACGATTTTACCTCATCAAATTGCGATTGCTTCGTGAGATCGGTCAAATTTAGTGACTACCGATCAAATCATATAATGTGATTATCGGCCAATACCGCTTTGCGTCCAACCGATTGGAGCATCCCTAGTAGCTGAAAACACTATCAAATTTGCTTAAGTATTTAAAAAACAAACACACAAGGGAAAGGAAAAAGGGTAGAACTTCTTGCAAAAATAAATCTATTTCTTGAAGCATCTAAGCCACAGGCCAAAGATTAAGTGCATCCAAATTCAGATCTGATCTGTACAATATCAAGAGGCCAGTGAAGTCATTGCCTTTCAGAGTCTCATAATGTACTGAAGTAATTAAGAGTAGGATGAATCTTTCAGGAGAAAGGGGAGGAAACATGTCTGATCTTTGCCATTGTCCATACCTCAGCCATGACATAAGAGCAAACTGCCAACTATAAAGCAAAGCAGATTTCTCCCGAGCAGGGAAAAGCATTCTGCTGGATCTCTATGAGGAGCTGTTGACAAGGCGAGATACCAATCTGGTCAGTATTAACCACTCCTCCTGTGAACCTTTTGAAGATGGGCCGCCTGCCACTGGGCGGGAGGCACTTGGCACACGTGTTTTACGACATCTAGGCCAATCAAACTATCACAAGCAGTGAGGCTTTTTATAAGAAGGCCAGGCAGCGCTTTCGGTTTAGCTGAGGATTGAAGGACACTGGCGGTTTAGTCCTCAGCAGGGATCTATGTACTTCAAGGCTTAAAGAACTATGAAGCTTTCTAAGGTGCAATAATCCACAGTCCTCTCAAACTGATAGGATCTAGAGAGGCACTCTGACCATGAAGAAAGATCTCACCTCTGCTTAACCAAAAGCTCCAAGCTCTCAAAATCTCCTTACAAAGACCATGCTTATCAAGAAGAGAAACACACAAAAACTTTGCAACACTGATTTCACACCACAACCTTCACCTGGCTACAGCTTATTTGAGTTGGTAGCATAAAGTGCTAAAGGTCTCCGCGAACTTATTCGCTAGGTGTCCTAAACACGATATGACTCACTCATTAAAACCATAAAATGTTTTGCTATACTTGCACTTCTACCTTGTAGTACTACCTAGTACTTCTAGACAATTATTTTTTTTAAATATTTATGCTTCAAGGGTTGTGAAGTATTTAGGTAATTCGTCATCATACATTAACCACATTTGTAAGAAAAATAGCAAGAGGTTATGCTATTTTTCTTACAAATGTGGTTAATGGCAAAACTTAAAGTGGTAGTTCAGCCAAACAAGAATATAAATATATAGAGTTTTACGGTTCTAATGAAATTCTGACTAACATTTAAAGACATAGCATTAAAGGAAGGAAACCATGACATTACCACCACATTTGTTAAAAAATTACAAGAGGCAACCAAATTATTTCCTTATTTTTGTTTCACTTCCATATTATGAGCCCTTATAGTTAAAGGCATTTTGCATAAATAGCTAGTAAGTAAAAATGTCTCATCCTTTCAGTGCAAAACAAAAGCAGATCCAGGAAATCTTGTCGTGTTGGACGCAGTGCCTGCAAAAGCCATAACATTTTCAACTTCTGATTTACAACTCCAGCTAAAGCAAAACGTCTTCAATGAAACAACCAGTCTTTCTTGACTTGTGTGAGTGACATGAAAAACTATTCTGTTTATAAATAATAACAACCTTACTAATGAATTGCTGGAACGCAGAATAATCATCATGCATGGAGTGTAATTTTGGCCATTTGCCTGATTAGTGCTACGTGTAGGACTGGCTCAAACCATGAAGATGGAATTGTGCTTCAGGACTACAGAAGAATAAAGACAACCTGTTTTGACAAGGTGAAGAGGACCAGCTCTGAAAGCCAAAACCAGGGGGCCACTGCCAGTTCAATTAGGTTCTCCTGGACCATTTTCTCCCTAGCAACAGGAGACATTGTTAAGCCAAAGCAGGGCTTTTTGTGCTTCCTTTTTTTTCCTTTCTAAAAACCTCCACCCCTCAGCGACAGCAGACCATGTCACTTTCTCTGTATCAATTATCTCAGTCTCTTATTGACAAAGGCACACTAACTGAGGTCAGTCTTGCACAGGGTCCCGACGCATTTTGTGCACCATTGTGAGAGGCACACACGCACGGCACCCAAACCTACCCTCCCAATGAGCCATTATAATTCATTCTTTACAGCAATCGCAACAAAACTGGTGATTTGCCACAATAAAACATGACAAATGCAGACATGTTGGGCAACACTCAAAGTTTGCATTACAATGACACCCCAGGGAAGACAATGGACCTGTTGGGCTGGTGTAAAGTACAGGGAAAATTAAGGCTCAATTGTTCCCCTTCACCTAGCTGCAGTCATGCATGCACTTGGTTTAATTGGTAAAAATTAAGATTATAGGATTACATTAGATAATGCACATTACACAAAAGCTCATCCAGGTCCTTAAATTTGACTGATATTAAAATGCTTTTAGCAGTGCATCAATTAAATGACTAACGAAATGCAAAAATGCGGTGGGAAAATGTGATCGAATTTTAAGATTTTTTTTTTCTCTGTTAAGTGTACTATTTTTCATCGAGGATGTCCAAATAAGGATTTGAAATTTCCAGAAAGTTCAAGTAAACTTTTTTATATCATATTTTGGCTGCATTTGTAACTTCATAAAAACTTTAAAAACAGTAAAACAGGCACATAATATCGTAGAATTTGGCATATCGTTTGCAGACCCCTGAATCTAATCAAACTGTCATCATACTGCGGCAGGTTTTGAGGTATTTGCAAAGATTGTATTGCTGGCTAATATAATCAATGTGATGAAATGTCCAATTTACACCCCTTGTGAGGAGAAATCTGTCACTCTTGTCCACACATGGATCAAAGCCTGGATTGCTTAATGACACTCAAAGCACCCTTTGGCTTCTTTGTGCTTATTTTTACTGTCTGAGAAGAAATATACAAACTAATTGTTTTTTGCCTGAAGCACAAGTTAATAATTACTTGAATACTGTAAAAAGTTGTAAAATGCTGTATAAACTAAGGGAATATCATGCTCTTTGTTGTATCATGCTCACTCTTGCTCTTGTGATATTGCTTAAAACTTTATAATGCATAATTACAGCGTCACGCCAATTCCACATGAGTGTAATCTAGTGAGTTTCATTCATGTCTGTGCATTGATTTATGATTAGATTCAATGTCCTAAATGGAGAGTGGCCTACAGGTAGAGGTCTCCTTGGACGAAGCATTCGGACTGGCCTTCAAGTCAGGAAAACTTTCTCTTTTATTTAATGGGAAACAAGTCAGTAAATAAACCCAAACGGTGTCCCGGGGCTAGTTTCTCCCACTCATTCAAACCTTAAAGAGGAGCTAAAAACTGCAACTTGTTACACCCCCTTGCCCCAATTCCCGATCCAGATAAAATCAGCGCATTTACATGAGCATTAGCGCGTCTGAATGACAATCACTGTCCGATGACTGACTCTCGCTTACAATGACAAAGTACACCACTTTGAAACAAAGACAGCAGCTGGGGGTGCAGAGGGGAGGAACGACGGAACACTTGTAACTAAAGAAATGTAATCACGAGCTGCATCCCGTTTAAAATATGCAGTAACTGCCTACTTACAATCCGAAGTGCGGTAACGTACATGCAAGCTGGAGAAAGCGACTTAAAGGGACAGTTCACCCTAAATAAAATATTCGGGCATGTACTCAAAACTCGTGTTTTTGTTTTCAAAACCTTTTGCCTTTTTTACTTATGTGGAACACAAAATATTATTTTAGGTAGAATGACAGTCCCACCATTCACTTTGATTGCATCCCTTTTTCATATAATGCACGTGAATGGGGACTGGGGCTGTCATTCTGATTTTAACATCATTCATGTTCCACAGTAGAAATAAAATAAGGTATGGAACAAAATGAGGACGTGTAGACAGTATTCATTTATTTAGATGAGCTATCCCATAGCCTACTGTACGTCATGTACTATGGTAGTCACCATAATGACCTAATGCAATTTAAGGCAGATTCTATGAGTGAACAACAAAAGGCCTATTAGAAACGTTTTAAAAAAACTACAGAAAATCAATGTGGACAGAGAAAAACCTGGGCCGTTTTGTAAACTTTAATACACTTTCTTAGAAAATACAAAACAGACATTTGCAGCCTACTTTGTCAAACTGTTATGTCCTTCACTTTATTTGTGTTTGTCCGATTGTGTATTTACACAACTTACTGCGTTTAGTAGCTACCTAAAGCCTTTATAATCAAATCTTTCTTGAAACAACTGTCACAAACTATTTTAGGTCAATAAAATCAGTGTAACTCACCATGCACTCCTTTGTTGGGAACATCGTTGACGTTGAAACCTTTCGAACTGTAGGCAGTTCTGACTTCATTGCAGTTCTTTAACTTTTGCTCAGCCTGAGCCGACGCCAAAACCACAACCGACATACATACAGTAAAAACAAAGAACATCTTCATCGCTGACTGCTTGAGCAATGTAGCCGCAACACCAAAAAGTAATAGAAAACTAAAGAAAAAGTTCAGTCACGAAATCTTTTTGATTCGCGCTTCTGATTTCCTCATGGGGATGCGGCGTCCCTGTTGAACTTCTTTTAGCCGCTCGGATCTCGCGAACTGGATTTTCTTGAGCAATAAAAAGTACAGCGAGCGAAACAATCCCGCAGTGTGTAACGAATAAAAGTAACAACAGAAAGCAAAGTAGTCAGGAGTTTGCGCTCTTCGTTGCGACTTTTTTTTTTTTTTTAACAAATGCAAATCTGCTCAATGTCCAGCGCTATGCACGCGCACACATGTTCAATGCTGTAAAGGCAAGTTACTTAACCAGTTTCTTCTATTGAAAATTATCTGTAAGGCAGTTTGCTCTGTCGAAGATGAAGAGAGAAAATTGAGATACAAAGTTTTAATAAAGTTTTCCCCCTCTCGCGCTGGTGTGCAGTCGGGACGCAGAGTGGGAATCGAGGAGTTGCTAGTGCGCGCGGCGAGATCTCTCAGCACAGAGTCAGTAGGACTGCGCGAGCACGAAGCTGAGTTCCGGACAAAGAGAGCTGGCCACGCGAAACACACGGGGTGGAGCATGGCGCGCGCAGGAGGTTACATTGACTTAGAATATTACAGTGTGCCAGTAGGCTACTCATCATGTACATATTGTTCAAATCATTCCTGTACTGAGTAGATATATTATTGACATTTTACAGGAGTTTTTTGCCATTTATTTGATGCTTAAGCATAATAGGCTATAGACAGGTATACAGATAGATAGATAGATATATATAGTCTTTTTGTTTTATCAATCAGCTCACAAGAAAGGCACTAAACATAGGTGAGAATTAACGTAACCTCCTGATATGTCAGCATGTCATGAAATGTTACACGGATCTGCAAAGGTTGTGGTGTGGCTAGCAGCTCAACAACAGCCCGGAAGAAAGGAAGAGAGAGGCTGGAAGAAACATAGAGAGAGACACTTGGAATCTCATCCCATAATGAGCAACCTTACCGAAACATCTCACTTAGATTATGACAGTCCTCAGGGACAGCAGCCCGTCTGTCCAACAATCACACAGGCCATAATTAGAGTGGTTTTGAACTGTGCGTAATGTCGTTGTTGTGAAACTACTGAGACTTGAGCTTTTTTTGGAAAGTAAGGACCACATATATTTTGCTGCATATATGCAGCAATTACATTTTTGCCTAAAACAGATTATTTAAGTACTAGTGTATAAAATAATCTGTTTTAGGCAAAAATGTAATTTGTGATCATCATTATTCCTCAGTGGATTATTTTATAGATGAGAAAGTCATATGATCCAGATTGTTCTATATCATTGCTACAGTAAGTATCTATAAGCCTGATGTTCTCTCAAATGGTTTTCATGTGGCCTTCATTATATGCAGTGATTTATTTTTCCTTAATCTCATTCACATTGATAATACAGGTCCTTCTCAAAAAATTAGCATATTGTGATCAAGTTCATTATTTTCCATAATGTAATGATAAAAATTAAACTTTCATATATTTTAGATTCATTGCACACCAACTGAAATATTTCAGGTCTTTTATTGTTTTAATACTGATGATTTTGGCATACAGCTCATGAAAACCCAAAATTCCTGTCTCAAAAAATTAGCATATCATGAAAAGGTTCTCTAAACGAGCTATTAACCTAATCATCTGAATCAACTAATTAACTCTAAACACCTGCAAAAGATTCCTGAGGCTTTTAAAAACTCCCAGCCTGTTTCATTACTCAAAACCGCAATCATGGGTGAGACTGCCGACCTGACTGCTGTCAGAAGGCCATCATTGACACCCTCAAGCAAGAGGGTAAGACACAGAAAGAAATTTCTGAACAAATAGGCTGTTCCCAGAGTGCTGTATCAAGGCACCTCAGTGGGAAGTCTGTGGGAAGGAAAAAGTGTGGCAAAAAACGCTGCACAACGAGAAGAGGTGACCGGACCCTGAGGAAGATTGTGGCGAAGGACCGATTCCAGACCTTGGGGGACCTGCGGAAGCAGTGGACTGAGTCTGGAGTAGAAACATCCAGAGCCACCGTGCACAGGCGTGTGCAGGAAATGGGCTACAGGTGCCGCATTCCCCAGGTCAAGCCACTTTTGGACCAGAAACAGCGGCAGAAGCGCCTGACCTGAGCTACAGAGAAGCAGCACTAGAGTACCCACAGTCAGTGATGGTCTGGGGTGCCATGTCAGCTGCTGGTGTTGGTCCACTGTGTTTTATCAAGGGCAGGGTCAATGCAGCAAGCTATCAGGAGATTTTGGAGCACTTCCTGCTATCATCTGCTGAAAAGCTTTATGGAGATGAAGATTTCATTTTTCAGCACGACCTGGCACCTGCTCACAGTGCCAAGACCACTGGTAAATGGTTTACTGACCATGGTATTACTGTGCTCAATTGGCCTGCCAACTCTCCTGACCTGAACCCCATAGAGAATCTGTGGGATATTGTGAAGAGAAAGTTGAGAGACGCAAGACCCAACACTCTGGATGAGCTTAAGGCCGCTATCGAAGCATCCTGGGCCTCCATAACACCTCAGCAGTGCCACAGGCTGATTGCCTCCATGCCACGCCGCAATTTCTTTCTGTGTCTTACCCTCTTGCTTGAGGGTGTCAATGATGGCCTTCTGGACAGCAGTCAGGTCGGCAGTTTTACCCATGATTGCGGTTTTGAGTAATGAAACAGGCTGGGAGTTTTTAAAAGCCTCAGGAATCTTTTGCAGGTGTTTAGAGTTAATTAGTTGATTCAGATGATTAGGTTAATAGCTCGTTTAGAGAACCTTTTCATGATATGCTATTTTTTTGAGACAGGAATTTTGGGTTTTCATGAGCTGTATGCCAAAATCATCAGTATTAAAACAATAAAAGACCTGAAATATTTCAGTTGGTGTGCAATGAATCTAAAATATATGTAAGTTTAATTTTTATCATTAAATTATGGAAAATAATTAACTTTATCACAATATGCTAATTTTTTGAGAAGGACCTGTAGTTTTCCATTCATTCTTAAAGGGATGGTTCACCCAAAAATGACAATTCTGTCAGTATTTTCTCACCCTCATGTTGTTCCAACCCCGCAAGACCTTCGTTCATCTTCGGAACACGAATTAAGATATTTTTGATGAAATCTGAGAGCTGGATCACTCCTCCATAGGCTTCTTCAGGGATTGAAACTTGCCAGCCCCAAAAAGTTATTAAAGACATCGTTAAAATAGTCCAAGTGACTACAGTGGCTCAATCTTAAGTTTATCAAGCGACGAGAATACTTTTTGTGCGCAAAAAAAAAAATGACTTTATTTCAACTATTAATTTCCTTCTCTGTGAGCCTCTAGTCAGTTAACGTAGTGTGATTGCGTAGAGCTACATCACAGGCTCACTATTGGCCGACGCTGGTCATGTGTGTGATGCGTGTGACGTACAACAACAGAAGCTCTACGCTTTTACACTATTGAACTGACTCGAGGCCCACAGAGAAGGAAATGAATAGTTGAAATAAAGTTATTTTTGTTTTGTTTTGCGCACAAAAAGTATTCTCGTCGTTTGATAAACTGAAGATTGAGCCACTGTAGTCACTTGGACTATTTTAACGATGTCTTTAATAACTTTTCGAGGCCGGCAAGTTTCAATCCCTGAAGAAGCCTATGGACTAGTATGGAGGAGTGATCCAGCTCTCAGATTTCATCAAAAATATCTTAATTCGTGTTCCGAAGATGAACGAAGGTCTTACGGGGTTGGAACAACATGAGGGTGAGTAAATACTGACAGAATTTTCATTTTTGGGTGAACTATCCCTTTAACCTTGAAGTGCTCCAGCAGAGAGGGCACACTTTGACATGTCTGGATGTGCTGGAGCATGTGTATGTTTCATGTATTGTTGTGGCTGTGTGTGTGTTTATGCATGGTCTAGGGGGGAGCTCTTAGCAAACTGACATTCCAACTATTGTGTCCCCGCATTCCTCAGCCTACCCCATTCATGCTGTGTGACCAAAGCTGGGAAAGCCATTGGCCAATGAGATCCTGCGGAGGGGTTCTGGGGTCTGTTGATTGTGGATATGAGAGAGTGGACCGGTGTTATAGCTACTCAATAGAAAACAAAAGGTGAGCACTCTCTTTCCCAGAATACTTAGTAATGGACAAATCCACAGCTCTGCGATGCTATTGCACAAAAATATGTGCGGTTAAGATTATACAAATCTGTTTCAAATTTCAACCAGTTCATCGGTTCCTGACTGATTACACTTAAAGCTCTTGATATTAAACATTTTGCATAGTCTTATTTATTTTATTTTTTTACAAATAATTTCTTTAGTAAATTATTTAAATAAAGTTAAACCAGTGTCTAACATTCTAAATAAACCAGAACACTTAAAAAATAATTAGCGTATTTACTTAAATTTGTACTTAAATTAGCCTATTAAATTTGTGTATAAATGCCCAAAAATGATGAAAAAAGGATAGATTTTAATTTAATTTATGTAATGAAGTTACTAAATTAGAATTTTAATAATTGTTAAAATAATTATCAAGAATTATATAGAATTGATAATTATTTCTATTTTAATTAATAATTATTACTTTATTAATTATTTCTACATTATATTTCTTAAAAAAATATAGGCTATACATTTTAATTGATTTAGTTTACGAAATGTAATGAATTCACTACTATATCCTATATTTGTAAAATTATTTACTTTTAAATTATTACTACATTACATATCTGCATTACATTAAAACATTTTTGTATTTTATCAAACATTGTCTATTGGTTGTATATGGATTTTTTTTCCTGGCATACAAACAGAAATAAGGAAATAACCATATTTCTATTTAGTACAGTACTAGATTAAATAAATAATTGCTTATTAATTAGATTGCTATGGCCAACAAAAATTATAGATTAAGTACATTTCCATTTTACAAACCCAAATTGATTGCAGACAATGGCATTTTGATGAATTTTCAAAGAAATGTGTTGCTCTAGCTTGTTTTAATTAACGAAATTGAACAAACAACGAAAAATATATTTTTTGAGTGCATTATCATAGTGGTCCATTAGTATAAAGATGGTTTTCACCCGCAGAATCACAAAAACGTCAATAAACTAGTAACAATTTCTGTAGAACACAATTAGCCTGACTAACTGTGCCACCCTAAACAAAGAAGACCAGTTGGTCCTAAAAATGGGGGATCCCTGTATAGCCACTTTATTACCCTAAGAAAACATTCAACCTGCGCATTTCAATGGGCCTGTTTGCCCATTCTCACTCGTCCATTAACATTCAGAGAGTAACCAACAGCACCTCTGCTGCTCTCTCGCCTGATAACCGGCCTCTCTTCACTGCTTTAGGGGAGAAAAGACCAGAGGGACACAACAGGATCTGAATCCACAAAAAACTGAAATATCGCCCTCGCAGTCAGATTAGGTTAATAACGAGATAAAGTCTGTTAAAAACACCGGGGGATTGTTTGTGTGTGTGTGTGTGTGTGTGTGTGTGTGTGTGTGTGTGTTTGTGTTTGTGTGTGGGTGGGTGAGTGGGGAGGGGTGACAGAATATAAACACAGACTAAATAAGGTTTAATTTGCAACTGTAAGTGTGAGGCACCACAGGTGTGTTTGACAGCTTGGGTCAGCTGAGAGGAGATCATCAAGACAAAATGGAGATGAGTGGAGTTGATAATATGCTATTCATTTGCATTCACTTTATGTAGGAAAACATGCATTTTTAGATACTACTGAAAGACTGAATGTGGAAAAGACACTCCTCAACTGGTTGGAATGAGAATTGCATATAGATATGAACACATACAGTACACTACACACTTCATTCACTAGTGTGAAACTTAAAAAAGCTCCATAAAGAAAAAAACTGTAGTTTTTCACAAACAAATATCAAAACAACATCACAACTGCAACTTTAACATTTTTATTTGATTATCATTTACATGGACATTTTTAAAGGATAACACATGTATTTTATTGTCACAAATAAACAGTATTTGTACTCTGAACGTTCAGTTTTGACCTTTGAAAAGTAGTATTGACAATCAAACATTCTGTACACTGGGTTTCCCAAAAGAGCAGGTAGAGGCAGGACAGTTTCTCCACTAATATAAGGTCTGAGTAACTGTACCCTGGAGTGAATGAAGGGCTCCATTTTACCCCCCTCCCCCGTCGCTCTGGTTATTGAACGGCTCAAGCCAAGCTCAAGTACTCAAATGTGCCAAATGGCCCCTGAATGCACCCCCACTGTGCAATCAGTACCAGTATAAACAGTACTGCAGAATTCAGAGTTTAATTACGGCACTCGACACATTCCATTACTGGCAAAAGCACATCCTTCATTTAATACATACTGTAATGACAACAAGCTATTTGTTTCAATTAAATTGAGATTTTTGTATATCAATCCCTCAGCCATAGTTTGCTTTTAAAGTTTGTATGCTTTTTTCTTTCAAACTGAATGTATTATGCCTTCTTGCAGCCTAGTTTTTATATTTTACATAAAGCATATCACTGTAAATATCCAGTGTCTTTTCTGAATCCATAAAATTGTGGTATTTTAATTTCTAAGAACTTAAACTCAAATTTGATTTATTTCTTATAATGTGAAATAAACAGAAAGCTCAAAATAAACAGAAGTTCTAAGTTTACACAGATGCGAAACAATTGCTGCAACAAGGAAATCATTGCCTTACAATTGGCCTCTACCTGTGACTCATTACAAAAACCACCACATTTTCAGGATAAAACCCCACAGTTAAGTGATCATTATCTAGGCTGTGGATCTGAAGGACAGCTGTGAAAATGAAGACAAAAAGAGAATTACTGAGAAATTTGAGCTAAAGTAAAACAAATGTTTGAATTAGGAAATGGGCAAAACGCATTATCCAAGTGTCTGGATGTCCCAGCGGGCACTGTTGGCACAATTATCAGTAGGTGAGGGCTAAATCAAACCATCCAGACATTGCCACAAAAAGATTGTCCCTCAAGATTCTGCACATAAACAAGGAGACCTGTGAGGGAAGCTACAGAGAAGCCAGTGATCAGTGAAGGTGCACCAGTCAACCATATCAAGAGCTCTGCGTATCATTGGCCTGTTGGGGAGGGGGGCACAAAATATCTCATTACTCCTAAAGAATCACATAAAAACATAACTGCAGCCTGGCAAGAAGCACAATATTGACCAAGTTGGAATGTGTGAAAAGATTTTATAGTCAAATGCGACCAACGTTGTCAAGATGTGGCGAGACGTGTGTTATAAAACACTGTATTGACCTTAAAGAAAACACCATTCTCACTGTAAAGACTGGTAGTGCTGTGAAGTCTGGGGTATCTTATTAACCCAAAACAAAGAATTGATGTTGAAAAATACAGAAAAGTATTACAAGAAAACATGTTTTGTCTCTTAGAAAACTAAACGTGAGGATAAAGTTTCAGCAGGACAGGAACTCATGGGTAATTCGCCACTAGTAATATGGGTTTTTAATAAAACTTGGCTGTCTATGCAGTAGAAAGGTGAAACGTTTTCTGAAATTGGTGCAACATTAATAGGGGAAACATAGAAAATTAACTGTGGCGTTTCCTTTTGCCAACAACTTTTGGTGGCACCCCTCTATTGATCCGAGTAGGAATACCAAAATGCAGAAGCTCGATCCGTAGTTTTAACAAAAAATGGATCTGTCTAAAGTCCACCGGATGAGGCAAAATAGTGTGTCTTTCAGTAAACCTTTTTTTAAGGGATTTGAAAATGATCATCTGCCTATTGGTATCGGCCAAAGGTGTAACCACCAATAGTTACCTATATGCATTAAACTGTCAAAATTAAGGTGAAATGTGACATTTTGGAATGGCAAAAAACACAAACAGGTTCCCAAAACACTTGGACAAACAGACAGTTCTGCCCCAAACTCAAGCCGCTGGTTGAATCAGACGTTGTCACAACCGCTTAAGCAAACAGTGTTTTGAAAAAGCCCAGATTTTACACTTCTCAAAGACGTCAAAAGGGATTTGGATAGCACGCGATAAATAAATACAATAAATAAATTACACTCTTCAACTTTAAAGTTATTTTGTTTAGGTGCTTTGAAATAATATAAAAAAGGGAAAAAATGAATGATTTGTAATCTAGTCAAATAAAATTGGTTAAGGTCTGAAAACATTGTGTATCATTCCAATTTGGTGGAGTCTTAACACAACGAGGCTGATTCTTTCAGCTTGTTTAAAACGCTTCTTCACACTTAACAGATGATGACATGCCCTTGAACACTGCACAGAGATCAGTAATGAATTACGTCACAAGTTATGAAAGGAAAACAGTGTCCATAGCTTTCCCATTCTGATCTAAAATGACAGCATTAGCCCTTTGTATATGAAGATATCCAGAAACAGAAAACCTTACAAATGCACAGATCCATCAAGACGCCGCATCCTTCCTTGAATGCAGATGCTACGGTGACCTGCAAAAGGATTGGAGGAAAAGAAACAACAGGAAGTGTCGAGGGTGTCCATTTAAGGGAACGTTTTAATCACACGATTATAATGCAAGGATAGAGGAAATGGAAGAAAAAGGAAGAGAGATAATGAGAGACTAAATCAAAGAGAGATTATAAAATACCACAATTTCTGAAAAGGGAAAGTCAGCATTCTAATAAAACAGTTGAAAAGCATTTTTTTGTAAATGAAGTACAGCTGTGTCGCGCTGTAAGGAGAGGGTTTCACAACGACATGCCGATGCCTTGATGTCCTCCACTCCAAGGGTCATTTACTGCACAGGAAATTAGTGGCCGAGGAGAAGCTCACTGCAGTGTGTATGAGAGACAGTCTGTGCCACTAGGGTTGTATGTTGTACGTATTCTCAGACTCTGTCAGTCACGCTTCCTTCTCTTTAAGTGTGCCCATTCACTCACAAAAGCTGAGCCTCTTTGTCTTTTCAAAAGCGATTTAGCTCCTTTTCCTCCAGAAGGCTTTGGCCTTTGTGTAAAACTGCATGTGTATAGCAAAGGGGAGGCGATGCTCAATGTAAAACACATGGCTGTTGTGAGGCATATGAGCATGGAGGGAAAGAACATGATTCTTGTATGTGTATGTAATGCTCTTCATGCTGTAGAAAAATGACTTTATAGTCTGAGCGTGGTAGATGATACTGAAATCCTCAGGTCCACACAAAATATATAAAAGAAGAGGTTCATAGTAAGACTTGAGGCTGAGAAGAGGAAAGGTTCTCGTCCTTGGCCAAAAATCATGGAGCTTTATGTACACATGGGCATCAGTATCGTTTCTGATCAAACTGGTTTGGAGATGGATTCATCACTGAAGACCCAATGTTATGAGGATGATGATGGTAAAGATGAAGGTTGCACTAGGAACGTATGCCGCCCGTGCCGCTCCAGGTATGGAAGCTCCGCCATGTGCGTCTTTAGCCAGTCTGGGAGTCAGGAGCAACTCGTGAAGCGTCAAGTCATCAATTGCCAAGTTATCTGCCAAATCTTAGAAAGAGAGAGAGAGAGAGAAATTATATGGATGGATATGCAGAACATAAAACTGTTTCAAAGCCTGATTGAGTGCTATAATAATTACATCAATTAATATTTGTCAAATAAAGTTATTATATGGCTTCAAAAGTCCCATTTAGAATGCATGGCTCTAATGAGTCAGTTCTTTTTACTGAATCAAACACATTCTGGACAATCAGTGTAGTCCGATTGCTGAACGAATGACTCTACTGAGTCTATATTCTTTTAAGTTATGCAAACAAATACAGTGCAACTAGTCTGATTCCCGAACAAATGACTCGAGTTGGGTCAAACACATTACGAACAATCAGTGTAGTCCGATGCCTGAACAAATGACTCAAAGAGTGTTATTTTAAGTAAAACAAACACATGCAGCACAACCAAATGTAGCATGTAGTCTAGACAATTATTGACTCAGTTCTTTTTACTGAATCAAACACATTCTGAACAATCAGTGTAGTTTAAATTCCTGAATATATTACTCTGAGTCAGTTCTTTTGAGTGAATCAAACCAATGCAGCACAACCTGACACAACCCGAACGAATGACAAGAAGTCAGTTCTTTTTAGAGAATCAAACACATCAGCCTATAACTACCATAACAATCATTACATTCTTTACAATTCACTTTCCTACTGTTTTATGTGTGTGTGTTTGTGTGTCTGTTTTATGTGTTTTCTACTCTGTGAGTTTTCACAACTGCAATATGTCACTAAAATATTCAGTTATTTTTGAGACATGTATGATAGAATGTATGTGAATCTGCACTTTTTTTAAAGGTGTTTGTACCCCATGATTATAACACAAACCTTTCCAGTCATCTTGGCGACGTATGTGTGTTTACTTAGTCTGGAAAAATAGCAACTTCCAGTCTCTAATAACCAGTCATTAGTTTTGTTATGTCGTCGTCTTACTGGAGTGAGGAATATGGCAGCATTCCATTTTAAAACCATTTAACAATCGTTTTCTTCACTAAAAGAAAAACATCTTTTCATTTATCTCAGTATCTACAGATGAGGTGTATTGTCTGGGAAATCAGCCATGAGGGAGACAGAACTATGAGGTGAAAATTATAAAAAAGGAAAGAGGATATCAAGTATGGAGAAGCACGCCAGCTATTTGTCCCCTGTAAAGTGTCCCTCTAAGCTGAGGAGAATCTTATTCTTCAACACACACAAAAGAGCTGTGGCAGATATATACACACATGCTCCCCTGCCTTAGCACATACCTCAAATTCCTGCTCTCCATCTGACATAACTAAACCATAGGCAATACACACTGAAAAAATTGAATATCTAGGATTTAAACCTGGAAATAAAGTGTTTTAGAATAAAAAAAAAAATGTAAACGTAAAATAGACTGACTAGGAAAAGACTTTAAGGTCACAAATCAAATTAAGTACATTTGTGGCATTGATCATATGACTGGGTGCAAATGGTCAGATGGTATTAAGGAGTTCATGTTGCTCTTTGGAACATTTATAAATCATGCTGGAGAACACAAACCCGTGGAGTTCATGTCAACTTGAGTGCTGCTGTCATTAAAGAAATGGGGTCAAACCAAATACTGAGACGTTCTCAAATTCGTCAAAATAATGCTTCGCAAAAAAATAAAGCAAAGATGATGAATAAACGACAAGGAAGAACAAAAAATAAACATACAGTACACTAGAGTATACAAGCAAGAATTGGTTGTTATAGTCGCCAGCAGCACAGACAAACAATGACACTGTTCTGTTACTATAGCTTACATTACAACAACAGCATATCTTGGTTCTGTGAAACAGCAATGTTACTCACGTATGAAGCAGAAGCAACGCAACTTCGGCATCCATTTTCAGGCCTTCCCGCTTCAATCACTGCAGCAATGGAAAGCTTTTCTAACATTACGGTGGGTCCTAAAGCTCTTTTCTGATCATAACCCTTCTTTCGATATTCCTCTGACCTTTTCTCTTTCGTAATGTCTCTCAGCCATCTCTCTTTCTACAGTCAAATCTTCCTCTTGCTCACTCTCTCCCCTCTCCCATCATGAGTGGACACGCCCCCTACTACTGGTGCTCGGTCTGATCCACTTTCAACAGTGCTTACTGCACCTTTAATATACTTCTTTCAAATATTTGTACATATGCTTAAGTTTTTCATATATAAATAATATATATTGTAATAGAATTGCCAATAGTCTGAAGTCTTTTGAGCTCATTTAATTATCAGAACACTAAGATGAGAGACGCATTTTCACCCCACTATATACAGATGTAAACACAAAATAACCGAACATGACAAATGCAGTCTGTGTTTGTCATGTAGTGCTTACCTCAACATTGGTGGAAGGCTGCGATCATTTTAAAGAACTGTTTGTATGCTAATATTCTCTGCAATACATTGACTGGAAACTAAGATGTATTTAATCTCATCTACTAAGATCAAATGCCATATTTAATACCCTCCTCACCAGCATCTTCAAGTTGCCTCCTTCGTTTGGGGGGAATTTAACCCCACGGGGAGGAAGTCCACCATTTGGGCCAGCGGCTGCGTAGTGGTGGGATCAACAGGAAGGCATGCAGCTTAATTAATTCTAGGCCCTGAACTCAGCATGCCAGCCAGTGAGAACCCTGCCGAGAGCAGGAAAAAAGATGGAGGCCATCTCTCAGGGGGTCCTCTGGATGCCCGGGGGCCCATTTCAGCACAGTCGACTTTAAAACAGAGGAAGGAGGCAAATAAATAAAGCCTCGGCGCTGAAACCTCCTTGAGATTTCTGTGCAATTACGACAGAGCTTGAACGCTCGCCAGAAAACAATTAACTTTTTCTTTCCCTCCGTCCACTGACAAGCCAGCGGTTAGACATTCCACGGACCCTGGAAGGCTGATTTTTCATTGTGACAGCGGTACACTGTACCACTAGTCCAATTAAAGCAGAGGTGTAATTCAATACAGCTTTTATACAACACCCTAAATCATACGAGGTGTCGTGTGCATAGGAATGAAAGTGAATAATGTGTGTGTGTGATATTGTTTGCTGTGCGAGTACGGAGAGGTGTGAGTCACTGAGTAAAACCCCAAATGTTCATAAAAATAATAGGGGTGGGGGTCTGGCTGCAGCAGCCAAAAGAAACGACACAGAGTGCAAACTGTGTATAACCCAACTCCACAATGTGACCAATAATAGCCTGTTATAATGAGCCGTGGACACTTGCGAATAATAATGTAAGTGAAGGGATCCACAGAATGGTTGATGGTCCAGTTGACATTTGTTTTGGATCTGATACCCACACAATGGCAATTAGTTGGATGGATATGTAAAGGCTGGCATGCTAAATATAGAAAACAGAAAATCCTACAGACAACGAATGAGCATGAGATAGTCTGACCAATAGCACAAAGGCTCGCAAAGGCTATCAATTTTCAGCAGTATCAGTCTCCAGGGCTCTCCTCCACCACGCAAGCGGAGCTCTGACTGGCTTTATCACAGAGTTACGAGCTCCAGTTACGACACGGGTCAGAGGTCAACAGTCAGCCATTGATTGGTAATGGTGGGCTTGGATCAGCTCAATCCCCGCAGCGCACTATATCACAGGCACAGCAAACAGGAACACAGAAACAAGTTTTAAATGTTTATTGCAGCACTCCATAGTAAGAATAAGACATTAGCTGACTGCTTTAGAGGACTAGTTTGTTTCAAGACCTGGTTAAAGAAGATTTATAAGCTCTTGGTGTTTAAAGAGAGGCGATGAGGGTGTTTAAGTGCTTTGCTCTCCTTAACTCAAGAGGACAATCTTTGTTCTTCCAAACAACAAACAAACCTACGCTAACCCAAGCGTGAGGATAATTCTTTTAGGGTGCATCCTACTACAGATCATACTTGGGGATAGAGATTTCAACAACTTAACCTTACGACCTTTTGACATTAATAAGGTTTTGTGGATTTTAGTTTATGTCTAAGAGCATTGAAGCCATCTACACTACCACTCAAAAAATTGTACAAATATAATATTGTGAAATATTATTACAATTTAAAACAACTTTTTTAAAACTAATATATGTTATAAAATGTAATTTATTCCTGTGATGGCAAAGCTGAATTTTACTCCATTACTCCAGTCTTCAGTGTCACATGATCCTTCAGAAATCCTTATAACATGCTGACAAACATTTATTATTATTATTATCAATGTTGAAAACAGTTGTGCTGCTTAATATTTTGTTGGAACCGTGATATCATTTTTTTTCAGGTTCGCTGATGAATAGAAAGATCAAAAGTAAAGAGGTTCCAATAGTTAATATTAGTTAACTACTTTAGTTAACATTAACTAAGAATGAGCAATACTTCTACATTTATTAAATGCTTAGGGGATGTTCATTTCAACATTTACTAATACATTATTAAAATCAAATGTTGTATTGGTTACATTAGTTAAAGGGATACTTCACCCAAAAATGAAAATTCTGTCATCATTTACTCACTTTTATGTTGTTCCAAACCTGTAAATGTCTTTGTTCTCCTATACACAAAGGAATATATTTGGAAGACTATGGTAGTCCATGGGGCCTGAGATCTGTTTGGTTACAAACATTTTCCTAAATATATTCTATTGTGTACAGCAAAACAAAGACATTTATACAGATTTGGAACAACTTGAGGGTGAGTAAGATGAGTAAGGGATGACAGAATTTTTATTTTTGGGTGAACTGTCCCTTTAATGCACTGTGAACTAACATGAATAATCAATGAACAGCTGGATTTTTTTTAACTAGCATTAACAAAGATGAATAAATACAGTTACAAATGTATTGCTCATTGTTAGTTCATGTTAGTTAATACATTAACTAATGTTAACAAATGAAACCTTATCGTAAAGTGTTACCTAATTATTTTAATTTTATTATGTCATTTTATGATGATTAAATGGGAGGGGGAAAACGCATTTAAGGAAGGACCCGAGTCTTACATTTGGGGGTGGGCTCTTTTAACTTGGGCCAGTAAGAAACCACCTTACAACTAATCAAATAATCTTAGCAACACCCTAGCAACTAAGTTCCAAGCAACTACATATCAACAGAGGTGTCAAGTAACGAAGTACAAATAGTAGAAATTTTGGGTATCTATACTTTACTTGAGTAATTATTCTTTAGCTGACTTTTTACTTCTACTCCTTACATTTTCACGCAATTATCTGTACTTTCTACTCCTTACGTTTTAAAAATAGCCTCGTTACTCCCATTTCATTTCGGCTTGTTTTCATTCCGGCTTGTCATCGTTCAAAAAAAGGCCAATTACACAAACGTTTAATAGATCTGAGTCCCGCCTCCTGAACATCGCTAAACTGATTGGCTTTGTGTTTTCTTTCTAACTTGTGAGAGGCTGTTCCCTTTCGAGAGGTCTCTCCTATTGCGTAAGTAGCTTACGCTATGGGGAAAACTCCTTTTCTCGAGAATATTGAAGTCTTTATGTAAAACGCATTGCAGCTGCACAGCTGACAGCAATGAGCGGAGGCAGCTTGGTCATTGGCTGTGCTGCGGCAACTTGCTCGAACCAATGACGGGGCGACTCTGAATGCACAACCAATGAGCCCGCCAAGATGGGCGTGGCCAAGAGCTATATACTGGGCGCGCCGTCATGAGAGTTCTTTAGATTTAATCTCCTTCAGCGAACACCTTCTTCGCTGGATCCTCCGGATTATTGGAAGCCTTCGCCGCCATCGAAAAGCATACCAGCGGGATTGCTACGAGGACGTCGGCACCTTCAGCCGCCTTCAAACGCCATCCTACTGAGCCATCCGGCGCGCCACACACGCAAGTATTTTACATCTGTTCGCCCCGCGACATTTGTAAAAGAGCAATTTTTCTGAGGCGTTGTTTCAAATGCCTTCCTGCGCGTCGTCAGAGACTATTTATATAGAGACATGCCACTTACTCAATCCTCAATACAACTATATAGGGAAAACCCGTAACGCCAAAGATGGCGGTTGTATGCACATGTCCCGCCCCTTCCACTGGAAAGCCAATCGTCTGCTTTTATCAGTCAAGCCGGGAAACATTTAAGCCTATCGTCTGGTTCCACTGATGCATGCGCACAGTTGAGGTTTGCGACAGTGGAAAATACGTTACTGTTTGAAAAGGCGGCAAATTTGATATGCAGTGTATGTGTGCGTTGTGTAAATATCAGACATCCCAAGTGTCTACCGCATATTTATAGCGGCTCCCTGATGCCCGCAAATTAGTTCAAATCTCCCAGAATCTAGAGCGAGCGAGCGAGAGCTCACACATACTGTGCTTCAAACCGTGCAGCGCGCGCACATCAGAGAGGGAGAGAACCCTTGCGCATGCGTAGTAAAGTATAACCTGTGGGGAAAAAGGCGTTTTAAACCTTATTTTGGGGCAAAGTCATCAAACTTTTTCAGCGATTTTTATCATATTTTACTTCTGTTTCTATACATGCAGTTTTTATGTCCCGGTGACCAGTGAAAGTGCAGTTCTTACTCTCTGCCCATTCATTTAGATAGGAGCCTGGTCTTGTTAGTCCGAAATAGCTGCATCGAAGCTAGCTAGCACGAGTGGGGGCTCCACCATGGATACGGAGATTATACGCGTCCTCTCGAAGGCCGTGGAGGACCTCGGTCTCGATTGGTCTTCTCCCCAAGAACCAACCTGAAGCCGACTGGATGAGTGGTTTCTGCAGGGGCGCCAGCAGGCCCCTCGGCAAAGGCCTTCTCCCTTCTTCCCGGAAGTTCATGACGAACTCACCAAGTCATGGAAAGCCCCCCACTCTGCGCGTCTGAAGCCTTCTTTTTCTTCGTTGCTCTCCTCTGTGGACGGCGCGAAGGAAAGAGGCTACGAGGGAACGGCGCCCCTCAAGGAGGCCGTGGCCAATCATCTCTGCCCGCCCTCCACCACCGGATGGAAAGCCAAAGCTTCCCACCCCTCGAAGCCCTGCCGCACTACTTCTGCTCTCGCCGGTCGCGCCTACGCCGCCGCCGGCCAAGCTGCATCAGCGCTTCACTCAATGGTGGTACTTCAAGTGTTCCAAGCTATCTCCACCAGCGGGCTGTTTGGACCGGCGGTTAAAGGTTTCGCCGAACGCTTCACTGAGGCCCAGAACGCTTCACAAGCAATGCGCCATTTCCTGCCCAAGCGCTCCAGCTCATCGCAGAGCAGACAGAGACCGCCACAGCCGCAGCGGGCTAGAGCAGCTCCCACCGCCTCTCAGCCCGCGCCTCAGGCTGACGCTCGACGCCGCTCGCGCTCCCACAACCGCAAGCCGCCTCCTGAGCGACGGGGTCCTCGGCCCAAGATTGTGCTGAACCCTGAGCCTCGTAAGCCTTCCTAGCCACAGGAATGAGAAGAGAGAGTGCGTGTCTCGCAAAAGCCGGACCACTCTCTCTGCAAAATCTCAAACATTACCCAGTCCCCTTACAGGCGGTTGGAAATGTCCATACAGCAGTCAATGGGCCAGTCACAGAGCTCGCTCACCTGCAAACAAACGCCGTTTTTACGGCGACGCACAGAAAACACAAAAAGAGTCTTTTTCTGCCTGTGTCACTAAGGGTTCACATGTCCACAAAGTGTGCATTCCCAGATACTGTCAAAACAGTGCCAAATTCATTCCCAGCTCAGGCTGCGCGCCCCATAAATGTAGATCACGTGCCTACGGTCATGTACGCACCACTACACACAAGCACTGTTCACACAGTTATGAATTCATCCCCAGTAAAAGCGGGAAACATTATAAAAGTGACGCATGTGCCTACCACTGTTTATGCACCCCCACTTATAAACACTGTCCTTACAGTGTCAAACACAACCCCAGCTCAGGCTGCGAGTTTTACAGACATAGCGCGCGCTGTTGTAATCACACACGCGCCCATTCACTCAGCTGCTCAGCGCGCGCCCGCGCCTCTGAGAGCTACGAGCTCAGGCGATTCGCTGGCCGGGTCCCTACGTCACAGCGGCCCGCCCCTAGCCTGTATTCAGCCCATATCTGTACACGCAGCGGCATGGGAAAACATTCCAGATATGCCGAAATGGGTGTTGAAAATAGTAAAGCACGGGTACTCGCTCCAGTTCGCTCGCAGACCACCACGTTTTACGACTGTGGTCGAGACGAAAGTGAGAAAGGAGTGTTCACATGTTCTACACACCGAGGTGCGCAAACTAATAGAAAAGGGCGCTGTGGAAACTGTTCCCCCCTCTATGAGCGAGGCAGGTTTTTACAGCCGCTATTTTCTCCTCCCGAAAAAGGATGGCGGTCTCCGCCCCATCCTAGATCTCAGACACCTGAACAAACCACTAATGATTCGCTCGTTCAGAATGTTAACAACCAAGCATATCCTCGCGCAAGTACGCCCAGGAGATTGGTTTCTCTCAGTGGATCTGAAAGATGCTTACTTTCACATTCCAATAGCGCCTCATCACAGGCCGTTTCTGAGATTCGCTTTCGAGGGACAGTCTTACCAGTACACAGTACTTCCGTTCGGCCTGTCCCTGGCTCCCCGTACATTCACGAAATGTATGGATGCAGCACTTTCCCCCTTGAGGCAAAGGGGAGTGCGAATACTGAATTATCTCGACGATTGGCTGGTCCTAGCACAATCAGAGAGTCAGTTAATAACACACAGATCTTGGATTATCAGCCATTTAGAATGTCTGGGTCTAAGAATCAATTTTGCAAAAAGCATACTATCTCCCAGCCAGAGGATTTCTTTCCTGGGAATAGTTTTAGACTCGATGCAAATGACAGCTCGTCTCTCATCAGAGCGCCTTGCAACATCATTCAGGGTGGGTGCGCGCGCCCCCGTCAAGCGGTTTCAGAGGATGCTCGGTCTCATGGCCTCAGCATCGGCCGTACTCCAGCTAGGATTGTTGCATATGCGCCCTCTCCAACGCTGGCTCAAGAGCCGCGTCCCTACTCACGCGTGGCATTCGGGCCACTTTTTAATCAGAGCGAACCACGGCTGTATAAAAGCCCTGACGCACTGGAAAGCCGCCGACTGGTACCAGTCAGGCGTGAGTCTGGGTGTGAACACAAGGAGAAAGATGATCACGACAGATGCCTCCAAAATAGGTTGGGGCAAATAGGGCGCAGTATATAGCTCTTGGCCACGGCCATCTTGGCGGGCTCTGACGCGCGCGGGCGCGAAGCGCGCTCATTGGTCGCGCATTCAGAGTTGCCCCGTCATTGGTTCGAGCAAGTCGCCGCAGCACAGCCAATGACCGAGCTGCCTTCGCTCATTGCTGTCAGCTGTGCAGCTGCAATGCGTATTACATAAAGACTTCAATATTCTCGAGAAAAGGAGTTTTCCCCATAGCGTAAGCTACTTACGCAATACTCGTTCCCTCCTCTCAAGGAACCGAGGTTACGTTAGTAACCGAGTCGTTACATTTGGTTGTGCAAAGCGGCAAAACTCATCCGAAGGAAATAAGAAACCTAGATGCGGTAAGTGACGGAGAAATCAACAGTTCTCTGCTCAAGAATACGGGGCAAATCGCGTCAAATATTGATTTGGGGAAAGCCGTTTTTACAATATGCTGTAAGACAATCGCGGGAGAAGTGGCAAATATAATCGAGAGTAGGCCTATGTGTGTGTGTGAGAGAGAGAGAGAGAGAGAGAGAGAGAGAGAGAGAGAGAGAGAGAGAGAGAGTGTGTGTGTGTGTGTGAGAGAGAGAGAGAGAGAGAGAGAGAGAGAGAGTGTGTGTGTGTGTGTAACCCTACATTATAGGATCAAAATATCCCTATAAAGATGGCAATATACGAAATCCTTGTCGGGATTGTTTTTTTTTTGTTTTTTTGAAAACGGTTTATAAATCAGACTAAGTGATGTTTTTTGAAAATGCAGAAAGTTATTTGTGAGTAGAATACACAGTTTGTACAGTATAAAAATCATTATGTCTATGGAAAGTCCCCATAAAACATGAAAAAATAACATTGCTTGGTCTGTTGAAATGAGAGGCCTGTTTGATCAAGTTGAAACCTTGTCATCCAAGTCTCATCAGCTGGACTGAAAGAAGTTTCAGTGCACTTAGGACGCTGAAAACATGTCTCAGAGTCATGTGGTCACAAGTGACACTTGACAGTGTTGCTGTGTGTCGTGTCCAACAGGACAAACTTGACAGTATTGATGCAAAACATATATGCCAACAGTTAATTTCTGTTAAAGGGATAAGTTCACTTATTTAAAAATGAAAATTCGGTCATCATTTACTCGCTCTCAAGTTGTTTCAAACCAGATTATTTCTTCTGCTGAAGACAAAAGAAGATATTTTGAAGAATGTCGATAACAGTTGATGGTAGCCATTGACTTCCATAGTATTTTTTTTTCCCTACAATGGAAGTCAATGGCTACAATCAACTGTTTGGTTATCGACATTCTTCAAAATATCTTCTTTTGTGTTCAGCAGAAGAAAGAAACTGATTTGAAACAACTTGAGAGTGAGTAGCCTAAATGATTTTCATTTTTGGGTGAACTGTATCCTTTAAATGAAAGATGCAGATGTGTTTGGCTTCTTCAAAAAGCAAGGAACAAGAGATTGCACTATTGCATTGCACTATGAACGGAGTAAAGTTAAGTCTCTGTTAAACTGCCTCCTTGGCTTTATTAGTTACCTGTAACATTACAGAATTACAGAATTAACGTATTGTTAAGGTCAATATAGACTAAAAACCTTAATACATTATCCTATTAATTTCCTGATTCCTCCGCTTCTGTGGATGTCCCCAGTCCCCACCAATCTCAAAATCAAACCTACGCCCTTAAAGAGAAGTATAAACATATACCATTTTGATGACAACATGCCTCTGAACTTTGACTTTTTGCACCATTACAATACTTATAGGCAACTAGTCATCATATCTTGATACCGTATGAAACCGACTGTGCAAGAAATCTGGGCTTTCTGTTTGACCACAACTTAAAATTTGATAAACAGATCAGTGCTGTCGTAAAGTCATGCTTTTTTCACCTCCGCCAACTCTCTAAAGTGAAACCTTTTCTAACTCAGAGTAATCTCCAAACAGTGATTCATGCATTCGTAACATCTCGACTAGACTATTGTAATTCTCTTTATTTTGGTCTATCCCAGTCTTCTCTCTCTCGCTTACAGCTAGTGCAAAACGCAGCAGCTAGACTCCTCACTGGGACACGCAAGTATGAATCAATCACCCCTATCTTATTCAAACTCCATTGGCTACCTGTCAAATTTAGAATTGATTTTAAAATTTTACTTTTTGTGTATAAAGCTCTTAACAATTTGGCCCCTCAGTACCTGACCGATTTGCTCTTTCCGTACATTCCTTCTCGTACTTTGAGATCCAGTGACCACTGCCTTCTTATCGTGCCTAGATCCAGACTCAAAAAACGAGGCGACCGTGCCTTTGCGACTGCTGGCCCAAAACTCTGGAACAGTCTGCCTCTCTATATCAGACTGGCTCCCTCAGTTTCCATATTTAAATCTTCTTTAAAGACTTTTTTATTTTCTCTTGCTTTTAATTCTCCCTGATTGTTAATTGCTTATTTTTATTGTCCTGTGCATTATATTTTCTGCCTTGTACAGCACTTTGGTCAGCCCTGGCTGTTTTTAAATGTGCTTTATAAATAAATATTGTATTGTATTGTATATCTTCCTCTCCATGAAACACATGTTAATGCTCAGTAGTACACACATGTGGTTCTTTAATGTATTTGCATTTTACTCAAATAGAAATTGGACTGAAATTCATTTTCTATGGGCATATACGCGGCTGAAACAGGTAGTGCATCCCAAATTTTTCAACATTAACATTTTAATATAACGTTATAGTCATGGCCTTTAGAAATTTTTTTTAGGGGGTGTAGTGCACTAGGCCCCTGTGGCACGGCCTAAGCTTTTGTCCTTAATGGCATTTTTTCCTTACATTACATTATAAGTCTTTTTAAACCCTAGTATCTATACTTCTACTTGAGTAACGGATGTGAATACTTTTGACACCTCTGCATATCAACTTGCAGCACCCAGCAAACAACACTCAGCAACAACACAGCAACATCCTGGCAACCATCCACAACACAATAGCATCATTACTCTGGTGAACACTGTCACATTTTCTTCATGAGATAAGTAATATATAACTAGATTTTATAGAGCTCATTTGGCACTAAAGTGTACACATATACTAAACTCAGAGTTATGGTTCTGATGAATAAAAAAAAAGACTCACAAAAAGAAAATATGCCTCTCTCATTAGTCTGGCCTACATAGTTAACAATGTATACAGTCTCCATGCAGAACATTCATCAAAATCTAATAGCTCTTTAGAGAGATTCAAAAAGTTTTGAAATGCAGTTCATCACAGAGCACAGAATCTCTGCCAACTCCCAGACAGACCTTCACTCCACCTGGACATACAGTTGCTGTGTTTATTCTGGAGCTCCCATCCACCTTACAGGTGTTCCTCAGGACTAGATAAGTACATGGAATGTCAGTCTCCAAACACAGGTGCTGCTTATGAAAGTGGCCAATACTGCTTTACATTGCTGCTACATTTGTGGAGCCGGGGTTATGAAAACACACAGAACTACAAAAATGTTATAGAGCATTCCTTCAGCATAAATGTCCTTTAGATATCAGACAAGACGGAGCCATCTGATCATTAATCTTCCCAGATATCTTTTTATTTTCATAGCAGTTTAAGTATCATATATAAAGCCACTTTATTATAAATCACAAAATATCATTAGACTGTGCTACTGACTTGGCTTTTATGAACGATAATGGTGATTTAGATGCACTGCCTGGAACCAATAAAGCACATTTTGTGCTGTGCAGGTGTCAAATGAGACATTTTCATTTCCAAATGTTTCATATCAATATCCTTTCCCGACAGACATTAATATACAAAGCATACAGACTTTTATTGCCTGACCCAAAATATTGCTCTAGGGTTACACTCAATGGGCATAAAAATGATTTTATTGCAAAAAGCACAAATATACTCCGCCATTCAAAGGTTTGGGTCAGTACGTTTTTTTTTTTAAAGACATTAATCCTTTTATTCAACAAGAACAAAAGTGACAAGACATTTACAATGTTACAAAATATTTATATTTTAAATAAATGCTGTTCTTTTGGTCTTTCTATTCATCAAAGAATCCTGAAGAAAAAAAAAAATTCCACAAAAATATAAGCAGCACAACTTTTTTTTAACATTGATAATAATGAGAAATGTTTATCGAGCAGCAAATTAATCATATTAGAATGATTTCTGAAGGATCATGTGAAATTGAAATCTGGAGTAAAAGAGACTTTTTTAAAAAATATTCTAAAAACATACCGACTCCAAACTTTTGAATGGTAGTGTATGTCATAAATAAAACCTGATATTTCATTACCTCCTACACCTCTATCTCAACAAACGTAAGACCCTCTGTGAACACACTCTATGCTCACATATGCAGCTCAGTCAGTGTCTCTGGCCGAAGCTGCTGCTGGTTCTGGTGAGGACAGAGGGAGGAATGTGAGCATATGTCTCCACACCCATCACTCTGACCACAGGCCCACTCCAGCAGGCAGCCAGCAGCTAGCCAAGAAAAACTAGCCAGCCATGAGGAGGCCAAGACACAGTTACAGAACACTGAGACGCAGCTAAAGCACATCCAGACAGAGATGCCGCTACTGCACACTGAGCAACAGCAATGCTGTGTTATGTTGTTTACAGTGGGAATGATTCTTTTGTACCTGCTTCAGTTATAGAAAAAAACACTGAGACATTTGTGTAAACTACCATTCAAAGTTTGGAGTCAGTAAGATATATATATATATATATATATATATATATATATATACACTGTATATATATATATACAGGTCCTTCTCAAAATATTAGCATATTGTGATAAAGTTCATTATTTTCCATAATGTAATGATAAAAATTAAACTTTCATATATTTTAGATTCATTGCACACCAACTGAAATATTTCAGGTCTTTTATTGTCTTAATACTGATGATTTTGGCATACAGCTCATGAAAACCCAAAATTCCTGTCTCAAAAAAATAGCATATTTCATCCGACCAATAAAAGAAGTGTTTTTAATACAAAAAAAAAAGTCAACCTTCAAATAATTATGTTCAGTTATGCACTCAATAGTCAATACTTGGTCGGGAATCCTTTTGCAGAAATGACTGCTTCAATGCGGCGTGGCATGGAGGCAATCAGCCTGTGGCACTGCTGAGGTGTTATGGAGGCCCAGGATGCTTCGATAGCGGCCTTAAGCTCATCCAGAGTGTTGGGTCTTGCGTCTCTCAACTTTCTCTTCACAATATCCCACAGATTCTCTATGGGGTTCAGGTCAGGAGAGTTGGCAGGCCAATTGAGCACATTAATACCATGGTCAGTAAACCATTTACCAGTGGTTTTGGCACTGTGAGCAGGTGCCAGGTCGTGCCTGAAAAATGAAATCTTCATCTCCATAAAGCTTTTCAGCAGATGGAAGCATGAAGTGCTCCAAAATCTCCTGATAGCTAGCTGCATTGACCCTGCCCTTGATAAAACACAGTGGACCAACACCAGCAGCTGACATGGCACCCCAGACCATCACTGACTGTGGGTACTTGACACTGGACTTCAGCCATTTTGGCATTTCCTTCTCCCCAGTCTTCCTCCAGACTCTGGCACCTTTATTTCCGAATGACATGCAAAACTGAGCAACAGTCCAGTGCTGCTTCTCTGTAGCCCAGGTCAGGCGCTTCTGCCGCTGTTTCTGGTTCAAAAATTGCTTGACCTGGGGAATGCGGCACCTGTAGCCCATTTCCTGCACACGCCTGTGCACGGTGGCTCTGGATGTTTCTACTCCAGACTCAGTCCACTGCTTCCGGAGGTCCCCCAAGGTCTGGAATCGGTCCTTCTCCACAATCTTCCTCAGGGTCCGGTCACCTCTTCTCGTTGTGCAGCGTTTTTTGCCACACTTTTTCCTTCCCACAGACTTCCCACTGAGGTGCCTTGATACAGCACTCTGGGAACAGCCTATTTGTTCAGAAATTTCTTTCTGTGTCTTACCCTCTTGCTTGAGGGTGTCAATGATGGCCTTCTGGACAGCAGTCAGGTCGGCAGTCTTACCCATGATTGCGGTTTTGAGTAATGAAACAGGCTGGGAGTTTTTAAAAGCCTCAGGAATCTTTTGCAGGTGTTTAGAGTTAATTAGTTGATTCAGATGATTAGGTTAATAGCTCGTTTAGAGACCCTTTTCATGATATGCTAATTGTCACGGTGTGGGTTTTGTGTCTTGTTCTTTGTTCTTGTCTGTCATGTGATTCCCTGTTTGTCATGTGATCCTGCCTTGTGTCTTGTCCCATGTTCAGCTGTTCTCCGTTATGTTGATTAGTCTTCCCAGGTGTTTCAGGTTAACCACGCCCCCTTGTTATCTTGTTTAGCTTGTTTGCCTGTGTATTTATACCCTTGTTCTTCAGTTGGTGTTTGTTGGTCGTTGTTTGCTGTTGCATGTTTCCTTGTTCTGTCTACTGAGTACCGTATTCTGAGTTTTCCCCGGATTACCTGTTTGTCGGATTATTAAAGTGCTTGCTATTGGATTCACTCTCTGCTTCATCCTTGCTGTCCCGTTACAGAACGACCAACCAAAATGAATCCAGCAGCACGTATCTCGCCTGATCTTCCCAGCATGAGCCGGGAGTTCGCTGGAAAGACCGCGGCCTTAGCCCTGAATAGCCCTGATTTATTCCAGTTCACCTGGGGGTTTGCTTCACTTGCTGCCTCCTGCACCCTAGAGAATGAGGCGATTAAATTATGTAATCGGCTGGGAGCTAAGGCGGTCAACCCTAGGGAGCTCCCCGATCTCTCCGGCCTGGATTGGAGAGAGGCACTCTCCAGTTGTCTGGAGAGCTTCAGCCCGTGGTACGCCAGGCCTTCAACACTGGTGCCAGTTCCGGTGGTCCCGAGTCTGGTGGTTTCAAGTCCGGTGGCCCGGAGGAGGAGGAGAAAGGCCTCCTCAAAGACTTGTCCGCCGGCGCCACTCCAGCGACCCGTCAGCCACGTCCAGCCAGAGCTTCACGTCAGCCACGTCCAGCCAGAGCTTCACGTCAGCCACGTCCAGCCAGAGCTTCACATCAGCCACGTCCAGCCAGAGCTTCACGTCAGCCACGTCCAGCCAGAGCTTCACGTCAGCCACGTCCAGCCAAAGCTTCACGTCAGCCACGTCCAGCCAGAGCTTCACGTCAGCCACGTCCTGCCAGACCCTTCACCGCTGGTCCCGTCCAGCCCAGACCCTTCACCGCTGTTCCCGTCCAGCCCAGAGCCCTCACCGCTGGTCCCGTCCAGCCCAGAGCCCTCACCGCTGTTCCCGTCCAGCCCAGAGCCCTCACCGCTGGTCCCGTCCAGCCCAGAGCCCTCACCGCTGGTCCCGTCCAGTCCAGAGCCCTCACCGCTGGTCCCGTCCAGCCCAGAGCCCTCACCGCTGGTCCCGTCCAGCCCAGAGCCCTCACCGCTGGTCCCGTCCAGCCCAGAGCCCTCACCGCTGGTCCCGTCCAGTCCAGCGCCCTCACCGCTGGTCCCGTCCAGTCCAGCGCCCTCACCGCTGGTCCCGTCCAGTCCAGCACCCTCTCGCTCTCGGAGACGGAGGAGGAAGAGGACTTCCCGCGTTCCGCAATGCCTGGAAGTCCTTCCTGTACTTCCTGTCAGCCCAGAGCCCTCGCCGCTGACCCAGTCTGGTCCAGAGACTGTTCACGTCACGTCTGCCCAGCGAGAGACTGTTCACGTCACGTCTGCCCAGTCAGAGCCTGTTCACGTCATTTCCTCCAAGCCAGTGTCTACGGACAAGATGGCCGAGTCAGAGACTGTTCACGTCACTTCTACAGAGCCAGTGTCTACAGACAAGATGGCCGATCCAGAGTCGGTTTACGTCACTTCCTCCGAGCCAGTGTCTACGGACAAGATGGCCACCTTCGAGCCAGTGTCTACGGACAAGATGGCCGCCTTCGAGCCAGTGTCTACGGACAAGATGGCCGATCCAGAGACTGTTCATTTCACGTCCTCCGAGCCAGTGTCTACGGACAAGATGGCCGAACCAGAGACTGTTTACGTCACTTCTGCTGATCCAGAGACTGTTCACGTCACTTCCTCCGAGCCAGTGTCTACGGACAAGATGGCCGAACCAGAGACGGTTCACGTCACTTCTGCTGATCCAGAGACTGTTCACGTCACTTCCTCCGAGCCAGTGTCTATGGACAAGATGGCCGCCTCCGAGCCAGTGTCTACGGACAAGATGGCCGGCCCAGAGTCTGTTCCTGTTCCCGAGCCAGAGTCTGTTCCTGTTCCCGAGCCAGAGTCTGTTCCTGTTCCCGAGCCAGTTCCTGTTCCTGTTCCCGAGCCAGAGTCTGTTCCTGTTCCCGAGCCAGAGTCTGTTCCTGTTCCCGAGCCAGAGTCTGTTCCTGTTCCCGAGCCAGAGTCTGTTCCTGTTCCCGAGCCAGAGTCTGTTCCTGTTCCCGAGCCAGAGTCTGTTCCTGTTCCCGAGCCAATGTGTGTGTTGTCTGTTCCCGAGCCCGAGCCAGTGAGTGTGTTGTCTGTTCCCAAGCCAGTGAGTGTGTTGTCTGTTCCCGAACCCGAGCCAGTGTGTGTGTTGTCTGTTCCCGAGCCAGTGGGTGTGTTGTCTGTTCCCGAGCCAGTGAGTGTGTTGTCTGTTCCCGAGCCAGTGTGTGTGTTGTCTGTTCCCGAGCCCGAGCCAGTGAGTGTGTTGTCTGTTCCCGAGCCAGTGAGTGTGTTGTCTGTTCCCGAGCCAGTGTGTGTGTTGTCTGTTCCCGAGCCCGAGCCAGTGTGTGTGTTGTCTTTTCCCGAGCCAGTGTGTGTGTTGTCTGTTCCCGAGCCAGTGTGTGTGTTGTCTGTTCCCGAGCCAGTGAGTGTGTTGTCCGTTCCCGAGCCAGTGTGTGTGTTGTCTGTTCCCGAGCCCAAGCCAGTGTGTGTGTTGTCTGTTCCCGAGCCCAAGCCAGTGTGTGTGTTGTCTGTTCCCGAGCCAGTGTGTGTGTTGTCTGTTCCCGAGCCAGTGAGTGTGTTGTCTGTTCCCGAGCCAGTGTGTGTGTTGTCTGTTCCCGAGCCAGTGTGTGTGTTGTCTGTTCCCGAGCCAGTGTGTGTGTTGTCTATTCCCGAGCCAGTGAGTGTGTTGTCTGTTCCCGAGCCAGTGAGTGTGTTGTCTGTTCCCGAGCCAGTGAGTGTGTTGTCTGTTCCCGAGCCAGTGAGTGTGTTGTCTGTTCCCGAGCCAGTGAGTGTGTTGTCTGTTCCCGAGCCCGAGCCAGTGTGTGTGTTGTCTGTTCCCGAGCCAGTGAGTGTGTTGTCTGTTCCCGAGCCAGTGAGTGTGTCGTCTGTTCCCGAGCCAATGTGTGTGTCTTCTGTTCCCGAGCCAATGTGTGTGTCTTCTGTTCCCGAGCCAATGTGTGTGTCTGCTGTTCCCGAGCCAATGTGTGTGTCTGCTGTTCCCGAGCCAATGTGTGTGTCTGCTGTTCCCGAGCCAATGTGTGTGTCTGCTGTTCCCGAGCCAATGTGTGTGTCTGCTGTTCCCGAGCCGGTGTCTGCTGTTCCCAAGTGGTCGTCACCGCCCTGGCCGCCCGAAGGGTCTTCACCGCCCTGGCCGCCCGAAGGGTCTTCACCGCCCGAAGGGTCTTCACCGCCCGAAGGGTCTTCACCGCCCTGGCCGCCCGAAGGGTCTTCACCGCCCGAAGGGTCTTCACCGCCCTGGCCGCCCGAAGGGTCTTCACCGCCCGAAGGGTCTTCACCGCCCTGGCCGCCCGAAGGGTCTTCACCGCCCTGGCCGCCCGAAGGGTCTTCACCGCCCTGGCCGCCCGAAGGGTCTTCACCGCCCTGGCCGCCCGAAGGGTCTTCGCCCGAGGGGTCTTCACTGCCCTGGCCGCCCGAAGGGTCTTCACCGCCCTGGTCGCCCGAAGGGTCTTCGCCCGAGGGGTCTTCACTGCCTGGTCCACCCTGGCCGCCTGAACTGCCTTGCCCCTGCACAGACTTGACCCTCCGTCCCTCCCCCAAGACCGCCTCCGCTTCACCACCCTCCTGAACTATTGTTTTTTGTTTTTTATGGGCGTCGGGAGCCGCCCATAGGGGAGGGGCTATGTCACGGTGTGGGTTTTGTGTCTTGTTCTTTGTTCTTGTCTGTCATGTGATTCCCTGTTTGTCATGTGATCCTGCCTTGTGTCTTGTCCCATGTTCAGCTGTTCTCCGTTATGTTGATTAGTCTTCCCAGGTGTTTCAGGTTAACCACGCCCCCTTGTTATCTTGTTTAGCTTGTTTGCCTGTGTATTTATACCCTTGTTCTTCAGTTGGTGTTTGTTGGTCGTTGTTTGCTGTTGCATGTTTCCTTGTTCTGTCTACTGAGTACCGTATTCTGAGTTTTCCCCGGATTACCTGTTTGTCGGATTATTAAAGTGCTTGCGATTGGATTCACTCTCTGCTTCATCCTTGCTGTCCCGTTACACTAATTTTTTGAGACAGGAATTTTGGGTTTTCATGAGCTGTATGCCAAAATCATCAGTATTAAAACAATAAAAGACCTGAAATATTTCAGTTGGTGTGCAATGAATCTAAAATATATGAAAGTTAAATTTGTATAATTACATTATGGAAAATAATGAACTTTATCACAATATGCTAATTTTTTGAGAAGGACCTGTATATATATATTTTTTTTTTTTTCAAAATACATTAACATATACTTTTATTCATCAAGGATGCACTATATTAATCAAAAGTGACAGGGAAGACATTTATAATGTTTCAAAAGATTTATATTTCAAACAAATTCTGTTTGAATTGTTTTTATTAATCATGAAAAAATGGTTTCCACAAAATATTCATTGATAATAATAATAATTGTGATGCTGAAAATTCAGCTTTGCATCACAGGGATAACTTACATTTTAAAATATATTAATATAGAAAACAGTTATACTTTAAATTGTAATATTATTTCACAACATTACTGTTTTCACTGTATTTTTGATCAAATAAATGCAGTCATAGTGAGCATAAGAGACTTTTTTTTTTTTTACTAAAAAGGTTAAAAGGTGGAAAACAGGGTAACAATTTAGTTTAAGGTCCAATTCTCACTATTAACTAGTTGCCTAGCATGCATATTAGGATATTGGCTGTTTATCAGTACTTATAAAGCACATATTAATGCCTTATTCTGCATGACCATACCTATATCCCTTAATCCTTAACCCAAAGGTAAAGAAATGCATACAGTTTTGAAACAACTTGAGGGTGAGTAAATAATGACCGAATTTTCATTTTTAAGTGAACTATTCCTTTAACAACTACCTTAATAACTAATAATAAGCAGTAATAAGGAGTTTATTGAGGCAAACTTTGCATTTAATAGTTAGTTAATAGTGAGATTTGGACCCTAATTTGTGACCGAAAACAGTTTGTGTGAGGTAAAGCAGAGAAAGAGGGAATACTCTTTCTTTAGCAAGAACAGTCTAACACAGTATAAGATTGTTAGTTTGAAGATAACTGATTCTTTTCCTCTGTGAAACGTCCTAACCCTATGTCAGCATTCCCCATCAAGCCCTTCAATGGGCGGCATTGTGGGGCAAATTCAAGTCAACACATATTAATTAGCACAACCCAATGTGAGCGAGGCCACTGGTGTCAGCTATATGGCTCCTCTCACTAAATCTGCTCATAATTAGATTTACTCAAATATATTTTTAGGCTCTAAAATTCAGATTAGACACAGGGGGAAATGGTCACAAAACAAAGAGGGATAAAACAGATTCAGAGACAGATATTACCACAGTGGGAATATAATTTCCTCTGGTATGGTGAAGGCCTAGTTGCTGTCTCACCATAAGAAATCACCATGTAAAGTTCATTTCAATGAGCTGAGCTGATGGCATACATGAACTCACTGCCCAGAAACGCTTATAAATGCTCCAGCTGCTGTTAGTGCCAGAGAGGCTGCAAACATGCTGACTGAGATTAAAAAAATGGACCAGCAGAACCTGAAACCTCACAAACAAGGGAATGAGGACTAACAGTGACCAAGACAGTGAGTCTGTACTAAAAATGTAACATGATAACTATATTTTCTTTTAGATATCAGGAAATAATATGGGATACTCTATCTGTTATTTTGTTTTGTTTATAGTAATGGCTAATACCAAGAAAAGCATGTGATGCTTGTGCGTGCAAAACATGGCATTATGATGCTGCTGTGTTGGTTGTCAGAGCGTAGGTATCTGGTTGCTAGGGCATTTGATCTCTTCAACAAGCCAGGTCAGGTTCATGCCCGTACCACAAGTGGTTTTTGAGTGTTTTGTAATTATTTTATTGAAAGTGTTTTTACATTTTGTATTACCTGTTGGTTTGGAAATGTCACAGTGGAACAAAAGAGTTTGGTTAGGAAAGTTTTGAGTATTGCGAGTATACTTGGTATCCCTCTAAGTAAGAGGTCTAGAACAAATGTATCAAACCAGATGCCTTAGTAAAGTTACGAAAATCATATCAGACAATAGGCATCTTCGGTTTAATAAATTTGAGAGATTACCATTGGGTCGGAGATTTAGGATGCCAGCGTTTTTTAAAAATAGGGGGAAAAAATCCTTCCTGCCACAGGCAGTAAAATTCTTAAATGAAAGGTAGTGACCCGAGCGGGTCTCAGTGATGATTGATTTTTTTTGTTGCTTTTTTTTTTTTAGGTGTTTTTTGTGTGTTTATATTTATGTATATTGTTGGTTCTTTATGTGTATGCATGTTAAAACAAAAGCAAAAAATAAAATAAATAAAGTAATGAAGTTATCAATCAATCAATCAATCAATCAAGTATGAGTGCAACAGCCACTGTCAACGTTTTTAGTCTTGATTCTGGAAGTATTTTTCCCATAATTTTTTTTCTATAAGGATTAACCCTTAAACGCATATCTCGGCTCTTTAGTGACCCGCAACGTCATTCACTACCCTCCTCATCATTCATTTTTAACGTTAGACATCAACCTTCTTAGTAATCCTCAATCAATTAATTATAAACATATAAAAAAATAAAATTATAAAAGAATGCCACTTTTCCCATAAATTTTTCGTAAAAATTGTATAGGGTCGCTAGCTACCCGAGGTGTGTAACATTGTAAACAGGGTTTGAAATTAACTTTTTTACCCACCGGCCAGTGTTAGTTACCGGCCAAGCAGTTACCGGCCATTCAGAACTTCTACTATCCAAAAAAATAAATGAACCAGATACGTCATAGCTTATATATATATATATATAAAATAAAATTTGGGTTTCATACATTTTCTTATTCAAACTAAATCCTGTCATCCAGTCATCTCCTCCCTTCATCTTACATCCTCATGACCAAAAATGTGTTTTAGGTGGAAAGATCAATACAGTACAAAGAACATTTAGGATGTTGGATAACAATGTCTTTTCTGTTAACCAAATGTTTTTATTCTCTGCTATTGCTTTAATGCAACTGAACAAGAGCGCCGTTATTTGTTGCATAGTGATGGACATGCTCCAGTAAGAACAGATTCTGCGCAATACGCTGTATTTAATATATCATGATGACTCACGAGTTGAGTATTTGTGCTAAATCTGCGCAGATTTGACTTAACACGAACTTCCCCAGCAAAGTAAGTAAACATAATAACATGCCAAATTGGCCAGTGATATGACAGCATATGAAGTATATATTTTTTGCACGACAATAACTGAATCTTTGATGACTGAACAAGTGCAATTCATGTTTATTCCACAAGGTAGCAATGTATGATACACAATGATGAAGTGAAGTTTCACTCATAGATACGGCAGGCAGAAAACAAAAGAATAGGAAGTATCATCCGCAAAACTTGAAATGGCTCAGAGAATTACAGCAGAGAGAGTACCGAACGCAATCAAATATTATGGCGCTTTTCCACTGCATGGTACAGCTCGGTACGGCTCAGTACGACTCGCCTCGGCGCGGCACGGCTCGGCTCGCTTCAGCTCGGATGCTTTTCCACTGCAGTTAGTACCGCTTCAAAGTGGGTGGGATTATGACTGATCGTTATAGTTTATCCGCTCCTCGGCAACCAACAAGAAGAACGTCTGCACTTCTCGTCCACTGACCACGATTCAGCCATTTCTTTTTTGGAAGTTTTTTTTCTTCAAGCAAGTCAAGCAAGTAGTTTTAAAGGGGTGGTTGATTGCGATTTCACTTTTTTCATTTTAAATAGTGTGTAATGTTGCTGTTGGTGCATGAACAGTATCTGCAAAGTTGCTGCGCTGAAAGTTTAACGTAAGCAGAGATATCGTCTTTTAAAAATCAGGAAGTTTAATGCTTACAAAAACGACTCAAATGGGACTACAACGAGATACTCCCGGGTTTTATACGTAACTAACCCATAATCAACCCTCCCTCCGGAATATGCAAAAAAGGGGGCATGGCCATATTTCTGCGGCTTTGTCGAAGAGGAAGAGTTATAGTGGAGAGCAGTAGCCATGCCATCGAAAGTGTGTTATTTTCACCCAGCTGTCAGGTCTCCTGTGTTCGGGCTTCCTACGGACGCTGTAGTTCGTCAACAATGGCTACAATTTATGTTTGATTATGTTCCAGAAAACTACAATCGTAATTTAGCTCTCTGTGCTGCGCATTTTACAAAAGACAGCTTCCAGAATCTCCACAAATTCAATGTCGGATTCAACAACAAACTGTTACTAAAGCATGAAGCAGTTCCAACTTTAAAACCAGAGGCAGCAGTTGTTGGGCCAGAACCTGTAAGTAAGACTTAATAATTTTAAATGTATTTGCATGTATAATTTTAGACGTAATGTTTTAGTTTTTATCAAGGACGTAAACAAATGCCAGCGCTGGCTTTAGTAGCCACTTAGTTATGCTATTTCGTGTGTCTATGACAAACACGTACAAACATTTTGGACCTGAATTTGTAATTATGTACTAATTTTGTAAATGTATTTTCCATGTATACTTTAACGTAATTTTTCGATTTGATCAAGAACGTAAACCAATGCCAGCGCTGTTTGTTTATAGTAGCCAGTTAGTTTGATGCTATTTTGTGTGTATAAGACAAACGTGTATAAAGTTAAAAAAATTATATGTAATCGCAACAGCAAACTTCAGCTGTTGTTATCAGATGTTTTCACGTTCTGTTGGCATTTTAACACAGTTGTCACATGTACACCTAAAGAAAACGATACACAGAGTAAACTAAGTTTTGTGAATAGATAAACGGTTGTTCATTATATCCATAAAACAATAAATAGACAAGACTGTCTGTAATCTGGTGATATCAGAACCATTATGGTGGGACAATCCATGACCTAGCAATTTGAAAAAATATGCATGTACTGTATATGAAATAATATTATGCAACAACAACGACTGGTGCTAGTTTCAAAAGTTTCAGATTACTCCTCCATACCTCATTGTATGGATAAGCCACTATGTTCATCTGAAAAGGTGAGTCCTGCTATTTATTTTGATATGTGTTACCCTTGGAGGCTACAGGCACTTCTCGACTTATTCAGCTATGACTCAGCTGTGTGAAAATGAGTGAAGAAATGACCGATGATTGCAACTTTGTTTTATTTTAATTAGATTTTTCAAATCAAGATTACTCAGACCATCTTTGTTCTACAAGCAATCTACTAGTGTCACTGTGAAGCAGGCAGTGTCAGCCAGTGACAGCCACTCGTCGGGAGCAGCTGGGGTTCGGTGTCTTGCTCAAGGACACCTCGACACTTGGTCAGGTGGAACCGGGGATTAAACCACCAACCTTCCGGTTTGTAGACAACCTACATGAACCACTGAGCCACACCCTTTCCAGGTGACAACAGAATGCTAGCCATAGTCAGTCGTGAACTAGTAGCAGCTGAAGGTCATTATCAAAGATCCTGCTACAGGGTGTACACAAAGGATCGAAATACAGACATAGACAAAGGTGAAATGAACCTGGGCCAAGCAGAATGTCATTATGAAGCAGCAGAGAGAATGGCGCTCTACAAAGTTTTTGCATATATTAGGGAAGGACTGATTGAACATCCTACAGTGGTACCATTCACAGACCTGGCCTCTAAACTGGTGACAGAAATGGCTGAATGTGGTGTAACACAAGTGGCACCTTCTACAAAGAAACACCTACTTCGCAAGGTTGAATCTGAATTTGGTGAATCTTTACACATCATACCAAATGACAAAGGAAAGCTGTTGGTATACCCTGACAATTTGACAATGGATGAACTTGTAAAGGTTTGCCAGAAACTAAAAGATGAACTGAAGGAGCACAAATCAAGCATTAGCGAAGACATCATATCGCAAGTGGCACTGAAGATCAGAGGTGATATTCAGAACCAAGATATTACTCAAGCATGGCCACCACATGCGTCAGATCTTGAGATGATGAACAGCAGTCCTACATCTCTAGTGGAGTTTCTCCAGACACTCCTAACAGGTTCATCCAAAGTAGGTAATAACTCATCCCAGAGGGTGAAAAGGCTCACAGCTTTTTTTAGCCAAGACCTAGTTTATGCTGTTACTAGCGGCAAAGTCAAGCCTACAAAACATATTGTGTTGCCCTTTGCTGTCAAGTCACTCACCGGAAATGTGGAACTGATAAAGATACTGAATAGATTTGGCCATGGTGTTTCATATTCTCAGGTAGAAGAAATTGACACAGCCCTTTGCCTTCAGAAGCAAGCAGCAAGTGGAGGTGCCATCCCACTACCACAAAACATCAAGCCTGGTCTCTTCACAACATTGGCATGGGACAATATAGACAGACTAGAGGAGACAATCAGTGGTGAAGGGACATCACATAGAGTGAATGGAATTGCTGTGCAAACAAAGCCTATATTGCTGATCATCCTGCTGAGACCAGAGCTTTGCCTTGCATCCCCAAAACCAAGAAGAGAAGCATTAAAGCAGTAGAGATGGTACTTCCCATTTACAATGCAGGAGAACGTGCCAATCCTCCTGTTTTACAGACACTAATCATGCCTCCTTTCTACAGGATGCAGCAGACAGAAACCACGTGTGGCTAATGGCTCGTCTTTCCAACAAAGATCTTTGCAGCTGGACTGGGTTCAACAGCCTCACCCACAATGACACAAGTGTACCAGAAGATAGTATAGGCTATTTGCCCACAATCAATGCTCCTGCTACACAGTTATCAACAGTATATGAGGTACTTAACCAGTCGATAAGCATCGTGAAGTCTCTGCAGCTCAACAACATTGTTGTTGATTTTGACCAGGCGTTATATGCCAAAGCTGCAGAAAATTACCTGGAAACACCAGGAGGTATTCAAAAACATCATCCTTAGAATGGGGGTGTTCCATACCACCTGTACTTTCACGGCAACAATTGGAAAACGGTTTGCAGATGCTGTAAGAGACCTTTGTGTAGAGGCAGGAGTGAATTTGAGGAGGAGAATTTGCCACCTTGGGTGGTACCAATTAGTGAAAATTGTGGCCTGGGCCCATGGACTATAAGCTCTTTTGGCGTGGTATGTTTCTACAGTAAGGGTGACTTGTTTTGAAGGATACTTTCATTTATACCTTATTATTAAACATTGACTAGTAAGTGAATGGGATTTTTACTTCCAGAACCTGACTGTTACACTATATAGCGACGCTTGTCACTAACTATGGTATTTTGTTAGAAACTAGGTTCAATATGGTGATATTTTTCGCACTAAACAGAAACGACTGTCACTAATTAAATCCGTATTAACGTCAAATCCAACCTCACTGCTTTTTCTGTACCTCCTGGCTTACGGATGAATCACAGTAGGTGAGACACAGTTTGTGTTTCCAGTCTTTGGGGTGACGGACAGACATGACGCAGAAAGATGTCTGGAATCAATTCTGGACATCCTGCTAATGTAAATAAAACCTTCACACAAACAAACACTTTCTTTTGGAATCTCTCAGACACAGAAATGTGAATTGGAAGGAGAAAAAAAAATGTTCTCTGTATGAAATATGAGCCTAATTGGTTTATTAACTTTTGTCAAAACACAACTGTCGAGCTTCCTTTACTATCCTTTTCCTTTAATGTGACATCACCTGTGTTAGTGTTTGAAACCAGCCTACCGTATACAACAATGTTTGGTGAGACGCCATAAACTCCCAGCCACCATGTTAAGCCTTCCACAATGGGAATGACTGTAGATGTAATCCATCTAGCTCCTGTGCATATTGAGTCAGGCACTGTTTACACAAATGCTGGTTAGGTATCATTATTTCTCTGTGTATGTGGTTATCTGTTAAGTGCATATGGTTGAGTGTGTGTGTGTGGGGGGAGGGATTGTTGTTTATATACAGAGGAAGAAATAAGGATCCCTTGTAGAAGGAGCCAGATCCATTGGGCTGTTTCTCATGGCAAACTTCCTCTCTCTGTGATCAGGATTATTTGCAGATGCGATGGTGCCATTGCTTCTTTCTCAAAGAGGGGGGAAAACCCCACCATCTGCTCTCTTTCCGTTTACTGATCTCACTTTTCTCATCTCATCTCGGTTTACAAACAGCCTTGGATGAGCCCTAATCTAACTCTACAGGTCACAAGTGGTGAGATTTTACCATTTTCTGTTGTTAAGTAAGAAATCTTAACATCCTTGAATCTTGAATCTATTTTCTATTTTGATCACTCCAGTGCCCATTCATTTTCCTGGTACCTTCTTCATAATTTGTCCTACTGTGTTCTACAGACGAAATTGGCCATATGGGTTGGGAATGTCCTACGGGTGAGTAAATTATGATTTAGTATAATTTTTCATTTTTGGGTGTACTATCCCTTTAAGAGTTGGGCGCTCAAAGAGCTAAAGATATAAACAATTTCTAAAGATATTATTGCAAAACAATTAACATCAAAGAGAGAAAGAAAATAGAAGCAGGAGCTTCATTGGGATGTTAGAAAATGCTAGAAAACATATTTATACTTAAAAAAACAAAGAGAACTATCACCTGTTTAAAAGTTTGGGGTCAGCAAGAGCGCAATAAATTGATAAAAGAAAATGACAAAAAAAATAATTATAATAAATCAAAGACATTTTGTTTGTTACAAAATATTTATATTTCAAATAAATGCTGTTTTGAACTTTCTTCCAGAGTTCTGGAAAAATGCATCAGGGTTTCCACAAAAATATAAAGCAGCATTTTCAACATTGATAATAATAAGAAATGTTTCTTGAGAAGCAAATCAGCATATTAGAATGATTTCTGAAGGATCATGTGACACTGAAGACTGGAGTAATGATGCTGAAAATTCAGCTTATTAATTACATATAAATTAAACTTTAAAATATAATTAAATAGAAAACAGTTTTATATAGTAATAATATTTCATAATATTACTGTTTTTTTATTACAGTTTTATCAAATAAATGCAGACTTGATAAGCATAAGAGACTTCTTTCAAAAACATTTTTTAACAGTCGTGTAAATAAATGCTTTTTCACTCCATTCAATTAAATTACTCAGCATAATCTCTAAAGAACAGGGCTGAACAAAGACTTCAAACATATAACTTCAGTAAATTAATAGCAAATTTCATGTGACCATAATTTATTACTAAGATGTAAATTTAAGAAACATTCTCAGTCTTATTGTCTGGGTTTTGGTCTTTCAGGGTTGACATTCACCATTTATTAAGGGAAGCTAAAGATAACTGAGAAATGACTTTACTCTTTCTCATTTCCTGAACATTTTGCCCTATTCATTTCCAGGTTTGTTTCAGGTTGATTTCCACATTACACTGAGCCGACATCTGTGTTGTCTATAGCTCCAAGCACCCGGGCCACTGCAGCCAAACATCTGCAGTCAGAACACCACTGAATATGCCCTTACATATACAAACATGGACATGCATTCTCATACCTGCACACAAACTCACATACAACAAGAACACACACACATTCACACTGTTCACTTATCTAAATGAGGATGTAACATAGCCTACTTATGATGTTCTTACATAAAGCTAAACATAAATATTGCAGACTAACTCAAACCCACAATCTACTAATCTAAAAAAAAAAATGAAAAAGATATAGAAATTGATAATGTTATAATTTAGTAAAGTAAAATAACAATTTTATTAATTTAAATTAAATCGAATTACTGTTTTTTGTTACACTGTTCGGTTCACTTTGCTAATGCAACAGCTAACATAAAAATAACGGTAATACTTTACAATAAGGTCCCATTAGTTCATGTTAGTTAATGCAATAATTTATTGCAGTATTTATTAATCTTCATAAACGTTAGTTAAAAAGACAACGGTTCATTGTTAGTTAATTTTAGCTCAGGTCCATTAAACAATACAAACAGATAAAACTTTTGATTTTAATAATCTATTTGTAAATTGTCAGGGTTCTCTAACTTCGTTGTAGTTCGGTTTCAGTTCAGTGTCAGGGTTCGGACATTCATGTTAAAGGTGCTCTAAGCGATGTCGGGTGATGTCACTTCTTGTTGACGTTTAAAGTATTGTCAAACAAAACGGAGGCTAGCTAGACCCTCCCTCCTCCTCATCCACACACTAACCCCCCAAACCCCACCCCCAAATCCTTCTTGTCGGTTATTGGCTGGAACAGTTTGTTATTATTTGTGGTGCGGGTTAGCCCAGTTTGTTTTCGTTGCCGTTTTTGGTGGGGTGTCTGCAGAGACCGCGTTTTTTACAGTGTGTTCAGGCGACAGGCAGCTAGCAGAAAGCGAAGAGATGTTTGCTGTATGTGACAAAAAATGTTTTGGCCAAAAAAATGCATGACATCGCTTAGAGCACCTTTAACTATTGTAGTTAACTAATGTAAACAAAATTGGAATCTCGTTGTAAAGTCTTACCAAAATTACATTTAACATTGCTGTGTAACATATGTTGTTGCATAAAGTTGTATAAATTAACATTAATTTATTAGTAATAAATATTTATTAAAACTGAACAACAGTATATTTATAAATTAATATTAACCAAGATTATTGAATGCTTTAAAAGTTTTTCATTATTAGTTCATGAAAGCCTAACACAGATAAACAAATTGAAACTCACTGTAAAGTGCTACCAAAAAACTTTAGTTTATTTATGTTTATCTTTTTTTCACCAACTATGTTCTCAAATGTCCCCAAAGGGAGGTTTTTGTGGGAGGGACAGATTTCTCCTCAAAAGCAGAGCTAATTAAACCCACACACCCACTCACACTCATATAAATGTATACTTCCTCACATAAACACAAACACACACACGCACACGCACGCACGCACGCACACACACACGCACACACACACACACGGCAGGCCTCATTTGCAGCTTGTTTACGGCTGTGGCACAGAGCGGCTGCAGAATGCCTGTGCTGTAATGTTCCGTAATGGAAAACGTGTGCTTTGCTCCTCACCTATCAGGTGCTAGAGGTCAGAGGTGACACATGGAGCCTGTTAGCATTCCAGCCTCAAGATCAGAAGAAGGATTAAACTATTTATGCTGCAATAGTAGCGTATGCTCCGTGTGCTTGTGTTTGAATGCTCGTGCCTGTCGTTTTCGTCTCACAAATTCACACCATCCATCACAAAATTTCCTCTCCTCTCCATCCCTCTTACTCTCTCCATATCTTAAGTAAATCTGTAGCAGACCTGAGACTCGGGCCCTGCCCAGGCTCTCACAGCGAGCTGCATGTTTCACATTACAGGCATATTTCCACATTGTATTTTGCTAACCCTCGCCTGCTGATAAAGGGCCAAAGAGCTTCAAAGAAAAAATGCTCTTCAGCACTTACAGTGACCAAACGTCTGCTGAGCACTGGAAAATAACAAGAGCTCTTTTGACAGGACCCATGCTGTGCGGTGGAGTGGTCAAGGCTGCGGAGCCCAGCGCACTTCGACCGGCCCTCTCGAAAACCGACCGACTCCAGGGGTTTGGCCTTTCTGTGATAGCTACATTCATCAACTCCTCCTGGGTTCCTCCTTGATAAAATGAGAAGGGAACCAAGGACCGCAGAGAGGGTGGGAAATGTAAGCAAAGCACTTGCAACAGACAGGGCAAATGAGACACTTTGTTTTAAACTACGTGGAAACAGAAAATGGGGTGATCGTTCAGGGTCTCGATGAAGAAAAAGATGAGAAAGTGTGATAAAATGGGGCGGAAGCTCATAAAGAATGAAAGGCAGTGATGACAGCTGGGCACAAGTTTTATGGTTTGGCTTAATGCAGGCGTGCTGTCCCAGCTAAAAGCGATGTGACTGAGAGAGCAGGTCTATGTCTGGTTTATCTTTCAGACACTCACCACTACACACAACAGTTTTCAATTCCACTCATCTAATACAATTTTGTCAATTAAAAATGAAATCCATTCCTGTTATTTGATTGGCTAAGCACCATTTCAAGAATACTGATATTTCTTTGAACATTAACACTTTACAATACGGTTCCATTTTTTAAAGCTTTTGTATAATTATTAATAATAATATATTAATAATTCTATATAATACCAATAATGTAGGCTACAATAATTGTATGTAATATCAGTTATAAATTGTATTTAGAATACTATAATTAATTACATTAATTTTTAATGACAATATTTTTGTAATAATTCACTAATTTTTGAACCTAGGTTAATGTTAATTTATAAATATACTGTTTATATGTTGTTCATTGTTAATCCATGTTTGTTCATAGTACATTCATGTAAATTTATACAGCTTAAAAAGGTTAAAAATGTACTAATGTGTAAGTAGAAATGAACTAATACTGTTTATTGTTAGTTTATGATACAAACTGCATGACCTCATGTTAACAAATTGATCCATGAGAGGTTTCACTTTATATATATATTTTTTTTTACTATTTATGTTGGTACATAACTGTCCAGTTAATCCTTATTAATGTCTTGTTTACAGAACTGTTGCATAACATATACTGTATCACACTTGAAACAAGTGTTAATTTCATTAACAAAAACTATGGCAAAAAAATTTCTACAAGCTTTTTTCACGAGTAAGACAAGACAATGATGAGATGACAATAAGGTAATTTAACAATATCTGTGACTATATTAACATGCAATATCGTTGACAAAAAAAGACGAGACTTAAATGTACGTTTAAAAATAAAACCTTTACCAAAACCTCTTTATTTTTGTCATTATTATGACATAATGCAGACTTGGGATGCCACAATTCTCAATATAGTATTGAACTGTTCGACATCCACAGTTCAATATGCGCTTGTGAATTGCGTTTTTTCCCCCCGGCTTTGCGTTTATGTCATGATACAGAGGGAAGCAGACAAGTAAGTGATACGTAAACAGTTTTATTGAGTAGTGGCACCGATCCGAACAGTTATGCAGACAGGTGAGCTTGTGGCAGAGAGACAGAATGGATGAAGGACTTAGCTGGATGATAATATGGGTCTGTGTCTTGTAGATGAACGGAAAGAGAGCAGCAGGCTGTAGGCGGATGACAGGTGGCTGAAGATGGATGACAGAAGATGGAGCTGGAGTCTATATAGTGTGCGCTGATGATGATGTTCAGGTGCAGGGAATCAGAATTGTGGGTAGAGTGAACGAGTGGGCAGAGCGTGCTGATCTGGTGACTCCGTTACAGTTTAAATAATTCAATAAGAGCATTTTATCTTTCTCCGAATGGCTCTGTTTAACCATTATGCAGAATGACAAAAATGTGTTGACTAAAACTAGACTAAAATAGCCAGACCTGGTTTCACAGACATGGCTTAGATTAAGCCAGGATTAGGCCTTGGTTGAATTAGGACATATAGCTTTCATAAACGTGCATTAGAAAAAAGCATTACTGGTGTGCATCTGACAAAACAATGGCACTGGCATATTTTAAGATATATCAGCGCAAGTTGCTCTCATTTAAAACAACTCAAACTTGCATTTTAGTCTGGGACTAGCTTAAGCCTTGTCTGTGAAACCGGGGGTTAGTTGACTAAACAAAAACAGGACAAGGTTGACTAAATATGATAAAACCCAAAAAGTACATTTGACACAGGACAAAGTAATATTATCAATATTTGACATCAATATTTTAAACAACTAAAGTAACTTTAAACAACTAAAGTACATAAAGCATCATTTAATATGAGACAACAGCACGTTTTGATTAGCGCTAGACTGCTCCGTTGGCCACATTATCTTGTCTAAACGGGGCGGCTGACATTAAAGTGAGTGTGGTGAGGCAGATGACAGGACCTCAGCGCTGGCTGTGTGTATCTCGGGGTGTGTGCACATGACACACACAGCCCGTGTCCTGGAATAGCTCTGCTGGCCTGGAATGCATGGGTCGGTATGGGGGTTGGGGGCAGTCCTGGGGGGTAAAGAGGCCTGGAATTTCTACCCCAGATGACGATTTATCAATCAATCCGGATCACTCAGAACATCCTCAAAATTACTGGCCGGCTGACAGCTTTGATTTACGGGGGGTCTGGGCCCAAGCTGCGGCCTGTCTGCACCTAGTTGTTGTTCTACCCATCACGTTCCCCAGACCCCTGCCCAGCGCCGAAGCCGTGTCTCTTCCGCAGAGCTTTGAGAAACCAGATCTACGTTGTCCATCTCAGCGCACCAGGCACAGACAGGACTTCCATTAGTGAACCTGCCTAACCTTTGGCATTCTGACTTCCTGACCCCTCCCTAAACGACCAAAATGGGATGAAAAGACAGCAGGGCTGAACCATGTTTTACTGGGTCATCAGCTTTCTGCCTATCTGCTGTTATCTATGTACCTGTTTCATCAGAGGCCTAAAGGTCTATACTAAATTAAATAATCAGCCTTATTATACCTTACTATCTCCTCAGACATTTAAACATGAAATGTTGTGATGCATGTCAAAATTTTAATGAAAAAATGCGGCACTCATGCGCAAGATGCTGAAAAAGCAGCAAGAATCCCCCCTATGTTTACAGTGGAAATCAAAGCATTCTGTGTGAATGTGATTTACATTTTTTGGCAAATATTTGCTGGTAATCCAGTAAATTAAACAGGAATCCACACAATTGGGAATTTCGTTTAAGGCGAGACACGGCAGGCAAAAGCATCGTTTTTTTTTCACTGGTCAATTTTGAGATTGTGGGCTATTTGTCTTCAATAACATGTCTTCTTTCACACTTGTGGTGAAAAAAATTCCAAAATACACATTTAGGTCTTTATTTTACTACACTTTGTCTGTTTGCGTCAGTAGATTTCTTCTAAATTCAACAAAATATTGTCGTTCTAAATCAACATGCTGCTCTACGATCGCGATCTGCACCCTGTCATCACACACACAGTTGGAAAGAGCTCTCTCTCCTCTACATTGTTGTCGAATCCAAATATGGTCATTTCCTTTTAATCAGCAACCAATCGTGAAAGTACAATGGGCATTCAACTCTAAAACCGAAATCTCATTGGCTGATGTCAATTTCTGACAACGTGATTCGTTCAGATGCATCACGTGACGTGCTCTGGCATTTAGATGTGTTTTTGACTGTTTTTCTGTTCATTTGAAGGCCATAAATGCTGTGTTATAAGTTGTAATGTGATTTAGGTAGTTTGTATTGTTGTTGCTAATGATTTGATAAGATATTGTGTCTGTAAATAGTTGTTTCACTAAAAAAAGTATGAATTTTTACATTACAAATCTTTAAATGCTGTTTTCTCAAAATTACTTTTTTGTCATTCTCCAGTAGAAACTTCTCCGCCTGTGTAGCACCTATGTACACCAAACTTTCCAGTTATACACTTAGCAGTATTCTGAAGATATTTTCAGAGGGATTTGTTTATAAATCATTCATGGCCTGATTTATGTGACATTTTAATAAAAAAAATATCGTGAGAATTGATTTTTTTAAGGCTATGGACAGTATATTTTGATTTTCTAGGTAATGAAAGCATATATCCTTAAATCCCTCTGAAATTATTTTTTCATCTTGTGTGTAAACAAAATGAAAAAATAATTTTGCACCTGGCTTTATCATATGGTCAGATCTATCTACCAAAAATATATGCAAAACTGTGCATATTTAATGAGATAATGAATAATTTGCATAATTAAACATACAAATTTCAAAAACTTGTAATACATTTTTTTTTATATACTTGTGTAAGTAATCAACTGAGAAAGTTTCATGGTGATATATATTATTTAAAAAATTTACCCTATTCACCTGTAGTGTCTCGCCATAAGTACGAAAGATTTACCCACACAGATTTTGCAACAGGTTCACGATGACCAACAAGAAGCTGCTTGGTTTGAAAGTGATACACTGCTACACTACTAACAAGAGACAATGGACCTTAACGATTGGAACAAACATAGGCCTGAAAATATTGTATTAGCTTTAGCCATATAGCCAAGTGATATATTAACTTATGCCAAAACACCAGAAAGATTGCTGGAAAGCACAGCCTTTGACATCTCTTGTAAATGTTCTAACCTGCATAATTGATTGTATGGTTGCAGTTTATTATTAGCATTTAGCATTGTTTCACCGCCCCGCTGTCCACGACACTATCAGAACAATCCTGTAATCCATTCTTAGGTCACAAACCACTGCCCTAAAACACACACACAAACAAACAGCGAATGAGAGAGGACTGGAGAAAGGAGAGGGATATAAAATTCCAAGACAGGGAAGATATATGGCCAACTGTTCATCCCAGCACCCAAAACGCATTCTCTTCATTCTTAATAATTAAAGCAGTAAATCGCCTGCGAGAGGGAGGGAGGACGTGCACACAAACACCACCAGATCACAGTTCAGAGAGCATTCAAACTCAGCGCTCGATGCTGGAAGTTTTATCACCGGTTCGCTTCCTCTGTGTGAATCTGAGTGCTGATATGTGTTATCCTTACCTTCCACATGTGCTTTATATGTGGGATTCTCAGTCAAGCCCTGGGCCCCTGACGGCGCTACCCAGAGCGCCCAAATCTCTGCCACAACAACACGACCAGGACGACAACTCCCTCTGTTGTGTTTGCTCAGCTGGTCCGACTTTGTCAGTCAGTATCAAACTCCTTGTTCCTGCCCCTCTACTGTTATTCTTTGCCTCTGTTTAGTTTCTTTGCACTAACATGGTTTGTTGGTTCTTTTGTGCTTTGTTTTGCATCAAAGGGAACATCTCCCATGTACCCTGTTTGTTCCCTTGGACAATGATAGGGTCACGGGGTCACTGATAACAGACCTGTTACCTGTGAAGTTGAGGCAACCAGGGCTCGACAACAAGGACTGCCTGATGGTCCAGTGCCAGTGTAAAGGATGATGGATGTTGACGGAACTGTCACTGTCCCAATCGGGCAAGTACTGCATTGTCACGAAAGTTTATCCTTAGCATGTGTTTTTAAGTCTTGCCAATTTAAACATTCAAATGTCTGAGACAGTTTTGTGTGCACACACACCGAAAATGCTTGCACAGGAAGCCGCCTCTTAGACAGCGAGCAAACTGAGTTCTCTTTCGTGTCTTCTTGTTGTGCTTGAATGGACCAATACACACAGAAATTTGTCAAAATGCCTGTCTTGGAGAGTATTCTAGTAAACATAGTCAGTTATGTCTTAAGTCAACTTAAACAGTTGAGAAGAAAATGCATGAGTATAAGAATACTGTATCTGTGCATTATGTCTTGAAGCATTGGTGGTCCTGGAGGGCCCCTGTCCTGCAGAGTTTAGCTCCTAACTGGCCTCAACACACCTGCCTGGAGGTTTCTAGTACGCATGGTAAGACCTTGACTAGCTGGTTCAGGTGTGTTTAATTGGGGTTGGAGCTAAACATTGCAGGACAGTGGCTCTCCAGGAGCAGGATTGAACACCCCTGTCTTAAAGTGACAACAGCCTAATAAACCTGTTGCTGTCTGTGTTTTTAATGTTTATTAAAGAACAAAGGACAAAAAAAATCTCACTGCACTTGACTGATTAACTTTTGTAACTTTAATAAGGATAAATCTATATTTAATTTATACAGTTAAGATTATGTGTTATTTTACATTTGATTGTAGGCTAGTAGTTTTAGCTGTGGTATCAAGAATTGTGAAATTTCACTAGTATCTAAAATGTTGGGTTCATAAGCTTATTTAATAGAATACATGATTAAATGAGTCAGAAACAATAACTTTTTTATTTTATTTTTTAGGGAGAGACCAGTGAAAATTTTGACAGGGCAAGTTAAAATGTTGAACCATTACCCCAACTGGGCCAGAATAAATAATCCTTAGGGTTGAGCCCTGTCAACTTTAACAAATATTAGCCAATATAATTTACAGTAGCACAGTTTAAAAACTCATGTCATTTAGTTTGAGTAAGTGCTATATCACTGACCTGCAAAGATGCGTAGGCGTTTGCGTCTCGGGGGTGGCCCGAGTCCTGAAACACCAGTACACTCATCTTCATCATCGCAGTCCCCGCTTTCTAGACCCTCCTCATCCTCGTCTGCCTGGCCTTGTCCGGCTGGGTCTCTTCTCGCATTGCTCCCTCCTGGTCGAGCCCTCCATCGCTTCTCAGGCAACGTCACCATCCGTAAAAGCTACAGATAAAAAGACCATTAGCATTGAGAATAAAACATTACACCTTGATGACTACAGAAGTATGCTGAACATATTATGCTATTAACCGAATCAGTGAACCTTCAACATGAAAATATGTAAAATTATTGCAATATTAACTTAAAATATCAAAAGGTACTTCAAGCAAATAGCTTGGGTTGAAGAGAAAAACAGTTCGGGAATCTCTGCTTTAGAACATCTATCATATATCAGTATGAGATTAGGTTTATGGATTTGTGCTCAGATCACAATCACACTGTAGATGAAATCTGCCAAACAAAGTCCTGGCCAAATATTTCATTTCAGCACACTAAGTAAAATGGCCAACATCTGGAGGGAAACTAGTTATTTACTGGATAGAGTTGGAGTAAAATCTGAGAGATTACTGTACAAGGCAAAAGAACAATAGCAGAACAATGGACCAAAAAATTTGGTTTATATTTTTTGTGGTATGTGACAATTCTGGGCATAGCGTGTCCTAAGGTGTCAGTTCAACAACAACTATTTTAAACAGCATTTTGTGATTTATTTTATAATTATTATGCAATATAATCAATCTGATATGACTTTACATTATTTGGAAAAACTACAAGGAATATATACTATTACATTTTTTTTGTCACTCTGCAGGACTATTTGATAAAGTGAAAAGTTGCTTATAAATGAAAAACAAAAAAAACAAAATTAGATTCAGACCAGTTATGGAACCTAAATTACACACTTTCACTTGATGTTGAAAAGTATGCATCTATCACCATCTTCTTTTGATTTTATTATGGGTTAAACAGGTCAGCTGCTTCCTGACAAAAAATGTAATTTCATAAATTGCTTCATAGTATATATTTATAAATGGTATGTGTAAAACTTTCACATTGCGAATTGATTTTTGAGCTTGATAAAGTGAAATCAAGCCATTTATTTCCAAAAGACTATTTCTTGTCATACTTTTTAAAAAGTACAGAACTCAAATTGAGTCAGGCATAAAACGATAAACGTTAAAAGAGTTGATTCTTGCATCGACCGCTGTTGTGTTTTGCCAAACTATAATTGCTGAAAATTCCATCGTCCCCCTCCGTCTTCTGCTTTTCCTTTAATCTTTCTACTCTGTCTCCCTCTTTTATTGATTTCCTTTCGATGTGCAGAGACAAGCATGTGCTTGTTGTTGTTGCTTTTTTTCATTGCTGTTGTTGTTTTTGTCTACAGGAGAAAATTGAGATCAGATGGGTCTGGCTATGAATGGATTCCCTCTGAAACAAATCAGAGGGCAGCAGCTTCTGACCAGCACACAAATCTCTCCCTCTCTCTCAGAATAAAAATGGATAATTATTATATTATACCCCTCAGAGGGTAAACAGGCCTTACTAAACATACAAACCTCTCCATCTGTAATTTAAAGTCAGCATATTCTCAGGAGGTCAGCCGAGAAAGTCATACAACATGTTCCACCAGAAATCCACACAGGCCTCCATTCAGGCCCGAACACGGGAGGCACAGACCGCTTCTGTTTGAACAAGTCCGCAGGGTCGGTTATAGCACTGACAGAGAAACTGATTCATTTATGCAGTTTGCCCACTGGCAATGACACCAAAAAGCATAAAACGGACAAAAGATGCCTGATAACGGTGTGAAAATGAATAGCGCCACCTAGTGAAACCACACTCCCATCAACGACTTCTGCTGTTCATAAAATTGAAAGAACAACAAACACGCCTGTTTTCCCTGAGCAGCATTACAGCGAGGAATGGGCCTTTAATGCACTCTTGTTTCAACAGCATGTTTTTGGAGAGCTGCATGAGTTTAAGCCCTAAGCACATTTACTGAGGGCTCTGAATTCCTTCCTGAAGACCGTTGCCCAGTAACGACGTGAGACTGGCCGTCCCCACAAACCATTTAAACTCTGAAAGCAAACAGTCGTAAAGAGAGAGAGAGAGAGAGAGAGAGAGAGAGAGAGAGAGAGAGAGAGAGAGAGAGACAGAGAGAGAGAGAGAGAGACGCGGTCAAGGGTATTTTAAAACAAACTCTAAAAAAGGTAGAAGGAGAAAAGAAAAGAGAAAAGCTTACGGACAACTGTTTGGCACTGGGTATATGGAGAGAAGGCCAAATGGATGGAGCACAACCACTTGCCCCCTCACACACACACACACACACACACACACACACACACACACACACACACACACACACACACATGTGCAGTGGCCAGCTGAGGTAGCACAGGATGCTTTGGTTTGGCTGCAGGTTAAAGTACATTTCTAGACCGTGCCATTGTCACAGTGAAGGAAAATGGGGGAACTTATCCAATGCAGCATGCATTTATTTTGCCTACCATGTTAACAGGTAAACAAAATTCACATTGTACACACTACTGCGTAACAGAAGAGTAGGTGCAACCAGTATTTCGTTGGCGAGTCTATTTTTGTCACACATGGTGTGCTGAACTCATCAGAAAACCATGAAAATGCACTGTAAACCTTTTTAACAACTCAGTATATGCTTTTATGATGCAATATAAAATAATGGAGTGAATTACTCACCCATATTTTGAAAAAAGACATCTGTCGCACAGTGACAGATGCACAAACAGTCTATATTCAGTCAGACAATTTAAGCAGTATGTAGTCTATGCTCTGAGCAATGGGCTCGTTCCATGGTAAATTTGTTCCCCCTCCTCATGTAAGTCAGATTTATTAAGATCAAGTTTGTAATAATCGCAGGTACAGCTGGGGTCTGACAGGTGGGGGAATCAACACTGAGTGTCAGGCGATGGTCTACCTTTCAAAAGTTTAGGTTTGGTAAGATTTTTTTATGTTTTTGGAAGTCTCTTGTGCTCACTAAGGCTGCATTTATTTGATCAAAAATACAGTAAAAACTGTAATATTGTGAAATAATATTACATTTTAAAACAACAGTTTTCTCTTATAATATATTTAGAAATTTTATTTATTCCTCTGATGTCAAAGCTGAATTTCTCCACACATGATCCTTCAGAAATCAGTTTTTGTTCAAACAGTTTTATTCATGCATCACCAAATAATACCAAAGCAATACCAAAAAGTGTGTCATGGTTCCGCATTCCCACTAATAACTCCCATTGGCCAACTCCTGATAACCATTTTACAATTTATTGCAGTTATTAAAAGAAATACTATAATAACGCAGATATCACTTTATTTTCTGTGTGAAGACACAATGCGAGCCTGAAGCTACAGTTACTGCAGTGAATACTGGAGAGCCTTTAAGAAGCAGAGGACACAACTAAAACAAAATATGCTTGATAAATCAAGAACAAGCCTCATATTTAAGGACTCCACTCCTCCTCTTTCTCTCTGCGGTTCAGGGGCTTTGGGAACACGGAGCTTATGGAATGCAGTGAAGCTCAATGCAAAAAATGCAATTAGTGTCTGTTCAGCCATGCGATCTCTCCTTTTCCTAACTGCACAGAATGCAAAGGAAAACTCCACTCACAAACTCATACAAAAGGCTTACATATGGAAAAGTGCTCAGGGCAGAGCAGTCGCGAGAGAGACACAGTGACCACAGACCTGTTCCTGAGCCCTGCACCAGGCCTGAACTCTGCTCAGGGTCAGCGCTCAGAGCAATATTGTAATGCCACATGGCAGTTTACTGTTTAATCAAGCAGACAAGCAATGGAGCGTATAAGAGGAGAAAACTCACAGATGGGTTTCTGGAAATTATAAGACCATGACTAAACAATGATTAGCCCAGTGCATATCTCATGCAGAAAACCTGCTGGCACGATGATATGGTCTTGTGGGTTAGTGTTGCTTTGGGTTTGCTAAGGTGTTTGTAGTGTTGTTTTAGTGTGTTGCCATGCGGTTGCTGTGTTTACTTACTGACCCAAGACAATGATTCATAGAAGTCTGTGTGATAGTCTGGTCCCTAAGTATGGCTCAGTAACCCTCCTTCAATGTAAGTTTATGGGATTTATCTTACTCTCTTCCGAAAATATAAAGGCGGCTATATATTTTTATGTACAAAGTGTTTAAAGGTTTGGGGTCAATAAAATAAAATAAAACTTTTATTCAACAAGTATTTTTATATTTTGTAACATTTATAATGTTACAAAAGATTTATTTTTCAAATATATAAATTATGTTCTTATGATCTTTCAAAAAGTTCTGGAAAAAACTTAGCAAATCAGCATATCAGAATGATTTCTGAAGGATCATGAGACACTGAAGCTTGGAGTAATGATGCTGAAAATTCCGCTTTGCCATCACAGGAATACACAGAGGTGGACAAAGTACACAACTTCCTTACTTAAGTGAAAGTACAGATACTACAAATATTGTAGACAAATATTACTCCGTTACAAGTAAAAGTTGTTAAGACCGTACTCATTTTTAAAAGTACTTAAGTATCAAAAGTAAAAAGTAAATGTCAATGCATTGTTTAATTATTGTTGCATTGTTGTATGTAATACTTACAGTATCTTATGCCTCTGAATATATGCCTGCCTATCTACCCTCATATCAATATCAAATTTATTTCTATTCAGAATTCATAGTTCCAGTAGTGGGACTGAATGTGAGATTGAAGTGCACTCAATAACGTCCACAATAGTTTCGGACACCCAAATGACTGTTCCCTCAAATAGTGCCCTATTTAAAGTTTTTTGGATTTTAGTATGAATATGTTAGCCTTACTGTTATATAAGCTAGTGTGCTCCAAAACAATGACAAAATTCGTATTTAGAAGACCAAACCCAACATTGAAAATGAAAATCAGGTTGATGTCAGAATCCAACATCAGATTGACGCTAATCTCCATCGTTGGACAGACGTTGTATTGTGGTTGTAAATGAAAAACAGGTTGACATCAGAAACCAACATCAGTCAGGTTTTGACGTCATTTCGACTTTCATTTCCAACCAAAATACAACTCCTGCGACCAAAATCATCCCCTGACTGACATTACTACTTTCTACTCAAGAACCGACAGAATGTAGTGTAAAAAGTACGATATTTGTTTTTTCAAATGTAGTGAAGTTAAAGTAAAAAGTTTCCAGAAAAAATAATACTCAAGTAAAGTACAGATACTCAAAAAGTGTACTTAAGTACAGTGCTCAAGTAAATGTACTTTGTTACTGTGCACCTCTATACATTGCATTTAAAAATGTATGAAAATAGAAAGCATATTTTAAGTGTGTGTAAAATGCTACATGGAAAATATTTCTAGGAAAGCTGACACTGTATCTTTAAAAACATTTTTAGAGTACTGTCAGATGTAGAAACCTGAAGAGAAACATAAAACTTGTCTTGTCGATAGAATAAACAATTGTGATTAATTGGTTAACTTCTGCCAAGTTTATAGGAATCAGAATAGAAAAATACTATAAATAATAATTTATTTTTATCTACATACCCCTGCAACCATTTAAAAACTCTGATTTGAGATACATGTATATGTAGCATCAATAAAGTGAGTGTTTAAACCTAAAGTTAGGGGTTTGTTTAAATCCTTAAAACTTAGTTTGAGCTAATAGTTATTCTTAAGCACCTTTAAATATTCCTTGAGTCCATTTCTTATTTCTGATTTAAAACAGAGCTTGTAACAAAATTAATTTCTCTTTTGATCTCTTCCCTCAGTCAGTCTCGCAATTAATCTACAACACTGAAAAAAAAAAAAATCCCCCTACTGTGGAGAAAACATGAGAGAACAAGACTTTTGTCCTCCGTCTCTCTTTCTGGTAACCACAACACACGCTGTGGAGCAGCTGAGGGTTGTGTGCGGCCTGGGTATAAAGACCCCAGAGGGGACGGAGATAAACGCCAGTGGTTTGGCCCTCACACTGCAGCGACATATCCAGCGTGTCACCGCTCTGAAGTGTAACCCAAACAGGGGTCAGTACAGGGACACGGCATTTCTCTACGGCAGCCTACATGTTTATGTTTGCTAGAGAGAAACCGAGGAAACCGGATGAAATGTAGCGAAGGAGAGATTTTTTTCCATTCTACCTCTGATTTGCATCATACCGTGTATTGTGCCTGGCCTGCTCAACACGGAATACGACAAGCATGTCTGGACATGCGCCGTAGCTTGTGGTCTGTTCATAATGTGTTCTGCATGCTGCTATAGGCCTATTATATATACTCAACAGCTACACTTAAATTGCCGCTCAGAAGTCTGCGTTCAGTAACATTTTTTAAAAGAACACAATACTTTTATTCAACAAGGATGCATTAAATTTATCGAAAGTGACAGTAAAGACACTCAATGTAACAAAATATATCAGTTTAAAATAGATGCAGTTCTTTTGAACTTTATATTCATCAAATGTTCCTTCAAAAAATGTATCAGGGTTTCTAAAAAATATTAAGCAGCACAACTGTTTTCAACATTAATAAGGATAAATGCTAATAAGAAGAAATGCTTCTTGAGCAGCAAATCAACATATTAAAATGATTTCTGAAGGAAGACTGAAGTAATGATGCTGAAAATTCAGCTTTGCCATCACAGGAATAAATTACATTTTAAAATATATTTATATAGAAAAAATAAATAAATGCAGCCTTGGTGAGCATAGGAGACTTCACTCAAAAACATTAAAAAATCTTACCAACCCAAAACTTAGTGTACCAAATACGCACAAAATAGTGCACCAAATAGTGCTTGAAATACGAACACTCTCAAATGCTCGCAGCGGACATCGTTCTTTAGAAAAGAATCTGAATAATCGAATAAGCCTGGTGCTTAACCTCAGTGTAATTTCGTTTGAATTGTAATTTCCTGCATTCTCAAAATGATTACATTATGACCTCTACCCTACATAGAGCGCATTCATATGAAAGCAACCAAAGGTCACACACACATAAACAGTCGCAAATTCTCCGGGAAGAGGTTTTTTATGGATAGGTTAGGACCTTACAACCACTTTTGTTGTTTTGGTTCATACTTGGGTTTAGAAGGGATTAAAAACAGTACATTTCCACTGTGTGAGTCATGGAAACTTCAATACAAACCCGCATGCACGCACAGATTTCATGCATTACTCAACATTTATTGAATTTGAGGTGATAAAGAGGGGGTTTCGTGGACATTTATTCCCTCTATCTCTCACCCAGCGTTCCCTCTCACCTGTCTGAAGCAGAGGCAGTCACGCAAGACACGGTGCATCTGAGACAGATGAAAGAGACAGATTCATTTCCTAGAACTAATACCTGTTGGGACAGGAGCACAAAGAGCAGGCCTCCTCTAGTGGCCTTGGGTGTGGGCTTCTCCAAAGATGATTTATGAGTGTTTTACCACATTTGTCTGAATCAGTTCCTTTGCAATCTAAACAAGTCTCTGTGGTAGCTTCCCAAGTGCTGTAACAAAGCCATTTATCAAAGAAAGTAAGCAAATTACAGATTTGTGTGCCTTTGAACAATGATATCTCTTTCATTTGAAGAAAAAAAAGGCAAAGCTACACAATTTCAGACAACTGGGCTTTTTTGTTATGCTACAAATGTGCTTTTTATTGTTTGTATAACAAAATTAAACGAATTAAACACACACACATATGCCTTAACCTTTAGAAAGTTGTACTATTCCCCAATAAATAATTTAGGTAAAAAAAAAAAGAGGAGAATTCCCCATCCTTTTATCTATCAGTGTAAATGTTGGCATGTTTGCAGTAAATGCAGGCGATTGTTTGACAGAGCATGTTGGAGCTAAAAGAGTTTCTAAATCGAATTAGTGTCTGAGGACAGGCTTCGCTTGTCTTCTGCTCCAGGGCTTGACATGTTATCACCAATCGTTCCCAGAGTCATGTGGTCTGTGCATCTGATATCACCATCTGATTCCCAGCTCAGCATTCTCTCATGGAAACACCATGTGTGCTTTAAAGGAGTGGTTCTCAAGCAGGGAGCCGGGACCCACTAGGGGGCCTCAGCAAACATCCAAGTTGACTTAAAAAAGATTTAAAACAAGACAAAACAAGCATTAAAATAAGCTAAAACAACTAAAAATCTATGTTTCTTATTTTAATTCACCCCCTCAATAACTTTTTTTCTTTAAAGAACCAGGTTTCCCATGGTCTTAAAAAACTGTATATGAGGTAGCCTAATATTAAAAGTGTGATGTACAAAGAATGTGCATTTTCTAGTTATGACAGACTCTACAATATTCTATAATGTAGAAATTAAGTAAAACATATTTGTAAAAATCCTTATTCAGTAAATCACAAACAACTGGGAACAAAATGGGGGCCTATAAATATGGTTGAGAACAATGGGGCCAAAGTCCAAAAAGGGAGTCAAAAAGATTGAAAAAGGGATTTTTCATTTTAAAGGGATAATTCACCCACAAATAAAACTTCTGGCATCTTCACATGGCTCCAAATCTGACTTTATTTAGTGTAATACAAAAGAAGATGTTTTGAAAAAATGTGCTGGCTGCTCTTTTCTATTACAATAAACAGGCACGGAGGCTTTCAAGCTCTAAACAAATATTCAAAAGCAGCTTAAAAGTATCATAAAATGAGTCCACATAACTCACTATGCTAGAGTCTTCGAAGGCCACACAATAAGTTTGTGTGAGAATCAAACTGACATTTAAATCATTATTCAGTCAGCTAAATAATTCTAGGTAAAAAGTTGTCAGATTGATATTTTTTTTTTACCACTAATTGATTATAATATAGCCTATTAATATTGATTTGATTATTTAGGGCTAACTATGTGTTCATGTTTAATTTTAGATTATTTTAGTTATCTAGCCAAGAGAAGTTTGTGATTTTCTCTTTTTCTGTCTTATCTACCTGAACACTATTATCCCCATATATGTGTACATTATTGTAACAGACTTGTATCTAAAAGCCTCTTGTGTATCGTGTAACTCCTCAGGCTCTCTTTTGTTTTAAAATGATTTTGACAACCCTGATCTGCAACCTGACCCATTTTTTTTTCACATTTATCTTAAGCACTGACACTGAGCAGTACGCCACATGTGTGAGCACTCCTTCCTCTTCAGTCTCTCGCATACATCGCAGAGACATTGATTTGAGTTGTGAGGACCACGTAACAAAAGGAAAAAGAGACAGAGGAGACCCTATGATGACCCTGCATGGAGAGGAAACAGGAAGTGAGACCTCTGACCCACCGAGAGGCTCCTGTTGTGTTTTCCGGCGAGGGTGCTGATGGAGCTCCGCGTTTCTCTGAGGTTCCTTTCTTAGCTCATGCTGGGAGATACGGACGAATCATGAGAAACAGCACATAGAGCCAAATCTCACAGGGGGCCCAAGGGAGGTTTGAGTTACACTACAGCCTGAGAAACAACACGGCCGTAACCCTTCCACCTGTAAGCTTCTCTCCCTCTCACACAATCACATCTCAAAGTATTCAATCTACAGCATTCTCAAGGCAACACGAATCATGTTTGTCAGGAACACTGACCCCCAGACATGAGGCACGGCTCCTGGTGGGGGGACAGAGCATATCAGGGGAGACCGGGGTTAAACAAGAACTAAGACCAAAATGGAAAACTAAGCTAAAATAAATAATTCAATGAAGAACTAAAATAAAACCTAATTGTTGTTAGTAACATACATAAAATGTATTTTAAAATGTAATTTATTCCTGTGACGCAAAGCTGAATTTTCAGCATCATTACTACAGTCCTCAGTGTCACATGATCCTTTAGAAATCATTCCGATATGCTGCTCTTTTTTCAGGATTCTTTGATTAATAAAAAAGTTGAAAAGAACAGCATTTATTTGAAACGGTAATCTTTTGTAATATTATAAATGTCTTTACTGTCACTTTGATCATTTTAATGCATCCTTTCTAAATAAAACTATTCATTTCTTTAAAAAAAAATCTTACTGACCCCAAACTTTTGAACTGTAATTAACAGAACCATTAATGAAACTAACTAAAATTAAACTGACATTTTAAACAAATTTGAAAACAGCATTAAAACAAAAAGAAATCTTAAAATGCAAAACTATAATAGTCTTAATAGTCTGTAAGCAGTCTAACATGACAACTTCTGGCTCAACCAATGTCGTAGGCATTGGGGCGACACTACCTGTCTGTCTGCACAAAGAATGAGGTGATACAGGTGTTTGTGAACGCTTCAGCCACCTTAATAGGCCCTACATGCAGTTTTGTTTATTTTGTTTTGCTGTTAGAGTAAATACTGTAGTTCTGGTCTGTCAGTATCTCAGGAAATGCCCTCTGTAACATTTCCATGTCATAGGAAGTCTTTCCAGCAGAACAGGATAACAAATATGTCCTGTAAGTAAACAAGTTTGTCGCTGACCATGTAGGTGTAAGCCCATTTCTTTCAGCGCAGATGAGCTGGCTGTAGGGTTGTTGTTAGCTGGCTGTGTGGTAATTGTAGCCAGTGGGGTGGCTGAAGTGGGTGGGGGTAGATTGGTGGCAGTAGGGGGGCACCAAACTTCTGGCCTGCGGGATGAGGGGGCTTTGCTAAAAGGACTGCTGGGAGGAGGGTCTGGGGGCTTCAGCCTCATTAGAAGCTAACTAATTGGAAGGAAAAGACCTCTCATGTGCTCTGTCTGACCTCCTAGACAGCAGGGGAGAGAGGAACAGATAGATGAAAAAGAGAGGGGGATGGAGGAGAAGGAGGGACTGTGAAAACCTTCTATAGAGGGAACGGCAGAGGAGAGATGCAAGAAAGTGCCCAGAGGTTGCCAGTTTCATAGCTCAGGTGACTTCATGGGGTTTCATTTAACTATCAATTTGGTCTCAGATGTTTCTTGTAAAATTCCTTAGTGAAAATAAAAATAGACACAAATGAGACAATCAGAAACTTCTTTGAAACTAGCTTGTCAAGATACTCTTTTGAAAATGTAGTTTAACTTTAGCAAGCAATAAAAACTAGCAAACTACAGAGAAGCTATAAGGCAGCGAAATCCTTTTAAAAAGCATCGAACTGATATGACTCTCAAATGAAATTTGAGTTTACTTTAAAGCTGCACTTTATTTTTTAGGTGTTTACGCACTGCTTTTCTGTGTGAATGAATTGGATAGTTCGAGGTATCTACCTTATTTTTCAACATAGAAGTCAGGTTTTTTTTGAGAATGTGCGAGACTTTTGATTTATTAGCCGGTATAGGGAAAACGAGAAGAATATATAAAATTGCAGTAAACTGTAAAACTGTTTGACCTACAAACCAGCATGTTTATAATTAGGACACTACATAAAAATAACATGGTAAAATACCAGTTATTAATCAATATCAAGCAGCATAACGAGTTTTGTACTGGCAAAAATAACTGGAAGCGAATAACACTGCAAGTCAGACACATTAAAATTACAAATGGCCAGCACTCTTACCTGTAAAATAAGGTGGATACCGATGGTTCCCTGTGATCACCATATTGATACATCTGTCATTCTACCACAAGACCAATTGACAATAAGAAGAAAGCCCTACAAGGTATATATCTAAAAATTTGTCATGGAAGCAAGCAAATTGCCTATCTGCTACATCAGAACTTTTTTCTCTGTTTACGGACACGATGTAACCATTCAAGGATGAATGGCATATTCCTAAAATTGACTGTTGTGGGTGTCCACTTGCTTTCCATTTATTTTCATTGCTGTCTAAGAGAAACAATTGAGATATTAAGGGCCCTTTTGCAAAGTTCTTATGTTTTTGGGCTCTACTGGAATAGGTTGCATGCTTAAATGTTCAAAAAGCATTATTTTTCACATATATCATTATTGCAGCACCTCTCATTCCAGTCTGTCAGTAAGGCTCTGTTTAGCTCCTGTCTAAAAGCGCTATGCACTCTGATTTGTCGGCTGGACTGGACCAATGTGTTGTGATTGGTCAACCGGTTCGAGCATGTTTCAAAAATATCACGGCCTTTACCATAACCGCAATTTTCAACACACTACTAAAGCAACTCAACCAGGCCTCGCTCCTTTTTTATGCATGGGGATTATTTAAATGAGCAATATTGTGATGTGCCTTCCCGGAAGAAAACTGAAGACTACAATCGAGGCATTTCAGGGATTTCAGAAAAGTGCTTGCTGATATATATTGACTGCCTGTGGAGTGACTTTTTGCTCTGTAACTTTACAGACTTTTTTCAAGCTCAAACAGCAAACACTGCACACTAAAAAGCATTAGGACCCATTTAAAGAGTTATCGTTTGTAACTTTTCTTACCAATGAATGACAATCAGAAAGGGAATAGGAAAACTAGGGAGAAGAAAGAAGGAATGAAAATGTAAAAAGTGGTGAAGTCTTTTAAAGAGATAGTAAAAGAGAAAAAGCTGGAGAAAAGAGACCACATGAGGCAGATCAAGGTTGTCAGAACAAAAAGTCTACATTAAAAAGGACTTATTTTCTAAAAGAAAGGATATCTCTATGGGTGTGTTTGGTGTGAGCACCACAGCAGATCAAGCCGTTGAGAACAGAGGCATGCAGAGGTCATCAGGAGCAGCGCTGGGATCAGGGTCAAGCCAAACCCCCATTCTACTCTGGATTTATGGAGGTCTTTCTAGACTGCTTTAATGTCAGGTGTTAGTTTATTTGAAAAACCCTCAGTCGTGCACCTTCAAACGGACCAGCATCCACTGAAACACACATTAAGCAGCCATTTGAAGTGTGTGTGTGTGTGTGTGTGTGTGTGTGTGTGTGTGAGAGAGAGTGTGTGAGAGAGAGAGTGTGTGAGAGAGAGAGTGTGTGTGTGTGTGTGAGAGAGAGAGAGAGAGAGAGAGAGAGAGAGAGAGAGAGAGAGCATTTGTCTAAATATGTTTGTGTGTACTTAGACTCAAGCAACCATGGCAGGGTTTGTTTAATAACCTTTGAACTACCACCCAGTTAAATCTCATATACCATCACAGAAGTAAATTTTTACCAGTATATTTCATATTATAACAATAGTACAATACAGATAAATTTGCATATTGGATGGTGGTCTCAGGGGGCTCATCACAGACAACAGCACCTGAATAACTACCATCATAATGGCACATCTTCAAAAGGTCATGGTATTACCATGGTACATTCAACCAGTAAGCAAGCTAAATGTGTCCGTGGCAATTTAAAAAACAAAAAAACAAAGGGTATAACCATGGTAAATGTACACTATAGTGAAAAGTTTGGGGTCAGTAAGATTTAAAAAAAAAAAAAAATTAAAAGAAGTATCTTATGCTCACCAAAGCTGCATTTATTTGATCACAATACAGTAAAACATTACTATTTTTAAATATTATATTTGAAATACATTTTCTATTGTAATATATTTTAAAATATAATTTATTCCTGTGATCAAAGCTGAATTTTCAGCATCTTCAGTGTCACATGATCCTTCAGAAATCATTCTAATATGCTGATTTGTTGCTCAAAATTATGCTCAATTCTTATTATAATTGTTGAAAACAGTTTTACTTCTTAATATTATTGTAAAAACTGTGATAATTTTTTTAAAGTTCTAAAAAAGAACAGTATTTATTTATAATATACATTTTTCGTAACATTATTTTTTGATTAATTTAATGTATCCTTTCCTTGCTGAATAAAAGTATTAATTTCTTTAAATAAAAAAAATCGTATTGACCCCAAACTTTTAAACGGTAATGTAAAAAACACTGCATTTTGGTAATTGTTCAAAAAATATTGTTACCACGAACAAATTTTCATAAAACCAATTGTATTGCACTGAGTAAATTTATAAATCAGTGCCACCTTTTGTCCTGAAGTAAACTTGGTTTTCATTCGGATTGATGACCATTTTTTTAACTCTTGGAGTGCATAGACATTCATCTGCAACTGTTCCCTTTTCCAATTTGCTTCTGATGTGAAGAGGCCTTTGGAGTGTGGTACTTTTTGGTACTTTTTATTGGAGTCGATGAGGTGTTGAATATAAAGGTCCTGGTGGAGTCAGCAGCAGCGGGACAGGAGGCTGCGTCCTTGAATGTAGAGCTCTGGTTTGTTTTGCTGTCTGCTCTCCTGCCTTACCTGCGGCCCTGCCTCTCTCTCTCTCTCTCTCTCGCTCTCTTTCTCTCCCTCCATCTCTCCCTCCATCTCTCCCTCACTGCCTCTGGATCTAATTAGAGTGAAGGAGGGCTGCGGGACTGGAGTGTGTCACATACAACTCAACACAGTCAGGAAGGAGAGCAGGAAAGAAAGTGGGATTAACATGGGAGAAAAAGCATAAGAAATGTAGGGTGGAGTTCAAAGAGAGAGAGAGAGAGAGAGAGAGAGAGAAGAGAGAGAGAGAGAGAAAGAAAGAAAGAAAGAAAGAAAGAAAGAAAGAAAGAAAGAAAGAAAGAAAGAAAGAAAGAAAGAAAGAAAGAAAGAAAGAAAGTGAGGGCATAAACCAGGGAAAAGAAATGCAGAGAAACGTTTCAGCCAGGAAATGAGAGAAAAAGTGAGTGTGCGTGAAAGATATCTAGCCTACAGTTGTTTCCCACAACACATGAAAAAAGAAAAACAGAGCATCTAATTTTTCACAGAACATTCCCCAAATCTAGGACAACATGAGAAGTGACATGTAATATATGCTCACCTCTCTGCCCTACACATGGCAGACACATCTCAGCGCTGGAGGGAACTTCTATAATCAAAGACCAATCAGATAATTGCAGTGTTTTACCACTATCCCCTGAGCTCCACAGGGAAAAGGCTTTTTTGAACAGTAACTCAATACCCTGGAAAGTCCAGATGGTCCTGATGACGGCACCAGCGGAAAGACATATTTTCCTAAATATGAAAATCTAATTTGGCAATATGCGTAAATTAAACTATATGTGAGGGCAGCGGTTGACAGAGAATTTGCCGATTTTCTTTCACTCTGTCGTTGGTACTCCAACATTATAGGCTTAATAAATGACAGCACAGCACAAAATCTGGTAAAAGTTTATTGTAATAATGCACTGTAACATCCAAGTGGTTCAATTTCTCGATGTCACCAAAAAGTACATTATTTCAGTCAGATTAGGTTTCAAATAACTCATAATAGCATCATTATTATAGAAATATCTAAACAAATAACAAACAATGATGTGCTTGGCCTTACACCACGTCCTAACAAGGGACTACATGTTTTTTTTTCTTTTTCTGTTGGTTGCTTGGTTCATATGCTGACAAGAACCACACACTATGACATCACATCAGTACAAAATTCCAATCCACATAAATTAATAAACCTAAAACCTCAAAAATATTCTGATTGATTGCTTTTATTTTGGACAGAAGATTTACTTATGTCTGTCTCTGGAAACTTTTATGCAGGGGGATTTGTCTCTGATCTCAGCAAGATTGTACACATTTATTAAATAAAAATTGTAATAAACTGTGGAGGAGGTCTTGTAGTTTAACAGCTCCCCTCAAAGGAGGTAAACTCCACAAAAGATGCACCATTCTTGTATAAACACAAAGAGACGCTGCAGACTTTACGGATCAGCATGAGTGAATGTTTGACAATCATGGGAACAAACACAAACACAAATGAAGACAGACTGGGTGTGTGCTATGAACATCTCTGCATTTCCACAAGGCACGAATAGATGGTTGATAAACACCAGCATAATATGTATGCTCAAGCACTGTAACGTATACAGGGTTTGAAATTAACAACCAACTCGCAAAATGCATGAGAAAATCAACCATGGCAGGTAACAATTAGCAACTCACCAGCCAATTTGGCAGGTTATGATTAATGATTTAAAGCAGAACTTGGTAACTTTTTTAACTTAATAAAGCTGTCTAGAAATCATTTGGATGGTTAAACAACCTGTTCTGGTGATATTGGTGACTTTCCCAGCTCCCCCCAGCGTTCCCATGCGGAAAATCAACCTTGCAACATGGGGACTACCGTCCCGGCAAAATGAAAATAGGAAGTCTCGTGAGAAGCGAGACGAGAACGAGCGAGAAACACAAACTGCTTTACTGGTTGATAACAGAATACAAAATGTACATGTCAATGATCTATGATAATGTGTATGATGTATTTCCCACCTCGGTAGACATAGCTCCGCAAGTAAAGTTGGCCGGCTCCGATAATAACAAATGCACAAGAGCAGCGGTTGAACGGGGGAGTAGGGGCCGGGCCGCAAGTGAGTTTTTTTTACGTTAGTGTTGTGAAATATACGGCCCACAGCTGTAGGGGGAGCTCGTTGGGTAAACATGCGACAACAAACGTGAAAATCAGCGAAGAAGACTGGAAGTAGCCGAGTCCTCCAACCAGGAGTCCCATATAGCAATCCATTTACTTTGTATTATGAACCATTTTATACCATTAACTATTTTTCCCAGTCTATTAAAGCTGCACTTTAATAGTCTTTTTTTAAATATATGTCTTAATATTTTAAAATGAGGTCTCTTGTAAATCATCATATTTAGGGGGCCTTGGAATAAAAAAAAAGAAGCATGAAACCCCTGATCAAATATCTACGGTGAAGCTTCAGCGGTGGCTAATGCGCTAGCTCGCATACATTTAGGCCTGAGAGATCTGTCTCTGACTGAGTCATGTTTAGGCATGCAGATAAGAACACACAGAGTCTTTGAGCACTTGCCCAGTTCGAATAGTTTGAGCACCAAGTCATTTTTTTCATTTATAGAGACGAGCTTCAGCTTACCCTAAACTTGGCTCAGCGCAGCCATTACATCAGCTGTATTAGGCGTGAGAAATCAGGGTCTGCAGAGCTGAGGGAGGGTAAAGTTTTGTCTTTTGGTGATCAGTGCAGTCCCCAGTGTCTCTCTTTCAGAAGAGGCCCAAATCTAAGGCAATAAGCCATCTCTAGTGCCGCTAAACTAACACTCTTTGGGACACGGGCTTGTCACGCTATATGCCCCGGGAACAGAAATTTTTCAAACACTGTTAAGAGCTTCCAAAAACCTTATTGCTCTATAAAATCAAATGGGTCCACACCCAGAATGTTTTATAGAACTACAACTGCTGGAGAACACTTAGAAAGTGAAGTACATGCTCAAAGTAACAAGCCTCCCAGGCTAGAAGATGAGATGTTGGCTTTCTGAAACACTAGGAAAAGTCTGATGGGAGCGTTCTGTCTGTCCGCTCTGGGAAATAACTCAAACCCCTGGCTATTGGAAAGAAATGAGAACACACATTAGCACAGTGCCAGATAACACCAGATGTAAACTATTATCACAGGGTTAAGTTAAACTGAACATTTGATTAAAACATGTTTGAGTTTCTGCTGATAAAGTAAAGGAAACACTACCAGTCTCACTAAAGCACCGTTCACATTGACAGTGGTTTAATCGAGGATAGACAAGAGACAGATGTGTCATTGGTAGTTAGTAAATATTATGTCACTCTATTCTGACAAGGAATGAGTTTAATTGGGGAAAGAGTTTGTAATGACATTGCAGCAGAATGAACACGATTATTGCGATTATTAACGCATGAACCAAAAATCATTGGTAGAAGCTGCTAATTTGCATAAAGTTAAACTTTTCTCAACTTTATAGAGTCACCATAATTAGAGTTAATTAACCAATAATTAAATAATGAGTCATTTATGATGGATTTAAAAAGTCTCTGTCAGGGTGAAGTGGGCTTAATTTGGTTAGGTTTTGATTTCTGTGTTGCTTATGCCGTTGGACGTCTTGTCCTGTTCTATACCATTTAGGACATTGTGCACTTTCAAATGACTTGACTGCAGTATTATTCTCATGTTTATCAGAGAACACCACCGTACAGACATCACATGTTCACACAGTCCAATAAGCCATTCTGGGTTTCCTTTTCTCACACACACAAACATCTTGTTCTTCATGACTACTTGTGAGGTCTAAAATGATACCAATATAGTGAAACCTGTTGAACACTGACTAGTGAGCTGGTTCTCACTAGTTAAAAAGGCTTATAAATCAGGCAATTCAAGTTTATATTAAAATCTAGTGTTTTGCACAGTGTTTCTGTGAGGGTTATGTTTAGGGGTCGGGTCGGATTAGGACATTAACCTGATATAAAAACAATGGAAGTAAAGTGAAACAAACATGTGTGTGTATCTCTGCGTTTGTTTATGTGTTTATAGAGGCAGCGGATGTGTTTATCTGTGGTTCATAGATGCCATAGAGGTCTTTTGAAATGCACTTTCCATTTGCCTACCAGACATGAGCAGCACTGACATCATACAGTCACCAGACCTACAGTATATCAAGTGCATCTGTGTGATTATACAATATCACAATACAAATGCTGTTATACTGAACATCAGCATGAGGTATTCACAGCCATGCTGACATTCAGATCAACCACAACCTTTAAGTGTGACATTGTTGAATTATTTGTATTTTCCCCTTTCTAACACACACGACAAGTCTATGGTACATCATTTTGATTGTGTATAATTGTCATGTACATAAATGATCGGATGTGTCTCTTGAAACAACAGCTGGACATTTCACAGGAGCAGTGCAGAAGAGAAGAGAAGAGAAGAGAAGAGAAGAGAAGAGAAGAGAAGAGAAGAGAAGAGAAGAGAAGAGAAGAGAAGAGAAGAGGTCTGTTTGTAGAGTAACTGAGAGAACGAGGGCCTGTCCCATGGAAGGCTTGACCTCACAGCCCGAGGGCAGACGAGAGACCCACAGCTCATCTGAGCCGCTCTGATGTCTCTGTGGTCTGTTTAAACAAGAGCGCTGCGCTAATCCGCTCAGATGGAGCCATTGAGGATAAGGCCGCAGTGGGTTTCTCTCTACACACACACACGCATGCACGCACACACACACATAACTATATGCAAAGCAACGCACTTAAATATATCTCATCCTGTTTTAACGCAAGATATACACAGGACCCCACACACTCTGTATTTTTTATTTTTATTTAAAGTAAAATTGAAGATTAAATTGAAAATGAATGTAATTCATTCATAAGATTAAATTATTAAAACAACAATAATGCAAAGGGAGTGAACAAGCAGTATTAACAGACAAAAAGGCAGAACAACAAAATAAATAGTAAATAGAAAGTCTATAGTAAAAAAAACAATACAGAAAAAAATAGGACAAAGCAAAAATAAAATAAATAATAGAAATTAAAAATAATATAAAATAAAAATACTTTTAACAAGTAGTATTAAAAAAAAACAAAATAAAGCAGAAAAACAAAAAAAAAAAACAAAAAAAAAACAGACTATATATAAAATACAAAACTAAATGGGAAAAAGCAGACCAAAAATAAAATGAAAATGAAATAAAACAAAATAAAATAAATTAGTATTAATAAGTAGGTAATAAAGCAGAAAAAATTAAAAAAAAATTAAAATCAAAAAGCAGACCAAAATTAAAACAAGTAAAATAAAACAGAATAAATTAGTATTGACAAATAGTTAATCAAGCAGAACAAATAAATCAAAAATTAAAGCAGAACAAAATACGACAAAAAAAATAAAATGAAATAAAAGAAAAGAAAATGAAATAATGAAAATAAAATAAAATAAATCAACCATCTTTAGAAAAGTAGAAATTAAGAAAAAACAAAGGAATAAATTACAAAGGTCTCATTAATGAAATGAGTTGTCAAAAAGATGAGCTATCATCTCTTGAGTTGAGTTGAGTTTTCAGCTGTTTCTTGATAATAATCAAAAAACATCGGATAGCTCATCTCTTCCGTGAGTCCTGCTGACTCTTTAAACAACAACAACAAAAAGTCTATGCTTTCACTACTTTCACTAAATCCCTCCCTGTTCTTGCCATTACAACTCTAGACTATTGCTAGCACTTTTTGTTTGTTGTATTCCTAAGTCTCTTTGGATGAAAAAAATGTGAGGTAAAAGGGAAAAAAGTAAAGGTGAAAAAACAAGACTAAGTGTGCCAATAACACACACTTGGACTGAGCTTTACTAACTGTAGCCTAGAGCTTTCAAACACGGCTGCATTGCAACATATCTTTAAACCCAGCCAAAAACACACATCCTCCAGGTACAGAGGAAGCGTCCTTTATATCGCCCAGTGAGCTTCCTGTGGATGAGCCAGATGCTGTTCTCTCGGGATTACCAGAGTATACACACAGAAAACCTTAAAGTGTCGAATATCACTGTGGGATCTTGTTCACAATAGGAAACTAACTGTACATGAAATATAAGCAGACACACCCTTACACACACACACAGTCAAGGTGATATGACACGCAGCTGTTGTTTTTTAAAGACAGGCAGAAAGAAAGAAAGAAAGTGAATGAAAGCCTCTGCTTTGTCTGCATTAACGTACAGATACCGGCAGCCCCTATCGCACATCCTGATAATCTACAAGACTGCGCTTCATAAAACAGCCTGCAGACATGTGCATCTGTGTGTGTGATGACAGGCAGACTGTTGTGACGGAGTTAAAACTGAGGTGATGAGTTTACGCACAGCTGTATATCTCTGTGATGACTGATGGCATGGCAGTGTATGATTATTCACAGATGTGCACTGTGAAGTTCACATGTAAAAAAAAAAGTTCATGTTTTCTGATAAACAGCAACTCACCTGATTGATGTGTTTGAGTTTGTCAATGATCTGACTGATGACAGGTTCAGGGGGTTTTTGTCTGGATTCTGAGCCGTGTGGATGGACTCTCTTCAGCCCTGGACCAGGAAACCTGCAAAATATAGACATACACGTCCATTACTCATAAACTAAATTACAGGTTTTAATGCACAGCACACTAAGAACATAGTCCATTATATAGTTGAATCTTGTCAGGATGTATGCTAGTGTGGCTTTTAATATGTTCACTCATTTGCCCGAACGGTTAAAACAAAACAAAAAAATATATAATGAACTTTGAATTTTATAGAAACCGCTGTGATCTTCCACAAGACCATGAACTCTAAAACTGGCCTCTACTGCCACCTAGAGGCAAACATGTGACCATTGTAATTCTTACTCAAATTAAATTCCAAAGTATTAGACTTTTAAATTCTTCCCCCCTATTCAGCACATTGATTCAGTCATGCTGCATGAGGACACGGATTTCAAAGGCACTTTACAACAAAACAATCTCTTATAAGTAGATGTCAAGGACTTTTTGAATAAAGTATGCCGTGTGTTGTCCGTTGTTCAAAATTACTAAAAGCTAAAAAACAAAAACAGGAGCATAAATCTGCATTCCGTCCCCCCCTCCTGTTATGTTGTAGATCTTAACAGACACACACACACACACACACACACACACACTTAAGCGAACAGTAAAACAGCACAACTGGGTCAGACATGTGCTGGCATCTGAATGTTTCTGAGCAACTGGAGCATATGTTGGGCATCATCAACTGCTAAAAATGTGTGTGTGTGTGTGTCTGCGCCCAAGTGTTTCCCCCGATCCCCCAGGGCCCTTTGGACTCATGTTCCAGTTAATTACTCCCTATTAAAAGCTAATTAGTGTTGATGCACATGGGCACATTGGTGCAAGCACTGAGGCGACAGAGAGACAGTGAGTGACATATTCGAAGCCTCGACACCAACCTCAACTCATCAGTGAAGTCCATGCATCGCAAATATCTGTGTTCAGTAAAAAATGTATAAAAATATCTACAAATTATTTTGTGTGTGTGTTCTTGTATGTTTTATAAGCACGCAAATGTGTATAATGACATACGTATTACACTGTAAACATGATTTATAAGGACACTTCCTGTGTCCTCGTAAACCAAATGGCTTAATAACATACTAAATTGTTTTTTTAATTACAAAATTCAGAAAATTTCCTGTGATGGGTAGGTTTACAGGGGTAGGGTTAGTGAAGGGGGAGGGGGGGTAAAATATATAGTTTGTACAGTATACAAATTACGCCTAGAGAGTCCTCACAAACCACATATTCAAGTATGTGTGTACCGTGAGCTTTTAGATGAAAAAACCAAAGATATGACCTCATGTTCCATTCTTAGGAATGACATAATCCTGAACAAGTCTATCCAATCATCTCTCACGGCACATTATTTTACATACACTGCTTATTCATTAAGCCAAATTACATTTCCATACTTATTTATTCTCCTTATTACTCCCGATGGCAGCTCACCTCCCGCTTTTAATTATCACATTAATAATACAGACATGAGCTCCATTAGAAGGAGGAGATCAGAAGACATGGGCAGCGTGTAATGGAAGATGAGATTAGCTGGAGCTTCACGCATGAGGCGCCCACCTGTGTGCTGACCAGGGTCCATCACCATCAGGTCAGATCTGCACTGTCTGTCTGAAAAACTTGCAGGTTTGTTCTATTTAGGATGGAGGGCACATGATACCAAATTAATCAAACGTTATTGCAGAAATGCTAAAACGTAACGGGGTAGCTAAAGTGAGAATTGTTTCAGCTCTAAAAAGCCTTCCCTTAATATTTTAATTAGGTGTGTTGTAAATTAGAGAAAAAACTATAAAACAAGCTTGCCTGTTTCAAACAAGCTTGCCTGTTTTACAGTTTTCTGTTCTAATTGGCCAATCCCATTTCAGCACTGAAATACACAATAAGAAACATTATTTGAACGTTTTAATTGAATGTCACCCAATTTTTCCTTTTTTAACGGATTAGAGTCTTTGTTTTATGCAATTTGGAAGGGTGTGAATAAGGAGGGTTTAGTCTATTCTTGTGGATTTGATCTATAGCAGATTTTCATATTTTTATCTTGCAAGATGTTTGTGTTATAGGAAAGACTGAAAGCTTGTTAATATGTAAGTGTCACAAAAGTATAGCTTCTATCTGCTTCTATAGTAGAGATTTAACTTCACTAGAGATGCACTCTGAATGAATGATGCCATTGCGACGATTATAAGTCCTTTTTGTTGGAGACTTTAAATGCACTACAGAAATACACTGACATTCAAAAGGTTGGGCCTTTTTTAAGTAAGATTTTAATATTGTTGACAAGTCTCTTAGCCTCATCAAAACTACAGTCAACAACTACAGTCAACAACAACTGTAATATTGTAAATATATATAATGAAAATTTTAAATAACTGTTTTCTATTTTAATATGATTTAAAATGTAATTTATCCCTGTGATATCAAAGCTGAATTTTCATGAATTTTTTTAAGATCTTAATGATCCCATATTTTCTTAAGGTAGTACGCATTAAAAATACAAAAATATATTAAAATAAAACACACCAAATGCTACACCAAATTATACAGAAGTAGACAGAAGTTGACATTTTCCACATGTTCTGATGTAAACTATACTTGGATTCATCCGCCACATTATGATTCCTAAAAAACAAAAACAACCCACAACAGGCATTATTGTACAGCAGGAGCACAGGCAACCCAACTGTTACTACAGGAAATGACTAAACACCCCGTGGATGTACAGTCTGGACCAGCTACTCATGCTGAACCTGCTCAGACTCACGGTCCTCCTGAGCACCCCTCAGAGATCCAACATGCCCCACTGCCCAAACCCGCTGGAGACCACGAGAATCAATCACGAGGATCTTCATAACAGCTGAAGGAGACGGGAGCTATTGAGCGTGAGGAAGAGAAGTGCTCTAGGACTCGGAGGAAGGTTTACAAAACACAATGAATATCCTCCAATCTTGACTTCTCACTGTTATAAATGAACAAGCTTGCCTGCCACAAACTTCCTTCAAACCGAAAGATGAAGAGGTTGAGGTGATGTAGGCAACAACAGTGATGTGGCGTAGCAGGTGGAATATCTCTTTAAACTTATATCAATTATGACTTTAAAATAATATTATCAGCACTCTCAAAACATTAAAATAATATGCTTATGTTCTAGTCAATTTGTGTGGCTTACACTTATTGCAGAACATCTGTGCATATGTAAAGACACTGCTGTTTATTCTCACTCCTACACAACAACTCTCTATCCTATTTTCATCCCATAAAATGTCTGTCAAACAAGCGAATACCAAACTAAACTCATTTTTAAATAATCGATTCGATATTTATCAAACTACTTCAGATGTAGCTGAGTCTGTTTTTCACCCACAGAATCGATTGTTTTTAGTTTAACTGAGTTATTGTAATGGTGACCATTTTATTAACATTACTAATGGTCCAAATGATATCTAGCATAATATGAGGAGTATGTCTCTGGTTTAGAGTCGATGAGGGTGTACTTGAGCCGAGCTGATGGGCCTGTGGGAGTACATAAGACCAAAACGGTTTGGAAACAGTGGAAGAAGGCAGATATTGAGAATGCTAAAATTGATTCTCTAGAAGGCAGAAATCTGTGCCAGAGTTTTGGTGACTTGATCCTTGACATTGAGGGCTCCTCTGCACTGCCTCCAGCAAAGGGGAAAATATCATTTCTAGCCAACGCCAGGGATGCTAGAAATGAACTTTACAATCAAATCATTTTTTGCAATAATAATTGTTTTAATCCTGACATGAAATAACACTTCTGCACAGTTTCGACTGTTTAGATTTGTATGAAAGAATGAGCAGGAATGTTGTTGTAGCTGCTCGTTGTGTTTATTTGACTGTGGCGTTAATGAATTTGCTTTATGCTTTGACATTTTTGAGTCGACTATTTAAAATATCAGGGCCACATAAACGTTGACATTCTTTGGCACAATTAAGATGGCTTTCTTCCCAGTACAGAATGCGAGAGAGCGCTTCGTCTTCAATACATTGCATAAAATAGGTCTGAACGCATTCCAGAATTAATTATATTTCACTAGAAGCCAAGGAATGACATTGAGATTCAGCAGACATTTCTGGAAAAGCATGGTTAGTCTAGTACTCTCTTCCCCTATCTATTTCTCTCATGGGTCCTAATTAACACAGCTGTCTGTCCCCTAAGGCCAACTGTTCACCACGCTGTTGTGACCAGGCCATTTCATTCCCACTCATTCCTCAACTGAACTTACTGGAGAGCAAACAACGCATAATGCTGTAATGCTGACACTCGCTCACAGACACACATGTCCAACAGTGGCCAGACGGATACAATGAACAGATAAAGCAAGAACGGACATTATGAGGATATCAACACATAGGAGCTAACCTGTACATGTCTGAAAACTGAAAAATACTAGCGAAATACGTCACTGTTTATGACATTGGTAAATATTTGCATAGTTATCGCTAAATCTAACTTGATTTTGTTTTAGCTTATTTTATATGATGCTATGGAGTCTTGGAAGTGTGTCTGAAACCAGTTCCCTTAGGAAGTACATTCATGCACAAAACATTACCTGTTAACTATATTGAGCAATGTTCTTCCCTCTAATTTTTGTTCTTGCTGAGCAAAACCTTTTTATATTGGACGGCAGAGGCGGACAGAGTACACAGCTTCATTACTTGAGTAAAAGTACAGATACCCCTTGCTAAATTTTACTGAAGTACAAGTAAAAGTACTACAGTCAGATGTCTACTTAAGTAAAAGTACTGAAGTACTTTTTTTTAAAAGTACTTGAGTATCAAGAGTACAAGAGTAAATTTTCTAAATATTGCATTACTACTGCCACAGTGTCAAGTCAAGTCATCTTCATTTATATAGCGCTTTTAACAATGTAGATTGTTTCAAAACGGCTTTTCAGAGATAAACATATAATTTAAGGTAACAGAGATTGTTTTGGTTTTATAGCCGTTCTTGAATAATGTTATTTTCCAGCTAAAGTGAGTTTTGATTGATTCACTTCCCTCGAAATGATCATTTGTTATTAAATTAGGGGCCGCTAAGATGACACCGTTCTCTCTAAACAGACTTTAAACTGAACCTGTGATAAACCATGATGGCGTTCACATGCGCATTAAGAATTGATTCTATAGTTATGTGTGTTCGAATATATGTGTGCAGGTTTGTAATTCCCTACAAACCATGCCTAAACAAACTACTTGTCTTTGCCTATAAATTTGATACAGAATTTTATTTTATCACTTCGGGGTAGGTACGCGAACCGTGCTTACATTTATGTACAGAAACGTCCTACATGGAGTTATGAAAATGTTCATGTTAATACCTTTGATAATCTAAAAGGAATTGAAAGTTAATTCAAGTCATTTTCATCTTTTTACCATGTTGCTTTATTTAACATTTCTCACTTGCCCACAAGGCAATGCACAATGGCAACGCTCAGACAAACCTCTGCTAGAGTTTTAATGGATTTTTTGCACCCACATTTGAACCCACATAAATCTGACCATGGAGTTTACTTTGGCGTCAGTTCAGAGCTGAAGGTGAAGGTGATTTGCTGATAGGCTGTCCCAATCAGTGGCGCCTGCACAATCCAATCACGTTTGAGAGGGAAACAACAAATTAAGGGTTTCTGAGATTTTTTTTTCTTCCTTTTTTTTTTTTTTTTAGAAGTAACGGGTACTCACGGTTATGGATAGAAATGTAGTGGAGTAAAGAGTACAATATTTGCCTCTCAAATGTACTTGAGTAAAGTCATGAGTAATCCCCAAAAATGATACTCGAGTAAAGTACAGATCCCTCAAAATTGTACTCAAGTACTGTACTCAAGTAAATGTACTCCGTTACTGTCCGGCTCTGTTGGACGGACAGAAATGTCAGCCATCTGAGCAAAAACATACCTTACACCAAATCTGTACAGGTTACATAATGCAGTTGTAACTTTTAACTTTAAAGGGCTATTTCTATTCAATGGGACCCCTAAAAACAACTGAAAACAAGCAGTTAATTCAGAATTCTATTATTGCTAAATTACCTAATTCATTATTATTGAATGACGTACATTTTAGGTTACCTGAGAAAACTTTTTTGCAACGCTGTGTTAAATTAGCAATTCTTTACTGAGAAATTCAGTTTTAAAAATATCACGCTAAATAGTTAATTTCTTTATTCGGCTTATAATATAATATAATATAATATAATATAATATAATATAATATAATATAGCCTAATATAATATAATATAATATAATATTTGAAAATAAATTGAAGCATCTAAAAGGAGATCTATCAAATATTTTCAAGAAATATGAACTTGTGAATTAAAGTGATCTAATGTTTATTGAGATAATCCTTAAAAAATTGACAGAATCCTTTAAGGTCCACTTAATAGTCAACCCATTTTAGTTCTATAATGTGATGTATTTTAGAGTTAAGGAGATATTCTGTGAAAATGGACAGGAATCCACTGGATTGCAAAAAAGGGCTCATTTTCAACTAGAATGTAGCCAAACTGTATGAGAGTTTGCTTAAACAATGCCTAAATAGCTATTTGGCAATTGGTCAACATTATCCAACAGACAATTAGCAAAAAAGGAAAGTCATTTCCAAGGACTTTATTACAATGTGATTAAAGATTAGGATGTCTTTGGAATAATGTGCACCGATGAATCCTTAGTAATAAGACCAGGGATGAGCATTAAGAGAGTAAATAGGACCCATTTTGATATCATGTTGACTTTAATGATCACTTCACTATTTGAGCTGATATTTCCAAGTCGTTAGGATGAGATACTGCAGCTCTTAAAGCTTTTCTGTTTGATTCAGGGATGCACAGATTTATTGTCATTTGCCAACATTAACTTGATTCACACTGTGAGAGAGTGCTAGAGTTATGGCACAGAAGCACAAGGGACATGGTGAACTGAAATATGACAATTTTTAAATTGGGTTCCAAAGGGCGTGCGGAAAGCCAGGCACAGGCAGTCACAGTGTAAATTAGCCACCAAACCACCCGACATCAGTTACCCCACAAAGACCACATCACAATTCACACCCTGTTGCCTGTCAGATGGAACTGGAGTCAGCCAAACTCATTAGATATATACACACACACAGACACACACACACAATCATCCGCTCAGCTACCAGCCACTTACACTGTCTCCGTTTTATTCAGAAAGCTCTTTAGACTTCAAGATTTGTGACAAGCTCAGGGGCAATATGTCTCTTCGGGGCAATTTTGAGATTGTAGTAATACTAGAAAGCATTTAGGAGGCTGATTCTATTGTAATATATGCTACTTTTACCCACTTAGTAAAAACTGTCCCAATAAAAACACTAATAGAGAGTGTGCGTGGGTCATAAAGAGATAAAAGCCTCTTCCATCCTGAAATAACTTATATTATAAGCTACAATAGGAGTCTTGGATGCTGAGTGGTCAATATAGCATTCCAGCCATGCAAAAATACACAAAATAATCCTTAGTAAAGCAAGACACCTGACACAAATCAAACAGGATAGTTGTACAATCCTTTCAATAGGTTGGTGCCAATCTTTCAGCAGACGAAACACAGAACATTTTTTTCCAGCGGACAAACGGAAAATGAAACATGACCTAGAACCTTAAGCCAGTACAACTTATTTATCAGGCTGTGTTCATTCCCTCCCGCACTCATTTATTAGCATCAAATTAAATATGCTGTCTACCCTGGCAAGGGTCCATAGTAACCGCAAGGATGTGAAACAATTGTTCTGCTGCACAGCACCCATTGAGAACAACTATTAATCTTAGTTTACATGTCAGGGACTGTATCTGCAAGTGGAATGATGCCACTTAATGAATTTGCTTACTTTTTAATGAACATTTATGCCCTAATTATATGCTAAAAGACACTATATTGTGAGACCAAAATGAAAAAACACAGTATTAGGATGTGGCCATCAGTGCTGGCACAAATGATCTACTCACTTGTCTGTCATCTCCTGTCCGTTCCAGCAGAGGGAGCTGTTGAGTGCCGTCGGCTCTTTGCTGCACAAAGATTCTCCGAGACCACTGTAGAACTGACTGAAGCCCCTCAGACCAGAGATAAACTCCCTGCAGCAGACAGAGAGGAAATTGAGAAAGTATGAAAGCAGCAAAAAGAATAAGCCATGTGGACAAGAAAATGAAAACTGAAATTCGATCTGCACAAAGAGGCAAGATTAAAAAGAGCAGCACAAAGATTCATGGATTCATGGGGAAAATGAGGGGCTTTGAGAAAAATGAAAATGGGGATGGGGTCAAACGCAGTTTGAAACGTGATCTACTCCATTACATGTCGTTTACTGTCAGGCTAAGTTGATTTGAGACGCTTTGACTGATAATTGACATTATGCTGGAAAAGAAACAGCACACTGTTTTGGCTCATCTGTTCATCAGAGTGAGGGAGAGTGGAACAGCACAGGACAGAGGGGGCAGAAGGCGACTCAATGTCACTCACACAGCAAGAGACAAAGCCTGTGTTAATGAGGCTCTCTCTGTCACCATCAGCCTGAACACACACACACACACCTCAACTAACAGCACAAATACACACTGCATTTCACAATTCATATGTACCTCCACCCAGAATGAATCAGTCGCCCACCTAGTCAAACATGTGCCAGCTCAGATTTTTGAATCCGCAACTTCCACTGAAAAGTAAATCTTTAATATATTTTGATGCTGAAAATTCACCTTTGCCATCACATATATTACTGTTTTTACTGTATCTTTGATCAAATAAATGAAGTCTTGGTAAATACGAACCTTCTTTCAAATACATTAAAAAACAATCTTTTAAACAGTAGTGTATGACAGACGTATAATTTATTACATTATTACATATTATAATTTTTATATATATATATATATATATATATATATATATATATATATATATATATATATATATATATATATACTTTGTATTAATATAAATTAATTAATGTAGGCTACATATTATTATACATCAATTAAGGGACATTTTACTCAAACCTTAGAATCTTACAATCAAGTAATACACTAAAAGCAATACACAACTAAATTGTTAAAAAAGCTTTTTTGGTCATGTCTTATCTTTAATAGGAAAAGAAGTGGAAGAAAAGTACAGAAGTAGAAAAAAAGGTGCATGATACCCCTGCACACAGCATCACTCAAATACTCAAACATATGGAACAGACTGTTTGAGTAGGTTGAAAGACCCCTAAAAAGGTCAGTAAATCTAACAGTATACAGAGAAAACCACGAAGGACGAGATAAGAGTCAGAGGAAGAGAGAGAGAGAGAGAGAGAGAAAGAGAGAGAGAGAGAGAGAGAGAGAGAGAGAGAGAGAGAGAGAGAGTGTTTCAGAGGCGCTGAAGCGGAGAATCTATTACAGCATCTCAATACATTCCACACAAACAGCATCAGAAGATGTGAGCTGTTTGAAGAGATGCATGAGAACGGCATTATGGTTGGCTGTAATTCCCATTCCTCACATTTATTATTCACTCATTTTATTTTCACAGAATTTACATAGTCAATTCCATAGCAGCAATGCTTTGCAGCCTTCTTGAGTGGAGTGTTTAGAGCACTTGAGAGATTCAAGTAAAACAGAAATGTGTGTGTTTTCAGCAGCTGATTGTCATTTTAAGAGCTGAGGGTTAAGAGTAGTCAGGCCATACTCATGTTTCAATACTGCTGAATAACAAGACCAGCCATTAGAATCAGTGAGGCAGTTAAGCTCCAAAAGCAAGTACCATAAAAGTGCAGATTTATTTCAAGTATTCAGAATAGCTTTATTTGAGAAACAGACTGAAATTTAAGTCATTAATTGTTTTCTGCTCAGCTTTAAGTCTGTTCCTCACACAGAGACCCTACGATTTCTGTGATGCAGAAAACACAGTCAGAAAAAAAGAATTGACTGAATCTCTGGGAATTTGGCAAAAGAAAGTACAGAAGCTCAAAGGATTTGCACTACAACCCTCCAAAATTCTGTTTAATTTGAAGAAATGTCTTTAATTCAGCTAAGAGGTCACGCTGTGACTTATCGAACTTCTGTTGGTTCATTTGATACAAATTTTCAAAGTTCACCAAACTTGACCTTTGGAATGCAACAATGCAAACTTCTTCGCATGAGCTTGCGTTTCCAGTCTCCAGCTTTCACAAGCATATAAATGGACCGCCCTGTTATCGAAAAAGAAAAAATGTAGGACAGGGACTTGGTTCTATTGATCAGTTTCTGACTGGATAGACACAGATCTGAAGGCAAGCTTGAGGTCAAATGTAAAAAAGGGGAGGGGTTAAGTTGACAAAATTGGAGAAGTCCTGCATACGTCACCAGAGAGAAGTTTTCATTCACAATAATTTCAAAACATGCATTTAGAAAATAGATGACTTTACATTTTCATGTTGACTGTTACTTTATGAGAAACAGTTTTCAAGTTTTCATGTTAACTGACTGCTGTTTCTTTAAATCACTTCATATACAAAATTCAAATATTAAATCATGACGTTACCTGCGGCGTCCAAAGAGGGTCTCATCGGAGTCAAAGTTCACCGGAGGGCGGTTGTGGGTCACCGGCGAGGCTGCCGCGTGTTCTCTCGACAGGGCCACGGCACGAGACACCCGCGGGGGCGCGTGCGCACACATCCCGCTCACCTGTGAACAGGAGAAGATTGGCGGGTTGAGTGTGATCACTCTTGGACAGTCCTGGAAGACATCCAGCTGAGAAAGCAATTAATGAGACAAACTGTCCCTGCAAAACTTCTTCCCCATTCAGCTAATTGTCTGGCTGATGGTGCCGCATTTGCCTCCTGTTTGTTTGTTTGTGTTTGATGACAAAAGGATTTACATAACAAAACGAGGCATTGTTGAGTCTGTCAGACACTCTGGCTGCGCTCTTTCAATAATCATAACCCTTTGCAGACATAGGGAAAGTAAACAAGCCTCTCGTTCCCCTTCTCATGCGCGCTAAATGCTATTGTTTTTATACGGGACAACATAATAATACTAATACACCGCTACCATGCTGGCTGTGTGAGATAATGGAGTCTTGCCATTCTTTCAGGTGCAATAAAAATGCAAATGCTTCTTAATGTTTAGCTTGTGGTTTAATGATTTGCCGCTGGTTTAATTTCCCATGGGGGCTGGTCCAGGGCGTAATTTTGCCATGTAATGCTTGTGGCATATTGTTCCTGCTTGTTCATGAATGAATGTGTGTGTGTCTGGGTAAACAGGCTCTGGAAATCTGATGGGATCCGGGAAAGTAGATCAATAGTACAAGGACATCTTCATGCGAACGGGGACGGCTGCGGGATTGGTCGCTGCGGCTAAACATAACAAGATGATCCACTTTTTAACATGTTCTGAAACATCAGTGGGTGGGGTGATCGGATTCACCCTACAGTCATTCATAAAATTTGCACACACCAATAAATATACCAACAAACTGCTGTTGAGCTAAACGACATGATTATCAGCGTAGATCAATAGAAGCTCTTTCTAGCAAACAGCCCAGGGGAGGGTAAATAGATACTGTTGATGTGCATGCGAGTGTGTTTGTGTGTGAAAGAGATTAAGAGAAAGAACAAAAGGCACAGAATTAGACAGAGACAAAAGTGGTACGGCGGAAGATCAGATCAGAGAGTCTTGACACAAATGCAATCCTGATGCAACATATTCCAGCACTGCAACACTTCCTAGCGTTGCTTTTCTCTGTGGTTCCTCGGGTCACAGGATATCTGACTTAAACCCAAGCTATTTAAAATGAGCAGGTAGCTAAGTTACAAACTACTCTATATAAAAATAGCTAGGGTATGTTGAAAGCTAGCCTGTTTATTAAAAAAACTGATGAGCAATATTGTTTGTAATACATGTTTGAATACAAAAAATATATATAAGGTGAAAGTAATCAAAGGAGTGCTTCTATTCAGACCAACAGCATTATTGGTTTTATGCGACAAGTCAATAAACAAGAGTAAAGGCTCATTCATACAAAGGATGATATCTATAATGATAATGATAGATGTAGTTTTAAAAATCGTTCTAAATGTAAAAGAATAGCAATGTAAACAGAGTCCACACCACAAATATAACGATAACAGCAGACAGAAACAATATTGTTGGAATCACTTTCTGATACTATTTTTTTTCCAGATGATGAATGAGAAACACATTGACAGCCAATCAGAATCGATCCTGCTTTAAAGAGCTCAATACCGTCCGCTGGTGTGGACGCTAATAAAGTTATCATATGGTTATCGTTCTTGGTGTGAATGAGCCTTTATAGAAGTTAATGAGTAATTTACGTTTTAGACACAATACTGCCACTTTCTATATTTTTGTTCCGGATTCTAACCCAAACTGATGAATTGTGATTTCAATGGTTTCCATTTTTCTTTAGAAACAAATCAAATGCAGATGTTACTTAGGAAAAACCATTAACCATCAATTGCAGCCAATTTTCAGCTGCACACCTGTAGAAACCAACTTTTTTTTGTTTTGTTCATAACGTCTAGATAAATGTTATACATACAAATTTAATAATTTTATATTATTTCACTAATTAATTAGCACCTTATTTTAATAACATTTTATGTTGTTGTAATTACCGTTGCTGTCGAAATATCTCCATGTTTTGTAATTTTTTCATAAATCATTATTGGTAACCTTTTACTGTACGTCTGTGTGTTTTGCAAATATTTAACCAATGAAAAGTATTAGAAAGAAGTAATGACTAAACCTCGTAACTCCATTGGATCTTCAAACTGTCAGTAGAACTCCACTTCGCCTCTATCCTGAATGAAGTGCCGCACACATTTTGGACCATCTCTGCATGTTTGCAATGCAAGGGTTAAAAAAAATGGTTCTTTAAATAAGTACAGCATTTTCTTTACTCAAAAAACACTATATATAGCTATGATAAACTTTATAACTTGTAAGTTTATGAAAACATAAATGATGATGCACTTACTGCCTCAGATGTGGCTGTTCTAGACGGACAAAACATGTATGTCCGAAATTCAAAAACCTCCATTTAAGCTTGTTTTTTTTGGTAAAAATGTTAATGATATAATGACACATGCAGGTGTCTGACCATATATAAAGCGACAATATCAACTTCGACAACACAATGTTTAATTATTTAAAAAAGACACTGTTTTTTCCATTTCCTGAAAAGTAGCGGTTTTGGACATGCAAGGCTTCCGCCCAATAGCGACAATATTTTTCTTGTCATTACCTGTTTTGTATATAATGCTTTGGTAATATTGTATGTAAACCCAATCGTGCCAATAAAGTACTTTAAAATTGAAAATTAAATACTGTACACATGTAACGGTGGCTGTATGGATTGGACGAAGACTAAGGGGAATCCAAAATAATCTTCATTTATAAACAAACACGCAGGAGATTTCTGGAGCAAAACTATCCACATCACATAAGTGTAAACGAGAATGACCCAGAGCAAAGGAAACACAGGGCTGTAAATACAGTGATAGAAAAAGGAAACCAAGCTAGACACAGCTGAAACTAATGAGTAACTATATGAAAACAAATGAGGACATAATCAGCAGCCTGACCGGGAACAGGAAAACAGGAACACAAACAAACCAACGTACAAAACGTCTTTTTCGCTGATATATTGTAGGAAAAAATGTAATATCATACTTAATAAAATAGCTTTGCTACTGAAAATTGACTTGAAAAAAATTCAAATTGACAATTCTTATTTTTTTAATGAAATATTGCAGTATTTATTATACATCACAGCAATGGCAAACTACAACAATCAATTCCTGATGGACAAAATCAACATTTTTTCTTATTAAAGTAGCCGTTTAACTCGGATATACGTCACAATATAGGGAAGAAAAGACTATCACAACTTTCATTTCTAACTCACAGTGTTGCTTTTAGCAATGCTACTGCTCAAACCTGGACATATCAAACGCTCTCCGATCGGCCCTCGTGTTAACACACTCAACCAGATGAATTCAACACTATCAATGCCAAGCCTGCTTGTACACTATCCAATCTAATCCCAGACACCCACACATTCTTCCCCAATGCTCCCTGTGGTGTGTGCTCATGGGAAATCATTAGTGGCCGATCTGAAACATGGCTCTTTCCTGCTGTAATTTACTCTGTGTTGCGGGTCTGTGTCCCTACGGCCTTGATTAATGTGATTGGGTGTGTGTTTGTCTCTGTGTTAGTGTGTGTATCCGGTTAGTGTGTCTCCCTTGGGGAGCTGTGGCACAGGAGTATAGAGATAGTTTGTGTATGTGAGACTGTGTGTGATTGTTTCTCTCATTAGAGGGGTATTAATATCAGCCGGGCAACAGAGGATGTGCTGGCTAACAGTAACACTGAGATAAGAGGCGTCTCACAGAGAGGCTCTTTAAATATCCAATGCCTTTTATCTGTACCTCACACACCCCTGAGAGAAGCATTAGGACACACACACACACACACACACACACACACACACACACACACACACTCATGAACAAAAATACAAACACTGTTTTTGCACCTCGTTTCCACCAGAATGGTTTACATGCACTTCAAGACATCAGTGCGCAATGTTTAATACAGACATATATCCTCAGCTGAAACAATGGCTTATCAGTACAGCTGAGAATACAAAAGGGATAGAATGTGAAGGTTAAATGACAAACGGGGCCCAAGTAGACAATGCTGGGATTTTCTCTTATAATAGTAAAACAATAACCCATTCAAGACCACTCAATGAAGTGATTTTACATCAACTTAAGGAGTTTGAGCGGTGGTTCTCAAGCATGAGCCCCGGGTCCAACTAGGGGCCATCAGCAAACATCCAATGCATGCAGGATGACTTAAAAAAAATGTAATTAATATTTATTTATATAATTAAATAATCGAAACTCTAATTGAAATTAAAATGCTTAAAACACATAACATAACATGTAAATGATAGAACTTTGAACAACTCAGAAGTTCTTATTTAGAAAGTACATTTATTTATTATAAATATTAAATAAATAGTTCTGAGTTAAACAAGTGATATTTAGTTTAAACTATTAAATAATAATATTTAATATTGATTTAAATATTAGCCTATATTTGTAAACTGAATAAAATGTAAATTGTCAACTTAGATCAGTGTTTCTCAACCTCTCCTGCAGGGACCCCCTGACAGGACATGTTTTTGTTTTAACCCTGAAATGGCACACCTGATTCAATTAATTAAAGGCTTAAAGGCTTAATGTGTAGCTGACTAATTGAATCAGGTGTGCCATTTCAGGGTTAAAACAAAAACATGTCCTGTCAGGGGGTCCCTGCAGGAGAGGTTGAGAAACACTGACTTAGATAGTTGAAAATAACTATAACTCGAACTGTTACAAAAACGCATACAATCAACATTTAAACTCAAATCATATTTTTCCTCCTTCAATAACTATTGTTTTTATTGAAGAACATACAGTTTGAAAATTGCATTGAGTGAGGTTAGTGTAAAGAGGGGTGCAAAAAAACTGTAATGAACGATCAATGTTTATACTAATACTAATAATAATAATCACAGCCAGATTTTTTTGGAAGAAAATGTGAGTGGTGCAAAAGTTACTAGCACTAAATGTAGCCGAATTTAAGTGGTGTGCAGCAACAGGCTTGAGTGGGCTTTTTTTTGTTTTGTTTTTTTTATAATGGTTTTGAATACGGCTCATCACATCAGATGTCAGGAGCAAGATCCATAAGCGTAGATTTAGCTATGGATGACATATTCCCAAACAGCTTGTTTATAAAACAGAAATCATTCTGACAGAGCATTTGACTGATAGTAATGCGTAAGATCCGTTTTGAGGGCATATGAAAGAGCCACGTCCGATTGAAATCAAGTAAGAATACAGCGATTTCTTGGAACTGTCTTTCACAATTCTCTTTGGTCAATGGATGCATAAGCTGAAGTGATTCAGAAAATATGCAGCAAGTGCCAGAGGTTATACAGGTCCTTCTCAAAAAATTAGCATATTGTGATAAAGTTAATTATTTTCCATAATGTAATGATAAAAATTAAACTTTCATATATTTTAGATTCATTGCACACCAACTGAAATATTTCAGGTCTTTTATTGTTTTAATACTGATGATTTTGGCATACAGCTCATGAAAACCCAAAATTCCTGTCTCAAAAAATTAGCATATCATGAAAAGGGTCTCTAAACGAGCTATTAACCTAATCATCTGAATCAACTAACTAACTCTAAACACCTGCAAAAGATTCCTGAGGCTTTTAAAAACTCCCAGCCTGTTTCATTACTCAAAACCGCAATCATGGGTAAGACTGCCGACCTGACTGCTGTCCAGAAGGCCATCATTGACACCCTCAAGCAAGAGGGTAAGACACAGAAATAAATTTCTGAACAAATAGGCTGTTCCCAGAGTGCTGTATCAAGGCACCTCAGTGGGAAGTCTGTGGGAAGGAAAAAGTGTGGCAAAAAACGCTGCACAACGAGAAGAGGTGACCGGACCCTGAGGAAGATTGTGGCGAAGGACCGATTCCAGACGTTGGGGGACCTGCGGAAGCAGTGGACTGAGTCTGGAGTAGAAACATCCAGAGCCACCGTGCACAGGCGTGTGCAGGAAATGGGCTACAGGTGCCGCATTCCCCAGGTCAAGCCACCTTTGGACCAGAAACAGCGGCAGAAGTGCCTGACCTGAGCTACAGAGAAGCAGCACTGGACTGTTGCTCAGTTTTGCATGTCATTCGGAAATCAAGGTGCCAGAGTCTGGAGGAAGACTGGGGAGAAGGAAATGCCAAAATGCCTGAAGTCCAGTGTCAAGTACCCACAGTCAGTGATGGTCTGGGGTGCCATGTCAGCTGCTGGTGTTGGTCCACTGTGTTTTATCAAGGGCAGGGTCAATGCAGCTAGCTATCAGGAGATTTTGGAGCACTTCATGCTTCCATCTGCTGAAAAGCTTTATGGAGATGAAGATTTCATTTTTCAGCACGACCTGGCACCTGCTCACAGTGCCAAAACCACTGGTAAATGGTTTACTGACCATGGTATTACTGTGCTCAATTGGCCTGCCAACTCTCCTGACCTGAACCCCATAGAGAATCTGTGGGATATTGTGAAGAGAAAGTTGAGAGACGCAAGACCCAACACTCTGGATGAGCTTAAGGCCGCTATCGAAGCATCCTGGGCCTCCATAACACCTCAGCAGTGCCACAGGCTGATTGCCTCCATGCCACGTCGCATTGAAGCAGTCATTTCTGCAAAAGGATTCCCGACCAAGTATTGAGTGCATAACTGAACATAATTATTTGAAGGTTGACTTTTTTTTTTTTTTTTGTATTTAAAACACTTCTTTTATTGGTCGGATGAAATATGCTAATTTTTTGAGACAGGAATTTTGGGTTTTCATGAGCTGTATGCCAAAATCATCAGTATTAAAACAATAAAAGACCGGAAATATTTCAGTTGGTGTGCAATGAATCTAAAATATATGAAAGTTTAATTTTTATCATTACATTATGGAAAATAATTAACTTTATCACAATATGCTAATTTTTTGAGAAGGACCTGTAAGCAGGGGCATCACTAGGCCCATTTTAGTAGAGCTTTAAAATAAAAAAGAGTGATGATATTTAACAATATTACTTAAGTAAAAAAAAATTGTAACTTAAAAAAAACTTAATTGTAACTTAATTGAATCAAGGAAAACTTTTCCACAAAATTAGTTTAGGCGGGCACAGCAAGAAATAAAACTGGTTAATTTAAGCAAAAAAATTTTGTTGAACCAACTTAGTAAACTTAAGTTCCTCTGTCATACTAACTAGCAATAGCACACATCATTGTCGTCATGTAACCAATCACAGCCTGAGCAAAAGCACCACTCTTCTGCACAAAGGTAACCTCAAAACGCAAAAACATAAATCTTCAACATGACTGAACATCTCAACAAGTCTTTCTCTCTATTGAAAAACCTATAAAATAACACTTCATTTCAAAATTTACTCTCCCATTTCAGTCCCACGCAAAGTATGCTGGGTACTACAGATCAACTGCCCAGGTGATTTAACATATAATGAAATGACTTAGTGTGTGTGTGTGTGTGTGCGCGTGTGTGTGTGTGTGTGTGTGTGTGTGTGTGTGTGTGTGTGTGTGTGTGTGCGTGTGTGCGTGTGTGCGCGTGTGTGTGCATTTTTGATCAAATAAATGCAGACTCTGTGAGCGTAAGAGACTAATTTCAAAAGCATTTAAAAAATCTCACCGACTCAAAACTTTTAAACAGCACTGTATGTTTTTAAGTTTAGATGTCTGCTTGACATCAGATCTATTAGGAGCTGTCACAGTCACTCACTCATGACTGGTGATGTTCAAAGCTTTTCCCTCAGGTGTTCTGTCTGAGAGTTTCGAGGTGCAATGAGTGAGTGTGAAACAGCACAGGTCTGTTCTGTTCTCGTCCTCAGTGTCAGGTGAGATGTAACTACAGCAGAAGTCTGCATGCACCTCCTCATTTACAGCTGAGAGGTCAGAGAGGGAGGAGCTCCACTCCCTCGGGCACACATCGGCTTCCGGAACACATATTTCTGCTCACTCCATCACTTTCATGCACCCTAAAAGTATGCTTTTCAATCTTGTTCTTTCTCTCTCTCTCTCTCTCTCTCTCTCTTGTCACCATTGCTCCCTCACCTCTGCTCAGTAACTGGTAAAAATAGTGCTTCATAAATCATGCATTCTTTTCCAGAGCAAGAAAGAGGGGGCACGCTTTAAAAGGAGAAATGAGAGATAGAAAGTTCACATTCAATGAGAGGTTTGATGAGTGAAATGTCACACTGTTGCTTGATAGAACATGGCCATGGGGCTCTTCAGACTGAGATGTAATATCATTGTTTTACAGCAGAATTAGATTCAGGTAGGAACAAGAATCATTCTGGAAACTTCTGAAGGTGCTGAAGCCAACAGGATGAAAAATGGTTATCAGCCAGCAGGACAGACACTGTTACAAGGATTGGATGTAGCTTTTGGTTTGACACTGGACAGTTTAAGGTCACTCAAATTATACAGATGTAACATCTTTTATCCTATACTGTGAAATGTTAATTTTATGAATAAAAATGTGTCAAAAACATACAATTATATAAATTTTAATATTCTCTATATATTACAGTTGGAGGAAAAAATTTGAATGTTTATACAGTGTGTTCAAAAAAGACAAGAAATTGTATTATTAATTATGTGATATTTGTATGGGCAGACACTGTTTGTTTATTATTTAGTTACTAGTTAAAGGTCAGATCAAATTTGATCACCAATTTATGCAAAAATCCATGGAAAATAATAAACGTATCTGATGGTTCACATACATTTTTCTTCAACTGTACATTCTGTCAGCTGTGATTGCTAGAAATATTCAAGTCTTTTTTACAATGGTAGAGAAATGTCCCTGTCGTCCATACTCAAATCTACACCCATGTACCTTTGGCTTAGCAGTGTCATTTTGACACATTTAAAATGTCAGTCTACCTTGAATTCATTCCTCCATGGACAATCCTAGAACACAGGTTACATCAAGGGAGGAAAAACCATCACAGAGATTTTGGCAAGCAAGACGTGTCCCTGGTTCAACATATTTTGTTGATCCTAGAACAACATTCCTGTCTGAAAATGTAGTCCTAACTCTGTCCCTACCCCTAAACCTAACCCTACCCATAACATATCACTAAAATCAGAGGGGAATGATAGGTGAATAACACTGATGTAGAAGCAAATAACCCTGGTTGGAAGCCGAAACTTGACAAACTGTAAATGTATCCCTGAAATCTGATTGGTTGATTGGAATGTTGTTCCAGGATCAATAAAAAAGTTTGATCCAGGAGCATGTTATACTTAGTGAAATCACGTTCACCAAAATCACAGTCAGTCGGTTTATACTTTACAGCCAACTGACAGACAAACATGCTCAAACACCATCTTTGGCCTTATTGGCCATCCTCCTTTTATCTCGGTCAACAGCTGTTGATCATAGAGAAGGGAGAAAAAAGAGGACGAGTGAAGGAAAGAGCACAAAACCCATTTTCTTCAGCACTGTTCCCTTGAAAAGAAAAATGCACACAAAAAGAGCTTAAACTCACAGATAATCACACACCAGAGTGAAGACTGCCATGAATGTCATGAAGTTTCTGATCGATTCTCAACAAAAGCTGAACTCTATAGTCGTTGAACTCAAACAAGGGCTTCACTGTTTGTGAAGTTTTAGCTTTTAAAATTCAGTAACTGTGTGTGGAAAGGTCACACACCTACACATGTGCTCTAACCATCAGTGTTGGAGAGTAGATAAAAGCATCAATGCCACAAACGTAACTGCATTTTCAGTAGTGTGATGGTAGTTCAGCTGTTTGCAAAGTACTATTGTATTGTAGTAAGCAGAAATGTAACATTGCAATTTCTACAATGCTGTTTTTTGTACGTAGAATTTTCTACAATAGTCAACATGCTCTCTGTCCTGTTTCATACAAATTTTATACATTTATTTTTAAAAAATGATTCACACATGTAGTTCAGGGAAGTTCGGTTTATTCGGCCAGTTTAAAGGAATGAGCCTGTGTTGTCAGTTTTTTCTTGGTTTGATATCAGAGGATAACATACCACTGGATGGTGCGATTGACCAATCAGAATCAAGCACAGAGCCTTGTAATAAGAGTAAATGACAGCTAAATATCAAAGCAGCTTCCTCAACACTAACCAGGTTTCCATCAAAATTGTGAATTTAATTTAAAACTAAATGTTGACCTGACCTGTTGAGGCAAAATCACAGGACTTTTTTGAAGCACATTGAGGAATTTATTTTGGTAAATGTATGATAGTTTATGTGTACGGAGCTCCACATATGACATGCAGAAAAAATAGACATTGTGGCCATGAATTAATAATTCGTTCCTACGATTTAATTCGGGCCATGTTTTATTAATTTACTTCCTTGTTTTAGTTAAATCGTGATTATTTTTTCCTTTGTTTTAGGTAAATCATGGCCACGTTTTTAATTTAGTTAAATCACTGCCACAAATCTTTCTCACAAATCGATCGTGTTTATTTCCCTGAATTTCATGTGTTTGGCTCTGTATTTGTGCATGTCTTCTTAATAAATAACAAATCTAACCACCTCAAGTGATTTTTCTAGGGAAATTTAATTTCTTTATTTCTGTTGAAACCTAGCTAGTGCTAACCTCAAACTTGAGAGACTCTCTCTCCGCCACATGCACTGTCCTGTTATTAAGCAATAAAGTACAGAACCAGCTTCACGAGCGTCAGTGTCAATGGCACTTTACGCTGAAGGACGCATTACCATATATATGGAGGTCTGGGTGAACATACAAACACCTGTACTGAGTAAACACAGACTTTAATATTGTATCTCTCTCAGATATCCATAAAATGGATTGACTGACATTTCTAGAGCACATATATTTAGCAACAGAGACATATGCAAGAGGGATTTGGACATTGGATATGGAAATATTATCATTCAGTGTGATGGCATATATTAACAGCCTTTGGCAATGTGTAGTGAGGTTATTTTTATGTGTGCATCACACTGTAGAGCTTTAATGTGACGTTACATGGCCAAAAAGTACAAGATGTAATAGTTCCTCTAGGACCCCGCTGTTAAAACTTCACAGGAGCCCCATCAAGCAGCCCGATTACCCCTTCAGGAATAAATAACATGTTCATATTCCTCTTATCAAAGGCCTCTCTGATCTCCACAAATACTGCGTGAACCAAACACAACCACAGTCATAAACACACTTACACACACCCACGCAGTACCGGCGAACCGAAGGTGGAGTATTTTACACATCGCGGAGGAGGGGATAAGTGGAAATGGAGCTTTGATGAATAATGTGAGTGCATTTCGCTGCAGCAAGCGAGTGTGTGAGTGTCTTACGCCAACGGAAAGCTAGGTGTTAAAGTGGAAAGTTTAGTACGTCGTCCCCATCATGCAAAAGCAGAACAAGCTCCACCATTGCTCACATTCAATATTTCATGAGCACTTGCCCTCCTGATCTCGCTAACATACGCTAGCAATTGGAGAGTGTTATTGCTGTTGAAACTCCTCCTGCTCCCGTGAAAGGGCCATCAGCGAGAAAGGTTTGTCGGTTCCTGGAGAGCGAGGGAATAGGCTACTGTAAGTGTTCGGGTAAAAATGTTTTAGAGTGTTCTTGTGCAAGCAGCAGCCAGATGAACACATCTGAAATGGTTACCGAAGGGAAACGAGTGGGAGAATTGGACACTCTTTCACAAATAAACGTCTATCCTGTGATGAACTTAGTCTGATTCATTTGTAATACTGCAACTTTTTTGGTTACTGAAAACTTTCTACTGAGCCCCCAAGGCACATAGTGATGAAAAAAAATGTGAGATGGGAGGAAAAATTATATCTCAATGCTTTGGCATTTCCTCTCAAAGCTTTTGTGTTCTGTCACAAAAGTATTGTTTTCCCCAAGAAACTGCATTATCTTGCATAGTTTTTCTATCCGCCTCATATGATTCCCATCACCAGTTTTACACTCGCTTGCAAAGTTTTGCAAGAGTACACAAAAGCACTGAAATGTAATTTTCCTTCCCATTGCATTTTTTTCCATCACCATGTCCCTTTAGGGAAGTGGTATTCAAATGGCGGACCACGGTGTGGTTCCAGACCACGGCTTGGTTCCATCTGGACCACGGGAAATAATTGCGGCATTTTACCGTTTCTACAGTTTAAAGTGAGCAGCGTGGCAAAATAACGGAGCGGTTCACACCACAAGAGTTTTTGGTAATGGTCTTTTGGCGCTACATCATCTAATATATTTATCTAGAGAGCCAAACGCGCTTTATTCAAGCCCTTTCCGCTCCATGCGCATTGCCTCTCTCTCCCGCTAAAGACATAAAGCACCACATTAAGAGCTGCAGGTGATGTGGTTATTTTAACAACAGTAGCAGAAACATGGTGCTACTTGGTAAAACATTGGTAAAAATGCTTATACATCACTGCTTTGGCTCTTAGGGCCCAATATTCTCATCTTTGATGACTATTTTGAGTGTTTAGGATTTATTATTTTACAAAGTACTACTGCTGCCCTGATGGAAATGAATAACTGTTCCAAAAAACTATTGTCCGGACTCCGGACCTCAGCTGGGAAAGGAAATATAGAGACCGTACCTCTTGGAACTTTAATTAAATACCCCTGCTTTAGGGACTCCATAGATTTTTGTTTGGAAAAGTTTTGAAAAATACATAAAATACAAAAATAGACCTCCAACCATTTTTTGGAGAATGGTTTTATTAATTATTTTGATTTGAATAATTATTGAGATAATTTAAGTCAATTAAATAATTAATAATAGTTAAATATACACATTATGCACTTTGTTCTCTTATAAATATAAACAAATGAAATATTACCACTTTTTTATTTGTTAAGTATACATTTTATTGTTTAATAGTAAGGCTAATTATAGGATTGAATTTACACGCCTCTAAAAAGACTGAAGAGTCATTAAAAAGCCTGTGTAAATACACATTTTGCAATAATTGTTTTAAATTTATTTAATAAAAATGGCATTGCTTTTTTATATTTATTTTTAAAAGTACTAAAAGAATAAATAATGGCCATTAGAAAACCGAATTGTTAAGAAAAATTGGAATTGTGCCATCTTGGACAGACACTGTAGCTTGACTATGCAAAAACACGCTGTAGCTCAACTATTACTCTGCATGTAAATGTACTTGCTAATATTGATGTCCTGAGAAATCTTGATAGCTTTTTTTTTATTTTGATAGCCCTAGGCTCTGTTAACAACCAATCAGAAAACTAGCCAATCAAAAATCCCTGTGAGTCATTTCACTCATTCAGGTCTGCTGACATTGAGTTTGCTGACATGTCTTTGTAGGTTGAGGTTTTGGAGCAAAATGGCTTAAGTTAGCAAAATGGCTAAAATCGCCAACAGCGCTCAAATTCGCACTCTGTTACTGAGACCATGTGTCACTCACCTGTGCGCTGACTTTGCTTTTGGCCACCACAGCTTGTTTGAGAGCCTGTCTGATAATGACGTGCAGTCTGAGGACAACAGACTCGATGTCCTGCTCCCCCTTCATGGCAGTGGCGAGTGATCCCAGTTCCTCCACGTATGCCCTCCAGTGAGGCTGCACCTCCGCCGCTCCCCCTAGACACGCTCCCATGGTGCTGACGCACAGTGGGCGGCACGGCCGGGCCTCCAGCAGGCCTTGACAGTGAGGGCAGTACCAGAGCTTCAGCAACGAGCGCCCGCAGTCCCTGCCCGCCCGCAGGTGCTGGGTGGTGTTGACAACTTCGATGCCCAGGTTCAGCGCTTGCAGGAAGACACGAGTGGCCAGGAGCGAGCGAGACAGCCGGGTCATCATCATCTTGGGAAACGACCCAAATGCAGAGGTTCCCCGCCAGGCCCCACGGAGGCATTCTTCCGAGATGCCCGTCACTGCCCCGTTGCCAAGAAGACGCCTGTATGTAAGAGGAAAAAGGCGGGAAAAGAAGGTGGAGACCATGTCGTTTACATTAGCGTCCGAGCCCAGGATGTAGAGGGACATGTCCATGAATAACTGTGTTACGGCTCCACTGGCTCCGGTCCCCAAACCGGGAAACTCCTCCCGTATCAGCGTCAGAGTGGAATTACGACCTAGACGGAGCACCATGTCAAAAGCCTCTGAAAAAAAGAAAAAAAAAAGAGATGAATGGAAGGGTAATGATGACAGAGTACACTAACTCTCAGAAAAAATTATGCAAAAGCTGTCACTGGGGCGGTACCCTTTAAAAAGGTACTAACTGCACACTTTAGGAGTAAATAAGGTGCAAAGGTGTACACTTTGAAGGGGTACCACCACTGTGACAGCTTTTGTAAAAATTTTCTCTAGAGTGTCCTAAACTATTTGAGCATTGAACCATTCAATTTAGTTGAAATATAATCTTCCGTATATGTTTCACATAAGCCACAGACCAGGAATAAGGCTAGGGCCAAAATGGCAGATAATTGATTACATCGATGAGCTTGTGTTCTGGGTGATAGATTTCAGCCCTTTAGATATGTACAATGATTTTGATTATTTTGACTTAGGGCTTTTTCACACCTGACTCATTTGGAGTGTTTGTTTTGGAACCTGGTGCGTTTTCTCCCTTAGTTTGGTCCGTTTAGGCATATATAAAAACGGCAATCATGCTCGGATCTGCACCAAAGCAATCGCTTTGAGTTCACCTGAACAAGGAGGTCTCGGCCCGATTGAAAATTAACTCAGGGCGGTTCTCTTGAGGTGAGAAAGCAATTCAACCAAACAGACCAATGAACCAAGCGGTATCAAAATTTATAACGGGAAATGTTATATAAAATGCAGCAGTGTCTGATTCTGTGAGTGAGCACATTAGTTATCGCAGTTGAAAACCAAAGAGCACCTCTTCATCCTAAAATGTTGTATAATTGCTCTTCTCCATTCATTGCGAGAATGCTGTACTGACAAGGCCTTGATTCCTGCTCTAACTGCATTTTAAATTACATATACTGTATATATTCAGAACAAAGCAAGTGATCTACAGGTCTGAAAATGCCCTTAGTGGCTCTCAAACATGAATATACACTTTACAAAATATATAAATTAAATAATTATATTAATATTAAATGTGTAATTTTCCAATTTGATATTAGTAATTATGTATTAGTAATAATATACTTTTTTTAATATTGCATTACATATTTACATATTACAATACTATTTAGACTATATAATATAATTTATTTGAGTCAAAAGTACTTAGACATTCTATAAGTAACTATACTATTACTATAAGTAACTTTGCAACATGTCAACTAGCAGTCATTAGATTATTAGTAGACTGTCTGCTTAATATCTGCTAAAACTTGATTTAGATGGTTCCCCAACAGACATTCTACTGACTAAATGTAACGTGTCAACTTATTCTACTAAACTGAACCCCAACTCCTAACCTAACAGTCCACTAACACTCTAGTAATTCTGTAATGGAGTTAGTGGTCTTAAGTGGACAATTGAAATAAAGTGTAACCCAAATAAATTGTGTTCTTTTGATCTTTCTATTCATCACAGAATCCTTAAAAATATTAATCACGGTTTCCACAAAAACATTAAGTAGCACAACCATACTAATAAGAAATGTTTATTTAGCACCAAAGCAGCATATTAGAATGATTTCTGAAGGATCATGTGAAACTGAAGAACGTTGTAATTTTAATATACAGTATATTATTTTAATTTGCAATAATACTTCACAATATTAATATATTTACTGTATTTTTATCAAATAAATGCAGCCTTGGTGAGCATTTTAAAAAAATGTATCTTACCTGACAGCTACTTAACTGTTCTGTTTACAAATTTGAAGACGGCTATGACTACTAGATAAGTTCTGCCACAAGAACTAGGCGCAACTGAATTAAGTACTAAGTTAGACTAAGTTAGTTACTAAGCTCTTAGTATGAACTTTACAAATAGCTAGTGCAACTCTAACCATAAACCAGCTAATCAAGGTCTTCAGGATTACTAGAAATTTCCAAACAGGTGTGCTGGAGAACATTGCTGAACAGAAAGGTGGTTCTCCAGGAGCAAATTTAGACACCCATGTTCTAAGGCATCAAATCTATTCAACTTAAATGAAAAGCCCTTGGATACGCAATAATCCACAGAATCTCTTCCTCACAGAGACACGCACAATCCTAATCCCTGAAAGACGATAAAAAGTGAGAAAAAAGGAAAATAGAATTAAAGCTTCCTCTCCAGATGAAAACCACAATGTCCTTTTAAAACAACAAGAGTGCTTTTCAAGAGTCTTATAGCTTTAAAAAGCATTCATTCATCTGTGCAGGATGCTGTGAGAGAGATTCTGAGATTTTCAGAAAACAGAGCACAAAAGAGACGAGACATAATCAGAAGCATCTGAAAGCTCTCTGTGAAGCCTTATCAGCAAGCAGGCAAAGAGGGATTGCTACCGAATCCACCCAGGCAACCGGGGAGACCAGAGACGAGAGGCTGAGGGGATTTAGGAGCATGTGAAGAGGAAAAATAAAGGCTAGAGGGAGGGAGAAAGACATATGAGTGAAAGAGAGGAAAAAGTGCCTTGAGTTCTTCATCCAGAGAGGGTGAAGGTGGTTGACAGGTGGGGAGTCTGTAATTAGACCTTTAGTCTGCAGAGCTGTGATATAAGCATGCTGCCGAGCTGACTGTTCACATCCACATACGTGAAGAGCTCCATCTATCTCTCCCAGGGAGTCCGGCTCTCAGTGCCAGGGCATATTACATCAGCACAACATGCTGGAGGAGTTTATGGATTGCACTGATTGAGATGAGATAGAAATCACTTAGCACTATATCACAGAGCAGTTAGAAGTCTCAAGGTGCTTTTAGACATGTGGACATTCACTCTCACTGGCTATGCTCGGAATTATATACTACTGTAATACTCATACTATATCTGTAGTATACAGTACGCATAATGTGCGGTGCACAGCATACAAATGTTTTGTTTGCATGGGATATGACCAGATGACCAACTACATTCTTAAAAAAAAAAAAAAAAAAAAAAAAAAGTACACGTCAACAGAGCATATAGTTGCAGATACTGTTTGCGGCAATGCAATGTGCTCCACTTGACTTTTCATTTACTGAGTGATGATCTGGACACAATATCAACCATAACTTTTAACAACTCATTTTTTAATCATTATTTGATCGGACGTAAATTTTTCAGAAAATGCACATAAAAAATATCATTTTTGCGATGATAACTGGTAGGGATGTCCCGATACCACTTTTTCACTTCCGATACCGATGCCACAGCTTTGGCTATTTGCGATACCGATAGTAATCCGATATTTTTATTTTATTCTATTTTATTCTTGAACTAATACTAGGCCTAATAAAATATATGGAAGCACTTTGCTCAATTAGCAACCTAAAAACATCTCACTCAAATGGAGAACAAATACTTCTCCAGTATATAGTCCAAAACAACAGATGATTATGAAAGACTGCCACCCTTTATTCAAACAGGACAAAATACAGGCAGGCAGGCTACTTCAGTAGGCTACTTAAAGCTACCAACAGGTTTAAAGTTAATCATTTAAAATTAAAAAGATTTAAAATTACCCATTGATCCGTGTGCTTTTGCGTCCATTCGTTTTTCCTTTTTTACCCGTAAAACGAAAAATTAACGGTTGTTGTATTTTTAAAATGCAAAGTTGAACACCAACATTTTAATTTGAACTGTATGCACACCAAAAGCTGCGCAAAAAATAAATATTGACGCAAGTTATATATAAATAAGTTATTTTCTGTATGACCAGAAATGAGTATTTTAAGTTGTTTCCACTGTTGAAAGGAAACCGGAAGTGTTCGCGCCCGCGCTCCGTCCATGCAGTGTGCGTTCCACACTCTGCACACACACTTGCTATGCGTCAAAATCTTGTGTAGCATGCAGTTTACAGCCTACGGTTTATAAACTGAGGAGACAGATTGCAAAACCGTGTTTATAGTACACCGAAGGTAGTGGGATGGAGTGTCTGTTGTGAGTTTAGAGGGCACGTCAGCCAGAGATGTGTGTGTGTGTGTGTGTGTGTGTGTGTGTGTGTGTGTGTGTGTGTGTGTGTGTGTGTGTGTGTGTGTGTGTGTGTGTGTGTGTGTGTGTGTGTGTGAGTGAGTGAGTGAGACAGACTACTGCCTGCTGAACAGAGGGTCGCCGGAAGAAGGATCTGAAGTGCCGGTGTTTCGGCTACAAAAACCCGCCGAACTGATCCGAAACCAGCCCAATGTTTATCCACCCGCCCAAACCCATTTTTTGCCCGCAAAATAGATGGCAAAACCGCCCAATATGCTCTGCTTAATGTCGCAGCAAGGGAAATGCTATATTCAAGCATTGTTGGATAGGTATCGGATCATATTTTTTCTCCCCTCCGATCTCCGATCTAGCGTTCTGGGCCAGTATCGGCACGATACCGATGCTGTGGATCGGATCGGGACATCCCTAATAACTGGACTATATTTGACAACCTAATTACGTTGCATTTTACTCTATGTAAAATGTAGAACTGTTTTTCCTATTTGAAATGTTTATTGTTGCATCATTATTTTAATTAAAACTATACAGTACACTACTATTCAAAATTTTGGGGTCAGTAAGATTATTTTTGAAAAAAAATCTCTTATACTCACCAAGTTTCCACTTATTTGATCAAAAATACAGTAAAAACACTAATATTGAGAAATGTGATTACAATTTAAAATAACTGTTTTATATTTAAATATTTGATGCTAAAGAAAAATTTCTTATTATCAATGTTGAAAATAGTTGTGCTGCTTTTGTTAACTTCATTTTTTTTCAGGATTCTTCGATGAATAACAAGTTTAAAAGAACAGCATTTATTTGAAATAGAAATCTTTTGTAACCTTATAAATGTTTTTACTGGAACTTTTAATCAATTTAATTAGGGCTGAACGATTATGGAAAATAATCTAATTGCGATTTTTTTTAACCAATATTGCAATTGCGATTTAATATGCGATTACTTTTAAAGTTCTTTACCTTCTGTATTAGTCGACAAAGACAAGCAATAAATCATTGTACAGGGATGGGAATCTTTATGCAGCTCATGATCCGATCTACTTCTTTTCTTATTAATTAATCTTAATAACACAGTAAATATACATACTTTAAAAAGATATATATATATATATATATAAACACATTTAATTAAACCAATTACATGTTAAGAATTTTAAATAGGCTATAAACTAATATAGCTTCAAAATATAAGAGCTAGTAAATAAAGAGGAACAAAAAAAAAAAAACATTACAAGCAATAAACAAAGAGTGCTTTATGTATTTAAAAGTAGGCTGTCTGAACGTTTTCCATTCAAGAGCTGGAGTGATTTCCCCCCCTCAGTTTAGATACGATAAGCTGCATTCACACTAATGCACATATCTCTTTTGAAATTGTAAATGTGGTTTGTCTTGTTGGGTTAAGATATAACTGACCGTGTTTACATTAATTTCGCATCATAAAAGCATTTTGAGATGCAAGTACATTTAACCAATGAGTCGCTCACAGCGGCATGCACGAGCGCTCTTCACAAAGCTCGCGTAACTTAAGTATTTTAAAATGAAAGCAGCTTTCTCAGTGATTTTTCTATTTTTAATATATAAGCCAACTGCATTCCAAAATACATAAATAATGCCTTTGTGGAGCTTTTGTAAGGAAAATTCCGGCGGCCAAGACCGTGATGTAACATCAAAGCAGCAAAACCTGTGCAATGAAGCCCGCGACTGTCCCTGTAATTCGCTTAAACCCCGAACTTTATGAAAGATTATTTTTCGGAAGGTTCAAGCGGTGTCGTGTGAGTGAGTGAGAGAGTGAGAGAGAGAGAGAGAGAGAGAGAGAGAGAGAGGGAGAGGGAGAGAGAGAGAGAGAGAGAGAGAGAGAGAGAGAGAGAGAGAGAGAGAGAGAGAGATTAGAAGCAAGCAGAATACGGTTGTTTCTAAAGCACGCGCAGCGTCATCACGCATCTGTGTTTAAAAACTAAGCTCAGACTCGATTCTGAAATTCTCTGAATCGATCCAGAATTGGATTGGAGAGAGAGAATAAATAACACAATATCACATACATTAAAAATAAACTGTTCTTTCCTGTATACCAGACCTATATGCGTAGCGTGCCAAGTTGATGCTTGATCTGCAGACTGCTTTTCTCTCGCATGTCACGTGACCAGTGTAATCGCAGCTTTTGCGGTTACAAAATCGTTTCATCATATCGCGATATTATCGCAAATGCAATTAATCGTTCGGCCCTAAATTTAATGCATCCTTGCTGAATAAAAGTATTAATTTCTTTCAAAGTAAAAATCTTACTGACCCCAAATATATATATATATATATATATATCATATGACCTCATTAGAGAGTAGAATCCAGTTATATTAATCTCAGATTGTTGTTCAAATCTATATATATATATATGTCATATGACCTCATTAGAGAGTAGAATCCAGTTATATTAATCTCAGTAATATAAACATTTATTCTGCATGTTTAATCCCATTTTGTGTAAAGAATGTAACCTTTTGGCAGTCTGATCAAATGATGAGTCAAGACGGAGGTTAAATATCTCAGTTAATAATGCCTCAGGTTCATTTGTCTCACTGAAAATGGAAGGTCAAGTGGAGCGCATTGCATTGTGGGATACAGCATCTCACGTTGTGTGCTCTGCTTGCACGCAGCATATTTTGGCAAATGCATTAAGTCACCCGAATATTCAATAGCCTACAGACACACATTTACATACTGTGCACAGCATACATACTGCATACTGCAACACCAGGAGTAGTATGGCATTTTGAACATTCCCATTGAGGCATACAACAGCAAAGCGGCTTAGAGATCAGCCGGCATACACATACACAGTCAATGAATGATGCCGGGGTGTGTTTGGCTGAGATTTATCATACCAGGGTGAGTAATGTGGTGTTTAGGGAGACAGTGTCCTGTGCTCAATGCTGATGTTAGCAGTAATGCAGCGTCGCGGGGACAGAAGCGAGAGTTTCTGTGGCTCACTGTAAGTTTGGGCTGTAAGTTTACCCGCCTATAGCAGACAGCACACAACACACACACACACACACTTCTCTGTGATCAACGAGCTCTCAGATGCACTGAATGCCAAACAGGATGCTCAGGAAGACACTCTTGCATGTTAAAGAATAACAACAGACACACATACAGAATGTCACACGCACGTCAATTCATATGCAAACACATTCATCACAGCACACCAACTCATGCTGTTTGCAAAAGCACCAGCATAAGTATCACACTCATGTCAGACAACAGTATTTATATTTATAAACAAACAGTGACACACACAAGATGAAATGTAATGAGAAATCACAATGACATTTGTGATTAAACCAGGTTATATATATATAACAGAGTTGGAGTTAAGATAGAGATCCAGACCCAATAAAAAACTAGACCCTTTTGAAGTTCAGATCCAGACCAAAACCTATCCCTAAGACTTGTTTTTTCAAGAACCAGGAGGTTTATTTTACTTAATAGTGTGCATTTTAAACACCAAGACAAGGGCTGCATGACCTTGGCCAAAATTGGGTAATTTCCTGTAATTATTCATTTTTAATTAATAGAATTTACATTAAAATACCTTTTTTTGTGTGTAGGACAACTGCATGCCATATTCTTTATGTAGGCTAAAACTAACTTCATTGCTGTTTATACATCAGTAAATCAAGACAGTGGAAAAATAGTCAATTTTATATTGGCCCTCTCAGGAGCATGAAAACAGAAACAATTGTTGTTCAAATCTTGAATAATTATACACAGAAAGCATGAATCTGTCACTCAATGCAACTTTCACTTGACTGTTTGAGCGTGTGTGTGTGTGCCACCGCTGACAACAATTTAGAAGTGTTTATTCCCTTTTTATTCACTGTTATAAAATATGCATTTGTGGATGAGACCACTTACTCATTAGGACCGGTTGTTGTAACTAAATTGCATTACATTACAATGAAATTAAATGAAAATGCTTATTGCTGTCATTATTAGCTCTATGGACTGTTTTCTTGTCTGTGACCACAAGTTAAGACCCAAATCCAGATCAGATTAAAGAGTCTGACCAAGACCAAAGCCACATTTTAGTGTTCTAATAAACCCTCAAAACCAAGAACACCAGACTAAGACTCCATCTCTAACTGATCTATATAAATGCCGCACTAAAACACCATAACCCATCAAATGCATACAGTCACACAATTTCACTTTTAATCATGCATACACAAAGGCTATATCCTGGAGCTTTGTGTTACTAATGTCTTGAGGTGTCTGCTCCCAAGCCACCAAGAACAAAAGATGGAGAACGAGAGAGAGCTCTGCTTCTTTCCTCTCTACTTCATCAATCTCTCTGAAAGCCTCGTGTAAGGCAGACAAAAGGCGCTGTATCACTTACAAAGCCATAGTGAGCTTAAAAAGTGGGAGAGAGCGCTTCCCTCTCTTAATGCAATGCTGTATTTGAGCAGAGGGGTCATACAGATCACTGTTGAATTCAGTCTGCTCTTGTTTCCTGCGTCTGATCTGGGCTATGGGTCCACGGGCAGGTCTATTATCAGATGTCCTCTAATGGGTGAGCACAAATGTCTTACAAAATACAGAGCACTGGGAATATGGTGGTTGCGTTTGCTAGATCGGTCTAGTAGAAGCCTGACAGCAAATCACCATTGGATGAGGATGCCATTTGACCAGGAGTTTTTTATCAAAGTTATAAGCTCAAGGAGATGTTCACTGTTGAGTAAGTGTGGTGGACTCATTTCAAAATCCAACTTCAAGTGGTTCCATCATTTGATCTGATGCTTCGATCTGCTCGAACTAATAAAATACGCTTTGTATCTTAAAATAGGCTGATAACCACCATAATAATACACATGCACTGAAATTTGTTTTTGTAGACACAATTGTCACTCAGAAATTGTTAGCAAATTTAATAGTGACACATTTAAAGTCAAATTCTGTTGTAGAAAGTAGAAAGACTGAAATAGCATTTTCCTTGTAAAATGTACTCCCATAATAACTTTTAAAAAACAAAGTAATAAAAAAGTTCTTCATAAGTGGCCAGTTCATAAACTATGATCAATATCATATACTGATAGTGCAAAGGGTCATACACACAAAACACCATCAGGGTAATACACTAAAATCATGCAAAAACATTAACTAAATAACAGAAAAGTATTTAAAGGGATAGTTCACCCAAAAATCTTAATTCTTGAACCATTTACTCACCATCATGAAGTTTCAAATCTGTATTTAATAAAAAAAAAAAAAAAAGATGTTTTAAAGAATTGAAAAACTAAAACTACACTGGTCCCTCTGAGCCTCATTGTAAAGAAAGGAAAAAAACATCTATTCCTTTAAATAAAATATAATCATGTTTAATCCATCACACAAGTTCAGACTGTTTATTTCCAAAAGATCATAATGAATTTAAAAAAAACTTGTTACCAGTATCTGCAAAATCCACTTTTGGTTGACATCTACCAAAGAGGAAATCCAGTTGCTTGTCTCCTGCTTTTTATTTCACTGACCATACATGACATTGACAGAGGATGAAGCTGCGTTTTATTTTTACATATGCATCACGTCTGTTCTCTTTTCTAAAGAGAAAAATGATATATCCTTTCAGCTCACAAACTAAGTACCTCTTCAATCATGGTTAAGAGTTTAAGAGTTACTCTGCACTAGGATGTTTCACAGGTATCTGATTTCCAACCACTCAGGTGATTTATCATTAATGCCAATGGATGTGTAACCAAGGAGCTCTGATGGTGCTATATTTATGATCCAACAGATAGATGAACGCAAGCCAAATCCATTCAGTCATAGTGTAAGGAGTATGCATCAACAAGGGCAGAGTGAGTTATGACATCGCAGGAGGCCAAAACTAAGTGCAAAGTAATTAAGAAACTCATAAATATGTATGATGTTACATTTAAATCATTGTATATGAGTTGTGAGCTGGTGAGAATCTTAAACACTAGTTACTAGAGATGCACCAATAACAATACTGCGCCGTGTACTCGTACTCGTAAAAATGCTCCGATACCAGCAACCGATGGCGATACCACACAGTACAGTACCGTGCTTATGATGACAAAGAAACACCGACAAACAGAGGGCAGGATACATCAGAGAAGGATGGCTATGAAGTAGGGATGCACCGATACCACTTTTTTCAGAACGAGCCCGATACCGATGTATTTATTTTTACTACTTGACGATACCGATACCTGTATTTTCACTACATTTTATTTTTTTTATTTTTACTTTTTAATATTGGGTAAACAAACCAAAATAATATTAATCATATTAGTTGGCTTAATTTGTTTGGTAAATATATATTTCCTTCAGTTATTTTCATGCTTAAGGCGAGACACGGCAGGCAAAAACATCGTTTTTTTTTTCACTGGTCAATTTTGAGATTTTGGGATATTTGTCTTCAATAACATGTCTTCTTTCAGACTTGTGGTGAAAAAAGTCCGAAATACACATTTAGGTCTTTATTTTACTACACTTTGTCTGTTTGCGTCTGTAGATTTCTCATAAATTCATCAAAAGTTGTCGTTATAAATCATCCCTCTGCTCCTCGATCGCGATCTGCACCCTGTCATCACACACACCGTTAGAAAGCTCTCTCTCTCCTGAACAAGACTGCCGGATCCAAATATGGGTCATTTCCTTTTTATCAGCAACCAATCGCGAAAGTAAAAGGGGGGATTTTACTCTAAATGCGCAATTTCATTGGCTGATGCTAAATCTTTAAAGCACGTTTTCTCAAAATGTCCTTTCTCTCATACTCCAAGTCCGAAATCTCCAGTTCAGTAGCACCTATATACACCAAACTTTCCAGTCTTGTACCTAGTTATATTATGAAGACATTTACAGAGGGATTTGTAAATATATTATTCCTAGCCTGATTTATATAACATTTTATTCCCAAAAACATGGCGAAAATCATTTTTTTAAGGCTATTGGCAGTATATTCTGATTTACAGGATAACAAAAGTAGATATCCATAAATCCCTCTGTAATTTTTTCCCCATCTAATATGTGAACACAATGAAAAAATAATTTTGAACCTGGCTTTGTCCAATACTCAGATTTCGTTTTTTTAAAATATATGCAAAATAGCGCATATTTAATTAGACAATGCCTAATTTGCATATTTAAACATTAAATTACAGAAAACTTGTAATACATTTTTTTCTCATCTTAATGTAGGTAATCAACTGTCAAAGTTTCATGGTGATATCTGATAGTTAAAAAAATTACCCTATTCACCTGTAGTGTCTCGCCTTAACTAAGCCTGCTAAAATGTATTGTATGAGTTTGTGTTACTTTCACTGTTCGTATTGCTCTATCATATTTTATCTTTAATTTAATTGCACAGCACATATTTAGAGCTGCTCCAGCAGGGCTCAGTGCTAAGGATTGGGTCAGTGATTCAGATATTTAGATACCAGTAAAATATCACAATTCTTTATCACAATTTTGATACTACAGCAAAAAAAAAAAAAAAAACTACTAGCCTAATTAAAAACATTATTAAAGTAAGCAGTCAATAATAAAATAAGAACAAATAATCCAATCACAAATAGCACAAATTAATACAATAGAACAAAGATACAAATAAAAGAAAAAGTGTTTTGGGGGGTTTTCAGGTAGGCCTAGGTCTAACAGTTCAGGTACATACATTTACACAGTAATCAAATGTAAAATAACACTGCATATTCATCACTGTATAAATTAAATATAGTTGGATCTTTATAAAGTTACAATAGTTATTCAGTCAAGAGCAGTGAGTGATTAATTTGTCCTTTGTTTGATTAACATTGAAACAAAGCAGCAGGTTTATCAGGCGCTGTCCCTTTAAGACCGAATGCAGGGGACCAATAGGGTATACGTTCACTTGAGATATAACCGACTAAGTTTACTAGGATACTCACCAAGTTCCAAGATGTGCATTTTTAAAGCAGCTCTAAATATGCCCTGTGCGAAAGATAAAATATGATAGAGCAATAGAATGAACAGTGAAAGTAAAGGAACCATGTACAATACGTTTTAACAGGCATAATTAAGAATGAAAATAACTTCAGGAAATATTTGCTTAAATTAAACCAATGAATATGATTTCATATGTTAAGCTTGTTTAAATAACCATTTTTGATTGTGTTTGTTATGGTAGTTGCCTTTGTGTGTTAATAGCACCTCATTGCCACTGCCATAAAGACAGTATCGTTCTTCTACAATATCATGAAGCCATGGAAGCACAAGGTGTTCACAAGGTTCAAGAGACACTGCCCTCAAGACACTGACCGCATGACCCACCATTTACACAAATGGACTTTCAGCAGGGCTTCCTCTTATACACTATAGGAGGAATGTAGAGTGGATGTCACATTTTCCACATGTAAGAATGAACAAAAAGCACATTTACAGTAATAAATATAGTATAAAGCTCACAAAGGTCAATGTCACAAATGTGCTTATTTGATTAGTGACCTAGAAGTAGTGCAGAATCTTGAATTCTTTCTTATTCGTATCATTATTCTTTTTTAAACATTTTTAAAAATCCTAGATCTTAACTTTATTTCCAGGTTTAAACGGGATTTAATAAAATTTCAATTTAGTGTCAGACTTTAGGACCCAACTATACATGTTAACATGAATGTCTACAGTGGTCCTCTTTGATCAAATTTTCCCACTTTATTGTCACATGACAAGACATCTTTAATTTGACTCTAATTTGGAGGATTCAAATATTTTAAACATCAATAATAATATTAGTAATATTAATACAATATAACAAAAATATCCAAATTGACTTCGGTTTAAAAATGTAAAGTATGTTAAACAGACAGATTTTAACTGTTTAATAGAACATGAAACATCCATCTACTCCCTCTTTACTTTTTCATCAAAACTCACTGTTCCCGCTCCACTTTCTGCAGACCCTACAGGTATCAAAGCATACAGTTTGAAAGGTGAACATTTATAGAAGAGTATTCATTTAGATTAGACTTTAATCAATACATCAATCCAGCGAGCGCTCGCTCTAAACCAGTTGCGTGTTCTGACATATGCAGGGCCGCTGCAGTAATTCAAGCTGCTCAGAGGCGTAGTTCGGACATCCATCAGAGGCTCATACACTCATTATCCCCGCCAGGCGCAGATCATCAATAAATTAGCCATGCAACGAGCCCAATCAATTTCCCTGATGGAGTGTCACCTCTAGACGCCGGGGAGAGTGATGGGGGAGAAAGCAGTGGCACCTGGCACCTCCCCCGCCGGACCGCCAAGGAGCTTGGAACCATCAACGCTAATAAAGTCTCTATCTGCCAGATGTAAAGCGCGCTTCATACATCACCCGTAAGTTATATGCATTTGGAATGGCTCCATTGATTAGGGCCGAGTTTGTTTGCCCAGACGAAGGATGAAGGAGCATGCGATAACTTAGAGTGCCCGCGTAACTCGAGCGCCACACCTGCAGAGAGGTTTCAAATGGGTGGTCAGGGTCTGGGTGCCAGGGGGTGATGAAGTAGCGTGCGGGAAGCTGTAAAAGTGCAATGGTGGAGTGGTAAGAGGAGGATAATATTTCCTGTAAGGGAGGAGAAGGATTTCTGGTAAGGTCCCGATAGTATCGCTCCGGCCACGGGCTGGACGGCATTGGGTTACCAACACACTCACTCTTTTCCGCCTCTCTCTCCACTCCTCAACCATTTTCATTGCCTGAGAGACCTCTCTCATTCATTGACAAATGGACTTCTGGGAAGACACACAGATGACTAACCAAAGAACAGGAACTGCTCTCTCCTCCTTCACTCCTAGATCATATTATTAGAGAATCAAAGCAGGCCGTATAATGCCGCATGTTCATGTGATATCAACTTCATTTCTCACTCATTAATCCTTTTAAATCTTTTCCAAGTAAATGTGCTCATTGTTTATTAAATTCTCAATTTGAAGGGTCAGTGGATGCAGCAATTGGCGCCAGGAACACGGACAGAGTGACCACAGTGACTTTTATGTATGGATCACATTGATTTCTTGTTCTGAGACTTTACAGGGGGCAAATTCGAGTCCCAGACTCCAGAGGAAAAAAACACAACCTCTGTGTTGGACTGCAGCTGCTAAGCTCCTTAACAATAGATGGCTGATCCCATAGATCCACACACACAAATTTATACAACAACCTGGCGCCACTTAATCAAAATCTTGATACGGGCTGCATTGATTTCTGAATCTTTGTGAGCTGGTGAAGATAAGACAGCACAATTTGCCTTTATATATATAGGGATGAAATTTCCAGGTCATATTTCACCTCAGGTTAGTGGTGCAACGGATCACAAAATTCACGGTTCGGATCATTTACAGTTTTTGAGCCACGGATTGGATAATTTTTCGGATCAGCAAACAAAAACAAAATAACTATATATATATATATATATATATATATATATATATATATATATATATATATATATATATATATATATATATATAGCTGTATTTTGTTGTTTTATTAACATTAATGACACAGACAACAGTAGGAATAGGTGTCTGCTGTCACTTTAAGACTGAATGCACGGACCAAAAAACTGACAAACATCCGGTTTCTTTCTCAACTGGTCACTTATGACATAACCGAGAGAATACTTGCTGAGACGGGTATACACGCACGCACCCCCCTCTCTCTGCGTGTGTGCGCTTTGGGTGCAGATAACACACGTCCAAATTATAAACTTTCACTCTATGATGGTTAAATTTAACAGTTAATCTGCGAATCCCATGCATGCCGAACCGTGGAGCCTGGTCCGTACGGATCACGGATCAACTGCGATCCGTTGATCCCCTACCTCAGGAATAAAATATTAATAACATTATAATAAATAATACAATTAAAAAAATAACAAATATTATTACTTATAAAAACAATTTTTTTCTTTTTCCACCCTGTGATTTTTAGGTGAATGCACTGAGATGCATGCAAAATGACAGGTTAATGTGTAAGTGAGGTATGAGGGGACAAACGTCAGCAGGTGGGGAAATGGGCGGTGTGTGATCTGGAGGAGGTGAATGGAGAGCTCAGAGAACCTGCCAGCACATGTGGAGAGAGACACTCACAGGCTGAGCTTTGAAGCCCCTATCAAAGACTGCTGGAGTCTTTGGCAGCATCCCAGACACATGAAACATGTCCTCGCAAAAATCCACCGGAGTCACCACTGTGACCAGACCTTGCAGCTAAAGCTCCTAAAGACCTGGAGCTAACACACAAACACACATACATCTCTCATTTTAACAACAGATGAGGGTCATTGGTAATGGTCTACACTCCAACACAAAACCATTTGTAAGCACTATTTTTTATTCCACCAATCTGAATGAAACACACATGCTCGTCCCTCAAGAGCACTCCACGTTTTAAAGGATTGAAAATTCAAAAGCGTATGAATGAATGTGTAAATAACTGAAAAAGGAAGCAATAACAGACGTACTGTCGAAGATATTCACTCATAAACAAGATTCCCCTCCTCTGCATCGTCCCATTTCTCCATCACCCCACACCTCTTCCAGGCCCTTTCCCATCTCTCTTCCTCCAAAACATCACTCCCTCTGTCCCAGTTATCCTCTGTGCCTGATTCCTACAGAGTCAGATTCAGGAATTTACAAAAATATTGGCCGCTGAATGCATATTAATAACAAACTCTAATAAGAGTACAACACTGATAATGATGGGGAAAAAAACGTTCCTTTTTGAAGTGGGGTTTTAAAAGCAGACAAGCAAGGGGTTGAATTTTAAAACGAAGCAGCGAGGGGGTAGAGATGTGGTTTGAAGTTCTTGTACCAGATGAGAGTGTGAGCGAGGGAGTGATAGTCGGCGAGAGGAAAGGCAGGGAAGAGAAGAGAGTGAATGGTGCACAGAGACTGGGAGAGACACTTTGGGGTCATCTGTACTTTAAAAGTGTTAAAAGAGAATCAGAAGCACAGATGAATCTATCAGCCTGAACTCTTTACATGGGGATGAACTATAATCCATTAAACAGACTAACAATTTATCAGTCTCATTCTGATGGATGATAAATTGAACATTTATACCCTTAATCTCCATATTAAAGATGTTCAGCGTTGTATGCTACACTCTTGAGAGATAAATTAGGGAGTGTTTGCACAGATTGTTTAATGGCAAGTAATCTGTGGCATACTATATATCTTGAGGGCTGTTAGCCATGAAATGGGTCATGTCCACAAATGGGATTGTCATGCACAGGTATTTGTATCAGGATACAATAATTCATGTCACAGATAATCAAAACTATCTAAGAATATACACTCTAATTACAAAATTTGGGGTCGGTGCGATTTTTTATTGTTTTTGAAAGGTCTCTAATGATCATCATTTATTTGATCAAAAATACAGTAAAAACAGTAATGCATTTAAAATAATAGTAATTTAAATTAAAATAACCATTTCCTATTTGAATACATTTTAAAATGCATTTAATTCCTGTGATGGCAAAGCTGAATTTTCAGCCTCATTACTCCAGTCTCCAGTGTCACATGATCCTTCAGAAATCATTTAAAGACACTATTTCTTTAAATTACTGATGGATGATAATCTAAAAAGTATGTATATATATAAAAAAACAACAACAACAAAAACGATTTGAACTTGTGCAAGTGTAAAGCTGAAAATGTAAAATTTTAACCAATCAGTGAGTGACATAAATGAGAGGGAACTGATTCTATTACTCTTGAATTGGGCTCCGAGCTGAAAACGGTCTTTCACGTCAAAGTGAGGCAACTGTACACCTCCAAGACGTCATGTCAGTCAGCATGTGTCTTGTTTTGGTTCACTGCGCACATGAATCAATAATCAACTTTCTAGCAGCTAATATGTTGTTTCTGTTTATTGTGATTGAACACCTTGAGGGGCCTCCCCGCAGCCATGCGCTAGTGCAAGTAAATGGAAAAGCCACACGATAGTCTAAATGACTATTTTCCAAACTTCCTCTGCTGTTTGTGCAGCTCACACACCCCCGCCTCTCAGCATTGGCACGGTTTCAACAGACACCGCAAACACATGTGGCAATCAATTCCCACCGCTTTCCACAATCTAATCAGATTTCTTTCCGAGGCATCCATTAATCTCTTAACTGCAGATAGATCAAATGAAATATGATCGCTTCAGCAAACTCTAAAACTGCCTTACGGTAAAGGTTAGATATAGGGAGCAGCTTTGCACGACTCCTCATTTTGTCTCAGGACACAGGAAAAGACAGCTGTGCTGAGATCTATGGATCAGTGTTGCTACATCAGCTGTGATTCACTGCTCTTCCGGCTCGCCCAGCGCAGTGGGTGTCCGACCGTCAGCCAGGCCAGACGTTAGTTTCGCTCTGCGGAGCAGCACTGGGTAATGGTGTCCAGAAAGGTGAGATCCATATCAGTAAACGCGTCTTTGACAGACCTAAATGTGAAGCACACAGACTCGGCTGCAGGTATGGCACTAGATCAAGAGGCCCAATTTTTACTACTTCAATTAACTTTACAGCAGCTCAGTGGCAGGGCTGGGATCAAACCCTGTCTTTTTTGGCTAGATAGCGGCGCTGGAAAAGGATGCAGGCTGTGACTATCAGGATCTGATATAGGATCTCATGAGGAGTAATAACTCACTGTTAAAGAGCAAGATTGCTAGCGGTGAGGCATTTTATCGAAGATGGGGGAACAACATTAGACCTTCTTGGCCTCAATCATCACATCGCCAGCACTGATTATCTGTATTTGTGTCTCATAATCAGCATATCTAATCCTACAGATTCAGTCAGCTGTTCACAATGTGTCGTTTATCTTTTTTAAAGGTCATTCCACAATCCTTTTAGCGAAACAACATGATACGTTTTCAAGTTTATGCTGATGGGCCTGTAGAAGCAAAGCACAATTTTCACCTCATGGCAGAAATGTGGCAAATAAATGACACATTCTCCCTGTGAGTCTAGGCTATTTACAGGAGATGCTGAGGAAGAGTTCACACCTTCACCTGCCTCTTCATCCAGTCTGACGCTGTGGGGAGAATCTCATTTCTGTATCTCCCAAAAAATGTCAAAGATCACCTGCTCTGTAGGAATGGATATCCCTGTTGAAAAGACCTGCTGGCTGTGAATTGCCATGCTGGTTAAGAAAGGTGTAGACCGGTTAGAGCTGGTTAGAGTGCTGGTTGAGCTGATGACAGGAAGTGACTCATTTCCGTCATCATGTGGTCCCTGACATTTTTATTCAGCAAGGATGCAATAAATTGATCAAAAGTGTCAGTAAAAACATTTATGGTAACACTTTACAATAAGGTTCATTAGTTAACATTAGTTAACTACCTTAGTTAACATGAACTAAGAATGAACAATACTTTTACAGCATTTATTAATCTTAGTTAATATTAACTTCAACATTTACTAATACATTATTAAAATCAAAGGTTGTATTTGTTAACATAAGTTAATGCACTGTGAACTAACATGAACAAACAATGAACAGCTGTATTTTTATTAACTAACATTAACAAAGATTAACTAATACTGTAACAAATGTATTCCTCATCGTTAGTTCATATTAGTTAATGCATTAAATAATGTTAACTAATGAATCTTATTGTAAAGTGTTACCACATTTATTATGTATGAAGGATTTCTATTTCAAATAAATGCTGTTCTTTTGAACTTTCCATCCATCAAAGAATCCTAAATGTATCAGAGATTCCACAAAAATATGAAGCAGCAAAACCATGGGAGCAGAATACGCACATTAAAAACAAATTAAATTTGTTTTTTGTGCAAGTATGTTTACATAAAAGTTGGGCCAAAGTTAATAATTCTAGACTAAATTCAAAAAGACATGACACAGATACATGACATGATGATGCTTGAACTGTCGTTTTATTCTTATCCATAACAAGGAGATTAGAACATTATGGAGTGCTAACACCCTAACACCAATGTCTGTTTCATTCATACTGGAAGCCAGAGGGCGCCCTCGTGCAGAAAGTCCACAAGTGAGACTCAAAAAAGTTATTACACTTATTACTTACTTACTTTATTTTATTTATAAAGCACTTTACAACTGCACCTGCAGACCAAAGTGCTGTACAATCAGCAGCTTAAAAACAAACAACACATAAAAACAACATGCAACTTACTAATACAGATACTAGCCCAACCTCTCAAAAACTAAAGACAAGAAATAATTTTTAACACAAGCTTTAAATACATTTAAAGAAGTGATCTCTCTTAGTTCAAGAGGCAGACTTTTCCAAAGCCTCGGACCCGCAACAGCAAAGGCCTGATCACCTTTTAACTTTAAATTAGATCAAGGGACAGAAAGCAATGACTTATTATATGATCTTAAAGACCTAGGTGCTTGATGAAGAGCAATAAGCTCAGATACATAAGCAGGAGCTATCCCATGCACTGCTTTAAAAACATACAACAGAGTTTTATATTTTAACCTGAAATCCACTGGTAGCCACCTGAGAGAAGCTAAAATAAGAGAAATGTGAGGACTTTTCTTAGCACCCACTAGCAGCCGTGCCGTCACATTCTGAAGTAATTGCAAGCGTGATATAGTGGTCTGACAGGACCCCACATACAAAACATTGCAATAGTCAAGGCGGGACAGAACAAAGGCATTAATAACCTTTTCTAAATCTTTTCTCAACAGAATAGTCTTTAAATGTGCAATAGTCCTAATCTGGAAAAAGCAATTCTTAACCACAGCATTTATCTGCTTATCAAATTTCAGCTCTGGGTCAAACACAACACCTACATTTTGTACTTGGTCATGGCAATAATATGGCCAAAATATGTTGCAATATCGAGGCATCCTCTGGCAGGGCCAAAAAGCATAATCTCAGTTTTACTTTGGTTTAACTGAACCAAATTATGGGTCATCCAGCTCTTACCCTCCTCCAGACATGCCAACAGTTAGTTAGAACCACAATTCTCTCCTGATTTCAAAGGGAGACAAATTTGTATCGTCGGTGTACAAATGGTAAGACATGCAATATTTTTAAAAAATCGAACCCAGGGGCAACATGTACAAGGGAAATAAAATTGGGCCAATAACAGAACCCTGAGGAACCCCACAAGTGACAGGCACCGTTGTTGAAACAAAGTTACCATACTTCAATGAGAATGCTCTATCAGTAAGATAAGACTTGAACCACTTTAAAACTGTCCCACGTATTCCAACCAATTGGGATAACCGCTTTATGAGAATAACATGGTCTATTGTTTCAAAAGCCGCACTTAAGTCCAATAAAATCAGAGCTGCAGCATTACCTGCATTTCGGTTTAAACGAAGGTCATTAACAACTCTCAAGAGTGCAGATTCTGTACTATAACCTGCCCTAAAACCAGACTGAAATTTATCTAAGATCTCATGTTTACTTAAAAATGACATCAGCTGTGCATAAACCACCTTCTCTAAAACCTTTGATAGGCATTGAAGTTTTGAGATGGACCGGTAATTCTTTAATTCAAATGGTTTTAAGTTATGCTTTTTAAGAAGTGGCTGAATGACCGCTTGCTTGAGGGCCATTGAAACAATCCCATTATGAAGACTGCTGTTAATAATAGAGGCAATACTTGGCCCAACACCATCCACCAATTCGAAAAAGGATGTCCTTAACTTGTGCCACTGACACCTGCTCAAAGAAGTCAAAACTCATGACACTATCTGTCAACAACAACATTCCAGAAAATCCCTTATATGGACAAAGGCATCCAGCTATCGCTATAGTAGCTGAATAAAAAGCAGAAAAGTTTTGACTGATGAAACGTGAAGACATTAAACACACGATTGCGTCAATATGTGTTTTTCACAACATCACGAGGGTATTTTCATAATAAAGTATATGAATAATGCAGTGCTAATAGACATAGCCTTTATTACAGTATAAATAGTATTATATGTATTTTCTGCTTACTCTGTGATAATTTTTTTTACATTGTGTGTAGTACAAAAAACAATCATACAATTGTTATAAGGAATATATAGGAAAAAATATTATAGAATACACATTAGCCATTGTTTAGTGGTGCATTTGATTTCTTAGAGATGAGAATAAATTAAACCTGTCAATCAGATGAAGGTCAGAAAAAAAAAATGGTGTTACACTTGACATTTCTGTCCCCCTCACTTCTGAAATGATGGCTACGCCCCTGAGCACAACTGTTTTCAACATTGATAATAATAATAATAATATGTTTCTTGAGCACTAAATTAGCATATTACAATGATTTCTGAAGGATTGTGTGACAGGAATAAATTAGATAAAAAAAAATACTGAAATAATTTAATATTATTTAACATTATTATGTTCTATTAAAATTATATTAAACTAGTATACAATGAAAACACATTCAAAAGAAATAGTTCTTGGCTCAATGAGTTGGTGACAGTCAGTCTGGATTCGTAAACAAACCAGTTCGACTGATTAAAGTTGCAGTAGGGAGTTTTGAGAAAATGTTGACTTAGCCTGAAAATTTGAACAAGCACAACTTCCAAGTCCAACCCCCTTGCTCTCTGCTGCGCTACAGCCCTCCCTCCACAGCTCCTCCCCCACAGCGGAGCCTGCCGTGAACGCGCAGGCTAGTAAACAGGACCACCAATGACGGCAGATTATAAACAGTTATGGAACATTCACTAATAGGGACGAAACATCAACAATATGCTTTACATTGACTATGGCCTGCCCATACTTTGACTACAAACTTGGTCCTCAAATCATTATGTATTTTGCAATACATGTAACTTTATAACGTTGCACTCTTTCTATAAGTTATAAATAGCTAGTAAGATAACGTTAAAGGATTAGTTCACTTTTAAAAAAAACTTTTGCTGATAATTTACTCACCCCCATGTCATCCAAGATGTCCATGTCTTTCTTTCTTCAGTCGAAAAGATTTTAAGGTTTTTGATGAAAACATTCCAGGTTTTTCCTCCATATAATGGACTTCAATAGGACACAAACGTTTCAAGGACCAAATGACAGTTTCAGTGCAGCTTCAAAGGGCTTTAAACGATACCAGACGATGAATAAGGGTCTTATCTAGCGAAACGATCGGTCATTTCAAAAATAAATAAAAAACTTTAAGTTTTATAAGCACAAATGCTCGCCTTGCTCTGTTCTGTGATGCACTTCGTGACTCTCCTGTTTGAACTCGTTCATCAAAATGAACAAATCTTTTTCGAATCATTTCGTTCGTTGAATGAACGAAATGACTCCAAAAAAGACTCGTTCGAAATGAACGAATCTTTTTGCGAGTCATTTCGTTCGTTGAATGAACGAAATGACTCGAAAAAAGATTCGTTCATTTGGATGAACGCGTTCGAACAGGAGAGTCACGAACGACGGTACGCGCTCGCGCTGTGCAAGAGAGGGGTGATCAGCGCGTACACGAGCGTGATTGACACTGCTAAGACATTCCTCCTGGCTCTGATTGGTTGTTTCTGACCGGGAGCGGTGTATTTCTGCAAATGGCAATAGGACCACAGGGAGGAGCCAGAGGAGCTCGATTTTTTCCACAGATTATCTGTCTCATATTCTACTGTGAGGACATAATGACAGTTTTAACAAATATTTGTTTACAAAAGCTACCTACTGGAGCTTTAACTGAAACGATCCGACTCACATAATGATTTGTTAATAAATCAGCGTTCTCGCCAAGCTAATGGACTAGTGAATCCAGCACAGTCGTTATGATAAAGCTGTTTGATCGAGTCCATCTAGTTATATGCAGGTCTTTTCAGCAGTGATAACAGCAACCAGGCCTGGGGAAACTTCTATGAATGTAAACATTTCCTCTTTAAACTAAACTCAAAGCTTTTCAGAGCCCATCTTCTGCAGTCGCTGTCACGGCGAGCGTGTTTGTGCAGAAGAAAGAGATAGGAGAGGTGTGCCACCCACCGCTGCAGTGTCTGCTCGACGACAGACCTCTCAGTTAGTTGGTTTGTTTTTGTCTCTAGTTTGTTAGCTCTGTCCTTGATGTGCTTTGCGCAGAAGCACCCCGGAGCCTCCGCCGCATCAGGTGCTGCTCTGATCAAAGGCTGACGTGAACGCCGCACTCCTCCCTCTCCCTCTCTTACGATTGCTTTTCATTCCTTTCTTCTTATGTCTGTTAATTTGCATCATCCTATTCTTGGAGACCCGAGCTACATTGTAACACTCGGTTTTACCTTATTTTCCTACCTTTTTTCACAGACCAATCCTTTTAAAGAGAAGATGTTGCCTTTGAAAGGAAAAGCAAATGCTTATAAGCAACAAAGCATATGCTGACAGAGGTTTTAGGAGGAGGTTAATCTACACAACTAAAGGCCTGTTCACACCAAGAATGATAACTTTTTCCAGCTAATGAACGATGGAATCATTGCCAGAAAATCAGAATCCACCCGAATTTAAGGCCCGTTTACACAAAGAGCGAGCTATAAAGATAACTAACTATAACTATATGAATGTCCACACCAGCAGATGATAACATTCTCTTTATTATAATCGTGCATTGCAGTTCTGTCATCTGTATTTAAATGCTCAAGCTCTTCAAAGTAGGGTAAACTGTTTGGCTGTCAAAGTTTTTAATCGCTCATCAGCTGGGGAAAAAATTGTTCTGAAAGTGATTCCAACAGTGATTGTCATTTCTTCAAAATGGTATTTATTTATTTTACAGTGTCCGTTACATATGTTACATGTACTTACCATAGTAATAACAGTAAATTATGCATAATTGCATGCAACTAACCCTCAACCAAATCCTAATCCTACCCAAACCCTATAGTAAGTACATGTAGTTACTTAATATTACTCCGTAATTAAATATATAGAATTACACTGTAACAATGACACCTTAAAATAAAGTGTAACCAAATATAATACACAAATAAAACAGACTCCAAGCACAACTACCCAATATGCTTAAAAATCTTTAACACATTTTGAATAATGTTTAAAATAAAGGGTCATCAGGCCACTGCTGTATATATAGATATTTATTTTATTTTTGCTAACATGTAAGTAGAGGCATTTTTTCCAATGAGCCGGTTGGTTTGTTCCCTGCGCGTTTTAAAATCCCCTGAAATTCTCAGAGACCAAATGCCCCAATGTCCCTCATTACGTCCTTCCCATCGTCCCCGAGTGCTCACCTCAGCAATACATACATTATTATGAGGACTTCTATCAGCTACACAATAGAAACATCCCTACTTTTAATCATAGCACCAGCCAGCTGGGAGAGAGCCTCCTTCACCCCTCCACCCTCTCCTCCCTTCTCATGTTTCTTCTTTTTTTCTTGTTCTATCCATTTATCTCCCTCTCTCTCTCTCTCTCTCTCTCTCTCTCTCTCTCTCTCTCTCTCTCTCTCTTTCTCTCTCTCCCAGAAGTCATAGTGATGAATAGTTCAGCGCTGGCATCTGATGCCCACCAGCAAGAGGCAAGGCCCTTTCAACAGCTCTCCCGGATCAGGAGGGGAAAAGAGATTAATTAATCCGGCAGACTAGGAGGCAGGACACTTTGGGTATAGAGTTTGTGTGTGTGCATGGAGGCTGATGAGCTCTTTAAATAAACGCCACAAGAGTACACACCGGAGCAGCCAGAGGCAGGGCATATGAGACCGTCCTTGACCTCCCAACACACACACACATGCTCCCAAACTGTTCCCTCAGAGACTCCTGCCTCACAAATCCACAGTCCACTGCTGATTTTCAGTCCAGACATTGGGGGGAGGGTAATGTGCCTGGGTTTGCCCTTAAATGCACACCGCACCACTGCGCACCTACATTAACACGCCATATGATACGGTACGGAGGAGGTAAATGAAGTCATCATTCTGACCGCTGCTGCGTCCTTCAGACCAGCTGAACGGACCGGTTTACCTGTCGCTGACAGGGTGGTAATGTTAGGAGATTACGTTTAAAAAATGAATAAAAAAGCCTTTCCTTAACTAAATGTACTGCGTCAGTACCATGATACAGCGATGTTGTCAGATTAATGTAATATATTTACATCGTACCCCAAAGCGTGTAAAAGAATGTCATATCATGGTCCACGATTATGAATGATGGTCAGGTAAACAAACACTTCATTTGGTATTATTTAACTATGCTCACTGCTCTGTTTTTGATTCACTGCACTTTGTTAATCAAAAAGTAATAAAAAAGACTTATGCTTAAGACTATAAGCTTTGCTTGCTGTGCCACATGCTTTTGAACATAACTGAAACAACCTGTTTGGTTGAACGAACAGAAAGGAAGATTCTGTAATTTACTCTTGCATTACAAAATCCTTTCTTTCCTCTGTAAAACACAAAATATTTTTTGGGGGAAAATCTTTCAGCTGTCCAGTATATTATTGTCAATACAATGAAGTAATTTGGGTCCAAAAAACAAAAATGTTTCCCCTCTTTTTTTACATAAAATATCTTTTTTTGTGTTCCACAGAAGAAAACAGACAGGCATTCAGGTTTGGAACGACATGAGGGTGAGTAAATAATGACAGTTTTCATTTTTGTGTGAATGAACGAACAAACAAATAAATTAACATTGGATAGAAGGATCAAAAGCATTGATGTGATATTAACATGTATAGATGTTGACAATACCATGGTAATTTTAAATGGAAAAAAAATACTGATAGAAGGATCTAAAGTACTGAGACAATACAATATAGTTATACGATTGTAATACCATGGTATTTTTTCAAATAAATAAATATTGATAGAAGGATCTAAAAGTATTGATGATATGTTATACCAAGGTACATTTTAGATTTTCTTTTTTTAAATAAACTGATACAATGATCTAAGGTACTGATGCAATATCGAAATTTATAAACTCGTACCATGGTACTTTTTTTGTAGTGAGGAATCTAGATATGCCGAATATAATCAGTCTTCAAATAATATTCCTTTTTATTACTTACTGGGTGTAATTTTTCACATATAGATATGAAATCAAATTCAAATGTGACCCCACACACAACCTTATATTTGAAATATACTACAATTTGATGTTTTAACTCGTCATTTAGCAGATGGCTTTCAGCCAATGAGACTTACTCTAGACTAATTTCACAGACGGTCTCTTTGGAGCACCTGTGGTTAAGTGCCTTGCTCAAGGGCACAATGTTGATAGAGCGGGACTGTGATCTAGCAGGAACTATTGAGTTTCTGGGTCATGTTACATGAGACTGAACCAGCAACCAAGTAGCAGCTCAGATCATTAACTATTAGGGTACCAGTACCTCTTTGGCAAACCACTAATGCGTCTGCTGCCCCAAAATGTCCAGCGACACTTAACAGGACAGGCCTTGTAAACCAGGCTATGATGTTAAAAAAAAATGGATCTATAGTGACTCCTCTGGAGACACAGGAAGAGACACAAAGGAGAGGAGGAACTGGGGAAAACGGAAGGCAGGAGTGGAGGGATATTCCCATCTGTCTCCCACCCTCATGGATGAGTGCAGTGACCCAAATAGAGGGGACGGGAATAGCAACAGGGTAGAGGAAAGAAAGGAGAGAAGGAGGAGTGCATCAGAAAGATGAGAGATGTTCTTCCTTCTTTGTATGTCTTCTCTTGGGCATATAATCAAACAAGATCCAGAGGGAGCTTGGAAAGTACTGGAGGCAGGTAAGCATGAAATAGTCTTGTGAGGGGAAATAAATAAAAATGTTTTACACAGGTTAGGTCAGTTCATACCTTTCAAATAGGTTTTTATAAAGTAAAAAATGATGAAATAAATAAAAATAGCAAATCATGCAGCAAACGGTGAAGGGGTCTCACTTCAAATATTCGTATGAAATCTGCAGGCTTTGTGGCCTTGATAGAAAAAAATTTAATTAAACCTGAAGTAAAAAAACAAAACAAGGACAAGCATACACTGCACCGGATAGGTCACCTCAGGCCCCGACTGCTGGATATTTGGATTTTTGATTCAAGGACTGTTACATCCAGTCAGGAACGAGACAGAGAGCGAATCCAATCGCAAGCACATTTAATAAACAAATACCAACAGGAAATCCAGGGAACTTAAAACAGGACAGAAGTAACATTAAACAACAACCGACAGCAAACAACTGAAACACAGGGGTTTAAATACACAGACAAACAAGATAACAAGGGGGCGTGGTTAATAAGAAACACCTGGGGAGACTAATAAACATGGACGAGGAACACCTGTGGATACTGAGCAACAACAAACAAAAGACAAGACACATGGCAGGGTCAAATGACAAACAAGGAATCACGTGATATACAAGACACAACAAAAACCCACACGTAACATAGCCCCCCCCCTATGGGCGGCTCCCGACGCCCCTTGAAACAAAAACACTAAAGTTCAGGAGGGTGGTGAAGTGGAGGCGGTCTTGGGGGAGGGACGGAGGGCCAGGCGGAGAAGACAGTCCATCGGGCAGCCAGGGCGGAGACGACCCCTCGGGCGGCCATGGCGGAGAAGACAGTCCATCGGGCGGCCAGGGCGGAGACGACCCCTCGGGCGGCCATGGCGGAGACGACCCCTCGGGCGGCCAGGGCGGAGACGACCCCTCGGGCGGCCAGGGCGGTGCTGACACCGGCTCAGGAACAGCAGACACCGGCTCAGGAACAGCAGACACCGGCTCAGGAACAGCAGACACCGGCTCAGGAACAGCAGACAACACACAGACTGGCTCGCGAACAGACATCACACACACTGGCTCGGGAACAGACATCACACACACTGGCTCGGGGACAGACAACACACACTGGCTCGGGAACAGACATCACACACACTGGCTTGGGAACAGACAACACACACACTGGGTCGGGAACAGACATCTCACACACTGGGTCGGGAACAGACATCACACACACTGGCTCGGGAACAGACGGAACAGACTCTGGCTCGGGAACAGGAACAGACTCTGGCTCGGGAACAGGAACAGACTCTGGCTCGGGAACAGGAACAGACTCTGGCTCGGGAACAGGAACAGACTCTGGCTCGGGAACAGGAACAGACTCTGGCTCGGGAACAGGAACAGACTCTGGCTCGGGAACAGGAACAGACTCTGGCTCGGGAACAGGAACAGACTCTGGCTCGGGAACAGGAACAGACTCTGGGCCGGCCATCTTGTCCGTAGACACTGGCTCGGAGGCGGCCATCTTGTCCTAAGACACTGGCTTGGAGGCGGCCATCTTGTCCGTAGACACTGGCTTGGAGGCGGCCATCTTGTCCGTAGACACTGGCTCGGAGGAAGTGACGTGAACAGTCTCTGGATCAGCAGAAGTGACGTGAACAGTCTCTGGTTCGGCCATCTTGTCCGTAGACACTGGCTCGGAGGAAGTGACGTGACCAGTCTCTGGATCGGCCATCTTGTCCGTAGACACTGGTTCGAAGGCGGCCATCTTGTCCGTAGACACTGGCTCTGTAGAAATGATGTGAAGCGTCTCTGGCTTGGCAGAAGTGACGTGAACAGTCTCTGACTCGGCCATCATGTCCGTAGACACTGGCTCGGAGGAAGTGACGTGAACAGGCTCTGACTGGGCAGACGTGACGTGAACAGTCTCTCGCTGGGCAAACGTGACGTGAACAGTCTCTCGCTGGGCAGACGTGACGTGAACAGTCTCTGGGCTGGACGGGACCAGCGGTGAGGGCGCTGGACTGGACGGGACCAGCGGTGAGGGCTCTGGCTGGACGTGGCTGACGTGAAGCTCTGGCTGGACGTGGCTGACGTGAAGCTCTGGCTGGACGTGGCTGACGTGAAGCTCTGGCTGGACGTGGCTGACGTTAAGCTCTGGCTGGACGTGGCTGACGTGAAGCTCTGGCTGGACGTGGCTGACGTGAAGCTCTGGCTGAACGTGAAAATCCAGCTGGGCGTGGAGGTCAGATGATGACCTGGCGTAACACGGGATGAAGCTCTCCAAACATTTGGAGAGCGCCTCTCTCCAGCCCAGACCGGAGAGATCGGGGAGCTCCCTAGGATTGACCTCCTTAGCCGCCAGCCGGTAACATAATTTTATTGCCTCATCCTCTAGAGAGCAGGAGGCAGCAAGTGAGGCAAACCCCCAGGTGAACTGAAACAAATCATGGCTCCTCAGGGCTAAGGCCGCGGTCTTTCCAGCGAACTCCAAGCTCATGCTGGGAAGATCAGGCGAGATTTGTCCTGCTGGATTCATTTTTTGGTCGGTTGTTCTGTTACATCCAGTCAGGAACGAGACGGAGAGCGAATCCAATCGCAAGCACATTTAATAAACAAATACCAACAGGAAATCCAGGGAACTCAAAACAGGACAGAAGTAACATTAAGCAACAACTGACAGCCAACAACTGAAACACAGGGGTTTAAATACACAGACAAACAAGATAACAAGGGGGCGTGGTTAATAAGAAACACCTGGGGAGACTAATAAACATGGACGAGGAACACCTGTGGACACTGAGCAACAACAAACAAAAGACAAGACACATGGCAGGGTCAAATGACAAACAAGGAATCACGTGATATACAAGACACAACAAAAACCCACACGTAACAAGGACAAAGTCTTTAGGTTCGTTCACACCATGAAAGATAAAGTTTTAAAAATCATTCTAAATATAAAAGTCTAAAATACAACAACGATAACGACACACAGACACGATAAAAACATTGACAGCCAATCAGAATCGATCCTGCTTTAAAGAACTCAAGCATTTAAAGGGACAGATAAAACTGCAGCACATGCTTACAATAAACAAAACGATATTGTCCGCTGGTGTGGACGCTAATTTAGTTATGGTTATAGTTATTGTTCTTGGTGTGAATGGGTCTTTACCCTTTATATTGTACATTTTTTCCTCACCTCTCTTTCATCTGCTTTATTCTTTTGTGAGTCTGAGCTGAACTTTTCATCATGCAAAAGCAAAAAAAAACGCAACACATAATAAAAACAGCGGAAAGAAGCTGCTGTGTCCTTCTAAGAAACAGGCAGAACAATATAGTATTGATGAAGTGAGTGGAGACAGAATTAAATATTCAATATGGACTATCAAACTTTGGTGCCTGAAGAAAACACATGAACCCGGCAGGATCATAGAGTGATTTCTGTTATAAGATCAAGACATAGGAATTAGTTTGCAGGATGAAAAGCTCTAATCACAAAAAGGCAAAGCTCTCGACTGAATGATCAAGAGTTGCTGCATGATTGTCACTATCAATGGATGTGTCTCACAGTAATGGTCCTCCTAAATCAGAAACCACTCTCCATTCAGACAAATGCTCAAGTAGATATCCTCATTATGTCCTGGGCACTGGAAGCAAGGGGGACTTTTGTAGTCTGAATAAACTGAACTTATTCAACTGATATCATATACTTACACTACCATTCAGAACTTTGGGGTCGGTAAAAATGTTAATATTTTTGAAGGAAGTCTCTTATGTTGACCAAGGCTGTTACAGTAAAAACAGTAATATTGTGAAATTATATTAAAATTTTTCTATTTTAACATTTTGAAATGTAATTTATTTCTGTGAATTTTCAGCATCATTACTCCAGTCTTTATCACATGATACTTCAGATTTGATGCTCAAGAAACATTTCTTATTGTTATGTGTTGAAAACAGGTTTCTGTGGAAACGTAATACTTTTTCCAGGATTCTTAGATCAACAGAAAGTTCAAAAGTTTTTGATAAATTGAATGTGTCCATGCTTAAGAAAAGTATTAATCTCTTTTTTAAAAATCATACTGACCCTAAACTTTTGAATGGTAGAGTATATAATATTCTCATATTAAAAGTGCATTGCAAGTATAAACTATGATTTTCATAGTTTAAACATCTGATTTCAAAGGTAAAAGTATAACCGGTTATCCCCACACTAAGACAAAAAAATGACAGAAATCTGATCTGAGCAGTGATTTATTGATCTACAAAATATCATATACAATTAAAAAGACATTAATTGATGAATCCTATGGTCAATCCATTTTAACAAGTGATACTGACAGGGCTTTTATTAAACAAACATCCCCAAAAATAAAACAAAAATTAAACAACAGCCTTGTGGGCAACTAAATAAAGAAAATCTCTGGTTTTGCTGCTTTCAGCTGCACAGAATGAAGCGCCTGAACTCACATCCAGTATTACAGTCTGACCACAGTCATGACCTAACGGCTCTGCCAAGGAGTGTCAGAAACTGCACACACAAATGACCCATGAGGCCAGCAGGGTATTACCGAACTGGAAATGCACTCATCAGTTATGGCTTAATATACAGTGAGTGTCCACCCACAGGTCCAGTGGGTTATTGTAGGGCTCTCACATTGACTTAATGCTCCATGTATTGATTCTGTTCTCATTATCATTATCCTTCACTATTGTTATGACATTAACCTGTCTGGTGTATCATTTCCAGAAGCCCTGATGATAATACACCAGTTTTTATACCATAACACACAAACACATTGCTATGAATATAATGACTGCAGCCTGTCTGTTGTTTAATTAGTCAATTAGAATCTTACCAATAAAAAAAGTGTCTATTAAAGTTGTTAATAAAGTGTTCATCTTTTACATGGGGCTGATGAGGACGAGCATGAGGGTTTAGCACCCCTTAAAGGAAGAGTCTGACAGAAAAAAAGAGCAAAGGGGACAAGAAAGAAATGAGGAAAAACCTTCACCTTCCCTTCCTCTTTATATTTCCCCTTTGAAAAAAGAGACGGCTAATAAAATATTTATCATGCCAGGCAACAGTTTGTGTCAAGATGAATACATCTCTGACATTAAAAGCTCAGGAGGTGGAGGAGAGAGATGAAACGAGAAAAAGGATTGTGATATATATGAGTTCATTGATGGTGCAGATGCAGTGGTGAGTGAGGTGTGAGGCAAAAAGAAAACAGAAATCAGAGATATAAGAAATCAATGTAAAGACGGAGAAAATGGAAACGAGGGAAGGACTGAGGGAAGTAGTAACTTTAATCATTTAAAGAGGTTAAGAGAGAGTTAAGAGACTGTGTTCAAAGATTAAATCCATTAAATGAAGAGTCTGAGACACAGGAGAATATGTAGGGAGCAGCCAGGGGTGTAGTAGATTTCAGCTGAACACAAAATAAACAACCTACACTTCACTTTAAACCATAGCATGTAAAAAGCAGTGTGAGTGCAAGTTTATCAGTATAAAAAGATAACCTTGATAAACTTTAGCCAACCTAATAAAACTGCTGTTTTTATGTTTTTAACACATTTTCGGACCGGCTGTGATGTGATCACATGCTCATATTGATAATGCGACAAGTTGCTATGTAGCTTGGTCACCATAAATTGTCTACATTTAGGACAACTGAGTCTGATTACTTGGTGTCATGCTAAATCATACCCCATTTGGACCACAAAGACTGTGATTACATGTAAAACTGATTAGCACTATGCTAAGCTATCAAGCTTCCCAGTTAGCTTGTTAGCCACAAAAGTAATGAAATCAAAAAGAAAGACATTTTTAAGTTGATTAAACTGATATGTCATCTAAAAAGACTAATTAAAAAGACATTAATTACCATATAGTAATATTAATTAATACATTCGGGAAAAAAAACATTTATAGATACAATCCTAAATCTCTGTTTATGAGTGTAATGATCACTGGAGCTGTCCATGGTGCTGAATTCTTTGACAAGTAAACTAACAGCACTCAAAGGGTGACAAAACATCCTCCACACATCCTGTGTGTGTGTGTGTGTGTGTGTGTGTGTGTGTGTGTGTGTGTGTGTGTGTGTGTGTTAGAGAGAGAGGGAAAGACAGAGTAAACATCATTGCACACTGACAATCAGAGCTGTCTCTTGCTGTCTTCATAACACCACCGACATGGCAGATATCAGTGAAGTGAAACTGAAGACCCCAAGGACACAAGGGCGGGTGAAGCAGCTAAAGGCATCGAACCTCCTGAGTGACAGGCCCTCGCTATGAAAACGCGCCACCTAAAAGCCCTACATCCGAGCCCTGAGCGACACACGATCGCTGCTGCGAGTGAGCCAAGGAACCAAAAGTTCAGCGCCCAGCGGGAGACCATCCCAGCTCTGTCTACGGATGCGCTCTCATGCATGGATCCTGAGTGCCGTGCTATCTATGCCAACAGCCCTGGCTGCACGTCTGGCACTGACACTAACATGCTCTAACACACTCAAGAATTGCAGCCTGTCACAATGGACCATTAGCCTCCTATAGGGGAATCCCAAAGACAGAGCAAGGCCAGGCAAGAGGCAGGCCATCACTAGGCTAAACTAACAGGCTTCCCTAACTGAATGCTGCCCCGGGGCAGGGGGGTCTCTCTGTCACTGCATTTGGCGGTGAGAGATAGCGCTCCTGGACACAGGGGGCCGATACTGTTAAAGTTTGTTTAAAGTGCCTGGAGCCTCTTTCCTAAAGAGCTGTAATGGTGACCCAATACAGTTGGCAAGTGACAAAGGGTTTGCGGCAAGGTGGATGCAATTGTTGCTGGCAAAAGTGAAAAATGTCTTGCATATAGCTGGCTTGACCAGTTGAACCCTAAACTATTACAATTTTAAATCAATCATTGTTCTCAGATGACAGGGAGTATCTGACAGCTCCATTCAAAGTCAACAGTCTATTCATTTGAGAATCTTGAAAAAAGCATTTATTTCCACAGAAATATTAAGCAGAACAATTGTTTTAAAGATAATAAGAAATATTTCTAGAGCTGCAAATCAGCATATTAGAATATGATTTCTAAAGGATCGTGTGACACTGAAGACTTGAGTAATTAAGCTGAAAATTCAGCTTTGCATCACAGGAATAAATTACATTTTAAATTATATTCAAATAGAAAACAGATATAACATTTACAATATTGTAGTGTATGTCACGGCAAATGTCTTCAGTATCTTTTATTAAAATGCTCCACCTTTGAAATGACTTATTTTTTTGGCTCGATGTCTACAGGTAACTTAATGAGCAAATGATACATTATTTTAGGCTATCGTTTTAGGCAATGTAGCCTAAAATCTTGCCAATAGTTAACATAGTAATTTAATGGTCGTTTATGTCAATGTTATAAAGGTAACCGCAATAATAGCAAATAATGTTAAGAATTTGAAAAAGAAATGCAATCATTGTAATATTTTGTAATGTTCTCAGCTTTCAGCGTAGACCTTGTAGAGTTTTTTTCCCGGAAGGATAGTATTCAATAATTGTTTCTTTTTAAATATCCAGAAATGCAGGAGTACAATGGGTTGTGAATGCTGTTTTAATGATGACTTTCAGTTGAGAAGGGGAGAGGAACAGGAGAGCTGAGGTTTTAGGAAAGTGAGGACCTGATATGAGTGTAATTGATGATATCTGAAATTCTGATGACAACCTCCAGTAGGGCCTGGCAGGACATTTATCTCTGGATAAAGAGAGATATGATAGAACAACTGACAGAACACATTTTACCGCACTATTGTTATCGATGCACAATTACAGCCAACGTTGTGTTCTACACGTCTGCAAAGCGGTCAAACATAAAAACTCCTAATAACACTTCCTGTGCTTGCAGTCACATAAAAGAAAAAATGCAATAGGATAGGACAAAGCCATTCAGATTGTCCTGCAATGCCAAAAATAATCTCTTATATTTAAAATTTTCTAAAGAAAATGCATCCGTTGCTCTTGGGTGTTGTTATCATCTGTCTGGCTTAATAATAATTTGAATTTAATTGATTGATAAATATTATTTTGTACTAAATTATCATATTATTATTATTTTCATATGCTTGTCCAATTATAGCAATGACACAATGAGTTACTTCTCAAAGTTTAATACTTAGGGCTAATCATAATCATAATAATTTAGTTTAATTAGTATATTTTAGTAGATTTTATAAACATACCTTAAAAAAAACATAATGAGTGTGCATCTTGAGACAAAACAATGGCACTGACATATTTTAAGATATTCAGAATTTTTACCTGAATTTTCCGGGTATATTTTTCTACAGTTTACTGTCTGGTGACACATGCTGTACTTCTCCATTCATTCAGTCTGCTTAAACCCTGAGAAAAGTGTTATCTATCAAAGATTTAATCACTCTCTAATGACATTCAAAGTTTTCACTGAGGCGGTCTTAGTAATATCTCCCAACAGAGATCCAAGAGGTCCGCTGCATTAGAGAGTTTTCCCCACCTGTCCAACTGAGCTCTAATGAGGCCAATGAAATATCAAACCCAGCGTGGAACCAAACACATTCCCATGTTCGCTCTTCCAGTTTCACACATTGCAGAAAAACAGCAGATCAACAGATCAATACTGCCTTCAAACACACATCCTTCTTGGTACCAATTATGTTTTGGAGACACTTGGAGGGTGGCACATTGCTAAGGCTCCTGCTCTATAATGCAGTCTGTGTGGTGTGAATAGATGCGAGTAATATAGTGTTACGCAAGACACTGAAAGGATGGCGGAAAGGCTTTTGTAATTATGTTGGCTGGCTTTGATACAGTCAGTCAGGCCTCCCTGATCTTGCCACCTGTTGAAGTGCAGAGCTGTCTGAGGCAGGTTAATTAGACGGGCGGGAACGGCCTCTGCCGAAGCAGGCAGGCAGAACACACACACATCACACGCACACAATCATACGCATGAAGGCTAAAGTTACTGTCAGGTGCATCCACCCACAAAAACAAACACACAAACGTACCCACACACAGGAAACAGGCCCAGCAGCACCTGTTTGTTTGTACTGGCACTGTGAGACTAATTTGAGATGCTCACTGTACTTGCATCTGTCTAACCAGCAGCAGCCGTCTGGCTCTATATCACAGCGTACAGCCGCACTGAGAGTTGAATCATCCTCTAAATCCGAGGATACATCAGAGGATACTTTTGCCCTTCTGCATAAGTTGTGTGTGACTGTCACTGAGCCCGACGTCCTTGGTCACAGCAGGACCTTGGCATCTTGGCACTCGCCTAGGACACACTAATTCAAAGACTTTTCTTGCTTATGCTTCCTTTCATAATAATATACACAAGGTCATTCAAGGTCAAAATCTGAGCACGCAAATGCCTTCACATATATGCAAATGTGTATATTATCAATTATACATAAAGATTACCACATATCAAATGAGAGCTGAGAATGTTGGCTGCATGAGTAGGGATAAGAAGAAGAATAAACACAATTGAGCACATAACCCAGATACCAAGATGTCAGTCATTTAAAGTAGAATCAAAACATTTCGAAATAAAACATTCTGACTGAACTAAAACGGAGTTGAATTCTGCCCTCTGTGTGTACCGGGAGTGGCCAACATTGAATGGGTCGTTCAATTGCTTTCTTAATCATGTAGTGTTTCTCCTTCCCCAAAGGTCCACTTATAATCTTAGTATTATAAAGTTTTTGTGCCATAATTTAGACTTCCATTACCATTTTTACTCTCTCTCTCTCTCTCTCTCAAGGCCTATGTTAATTTCCCGTGTTCTGCTTCTTCTTGTGCATAGCTGAATGTGCAAGCCTTTCAAAGGTTCCACAAAAATATTAGTCACCATGAAACCAAAAACGAGAATTGTTTTTTTTTCAAACACAATTCGTAATTCAAGTATTGCAGTATTTATTATAAATGATTTATCCATGCACATCGTTATTTTTTTGTTTGTTTGTTTGTTTGCCCTTCTTTAATCTAATTCAAATCACAATAGGTAAGAAAAGATTAATAATAAGAATGTTAATAATAAGAATGGTTTCTTGAGCACCAAATCATCATATTAGAATGATTTCTGAAGGATCATGTGACCCTGAAGACTGGAGTAACGACGCTGAAAATTCAGCTATGTCATCACAGGAATAAAAATAATTAATATTTCACAATATTACTGTTTAATTGTAGTTTTTTTATCAAATAAATGCAGCCCTGCATCATTAACAAATTCTCCACTGACTGCAGTCTATACTCTGAAAGTATGTGATTTGGGACACAGATTTTGGGTTAGTATTTAATTGAGTAATTGCAAGCCATTTCTAGATTATGTTCAGAAAATCAGTTCTTAAAGCTACAGTATGTGCAATAAAACTCCTTTATTAAAAACAAAAAAGAACATTTGATTTCCCATGATATGGCCCCTGTAAGCAAGACAGATCATGTAAAATGAAACTCAGATGGAAGTAGAAATTCATATTACCGCATTTAGAATGTAATTGAAAGAAAGTAAATATTGATTCAGTCAATACTGATTTAACATTGAGGATGTGAAACTAAGCACTCAACTCAGAATTAACTCAGGAATGTAGCCGTGTAACAGAGATACAAACCTCTCAGAGAATTTGAGGAAGAGAATACACAAAAAAGAAAGAGGTACGAAAACAATAAGAGATGGGGATGGAATGAAAGACAAAAAAAGAAAGCCATCTCTCAAAAACAGCAGGAATCCAAAGCACAAAGAGGTTCAGAGACAAGTACAGTGAGATAATGTGTGTGCTGGTGCTCTGTTCAGTCAGAAATGAGCCTGGAGTCATAAGAACAGAGAAGAGGAAAACAGAAACCCTTGAACAGAACATCACCGACCCTCTTCTCCTCTCAAGCTCCGTTCTTTTGATCTCTGTGTCCAAAGGAAATATCTCAATGCTGCAGAAATATCACGCTCAGCTGAGAACTGTGACTAAACCCCAGGAGATTCAGCTCAAATTTAGCTCGAAACAACATCAGACTTGTTTTTTATTAAAATATTCCTTACATTTTCACAGGAAAAAAATGTTATTCAGGTCCTATTAATGCAACGTGAGAGATAGTCTTCCCTTATGTGGGCTATAAGACATTTTTCATTAACAGTATGCACCGTGAGAAGCGCCACTGGAGTGTGCTGTAACAACAAACATACACACACTCTCTCAACACTCCATCAAACCCTGTCTGACACATCTTTAAGTTTTTAAAAAGTTCCAGACAGTCCCAGAGCCCCATACAGAGACACTGCTGAAGTTTAGAGCTATGAGTGCAGTCATTCTCCATTAGAAGAGTGCTGGTGATCATTTACTCATTATTCCTTTATGTCATTCCAAACCTGTATGATTTTCATTCCTTCATGGAACTCAGAAAGAGACATTTTGCAGAATGTTGATACTGCTCTTACAACGAAAATAAACGATGACCAGGGGTTGTCGAGCTTCACAAGTGCCAAAAAAGCAGTCCAAACTCATAAGATTTTCATTCATCTTCAGAACATAAATGATTTTCAAGAGGGAAAGAATCCATTGTTTCAAAGATGATCAAAGTGTTATATGTTTGGAACGACATGAGAGTAAGTAGCTGATCATTTATATGTGAACTATCTCTTTAAGACTGGAGTGTGTAGTGTATACCTCATAATGACTTATGACTATTTTGCCTGTGGTGCCATATTCGCCCTTATTGAGGCTGACAAACACCAGCCAACTATTTACTTGACCACAGGTTCAACATCTCCTCCCAACACTCACACACACAGCCCAGCAACCAGGTCATTAAAACACTCAGAAGACTCCTCCAAAGGACATAGACAGACACACAAAGGCTCTCGACTGCTGTGCTGTACAATCAACGGCCAATTAGGCAAAGACAGAGATAAGAAGAGTGGATCGAGAGAAGAGATGAAACAATGAGGGAGGGAGATTAATCAGACATGACTGAGAAACTGTTTACATAAAGGCTCTAGCATTGTGCATCTTCATATTATACATTGCTAAGAGTTATACTAAGTTTTTTTCTGAATGGACATTTCAAACTATAAAGATAAGAATGAAACGGTCTCTTCTTCACTCCAATTGTCGCGTTTTGCATCGCAGTTTGACATTTTTCCTATCAAACGCAGAAATGACTGTTTACATCTCGTGGTGTTTTTGTGACCGCTCAAAGCACATGAATGTAAGGCACGTGATCGTTTGCTAAGCATCTAGTCATGACCTTCCAACACTGCATCGTTTCACACTGCACACATTTGGCACAGCAATGCAGAGTTAACACCGCAAAAGAGACGGGTTTCAGGTAAAAAAAACGATGCCAAACCCACCTCTAAATTACAAGCATGAAACGTTCCTTTACCCGTGGTTAAAAAGACACTAACCCCGGGTTGAGCATAGTGTGAAAAGGCTAAAAAATTAGTTTTAGCCTCAGATGACACACTCACATACCATTCACTACGTGTTTTATGTATACTGCACACAACAATATCAAAAGCTGTCTGGAAATGAACATCTCCAACTTTACAACTTTTCAAAAATCGTGGTGCATTTCAATGTATCAGTCCACAATTTGAAGTCTCTTATGCTCACCAAGGCTGGAATTATTCGATCCAAAATATAGTAAAAACAGTAATATTGTGAAATACATTTACAACAACATATTTTCTATTTGAATAGAAACTGCTTTTGCATTCTCTAACAAACATATATTTGTGTCATTATATTGTATATAATTTGCAGGCATCAGGGAACCGCTATAAATATGCAAAGTATTGAAAATAGATTTTAAATGCATGCTCGTTTTTTTGCTTTCACATTCGCAATCACATGCACTTTTATTAGGAGCCAGCGGTACTGATTTTACAAGATAAGATATTTATCAATGACACTCAGGATCTGTTGCCCACCAAATCCTCTGACATCTCTCCTTACTGTGTGAAATCTGACGTACTGTAATGTAACCAACTACCCCAGCAAGCCTAACCATGTCCCTTTAGGGGCTCCTTATACTGCGTTTTTCCGTGTCTTTTTTTGAAAGCCCATTTTAACACACTGACTGACAAACTCAGACCCAGTCCAGCCCTCTGAGGACACAGGTGTATATGTGTGTGTGAGGTGTGAGAGGTGTGTACAGTGACAGATGGAGAGGGGCTGGTAGGACAGACCACAGGAGCAGGATGGCCTGAGCAGCACGGCCGACTCAAACAGCAGAGACGCTGTGGGGCACAGAGCTTTTCCTCACACCTACAGGAGGCCCAAGCGCTCTCAGCCAATCAGAGAGCAGGTGAGAGGGGGGAGGGACAGGATACAGGGTGGAAATAAATTAGGGGCTACATGGCAACAGCCTCATAACAGATCCCCTCTCAACATGACAGAGTGAGAATGAGAGAAAATAGAAATGAGAGAGGGAAAGAAAAAAGAAGTCAAGAGAAAAACAAAGAAAGAGGTCAGGAGAGAGAGAGGTATAAGTCTGAGGATGAGGAAGAGGACTAGGTCATGGCAGTGTTGAATGCTTGAGGGCGTCTCTGATCGCCATGAGGCTCTGAATAATTCACCCTGCAGGTTAAGAGACCAAGCGTGCATTAGTTGTGGACTAGTGCTCAATCGATAGCTGTAGCTTATCAAACAGAGAGAAATTGTGTATAAAATAGAACAGCAAAATTGGAAGAAAAAAAAAATAACTGGAAAAGTGTGAAAGAATTGAAAAGTGAAGAAACACACATACACACACACACACACACACAAAGAGAAGAGGCAGGAGGGAAAGAATCCAGTATAAAGTAGGTTCAAAAATTAAAACTGCATGAACTCCTGACCTTCCTCTGACTTCTCACCACACAGCAATACATGGATGTTAGAAACCTAAGGGCCGCTGGGAACCAACCCAACACATTCAAACACATCCAGAGATGTGAAGGAATAGTTCACCATCAAAGCAAGCTGTCAAACTTATGATAGCATTGTGTGAAGAACAGACCAAACTTTAAATTGTTATTCCCTGATAATCTCGCTTCTTTGTTAACTCTCAAATCTCATTTGTGCTTTAGCATATTCCATCATGACTGGTCAAACCTGTAGCAGTGTGTCTTGAATAAGAATTTCAGTGAATAACGACTTCAGTGTCTATCTGTTTCTCTCTCACACACACACACACACACACACACACACACACACACACACACACACACACACACACACACACACACACACACACAGCAGAGGAAACATTCTGCTAAATTTCCCCTTTTGTGTTTTGTGGAAGACAAAATGTTATTTGGGTTTGAACAAATTGAGGATGACAGCATTATTTTTTAATTTTTTTTTTTATAAAACTAAGAGGGGGGAGGGTGAACTATCCCATTAAATTGCTCTAAGGGACATGATTTTTGTTTTGACAGCACAACAAATACCATACCAACAGCAGCTTACCATGTTTTCCTTCATTTAATTTAAAACTAACATTTGACACCTAGACGTAATGATGTGAGCTTAGGGAAAGCTTACTCCTCAAAATTCTCATCTTGATATTTCTGGATATATGGATGACAAATAAATGAATTGGCCAAAATGGTACAGAGTGTAGATCAGCTAAAATCATGTTCTGTGTAGTAGAGCAAACACATCAACTGGACAGTAAAAACTGTGTGTGTGCTCTTCAGGGGATTCTAGCAGTGTGTTCAGCATGAGTAAACAGTTGATAGGGCCGGAGTTACTTAATTATTAATACAGGACAATTTCCTCAGCAGGCCAGAGCAGAGGATCCGATGCACAGCAGCTCACCTTTAACCCTGACAGCAACTATCCCTCACTGACTTCTGCCCACGTTTCAACTAGGAGCCCTCCATTTCTCTTTAAATGCCATTTGCAGCGTGTAGACTGACAGCCTTATGTTTCAGAGACTGTTACATGCTTACGCAGTTCAGAGCCTTACTTCCTCATTAATGCCTGTCAACAAGATTATCCGTGACAGACTACAGCAGAAATGACCCAAAGGAGAACGCTGCCTCTCTGCTATGCGCTTTGAATCTTTTTTTTTTAACTGATGCAGACCTATTGCTACAAAAACTGTGCTACATACAGTGGGGTTTAAATGAATTTCAGGATGTCTTAGGACGGGCTCAGACTACAGGAGTTTTAGGCCATTTTATCCCCAATTTACCCCTCCAGACAAACTGAGGAAAAAATCTTGTCCAGGACCTTGGTCAGTTCTGATGTTCGACACAGATTATCTGGTAATGTGAGCCGTTTACAAATCAAATCTTAAACCTGCTAATCTTCTCGCAGACACATTGGGGCTGCCCTGATAATATAAAAAATTTTTGAAATTTAGTTTTTTAAATGGGTATAATTATGACTATGCTTACGTCAGTTCACAATAGTCAATGAGAGACAAGTCTTTATGGAGACGGAAGTGAATGAGAAACCTTTTGAAATGACAAGCTGCGATGGAGGAGCGGCTTGTGGAAGTGTGGTAACAACACGACTGCTTGTATAACGTGCAAAAAGGAAATGTGTCTACAAAGAATATAGTTACAGTTGTCACAATCTTCGCTTTCCCATGAGATCACATGAGACCATGTGTGGTGCTCCCTCGGGCATGATCATTATGTACAATGCATGTTTGAGATCTGAGACAAGAAAATCTGTGAAGATTCACCTTATGCGTGTGATGCAACCAGATTTTATAATCAGGTAGGATTTGAACCCACCCCGGTTTCATAGACAGGGCTTAAGCTAGCCCCAGACTATAATGCATGTTTGAGCTGTTTTAACTCAAAGCAACTTGCACTGACATATCTTAAAATATGTCAGTGGCATTGTTTTGTCTCAAGGTGCTCACCAGTAATGCTTTTCTATGGCAGATTTATAAAAGCTACTTAAATTTCCTAATTGAACTAAAGCCTAATCCTGGCTTAATCAAAGCCCTGTCTGTGAAACTGTGCCAAAAACTCCTCAAGTTTGAGCCAGGCTTTCGTATTAGGTGTCTCTCTCATTTTTTATTGACAGCAGCACTAAACAGCATGAACTCGACAAGTTTGTGTAAAGCCTACAGAATTCAATAAAGATCCTCTGTAAAAGAGTGTCTGTACAAAGAGTTCACATGATCAAAGTCACTAACTTGACACCGTCACAAACATAACCTTAAATATTTCGGATTTTGTCAAAATTTTTCTTTTGTTTTATTTTTTGTTAAAACCTTTAAAACCTTTATTTCCATGTTTAAACAAAAAAACAGCAACATTCAGTTAAATTTCTCATATTGTGTTCTATGGAAGACAGAAAGTCATTTGAGCTTTGAATAAAATTAGGATGAATGAATGATGAATGACAAAATGTTCCTGTCATGTTCTCTGGAAATCAATGACGAATTCCTGACGGTCTGTACAAAGAGTTCAAATGATCAATGTCACTAACTTGACATTCAAAAACTTGATCTAAAAATAGAACATAACCTTAAATATTTCTTATTGTCACTGTGGCAAGGGGGGCGTGGTTTAGCGAAGTCTGTGACAGGAGAGAGGATCGAGAGACATATGGGGTCAAGTAAGTGGGTCAAGTGCAAATGACGAACACCTGTGTCTTGTTTCAGTGATTGGCGTGGAGAGATCGTATAAAAGTCACGAGGAAACATCATTTGAGGGAAGAGTACTGGAGATCGGGGGAATGTTCGTGACTGAAGTGCTATGCAGACTGAGAGACTGTAAGGAACGCACATAGCTCAAACGAGCGGGGATCAGCACGAGAAAGAGAACGAGGGCTTTGGACTTTGTATGAAAGAGCGCGGAGTGCGCGATCATGTTGTTTTTGTTTGTTTGTTTTCTAATTGATTTAATAAAAAACCCTCGATCTCCTAAGCCGACCCTGTCCTCTTCCTTACTCTACTATGTTGCTAAAAAAAAACTAAAACTTATTTCCATGTTTAACTTCGATTCTACATCCCAGATTTTCAGTATGGCCTCAGACTTTTAGACCCAACTGAATGCATTTTCTTATGCCCCTTATCCTTTTTATTAGAAAAAATACCCTGTCTCACTCCTGCCTGTCTATCCATCATAACCCTCCCTTGTCTGATAGTTTTGAGAGGAGAATGAATTATAAATAAATGGGTGCTCAATCTGGGGAAAATCAATACTAACAAGGTCCAAGTTAACTGTGCCGGCACGGTGCTTTCCCCCAGTCTGCCGCCCGCCACACCGCACCGCCCCGCTCAAACTGATCCAGTCTTCAGAGGCATCTCACCCGCTTTGCATGCAAACTATCAGTAACCAAGCCTTTTCAGCAGATAATGAGGATTGCTATTCAACCGATGCGGCTTTTCTCTGCAATAACATTCAAGCTCGTAAATGAATGGAGAGAGCATGAAATGCCTCCTCCTCCACTCCTCCAGCGATCCATCTATCAGCACGGGTGGCCGGCGCTGTCAGTCGGACAGAGGGGTGGGAGGGGAGAGTGATTGAGCGTGGCAGAACCTCCTTCATCATGCCACTTAGCCCCACAATTCCGCCCAGGCAGCTACGCTAAGGGGGTGGGGGTGGGGGGGGACGGGTTCGGGTATTGATGAGAATCTCTCCAAGTCCTTCCGTTCACTTTCCCCACCCAAACATTTCTCCTCACATCAACCCATCCAAGCAGAGAGACCCTCACTTACCCTCCTGTTTCAGCTGCCCCAATCTCCAGGGCATCCCGTCCCTGCTTCACATTCTCCTGCTGGGCTGACATATCCTCGCAACATGTTCCCATCTTGAATTATTCACCTACACTGCTAGGGTTCACATACCCTGCCATAGACAAATAGGAACAACCATTGTTTTAAAGCTGAAGGGTTTCATTTCTGTGCCACTAGCACAACGAAATGGTACTGAAAAAATAATGATGTTTTCAACGGGTCAGGGTTCGGCCGGTTAACATGGACGTTTGCTCCTGCTGGAAGATGCAAAAAACCTTCTCCAATGACGCCTATTCAAAATTAGCTGTGTATTGTGATGGGGAAAAAAAAGTGCAAATCAACATATATTGTTAATATTTATTTTTATTACAGTAGATGTTTTATCAGTGCCTGAAAAATGAACAGCCTGCTTGCATAATGGGTTGGAGAAAAAGTTGAAAATTGTCATATAAAGCATATGACATCAAATAATGTGGGGGGGGGGGGGGGGTATAATAAATATATAGAAATATAAAATCATACAAAATTAATATAAATATATAAAATACCTTTTTTTTAAAACATAAATAAATAATTGCCCAAATATTACCACATACATATGAATACAATTAACATAACACAAACATGCACAGCTGGCCGGACTCAATGATGACAACAAACCTGTAATGACCAGTTTGTGGTTGGTTACTACATGTAAAATTCAAACGTCTGTATATCTGAGAAATATTATATCTATTCTAAACCATCATATGATATGCACCATGTGAGCGTTACTACGAGGAAGCAGAAAGTGTCCGACAGCGACGTTTTCAAATATCGTCAATTGGTTAAATCAAGACACTGCCGAAGTCGAACACATCTGTTGTGACATGACATTCATGATTGGCTGGATCACTAAGAAGTTACGAGCAAAGATGGCATATTTTAAATCATATTCTTCTGGCATGTCCCAAACCAGCCAAGCATGTGCCAATAAGACGATTGCTCATTAAAAAAAAAAAAAAAAAATTAGAAATGTTCTCATCGCGCCATAGTTTTTACACATGGTTTTAAGGATCACAGCCTACAAATGTCTACATGTATTTTCTCCGCATAATACACGTAGACAGGAAAAAGTATTTTACCATCAAAAAAAAAAAAAAAAAAGACACTTCAGGCTTAAAAGACTAACGGCAGTCTGCCAAGGTTACCAGTCATGAAGTCTTGTTTCTGTGGCTTTTTGACCTTGCTGGATGGTTTGAAGCAATTGTACACAAAATTGTAATGTAAACACATTTAAAATCATGGCCATTATAACTGCAGGTGATGTTTGGTACGACTGACCTGTTGATCTTGCACTCCCACATGGGTCGAGCAAAAGAAGCCAAAAACGAAGACATGGAAAAGGTAGTGAATTAGAGAGAGTTAGATAAGTCAAGCTCTTCCACTACTCTCAGGTCTTTGACATGGCCGTGGCAGAGTTGCACACATTATGTATTGCATAAGCTGCTCAATAATGCAGGGCACTGAATGAAAAATACATCAGCCTTGACTTTGAATGCACAGGCGTTACTGGGATGCCTGGAGCCTCAAGGGGGCAGGTTTAAGATGACAAACACAACCTCCTACATGTAAAAAGGACAAGAGGTTAAAGAGAGACAGCATAAAAAAGAAGCTGCAGAAAGAAACAATGATTTATGCATTTAACGGCTGGTTTTGTTTACGCTGCAATTTCAGATTTGCTTTCAACTCATCAAGTCTCTTATAAAGGTTGAGACTGTGACCAGACTTTGAACTGAACGCTTCATTGACATTCAAGCCAATAGACATTTTTCAATCTCACACCCAACTTCTAGAATTTTTAGCAATTTTGCAAGGACATCACACAAATGTTGCAGCACTGGAAAAGAAGACAGACATAAAAGACGGGGGGGGGGGAAATCATTTAAAACAAACAGCTCATCAAGGATAAAGAAAATAGACTTCATTGCTAAAGTTTTTTTGGGGGGGAATTAATACTCTACTGAAACTGAATATTTGTACTTTTACTCAATTACATTTCTAATGAATGTTTGTTTGTTTGTTTGTTTGTTTTTTACACTTTTTACTCTTAGTTAAGTTAATTTCGTTAGTTTAGACCCTGAAAGTAGAAAGCACATATATAGGCCTATTTGTCTGGCCATCATGGCATAAATCTATCCTCACATTAAAAAAAATAAAAAGAATTGTTGAATTTTAAATCTAACAGGTCTAATAACATTCTTATATTATATGATTAGTGATCATTCTGCAAAGTTTAATGAAAATCATATTTATATATAATTTATATATTATTTTTATGTATATTCTATAATTAAAGTGTCCAACAACTATAAATTAGCAGTCTAAATTGAACCATAAACAATTTTAGGATACAGGTACTGTCTACATTTACATGCATGGCACATACTACATCTTACATAACATCTGGTTCCTTTCTAGAGCCTTACATTGTTAAAACACAGAAACAAATTAGATTCAACTTGTTGCTGTACACATGTGCATAAAAGTTAAGGTTGATTTCAGTCAGCAATTTCCAAAGATAAAAACAGGTTTTACTTATGATTTTAATTAGATATGTTTGTTTCCCAAACATTCACTTAAGTTGAATTTCCCAATATTTTGCACTTCATTCCAATAAAAAAAAAAGGAGAAAAAAAACTGCACCAGCTTCTCAGACACCTCCATTTTGTTCAACATCTTGGGTGTATTGTGAATGCTAAACCCGAGTGAGTGTAATGTGCCAGAGCCCGCTCGAGATGTTCCTGTGGTGAAAGAGTGAGTGTGGTGTAAAGGAGTGCTGTTGTCGGGAAAGATGTTAGGGAGTTGAAAGTGGTGCTCAGCTGACGGGGTTTTGATGGTACTATTTCAGAAAGCTCTTTGATCCAAATACAGCTCTTGTTTGTTTGTTTTCCATGATGAAATATCTCAGCACGGGAGACATGCAAGAATTTGGATCATCAGCATAGCGTAAACAGCCACTGCACGGACAGCACATGGAAGAAAATAGTGACGGATTACTCCTTAATATAATCCGCTGTTTCTTCACATCTACTAAATCGCATTCTCAAATAACCCGCCCGTCATGAAGTCTACTGAACTGTGACATTTATGGTGGCAGATTGTACATTTGTGAGAGATCATTAAGCATAATTACTGAATGTTCCTCGCTCTCAATATCACTGAGACAAACAGAGCGCAATCTTACACCTTACGGTGCTGAAAATGACTTTGTGGTTTTGCATGATTAGAAAAGAATAGAGCTGAGTTGAGGAATCGTGAGAGAGAGATATAAATGCCTTACGCACACGCATTCGTCATTCGGCGAAGTGTGTAGGGAAAACGCATTAGACGCATGAGAGTACACAAACGCTGCCCATGAGACTCAGCATTTAACAGGGAATACGGGGGAATACGAGGTGAGAAAAACATATCCCATATAACCTACTACCACATTGATGTAGTGTCATGAGGCCGGAGGAATAAACCGGCGTTAATGCCCTCCGTAGTGCATATCTATGACTGGGTGGTGGAGTTTATGTGAGAACTCAAATGGGAAACAAAGATAGAAAGAGAGAAATTGCACCATGCATAATTCATGTCTGTTTAGTCCATTGTTTGTCATGCGCTACTTTTCCGATTTCTTTTCTTCTGCTCCACAGCTACTCGGCGGGCCTTCCTAGCGATAATAAGTCACAATAAAACATGTCTTCATCAAAGTAAAGAAATAAGCCTTTGTCTCCAACACCACAAGACACTGAAAAGAAATACCACACTTCTCACTAAATTGAACTCTCAGAGAGTGGTTCGCTTTTCTTTCTGGGGCGATAATGCAGCCGCTATTGAAGATTTCCCGAGCCACAGTCACAATGAAAATGCAAATAGACCCCATGCAGAGCAGACTGGATGCCACACTATCAACAAAGAGACAGCCGCAGAATTGTGGTCCAAAAGTGCAGTCCAAATCGAACATCAGGAGGGTGATTAGAAACACACAAACCCGACTCTGTCAGGACAAAGCACATGCTTGAAACCAAAGCAGGGGAAAATACTCATACCTCAGGGGATGCAACCGCAACGTTAAGCCACCGGAGCGGGTGACAGACAGGAATAAGCTGGTCAGGGAGGAGCCGAAGGTGTAAATGGGGGTTTTAAACGTGTTGCAGAAGGATTTGTAATAGTACACTTGCTACATGTGCTTATGACAGAACTGGGGCTCAAAGGAACTTGGGTGTAAGGTTGCAATGTTTGAGATTTCTGGGCCAGACGCACTCGTGTGGGCGGGTATTAGAAACAATCTGCATGAAGGAATATACGATGAGCTGTTGCCCTGTGATGCCCTTCCTCCTTGGTGCTGATTTTCGCCTCAGCTCGGTGTCTCTCCTGAGCTCCCATTGACACTCAGGAGGCCTTTCTCCTCCTCACCATCTGCTAATTCATGGCCAGACTCTAATCACCTGCTCCAATGCACCACTCTCATTCACAAACACCAGGCAAAGCGTCTGCCACCTCGCAATGTAATTACTGTCATAATCAAGAGAGCACTGCTTCCTCATAGCTTTACTCATGTAGATGCATGCTAATGTATTAGCCACAATTAGACCTTAATACCACGGTCATCATGGTTAATGTTTAGATGCACATTTATGCACGTTGAGTCATTATGTTTGGTGAACTTGTGATGAAATGCTTTTATACTTGTTTGTTTAGATCCATTATGCATATTGGTAATATAATGTAAAACTGGATTTTACTTGTTCTTTTTAAAGGAAACTATCCTGGGTTGTTCAGAAATCATCATGGAATCGATGTCACAACCATGAGCACATTAACATATGGTCGCCCATGTTTACATTTCAACACCCGCTAACTAGTCAGACACTTGGTCGCCCTGATTTACACCATTAATGACCTACACCGATCAATCCTAGAGGTCATTTACATGTCTTAAAGGTACAGCAGCAAAAACAGTCCATGTAGGACAGAGAGAGAGAGTTAGAGCAAGAAACATTGACCAACATTCTAACCCCCCCCCCCCCAACTTAGTAACTAACAAAGAATAAAAAAAGAAAATAATAAAAGAAAATAAAAAAGCTGACCAAATACTAAATATAGCAACAACAGGAAAAAAAAAAACTATAAAAGAAAACAAATATAATTTAAAAATAATAAAAACATTATATTAATTAATATTATTTTATTTTATTTTATTGCCCCTGAAACAAATCTGACCAAATAATAATTATATTACAAAAAAAAAATAACTATAAAAATATAACAAAATAATAAAATATATATAATTGCAATTTATAATATGAGGTCAATATAGAATAATCTATAATATATTGTTGAATAGTCAATCACTTGTAATACTTTCCATTTTTACAAAACTAAATTACAGAAAGAGTTTGAGCATACAAAGCTCTACATGAGAAAATAATGCCCTTTACTTTCAATTCACTATTCCTGCTTAAGGGAAACACTTTCTTTTAACACCTCAGAGCTCTTGGGCAGTTACAGAGCAGTGTTTAAGTTAGAAAGCAATAGATAACTGATGGCATAAGGCACCTAAGAGCTTCACAAACTGTACTGTAGTTAAAGCTCATCCTAAGCAAACTCTACTGAAGTGTGTGTCTCTCTGCTGGCCCTGCAGTCTGAGTCTCTATACTGAGTCTCTCTTCAGAGATAGTCACTCTCTAAGCTGTTCTTCACCCTCTGAGCTTTTGGTCTATTTACCACTGCACAGAGTCTGAGAAGAGAGATCACTTTGATGATTACACCAGGCTGGATCAGTCTCCACTAGACTCTGCATATTCAATCGAGCACCAAAGACCTTCGATGAGCCTGTGTGCCCCTACGACACCAGCCCATAAATATCCACAGAGCCTGTGAGAGAAAACTAATTATAATTGTTAGAGAAAGATGCAGTGATGGCAAGTATATTTTCACTCATCAGGCAAACGAGGCACAAAGGGCTTGTTTGCGAGATGGCACAGACGTTTCTAACCATCATTAAGTTATTAAATTCACCCTAGGCGGAGAGTAAACAACTTCAGATGGCTTTCATGGCCGATCCAGCTCTCCGTCAGCCAGGCCTTTATTGGGTTATGGTGAAACTTCGACAAAGAGCTAAATGACTCCGGAGAGAGAGCGGAGCGGGTAGCATTAGAGAGGAGTATGCCGGGAAAAAGTGGGATGGGAAAAAAAGATTCAGACTAAGACCAGACGCCTAAAGCACTTAAGATCGAGCAGCACTAACAAGGTTGGGATGACAATTGGACATGCAGTGTCGACTGAAATAACCTTTGATTACTTGTTGCCGCAGTGGATAAAGTGGCTCATTGAGGTATAGCAGAACTGAACTGTGGGAGACTGTTTTTTAAATTTCTGCTTGGGACCAAACAAGCCACAGACTGCACAATGTCTATATCAACCAGACATCTAATTGAGGGATAATGAGGGATAATGTAACGCTTGACTAAATATGACTTGCTTAACCATAAGCCTGAACTTTAGGCATGAAATGAGCATACTGTCTATGTAGTCTGAGATAAATGTGGTCTTAATGAATTCTCTACTTTGAGTCTAAAGTACTTCTACCCCTCCTCTAAAGATCTGATTCAATACTAGAGAGCTAGTAACATCTGCTTTGTTTAGAGCCATCAGAAAGTGTGTGTGAGTGGCTATCCTTCTCCAAACCGCACTAAAAAAACACCTTTTCAACCTCAAACTTTTGATTGGTAAAGAAGTCTCTTATGCTCACCAAGGCTGGATTTAATAGATTTATTTGAAATGTAATTTTTCACAATTTAAAATAACTGGCAAAGCTACATTTTCAGCATCATTACTCACAGCATCAAATTCCTTGATGAATAGAAAGTTCAGAACAACAATTATCAGTAATAGAAATCTTTTGTAACGTCTGTCACTTTTGATCAATTTAATGCATCCTTGCTAAATAAAAGTATTAGGCCTAATTTATTTCTAAATAAACCCAGACTTTTAAACGGTAGAGTACAGAGTAATATATAATGTGGAAAGGGCAATGAAATATTCCGCTGAACTTTGGCTGCTCAACTATCTTTGGTTAATATTGTATTTTTATTTAACACACATTTTCTTTCTAATTTGCAGATCCCCTGCAGTGCTGCCATGGACCCCTGTTGAAGACCACAGATCCAAATATTTTTGAGGCTGATATTTCAAGCAGCAAACAAACATTTGCAATGTGTTTTCTATCTCTCTCTTTTACTAGCCATGTCCTAAAGCAATATACACAAAATGCAAAAAAAGCATTAAGCTCATTTACTCTTCTATGTTCTTTGTAGATTCATGGTATGCTGTTATTGGCTTGAAAAGGCATTACAAATAAAGTTGACTTTTATCTACTATTTTGGAAACAAATTTGTTATGCAGAAGACACACTCACCCAGAACTCATTCTGACTCTCTGTGCTCACACACATCAATACCTAAAGCATGTCTTTTAAGGGTGGATCTGAGGATGAGAAAATGGATAAATTAAGCATGACTCTCTTTTTATATTACAGTCTTTGAAATGGGGATTACCTGTTATCTTTCAAATAAAAAAGAGCTGGTGTCATTTACATGCTGTGTACCTTCCCAAAGCGTCTAAAAGCAGATCCATGTGGCACTGCAGATCTCGCTTCATCCCGCTAACAGGAATTAAAATTGTCTGTCAATCTTATTGACATGTGAGACCAAAACACCTGACTTTCCTTGTTTCCACTAGGGTTTGGCATCCATCTTTAGCTCTAAATTATTCCCTTCAGCGTTTCATTAATCACAAGTTCAGTTCAACAGCTGGCAGAAATATTGTGTTTCCATCAAACGTGATCTAGATAAACTTTCTTACTTAACTTCATTTAATGAACAATGTCTGCTATATCATTTAATGTCACTCATAATGTTAAATTCGGCATGAAACGGAAATTGTGACAGTATTTTCTTCCCTATATTGTGACATATCAAAATGTAGGGCAGGACTTGATTTTGTCCATTGGGAATTGATTGGATGGTTGTGGTTTGCTATTGCTGTGATGTCTTGTGAGTGACAGGTTGTTCCGCCCTCATCAAAAATACATCAGAGAAGAGATGTTGCCGTAGGTGGGAGGGTAAGTGATTTTGATTAAAGATTACGAGGACACTTATATTTGAAAAAAAGATAATAATAATGATGTGCATGGATAACAAGAATTGCCAGGTTTGATTTCATGATGACTTTAAAACATTCACACAATGTGGTTCACTGCATCATCTGATGAAGGAAGGTGTCTAATGGAAAGTCCTTATATGGTGTCCACCCCATTTTTCAGACTGTTTTTACACCCCTGGTTTGTAGGACAGACTGCATCACAAAGTGAAGTCTTAAAAAAAACTCTTCACATGCCACATATTTCTCTTTTATCACCCATAGGCTGATTCCGTTTAAGATTTTAGAGGCATTTAACCGAGCCATTGACATGAATCAAAACAGACACACTGTGACTAACTGCGATATGAGACCGATCAGGGGACCCGAAAAACTGGCGCACGGCGCTCATCACTGAATGCCCTGAAAAAGTCCCTTTGACAGAGCCTCTTAACTTTTATGACTGTTTGGCAAAGTTGACTTCAAAGAGCCGATTCTTTGGCGCTGCTTGCGGTTTGTGAGAAAGCCAGGCTAGCGTGGGGAGGGGCAGCAGGGGCTGATGGGAGTCGAGTGAAGGGAAGGGATGGAGGATGCTGGAGTGGAGAGCAGAGCCCTTTGATCTGTGTCAGCCTCGAAAAGTACAAAAGAATCAAAAGCAATGGGAAGAGCAGCACAGAAGATTGCAAACAAGGCCCGCTCGCAATTCCCTGCGGGACCGTGCAAGGGAAAAACACGACGAGACAAGAGCACATTACAGAAATACTGAGGGCTGTTTGGGTATTTCTCTTTGGCCTAATGCTGAAGCAATTAGCATTGAACCACCTCGCTGAACAGACAGGAGCTAGCCAAATCCACCATGCTAACATAGTTAGTGCAACGCAATTAGTGGGCGCGACCCACTCATGCCAAATTACATGATTCATTAAACTGACCAATTAGGAAGATCCATTTATCAATCAACACATATGCTACTTTCCATTTGCAGCAGTACATTTGAAGTCAGTGTTGGAGAAGCAACTTTGAAATTAAAGAAAGGTTTGAAGGTACTTTTATACCAAACTAAAGACTGTTTAATCTACACTTTTAAAAGTTTGGGGTCAGGAACGTTTTTTTAAGTATCCTACGTTCACCAAGGCTGCATTTATTTGATCAAAAATACAAAACTTTTGTATTGTGAAATGACTGATATATATTATACACACTGATAAAAAACACTGTTCTGTGGTTAAACACGATACAGAAAAAACTAATGTCATTTCTTAATGAAAAGTTTAGTTCAGGCATGAATTAAAAAAGCAAAGTTAATTATATATTAGTAGGCTACTCAATTCAAGCTTGTAGTAAATATAATATTTTTTTAAATATATATTATAAAATTAATTTTATGATTTTTTGCGGGTTTCCAGCAATGAGCATCCAATAGATTTCTGCAAGTGTCCGAATTGCTCCTATGATGCCTTTTTAACATGGAATCAAAAAAGTCACATTAACTGCTGTTTGACACCTTTTTTTGTGAATGAAAAATCCAGTCATTTCAATATGAACACATGCAATTGTGATTTTCACGTGAGGGCGGAGAAAGATTTCCCCATGTAAATTTTGCAACAGGTTAAAGTCATTCATGCAAATTCACTATTTAGACCAACATTTACCCTTTCCATTTATTTGTTGTATTTTTAATGTACATATTTTTCAGGACCCCAGGAAGAATAGCTGCAGCATGGCTGTAGCTAATGGGGATCCTTTCAATAAAACATAAAACAAAACATAACTTCTTGAGTGAGAAGTGCTTCATAAATTGGTAAACTTGAAAATAGACATTGTAACTTTTACACTAATGTGACCACACCTTTTACACATGCTCTCATTCATGAAACATAAGCAGAAATAAATTGTTCATAACTCACTGCGACAATCTATGCAAAAATGACTTTGCAAAAAGGAATTCCATGAATCAGTTTCATGAATCAGTCCTAGTGTTTATTAGACATTTTTTTGTTGCATAGACTCACCTTGAAAGAGGGCAGCATTCTGAATGATGAGAACTTTGAGCTGAGCGCTGGTGGACTGGAGATTTGACTCCATATTCTGTTTGGCAATGAGCAGGTAGCGCTCCTCCATTTTGCGGGAACAACAGGTCAGGCCTTTCGGCTGGCACACCTGCAGATCTGAGCCTGAAGAATAGGAAAGAGACACGAGATTTGTTACAGGCATTGCAATAAATAAGTAAAAAGATGTGGCACTGTATAAATTCCATCTAAAAGTGTGTTTTTTTGAGTCAAGCTTAGCTTCAGAGAGAGATCTGCAGAAAATGGTTTGTTTTAGAGAGCACATTGTTTACATGACCTATTCAAATCTCAAAGAATGCAAAAAAATTGAATACCTGCAACTTAATTAAAACATGTTATTTAATTTCTGTGCATTGCATTTCATCTTCTTGCCTTATGCCAAACTGATTAGCAGAGAAAAAACACTCATTAAAGGAAAACAAGATAACCAGGGAGAACATCTCAGTAAAGACGGACCCCAAGAGACTACTACTACTATGCAAAACTTGTCCATTTAAATCTGAAGCAGTAAAACTCCCCATGTGGATTGGATGAAAGAGACATGGAAGAACAGAAAAAAGTCAACACACTGACAGGACATCTTGTTTAGAGGGATGACGTGAATGTAGAGATGACAGGTGATTTGTTGACACCTGTTATACTGGAATCGAGGTTTGAAGGTTATCTATCAAAGAGCCATAATTGGATTTACTGGGAGAGAAAAGCCTATTGAGAAATACGTTCTCTGGTAGAAGGTTCTTCAGTTCTTGGCTCACAAATGAATAATGATCTAAAAATGTTAATACCCTGTGGGAACCGAAAGAGAGCAATGCTATTTGATCTATGTTGAATCAAACATCAAGGATACAGAAAAGAAAAATGACCAATGCCTGATTAAGTCCCCCGTGTGTTAAAGGCTGAGAGGATTTAATATATATTTTCTGTCAATTGGACATGGCCTAAATCTTACAGAAGTTCATTTTCATTCATTTATTTTTTAGCTCTTTTCATAAATTAGCATAAAACATCAATTCTCCTCACATTTTAAATGTTATTTTGTGAATCGCAAATGATTTCGCACTGAACTAGGGAAAAAAAATCTCACAATACTCACATTTCCTCTTGCAGAACTTCTAAACATTGAATAACTAGTGAATAACACATGTAAGGGATTGTTTTGGGCAGATTGCATTGTGGGATTCCATTGAATTCCGGTCAGACAGACCTCTCTGCATGTGAAGCAGGACTAGGAAACAGCCGCTGTGAAAATCAGTGAGATTACTGGAAATGTTTTCCCTGGGATTTCGGATCCGCATTTGGAAATGTGGCCAATTATCTTGCGATTACACATGCAACGAGAGAACTTACACTCCGCAAAGCTTTGGAGGTGGCACTAGGTTGATTGATAGTGCTGTAAACAAACTTCAGAGGAGTCCCAATGCTCCAGTTCACACAGACATAGAAGATGATGATGGGGTAGGAGAAAAGGAGGGCATGACACAATCTGGGCAGAAACGAAAGTGTCACTGCTCTGTTTAGGGAAGGCTTTTTGCTGCACTTTGGAATACTGTCATAACTATTGTGGAGCGTCAGATTAAAAGGGATGGGGTAAAAATAAAACGGAATAAGCATTCGCTGTCTGATGCTCTCAGATTGCACACTTCCTCAAGGAGGAGACCCCAAGAACATGTTTTCTAGTGAACAGCAACCGATAGAACTGAAAATGGTGGTAAAGAACAACTTAATGTACCTGCATTCAGATTCAGTCAGCGTTAGTCATTATTAGGGTTCGGAACAGAGAACCGGTTCCGTTTTTACAACAAATACTGGAGCCAAATGGCCTGTTAATGGCTCTCACACTTACAATATTCTTCAGATAGGATGGAACATTGAACTGAAATACTCGTCAGTAACTAACTACTATTCAGAGCAAAATATACAGCAAAACCAGTCAATTCCGATTTTGAAGCAAATCACTGCGTCCAAAATCGCATACTGTATAGTATGTAGCTTACTAACTTACTTAAACATACGTTCTATACAGTATGAATCTGTGTATTATGAATTAAATTTGGGCATAAAAAAAGCATAAGCTTTTTTCGGACAAAGCGAAAGACTCTTATGAGCTAGTGTTCTGATGATTTGTGCTACCTGTTCAGGATGTGCTAACAGTAATTTTTCAAGTTAAAATATTGTTTGTGTGCTTTGTGAGATACAAAAGAATCTGTCAGATGTAGTAAGACAGCGTGAAGTATAAAAAACTATTTAGCACATCTTGACAGGGAAATAATAACATCAAAATGTGCAACCAGCATAACATTCATGTGGTTTGTGATATCGTGTGAGACTTTACTAAGCTCCAAACCTACCCTTAAAACATAACCCAACCCTTAAAACTATGCAAAAATTATCAAAAACATAATTAGGCCTGCATGCATACTTAGTTCACATGCACACTTAGTTCACTCAAAAATGTTGCTATAAACCTATTTGACTTTCTGGTTACTCTTTATTTCGATGGTCCACTTTAGACATTCTACAAACTCTGCAACTATATGTCAACTAACTCTCATAAAAGAACATAAATTAACATAGAAGATATTTTGAAGAAAAACTTTAATTTTAGAGAGAAACAAAATTATTTGGAATTTGGTGAGTAAATTATAACTAAAAAACAATTGGGTGAAGTATCTCTAAAATTAAGGCTTGTGAGATCTCAATCAGTGTGGTTACTGAGTGGTTGTTCGTATGACAATATGTAGCAAAACAATACACATTATGAGTTTTGTCAAATTTAAAAGAATTATCAAAAATCAGAACCTGTTAAGTTAATTAAATTCCTACGATTCCCATCCTTAATCAGAAAGATTGTTGAAAGAACTATCACATAATAAATTGGCACTCTTTGCCAGTTCATCATCAAAGATGAGAATACAAATCCAACAAGTAGACTTGAAAATTTACTTTACAAGTTTGTTGATTGAAATAACTTAATAGACCATGGAAGAGATTAAAATGCAGGAGATTTAAGTGCTGCCAAATTTTAAATCCCATATGAAAATGTGAAGACAAAATGTCAAAGAAATTGCCTTAGGGGAAAAGGAAAAAAATGCTGATCTACTAAGCTCACAGCGCCTGTTAGGAATGGGTAAATAAACCCATTAGCATCACATGATATCAAAAACCAACAACGGTATGAACCCCCCCCCCCCCCCCCCACACACACACGTTCTGATCACACATCAGCAGCACAGCAATACGGATATGAAACAAGAAATTATGGGCAAACCTGCCATATCGTATAGACGACACCTTTCATATGCGCACCGACGGGCTTAATATCCAAAATCAATACTTGCAAAGGACCAGCGACAGATACGATCGAGCTAATTTCAGATTCCACTGCAAATTTATTAAGCTGTCAATAGCGTAGCGAGTGGAGGGGAGGGGGAGAGCTGGCAGAGGAGAGCAGGTATGAAAGGAGAAAGAACTCAGACAGATTTAGTAATTATCTTCAGCAAAACAGACAATTTCATCGGCACGTCTGCTGTTTGCAGATGATAAATGTACTTTATTAGAGAAGTTGTGAGCTGTCAGGGAAAAGTGAAGGACTTTACAGGAGGGAGATTGCTCCCAGCAGAGAAGCATTAACAAATATTACATCACAGTCTCTAACTAAAGACTGCTCATAAATACGGCTGATTAGATTGTTTGTCTTCTGAAAATGTAACAGAAAACATTTGTTTGAAAAGAAAAAAAAATGTAGATGCCTCGGTCTGCAGAAGAAATATTCTGTATTGAGAATGTGACCATATAGATTGTCATGTTCTACGGCAGCGGTTTTCAACCTCCACAGACCCTGGACCACTCACACAGACATTAAGCTAATTCATTAAATAGATTTACACTAACTGAGTCAAGGTTAATAAATTAGAATGTCCAAGATAAAGGAAAATATTTTAAAGGGGTCCTATTATGTAAAGGGGTCCTATAAATGCTCGAAGCGGTTGACCAATCACATCACACTGGACTAGCCGTCCAATCGGAGCACATTTTGCTTTTCGGAAGGAGTGGCTTCATAGAAACAGGAAGTAAACAGAGCGTTACTGACAGACTGGGAAGAAAGGTGCTGCAACAATGTAAAATATGTGGAAAAATAATGTTTTTTGAACATTTAAGGTTGAAAATCTACTGGAGCCAAAAAACTAAATCAAGACTTTGAAAAAGTGCATAATAGGTCCCCTTTAAAATCTAGTTTAAAACACATCAATACATGTGTTATATGGTTTTGAAAAACTTCTAGACCATTTTAAGCAAAAAATTACATTTAATGTGGCATAACCACATTAAGTATAAAGTAATAACACTTTACATACACCTTGAAAACACGAACTTAAGTATGATTTTAAATAAGTTAAGTATTTTTCACAAATATCATAACATAAATATCATTAAGTTTTTTGGAGGTTGCATCATGATATTTTGAAACCAGAACAAATGTCATAAACTACATAACTCATAAAACATTTGAACTAATGTCATTTTAAAGCCTGGTTATGTCATAAAAAGGTCAAATTATCTGATATTTTAAGAGATTTATTGACCTTTTTCTAAAACATTAACGACTATAACTTGTAAAGGACCACTGATTGATACAATCAAGCTTTTTTTTTATTATTAAACTTTTTTAATCATTATGATATCAGCACAGTTGTATTACCCTGATATTTTTACTTTATATTCCCCAAAAATATTATATTATATAAAAATTAATTTTAAAATCGTAAAATACTAAAACATGTTAATCATAAAAGAGGTATATTCAATTCACAGAATATATTAAATACATTTTTTCTATTTTGTGAATAAATTATTGGCTCCAAAAAATGGAGCTTAACAAATCATTAGTTAGTTAGAAATGTCATGAGTGTGTATTACATTATACATCTTTACCACTGACCCTTTAGAGAGCCTTCAGGGGACGCCTGGTTGAACACAGTCACTCTATTCTACATAAACCTGGCTTCTTCCGTGTATGTGAGTCATGACACGCTCACTTCCTTCCTTATCAACTAAAATTTCGAGAGATTCCTGAAACCCTCCTGCAGCCTTGCCCAAAGGCCTCCGGCGTGCAAGCATCCCTGTCGGAGCCCAGATGAAAAAGACGGCTCCGACGGATGCTTGGTGAGTGCTGTGTACACATTTCAGCCTCACGCTCCTCCTTAACAAGCCTGAAGACACAGAGCGCAGCCAGATGCATGCATAAGAGCGATCTTAAGAACCATTTATAAAGCTATCAGCATGCAAGTTTAATGGGGGCTGTGGGGAAAACACGCTGTGTTAAAATACAGAAAAATGTTAAAAGGATGTTATTAGAAGCATGAATTATAGAGCAACGACACATGAATTATGACATTTCTTTTTAGACTTGCTTCAAAGAAATCAATTAAAAGAAGTGGAAAGTCAACGGACTGATGAAAGTATGCGAAGTATATGAATATGAATTGGGCTCCTCTGCCAGGAAGGCAGGAGAGTTAATGGACTAAAGCAAAGCCGTCTGTTGTCTTTCAGTGCCATTGGAAATATTTAATGAAAGAAAGTACCTCAGACTTCCACAGCATGGAGCACACAAGGGTAAGATTCAGTTTGGGAAAGATAAAGTAAATAAAAGAACAATAAAAGCCTTCGGCTCGCTGAAACACACTGTGTTCCTCGGTTACAATCAGCTCTGGAAAATCCAAGATATGTGGTTTAATGGAAAGTCTGACCATAGTCATTAGTAGAAACTTTCATGGCTTGTGAGCATGTGATCCCTCACCTTCAACTTTAAATGGACTGCCAGAGAAATTGGCCTAAGCCATTATCTCATAATTACAGAAACTGTGTGGGCATTTATCAAAATATGAAGGTACTTCACTGCCCCAGGTACTGTCTACTGCCCCTTGACACTATACTAAGGTCTCTTAAGGACTACATATTGTACTGCGAAAAATGTTAGATCCTTTAATTTTTCTGATATGAAGTCATTACTATACATAAAATTAATCAATCAGTAAATAAAGATTTAATAATTATTCTACATGAAATATATATATATATATATATATATATATATAAATAATATAAAATAATATTTTAAATATATATTAAATGGTTAAAAATAATATAATAATAATATATTAAAAACAAATAATGTTTGTAATTAAATAAATATTAAATAATAAAATTATTCCTAAATAAATACAATAATAATTTATAATAATTTGATTGAAAATTCAAAGACATATTGAGCAGTGTTGTTTCAAACTTAAAAAGACACTTTGAACAACTGAACACCTATTAAAGATGATGTGCAATTTTTTTTGTATATTCCTGAAACAACTAATCCATTTCCCCCCAAAAAAGTGCAAATACAGTGGCGATATCAAAACATTTGAGCATCCTGACACAGGCTCAACCGATGGCCTGAGTTTGAGGCAGAATAATCTGTTTGACCGAACAATGGCAGATGTGGTTTCTGTATTTTTGCAATTCCGTTAGCTGACAATATAGGGACACCGAAATTAACAAACATCAAACTGAAATAAGACGCCATGCTCAGCAGGGTAGTTTATCATTTCAATGAGGACTTGCTCCTGATAATTGGAAAAACAATACTGTCTGCACTGAGAGGATCTAGCCTTTGATGGGGTGAACAAGTGTCTCTGTAATGCATTCTGCTATTACTGGCATTAAAACAAGCGGCACAGAAGCCCCTTAACAGCCTATAACGCTAGCTCTTGAGGGAGGTCAGTGGCACTTCATTAGCTGGATCTCATCCGTGAGTACCATGGACGGGAATACAGCTCCCTGTCATTTCATTTTGATCAGAGAGACTGCTGAGAGATGGACTCTGACTTCACTTTGTACTCAACCCGCTGAACCCCTCATTACTCATACAGTTGGTTTCTTCAGCGGCCGCAAACCAAAGAGACAACACCAAACCATTAAATTCAACTCATGAATTTAACAATGGTCATCCTTATTTGAGCGCTCATTACCTAATAAAATATTTGCAGGGGATGGCACATCAAAATGTCAGACTGATGTAACGAATGTACGAGCATCTAAGTGCGAAGTGTAAAGGTGCCTTTCAGACTACAAAGACAGTCAGCTGTCTATTGTGCTTTGACATTCAGTTCTTCCTCTCGGGGAGAGATGGCGAGGGAGAGAGATATCAAAAAAATAAAAATCGGTAAAGACGTCCCAGCGGAGACGTGAAGGGTAGAACCTCCTGTTGGCTTTTTTGGTCTTGTGCCCCCCTGGCAATACATGCGGTATGATTAGAATTCAGTTCAATCTTCCTGCAGGCTGTGTTTCGGCTTGGCATCCTTGTATTCCATCATCGATACATCAGTCATCACATCTTCTCTTTCCTCTAATGTTAGTCCACCCCTCTCCTGCACATGCTACAGATCTTCCTCTCTTCACACCACTCACACATACCAAAAGAGATCACATTTGGCAGCTAAACAGAAACACAGTGGTTGCATCCATCAAACATCAACCCAAATTTCACCACGAGCACCAAGTTTAAAGCCGGGGTTTACTGGGGTTACAGTGCAGTGGATACAGCTGCCTGTTTTGTGGTTCAGAAACAGGGGTCTTTGAAGGTGAATGCCGCATTTACAATACGAGAAACAGACCAAAATAAATGCATGTTTCTGTAAAGCAGTAATGAAGAGATCTGCAAACTTTTGGGACTAAACCCGACATGCAGGAACTCAGAACATGAGATGCGATACAAATCAAGCAAAGCATTAAATATGCACGCAGAATGCGAGAGTGAATGAAACTCTCAGTGGAATAAATAAAATCACTAAGGTGACAGCTACACTATACGGCCCACAGTCATTCCCATTTCCAATTAACATTAGGGTTGTCTGCATTCATTTGCCACTTCAAGGCCAGCAGCGTGCATTGGGTTTGGAATAGGCGCTCCATTATTGGACAGCTCTTTTTGCTTAATGTTCTTTGCGTATGAATGGAAAGGTTTAACAAAAAAATAACTAAATAAATGCTGTTGTTAAATGTAATGATAGGACTCTATCTTGGACATTACGTCTATAAAGGGAAAAGTTATTAATCGCAGTTTCTTCTCTCACGCATCTTTTATGGCATTTTTCTAAGCAATGTCTGTTAAGATGCATTTAGCCAACACATAAATCAATACCAAACAAGGGGGCAAACAATTAACCTCACATTCTTTCATAGTCTGACATAATACAAGGACACCCAATTAAGGTTTCGGTGGTATCGGTTCATATAATGAATCAAAATGAATAAAGCCAAAGGCTTCGCCGCACCACTAATTACTGCACCAGGCATAAAGTCCAGAGCCTGGTGCCGCTGGGATTATCAGGCCTGCGGCACACTTCCAAAAGGAAAAAAAAAACTCACAGTTAGGCCTTTCTCTGAAGAACAATGTTTAGGTTTCAAAACTAGGGCTTCAAAAAAGCTTTTATTGCAGGATTGTACCCATCAGGACATAAAGTCCCTTACCAGCTACTCACGAAGAGCACAACCAACCAAAAATGCTTTCAAAGAAATTCCTCTGAAAACTGCAGGGCACTGCAAAAAAAAACACAACACATACATGAGTTTCATTTCTTGTGCATGCAATCCAGTAAGTTTTCATAATAATAACAGTAGCCTATATCATTAATCTATACCAGATAGTTGATAAAGTTTCTTGCAGTCCAATAAGATATGCAACGCATCACTCAATCAAGTTACTTTTCTTAAACTCTGATAAAAGTTAAATTGTGTTCAAATTCCTCTGAGGAGGCAAATGACTGAATATCACTCTGTTCCTTGTCCTTAACCCAATTGCAATCCATTTAAATTGCAAATGCGAAGTCTGCAAAAAACGAACAGAACCTCTGATTAAATGGAACTCTGGGAAGGTCACTTTATATCTCCTGAAAGCAGCTGAACCACAAGAGATCACTCAAGTTCACGCTCATTTACCTGCAAGTCGAATCACATGGCACTAGAAAGACTCCAGCATCCTTTATCGTGGTTCAAATTATTCCAATTAAATAAATTAAAAAATGCTTTTTAAATGGACTTGCTTGGCATTTATTCTAATTTTAAAATGCAAAACTTTTAATAAAATGAGAGTGACTGGAATAGAGATAAAAATGTATCTATTGTTCTTTTTGAGGCATTTGCTACCACTTGGGGGGGGGGGGGGGGGGGATGATACTTGCACATAAAGCAGCCCGACAACAAAATGCAGTCACTGGGGAAAAGGAAGATCCTTTTCAGCAGAATTTTTGTTGTTAGGGCCAAACAAACTCCACTTTTCGTGTTTCTACTCCAGTCACCCCCCTTCTTTTCAGCCTCCAATTGAGACAGAATTAAAGCTTCAAGCAGCTAAGGAGAGACGTCAAGTAGACAGTCAGCCATCCATCCTGTCATTCATCTCAACTCATCCAACTCCTCAGCTCTCCTTTGGGAAATGTAGCAACCTCAATAAACACACTAACACAATTCGCCTTCTCCAGCAGGACAGGTAATTCACACTAGTTATGGCTAAGAGAAATACATTTACAGCTTTCCCAGGGCTACTTCTGCAGCAACTCCTCATAGCTGAAGATGACAATCCAGTCAGGATACTTATTTCATCTTCAAACCTACTGATAGATCCTCTCACATCCCGCAGAGTGAAAATAATACCACACGAAATGGGCTACAGTAGATGCAAACGTCACATAAATAGAATTGTATAAGTACTAGTAAAATAGTGAAATAAGTAGGCCTAGTAAAGCTATGGGACAGTTATTAGCAAAAACTGGAATACATAGCCAACTAGGTGAATTATTGAAATAATTGAAAATAAATTGAAATAAAGATCCCTAAAGAGTTCAATAGCAAAAAATGCACAATTTGGTAGTTAGGCTACTAATGGAATAACTAAAAGCAAAAACATAAACACTACTATCTAATGAATAATTAAATTGTGAAAGAGAGAGAGAGAAAGCGAAAGTGAGATGCCAATCACAGTTGAATTACATTGCCAACTAATAGGCTAATTAAAAAAATACTAGAAACCTAAAAAAGGTAACTAAACTTAAAGTTTCCTTTAAAGTTTTACTTTAAGATTCACCAATAGACTATTCCAAACATGCATAATTTGATATATTGATCAATCTTATATTAATGTAGCCTAAATTATAAATGTTTAAAGATTCTTAATCTACATTTAAACTATGGGAAGGCCGTATAAACAAAAATAACAATAATAATTCTCATTTAGAGAAGCTACTTAGCGCAGCGTATACAGTTTAATATAGTTTCCACTTTACAATACAAAAAATGCACATATATAACGCGTAGCCTATAACGCGTCATGTTTTTAAAAATAGGCTACAATTCTTACTGAACAACAGCAGGTAGGCTAAAACTTTTATACTTGTTTTTTAAGCTTTTTTGGACAGGAGATTTTGAGATTTTAAAATCACACAGAAAGTTAAATCAACGTATGATGATCCCGATAGCTCGTTTTACCTGAGACTGGCGTGTCTGGGGTCCATTTCATCCCCGGGTACAAAAACTGAAAGGACGAGCGCACTTCGCGACAGTCCAGCATCTGACTGTTCGGCCGAGAGAAGGGCAGCATCAGGACGCACAGAATCAGTGCACCGTTCAACTTCAGTCCAGGCATGATTAATCCAAATGATAGAACTACCTGGAGTAGAAGGCTTCCTGGAGACAGGTCTGATTACAAACGCAAAGGAAGTGAGCAGGAATGATCTGCGTTGCTTGAAGTGAGCAGAAAGCGATGCTGTGGACTCAGCGGCAGCATCGCTGAAGTGAGTGAGTGTGAGGAGAGTCCTGTGGAGGAGCTCTTCATCTCCACCTCATTAACAGACAAACTTCATGCGCACAAATCAAGCCCACATTTCCCTGCATGAGGAGGGACTGCGCGAATTCACGATTCTTGCATTATTCAAAGGAACCGATTACAGAAGATTAGCCTACCGTTTGGTATAGAACTGTTTCGTTTATATTAAAGTTATGGTTATGAAGACAGGAGGCGCGTTATGAAACGGTCATGCGCAGATGGAGACGAAGATCAAGTCTGGGCTACTTCACAATTCAAATGGGCCTTTTCCCGACTGGGTCTTCAATTACGTCTTAAGCTAATTGAATTTGTTAAAAGGTGTAGTGAGATCATATCGGCTGGGGATTGTGTTTTCTAATAATGTCAATATTGCTTGTCTAACAAATTTACATTTTCAAATTGATTTCAAAATGCAGAGCAACAAACACATCTGTCACATCTCCAGGTATCTGCTGCCATCTGGTGTTGGTAAAGGATATTGTTACGTACAGTCACTTTAAAATCTGTGCAATCAAAAAAGCGAGCAGAGGCAGAATAAAATAGCTTCATAATTTTATTGAGAATTTACACAAGTTACATATTCAAAGTGGGGGGGAAATGCAGGTAATGGAATCTAGCGGATTACAGATGGATACCGTGCAATTTTTATTGAAGATTTTTACCACTATTAAAATTGCCAAGTCATCCACCCGAAAACAGCAAGACAAATATTTGCATGCAAGTGCCACTGAAAGTATAAATAAACAACTATATTTTAAACATACTTTTGTAATATAACAAATAAAATGCTTTAATTTATCTCTATAGAAATATATGCATCTTATATTTTTGCTGTTATAATATATCGTGTCATAGAATTATGGCAACACTTGCAGATCAGCATACATTTAAAATAAAAGTTTTTTGCTTATTACAGTTTCTCTCAATCACTTTGACACATTTTTCGAAACAGTCTTAACATTCCCTAAACTGTAAATGCAATTGTCACAGCTGTTTGCTGGAACATCAGAACTCTATTGCATGTCTGCAAAATGCAGCAACTCACCCAAAACATTTAATTCATGCTTTAAAACCTAGTTATTGTGTCAGTAAACTGGCCAATGGCACAAAAATAAAGTGTTTTTGTCATTGTGTGAGCCACACTGGTCAAACTGTTAAGATGTTTTTTCACCATGGAAATAATTTCATGGGTTTATTTTTTTCCTACTTTTTTGCAGACACTAACTGCTTTCTATACAAGATTTGTAAGTCGCTTCGGATAAAAGAGTAAATTATTAAATGTACACAAATAAATGTACTGTATAAATACAAATGTATGATAGCGATTGAGCTGTCAGCAGACTCCATATATACTATATTGGTTGATTGATAAATTGTGATTCCTATTCATTACAATGGCTGGCCGTTTGCCAATTAAGCAAATATTACAAACATTCCATGTCATATATATTTATGGAATATAACATGTCCGACAGATTTAGATCACTGAATGGATCATTTTGCATGTGATGGCTCACACAATGAAAATGTTTAGAAGTTGTGAGTTTGACAATTTCACCGAGAATCAACTCATTAGTTTTAATCAAGCCATGTGCATTTAGTCATTGTGCAAATTGTAGACAATTGTACTTACTCTTTTGCACACGTGCCAAAACAAATGCAATTTGCTTAAATTCAAAATCGATGTTAAGAAGAAACTAATTGTTTAGAGATCTGAACATTGATTTTAGAGGAAGAAAAAGTGTCTCATTTGAGAATTGAGCCAAAGCAATTGAGAAAAACTAACTAGGCATACATGCAATTGCATGGTTGTAAATATCATCTTGTGTAGAATGTAGAATGTAAGTTATAGAAGTTTGTCCCTGGTGCAGCGAGTTTTGCATGGATTTGCACAGCATGTTGTAATAAGGCTGGATGCAATCCTGCAAAACTCACCCCACATAACAGGGCTTTTCCATAAGCAGCAGCAGCTCCAGAATGACAGGCCGAAGGCGACCGGCAATACTAGAAGTGCAAACATTGCAGTAGATTCACTGGCACTACCTGCACTGTGAGCACTTTGGAACTGCCAGGACAAACTCATATGGATCATAAAAATATATACATATTGCAGTGTGATTAATACCATAGTAATGTCAAAGTAGTGCAGGAACTGCTTGTGAACAGAACTTAATGATAAATGAAGTTGGGTTTTGCTCCCACATGCTGATTATACAGCTACTCCTGCCAAAAGGAGCATCTAGCGCAGTAGATACTAGACTACTTCACTAACTACACAAGATGCACCTTAACAGGAGGGCCATATTAATACAAAATTAGTTTTTTCCTTGAAGGTATTATGGTGGAGTTCAGGTCCTTCATCAACGATCCATCTTCATAGCATCTAGGAAGAAAAATAAAAAGATTAATCTTATTATATTATGATTGCATAGTTTAAGAATTAAACCGCTGGTCTAAGGAATCAATTAAAATGTACACCAGCAAAATACAAAAGTTTAAATGACTGTAAAAATATTTCCATCTATTTAACTAGTAATTTCTGTCGTTTCTATTTGATTTTAGCTAGTTTTCTGAACAAGTAATTCAATTCTAAATGGATAAATTAAGACTTATGACTGCAGGTTGTAACTGTGGACTAAGTTAATTAAGGTATGCAATTTTAGTAAGTCGGAATTCTTCACAGTCCGTTTGGAGTCTGACTGAACGTCAGTGATTCTCGTGCTTGGCGCGCTTTGCTCGTTTCATTGGGTCTCTCAAAATGGAGGATCTTCAACTGAAGACAAGTAACGTTACAACTTGTTGAAAGTTCTTCACCACTGTTATACGAGCTAATTGACGAACCTAAATACAACGTCTACTGCTAAACGTGTCCACTCAAAACCCAAGTCACCTTAAATTTAGTTTTTCACCTTGTGTTGTCTTAATACTGCATTTATAGTCAGACAATAGATGGTAAAAACGTAAATAAATAAAATATTGGCGCAAAACGCAGCAATACGCGATATTTCGAATCACGCTCGTCCAGAAACGAACGAAAAACACTGAATGATGAATATTCGCCTGTGAGACTGAAAGAGGTCGAATCTGCAAACATTAACTAGGCCTCGAGAGGTCGGTGCCCGATCTTCTGCTTGTGTGGCCCACGAGCTCTCCTTTCTACGACACAGGCGGTCGTTTAATCGGCAGCAAACCCTTCAACGATAGAGTGCTTATTACGCTAAAATTAAGGCAAAGCACCTGAAAAGTTTCTGTTTACATAAAGAGGGTGTATGTGTTTTCAACAGGAAACGACCTCATAGCATCTATAAACTGACGACAACAACAAAACCAGACAAAACTGAGTTAAGTGAGCAGTTTTTCGAGGGTTAAAAGACGGGCGCCTATAACGTTAGCTATTTCCACAACTCGTTTGCGATAAAAGGAGGTTAAAGGCCCTTCATCCAACAACTATAATTTCTCACCTGAGTTTGGGTTTAGATAGAATGGCCCTTGCTATGGAGAAGGGTTGCGGAGCCACGTGAAACTCACCAGTAACGTCACTTTCAAATATGGGTTTGATTTTAAACTGAAAATACACCGAGCTTCAAATACATTTGAGCTTCAAACTCAAGTTTTTGCAGTGTCTGAAATTATTAAACTCTAGATAAGTTTAAAACAAGGTCCAGATTTACTCAAATTGACTCGCCTGTACACAAACTGTTAGTAAAACGGGTTAAATATTAATCAGCAAATCAGGCGTAGAAAGTTAATGGTTTAATTTCCTTTCCAAAAACTATTAGAACGGATTAACTTACTTTGATAATCACACAGATTAAACATTACATTTCTTTGATACAGTCGCAAGAAAATGTAACGTTAAGTCTCATTATTTAAAAAACGAATTTCACTTACATATGCTTAAGACAAACAAACACACCTCCAAATATATCTAAGCGTTCAAGAGTCCATTAATTGATCCATCTCCTACATTGTTAACGTTAGCTCCTCAGCTGCTCCACACACACACAAAGCCTGTCCCACCAACAAACACAGTCACAATTTCAAAGTTTCCACAATCATATCTCGCCACAACTCAGACCCACGCGTGAACCCTGGTCACGACGAGAAATAAAAAATGAGACGCTTTCGGACGCTTTTAAGGCCTCCGCAGGAGTTAAACTAGCGCGTAACCTCCGAGTTGTTTGGGATCATCAGGGTTGTGGAAGGTTTACGAAAGAGGCGCGAACATCTCGTCATGTGATGATGATGGGCCTCGCGAGCCTCCTCCTCCTCCTCCTCCTCCTCCTCAACTCACTCAATCCCCCCACCACAACTCACACATCCGCTCTCCATATCCCATTTACCACCACTTTCACATCATTGGTCTGAGTGCTAGTCTGTCTTTTTATTGTCGTTATTATAGCAAAGCCTATTTGTTAAATTAATGTTCTTTTTGGAAGTTTAATGTAAATGTGTTAATTAAAAACAAATACAGTGCAATCTAAAATTAGTTGACAGATTATGTTTCAGATTGTTGACCGTATTACAAGTCTAGGTAATTTGCTACAGTGTTTATGAATCTTTGTTAATGTAAGTTAATAAAATAGTTGTTCATGGTGCATTAGCAAATGTTAACAAATACAACATTTGATTTCCATAATAATGTATTAGTAAATAGGCTACTGAAATTAACTAGATTAATAAATGCCATAGAAGTATTGTTCATTTGTTCTAATGGAACTTTATTGTTAAGTGTTACCGTTCGGCTATAATTTAAACATGTTGCTTTGGAATTACATGCATCATGAAAAGTGATACATCTGAAATTAATGTTAAATTTTTTTTATAGGCAAGTGGGTGAAAAAAAAATTAACTTAAATATATATGTCCAGATAATATTTTCTTTAATTTGCTTTGGCATTAGTGCATGCAGTGGCAATATAAAAGCCAATTATTCAAGGGTGTAGATTTGGCTTAATTGAACATTAAGGGAGGTTGAAGTGTGAACTGTTTTACCGGGGTCCCAGGGCATGAATACTCGCGAGATTTGTTTGTTTGGTCTTTTGTGGTGTCATCCACACGTGCAAAGTTGGTTGATAACTGCAATAAAGTAACAACCTTAACAGTTAGGCTACTGTTTAATATGTATTTTAATATTATTTCGGCATCTGGAAGCTTATCAGTTTGACAGAATTTTCGACTTCATTGTGCCATTAGAAGTCAAAGTTCAAACTAAACTTAACATTTTAACACGTCACAGTTGTAATATAATAGTGAAAACTATATTCCCTTAACACATCAGTTCCCAACAGGGGGTCGTTGCCCACAAGGGGCCCTCAGTGAGCTCTTTGGGGGGTCGCGTCATATTTTGAAAAGTGTTGAACCCGTTGAACAGTGAGCATTAAAGCAGCAGTCCGTAACTTTTTTGTGTTCAAATTTTACTACATTTATATAATGAGCGAGAACATCATGAATCCATTTTCCAAACCGTGTTTTTGTCTTATCCTGAGTCACTATGGTACACCTATAATAAGTGTTTATATTGGGACTATTTTACACGGGTTCGGGTCGTACCGCTGCGGCTACAATGTTCTTCCTCAAGATGCATTATTCTGTTAATAAACGCATGTTTATTAATCGCTAGAGCGCCAACCAATCATATTACATTAGCTTATTTTATTCAGGATCCCCTGGCTGACCAAAAAATGGCTTTTCAACCAGGTCCCAGATTAAAATATTAATTATTTTTTCCCTACACACCATGTGAATACTGATATTTTTGTTATTGCATTTCAAATAGGGCCAATTAATAGGCTACTCCTAGGCTTATGTTTTTAAATTACAAATGACCTACTGATGTTTTTGTTATCGTATTTTAAATATTGTACGCTATTGTTTGTGCACAAACATATCTGGTTATATAGTAATAAACATACTGATTATAAATTATACAAGTTGGACATGAATAGTTAAAAAAAGCAGCTCAAACACAACAGCCTATAGGACATACTGGTGGGGAAAAGCAACGTTTTACTAGAAATTTAAATAAAAAGTGGGTAACAAAAATCATGATTAATTCATATAAATTCACATAACAATCATTCTGACATGCAGTCCGGTAAAAGTTGTGTGCATAAACACTAAAATAGACATTTGTGCATTAAATGGTCCACATACCTGATTTTGGCCGAAATGAAGAATGAGTTCTCACCTTATGCGCAGATGTTTCATGTTCAAACCATGTCGCCGCTCAACATAGACAACAAAATGTTATGCCATGCATGTAATTGTAGAGCATCCCTTTCTTGTTGGGGGTGATGAAGGAAAGTCCACACAAAATCCCTCTGAAAATCTTTTTTTAGCTCTAATTAACAGGAGTACTGCTCATCAAAACCAGTGGGAATTCTGGAATTGCAATCCTCAAGACATTACGTCATCAAAATGTTTAATAAATAGTTAGAATGTGAGACACTCGGTTTGGCCTTATGGAAATGAATCCTATGGTCAGTGAGAGACAGAAGGCTTTGGTGACCCCGGTTCACTCAACCCCCACTACTCCACACTGGGCTGTGTGTGAACCATTGTATTTGGCTTCAAAGAGCATTTCCCTCGGCATTCCCGCATCATTTTATCCACGAGTTCATCTTGGGTTTATTGTTGAGTCTGCTTATTAAAAAGTTCATGCAAACCAATTGCCAAACTCTTTTTTTCCCTAACAAGAAACTAACAATTTTCTAAACTGATTTTAAGATCTGTAAGTTACTCTTTAAAAAGGAAGTCTCTTGAGCATCCTTTTGAACTTTAACCTACTTTTTTTTCTTTCTTCAAGGAACAAAGAAAATGATCAGCCTGAAAAAAGGATGTATGCATTTACTTATGCTAGTTGCTGAAAAACAAATTAAACTAGAAACATTGACTGAAGTGTTTCAAGAATACAATGTTACTTGTTTGTGAATTGTAAACAACAGATAGTTCTTTGTTATGAATGCTTTAAACTATGTAATTATACTCTGATACAATTTTATACTTTAAGGAAAATTAGGATAAGTTCCTTTATGGATGAAGAAGAGCTTCTGAATTAGTGCAGTGAATTAATTTAAACTAATTTCTGAAATGCATGTCTAATATTAATCCAACTTCCACAATTAGATTAAAAGTTCCAAATCCCAGACAACCAAAACCTTTCAGGCATCTACAAAATTACTCTGCACTGTAAAAAATTATATGATCAATAAGTTATGACAACATACGGTTTTACATTGCTTTAACTCAACACAATACGTTTTCAACTTCTAACAATTTTCCATTTTTTATATAATTTAAATTAAAATTACTTAAACATCCAAGTAGATTGCACGTGGCAGCAACTTTTTTTTTAACAGTGTGAGCTTAATCATTTTGAGCAGGTGTTAGACTTCATATTTTAATAAACAGTTTTTATTTATTATTGTTGCCATTAAACTTCTGCAAATATACATCCTAAAAATAAGTGACTTTTTACACAGACAAATTAGAATCCTTGCAGGTGAATGAATATCTGTAATTACACATTTAAAACAAAACTGATAGAGAATTATAAAACGCTATACTTTTATATAAACATAAGTATAACGCTCAGATTTGATTTCACTGGAGATTCACAATATCATCTCAGACACTTTGACATGAATCAAAGACCTGCTCCTTTTCCTGATTAAAATAGGAGGAATAAATATAGTATGCAGAACATCTCAAATTAAGCACTCATGTATCTCTGTAATTTATTTGTAAATTGCTTTGTATATAAAATGTAAAGCAAATCAACAAAACTGCGAGCTCATACTGAGGTTAACGCAAATGAACAATGTACTTGTAGGGGTAATTGCAGATAAAGAAGAATTTAAACTCAACCAGCAGAGGGCGCTAAGTGTTCGTTGTTCTCTTGTACTGTAAACAGGAAGTTGCTCACTGACTGGACAGAGACCGTAGACGAGGATGTTGTAGGCATGAACCGCTAATATTTTTTTATAAAACCGACTTGTGGGTGAGAGAAAATACCTATAGCTTTGTACGTTTCATCAATGCCAAACAGTAAAAAGAAACCGCTATAACGGGGTTGACGAGAGATTTAGTTTTGAACGACCAAGCATCCAGCCATTTTATTAATAACTGATGAAAGGAGAGGGCGATGAATGCCCTTATAGTACGCTGTGTTCCTTGTGAGTTTTTTTTTAGATCATTGTAATAGAGTTCAACCTATACGAGGACCATGGAAATCACTGATCAAAACCCTGAACATGAGTCCAGCTCCAGAGATGGCCATCACTGGGTGGAGAAACTGTTCCCTCCTCGTTTCTCTTTCCAAAACTTGCTTGATAACCAGACCAACACGAATGAACAATGCAACAGCGCAACAAAATCACCATCCACCCACTCTATAGACATTGATGAACCCAAAATGAGCCACAGAAGGCATATCTTCCTGAGAGCTCTGAACGAGGTTCAGCACACTGAGCGACTGCTAAAGAAGGAAGCCCTGGAGAAGAGAATTATTAGGCATGAGCAGCCTGTAAATGGAGCAAACTCTGAAAATCCTACTGACCAGAGTGAGACTGCGGGACAGATGTGCATTTGGAATGAGAGGGACATCAGCAATCTACGGGCTGGGTTTGCAGAAGTGGAGAAGGACAGATGGAGACTAAGGCAACAGCTCAGTTGTACAGAGGAGCAGCTTAAGGCAGAACATGAGCAAAGGATGAAGCTGCAAGGCCTGGTGGAGAAGCTTGAGGAGCAGTTAAGGCTTTCCAAAAAAATGACATCATGTCAGGCCCTCGTGATAAATGATCTGAAGTCTGAGAGGCAAAAAATGAATGCTCAATTACATAAGCTGACTATACAGGTCAGAGAAAAGGAAGTAGAGGCAGACATGTGGAGGACAACTCTGAGAAAAGCGAAAGAGGACATGCAGCAGATCACACAGGAGCGCTCCAAACTCATGTGGGAACTGGAAAGTGTGCAAGCGCAATGGAAGTCTGAAGCAGACAGGCTGGAAAAAGCAGCTCGGATAGAAAATGAGGCTGTGCTCCTGAGGCTCCAGAGAGAGGTTGAGCAGACCCGCGCTGACATGCATGCTGAGAGAGAGAGTCACGCATGGAGCCGCACGGCCCTCGAGCTCCTACGCAGACACTTCAGCAGCCAATAATTAGTTGCAGTAATATTTAAAATGTAGCATTTTCAATCCTTATAATGTATAGATAAAAAAAAAAACGAATGATAACACACAATAAGTGCCACTGTTTCTTTTATTTTCAATATGCCTCCATACTCGCTTGTTTTTCTTTTAAATAAAACTTTATGTACATATATAATCCTCTCCCACAGTGGAAACAAAACTCAAATGTGTGAAAAGCATAGCAAACATTTATCAGTCAAACTGCAAATAATAAAAGGTGTGTGTATATGTATATATTTATATATGAAATAACTTGCCAAAGATTTAACATATTACTTTTTATCACTGCATGGAGAATCTTAAGGCTCAAAGCTTAAATGAGCTTAATAACAAAAACCTCCTTTAAAACCCTGTCAGCGGAATAATCACATTTGGCCAAAACACCCATTTCTTGTACTTTTTGGTATCAAATGACAAGTGATTTTACACATGGTGCAGTTTATAAGAGCAAGTGCACAAATCTACACTCACAAATTATACTTTCAAATCATTTGTGTCTGCTGAAGAGCTGACTGAAACAATGTCAAAGCACAAGAACACACTGACATTTGGATTGATCCATTAAAAACCTTTTAGAGTGTGGCTCATTTACACAAGCACAGCAAGTGCTCTCCTCACACTCGTGACTGTCTATGTACCCATTAGCAAACTGCAAAAATTAAACTGTTTCCCTTGTAGGTCCTTTTCAGCATTACAAAGACCACAACGTTGGTGTTGTAAAGCCTTATTTCAGCTTGCATAATTCAAACTACTTCCCTACATCCATTATAACATCAGAAACACTCGACAATAAATTGTGATTTGTTATTTAGTGCATTAGGTATCATGAACATTTTTTTATTCATTACCCATTGATCAGGTAAATGTTAATTATAAATAAGCCATTGTTCGTTATTTATGTATAAACTAATGTTAATTTATGCAACTGTATTGAAATACATATTTTAAACAAATTAACACTAACCAAGATTAACCAATGCTAGTTCATGACACCAAATGCATTTGCTAATGTTAATGAAAAGAACCAGATACCACAAATTCAATTGAAGCAAAGCGGGGGGGGGGTGGGGGGACACAGCACTTAGGAATTTAAAATCTGAGGTATATGAGAAAAGGAACTTGTGCAAATAGAGTACATAAAATATATTCAACTTAAGGTATAAAGACTAAAGGTGGAACCTTTCAGTAGAATCCTGTTCTGCATTTCATCTAAAACTTCCAAGAGATACTGAAAGGTGCAATCCAATGGAGAACCCAATTCTAAGTTTAGTCAGGCATCGTAAGATATACCGTGTTACCACAGCTTTGGCTCATTCAAGTTTGACAGTGCAGGACACGAAGAACTGTGTTAAATGGTCTTTCCTATTGCATCCATCTTTTAAAGGCTTTTAATTGGCTTGTCTAAGCTGTCCATCAAAATGCAGTATGAGGAATGACATGACATACCCCAGCTCTAGCATTTCACATCCTTTCAATATTACAGTGTGTGTGTGGAAGTTATCATGTCTTGCACTGTAATTGTGTACCATGCATTTCACCTTCACTGAAGTCTATGAACCCTGAATTCATTGCATTTTTTTTTATCTAGACTGAGAACTTATATTAAGGAGTATGTTTTTTTTTTCTTAATTTTAAAGCAATTTAAATAAAACTAGTCCCCTAATGTGTTAACCCAAGCAAAAGCAGAATAATACTACAAATCCAATGTTATAGATAAATTTAAATGTAATAGAAGACCCAGAATGACCAAGCTATTTAAATAAGGCACCCAGTTAAAATGGAAATTGAGTGCAGCATCCAACATGACCACTAAACTCCACAGCTGTTTTTACAAAGATAAAGGTTTCGCTTGACCACATGACATTTTCTGGCTTTTTAAATGCTTTAACATCCCTTAACTAGTTTAAATGTGAGAATGTCCTGTTGAATGCGTGTTTGTGTACTTAAATAAGGCCTCATAATGTCCTGTATTTATGACCTACCGTTTTACAATATTTGGTTGTCTTGTGCTAAGAGTATGAACTGGCACTAATGGCCAACCTGAAGCAGAGCTACCAGATTTAGTGCAAATATGCAGAGCCATACCTTGTACCAATATACTTGTTCTAACTTTTAAAAATTTTAAAAAGCCATGAGCAGGCTTTAGATATACTTCTCATTCACATGAATTTGGATAAATTTTTTTAATCTAAGATTTACCGCCTGAAGGTAAATCAATTGTCCTTCCTTTTTTCTAAGGGCAGTGCTAAATATATATATATATATAGGTTTAAATGTTATACTTGCTCCTCCCTTAGCAGAAACCCTACTCGCCCCAACTAAAGGGACAGACATGTGTTTGCACATTCTGCCAGCATTTCTCCACCTTTTTCAGAAGTTAGATGTACATATATTTAGTCCAAGTGATTTCTTTCTTTGACTTATTTAGCTGTCCCTCCCATCCAATTCTCACCCATATAAATCAAACCACATCACTAGGCGAGTGCCCCGGTTCTACACTCCACGTTTTCCATTAGGACTCCTCTGCAGGTGCAGGCCGTTTGATGTCCCGGATCTGCTTAATGAGATAGTTCTTCTCATCGCAGAACTGCTCGTCTTCTGAACGGTCCGTTTGAAAGTGGCTCAGGAACTCCACCAACTTGGACTGATTCTTGATGAGGATATCCATCACAGGCTGTGTCTTATTGGGGTTGGCCACAAACACCTGAGAGGACACAAGAAACCCGTAAAAGTCACTGAATCTACATTCATGCGATCCCTAGTAACTGACCCTGACCTGTTTACATTCAAAAAGGGAGGGCAGAACTGGGATAGGAGACCGGTCAGCTGTTGAGTGTGGAAAGTAATTGGAGTAGACGGAGGGAAAAGCAGACAAGCAAAGTGCCAAACTCAAATATATTAAGTTACATGAAATGCTGTGCATTTAAACACATACCTTAAAGACATGGAAGGCTTCAAATTGAATGTTGCGGCTGTTGTCTCTCAACATGTTCATCATCAGCTTTAGGTTCTCAGCTCGACTGATGTATTTGGTCATGACTGTGAAGTTGTGTCTGTCCAGAAGTAGTTCTCCCAAAAGCTGGATATCATTAGATAGTCAGTAATAACACACTTAAGCGCAACAACAAAGGGTAAGAATAAAGCAAAACCACCTAAAATATTGCTGCTTTTGTGAAACCAAAAAAAAGGCTTAAAGGAATAGATTCCTTCAAAATTAAAATTCTGTTATCATTTACTCACCCTCAAGTTGTTTAAACCTGTATGAATTTCTTTCTTCTGCTAGGAACACAAAGGAAGACATTTTGAAGAATGTTGGTAACCAAACCGTTGATTGACCCCATTGACATCCATAGTAGGAAAAAAAAAATACCATGGAAGTCAATGGGTACATCAACTGTTTGGTTACCAACATTCTTCAAAACGTCTTCCTTTGTGTTGAGCCGAAGAAAGAAACTCATACAGGTTTGAAACAACTTGAGGGTGAGTAAATGATAACAGAATTTTCATTTTGAAGTGAACAATTCTTTTAATCTCTGCCTCAAGGGTTGGAATACCATTACAGCCTTAAATTATTGAAAGCAACTCTGTGAAATTAGTGGTTAACTCTCACCTTCAGAGACTGGCGCTTGGTGACGTAGTTCTCAGAATGCAGGAGCTTTTCATACTCTGTGAACACCTGAAAACAAATGATTTATCATAATATTTATCCATGAAGAAGAGCAGCTGAAATCACTTGTATACAAAAGCACTGGCACATTGTGAGAATTACTCACTCTGTCATAATTTGTCTCCAAGAAATCTGCACACATGATCTTGTGTCTTGTCAGGAGATCCTAAAAACAAAGTCTTAAGGTAAATGCACTTATGTCATACAATGTAAAGGCAAGGTTATTTATTAAAAAAGAAGAAAAAAAGAACATTCTGTCATACAAATTCAAGCATGCACCTTTAAGCTTCTGTTTAACATATTTGATGTGCTTTATTGTTGATCAATATTTATATATTAATAAAAGCATTAAGTAAATCTGTTCATCATATAAAGCGATTGCGTCTCTTCAGAAGACTTGGCTTAAACCGCTTGATTATTATGGATTACTTTTACCATCACTTTATGTACTTTTTGAAGCATGAACAATATTGATCACATAGATGTTCAATGGATTGACAAAAATGGGAATGCATCAAGAATGACATGTGGGTGAGCGAATGATGACAGAACTTTTATTTTAGGTTCAGTCATCTAACCCTCTAAGTTAAACGGGGAAAAAAGAAAATACTACAGTGGCTTCTGTCAAAACATTGCGAGAAATAGTTTGTTCTTGCAAGAAATGTCAGTGTACAAGATTTTTCTATTTTTTTCACTTCATAATAGATAACGTTTACACAACAACCAGTAACTTTTCAGGTGTGATGTGCATTTATGGTTTTATTTATTTTAAATGGAAAATTAATTTTTAATTGGAATTTGTTTTTAGCCATTTTTATGACATCACTAAATGATGGTTAAGCGATAAATGATCACTTTTCTGCTAATTGTTTTTAGTGTATTGTAGCATTTTTCATGTTCTTAAAACAAAGACAAAGTTTACAAGTGAAAAACCCACAAAATGGATGATGCTTTGTGTACATCTCATACCTTAAAAGAGGCAAAAGCATCAGAGGCAATGTCGAAGGTAGACATCTCCACATAGCGAAAGAAGCAGAAGAAATCCTCAGAGAACAGAAGGATTCGGGCCAGAGGTTCATGACGCAGACATTCCCTCAGCATCATGCCACAGTTAAGGGCCACTTCTGGGGTTTCATAGCTGCTTTCAAAAGGTAGATTTTTTTTTAAATTGTTACTTCTCTAACATGCAAGACCCACACTTGTTTGTATGCATTTACAGTAGTGGACAAAAGGGTTTTACACCATTCATTCAAATATTATTAAAAATTTGTATATTGCATAGTTGTGCGGACAATTTTTGTCCAGATTGTCATACAAAGAAATAAGCACATGCAAAAACAAAAGAGAACAAAAATAAATAATAATATAATAAATTATTATGTTTTAGTCATTGTACGCTTTTTTCCTGTGAACTTTGTTTTTCTATATATTTTGTTTTTGCATAGTAAAATAAAACATGTAGCTTGCTTTTTTTGCCCATTAATTTGGAACATTGAGTTGTTTGTTCTTCTCTCTGGTTTACATTTTTTAAAAATATATAAAATATTTAATCAATAAAAACAAAAAAACATTTTGGCCACTGCTGTATAAAACATTACCCAAAATAAACCATAAAAAAGCCATGAGATAACATGACACTACAGTGTCAATAGCTAGATATGTTTGTGCTGTGAAAGCTAAACGCCATTGGCAGCTCATCCACGTGGACAGGAAAAGGGAAAATTATGGTCCTAAAATAACCATACAACCAGAGACTCCCATAACATCAATTGGAAAAGCCAGGCTAATCAATGGCTTCTGAAAGTGTTGATCCATGACTATGCCCTGGGGTCTGGAAACTCACCCTTTCAGCAGCATAAAGAGGATCTGCGAGTGGGAAGAGATGTACTCCACAGTCGGGGTGCGAGCGCCAATCTGCCGACGTACTATGTTGCTAAACAGATGCACCACATCCTTCTTTCCCTTTGGTGAACAAGGTATTATAAATCAAAGAGAGCAAACAGCAAATGTGTGGTTAGTGCACAGAAAAATATATCTTCCAGCAGGACGGAAGTAGTTGTAATCCAAACATTTCAAACAAAATATGCACCTCAAAATCAATCCTCTGTAGATTTGCTATGAGTGAAATGAGGAGGTTGGTGTTGTAGAGCTCTTGAGCTAGTTGGGCCACTGCCTCAGTCTGAGGCTCCTTGTCTCCAGTGCCAGACAGCACCTCTTTCAACGATGCAAGATTTTTTGATACTTCCTCTGCAACCTACAAGGAAAACAGTGAGTTTTTCTGACTCACAGACCACAGTTTGCTGAAACATTTGCATCGAGATTTTAACAAAAAACAAACAAAAAAGATTGACCTTTTCACATTTCTTGCTTTCAGATGATTCCAGCTTCTCCAAGTATGCCACATTCTCCTTCAGACTCTTCACAATCTCTGCAGGGCTCTTCTGAGACTTCCCGAAGGGGAATGGCATGGTTTTAGCTGGAATGTGTGTTGGACTTCGAAGGACAAACGGAAAATTTTCACCTTTAAATAATACGAAACAAAAAAAAAAGTGAACAAAATTAACAACGAGTAAAGAATAAACTAAAAATATGTCATTATAATGGACAAAAGGAAGAACCTGAAAAGACAGGCATTTTCAAAGCAGCCAAAATAATCATTTTAAACATTTCGTTTAAACACTTCAGAGTTGAAACATAAAAAGAAAACTGCCTGTACTGTTATTACTGCTAACACAACAACTGTACAACAATAAAAACAAGTTAAGAGGAAAGTCTCTGTCAAGAGTTCTCTGACATACTAAAAAACAACATGAATTGTGGATTAATTTACATTAAACTAATATTATTTACAGACTATAAGCCTTATGACATTTTTTTATTTTTTTGTGTCTAATTATTGCGCAAGTAATAAACCAAACATGTTATGAAACGCCTTCTAAACTTCCTTAACACTAACAAGTAAAGATTTCACCACATGTGAAAGCATGACACAAAAGAGGAAAACATTTAATAAACGAGTCACTTCTATGAGCAACCAGGCAATTTTTTCAATTTGAAAAACAGCTAACGTTAATACCCCGAAGAGCTAAGCTAACCGCCACCCAGCACTTATCGATCAACACTTCTCAGGAACTCAATATTACGCATCCCTTTACTAGGTAGTGTGCCACCCTAAACAGCCTTATCAGGTACCCATAAAAACAAACAACTGCAACACAGGGAGAAATAAAATCCACTTTTTGTTTTATCTTTCAGCAAGCTGGACATGTAGCCATGTAGCTCGCTGCTAACCGACTTCTTTCAAGCATGGCCAAATGAGCTCGAAGAATAACCCAAACCAGGACACTAACCACTTAGATAACTTCATTAGTAACCTTTTCCATCATTGTAACGTTAATCTGTCAGAGTCGATTTTAGTCACACGGCTCCTCTAAATTTCCTGTTAGACGCAGTTAGAGCTGAACCTTTCAACTTCCCAATGACATTTTTGACAGTTGGTCTAACGTTAGTCGCGAACATTATAAGCTGATCCTTCATCGTTAACTGAAAAGGATAATCGAGAAAGTAATTTTAAAACAACAAATCAACCTAAAAATGAGTTAGAAATGTGTACTTAAAGTGCGATGTAGAGAGAGAGAGAGAGAGAGAGAACAAGGCTAAGTGGATGTGTGTTAGCAGGAGGTGGAAGGAAGGCAGAGACACTCACCGCGTTCACAACTCAAAACGTCCACTAAAATCCAAACAACGCGACGAGAAGAATCGTTGAATCGAGCTGTTAGCAGCTAGATATAGAGCGATCAATCCAGTTCAAACTATAACGAACTAAATATTTATCTCCCCAAAAGGAGATAATTATTGAGTTAGTTGCTGCGAATAATTTAGGAGTGGTTTGTGGCTCGTACGTACACTTATGCCGCTTTACTTTATCAGGGAAGTTGAAGAGAGTTTTCGAACGCCCCCTTTTTAATTGACGCTAACTCTGACCAATCAGAACACGAGACGGAGGCGCACACCCTGACCAGAAATCGAATTGAATGAAGATGAACTGAGGCAACAAAACCATTGAAAGCAGAGCTGGATTATGAACCAGGGCTGCGTTTCTCGAAAGGACTGTAAGCCCAAGTAGACCGTAGAGAACTATTGCCACCAAAGGTCTCAACGATCAACTTAGCTCACGATGCTTTTTGAGAAACGCAGCCCAGGTTGTGACGGGAGGCTTTTCGAAACTTCAAACCAAGTGATGAATCATTGTTTCGAAACGCAACACGCTGGTGACCCCTGCTGATCAGAACAATGCAAATGCAGCGAAAATTCATTTTATGCACAAATTGCATAAAAACGCCTTTTACAAATCAATTGCAAATGTTTTATTGAAGGTGTAATCAATTAAATGCATATTTTAAAAAAAAAAAAACCTAATACTATTAAATGAAGTGTGTTTATGATATGTGATATTTTATTAATTTGTAGTGCTTGTTTTGATCGTTTCATGAATAATTTGGTTAATCAGACCAATAAGAGACTTCAGACTTTTGTATACAAATGTGTCATTTAATGAGTACAAATGTATAAAATCGATCCAAGATCAGGTAAAGCTTCATGGAGCGTGTTTCGAAAGCGCCCATTCGGTGTTGGGAGGGCTCAAAAAAGTTTGGAATTCTTTTAATGCAATTAAAATCAATAATCTGTGATTTGTTAATTCTCTTAAACCTTTATTTAACTGACAAAAGTACAAAGAAAATATTTGTTTTCACTGACCAACTTAATAGTCCAACTTTTGTAAATACAAACAAATTTTGATTTTGATGCTGCAATACGCTGCAAAAAAGTTGGGACAAAGCCATGTTTACCACTGTGTCACATCACCTCTCTTTTTAATTGTACTTTTTAATTGTTTGGGAACTGAGGATACATTTTTTTTTGCAGTTTTGCAAGTGGAATTTTCTGCCCAATCCAAGACAGCTGCTCAACAGTCTGTGGTCATTGTTGTCTGATTCTCCTTTTCATGATGGGCCATACATTTTCAATAAGAGGCAGATCTGAACTGCAGACAGGCAGTCAAGCACATCCACATGGTGTAAAGTGTCTACAAAACCACTCTGTTTCAGCATGTGCAGAATCAGGCAAAATGTAATCTCGATGGCAGTGTATGTCTATAATCCCATTATACACCTCAACGTCAATGTTACTTTCACACATAAAGTCACCCATGCCGTTTGCACGGCCACTGATGCACCCACATACCATGAAAGATGTTTGCTTTTGCACCTGTCTGATGAAAGTCTGGATGATCCCTTTCGTTTGTCTGTTTTTCCCAAAAAACATGCTGAAACGTGCATGGGCTCATGTGACGGCACACATTTCCACTTTCATTTAGACCATCTGCGATGAGCTTGCATTCATCTCTGCATAGAATTGATGTATAGATTTCTCCTTGCTTAACCAAGAGTTGAGTTGCATTCCTTGGTGCAGCAGCAGACTGTGTTAAGTGACAACGGTTTTCCAAAGTACTCCTGATTCCATGTGGCTATATTTAACACAGTAGCATGATGGTTTCTTATGCAAAGCCATCTGAGGGCTCAAAGGTCACGCACGTTCAACAGAGGTCTCCTGCCTTGACCTACACAAACTGAGATTTCTCTGGATTCCCTGATTCTGTTCACAATATTATGTATGGTAGATGGTGAAAGACCTCAATTCTTTGCAATCTTGCATTGAGAAACGTGATTTTTGAATGGTTTGACTGACAATTCTTTCATGAAATTTGGCACAAAATGGTGAGCCATGACACATCTTTGTTTGCAAACACTGAGATGCTCCTTTACCAAATCACAATACCCTCACCTGTTACCAATTCACCTGCTTATTGTGGACGGTTTCAAAATGATTTAACATGGATATTCTATAATCTTTTCACTTTTATTTTGCCTCTGTCCCAGCTTTTTTGGAGTGTGTTGCAGCCATCAAAATAAGAATAGGTTTTCAGAATTTGGTCTGTGAAAACATTGGAAATCTTTTCTTTGTACTTTTTTCAGTTAAATAAATGTTGTAGAGACTCACAGATTCTTGATTTTATTTCACATAACAAAATATCCCAACTTTTCTGGAAATGGGGTTATGGGCCATTCTACAGAATTGGTACAAACTGCTGTCCCACAACCAAAAAACACATTTAAAAAGCATTTAAGTATTCAAATTTTAGATGTTTACAAAGATCCTTCTATTATCTTTTGAATCCCACAATAATATTTAAAATATCAGTAAGCTTAATATATATAAAATCGTCATTTATTGGGTACTTTCAATTGGGAGGTGGCTGTCCCGAACCCTAACCCCTAAATTTCAACTTATGAAAATGATATTGAACTGTTTTTTTTTTTTCCATTGTTGTTTTAAAAAAATATATTTATGATATCTTTTAAAAAGTGAAGTTAAAAAACATTTATTTTATATTTTATTTTTAAATCATTAAAACTTTATGTTAAAAAAATGTGTCCCGCATTTTCATGTCACTACCGAAACAGTGTGCGTTTTCGCTATAGTCCATTGGCTGAGACTGATTTTAACCACAGCCCTACATTTTTGATCAGGAAATATTCCTGTGTGCCTCTCTCTCATAGCCTATCTTTCATTATAGATAGGTACCATCCTTTTGAGGGAAATGTGTTCAAAAGTCTTAAAATCTGTGTGTAACTTTAAGGAACTTCCAAACACCTTTTTTCTGCAATAAAGGAAACTTTCTGGGTGTTATTCCATAAAATTTAGTTTTTGTGTGTGTACAACTGTTCAGAAATGTGCTAGGTAACCATGAGCGGGTTATCATCTTTGAACTAGGCTCAAAAGTATCTCAAATTGTCACTACCGAAACAGTCATGACCGAAACATGTCATCATTGTTTTGATAGTGACAAAAGGGAACACATAATCATTTATTTGGGGGAAATAAACAAAACTTTAGTGCAGTTATGCAAATCATTTGTATCTTAGTATGTTTTAGTAGTGTTTTAGAATGTGAGTTAAAATTCTGTAATGTGATGTGGTCGCTACCAATACATTACTGTCACTACCCAAAATGTGCCGTCAAGACTGAAACATGGATGTTTTGTCTAAAATAAAAGTATATTGCATCAACTAAGATGTTATTATAGTGTTTGGTTCAATGTATATTCAAACTAATGAATCCTATAACTTTGAAATCAGTATGATTAACTTAATGCCTTTTACAAAGAAAGATTGGATTCAAAATACAACAAATCTTATAAATGACACTTGAAATATTGTTGTAATTGTTATTAATTTACCTGTGAAAACTTTTTTTTAAAATAGCAAAAATGATAAGGTAGATGTAAACAAAATACGAATAGGTCACTATAACCCTTCTTATTAAATTATTTATTATTGTGTTTCGGTAGTGAAAAATTTGGGGAGAGGAAAAATATTCCAAAACTTTCTGAAAATACAATATGATAATTAACTGCACAATTACTAATGTTTACCTTGAATATTATACAATTTGCATATACAAAATTTGTGGAAAAAGACACATTTTTTTCAAGATGTTTCCAACTCTGACTTTGAACCAATTCTGTAGAATGGCATATATACACACATACAACTAGACAAATAATGTATGTACACAATAGACAAGATCTACCAAATATGTACAAAATAATCTATATACCAATAGAATTATGCAAGAGAATGTGGAGTATGTGAAGAAAAAAATGTTTACCAAAAGGATAAAGGCGTCTGTCAGTAGTGGTGCTCATGGGCCTCAAAAAGAGGGATATGTGACTGAGCACATATATATATATTTTTTTTTTACTATAAATGTAGTATGGTTTACATTTATACATTTGGCCCAACATTTAGTAAATATGCACATAAATATTTAATTATATATAGGGTGAATTCAGGTTGATTGGGACACTTTTCCCAGTTAGCTCAATGGAAAAATGTGTCCCAATCCAGGGGTTTTAAAACTGGAGTCCGGGGACCCACAGGGGGCCGCAAGGGAATGGCAGAGGGTCAGTGGAAAAGTCTAGAGAAAAACTAAATAAATAAATTATTAATAATTGTAAAATCAATGAGTAAAGAAAAAAATTCATTTAAATAAAAAATTGTGATTAAAATAAAAATTATTAGTTAGTTCTATCTATTCCATCTATTCTATCTGGTTTCACAGAGAAGGCTTAAGCTAGTCCTAGACTAAAATGCGTGTTTGAGCTGTTTTAACTGAAAGCAACTTAAATATCTTTAAAATTGTCAGTGCTATTGTTTTCTCTCAAGATGCACACCAGTAATATTTTTTTCTGAGGCAGGTTTATAAAAGCTATATTTAAATGTCCTAATTAAACTAAGGCCTGGTCCTGGCTTAATCTAAGCCCTGTCAGTGAAACCAGCAGGCCTAAACTAAATTAAAATAAATAAAATAAATAATTAATATAAATAAATACAAATTTGATTTAAATTAAGTAAATAAACAACAAATAAATAATATAACAATACATCAGTGAGTATAATATAATTTTAGATTATTAATATTATTTTTTTCTGTGTGTAAATTGGGTGTTCATAAAAGATGGACGCCGTATAAATTTACACAGGGATGATCATATGTGGGGGTCAGTGGCATCAAAAAAGATTGAAAACCCCTGTCCCAACCAACCTTTGTAACTTAGTATTTACAAAATTGGTGCAAAGCAATAATTATTTTGTTTTTAAAATATAAATTAATCTCATAAAATATAATGCTTAATATTTATGTGTAAATACTTACATTTTATTAAAAACAATTTATCCATACACCATCCGCATTTTGTCAGTCCATAATGCAACTCATCTGTATATTTGCTCGTCTAGGCCTGTTCCTCAAGCTATCTTGACGGTGACCACAGTACGTAAGGGGCGTGCGCGTATGCCTTCAATGTCGGACAGACATGCTTTTTGCAGTGCGCGACGTCACTTGAACGCCTCGCAATGGTGAGAGGCAGAACTTGCAAGCACTCAAAGCTCAGCGAGAGGAAGACCGAGAACACGCGCTCGCAGCCACTCTAAATCTGTCCCCATTCAACACAGCAGCGGTAAGAGCTTACAATATGTCACACAGACACTGCAATGTACAGTTTACAGTCAGGAAAGCAATGGGGTGAGTGGAACAATTGTCGGAACTAGCTTTGTCTTTCTGCTGCGATATGTAAATACCTTTCGTATGGCGGGTCTCCCCATGTGAAGCGGGCAAAATGATCCCGCAGCGAACAATGTATTATAAAAACCGAATTATGGCTTACATTCACCCCAGAAGTTCAGATTAAAATATTTGCTCACAGTTTTTCCTCATCAGTATTGTTTTAGCCACCGTATGATGTGGGCCTTAATGGGCTACACTTGTACAGATGTACACATCTTTGTATAATTTGAGGTGGACCCCATATTTGACTTAGTCTTATATTAGTTCATATTCACTGGAAAGTAAAATAGTTTTTTGTTAAAAGCGAAACAAGAGCTTTGTCGTGGGCCTGTATATCCTCCTCCTCCTCCCTTATTTGTAAAAACTGTGTAAGGGATGCTGTGTTGTTCCTTGTGTGTTTTAGAGGGGTTCATTGAGTCTTTGGGCAGGTTGTATCAGCTGTTCTGTGGATACATAGTGTCGCGCGGTGTTGCGTTGCGGCTGTTTGCGTTGCAGAGCGAGAGCAGTTTCTCGGCTATCATGGCAGCGGATGAGCTCCTCTGTTGTGCGAAGGCGGGTAAAGCCATCGCGACTCTAAACAACACGCCATCCATCTCAAAACACGATACGAATAATGGATAAACACTCGTACCAGCGAAATCTCGATGTTTTTTCAGTTTTGGGTGAAACTGACGAGTTAGCCGTCTCGCGGTGGGGCTGTTTTGTGAACTCGGTCAGAGCTGCCTATTGGCAATGCAGTGTTTCGAATACGCCACCCATGTACTTTTCCTACATTATTGTAATGCCAATAAAATGGTGTAGTCAACACAAGGTTGCATTTACAGGTTTTGTGTGTTGTATGCTCGGTTTGTCTGTTATAGATAGATTTGTTTTCCACAAGGGATAAACTTGTTGAAATATGTACTTAAACCATACAGTTTATGTATGTACTACACCATTTTTTATAGTAAGATCTCAGTTCATTGGGTTTTAAGTAGTTAAATAAGGGGGTTTCAAACTTTTTGGACCCCCAAATACAATTATCCCCATTGCGAGGGGACCCCTCCTAAAATATAAAGGCAACTGTCTTCATAAACATAAGTTTAACACAATTTTAAGCGTAGCATTATATATACATCATGTTGTTTTATATTTTCCAATAATATGAAAATGTATTAATGTGAGCTTCGATATTCACTTTTAAAACAGATTTGCTTTTTGTTTTGTTTAGAAGTGACTTTTAGCAGTAATTTCTGTAGAAAGCAGAATGAAACAATTATATACATTTTGCTAAATGTGTTAAATTCTTAAACATATAATTAGTACAGCACTAAAAAATACGTATTGTGTGTATTTTTTCTTTTCTTTTATACTTTCTATTTAAATTTCTAAATTGAAAAACATTTTGGACAACTGTGTTTTATTTCTTCTACAAGTGGTTTTTGATGTATATGTGATATTTAAATGATTATTCGTGAGAATATTAGCAACATACCTTTTTATATTATCAAACATTTTCATACTAGACTGTTGCAATAAAGACATTTGGAGGAAATTTAAGTCATGCTGGTGATGTATTTCCTTTTTGGGGAAATTTCAAACCAAACAAATTAGTTTAATAACTGAGTTGCATAAGCAAACTAACTACAACCATCTGTGTAAACTATATTTTTCTCTCATATAGAGTGATTCAATAAAAGATGTAGGAGTTAAAAAAAATAAACCAAACATGCATTTTAACCATCTGTTGCTCTATATACTTACATAAAGCATAGAAAGTTATTTCTTCAGATCTGAACCACAAAAATGATATTTGCTCTTCCTACCTGTACACTGTACACAATTCCAATGTTGTTTTTTGTCTTCAAAACAGAGGAGAGGTGGAGTGTGTGAAAACTGGTCATGTCAGGACAGAGAAAAGGAGCTTCAGCACGTCTTCGAAAATGTGCCTTCTGTAGAACCAACCGAGACAAAGAGTGTGGACAGTTACTGGTGTCAGAGAACCACAGGGTGGCAGCTCACCACAAGTGCATGGTGTGTTAGCTGTCCACTAGCTTAGCTTTCTTCTATATTTGTAAAAAGGGATGGAAACATGTCTTATTCATACATTTATTTATCTTATTTATTTGCCTAGTTTCACAAAACTGATCTCAGAGATTATGAATATTGAGCATCACATGTGTTGTGACAATAACATTTGTTATATATATACAAAGAAATATAAAAAGTATATATTTTGACACATTGTATTTCTAACATTTGACTTGTGATTGTTTTACTCAGCTTTTCTCATCGGCATTGGTCACATCTCACTCGGAGAGTGAAAACATTGGAGGCTTTTCTGTTGAAGATGTGAAGAAGGAGATAAAAAGAGGAAATAAACTAGTAAGCTCTCGTAAAATTCAGTTGTTCCTTTAGGCTGAAAGTAGAGAATAAACATGCAGCTTTTCTATCTCACCTGCTGTCTCCTGTTCAGATGTGCACTTCCTGTCATCGGCCCGGGGCGACCATCGGCTGTGATGTAAAGACATGTAGACGGACGTACCACTATTATTGCGCTCTATGGGACAAGGCACAGACCAAGGAGAATCCATCTCAAGGAATCTACCTGTAAGCATATTGATGATGCTGCTTATCGCAGAACTGCATACGTTTCATAACTATGTGAGACTAATTTTTTTTCTTTTCTTCTTCTCAAAAATAAGTGTTTACTGTCGCAAACACAGAGATGCCTCTCAAGATGGCAGTGATGGTAACTAGTTGTCTCTACGTCCTTTAATGTTGGGCACTAACCTGCTTGTGGACTATTGCGTTTATCAGTGATTTTGCTCTAATTCCAGATGAACAGGAAGTTCCAGCCAATGACTCGGATTCATCTCCACCGAGGAGCAGGGGAAGAGGGCGTTTTGAGAAAAGCAGAATCAGAGGTGTGTCGCGCGGACAGTCAGATGACACTCGATCCACCTCGTCACAAGGCAATGATGATACAGAGAGCTCCTCACATGTAAGCCACTTTATCTACTTTTTTTTCCCCTTAAATAACCCATATTTATTCCAAAAGTGATTACAGGTGACTTGATACAAGCTTCAGAATATCAATGGTTAGTATATGTTAATTTGTCGTGTGTGTGTGGCACAGCGAGACCGGTCCCCTCTAAGAGGCAGCCCCAGTGAATCAGGCCTTCGCTGTGGCTTCTGTCATGCCGGTGAAGAAGAGAATGAAACGCGGGGTGTGCTCCACTCGGACAATGCCAAGAAGGTGGCTGCCCACTACAAATGCATGGTGAGGCTTCTTCAATCCTGAAAAACAATGGATCATATTTAAATTGCTCCTTTAATGCTTTTTCGAATATTAACTTTCATGCAGTGTGTAATATAGCTGCTTGTGAATGTAAAATATCTGCAAAGATGTAAAGATCAAAGTGCACAGCAAATAAAGTTGTTGCTAGGGTTGTGCTGATAGTCGCTCGTATCGTGTATTGACGATAGTCAGAGATATTGCCGGTGCCTTTGACGATATCAAGGCGATAATTGGCTGGTTTTCCCATTAATGTATTAAATTATTATTATCAATAGTAGTAGTAATGTTGTTATTATTATTATTATTATTATTATTATTATCATCAGGCTAGTATTTTCAAATTAATGTTAGGACGTACAATTCATTCCCTAATTTCATAACGACATCACCACAAACCATATTGCGAAAGCGACACGCGCATATGAGAATTAAGGACTCCTCAATGAAAGTTCACAAATTGTCAAGAGTACTTGTTATAAAAGACGCATCATTTGTATAAAGTTGTTGTTTGAGCCAAAGCAAAAACGGCATCGTTGTTCATCAGCATTTTGTTTTGTTTCCATAGCACATTAACAAATATTTTAATGCCATAAATAACAATACAAATTATTATTAATAATAATTATTATTACTAAAATTATATAGGCCTAATAACAGTCTTTATGTCCAAACACAGAACAATAATCAGTCATCGATGAAAATCAAAAGCAGCTTCAAACACGGACTTAAAACAAAAATATTCAGCCAGTAAATTAAGATAATTAATGTACCGTTATCAGCACTGAGGTAGATTCAGTTCTCGTCGTGTCTGAGAGAATTAGTGCAGCATCAGATGCCGAAACCTCGGTTTTGCTTTCACTTTAACTTTCAGGGAAAAATTGACTGGTTAGACTGCATAACTCTCGTGCAATGTATGCAAATTGCATGCGTGATATCCACGGGCTCGCCTTTTGGGTGAAAATATAATGCGACGTGAATTTTCTTCAATACGATAGAAAGATGACCATTTCACGCAATAATAAAACGAAGTAAATAAATGAGTGAAAAATCTAATAAGTAAAGTATTGCACCCCGGTCAAACAAACCATTTTCAGACTCAAATGAGGGGATGTGCAATGTATATTATAAGAAAATTTAAGTGTTTTTTTTTTTTTGTAGCTTTGATGCATGTAAACCTATTGTAGGAGAGCTCAAAAAGAAAATTAAGAACCTTTAAACAACACCTTTTTTTTTTACCAAAAATATATAAGATATTTAGTATTGAAGAAGTATTTTACTCCATGTAATTTTTAGATTTATTCTAGGTTTTGAAAAGTTTGATTCAGCCTGTTCCGTTAAAACGTCTTTTTATTTTCTCTGTTTTTGTCACAGCTTTTTTCTTCGGGTACCGTCCAGCTAACTACCACCTCGCGTGCCGAATTTGGGAACTTTGACATTAAAACGGTTATCCAGGAAATCAAAAGAGGAAAAAGAATGGTGAAATTTTCTAAATATAATTCAATATAGAATTGCTAAACTATATTGCTGACATAAGAATGTGAACTAAATATAGGTTTACACCATGGTCAGTAGAAAATATACCTTTTTTTTTTTCCTTTTGTATGATTTGGTTATTATATTAATTCAAAGTCACCTAATGTATTTTTGGTCATTTCAGAAATGCACACTTTGTACCCAGCTTGGAGCCACCATTGGATGTGAGATAAAAGCCTGCGTGAAAACCTACCATTATCACTGTGGCTTGGAAGACAAGGCCAAATACATAGAGAATATGGCTAGAGGCATTTACAAGTATGTTCTAACTATCGACTGCTTGTTTTCCTTATTATACCAATTTAAATAGCCTGGTAAGATAATTTTGGTCAGAATAAGATTTGACTCTTGTTCCAAATGGTTCTTACATTCTGTATACACAATGAAACCATCAGGACAGTGAACAAGGGCTGGGTGTTATGGGGAAAAAAATTCATATCTCTGTTTTTTTTTTTTTTTTTAGTTGAATGGCCATTTACAATATACTATATCTTTCTACTTTTTTTCTTTTTTGGGTTTAATTTTTTAAAATATTTATTTTAAGAAATGCTGTTTCACATCCTGCCCAATGTTGTCCTACAAACAATATTCATATTGAAGTCTTTGAAAACAAATCTAGTGAATGTAACCATGTAGGCTATGCTATATGTATTATGTGCCAAAAAGGGTTTAAATCACGATACATTGTAACAACATTAAAATCTTAAAACAAAAATAATGCTTTTTAAAACAGAAGTTAAAATCACTAAATTAAAAATGAAAATAAAATCAAAAGCACAGACTAAATTCAATGCTCATCTGAGCTTTTTAATTATATTAGCCTACATTTGATTACCCCATTGATTACAGTTACAGTACTGCTATCATAAAAAATACACTTGTAGGTTTAAAATTCTACATATGGCACATTTAATGTCCAATAACAAATATTTTAGCAAAATGCACATTTTAGTCAGAATCATTGCGCTCCATCTGTTAGGTGTGCATTCCTGCGGCGTGATTTCACTGAAGTCTGTGAAGTTTAGCAGAGACTTGCTTGCATAACACCAGTCCACTTCCGACAGCAAAAAATACAAATTTGCTTGTCATTCTAACATTTACAGATGGAGAATATACCTGTGAAATGTAAGTTATGCACTGAGGAAAACACCAAATCTCAAACGCAATAAACAGCACAGGTATCTGTCAGAGCATCAAGCCGATTTAAACTATACGTGTTAACTATAGTTCATTTAAAGCCCTTGATATAAAGCATCTCATGTTTAGGACAAAATTGGATTATGCACTTTCCCCACATCAGCTCACTCTGTTGTCTGCTATTTTTTCAATACGCTCCTAATATTAAACTACTGTATGTCGATATAAACTGAATTGCCTCCGTCTATATAATTTCTTAAAAATATATCAATATACCACCCAGCCCTACAGTGATCACGTGTGCTGTTGTATTGCAGTATAACAGGAACTTATGTTGTTTTCACCAGGCTTTATTGTAAGAATCACAGTGGAAATGAGGAAAGGGATGAGGAAGATGAAGAGAGGGAGAGTCGCAGTAGAGAGAAAGCTGCTATTGACAACAGAGCAGATCCTCCATCGCAGGTTAATGGCAACTAGGTGAGACTCTTTGATGTTTTGTTACAGTGATTTGTTCAGTCTGTCATGACAGAATTTGTGATTGATAATTATTCAGGACTGGCAATGTAGTATTTTAAAATCATAGAACATGTGATCGGTGGACATGACAAAGATTGAAGTACTGTCTTTTTTCAGGAGGTGAATGAAAATGGAAGACATGATACGATGGGGGATAAAAGAAATATTTTTGTATAATGCTCTATTAGAAACTAGGGGCCAGCTCACAATAGTTTTCGTCTCTTTGACATATTTCATGGACATTGAGAATGTAAGTTCAATATCAAATGATATCGATATGTTACTGCAGTGTAAACCATAACTTGGCTAACTTTATTTAAACATGGTATATTAATGCTTAAAACCATATGATTGGATGGCTGGAACAGTGTCATCTGTTTGTGCTTGCACCTCCAGTTTCCTCTTTGGACCCACTCTGAAAACGACTGCCCCCGTCGACTGTTTATAGTGCATCTCCAAACAATGATGTTTAATAAGCCTTTCAAAGTAATTTTCCTTCATGAAACTGTCTTTACCTCTTTTTTCTCTCTTGCAACATGTATTATATTTTATTACTGTATTATACTCATGAGTAATATTGGATATCTGTGGTTTCTTTTTAGTATAGGTCGGGATTAAAGAACATTGACTAGCATGCACTTTTCTTTACTCCGTCTCACATGGTGGTCTTTCTTTTTTCTGTATATGCACATATTCCACATGTATCTCTAAATAATTAGGCACTGAATGCTTTGTGTTTTCTGTTGTCCATTTGGTGGCAACAATTCAAAATAAGAGTCCTTCTGAAAGGCAGATGCTTTCAAGCACACTTGAAGATATTGTTTGGAGGTTGAAATGTGAATCCTGAAAATTAAATGTTTATACTTGTATTTAATACAAAATGTATTATATATTATAATAATTAGTTTTATGTGCTTGAATGAGTTGGATGGATGCAGTAGTTATACTGGAGTAGTTACTCCAGTGTGTGTGTGTGGCCTGGTAAACCCTACATTACGGAGACATAATGTCCCCACAAAGATAGCAATATCCAAAATCCTTGTCCTTGTGGGGACATTTTTTTGGTCCCCTTGAGGAAGAGAGCTTATAAATCATACAAAGTGATGTTTTTTGAAAATGTAAAACTGCATAAAGTTTTCTGTGATGGTAGGTTTAGGGGATGGATTACAGTTTTTTACAGTATATAAAAAAAATATCATTGTGTGTGTGTGTAAGAGAGAGAGGGAGTGACTTGAGAGAGAGAGAAGGTCTTCTGTGATGCATAGTCTCAAGTCTTTACTACATTGTTAAACTCTTGAGCATTTCCACTGTTAATGATCAGAAAGAAAACCCAGTCCAGTCATTAATCAGCCCATGGATAGATTTTTTTGTTTACTTTATTTTGAGAAATCCCTGTTAAAGTGTTATTACATTTAAGTACTGAGTAATGTTAATTAACATGTACTTACTATTGGGTTAGAATTAGGGTTTGGATTATGGTTAGTTGTATGTAGTTAGGCTATACTTACTGTTTACTACCAATTATACTTGCTTTTTTTCGTCATACTTAACAACACTTTCGGCGCACTAATGCTATTAAATGAACGATCACGTGTCAGGCGGCCTATGAGAATGAATGTAATATATTTATAGCTGGATCATACATAAATTAATAAAATAAACATTTACATAGTTGTAATCATCCCACCCTGCAAAAACTCATTTCCGGACGAAATACCATCGCCCGGAAATGAGTTTTTGCTGGGTGGCATGTTTACAACTATGTTAATGTTTATTTTAATGTATTCATTTTGACGCACAGAAGTCATTTGGTGGGTCTGACACTTTAAGGTGTTCTGTGCGCGTTCTCACTGCTGAACGCTGATTGGTCGACAGGCTCTATTCCCCCTCTAATGTTAGGTTAAAACACCCACAGTGTGCGGAAGATAGAAATTGTGTTCGCTCAGTCCTTTAAAGGCGATAGTGAGAATAGGAAGATAAACAATTACTCCCGCCATTTCTCATCGGAACCGAGGACGTTTACTACTTCTCATTTGGGACGGACATGGCGTCTGCCAGCTCCTGTATCGTGGTAAGTGTTACTGTACACAAGTGTCTTCAATCATTTAGACCGTAGCGCAACACTTGATTAGTCACTGTACACAAGTAAATAATTCAGAAGTGTGTTTTGGCGATAAAACTATATTTTATTCCTAGATATTATCCTGATTGCATACACAAAAGTATTTCGTGATTTATAAATATTTCCGTGAGGTCTAAGGTTAGGGGCCTGGGAGGAAAGCACGCGTTTCACGCATGGCACATGTGATGCAGCCATAGAGGATGCAGTCATTTCTGCACACATGACCAGTTAGTGCTAACGTTAAATGAACAGGAATTTCACTCGATAAAACGTTGTATGTGCTCATTCGTATTTTGGTTTCAGGGTTTATCAAATGCCTTGATAATATGATTAGTTCTGTTAATGTAGCCTACGTGTAGCGCGTTCAGGTCGAAAAGCGCGCAATTAACGTTATTTTTAGTTTGGATTTTTGTTTGTAATAAATTGATAAATGTAACGCTTGCAGGGCCATACCAACCACTAAGGTCTGGACCTCAGTGTTTTTTCCGATGTGTGTATATAAGAAAGGTTGTGAAATAAATGCCTAATATTAATTCTGCTTTGATGCTGTGCGTAACGTTATATTGCAATATGACAAGAAAACAGACCTTCACATCTGAGTTGACAGCGGTCAAACACGATAATCAATGTCAAAATGTTTGAGATATAAGTACAAAATAAGTACCTAACGTTACTCATGTATGTGATTCTTGACACAGCCAAGGAGACTGAATGAAAATGCACATCTCTCTGACACTTGATGGCACTTATGGAACAGCAGAAATTCAGCCGTTACCCCGGTAACTCCGTAAACAAAGCAGCCGTACTACTTTCTTTTTCTGAACATTTAAATATTTCAAACAGCCATACAGATTTTTGTATATGCTTCAGTGTTCATCACAACACCAAATACTTAAATTATAGGCTATTTAAAGACTTATTAGACTATTTAGTTTTAAACGTTTGATTACACTTAAACATTTTTACTTTTGGACTAAACCATGCTCCTGATATTGATTTGAAAATGTTCTTGGTTGATTCAAAATGTTCAAACATTAACTAACGAGACCTTATTGTAAAGTGTTATTAATTGGTCCTGTTATGGAGACTGTTACCAATTGCCCCTGAAACCCCCTAGCAAACTCAATGTTGCTTTGGTCTTTTGTGTGCAGTGTGCTGATTTGTGACATAGTGTGCTAATAGGAATGACTCAGGGGAATTAATCATCCTCTTCCTCTGCCCTAAATTAAGATGATATCTTGAGGATATAATTTTAGACAGACCCCTCCTATGCTTTGTAATTTGTGATTGGGTTTTATTAATTAGTCAAAAGGTGTGGTTAAACTCTTAAAGGGACAGTTCACAGATTTTTATTTTTTATCTCGGACAGTTTTGACCTCACACTTATGTCGTTTCAATCCCCGTACACCTTTCCATTCTTGTGCAGAACACAATGACAATTTAAGACTGTCCTGGTCTGTCATTTCCATGAAATGACAATGAATGGGGAGTGAAGGTGTCAAGCCTAAAAAAGGACACAACGTCACCAAAACTGTTTAAAAGACTTGTTCTTTATTACAGGTCTTCTGAAACCGTATGAGGAACACACCGAAATCGATGTCATTATTTGCTGAAAAGTTGCACCCGAAGGTTAGCGGTTAACAACTGCGAATGAGTTGAACATAAGAACCGAACCAGACCAGACTCTGGCAAATTTCATTTAGGGCTACTTTTCCTAAAGTATTGTAAGCTTAAGGTCATGGAAAACATTGCCACAAAAGGTCTCTACCATTAGCTTTTAGGAAACATAACCCAGATCAGTTTTGTAAACTGGAGCAATGCTTTAGTTAAAAGATCCAACGAACTGTTTGTTTATGATAAGGGCTTTGCTTTTCTTGCATACTGTCATGAACGCTAAGGTGAGCTTGGGTGGATTTCAGGATTTTCAGTGAATAATGATTTCAATTTCGCTCTGTTCCTCATAGAATCACTGTTGTATGATATCAGAAGGCATGTACTATAGTGCACAAGTCATGTGGACCATATTTATGATTCGTTTTATAGTCAGTACCCAAAAAGTTAGATAAATATACCCTGGGAATTCTGTCACCTGAAGGGCTGAAATAATTGTTGCCAGTTTTTTTTGCCCTAGGCAGCATTTCTTAATTGGGCTCAGTATTCTGAGAGCTGAGGAAAGACATGTGACATGCACGTGACTCTAAAGCAGGAATTTTACTGGTGTGAAATATGGCTCACTAGATCTGATAGCACACCGACTTACATAATGTGCGCTCCTGCAGCAGCAGCATAAGAAACTAAACTTTGGCTTGCAGCCATTGCATACTAGGCTTTAAAATCCATGTTTTATCATGGCTGTCTATTGATGTGGATTGTGGTTTGGGGTTTAAATCTCAAGGTACTGGCACCAGCAGTAAGCAGAGACGGGGAAGCTCCCAGAGGAGCCTCTGCTGACAGTTGCACATTGTTTGTCTGAACCTCCTTCAAGGACAGTGTGATAACACTTATTGGAAAAACAAACAAAGAACAGGCTAATCTACTTCTGCTTCTCTGGGATTTATCTGCTTCTGCTTTGCCTCCACGGTGAGGAAAAGTTAGATATGTCCTTTATATAAAAATAAAAAATGTTTTACACATTATACATACTGTACATCTGCTGTTTTGAAAGACTTCCAGTCAAGGTTCTTCTCAGGTCCACCGGCAAGGCAGGTTGTACTTTAGTAATTGGATTTTAAATACTATACTTACATTCTTCATTCAGAACAGTTGTTCTCAACAAGGAGGCCAAGTCAGCAATCAGCAAGTCTTGAACTAATTTAATTTGTTATATTAACATAGTCTTAATTAAAATGCTAAAAAATAAAGATGTACCAACCATTAAACAGACATTATATTTTTGAGTTTGTTTAGTTTTATTACAACAGAAGAACCAGAGAGACATATCCTAGACAGGAGGGCCTTCCAATATTGTCTTGGGTGAAGGGGAGCCTTGGAGTAAAAAAGGCTCAGAATCACAGATTTAAAAGATACTATGTAGTATGATTATAGTATCATTTGAAGGGGACTTCATTGTGTTTATGAATGCATTCTTTTAGGCTGTCTTCTTTTACATAAACATATGCACAAAAAGCAGTGGATGGGAGATTAGATGTATGATCTTAGCTTGTCTGTCGGTATGAAATGGGATTCTGTGCATGCTAGTTCTGACATATTGAGTAAAATCTGCCCCCGGTTTAACAGACCAGGCTTAATCTAGTCCCAGACTAAAAAGCATGTTTGAGCTGTTTTAACTGAAGGCAACTTGCAGTGACATATCTTAATATTTAAGTTAATATTTTTGTAAACTGCAACTCCACACACACGGTTGAACAACACACTGGAGTTAAAATTACATGTGCTTTCGTATGTTAGTGAACATGAAAATAAGTGTAATTAAGAGTTTATAAAATGTTTTGACTATTAAGTTTAATCTAAGAACGTCACTTGGGTATCTGCTTAACTTTTAAAGTCACTCTGGTGAGAACATAATCTCAAATGTTACAGACAAACGCCATCATGTTATCGCCAGATCTCTTGAGAGGAGGAGAGTTAGGCAATGGGATATAAGGTTGAAGATCACCTTTCACCTACTAACCTATTTAAGGCTTGTCCTGCTGTCTGCTAGATAAAAATGTTATCTATCAAACAGACTGCTCACTGTTCTTTGCCCTATCAGGTATATGATATGATCGAATGATGTAATTTGTGTATTTTAGATCAGTGATGAAGAGCAAGGTTATGACCTGGACCTCTTCTGTATACCAAAACATTATGCTTCTGACCTGGAGCGAGTGTATATTCCACATGGACTCATCATGGACAGGTACGAGGCACATCAAACAAAGTTACTTCTTAGCCGGGAAGTCTTGCCTAATGAACCTGCAAATTACAAATAATATGCAACCTGAAGACTGTTGACATTGCATGTTGGCGGAGCTGACTAGTCACTCTGGACTCCTACAGAACTGAACGTCTGGCCAGAGATATCTTGAAGGACATGGGTGGCCACCATATCGTTGCTCTGTGTGTGCTCAAAGGGGGCTACAAGTTTTTTGCTGACCTACTAGATTACATCAAAGCCCTCAATCGCAACAGCGATCGTTCCATTCCGATGACAGTGGACTTCATCCGCCTCAAGAGTTACCAAGTATGGCTTTTAATCATTCATCCTTCTTATTGAATGTAGATTCAACCAGGCCTGTCTATGTTACTTACTCCCTTTTGTTTAATGACAACATAAATGAAATTTGACCCTTTGCAATACAAACTTGTTTCAAAGTTGAGTGTTGATGTTACTTTAGTAACTAGAACACATACATGACTTGACTGAACTCTGCTTTCCCCTTTTTCAAATATTACAGAATGACCAATCTACAGGTGACATCAAAGTAATTGGCGGCGATGATCTGTCCACACTCACAGGAAAGGCAAGCATCTTCCTGTGAATAAAAATAATCCTCACTATATCAAGATAATCGTTATGATAATGTCTAAAATCTTATCCTGTGACTTTCTGGTGATATTTCTCTATACCAGGAAAACATTTTGACCTCAGTTTGCAAAAAACAAAAATTTAACTACATCACTGTCAACATTTTATTTGTTACGTTTCTAAATTAATTTCCGTGGTGACCGGCAGCATGCCACAGATGCTGTCCATAAAAGACATAAATATGTTTATTCAGTAAGTATACATTAAATTGATTAAGTGACATTTATAATATTACAAAAGATCTTTCCTCAAAAATATTAAGCAGCAAAACTTTTTCCAACACTTATGATTATAAGAAATGTTTCTTGAGCACTAAATAAGCATATTAGAATGATTTCTGAAGGATCATGTGACACTGAAGACTGGAGTAAAGATGCTGAAAATTCAGCTTTGCCATCACAGGAATAAATGACATTTTAAAACATATTTACAGTGATGGTCAGAATTAATGACACTCCTGGTAAATATGATCAAAAATGCTTGTAAAAATAAATCTGCGTTGTTTATCCTTTTGATCTTTCATTCAAAAAATTCGCAAAAATCTAACCTTTCATTGAAGTAAAAGAATTGAACGTGGGGGGGGGGGGGGGGAATCACATTATGAAATAAATGCTTTTCTCCAAAACACGCTGGCCATAATTATTGGCTCCCTCATTGTGATGGATGATTAAGGGAATTTGGCCTTTGTGTTTCCTCATATTTAAACTCCTGTGAAACAAGAAGTCATAGCTAGACAATTTCATGTTTTTAGTCACCCTGGTGTGCTAAAAAAAGGTAAATATTAATGGGAATATACTTCAGAGATATTTTACCTGTAAAAAATTCTAGGGGTGCCAATAATTGTGGCCAATGTGTTTTGTAGAAAATGTTTTATTTCATAATGTGATTCCCCCCCACTTTCAATTATTTTACTTCAATGAAAGGTTAGATTTTTGCAAAAAAATGTAATGAAAGATCAAAAAGATAAACAATGCAGATTTATTTTTTACAGGCATTTTTGATCATGTTTACCAGGGGTGCCATTAATTCTGACCACCACTGTATATACATTTTATTATTTTAAATTGTAATTATATTTCACAATATTACTGTATTTTGATGAAGGAAATGCAGCCTTGGTGATCATCAGACACTTCTTTCAAAAACATAAATTCTTACCGACCTGTTGGTGCATGATCAATAAACAAAAAATGCATGTCTTTGACAGAGGTAAAATACATGAGTTACTGTCAGTGGGTGATGAAGTATTGTTTTTGCAGTCTTAAACATCAAAATTAAAACTCTTTCTCCTTTTCTCTTGACATTCTTTTTGACACCAAAAGAACGTCTTGATTGTTGAGGTATTTGTGATTTTTTTTTTTTTTCATATATATTTAAATAGCTTGTATTATCTAGCAAATGTTAAAAGTGTTTGTGTAATCTTTACTCCGTTCATCAGGACATCATTGATACTGGGAAGACGATGAAGACCCTGCTCGAACTTCTCAAGCAGTATAATCCAAAAATGGTCAAAGTGGCCAGGTACAAATGAATATAATGAATTAAAAATGCAATGAGTCTCAGATTGTTTGTCTTGTAGGTATGGATCTTATTCACAGCAGTGCCATCTTTGATTTTTAATAGGAATGAAAGCGAGGCTATTGAGGGATAGTCATACATCTCTTCAGTGGGTTGTACTATTATTTAATGTTTTTGGATTGTTTTTCTGACGAAACACTGCAAAAAAAAAATCCTTTCAAGAAATTTCAGTAGACAAAAACATGAGCTGTGGAAAATTATAATATCCAGGAGCTTTACACAGCTTTTTACAGCGGATGCCATTGAAAACACTGTTAAATCTATCCTTCACAGCCTAGCTTTCATACCTGTCATGGCGCTGCTCTGAATAAGTTTTATTGAATCAGTCTTTAGCTGTAGGTAAATATTGCTGAGCTCTGTGTAGTAACTCACTCGTCTATTATTGATCACGAGTCCAACAAATGCCAGATACTACTACCTACTTTTGAGTTTATAAGCTTTACGGTCTCATATACTTCACATATTTCCATAATTTGTTTTCTTTGCAGTTTGCTGGTGAAGAGGACACCAAGGAGTGTTGGCTATAGACCAGACTGTGAGTGGATTACTGAAAAAGCTTTCCAGACTTTTTTGGCTTGCAATTCTAAATGGCTTTGATATAGTTAGGATTCAATTCACTTCTCACAAGTCATGTTTATATATGGATACATGCTGTTTATTTCTTAGGGTTGCACAAATAGCCTCAAAAGACTTAAGCTCATTGATTTCAAGTCAATTATTTTGACTACTGAAATTCCTCCTATTGATCCTTTAAAGGGATAGTTCACCCAAAAATGAAAATTCTGTTATTTACTCACCCTCAAGTTGTTCCAAACCTGTTTGAGTGTCTTTCCTCTGTTGAACACAAAAGAAGATATTTTGAAAAATGTGGCCAACCAAACAGGCTCAAGGCCCCATTGACTCCCATAGTATGAAAAAAAATACTATGGAAGTCAATGGGCCCATCAACTGTTTGGTTACCAACATTTTTCAAAATATCTTTTGTTCAACAGAGGAAAGAAACTCGTACAGGTTTGGAACAACTTGAGAGTGAGTGAATGATGACAGAATTTTTTTTTTGGGTGAATTATCACTTTAAAGGAACACACCACCGTTTTTTGAAATGGGTAAAAAGTGAGTAAGAGTGATAAAAAAACCCAACTAATTACTTCTTGTGGCCTGCGTATTCACAACGAGTACAAATAGCAATGCAGATTAAGACTAGGTGATTTCCTAGGCAGATATTGACTTGGGACTATATGGGGGCGAAGCACTGCTGAAGCACTGCTACTTGGGCGCAAAAAACTGTGGCGTGTTCCTTTAAGGTCATTATAGTGTAATGATGTCTGTTGACCACAAGGTTGCACACTTCTGCATTGAAGTACAAGTTGCCAATTCAACAAACTTTTTCATTAACCTCCAGTTTTTTTTCCCCCTTTATCCTCTAGTTGTAGGATTTGAGGTCCCTGACAAATTTGTGGTTGGATATGCACTTGACTACAATGAGTACTTTAGGGATTTAAATGTAAGTACCGTTAATTTAACCGTAGTCTTTCTACATTCAAATTTCCCAGCAAACCAGCAATTTCTAATTGAAAATTGTTTCCACACCATTTTAGTCGGTTTAGCATCCTTTTGAATATCTTTATCCTTTAAATTGCAAATAGTTGCCCATTATAACACGTCTGTTGCAATTCCTGCTAACTACTTCTCTCATTTTGACTTGCAGCACATCTGTGTCATCAGTGAAACAGGAAAGGAAAAGTACAAAGCATGAGAAGCCCTGAACTTCCCCCTTTAGCTGTGGATCATTTGGTTATTTTTTTAAATACGGTTTTCATTTTATATCCATTTTGTATTTTTTCAGCAGCGCAGCTCACTGCAGGTTAGCAGGTCCTGCACTCAGGGTCTCTGGTGAGGTGTGTGCTGTCAATGCACCTTACATTTGCTTATACCTCCACTGGCAGCCCCACACACATTATCAACCACAAACACTTGCAGTTCAGTCTCTGAGAATAGAGGTCCTTTAGACTGCTGCTCTTAGTTACAATGGTGGTTTTAAACAACCATTTGTGTAAGGATTCCCTTTAATTTATTATAATGACTTGTACAAGTTATTATAGGTAGGTGTTTATGTTTAAAGACTAGATAAATTAAACAGAATATTGATTTGCTATTCAATAATGAACATACATTTGATTTGCTCAGATGGCAAAAGGAGAACATTTCCCAAAGACTATTTGCAGTGTAAAAAAAATCAGTGAGTATTGAGACTGCATAAAATGAATGCTTTTACATGTGAATGTACTTTGGAATCAGAGCAACCTGATTTTTCAATCACATTTTACATTCATTGACATTTTAAAGCCAAATATCACCTCCTTGTCATTTGTAACTGTTTAATTTTGCCTGTCAAGATATTTATTTGTCTACTTACTGTAGTCTTGCTTCCTAATTATAATAATGGGATTAAAATGAAATGTTGAAAAAAATCTTATGGTGCCTTAGATGGTAAATTTGTACGACCAGTTATGCTACCATATAAATACAGTATAAAAATGAAATGAAAAGTTTAAGTGACTTCACCAATGTTCAGCCACCTGTCAATCTTAAACTTTCTGATTAAATTATTCAAAGAGTTTTGAGTGTTCTCCTAACTTTCCTTATCTCGCCAACATTGTTGAACAGGTCACATTATAATGTAGTACACTGTTGTTTTAGGAATAAGGAGTAGCATAAAATTGTTCTGCATTTAATGAATGTCATCAAATAATATTAAAATGCTGTTCCACTGTCTTAGTCAATACCAGCGCAGGCCTATTCCCTACTTTCTATCTTGTTCTGGTCAAAAATCTATTTTAACATTTACATTTATGCCTTTCCAGATGCTTTTATTGCTTCAGATGCTTTCCACAGAGGAACATAAGCAATTCATCACTGAGCCAACAGTATTCATAGTATACAATGCAAGGTTTATTAGAAAACTAGATTAAGAAACAAAAACAGATATTACAGATCACAAAATTGAGACTACATAAATCTTGCTCTTAAAATATTTTCTGAAATAACAAGTGAATAACCAGGTACACATAAGGAAATGTATTTATTTTATTTAACAGCATTGTTTATCTACAGTACAGACATGTAGTGTTTTTCCATCACATAAATGCATGGGTATGTTGAGCTCTCGGGCAAGGATCTGCTGTGGCTCTTTGGAGTCTGTAAGTGCTGACAGGTCTTACTAAAGCAGAACAGTAATACTGGATAACACCACATTCACCTCCAGTATTTATGTGCTGCTATAGTACATTCTGCTGGTCTCTTGCGCTGGGTGGAGGGTGGAACCGAGAAACAGTCCTCTAGCAGCTCTTGATGATCACCACAAAAAGACATGACGTACTGCTAGTGTTGTGACAATCAGAGCATTTGACATGTTCATTCTCTTCCTCGCAGTGTGGCTTCAACTTGCTATTCCGGTAATTAACCAGTGATGACCATGTTATTTCTAAAAGCAACTTCCAATTCTTGCATTTCATGAAACACTAATATTAAGATATATTTTTTATAATGAAATGTTCACCTATCCGTTATCATAATATATATGTCTGTATAATTATGGAATATTATAACTATGGAAATATTGGTGTTATCGATAGTTCCAAAAAAATCTCATTAAGAGGGATCGCCCCCTGGTGGGTCTGAGAGGAATAACAGGGTGGTAAAATAGGCCTCAAGTTTAAATCCAATGTTCTTTGAAAATAAATTCAAAATACTATTTTTGCGTTAGGTATTTACAAAAAACAGATCTATACACCACGATAAATTTGAAAATGCAACCTGCAAATGCATACCAGATAAAGTATTTTGGAGTTTGTCAGTTGCGTATTAATATGGATAAATCTGTATTTAAATGATAGGAAATTATAATTTTAAGAGCTGCTGTTTGTATACATAGCTGTTGATTAGCAACTAATAAAGTACAAAAATAAGAGCCCTCGCCAGGCAGACATGACCAGACATATCCTCAATACTGCATGTCACGGTTTGGTGTGCAGAGTGCCTTACTTGTTCTTAAAATAAAATGTACACATATGTATATTAAAAAGTAAAAAAAAAAAAAAAAACATTACAACATGATAGGGGATTTATAGAAAAACAATTAAATTAAAACGTCAACTGTTGCCTATATTAAAAAAAAGGAAGAAGAAGAAGCTGAATACATGCATGCTTAAACTGAATCATAAGCATATATAAGGCAAGTAAAAATAATATAATATGTACATATTATTTGTAGCTACAGGCCATGCTGGGGTTGTAAGAAAAGCTCCAGACACGCACATTCAGCTGGATGCCACATACAGGGTGTAGTTCACTACTGCCTACTCAGCATTTTTACAATTGTATAAAACAACAGAAATAGCCTCATGTTGAAGTGAGCGGAATCAAACAATTAAAAAGTACAACTATATATTTCGTTTAGTTGCCAGCTATATTCAAAAACTGTATATCAACACACCGTGGGGTGTTTCCTCATCTTCCGATTACACAGGTTCCCTAAATAGGCAACTTCGTACTAATAATAAAAGAGGATGTTGGTTATAAAGCTATAGTGAGAAATTCGAGTTAAATACAAACGACCGATAAAAAGGCGAACTTTTCATTGACACGCATCAAAATGAAACAACTTTCAGATGATCGTGTTCGTGTACTAGACAAAGTGACATTAAAGTGGACAGCTTTTCTCCGCGCGCGCACAACTACAGCACCGTTTTCAAACAAAGGCTCAAAAGTAGTGAAGGCTACTCAACGCCAACAGGCGCGTTAAACACCCCCTTCTCTTTAGGAAGGTCAGACGCCTCCGAAATTAATGAACAGCACACAACTTGACAGCGTGAGAACGAGGAGGGAAAAATCCAGAAAAATAATTCCCCCAAAAATCCAAACTTACCTCGGGTCCAATCGAAAATGGCGCCGAAATGTAAAAAAAACGCACCAAATTTCATTGTACGGTCTCCTGCAAAGCTTTGTGGGAGCGTGAGCTGTACAACATCCCCCGTAGAGTAACGGAGGAGGAGTGCAACTGCAGTGTCGTGGCACGTTTACTACTTAGGCAGCACACTATATCCCCTCAGGATGTTGTCATGCCTTTTGGAGCAGCCAACTTGTTCTCTCAACAAACAAAGTTTCTGGTTTTAATGGAGTATTCTAATAAAACCCATATAATCTTATAATTCAACCTCGTAATTGTTTCCATAAACGTTTGGTACAGGCTTAAATCAACCATTATTGTCTCCTTCCTGCTTATTTGTTCTGTAAGCTCTTGATCAATCTAAACCTTAAAACAAATAACTATCTTCCTAATAGTTTTATTATTTTAATAGAGGTGATTTATTTCTATAAAAGTCAGCTGAAGTTACCATCACCTGACCTGCGTAATGACCTTGCAGTCGCCTGGCTGAAAATCTTGTGTCTCTCATTAAAAGAAGAGAAAAGAAACATTGTCTGCTGCCAGACAGAGGCCTTGCAGTGAGCTGTAAATAAACATGTGACTCTGGTGTTGCTCATTCCTGGTGTGTTCTGTGTAAAGCTATTTTATGCAAAATTGGGTTTAGGGTGGAGAGTGTGTCGTCACACGGTGAAGTGTAATGTGTAGGACATGTTTTGACAGAACTCAAAGTCATGTAGAAAAGAATTAAGTAAAACCTTGGTAAAACAATGTACTTAAACTTAACTTAATGTTCTTTACCTTTAGCTTAAATTAAAGGACATTATTTTTTAGGATTTTTTTCTTGACAACTCATGTTATTCCATCTGTGCTATATTTGTGGGTAAGATTAAGGCCTGGTTTCACAGACAGGGCTTAGATTAAGCCGTGATTAGGCCTTAGTTAAATTAGGGCATTTAAGTAGCTTTTTATAAATGTGCATTAGAAAAATCATCACTGGTGAGAACCTTGAGACAAAACAATGGCACTGATATATTTTAAGATATCAGTGCAAGTTGCTTTCAGACAAACAGCTCAGACATGCATTTTAGTCTGGGGCTAGCTTAAACCTTGTCTGTGAAACCAGGGGTAAGAGTTTATTTTCTTGTTTATTCTCTGTATTATGATGACATTCAAGAAAGTAAAAGTAACTCTTTTTCTCAGAAGCATCACATCTCTGAGAAATCCAATATAAACCTCTACAAAGGAGATAAAATGTTGGTAGTAATGGGTAACTATTTTGGTACACAAACAATACACCAAGGCCAACAGCAATGCACTGGTGTAAATCATACTGAGGCAAGTATGGTGAGGGGTCAAGTCACTGCAATTTATTATTTTAAAAAAGCCAAAGGCTATTTTGAAGCATTCTAGCTATAGCCTAGATAGTAAACAGAATTTGGCTGACAAGCTGAAAGTAGTAGACACATTTTATACACTGCAGTTAATGGCATATTTACTATATAATTGTACATTTGAAATATCCAATATGTTACATATTCATAATGTTAAACTGTGATATATAAGTATTCCACAAAATCTAAAGTAGCCTATTTTCTCTCTAAATTTAAAAAAAGTTTTTTAAAGCAACAAAGAGAATGCGCATGCGTTCAACAGCGTGCGCAGGGAAACGTTTCCAGGAAATGTGATTTCATTGGCTGTTTACCTGAACGGTTGCCATTCAAAAAGGCACGCCGGTGGCCATCACGTTTCTGATTGGTTCACGATGCCGTCGGTCAGTCCGGTAGGTATACAAGGGGCGGAACTCTTGTCTAAGCTGTGGGTACACTGCGGCGTCCAGAAAATAGATAAACAGCATGCTAACCTATGATTGACGCAACTAAGTTAAAAACTTATCCAACTAGATACTGACACGCCAAATTGTCAAACAGAAGATGTCAGAGAGGAGCAGCGCGCTTGTCTAGTGATTTACAGGCGTTTGCCCAGCAACCCATCACGGACAGCAAGCTAGTTAGCAACATGATGATGGCCAGCTGAACATGGTTGTGCCTTCAACTTTTGGTATTATTGCGCTCACTGTTTAATGACTTAACCTTCATGCTTTACTGCTTTGAATGTTGCTTTTTCTTCATCCTTTCCACATGCACTCCAAAACTTGACTGGAGCTGTTTAGATTGTGGTGCTTGTCCGCCATCAAGCTAAGCTAACAGCACAGGGATAGTCTGCATGGGCCAAACCCCTTTCACACATTAGCTCGCAGCTAACCAGCTGCTGGATCTACAAGTTTGGACCAGAACGTGGAGAGTTTTCTAGGAATATACTCGGTGCACGTCGAAAAAGCAGAATGTTGGTTTGCAGAAATTCACGGATCATTTCCTTAGACATTGATCGAGACCTTCATTGACCCTAATAACGACACGAACCCTAATCTTTCTAAATTGGCAATAAAATGCACATAGTAAACTGAGGCCTTGATCCGCTTTGTCCGTTTCAACGATGTAGCTTTGCAACCTATGTGCTTTTTTGTGGCATACGTACAAGGACAATAACGATGAACAATCAAGGAACCATGTCGCAAGAGAAGATGGAGCTGGACCTGGACATCCCATCGACACTTGTTCAGAGTGATGGCCACTTAAGACGATCTAACAGCGAACCCATGATAAACGGCCTAAGGTGAGGATTGATTCCATTGCTCGTTGTGTTTAGAGCAGTTACTGTATTATTTTGGTATTTTATGTTCATCTGGACCTTATGAACATTTCGGAAGTTTCTCTCAACCTGGTGAGGGTTGACCGGCCTACTTGACCATGCTGAAAGATCCAGTTTACTGGCTTGGCTGGTTTTTAATTAGTCTAAACTGTCCATGCCAGTTTAAAGTGGTCAAGCTGGTTTTTGAAACCTGGCAGCTGGAAACCACAAGTTCCAGCTTAAGATGGGTTTGCAAACAGGGATGCACATCATTTTGGGCATTATGGGTATTTTCCCAGCCTTAATGGAGTTCCCACACAGTTAGAACTTTGTCCACCAATGTGAAAATTCTCATTTGGTTTCACATATAAACACAATTATACACATACATAAAGGAAAAGTTATTCTCACAAAGAGTTGCTTACCCTTTTTTAACGGAGAAAATATACCCCATTTTTTAGAAACGTTGGCACCTTATAGTTTCCAGATTGAAGCATTACAAATGCCTAAAATGTTTTTGAGAGATGCCATGCATGGCTGTTGTGGCTGCTTTCTCACTGGTAGAGCGTAAAGACATGCATTTTCATGCTAGATGAACATGTTTTGACTCATCAGGGCTGCCAGTCTCTCCAGAAGACTGTTGTTGGTATAAAACTCACACATTAGTATTGTGATTAGTGTTAAAGTTGGCATAAAATAAACAGTCTGTATGAATTTATGTTTTAGATCTTAGCAATTCATCTGTGCATGACATTAAATCAGAATGGACTAATCTTTTTTTATTTTTATGGAATATTGCAGATTTATTATTATTTTTAATTCTTATTAATGTGCCCTCGTAATCCTAAATCAAAATAACTTCTCCCTCTTGCAGCGTCTTCTCTTCTCCAATGACATGTTTACTGGCATGAGGACAACCTGTCACTCGCATGACATCACCGCAATAATAAACCACAACGATCCAATCAATTCCCAATGGACAAAGTCCCACCCTACTTTTTTTTCTTTTCTCATGTTTGAGAAGTTGTTTCACTCGGATGTGTCTTAATGGGGAAGAAAGGATGCAATTTCCTTTTCATGCTGACTTTATTAAACATTACAAGGTTAAAACATTTTCAATATCATAATTAGACCTTCCAGTGAAACAACAGACTTTTTTCTGGTGACCTATGCAGGACTCCTCCAATCATTTAGTGCGTCTAAATTCCGTCCCCCGCATTCATCTGCATCTGTTTTTGAGTGCAGCGCTTGCATCTCAATCCAGTCAACAACTGATGCATAGAACCAAGTCTCTGCCCTACATTTTCTTGATGTTATACTGAAGTACGTTACAATATGGAAGAAAATCTGTCATTACTTTAATTTCATTTGTGACTTCAATGTTTAAATATATATTTTTTTAGTACATGAAAAGTTTAAAGTTCTTTCTCTCTTTCTCCAGTGATGCTTCACATGTGTTCCAGAGAGAGGTTCTCCGCAGCAGAAGAAACAGTACTACTGTTGTTCGACCTAATGTGGTACGTAGCAACTTTCAGAATGCTGTGAATGTTTTGTTTAATGCAACTTGCTTATTGGATTTTTTATGCTTTTAAGGTTCCATCTTCGCCAGTACGTGTTCCTAGCACAAGACTACAGAGAATCAAACAGGTACAAAGTTTGCATCAACATACCATGAAAAATGACTTGAACATGTTTCATAGTCTATGATCTTAATAGCATGTCAGACTCACCACTCTTATGTGCGCATATGGGAGTGTGTGTCAAAGTACATGCTAAAATTAGATTTTGGAGTTTTCGAAAACCACCAGTCTTTCAGAATTAGACTGGTTGGTAGTACCGCAGTCCTACATATAGGTTTATAGATGTGTAGAAAGTCACAGTAGCTACGTTTACATGGACACCTTTTGATTCAATCAGAACGAAATCAATCCGATTGATGAATCCGAACGGGTTTACATGAACGATAAAGTAATTGGGTTGATGTGTGCGTTTATATGTCACATTTATATGTCTTCAAATCGGAATTTATTTTTTGACATGCGCACACTGCACGAATATACTGCCGCTGTTCGCGCATAACGCGTTGTCCTGTTCCACTTCACAGACGCGGAGTAAAATGAGAATTTTAGGATAATGGGACACTCATTTAGATGACACTTTATTCAACCGGAAGAACAGCTCAATCTCTGTGTCATACGTCATTACGCTATTTCAACATCATTGCACATGCGCAATCCTTTTAGTTTCGATTTTCAATCCGATCAGGTGTTTACATGTTCTCTCGATCAGATTACAAAAGGAATAAACCACCCCTTTCAATCCGATCGAAATTCCAATCGGATCGAGCTCAATCAGATCGATTAAGGTGTTTACATGAAGGTTCTTTAGTCCGATTGAGCCATCAATCTGATTATAATTGTCCATGTAAACGCAGCTAGTGTTGGTGATGTTTCCTCATATGGGGTTTCTAATATACTTGTTTGTAGGAAGAGGGTGTTGATGTGATGAACCGTGAAACTGCCCATGAACGGTAAGAGCTCACATGTGTTGAACCCCCAAGGCATTGGTTTCTCATTTATCAGTTGTTGACTGCAGGTTTTGTCTGTTTCTATAGTATTCATTATCCTATGTACAATCAAATAAGGGCTTTTATTAAACTGCTCGCTCTGCTCATCAGTTGGAGGGAAAATTGTCAGTATTTAGTGACAGCTCTTCATTCCTTCCTCTCTGTATTTTCCTCTATAATGTCAATTGATCTAGAGAGGTGCAGGCAGCCATGCAGATGAGCCAGTCTTGGGAGGAGAGTCTTTGTCTGGTAAGGTTTTTTTGCACCAAGGCTGCATTTCATTTAAAAAAAAGTAATATTTTGAACTTCTATTTTAATGTTTTCAAATGTAGTTCATTCCTATGATGGCGCAACTGAATTTTCAGCAGTCATTGATCTTAAGGACTTCAAACTATTAAACAGTGTGTATAGCGATGCTATTTTTGCAAATTTACATCAATTTAGGTTAAACATAAATCTACGCAGACAGTTAACAATTTTGCTGAAAAATTGAGACTGCGTTATTATGCAGATAATATAGATGCATGCAGTAGCAATTGTTGCTACACTTCCTCTTTCCCTTATTGATGGGACTGTGGAAGAGAAAATGGAAGCATGCTAGAGAAAAGCTCATGGAGTCAACAGGGCCACCGGTCTCTCAAGATCAGACTGGATTGGTAGTATAAAACTCCAACACTGCATTAGTAACGAAGTGGTTAATTTGCAGTAATGCTGTTATGTAAGTGTACTAAGTGATTTATATTGTGTTTTGATTCAATAGAGTGATAATGATCTTGAGAAATCTTCATCGTCATCTCCAAAGAGGATTGATTTTGTGCCCGTGTCTCCTGCTCCTTCACCCACCAGAGGGATCGGAAAGAAGGTATCATTTCTTTTCTTCTAAAAGATGCTAGTGTCTTAATTCAAGGCTTTATGCTTTGATTTACTTCTCTCTCTCTCCAATGAGCAGCAGTGTTTCTCTCCATCTCTTCAAATTCTGGTGAGCAGTAACGGTCTGACGCCCAGCCCTGTTCCCAGCCCAACACGCCGCTTCAGGTGCGTTCTGCTTCAATCAACCCGCTGATATTAGGCATAATATTATAGAATATTTAAAGCCGAGTAGCTGATATCACACTCATCAAAAAGTTTGCCCAGCAGGAGGAGTCAGAGCCCGATCAACTGCATCAGGCCCAGCATTATGGGCAGCCTCAAACGCAAAGGTAAGGGAGCGTTCACACCACATTTGGTTTTGTAATGTCATTAAACTTGGTGGGAAACCTATAAACCTCACTTTCTCTGTATGCTCAGGTGAAATGGAGACAGAAAGCCAACCCAAGAGACTCTTTCAGGGAACCACCAACATGCTGTCCACAGAGGTGTCCCACTTGCCTGAACTTAACACTTGGTGAGTTCTCTGTTGGATTTTATTTTAATTGATTATCTTTATATAAGGAGTATGTGTATTTGGATGTTAAGTTGTGAACCAGGGTTTTTCCGGCATTAAAATTAAGCGGCCACCAGAATGAATCCTTTGTCCTGCCAAATATTTTTGATCATGTAATATGACCTGCTGTTCTGCAGTATCGGTACCAGCTAATAGCTCGCTGCTTTAAAACTCTCCCGTGAGTATTTGTGCAAGCGTTCTGAAGAGTGTCAAAGGATTCCATTTATGTGCTTTTGCAGCATTGAGCTTTGTAGCCAATTACAGACATATCTGTTGAGCGTGTGAACACAATGGCTAATTACCGTATTTTCCGCACTATAAGGCGCACTTAAAAGCCTTTAATTTTCTCAAAAAAACGACAGTGCGCCTTATAATCCAGAGTGCCTTATATATGGATCAGTTGGTTAATTGGATCAATTGGTTAATAACGCTCTGCGTTATTAAATTCGCCTGCAAACTCTCGCTCGTGTTTACACACGAACAGACACACGAACAGACACACTGTCCCCGGCGCTGCTCGCGCGTCACAGAATGTTCATAAAGCGCTCCCCGTTCACAGTAACCGGGTCGTCTCATTCAAAACAGCCAGCTGTTGCTGTCAGCGAGTCGCCGCACATGAATACTCATATGAGTCAGGCTGCGAATGTAAGTTACGGGCCCGCCCCAGCGCGCTCACGCTTTACTAATAAACGGCTCCCCTCCGGCGCCGCGCACTCGCTACATTCCCTTTAGCACATCTAGTGGATGCATAACGCAAACCCAGTCAAACGTTTGACTGCAGTATCTATGCGCCTTATAATCCGGTGCACCCTATATATGAAAAATGTTCTAAAATAGGTCATTCATTGAAGGTGCGCCTTATAATCCGGTGCGCCTTATAGTGCGGAAAATACGGTAGATGTTTTTGCAACAATGAGCTTTGTAGCAAAGTACAGACATGTTGAGTTTGAACACAGTGGCCAATCAGATGTTTGTTAATCAGAATCCACTCAAAACTGCAAAGTTTCAGTGCAATGCTTGAAATGCTTTTTTTTTACCATAGTATAAACGCTGTCGATATGAGATTCATTGCACAGCATTGACCGCTTCAGTGATTAAAATGCAGTGATCTTTGCTCGCTTTCTGTATATAACATATTTTTTTCATGCTGCCAACTACACATTGCAAAGTTTCTGGATTGACTACCATATTTAAATGCTCAATTTGAATCGACTGACAGTGATAACCAATAGCAATAGACGGAACAATCTGAGACTGTCAAATGATCTGTGCATTAAGTCTTGAAGTGTAAATGCAAAATAAAAGACCTGCCACCTTTTCCATGTAATGCTACTTTGTTCATTTTATTACTAAATTAAATATAAAATAGTTCTAAGCACTTTGTTTTATGATCTGTCCTGACACGGATTTTTCATTTCATGAATAAATAGTTTGTATATCATTTCATTGTATATTAACTCATCCTGTTTATTTGCATTTTTTTTTTTTTTTTGTCCATCCTGGCCTTACAGTTAACGTGTAGAATTTGTGTGTATGGCCAAGTTCGTCCATTTTTGACTCCGGAAAAATCCTGTAAACTCTCCATCTATGAACTCTGCTGTCTACTATTGTGATCTACTAATGTATAGTAGTGCTAGTATATTTGGATTCATTACTTGTTTTTTGCTGTATGACTTTGTTTTTTGACTCAATGTTGGACAACATGGTTAACGACGTTGGAATGGAAACGGATATGAGTATGGAGAGTACTTCACAAAAGACTAGTTCAGGTTCTGCAGTTAGCAAAGTCCTTGAACTCCAAGCTTGTGTCTGTGGCTGGAACAAGGCGACAACGGTCAGGGGGTTGAAGATTCATCAAGGGAAAATGAAATGCTTGAGGGAGAAGGGACAAGGGCCTCGCATTGATCAGTACTTCTTACGAAGTCAGTCAAGTCAGTCGAATGAAATCACAGCAAACCACAGTTCGCAGCATATCAGTACCCCTGTCATAGAGGAGATGAGGGTTTGCACAGTTAGTGATGAACACCTTGATACTTGTGAACCCGGTCAGACTAACCAGCATAAGAGAGACAAGAACCTCAACGGGCATAGGCCTGGAGTTAGATGGCCAAGAGCTTGTGAGAAAATTGCATGGGACACGGTAAACACAGATCTATGCTTTGCATTGGAAAGTTTAACTGGTACAGTTGAAAAGAAGCTGGATAAATTTGGGGACATTTACGCATATGGAAGTGAGAGGTTTGGTGTGGAAAAAAGGAAGGAAAAAGTACAAAGTACTCCTGCTGTATCTAGAAGGCAGCAGAAAATTGAAGGGTTAGTTAAAGGAGACAGCTGAGGAAGCAATGGAAAAAAGCAGAACAAAGTCAGAAGGAGGGACTCAATCTCTTACAAAGGGCCATAAAAGATAAGCTTGCAACTTTACGCAGAGCTGAGCGCCTACGGAAACGTTACAAAAAGGAGCGTGCGAGGGCTAATTTCTATAAAGACCAATTCAAATTCGTAAAGAAGTTATTTACCAGTGAGAAGAATGGCACTTTAAAAGCATCTAGGGTTGAGCTAGAGAGATATTTGGAGGAAACGCATACAGATGCAAAAAGGCATGAGCCTATGTCAGTTCCGTCAGATATCCCACCTATCAATCCACCAGAATACCAAATGGAGGTCTGTGCACCTAATTGGAAAGAGATAGAGCAGGTTGTGAGAGAGGCAAGGGCTTCATCATCTCCAGGGCCTAATGGAGTTCCGTACAGAGTGCTTCAGGAGTTCTACGAATTCTGTGGAAATTGATAAAAGTGGCATGGGAAAAGCAGGTTGTACCTAGAGCATGGCGCCGAACAGGTGGAGTCTTTATACCTAAAGAAAAATATGCTACAAGCATCAGTCAGTTTCGTCCTATTTCACTATTAAACGTCGAAGGTAAGATTTTCTTCAGCATTATTGCGCAGAGATTGTCAACCTACCTATTAAAGAATGGCTTCATTGACACTTCAGTTCAAAAAGCGGGCATTCCAGGGTTCTCAGGATGCTTAGAACACATCAATGTTATCTGGCAACGAATTCAATCAGCTAAAAAGGAGAGGAAGGAGCTCCATGTGACATTCCTGGATTTGGCTAATGCATATGGTTCAGTGCCACATGAGCTTCTTTGGGCAGCATTTGATTTTTTCAGAGTACCAATGTCAATAACAAATTTAGTGAAAGCCTATTTTGGAGATTTGCAATTTAGTTTCTCAACTCCAAAATTCAGCACCGCATGGCAATGCTTAGAGGTTGGAATAATGGCAGGATGCACCATTTCTCCACTGGCTTTTACCATGGCAATGGAAGTAATCATTAGGGCATCAAGATGGGTAGTAGGAGGAGAGCGCTTGGCTTCTGGGATGCGACTACCACCAATCAGAGCATACATGGATGACATGACAACCATGACTACAACAGTAGCCTGCACTAATCGGTTATTGGGGAAGTTAACAGATAATATTGAATGGGCACAAATGCAATTTAAGCCCTCTAAATCAAGGAGCATCTCGATAGTTAAAGGAAAGGTAGTAGATTAAACATTCTTCATTAATGGTGAGGCAATACCAACAGTTTCTGAGAAGCCAGTGAAGAGTCTTGGGAGATGGTACGATGGGGATCTAAAGGACACAGTTCGAGTGGGAGAAGTTAGACGACAAGCAGTGGAAGGGTTGAAGAGCATAAACAGCTGTGCTCTACCAGGCAAACTAAAACTCTGGTGCTTTCCGTTTGGTCTACTGCCAAGGTTGCTGTGGCCACTGACTGTCTACGAGGTTTTTTTGACAACAGTGGATAAGCTGGAAGCGTTAAGAAGTTCATACATCAGGAAATGGTTGGGAGTTCCACGTTGCCTCAGCAGAGTGGGACTTTATATTAAAGGAGTATTGCAGCTGCCAGTCTCTGCTTTAACCGAGGAGTTTAAGTGTGCCAAGGTCAGACTGGAAATGACTTTAGCAGAGTGACGCGACAAATGTGTAAGGGAGGCAGCTCCTGTGGTAAAAACTGGTAGAAAGTGGTCAGCAAAGAAATCTGTAGTAGAGGCAAAGGCTGACCTTCAAATTGGGGATATCGTGGGACAGGTACAGCATGGAAGAGGGGGTTTTGGGCTCAGTTTAGCTCCTCCTAAATGGCACAAGGCAGGCCCAGCTCAAAGGAGGAAGCTGGTAGTCAACGAGGTGCGAAAGCAGGAGGAGAGGATGAGATGTATAAAGGCCATTTCCCAGGCCAAGCAGGGAGAGTGGATGAGATGGGAGAGTGTGGAACAGCGCAAAATGGGCTGGCAAGACCTTTGGTCAATGGAAGAGAGTAGGATCAGTTTCCTTATTAGATCAACATATGACGTTCTCCCATCACCGCAGAACCTAAACCTCTGGGTAGGAGAGATCCCTCTTGTCCTTTGTGTTCATCACCTGCCACTTTAAGGCACATTTTGACAGGATGTAAGGTGGCTCTCAGCCAAGGTCGGTTTACTTGGCGCCATGACCAAGTATTGCGATGTTTGGCTTTAGCATTGGAAGGCAAGCGTAGAATGACCAATAAGTTGCCGCCTGTTCTAGCAAAGCATTACACGCAGAAGACAATATTCCTCCGCCCAGGCGAGCAACCACCAAGAAAAGGTGCTAACACCAATTATCGCCCAGGACAACTGGAAGCTGCTAGCGACTGGAAGATGCTGGCTGATCTTGATCAACGGCTTATTTTTCCACCTGAGATTGCCACCACTAACCTACGACCAGATATTGTTTTGTGGTCTGGATCAGCACGCATTGTTCAACTGATAGTTAACAGTGCCATGGGTGGATGCGGTAGATGAGGCATATGAGAGGAAAAAACTGCGGTATGCTCATCTGGCCACTGAAGCAGAACAGCGAGGATGGAGAGTCCAGTGGAAGTGGGTTGTCGAGGTTTTGTGGCACACTCTACAACCCGGTTCCTCAGAGACGTTGGATTCAGTGGCCAAGAGTTGCGTCGCACAGTAAAGAACTTATCTGAAGCAGCAGAAAGGAGCAGCAACTGGCTGTGGTTGAGACGGAAAGATTCTAGCTGGCTGTGTACAGGCCGCCATGCTACGGTTTCGTAGAATTTTTGAAAACTTGAGTCTGTTGGTTTATTTGTATAGGTTGTATAGTATTTACAGTCATTACGTTCCTGTGTATTTTGCTTGAATGACGGGTGGTTGGGCAGATATTGTGTTTTGCATCCCTAATTGAAAATATTAACGGGTTTGTGTGAGGGAGGAGCAAACCAGTGCCATATTTGAAGCACATTTAGAGATGTGATGAAATAAATTGCTGTTTTGGGATAGTAATTTCACTGCTTAAGTCTGCGTGTGTGAGAATGTGTGTTTGTGGGTAAGTGTGTGTGATGTGACACACTTTATTATTAATCTTTATTAATGTTTATGGCTGTTAAGTGTCATTTGTTTTTAAGTGCCATGGTTATTATTCACCTTATTAGGGCTAAGGGTTAACGTATTGGTTAGGATAACTCAAGGGCTAGGGTTAAAGGGGTCATATAATGCAATTTTTGTACAAGTTAGTATGACTCTTTAGGGTCTAAATGAAAACTTTGTAATATACTTTTATTAAAAATTCTCCTTAGTATTTTAAGAAAACACTCATTTTACCAGCTCAAAAATAGCTCTGTTTTCAGCACGCCGTTTCAGTGCATATGCCTTTAAATGATAATGAGCTTTGGTCACCCCGCCCCTCTGCGTACACAGTTTTTAATAACACAATAACCGTAACGCGTTGTTCATTATAAACGTGGGATTATGAATTATATTGAGAACATTGTAACGTTACATAGAATACATGTCGTGTTGGTAGTAAAAAATATTGTGGAGGTAGTAAAAAAGGTAGTGAAAGGTAGTAAATTCATCTCTATGATTCCTGCATATACCCTGGCAGTCTCGCCCACCAGTCTTCTCTTTACAAATGCTCTATGAAAGCATAATTTGTCATTTGGAATGCAGTGGGTTTATATATTAAAAATATGAAGCTCACTGACAAAAGTCTGCTTTCAATTTCAAAGGCTCACGTGTGCTTCGTGAAAAGTGCTCGTGCATGCGGCTGTGCGATTCCAAGTGGTTATGTACTTTCTCATGCTTTTATAACGTGAAATTAATGTAAACAGTCAGTTATCTCTTAAGGGATTAGACAGGACAAAGACATCTTGTATTTCAAAAGACATCTGTGCATTCGTGTGAATGCAGCTTATAAGATCTCCCACTGTCTATGATGTCATCAGTAACCGTAATCAAAACCGTAAAGCTGAGAGGGAATCACTCAGCTCTTGAATGGAAACTGTTCAGATACTCTTAATTACTGAAAGCATTCTTTATTGCTTGTAATGTTTCTTTATTATTTAGGCTACTGCTTGCTTTTATGTTTTAAAGCTATATTAGTTTATACATTTTAAGATTCTTAACATACAATTTTAATTTTTATAAAGTACACATTACTTAAGTAATTTTCAAGAATTGCTTTGGAATCGAATCGTGACTTACGATCTGATTCTGGGAGGTGCTTAAAGATTCCCACCTCTTGTACCAGTTAGGCTTTGTCACATTGGACCGATGACTACAGCTTTTCCTTAGATTTGTAATAAGTGTTTGTAAAGCTGTGGTCACAGAAACATAAAGGTCCCCCCCTACACTTTTCAGCCAAAAAGCTTGAGGGTTTAATAGTAATGTTTCGAAGTATAATAGTTTATTAGCAATAATAGTAAGTTGAAGAGAAAGTAAATACAATAATTTAGATATAAATAATTTAGATACTGTTAAATTTTTATGTGCCCGTTATTTTTCCCAATGGTATTGAAGATTCTTATTTTTCAAGGTTTTGTATCAGTTAGAACTTCCAGTGTTGTGACAAGACTAGTTTACTATGTTATTAACCCTATCAGTGCTCAAATCAGTGTTATTTAACATTTGTCACTGGAGTCATTTCAGACATTACGTTTAGTCTTTTCGTTTTCTGCTCAGTCTATTCACGTATTTGAGGCTTAAATGGAAAACTTTGCACAGAAGTGTCTGGTATACAATTTATAGTAAATGTATTTGTTTTGTACTGCTTGATTTTAAATGTGAATGGATTCCAGCTCTGAATAATGGGCCGTCTGTAACGCGCTCCATATCTGCGTTTCTCCACCAGTCTGTCTCCTGATCTTCTGGATGGGAGTCTCAGTAGCGTCGGCTCCTCAGATTCGCCCGCCAAGATGGAAGGAGTGTCGCCCTCCTCCAGTAACTCTCCTCTCACACCCCTTCAGGACCTTTCCCCTAAGTGATCTGCTGAGCGTCCCAGACATCAGAGAAGGATTGGGGCCGCTTTCCTTCCACTCATTATTTTTTTCAATGCCTTCCCAAAATGGCTTTTCTTTTCCTGAATTGTCCTGTTACATTTAAAGGAAAGTGGCCTAGGAGTGTATTTGGTATGGGACTGACCCTAAGGGCATGGAGAGACTGTGGATGCTTTTTGCATCAGCTGCTATAAATAGATGTGAGATGTGGTGTATAGATCTGCATCAAAGCGAACAACATCACAGGAGAGGATCTCGGATTTTATTTTTTTTTTGTCCCTCAATTTGGCAATTATCTTTTTGATAAGGCTTTGAAAAGAAAACCGCTGTAAACAGGAGAACAACTACAGGTGTTTGATTTACAATCTGAGCTTGCCAGTTGCCAACAAGTATTGTGTGTGAGAATTTTAATTTATTTTTTGGCTTTTGTTTTATTTGTATGTAAGTATGTACATAAGATTTGTGGCAGAACGTGCAGAGGCAAAAAGCTTGACCGGCAAACTGACAGCCGCCTCTTCTGGAGTTTTAATAGCGGTGCAACTGCACTTTAAAGGGGCGAATATCATTTTGGGCTTTGTTCTGAATCTGCATATTTAATTTTTCAGGAATTGCCTTTTCTTGATTTTTCAAATAGGTGTATTTTTCATAGAGCTTGGCACTTGGTTCTGTTAAAACGGTTTATGGTTGCTGTACATAACTAATGCAGAAGGGATTTAATATTGCATCTGTTAGTAACCACTAAATCCTTGATTTGAACACTAGAGAACTAAAATGCCTGTTTTTCAACCTAAATATGTGCGTACAACTGTTGCTTTCAGAGAATGGAGCAAATCATCCGGGCTGGGTTGAGTGATTGTAATCAAGCAAATGGAAGCATTTGGAGAATGCAGGGTTTTTTTTGTTTTGTTTTTTCTCCAGTGTTTTGTACAATATTACTTTTTGAGGCTGTTAACAGTGACCCATTTGGCAGTTTAATAGTTAAGCAGAAGTGCACAAAGATGAAACCCTCCCCATCGAGAGTTATTTGTGGAATTAAAGTTTTAAATGTAATCTACTGATACTGAAATGGTGTGCCATTCAATTTGTATATAAGAGAAATTGTACAACCGTAGAAGTTATCATTTGGGGTTTTAGTTACTTTAGGAAATAGTATTTTCTTTTTGTAAATTGTTTTTCTAAATTTCATTGAAAGAATGCTTTATTTCCTCAAGCATGAGATAATGTATCATAAATTAATTTTTGTGTGCAAGAAAGTGATTGTAAAATATTTTTCATTCAAGTGGATTGAAAGAGTTTTTCACATAAGAAAAGATGAAACTGCAGTGTAAATCTTTTTTCTGAATGTCTTTGCAAACAAAAAGTGGGTCATGTAGATCCAGATTCTGTCCTGTAGTAATGGGTGAAATGTATTTGTCTTTTGCTTTGGTTTGTTTTTGTCCTGTGGATGTCGAATTCTTTATTTAATGATTTTACTCTGTCCTGTTGACTTGTACAGTACTTTTAAAGCCTGTGCATGTGAACTCTGTTGAGGAGGACCTGAGAGCTGTTGTGAGTGTGTAGTTCTCTACTCTTCCTAAACAATTCTTGTTCCCATCATATCAGAGACTTTCAGATCCCAGAAATAAATTATTTGTCCAGCTATTTTATTGCCTTGTCTCGTGATATCAAACTTGTTCAGTGTTTTCTGTGTGGTTATCTTGTCTTTAAAAACACAATTGTCACAACAGAGGTGTTGACGGGTATGATTCTTTATTCTTCGGTTCCCTTCATTTTCATCCCTAATGAAATGTTCTGCTTGACCATGATGACAATGGACCCTTTACTCAGACTGTGCTGATACATTTCCACAATTAACTTTGTAAATCTATCAACTATCCCTAAGGTTTCTGAAAGTTTTATGATTTTATTTGATCAAATACAGTAAAAACAACCAAGTATTACAATCTAAAACAACTATTTTCTGTTATTTTAAAATGTAACTTATTCCTGTGATTAAAGTTGAATTTTCAGCATCATTACTCCAGTCTTCAGTGTCACATGATCTTTCAGAAATCATTATATGCTGATTTGCTACTCAAGACATGTCTTATCAATGTTGAAAATAGTTGTTTGTGGAAATTATTTTTTTTCCCCAACTTTTTTTTTCAGGATTCTTTGAGTAGCAAGCACAAAATAACATTTATTTGAAATGAGAATCTTTTGCAACATTGTGAATGTCTTTACTGTCACTTTTGATGCTTGCTTGCTGAATAAAATGACTAAATAAAAAAATAAATAAAAAAACTTTTGAATGGTAGTATACATCATATCTTGCATTATAGTACAGTGGGATTAAATCATAAAAACTAGTTAAAACTACTGTAAAAGAGTTTCTAAAACAGTTTCTGATAAGAGTCACTGATAATGTGAAAATGGTCTAAAGTGGAATTCATGTTCTATCTTGTTCTTCAAAACTGTTTTGTAGTAACTAACTGCCCAAAGTAAAACATTGCATTACTACCTGCCTACGGAGTATCTAATCCCGTTTCCTCTACAGTCCAAACATTACACTAAATTAGTTGGAAGACAAGTCAGATTTCAGGAGTGCAGAAGTAAATGCTCCATTTCACATTTCATGTTATTAATCGACTTATTTCTAAGCAAACATTTTCACTGCAATGTTGCATTTTGCTTCTTTAACTACAAGAATGATGATTCTGAAACTAGAGAATAATTGATGTTACTACAATTACTTTTGAATAAAACCTTCAAGTAAATGTCTTTAAAAATCAATTTACTTTATTTTATGTGGTATAAGGTTTAAGCAGTGGACAAACACCATAACATTTTCAGTCTTGAAATAAACAACAGAAATCCACAGACACTGAATATGACATATAACAAGACATTTCATGTATTCATGTTCCTCAACACCCCCTCCCATTTAACAATAGTTAGCCGGACCTAATGCCAGCTCAGTCAGTGTTGGGCCTGTAAACACAGAACGCTCCCCTCCCCTTGCCCATGGATCTTTGCGTCTTCATTGTGTTTGTGACGATCATTTAAGAAGTTAGTTCCTGTTTATAGGGAGTTTCCCAGACGTACTCCCTCCATCCTCACAACCCTCCTGGCTGTTAATGTCCATATCTCCCCTCATCATCTTAATAGTTCCTTTCGGCAAGATTGTTTCCAAGAGCACTTCAAGTGCGCAGAATAACCATTGTAAGAAGACCTGTGCGACATGGAAAAGTACCATGAAAACGTGCAGAATACAATCAAACTGAGAATAGAATGCATCTTTGCAACTTACCTAAAACATAAGCAGCTACAAGTTTCTTGTTAACACTTAAGTGGAGGTAGACAGGCACTGTGGATTCCTGTTCTCCCAGAGTTGGGAGCATGAGGGCTGCCATACACACCAGGCCTAAAAGGACAGTAAGGAGGCTGGGACCCCCAGATGCTGTACGGCTCTCTGTGCAAATACAAGAAGGAAGAAGCAGACCGTTATAAAATAAAAAGGAAACCACCGAACAATAAAACATAATACATTTCTCTGACGCCACCCAGTGGGAAATGTTGTTAACAACTAGAGCTTTACATTAAAACTGACTAGTAAGGCCCACCAAAGAGTATAGAAGAACAAGAGGCGAAACTCAATAGAATGCTCCATTGCAACACCAGCGCCCAGCAGCTGCGCTACGCTTCCGCCATTTTGGGGTGAAAGCGCCTTGGCAGTCCACTAGTGTTGATGTGTCGTTCACGAACGAGCCGCTCTAAAAGCTGATTCTTTGAAAAGAGCCGGACTTCCCATCACTATCCACTAACTTTTTGCTGTCGCTATGGCAATATCAGCTGCTTTGTAATTTTTTTTTTAAAGTAGCCTACATTAAAGCTCCAGTAGGTCACTTTTGTAAACAAGTATTTGTTAAAACTGTCATTATGTCCTGACAGTAGAATATGAGACAGATAATCTGTGGAAAAAATCAAGCTCGTCTGGCTCCTCCCTGTGGTCCTATTGCCATTTGCAGAAATACACCGCTCCCGGTCAGAAACAACCAATCAGAGCCAGGAGGAATGTCTTAGCAGTGTCAATCACGCTCGTGTACGCGCTGATCACCCCTCTCTTGCACAGCGCGAGCGCGTACCGTCGTTCGTGACTCTCCTGTTCGAATTCGTTCATCCAAATGAACGAATCTTTTTTCGAGTCATTTCGTTCATTCAATGAACGAAATGACTCGAAAAAAGATTTGTTCATTTTGATGAACGAGTTCGAACAGGATCACGAACGTACATCATAGAACAGAGCAAGGCGAGCATTTGTGCTTATAAAACTTAAAGTTTTGTATTTATTTTTGAAATGACCGATCGTTTCGCTAGATAAGACCCTTATTCATCGTCAGGTATCGTTTAAAGCCCTTTGAAGCTGCACTGAAACTGTCATTTGGTCCTTGAAACGTTTGTGTCCTATTGAAGTCCATTATATGGAGAAAAGGCCTGGAATGTTTTCATCAAAAACCTTAATTTCTTTTCGACTGAAGAAAGAAAGACATGGACATCTTGGATGACATGGGGGTGAGTAAATTATCAGCAAAAGTTTTTTTTAAAAGTGAACTAATCCTTTAACGTTATTTTACTAGCTATTTATAACTTATAGAAAGAGTGCACCGTTATAAAGTTACATGTATTGCAAAATACATAATGATTTGAGGACCAAGTTTGTAGTCAAAGTATGGGCAGGCCATAGTCAATGTAAAGCATATTGTTGATGTTTCGTCCCTATTAGTGAATGTTCCATAACTGTTTATAATCCACCGTCATCAGTGGTCCTGTTTACTAGCCTGCGCGTTCACGGCAGGCTCCGCTGTGGGGGAGGAGCTGTGGAGGGAGGGCTGTAGTGCAGCAGAGAGCAAGGGGGTTGGACCTGGAAGTTGTGCTTGTTCAAATTTTCAGGCTAAGTCAACATTTTCTCAAAACTCCCTACTGCAACTTTAAAGATCAAATCCAAACTGAATGATGACAACACAGAATAACGTACAATCACTAGACTAGTGATCATCAAATCCCTTTTAACAGTTTATTTCACAGACTTAGACAAGTTTTCTGCTTTTTTCCCACAAAACCTTTAGTATTAGCATTGCAAACACTGAATTAATACCAACATATAACAGTAAAAGGACATGCTATATCAGATATGGGAATGTTGGCCAATATTTTTATATAACAGCAATAGAATAGCTTTACAGTTAACTGTGTTTTTTTTTTTTGCAGTAGCTACTATCTTATATTAATGAATATATATGTAATATATATCAATATAAGTAAATTACATATATATAGCTTAATGTCAGTGCCCATGTATGTCTGCTGCCTATATGAGAATATATGCAAAATTCATATATATAAAACACAGACATATATGAAACAATATAGCAAAAATGGCCGTTTTCATGTAAGTGCCATATATTTTCTCGTATATGCACATAAATGTTAAATATATGTAGCCTAAGACGCATATATGTATGCATATATGTACTTATTTCAATGCATCAGTATCACATGCATGTATGTTTACATACATTTATTAAATATGTGGGAAACATATGTATGTCACATATTTATACTTAATGTTGTCCATATATGCGAGAAATACTATACTCTGTAATATATGCAGATATATGGTATCATATATACAGTAGATTAACTCAAATATTTTCTTCACATGTTTGGACACATAAATGTTCATACATGTTGCAGGCATAGGCTATATTGTGTTCTCAGATAAGTGAAATATACAGGTCCTTCTCAAAAAATTTGCATATTGTGATAAAGTTAATTATTTTCCATAATGTAATGATAAAAATTAAACTTTCATATATTTTAGATTCATTGCACACCAACTGAAATATTTCAGGTCTTTTATTGTTTTAATACTGATGATTTTGGCATACAGCTCATGAAAACCCAAAATTCCTATCTCAAAAAATTAGCATATTTCATCCGACCAATAAAAGAAGTGTTTTTAATACAAAAAAGTCAACCTTCAAATAATTATGTTCAGTTATGCACTCAATACTTGGTCGGGAATCCTTTTGCAGAAATGACTGCTTCAATGCGGCGTGGCATGGAGGCAATCAGCCTGTGGCACTGCTGAGGTGTTATGGAGGCCCAGGATGCTTCGATAGCGGCCTTAAGCTCATCCAGAGTGTTGGGTCTTGCATCTCTCAACTTTCTCTTCACAATATCCCACAGATTCTCTATGGGGTTCAGGTCAGGAGAGTCGGCAGGCCAATTGAGCACAGTAATACCATGGTCAGTAAAGCATTTACCAGTGGTTTTGGCACTGTGAGCAGGTGCCAGGTCGTGCTGAAAAATGAAATCTTCATCTCCATAAAGCTTTTCAGCAGATGGAAGCATGAAGTGCTCCAAAATCTCCTGATAGCTAGCTGCATTGACCCTGCCCTTGATAAAACACAGTGGACCAACACCAGCAGCTGACATGGCACCCCAGACCATCACTGACTGTGGGTACTTGACACTGGACTTCAGGCATTTTGGCATTTCCTTCTCCCCAGTCTTCCTCCAGACTCTGGCACCTTGATTTCCGAATGACATGCAAAATTTGCTTTCATCCGAAAAAAGTACTTTGGACCACTGAGCAACAGTCCAGTGCTGCTTCTCTGTAGCCCAGGTCAGGCGCTTCTGCCGCTGTTTCTGGTTCAAAAGTGGCTTGACCTGGGGAATGCGGCACCTGTAGCACATTTCCTGCACACGCCTGTGCACGGTGGCTCTGGATGTTTCTACTCCAGACTCAGTCCACTGCTTCCGCAGGTCCCCCAAGGTCTGGAATCGGTCCTTCTCCACAATCTTCCTCAGGGTCCGGTCACCTCTTCTCGTTGTGCAGCTTTTTTTGCCACACTTTTTCCTTCCCACAGACTTCCCACTGAGGTGCCTTGATACAGCACTCTGGGAACAGCCTATTTGTTCAGAAATTTCTTTCTGTGTCTTACCCTCTTGCTTGAGGGTGTCAATGATGGCCTTCTGGACAGCAGTCAGGTCGGCAGTCTTACCCATGATTGCGGTTTTGAGTAATGAAACAGGCTGGGAGTTTTTAAAAGCCTCAAGAATCTTTTGCAGGTGTTTAGAGTTAATTAGTTGATTCAGATGATTAGGTTAATGGCTCGTTTAGAGAACCTTTTCATGATATGCAAATTTTTTGAGATTTTTTGAATTTTGGGTTTTCATGAGCTGTATGCCAAAATCATCAGTATTAAAACAATAAAAGACCTGAAATATTTCAGTTGGTGTGCAATGAATCTAAAATATATGAAAGTTTAATTTTTATCATTACATTATGGAAAATAATGAACTTTATCACAATATGCTAATTTTTTGAGAAGGACCTGTATGTATAGATACATGTCATGCTATTTAAAATATAACATATATGGCCATTACATTTTTGTATGGGTAAAAAGTACAAAATATATTTCAGGCCTAGTGGAGTTGGTAACTAATAATAGTAATAGATGTGTAAAGTTGCACAAAATGGAAATACTCAATAAAGCAAGAAAAAACTACTTCAAATGTGTATTTAATGATTGGATTAACTGTTATCTGTGCTGTTGTCCAGTAACTCCAGTTGGAATTTTCACCCCAAAATGGCGGCCGCACTACCGAAGCGCCACCTAGTGGCTGTTTCCAAAAAAGCATCAGAGTTTCGCCTCTTGTTCTTCTATACTCTTTGGGCCCACTAGCCAGTCAGTGTTTTGCATTGTGTGCTAATGTTTTCAAGCAAAAGTGAATTTTGAAAAAATTAAGAAAATTATTTTGAAACCAGAAAAAGAAAAAAAAATTGTAAAAACTTACCATTTAATGAAAAAAGTTTAGCAAATATAAAAATAGATTGGTAAATTTCTATAAGCAAAAGAAAACAAATTATAAAGAAATTGTAATTCTGTGTAGAAGATTCTAAAGACTTAAAAAATGTACATATAATTTCCAGCAAATATAAAAACCCACTGCTCAAAAAATATGAAAAAAATAATAAAAAACTAGGACATGATTTCATTCTAATGCAGGGGCCACACCACAAGATATTCTGGCATATTTCTCCCCTTCCGACAATCCTAAATGAAGTTCTTTTTATCTTGATGTTTCTACAGATTATTTTATCAGATTTTCCTGTGGTGTGAGGTGTGTTAAGAGTGTCCGAACCTGCTCGGAAGAACGCCGGAGCCGTCCCGATCTCGAATTGTAAATATTCAAGATGTTGAATATTTACGATCAGAAATCCTGATGTGTGGGGGGAACCCCGAGGACAAACGCGCACGTACTCTGTTGATTGTCAGGTGGAACGAAACGATACCCAATCAGAAAGTGAGCTGACAGAAGAAGGAAGCATAACAACCGCAGTCACGGCGCAGCACAGAGTAAAATGGATATGGACATCAGAGATGGAGGATCAGCTTGTCGATTTGTGGCAATGTTCAGTCAAAAGCATTAAAACACTATCATAGCAATTTCTTCCTGCCTATCGTACTAAACAGTTTATTTTGAAGTCTCGAGAGATTTTGCGAGATTTCCCGTTTTCACAGTCGTTGGTTGAGAATTTGTACTCGCGTGTTGTCTTCACATCGCAGCACACCACACACTATAGGTGCAAAACTGTTAAATCTAGGACTATCTCTCACATTTTGAAAATCTTATAAGATTTTAAATATCTTTTGGTGTGGCCCTAGCATTAGTGAATTGCTTGGATTTGGAAAAATGGTTGCTGGAAGGGTATGATTTTTAAATAATTGAGAGAGCTTAAAAGACGGGGAAAGTCACATTCCACATTGCCTTTTTCTTCGGAAATGCAAGCGCCTATGAATCATTCACAGTAAGAACCAGGGATGTGTGTCAAGAACGTGAATTCATGTTGACTGTAAAATGCACCTGTCTGGAATGCAGTCTGCTCAAAAAACACTCTGTCGGCAAGCTGCTCCTTCATCCTGCGCTCCTCCTCCTGGGGCCGGACCTGGGGCTGCTCTTGAGCGGCAGAGGGCAGCAGAGTGGCCATTACTTCCTTCCTGCCCAGTGCCTTCCTCTGACTCTGCTCAGACACCTGCAGCCGGAACTTATCAATCACACCGTAATGACAGGCCCGCACGTCCCTATGGCGGATCACGCTGTTTGGTGAAAATCAAGAAATGAATGGTTGTGAAAGGCTCAGTGAAATCAGATTGATATTTTTCTGTTAAAATATTTAGTGTAAGACTCGGAAACGTACATATCCACGCAACATTGCGGTTTAACAGCACCGGTGGCATCCACCACGGCATACTTGTTTGGAGCTGTGCACAGAACTGATGAAACAACAAGCAGTGAGGAAGGAACCACTACAGCACACTACTGTACTACGGTACTACCGTCGCAAATGTACGACTCACCTTTGAATTTAAGAGCAAACTCATAAGGGTTGTAGAGGGTGAGCACCTGCTTATGTGAAGCCTGCTCATCTGCGTAGAACACCAACTCAGTGGGGAACACAAACACTGGAAGGCTTCCCTCCACTAGGTCAGGCTGCCGACTCTGCTTCTGCATTGGCTCAAGCTGAGCTCACTTCCTCCACCCTTTATCGTATTCCCACTCCCTCTCCGGGCTGTAGCGGTGCAGAGATCCAGATCTAAATGAAGCCAGTTCAGCTCATTGGCAGCATGACGTTCACCTCTGAAATTACAGAAATTGGGCCATTTCATCATGAACAGCAGTAGAAGGCAGGATTACAATTCATTTGAATATAAATAAAGCGTGTCACAATACGATACACACAAGAACTCAAGTTCAGTGTGTATTGAAAGGCTTAAGTCACTGACTCTGTAAAGCCGTGGCCAAACGTTTTGGCAGTGAGAAATTTTACGTTTTGCAAAGTTTGCTACTTCAGTATTTGTAGATTTTTTGCAAGTTTGTATGATATACTGAAAAACAATGACAAGCATTTCATAAGTTTAAAAGGCTTTTATTTGGCTAAAATATTCAGCCAATGCAAAGAGTCAATATTTACAGCTTTGATCCTTCCTCATCATAACAATTCGCTCTGGCATGCTGGATATCAGATTCTAGGTCAAATCCTGGCTGATGGCGATCCATTCAGATGGCGATCTGATGGCGATCCATTGCCTATAGGCCTGTTCAACCAAGAACGATAACTATAACGGTAACTATATTAGAGTCCACAACAGGGGTGTCCAAACTGTCCTGCAGAGTTTAGCTCCAACTTGCCTGGAAGTTTCTAGCATGCCTAGTAAGACCTTGATTAGCTTGTTCAGGTTAAATTGGGGTTGGAGCTGAACTTTACAGGACAGTGGCCCTCCAGGAGCAGGATTGGACACCCCTGGTCCACAACAACGCACAATATCGTTGTTTATTCTAAGCATGCGCTGCAGTTTTGTCATCTGCTACATTAAATGCTTGAGTTATTTAAAGGAGGATGGATTCTGATTGGCTCTGTGCTGTTCTCGTTATAGTTGTGGTGTGAACTCTGCTATTCTTTTATATTTAGGATCACAACTTTATCGTTATAGTTATCATCCTTGGTGTGAGCGGGCCTTTAGTAGTGCTCAGAGTTGATCACCATATGTTGGCTTCTGCTTGTCCACTCGCCTTTTGAGGACTGACCACAGGTTCTCTATGGGATTAAGATCCGGGGAGTTGTCTGGCCAAGGATCCAAAATTTCAATGTAAAGAATCTCCGAGCCACTTTATTATCACACTTGCCTTGTGACATGGTGCGCCATCATGCTGGAAAATGCACGGATCATCACCAAATTGCTCCTGGATCGTTGGCAGAAGTTGTTCTTGCAGGATGTTTTGATACCATTCTTTATTCATGGCAGTGTTTTAGGGCAGAATTGAGAGAGCCACCCTTGGATGAAAGGCAACCCCACACATGGATGGTCTCAAGATGCTTCACTATTGGCACAACACAGAAATGATTCAAGGTGTTCACCTTTTCATCTCCAAACAATAGATTTTCCAGATGTCCCAAACAGTCAGAACATCAGACAAAACATCAGACAAAATAACTTTGCACTAGTCTTCTGCTGTTCAATCCTTGCACATCCTGTCTTTGATGTTTTTCTTGAAGAGAAGTGGCTTCCCTTCTGCCCTTCTTGACACCAGGCCATTGTCCAAAAGTCCTGGCACTTGCTGGACATCATGAAGCCTTCTTCACTGCAGTTGAGCCTCTCTCCTTGAAGTTCTTGATGAACTGTTAAAATGATTCTTTCAGGTGCAATATCCTTTGCAGCAATTTCCTTGCGTGTGAGGCCATTTTGATACAAAGCGACGATGGCTGCACGTCTTTCTTTGGAGGTAACCGAAAATTATAGAGTGGTTTTAACTGACTAGTACTCCTCACTTTCCCATGTGCTGATGATATGATTAGTGAAATGATGTCGGGGTCAGTATGAAAGAAGCTTTAAATTGATCAAAAGTGACAGTAAAGACCTTTATAATGTTAAAAAATATTTATTTTAAACTTTCATGTTCTTTTGAACTTTCTATTCATCAAAGAATCCTGACAAAAATGCATCACGGTTTCTACAAAAATATTATCAGCACAACTGTTTTCAACAGTGATTCTTTGTCATCTAAAGAATAAATTACATTTTAAAATAGAAAACAGTAAATAAAATGGTAATAATATTTCACACTATTGCTGTTTTTACTGTATTTTTGATCAAATAAATGCATGCAGCCTTTGTGAGCAGAAGAGCCTTCTTTCAAAACATTAAAAAAATATATATCTTACTGACCCGGACTTTTGAACAGGACTGTAACCAACAACACAGTTGTCCTTGAATGGTGGATCGTGACCCAAAAATGAACTAGGTCTGTTCTGATAAAGTTGTGGATGGCTAAATAATGAACCATAACTAACTACGTAATTGTGCATACTGCATAGCTAAGATAACAAAATCAACTTTCAATAGGAGAAAACATCCTATATCAGCCTTGACGTCAAAAGCTGCACATTCTATCAAAATAAAAAGGTATTATGGCACAAATTCGTCTGTCACTCATGCCGAAAACCATAAACAAAACCAAGACTACAGGGTGCAATCGCAAAAAGTATACACTTTTTTTTAACAGTGGATTATCAGCTGCTATTTTAATTATCAGAAATTTCATATGCATTTACTAAACCAAAATAATAAACTTTCCTATTCAATGTGTCGCGTGTTAATAATGTATCATATTATTAGGCCTTTGTATTTCATAGTTATAGTAGTAAATGTCAATATTTGATATGAAGGACATTTTTGTACAATAAAATAACCTTAGTACAGTGCTGAGCAACTTGACTAAATCTGTGTAATAAAACAAAATAAGATGAAAACTGCTGCAACAGGAGGTAGGCTAAAAATAAATTACAGATTACATTAATAAGTCTAATGGTAAGTAACAACTTTTTCTCTCAGACTTATTTGTGGCATGAGAATAATCAAGGGATGCTTCAGAAAAGTGAAGTAAATGCAAACATGAATTGATTAAATAAAATGAAGGCCAAACGAAACTGAAAGTCATGTTTCAATATAATCTGATAATAGTGTCAATGTAATAAAAGACTAATGGATGATGGCCAAGATATCTGTACAAAAACAAGGTTCCGCCTCCACGTGGATAGTCATGTGACTATGTTTACTGAATTCGTCTGAAACGCAAGGATTTCGCAATACGATCTACAGCAATAAATAAATAACGTCAAACTTAACCGACTAACATCATACCAATGAGGTCAAAAACACAGCATGACAGCTGGCAGATTCAATGATGTCTGCTCTCATATATCAGTTTAGAGATCCATTTAACAGGGCTTTACCAAAGACTATGGACTTTGGTTTTACTAATATCGAAATAAATACACCCATCAGACAAGTAAGAAAATACTGCCAAAATGCTAAAAATGCTCTTTAAATGTCTTCTGTATAATATTAAAATCCCCATCAAATGACTGACGTCTAACTTACAGAATGTCTCCAGGAGATCGGATAACGACGTGACAGACCTTTTGTCCTCTTGAAGGCTATTGAGTTTTGCTGACTATTAGCAGAGATAGTTATATGTAACAGGACATTCATATTTTATTAAACCTGTACATTAAAGCGTAGATTTCCGACCTCAAATGTGATGTTAAATATTTCTTAACTACAATACATTTGCATGTCTAAGTTAATGTTAAACTAAATGCAAGAAAGATGTAACGTTAGAGTATCTGCCTAAAAATGCTTAGCAAACTCTGCCATTTCAATTCTTCAATAGTAATTAAGCACTTAAAAAGAGGTTCGGTTTGCAAGTTGTTACTGGTTAAAGTAATTTAACAAAGTAAGACATAATATTCAGTATTGTTGACTGGATGTTGACGTATAGCTGGTATGGTTAACCTACTATCATGCTAGCATAACAATATTGCAACATCGAGATGACAGAATGTTTAATATTACGTTATTTAATGTAGCTATTGAAAGAGTAAATACACCGAAAACAATAAAAAAAACATGTTTACCTCACTCCCGTTTACCGATATTTATTTCAAATCCCACCCCGTTTCCTTTATCTTTGTCAACAATACGCTGCAAGGGCGCGTTGAATGCTGGGATAGTGGAGGTCTTCAGGAATTCCGCCAACGTCTTCTATGATGTCATTCACATTATAGTTTCACAAATGTACTGTCTGTTATTTATGGAGGTTTTCTCGATAAATGCATTCGCAGATAAATGACGTTTATCGGTCGTTGTATGCTTATAAAGCTACTACTCTCTGGTTTACCGTTTACCCGTTGCGAAAAGTCTTAAAGGGACAGTTCACCCTAAAATAAAAAGTCTATCATTAGCTCACGTACTCGTTCTGTGTCTTCATATCTCCAACAGAACACTAAAATAGATGTTGAGCAGAATGACCCAGTCATCCTTCCCTTTCATTGTATCGTTTTTCCATATAACTGAATGGTGACTAAAGCTGTCATTCTTCTGAATAGCATCTCGTTTTGTGTGACAGAATTTTTTATGTTTTGGGTGAACTACTTAAAGGTTTGGCTAAGCTCAAATTAAGCATTTCGTTAACACACACAAAAAATCATGTTAGCAAATTAAATTTGAAAACCGCCATAACAATTTCAGTTTAGGAGATTTTTTAATACCCCCAGAGTTGATCTTGGCATTTGACAACACAACATACAGCATTTATGTCGTCTCTTTAGTTTATTAAAGTAAAAAGAAAAAAAGTAATTCTAAAGAAACCCACACGCCCTTTAAAATGAATGCTCATTCAGACGACAACTACCACCGCCTTCTAAGGGCACAAGTAGAACCAGACTGTAAAAAAGGGCACAACCCATAATCAAAACATTTGTGACCGCTTGCACACATTTGCACACTGAGCAAATTTAAAGATTTTTTTGTTTTGTTGCATTACAGAATATCAGACTACAGAGAAATGAAAACAGGAAGAATAGGACGACCTTTATAAAGGGACATAGGCTGCAGTTAATGAATGAACAACACTTGACAGTTTCGCATTAAAAATATGTCCCTGTTGTGAATCAGGATACGAATATAACAAACAGAAACCATGCACAATACAGCGGATTGTGCTCTACAATAGGTGATATTATGTTAGTGATAGATCTCTCCAATGGCACGTTTCTCACCCTGAGCAAGCTACTGAATTGTAGTTATGTAAAAATGCGGCTGTACGATCATAAAGTACTGTATCATCGACACTTGTTCACAGATTATTCCCTGCAGAGATTAAAACACATTATATACTGCAGAGTAAATATACCATCTTCGTGAACACCGCAAATGCATGTAGGCTACATGTATGAGGTAACAGTTACCGCACGTTCAATGTCTGTGATTATGGTGAACATATTGCCCAGCCTCCTTCCCTTTCTCACATTCACAAAATCAAATGGCATGTGCAGTGAGGCTCCACGGAAACAGAGGAGCACGATTTAGGAGGAGCCAGTGCCTGACAACGCTGCTTTTCCTCTCGCTTCTGTGCCGCCGTTCGTTGTCACGGTCTAAGGGCGGTTTGGTGTATTAATGGCGCTTGCCTATGGTCTCTCAAATGAGATAAACAAGAGGAGGGAAAGCGGGCGAGGATGGATTTCTCGATAGTCAGGGGAGGCACAATTATTATAAAAATCACACGGAGCCCAAGCTACTCCCCACCCCCACCAAGACAACTAGACGAGATCAGAAAGGAGGGGGTTGCCCTTTCTATGAGCCAAAATGACACTATAGGTTTTAAGTGAACTTGTTAAATCTATCAAACACACAATATAATAGCAGTAATGCCCTTTAAAAGGCAAAATTTAGATTACAGATTACACAAATTACACAAATGACACACATCCCCGTCCTCCCGCTCGAGCTCTGTCCGCACCAGCGAGCGCGGAGAACTGAGGAGATATGAGGCATTCCACGACCTCATTGCACATTTATACTGGGGTGGGCGTGGCTTCGCGTCTCAGCTTAGCCAATGGCGTAGCAGCGGCGGGGCGAAGGCGTTTCGGTCTGTTCGGAAGAGAAGTTCTCTAACAGCGCGAGCCCAGCACTGCTCAGAAAAGACAGATAGAGAATCAGGCGGCTGCAAAGGGTGGCAGTACGACCCTCTTTTGGGGGGGTCTGATTATAACAAAATATATACACACATATGCATGCCCAGGGCCGCAAGATCGGTCATATGCCGATTATAGATATTTTAGCAAACATCTAGACGTATATCTATACATTTTAAAATGCCTATTTTACTTTTCCTGATAGACACGTCCGCTTCTATGAATCAGCGCACTTATTTGGGTACGACGTATCTGGACATTGCTAAAGGCGCGGTTGAGATCTTTATGAAGGTAAAGCATAATTTTACCCCGACTTTTTCAGCATACTGTTGTACCTTGTTAAAGTTAAGGATCCCTATGACAGGATCAGTTTGAATGAATGTTTATTGTTTCGTTTTCTTTAACAGCTGCGTGCCCGAGACCCGGCTAGTAGAGGCGACAGGTACATGCTAGTTACATTCGATGATCCACCATACGGCGTAAAGGTAAATAAATACTACTAAATTGTGCTTATATGTGGTTAAAGCGGAGATATTTATCTGACAGTGAGACTCTACTGTCCCTCTGGTTTGTAGCATCGGGTCGGGCGGCCTCCCGGTGACGAAAACGGCTAATTTTTGTTAAAATATCCGCAGACCCGGAGCAGCGCAGCCTCTGAACATGGCGGACATTTTGCTTTTGTGTTGGGAATGCTCTCGAGCGCTGAGATGGAGGCGGAGAGATTTATTATCCACTGTGACGTAGTGCATGACGCGTGCGTGGGCCAACTCGGCCCGGATTGGACAAGCATCCTGCCCTCTAGCACGTGCCCTCCTCTTGCATTCTGATTGGTCACTGTAGCCTGAACAAATCAACACGATTTGATTTGTGCAACAGCCATCAATAACCAAATGAGGCAGGAGATGCTTTGCAGTTTTACATTGCTCTTGACTAGAGAGATAAGTTTGTAAGTTGCCTTTGAAAACAAGCATAAACTTCCTTCCCTCTCCATTCGCAAGTACATTCACCTCCTTCCCATTCATATTTCAAATTCCCAAACAGCAAACAGCCAGGTGAAAGGTGAAAGGAGATTAAGTATGCTGTCCTGTTACATTTGGTCACTGAAACTTTAAAGTTGAACATCAGATATTTCTATGCAAGCATTTTTGCTAATTGCTCACTTTAAGCCATCTTTTTCATATAAGGCATTAGTGACTTAAACTTGCATCACATATGAGACCATTTTGCACAACAGACGGCAAGCATGTAATCTAGAATACTAACAACTAGGAAATAAATGCTTCCTGTGGAAATACAAGCAATTTCTACTAGTACAATAAGCCTAATACTGACGCAAAACAACCCAGTGCAGAGATTATGAGGCATTTTGCATTAGGAGGCATAGTTTCCATATGTCTACAAGTTGTTGGTGTGGTGAACGGTCAGGCATCTGCATTAATTGTATCCAAACAAATCTATTTATTCAGAATACTAACTAAATGTCATGGTCGTCATGAGAAGGATATCTTGTAGTCGTACTTGCTTAGTGAATTACTTGATCATTCTAAGACACAAGGGCACGACTAGACTTGCATGTATTACATTCAGGGGCGTCATGCACCTAATTCTTTGAGAGGGCAACAGTGACAGTTTTGGCACTTCTTCCTAAGATTGTGAGTCATGACAGTCTAGTGGTGTGATTTTGTAGTACGCAAGGGGTCAGGTTCAAATCCTTATATAATAAAAAAAATCATAATGAGCTAAGCAAATGTGCAACTGAACTCCACTGCCAGTGATGTTTCATGTGGAAAACAGCAGTACTGATCAGTTTGGGTTTCAAAATTATGATTATTATTAAATGATAATTATTATTTATGTATATAAAAAACTTTATTTTAAGATGCCTTTGTTACACTGTAATTATGCATTTAAATACTGAGTAATATTAAGTAACTACATGTACTTGTAGGATTCCTAACCCTAAGTACGTAGTTACTAGGATTAGGGTTTACTTTGATTTAGGGTTAGTTGCATGTAATTATCCATAATTTATAGTTATTACTACAGTAACTACAAGTAACATATGTAACAGTAACACTGTAAAATAAAGTGTTACCAAAACTTTATAATATATTATTATGTAATAAAACTTATGTTCTCACGGTATAATTACTGCAGTGACCTAGTTATATACTTTTGATTTATGAACCAAAGCGAGAACATGCATTATTAACGCCTTTGCTGTCACATATCCAGAATATTAAGAACATTATAAGTCCTGCATTTATTCAGTCTTCCACGGATTCTGTATCTAACAGAAACAAATGATTTTAAACCAGTGCATTTTGTGAATTATAGGCTGTTCTCTGTAATCCTTCAGAGAAACACACCACACCTGCGACAAAGATTCTCTAACATACACTTCAGAGTTCAACCATTTCGCATAAGTTATTTTCATAAAAGCTGACATTTAAATGTACAGGCTATACAATACATGTCTCATTAAATGCTAATACTCTGTGATTGCAATTTGTGATTGCAAATTAATATTTTGTCAACAAAATACAAAAAAACACCAGCAAGTAAAAACTCCTTGGTTCTGCAAAATTCACCAAAATGCGACATAGAGTGCATAGTGTTTACCAGCGTGCTTAAAACCCGTCAAAACCAGTCCAATAAGCAAAAAAAAAAAAAAACAACAACTCCTTAATCATTTTTCAGACCTTTCTCACCCCCACATTCAGCCATCATCCGCTGCTGTGCCAGTTCTCTTATATTGGATATGGGAATTGTGGTTATAGTCACTTTGCCCAGCCTAATTTCAAAGTATCGTCCACTCTTTCTCCCAGCCTGTACTTGAATCGAGGTCTGCACCTTCTGACATGTACATGTGACATGGTGCTCTCTGGGTTCCTGTCTTCTTTGTTTGTGGTTTGACATTGACAATGAAAGTAGCTTTGCGCTTTAGCAGTTCATTAGTATGGACTATCTGGCAAGTAGCCAGTCACTCTCTTGGGGGGTTTTCTTACTCCACAGCTTGTCATGCAGTTTTCCCACCCTGTTTCAGTTTATCCAAGATAATCTGAGGCTGTCTTCCAAGTGACACTTAACTCTTTAACTAAAGTACTACATTTCCTGCTTATAGCCAGGTAATATGCACTAATGATTCGTAGTAGATGATACGACATGTTTTAGCCGCTTTGTTGATGAAAACGTAAATGTGCATTGTTATCTTACTATGTCTTTGTTTGAGATGCTAAAGTGTAAATAGATGTTATAACCACCCTCTTACATAAGCTCTTAGCCCTCTCTAAACTATTCGTAGCCAGCATCCTGTTTAAAAAAATACTTCTCAGCCAAGCAGTGCCTCTTCAGAATTAGCGTCCAGGCTTACCCAGTTCTCGACAAGAATACACTGGGCAAATACCAGCCTAGCAAGAATCTAGCCTCTGTGTCTGACAGAGTGCCTTTTTTATTTCCTGTCAATTATTCATGAGATTTTCAGCAGCTAAACAGTGAAGAGCTCCAGTGAGCCTCCAGTCTTCACAAAGCTCTCTTTTCCTATTTGTGTGCCTTTCTTGTTGTCTGAGCCCTGGCCAAGCAGAACATTATTCTTAGCCATGCCTATTTTCTGAAATTGACAAAGTTTTTGCCCTTTGCAATTTTCTTAATCAGTTGTACATTAGATTGCTTATCATTAAAGCAAAAGGTTAAAGAATTAAATTAATTTGTTTTGTTGTAAACTTTGTGTTGTTTCTGTCTTTGGTTAATGGAGGAAAAGTGCAAAATGCATACAACTGCATTTGTGGTTTACTTGACGAGGCCCTGGTCAACATGTTATTTTTGCTTGATACAAACAATGTAAAAACCGCCATATTAAAGGGATAGCTCACCCAAAAATGAAAATTCTGTCATTAATTACTCACCCTCATGTCGTTTCAAACCCGTAAGACATTCGGTCATCTTCAGAACACAAATGAAGATCTTTTTTATAAAATCTGAGCGCTTTCCCTCCATTGACAGCATACGCAACTACCAATTTCAAGCACCAGAAAGATAGTAAAGAAATCATTAAAGTAATCCGTGTGACTCCAGTGGTTAAAACTCACTTTTATGAAGTGACTCGAGTCTTTGTTTGTGCAAAAAAAACATGATTTACCACTTTATTTACAAAATATTAACATCCAAAGCACGTTCACACAACAACGTCTGCTCTCACGTCAACACAACACATATGCGTCGTGGTGCTCTCGTGAATGCGTGTTGGAGATTAATATTTTATATTTGGAGATTAAATAAAGTGGTAAATCATGTTTTTTCACGCAAACAAAGACTTGCGTCGCTTCATAAAATTGAGTAGCCTAGTTAATGACATTATTTAAATTTTTGGTTGAACTATCCCTTTAAGTTAGATATGCTGTTCAAAACTAAAGTAATAGTTTACCTAAAAATTAAAATTTTGCCATCTTTTACTCATCTGTCGTAAACCTGTAAGACGTTTGTTCATCTTCTAATTAAAAAAAAAAATCATCTTCTATTTTTTATAATTTCTCACCATTTTTGTCCATCCATTTGAAAGTCCACACAACCAACACTTTCAAACCTCATTGACTTTTGATCGTCAAGCAAGTATATCTTTTTACCGTATTTGATGGGCTCGTATGTACATCAAACAATGTTTATACGTTTTTAAAAGCCTAAATTAAATCTTGAGTTAAACTGCTTGATTTATAAGGATTACAATGTCTTTTTGTACTTTTTAATTTGTGAAAGTTTTGGTTGTGTAGACTTGCATGGAAAAAAATGAAGAGAGAATTTCAAAAATATCTTAATTTGTGTTCTGAAGATAAACAAAAGTCTAATGGGTTTGGTGCGACAAGATGGTGAGTAATTTTAGTTTTTAGGTGAACTATCCTTTTAAGACAAAGTGTATTTGGACATTTGTGGTTAGTGGATCATGTTCATAGTTAATGTGATGAGCTACACCTGTTTCCTCTGATAGGACACCTGTGTAAACTTGAGCGGAATTGACTTAATGCATCCACTAAAATTACCCAGTTGGTTAAAAGTAAATGCAAAAATGAGTACAAAGAAAATCATTTGCATCATTTGTTTGCAGAACCCACTTGATTTTTGAAAATTTGTAATGCAATGAAATTCATACATTTTAAGTGACTTAAGTGTCCAAATAGTTTTCACAGTCATTGAACATTTACATACATAATACATACATCAAATATTTTGGTGTAGCCCAGAAATATCTAGTCTGTGAGTCCGGTGGCCTTATCATTCTGCCATGTTTATCCTGTACACTGCCTCATGCTTTATCTTGCTCTGAATCTCGTGAAGTGGGAGTGGTTGTAGTCCTTTCTTCATGACAGATAGGCAGGCCAAATATTTCTTCAGATATCCACAGTTGCTCCTCCTCCTTAAACCTCATTCACAACAGATACTGTAACTGAACATTTAATCAAGCATTTCTTCACCATACATGTCGATGATAAAGGATGGAGATCACCAAGAAAAATCTTGTCCCGGGTTAGGATGTTGTTCGCTTAAATTCAAAATGGAGATCTATTTGAGCTTGTCATGAGCATGATGGTCCCTCTGATCAGTGCTTTGGCTGGTTAACCAGCTCTCATTCCATTAGAGTGACAATTTTAGTTCCTGCCTGGCCTTTATCATCACACATGACAAGCACCACCCTTCAGACGGCAGACGTGTCCCTCCTGCAAAACTGGGTGGATGTGTGTAACCGAGCTCAATGGTTATCCTCGATCAGTTCAACCTTTAGGCAGTAGAAGAGATTAAAACCTGGGACAAGGCAACCTGATCCTGGAATAATACTCAGGCCATAAGGGCAGTCGCGTAACCCGTGTGAATCCACTCACGTCACGTGCCCTTTCTGTTGTGATGATTCCTCCTCAGATCACAAGAGCTGCCGGTTTCTGAGGAAACCGGCAGTACATATGACTGCCGGTTTCCTCAGAACATGAGCCTAACAAGAAATACGTCCTTATCTGTCAGTTTATGTAAAACTGCTCATTTGTCTTGTCATCTGTCCTGCTTTTGGAGAGGAAAAACAGTGCCAGGTTTGTTTTATGGTATGCTAATTCTGAAAGCAGAAAAAAGAAAACGCTTATATGCTGTCTGTAACTGAACAACAGCTTTATGTTTATCTAATATTATCACTCTCTCCATTCTGCTCCGGAGGGACATATATGGGTGAATCGCACGAAACTTCTCAAGATGATACCTGGGCCATATTTCACCTCAAAATCAATATAAGAAATTATATTTCTGCCTAAAGCAAAATGGGAACAACGGAGGTGTCTTTATTGTGACATAATTTTTTTGACAATAAGCACATTTTCTTCCTAAAAGTATTTATACATTATGAAAGTATTTGTTGTACTGCCTTAATTTATGCATATGTAGGTAGATTATTACAGTAATAAAAATCTACTGAGAATCACATTTGTCAAAAGCAAAACATCTGATACATTGAAATAATGAGAAAATTTGGGGCAAAGTGTGCTTAACTGACAAAAATGATGTCACGTAAAAAAAAACTAAAATTATTCCTAATTTTATTTATATAAAACATAGCTAATTTTACTATATTTTCCCCTTATTAGTTTTGGGTTGAATATGATTTGTAATAATATATTATTTAAATTGTAAAGTAGTTATACATCATGGACATGGTATATTTGATGTACTGCCTGCAGTTCATTTTTATTTAAATAAAAAAAATACTGTATTACAGTATTAAAAAAGGACAATGAGTATCACCACTGAAAATAAATGAAAATCCCAAATATAAAAATGAAACATCTGGTACATACCTGTAATTCTTTATATAAAATATAACTGCTATTTTTTTTTTCCTTTTAATTTTGGGATGAAATGTGGTCTGGATATGCTTCCGTGAGATTTACTCATATGTGGATTACATTGTTTGTTCTTTCCTCCGTTGGATCGCCGTCAGGTTTTCACTCTCTAAAGAAGGGTTTGAGTTTACATTTCCTCTGTTAAAGCTACAATTAGGGTATTATCCTTTTCCCTGGCTTATTCAGTGTTCACATTCCTTATTCTCTCCCATCTTCTTCTGCCTTGCTGGACAAGCGTGTGATTAAAGGAGAGTCTGATTGCAGTCACACTTCTTCAGAGCCAATAAATTGTTAATGCAGAAGGAAAGAAAGACGGATGGGGAAAAAAATAGAATTACTCTGTTGCTTGAATTATTGAGTGCCAGTTAGAAGAGCTACTGCTTGAACGGTTTCTTTTTTGTTCCATACATGGATAGAGACATACACTGTCCAGCCCCTACTGACAAACCTCTGCCTGCTTTGTTTTTTTTTATTATTATTAATGAATTATATTTTTTAATGCTTCCCAATGAACATAAATCTACACACACACACACACACATACACGCACACATCTGAAGCTCAAACACCTCGGGATCTGACCTGTTAAGTCTTCTCTCCCTTGTGGGGATTTACAATGTATACAGGTTTATGTAATGTGTTGATTTGAGTAAATTCATGTGGAGCAGGAATCATTTTGTAAAAGAAGATTTAGTGAACTATTAACTTCGGTTCTTTTCTCAGCATCTGAACTCATTATATTGTTGTTGTTTTGGTTTTGGGTGAGCAGTAAAGTAATGACTATTCTTCTACTGGCATGGGTAATGTGAGTCAGGGACAGACACAATAATGTCTTTTAAAGATAGAAAAACAAGTCAAGCCTTATGTAGCGGATCTTTGTGGCTTCTCTTCTACATGCACACATGTACACGAGGACACAAACATACTTGTTCATTCAGATACTCTGCAAAGCTTGTCATGTGGACTTTTTGGGTCTTGAGTGTCTGACTTTATTTCCACCCTTCTTTGGTGTCTCTCTCTGCTGACGTTTAGGTGTAGTTGTGCTTGGCTGATCATGGCTGTAATAGTAAGGTGTTTCATTTCGCTAGGCGAAAGAGTGAGAAAAGCTACCAGTGATTGACAGATACTAGGACAGAAACTTCCGTTTACTGTGTAATAGTTTGCATAAGATTTGATTATGTTTTTAATAATCCATACAGAGGCTTAAAAGGTATTTGGACATATAAGGATAATTTAAAATATATGAATGTAGATAAAAAAAAATCTAAGTGGCATTTGCAAATAAATTATGCTTTTCACACATGTGTAGTTTGTCACATTACTATGAACAACTTCCAGTAACTTTTGACAACTTGAAAAAGAGTCCAAATACTGTTTGGTCTTGATTTCAAACTGTAGATCTATATTTATATTCTTATTTTCTCATCATTGAAAACCTTGCAAGCAGTTATTTTCAATTGTAATAATATTTTACAATGTTAAAGTTTTACTGTATTATTCATCAAATAAATGCAGCCTTGGTGAACAGAAGAGACTTTAGAAAATCTTACTGACCCCAAACGTTTGAACAGTAGTGTACATTTTGGGTTCATTGTATAAATGTCACTGTCGGAATGATTGATATTCCCAAGGTTACATAGAACTATTTTTCACATAATGTGTGTGTGTGTGTGTGTGGTAGGCGGGTTGGAAAGAGAATCATGCCACATTCATGAGTGAGCTGAAGAACCTGCAGGCATCTGGACTGACTTCACTGGGTCACGCTCTCCGCGCTGCCTTCGACCTGCTTAATCTCAACAGACTAGTCTCTGGCATCGACAACTATGGTCAGGTAAAAAATGCTATCTCCCTTCAGTATTCAGAAGGCCAAAACAATCTTTATTCAATGAAGAACAAATTACTCCTGGGTATTCTGCATGCAGCATAATAAGAACTCTCTCCTCACATAACAAGAATACTAACCACCACAGACACTGAGAAGAACACATCATCCTCACAATATTCAGATCAATCAATATTTTAAGAAAATGTACCTTTAGTCCCATCCAGCCTTGAATGTTTTGTTACTTCTTTGAAGGGAACAAATACATTATATATGTAATTTGCAGAACTCATTCAGTGTGTGTATCAACATGTTCCTTCTCTGGAAAGTAGCTGGAAAGAAGCCATTACACAAAAAATAACCATTTCACAGCACATCTAAAGTGTTCCAGAAGGCATGAGAGTGACCCAGCTAACATATGGGAAAATGTTCTGTAGTCCAAAGCTTTAAAAGCTTCAAGCAGCACCATCCATTCAGCGAGGCTTTGTAGTGTAGATGCTTTCATCGGCAGTAACAGGGGGGCTCTTTACCCGGGAGGAGGAATGGATGTAGCAACATGCAGAGATTACAGAGACAGTTTTGTATCAGTATCAGCTCACAGGAGTATCACCTTCATTTAGTTTGATTTGTGTGTGTTTTTTATACAACATCAAACATCCAGTTGGATTATTTGTTATTCAGAATATTCAGATACATTATAGGCACACATTAAGACCATGCTGGATTAGCTAAAACAGAAGACATGCATTTTGAGAGGTAACCCTCAGGCAGTGTGCTAATCTACATGCTGAGTTTGTACTGCGAGGGTGAGTAACTAAGTGCTGACCCCTGCAGTATGGACAGAGAGAATGCATCTTGTATTCACTCACCGACCGTTTACTGTGTTAACTACAATTAGCAACATCTGTCAAATTTTAATGTTACTACCTCATTTCATTGAACTGTGTAGGAAAGCAGCAAGTTTTAGTATTTTGTAACATTTTAAACAAAGATAAGTTACACCACTGTTCAAAAAGTTTGTGGTTCGTAAGATCTATTTTTTTTTTAAAGAAAGACTTTTATTTATCATGGATGCATTAAATTGAGCAAAAGTGACAGTAAAGACATTTATACTCTTTACAATGAGGTCTCATTTGTTAAGATTAGTGAATGCATAAACTAACAATGAACAATATATTTTTACAGCATTTATTAACATTTGTCAGTGTCAGTAAATACTTTTTTTTGTTAATATTAGTTCACAGTGCATTAACTAATCTTAACAAATACAAATTTTGATCTTAAAAACGTTTTAGTAAATGTTGAGATTAACATGATCTAAGATTAACAAATGCTGTAGAAGTATTGTTCATTCTTGGTCCATGTTAACTGATGTTAACTAATGGCGCTTTTCCACTGCATGGTACGGCTCGGTACGGTTCGACTCGGCGCGGAACGGTTCGGCTCGCTTCGCTTTTCCACTGCGTGGTACGACTCGACTCGGTACGGCACGATTCGGTTCGCTTTAGCTCGGTTGCTTTTCCACCGCAGTTAGTACCCCTTCAAAGTGGGAGGGACTGATCGTTATTTGCGGCGCCTCTACTGCCATGACATCATCGTAAACGCGCCACATTTCAAACGCACAACATAAGGAACAATGGAGCCTATCGAGGGGATGGTATTCCTGATTCTCGGCATGTGGATGTTTTTAACTGCAAGACGGAGAAATGTGTTTAAAATGAGGCTGATGGCAGCAAAACAAAATACTGCTGGTTATTTAAATCTAGCGGGTTTAGTGTCTCGTGTCGCAAATCCAATGACGCTGGTAGTGACGATTCTGTCTGACCAATCAGTGATCTGCAGTGTTTTTACGTCACATTTTAGTACCGGTACGGTACGCTTGGAACCTCAACAGACCTGGGGCCTCATTTATAAAACTGTGCGTAGGATCCTTACTAAAAGTGTACGTGCGCCAGAAAGCCAAAAATGGCGCACGCAAAAAAATATTCAGACTTATAAAACCGTGCGTACGCCAGAACCTGCGCAGAATTCACTTTATAAATCCCAGTTAGCGGAAGATTGTGCGCACATGCGTCTCCTCCCCGAAACAACCATATATGGAGCTTACAACGCCTAGTTTGACTATGCATATCCTCATCTGCATATCATTTGCATATGATTATTCATCCACGTGATAACATGTTTAACGGTACAAGACATTAGGAAAATATGAAATACGGATTTGCTGTCACATTAGTTACATTAATAAAAATCATTTGGTAGCCTATCCTTGCCTTGTTTTTGAATAAATAAATCTAATAGTGTAAAATACATTTCAGAGAAAGTTTTTCTCAATCTTTCCCACTGGCCAAAGAGTATTTTTAATTGATTTATATTTTTAATGGAAACAGATAAACCTTGTTGTGCATTATTTGCACGAAACTATTTTCTCAGACAATCTGCTATTATCATGATAAGCAATTATCTATGTAGATAAAACATTAAAACACAGCATGCCAAAGGAAAAGTGTTCGAAAGCATTGCATCCACAACAAATATTTCTATTTATTCAAGATAAAAAATGTTGTAACTTCTCAGTAATGATTTCATGTAATTTAAGTGTTTAACTCCATTAATCAGAATGGCATATTTAATCTAAATGTTTACATCAGAATTAAAATATAGTTTAAATCATTCTTTTATTTATTTAAACTGTTATTGTGAACATGCACTGTATTTATGATTAGGACTTATAATGAAGATACGGTTTTAGATATGCGTCAGTTTCACTAAACGGCACAACGCGCTCGCTGGCGCGGACATTTACGAAGGGATGGATGTTTGCTTCATGTGATAGGCTTGGTGAGTGAAATTATATTTGTATTATCTTTCTGTATATAATTTTCTTTAGATTTTCTGTCCAAAAGTGACCAAAAAGACATGTAACTCCAGCTCACCATCGGTGTTGCCAAACTGCTCCATCTCCAAAATGTTCGTACGCATGGGTCAGAGTTTGCGTGCCGGTGCGCACATTTTCCCGTCAAGTTTGTTTTTATAAATCACAACTTGTGCGTCGGAAGTGGCGTACGCTTCTTTCAGGGCCTGTTTTGCGCGTACGCAATGGTTATAAATGAGGCGCCAGGTACCATTTAAAGCGAGCCGAAGCGAGCCGTACTGTACCGTACCATGCAGTGGAAAAGCACCACAAGTGAGCCGTACCGAACCGAACCGTACCGTACCATGCAGTGGAAAAGCGCCAAAGCGTGCCGTACCGAACCGTACCGTACCATGCAGTGGAAAAGCGCCAAAATGAAACCTTATTGTAAATTGTGACCAAGGTGATGTTCTTGTGAACGTTTTATTCATCAAAGAATCAAAGAAAGTAGCACTATTTCCACAAAAATTTTAAGCAATGTTGATAAAAAACATTGATAATAATAAGAAATGTGTCTTAAGCAGCATATCAGTATTAGAATGATTTCTGAAGGACCATGTGACACTGAAGACTGGAGTAATGATGCTGAAAATTCAGCTTTGCATCACAGGGATACTTTTTTAAATAAATTAAAATGGAAAACAGTTATTTTAAATTGTAATAATATTTCACAATATTACTGATGATCCCCACAACCATATACTGTATAAGACAAGCAGTTTGGTAAATGGATGGAAGGAAAGATCAGATTTTTGGGCATTTTATAGAAGATCACAGAAATAAGAACCACAAAAATCACTTTTTCTTTGCCTTTTGGGTTTTTTAAGAAATGATGTCCTCTCTTCTAGGGTCGGAACCCGTTCTTTCTGGAGCCATCGGTCATTATTACGATTACAGATGGTAACAAACTGACGCACAGCTCTGGGGTGGCTGAGGAGGTGAGGGACAAATACTCTTAACCATTATTTGACTTGTTTGTCCATTTATATCATGTATAATGTTAAGTTTTGCAGGCAGTGTGTCTTTCTCATAAACCCCGATTTCATCTCACTTCTCGTTTTATCTTCCTCCTTTAGCTACATCTGCCGCTGAATTCCCCGCTGCCGGGTAGTGAGCTGACAAAGGAGCCGTTCCGCTGGGACCAGCGACTCTTCGCCCTGGTCCTGCGTCTGCCAGGAATGGCCGTGCCCGACGGCGAGCAGCTAGGCAGTGTGCCCACTGATGAGTCTGCTATCACCCAGATGTGTGAGGTCACTGGAGGTACATCCATCGGCTTAACAATCTTACGTTTCAGTGCCAAACTGTTTTAGAATTTAAACATGTGTATATTTAAACCCAGGTCTGATGAGAAAATACAGGTTCAAATATTTATCTAATCAACCGTTAAGTTTGATTTATGAGGCTGGGTGTTGGAATTGCATAACTCCTGACACAAATTAAGACAAATACTGAAACTTGAGTCTTATATCTTTTTAATAATAATAATAATTATTCTCTCTAGGCCAATTCAATTAAGATTATGAGAAATTATTGACATTGCACTCTTTAGCAGTAGCACTTGTGCAATTCTACATATCCCTTTTCCTTAGCTCCGTGGCTCTCCGATTTTTTAGAGTGCCGTACCCCTCTTCCACTTAGACTGCAGTCACACCTTTTCCATTAAGGGACAATATTTGCCCCTTTAATCAATTTTTCCATTTCATTTTTTTTACCTTTGTAAAACCTTTAAAAAATAAATAATTCCTTAAATAAAACAATGTTCAATAAATAGGCAATGTTAAAAATCGTTTAATATTAATAAAAATATTATATTAAAATCGCCAGTAGGTGGCGGTAACTCATTGTCTTTATGTGTGAGTCATCGAGTCATTCATTGAATCTCACGATTCGTTCAAAGCCACAGATTTCGTTGTAAAATAGAGCAATAAGCCTGACTATAATGTTTTAAATGTCGTAAATCACTTAATGTTACCCTTTTGTTTTGTTTTTAACTGTTGTATAAAATCAATGTCACATTTGAAATCGTGTGGATATTCGGGAAAGATTGCATCAACATTAAAAACACTGCTGGATATCAGCCTGCATTTTGTTCGCACAAACAGCGCAAGCGGCTCGTGACAGAACATAGACCGACTGAATGACACTTCAATTTAAGTTGAAAATCTCAAATGATGATTGCTGAACTCCAGCTTGTCTGTGTTTTCAGATCATCCGCGCTTCTTGAGCAGTGTAGAGAGCGCGCGCGCATGGTTGCCAGCTACTATTGAAAAGACCGGGTAGAAAACAAGTTCTTTTAACTGAAAAGTTCTGATTTGGGGGTTAAATTATTGAATTCTGGCATTTGTGGCCACAGCGGATTAAACTGAAACTATAGGAAATGGAAATGTTTAGTTTAGCTACTTACATCTTATCTCGCACTTGACCGACCGTAAACTGAAGCGCGTCGAGTTGCTCCTTTACTGTCTATGAGTCGCTTTGCTCTCATGTACTGCATTGAGGTACTACTGGAGATTCGCGCTGAGAACATAAAGCCCGCCTACTTTGATTTGATTGGTCATCTCAAATATTCTGACATTGACGAGCAGTGACAGACCAATGAGGCTCAGATGAACACACACACACACACACACACACACCCTGTCTTCTGTTTGTTCTGACGTGCTTGACGCCGCTGCGGAAGAACGCGCTGATAATAAGACTGAAGCGAACACGAAGGCTTATCACATATTTAAAGATTGAAAGGGAGAAAACAGGCCAGAGTAACTCGGCGGATATCGCTCATATAATTTTTTTTGACGACGTAGTTAAGGCGGCAGGCGTGTGTTGCTTAGGCGGCCGCCTTAATTTCAAAGTGCTGCGGGAAACCCTGGTCTTTTTAGAAAATGTAGCAACTTGTGATTTTTTTTCCAACCTATGCACTGAAGTTCCATAAGCACAGGGTTATTTCAGGTTGATTATGCAGATTTTGCTTGTTTAGCTCTTTTTTTCCTCTATTTTTCTCACCCACTCTCTATAAGGCCGCTCTTACTGCGTGAAGACGCAAAGGATGCTGAACCAGTGTCTTGAGTCTCTCGTCCAAAAGGTTTGGAGTGGAGTTGTAATACACTTTGAGAAGAGCGGTCCAGATCCACCTTTGATAGGTGAAGGTCAGTGCTGGTAATGTGATTACATGTTAGTTTTGTGCTTATTGGGAAAATAATTAAAGGAATAGTTCACCAAAAATGTTTTAACCTCCTGAGACCCGAGAGTTTGCCTGGTGTGCATTTTATAATTTTTCTTGCTATTTGGTATAAGTAGGACCTAATAAGTATAATAACTAAAATTTGTTTTTGTACAGGAAGTAGTTTTTGCATAAAATGATGTCCTCATGCAAGGACAGTGGGTCTATCTTAACTTTATCCTCCTGAGACCTGAGTTTTGGTTTGGCGTGCATTTTAGATTTATTCTAGCTTTCTGGGGTTTATGGCAAGCCGTTTTAACTTTTATTCATTTTCAGGATATGAATTCTTGATATAAACAATTCAGTTTTCACTAGTTAAAATAATAGTTATTGATATCAGGAATTAGATTTCTACTAGTAACAATGGCAATTTTTGATATCAGAAATTACATTTCCAGTAGTAACAATGCTAATTCTTGATATCCACAATTAAATTTTCACTAGTTAAAATTATAATTCTTGATATCAGAAACTGAATTTCAACTAGTAAAAACTATAATTCTTGATATCTGTAATTGTATTTTCACTAGTGAAAAGTCTCCATAGGCTGCCATTCAAAATCAATTGTTGATATCAATAATTGATTTTTTACTAGTTGAAATTCCAATTTCACATATCAGAAATACAATTCTTATAGTAAAAACCTTTATTTTTGATATCAAGAATTCAATTGTCACTAGTTGAAATGTCTATTCTTGATATCAACAATTGAATTGCTACTAGTAACAATGTTCATTTATGATATCAATAATTCCATTTTCACTAGTGACAATGTTAATTTCTGATATCATGAATGTAATTGTTACTAGTAAGAAAGCCATTTTAGATATCTGAAATTATATTGATATCAGAAATACATTTTCAGATATCAAAAATTTACATTTTTACTAGTAGCATTTCATTTTTGATATCAAGAATAGACATTTCAACTAGTGACAATTTAATTATTGAAATCAGGAATTCGAATTTTTACTAGTAACAATGTTTATTGATATCAAAAATTATATTTCTACTAGTAAGAAATCAATTGTTGATATCAAGAATTCAATTGTTGATATCAAGAATTCTATTGTTGATATCAAGAATTCAATTGTTGATATCAAGAATTCTATTGTTGATTTCAATAATTAAATTGCTGATATCAAAAATGTAATTGTTGATATCAACAATTGAATTGTTGATATCAACAATTCATATCCTGTGTGTGTGTGTGTGTGTGTGTGTGATCGCGATCGAGCAAGAGAGAGTGTGTGTGTGCGCGCGCGATCGCGAGTGAGTGAGCAAGAGAGAGAGAGAGAGAGAGAGAGAGAGAGAGAGAGAGTGTGTGTGTGTGTGCGAGTGAGTGAGTGAGCAAAGTGAGTGTGTGTGTCACGAGCAAGAGAGAGCGAGACAGAGAGAGAGTGTGTGTGTGTGTGTGTGTGTGCGCGCGCGCGTGTGAGTGAAGTGAAGCCCCGTGTGTGTGTATGTGTGTGTGCGCGCTCGAGTGAGTGAGCCAGTGTGCGTCACGAAGCTCTATGCATCTACAATTTTTTTTTTTTTTTGCTAACATCTTATACAATTTCAACAAAGCTAAGTCCCATTGTCCTCATATGTGGACATCAACTTTAGCAGCATAGTAAATCTTTATTGTTACAAAAGTTTGTCAAATGTGCATGCCATTTTAATCATACAACTCTTCTATGTATAACTTAACAAGAATCAACAATGAAATGTTTTTAGATTTTTTATCTTGTGGACGTTTTGGTCTGGAGTGGCTGCGTGACATGTGACCTGTGTTCTCCATCTTTAAATTATTTATGTTAAATTTTTTTCTCTTCTGACCCCACCAGATGGCAGTGTAAGTGTCCTCGTTTGTGAAAAACATGTTTCAGTTACACAGAATTAAGTATTATGCTGCACACAACCAAAAATGTGATGTCCTCATATGAGGTCGCAGGGTCTCAGGAGGTTAATTCTGTCATCATTTACTCACCCTCACGTCGTTCCAAACCCATGAGACTTTCATTCATCTTTGGAACACAAATTAAGATATTTTAGTCCAATTTAGTCTGATTTAGTCCACATTTTCTGAAGAGACACGATCGCTTTATATGATGAACAGATTTAATTTGGTCTTTTATTCACATATAAACATTCATCAACTCACACATCAGTTGTGGTAAATGGAAGCTCAGGGATGTTCGCTTGACGTGTGAGAACCAACAAGGTTCATTCTTGTGTTACGCAGCACTTTTGAGCTTCCGCGAGAGGTTTGTTCTCGCGTGTCAAGCAGGTTTGGTGGAGCTTCTGATTATGTTTACTGATCAGTGTTTATATGTGAATAAAAGCCTAAATGAAATCTGTTAAGCGTCATATCAACCATCATATAAAGCGATCGAGTCTCTACAGACAATTTGGACTAAACCGCTCAATTCATATGAATTAGTTTTATGATCTTCTTGAAGCGTCAAAGTGGCAGTTGCTTAGACTGTCAAAGGAGGGACAGAAAGCTCTCAGATTTCATTAAAAAGATCTTCATTTGTGTTTCGAAGATGAACAAAAGTCTTACTGGTTTGGAACGACATGAGGGTGAGTAATTGATGAAATTTATTTTAATTTTTGGGTGAACTTCTCCTTTAATAGACATTGATTGTCTTCTCTATGTGCAGATGGTCTTGTGGATCCAGCTCGTCCTTCGTTGTCCTTCAGTCCGCAGCCCTGGCACAGCTGCCACAAGCTAATTTACGTCCGGCCCAACCCCAAGACAGGCGTACCTGTGGGTCACTGGCCAATCCCAGAATCCTTCTGGCCTGACCAGAACTCCCCCACTTTGGTAAATTTTAAAACCTGCAAAATATAGTTTATATGTGCAGAGTCAAGAAATTACTTCTTTTTGTTTTTAATCTCTGACATATGCACATTTATTTTCATATTAATGAGCCCAGACCAGTGTTTTTGTTGTCAACTAAACCTATTAAAAACATTTTTTGTTAACTTAATAAAACTGAAATTTTATTAAATATACTAGATGAAATATTAATAGATATGTTTGTTGATTTTCAACCAGATTTGTGTTACAATGTGATTGTACAAATGAACAATGTGTACACTTTCTCTATGTTACCTGCACCCAGATATCCTCGTTCACTTGTCAGCAAAAGTCAAAAACTACAGATCGTACTTCTGCTTTTTTGCATTCCCTCTCATGGACAGTCAGATTGATCCCAGTGCATTATGGGTGTTGAATTTTCCCTACCTTTGGCATAAAGGGACATTTTTGGGCCACAGCGCCTTTTCCTCCATTTTCTCTAGTCATGTAGCACTTTTTTATTTTATTTTTTATATATAATTTGCCTTTCTACTGCATAAACAGCCATGTTTCATTATAAGCAGAGTATTGCCCCTTTAAACTAAATTAAAACTAAAAATGTTCCCTAGGCAACTGATTGAACTATGTTTAAGCTGAAGCATAGTACAAGTACTAACTGAAAACTAAAATAAAAAAAATTACATATAAAATGGAAACTGAAAATATAAAAATTAAAGCTAATTCAAAATATGAATAAAAATTATAATAGTATATAAATAACATTCGCCCAGTCTGACTTTTCTCACATTTTCTGCACTGATTTGGTGTAAAACATAGTAAAATGTGTTAAATCTGGCTGAAAACACTATAAATTTTGCTAAAACATTTAATGAGTGATCACAGAAGGGCTTTCTGCTGAGCTTTGGGACCTGGCAGACAGTCAGCCATTTCTTTTTTCAGTCAGCTTCTTTCTGCTTATTAAAATGGAAACGTTCTAGGTTTGCAAAAGGAGTTTTGATAGGTGTATAAGTATTGGCTCATCCAAGCCGAGTGGCTGAAGCAATTTATTAGCCAAAGGTAATGACCTCTGCAAACTAAAGGTTAGCTTTCATCTTGCTCAAACAGTGCTAATGAATGTGGATGAAGATAAGAGAACTGAAAGGAGTGGTAACATGAGGAAAGGCTTCACTGTCCTGAGGTTTCCCACCCCCTCACTGTCTATTCTCTCTTAGACAGTACACTGTTGAGACAGCAGCTGGTACCATGCCAAAGTGCCACAGCTCAGCTCAGACCGTGGGCACTGTGAAAGACATTGCCAGCAGAATAAGACTGCTGTAGCTCACCAGAGATTTAGTGCTAGCTTAACTGCTAGCTTAACATGAGGTCATTTCCTTCCTGACATCTCCGCTGTCATGTCTGCAATATTGTGAATCAGTAGCACAATGGGTTTGGGTGCAGTTACTAACATATTAGCCTCGAAAGATGCCAAATTAAGCTTTGTCTGAGTGATTAAAAGGCTCTTTTTTAATATTTCATTTTTTTCCAAAATGCTTCCTTTGGTTTATTAAGTGTTCAGTCAGGGTATTGTGAGAGTATCTGCTCAGGGAATGAACAGCTAGTATTGTCATGTGCCTGTAACACATGGGTCATTAGTACCTCATTACCCACTGGTGCTGTAATTACAGGATGAATTGGCCATCTAACACATATCTTCTAAAAAAAAAATGTGTTACAGAAGATTTCCGTTTAACAGTTGTTTTTTTTCTCTTTAGCCTCCTCGATCTTCCCATCCTATGGTGAGATTTTCATGTGTTGACTGTGAACCGATGGTTATTGAAAAGCTGCCTTTTGACAAATATGAGCTGGAGCCGTCCCCGCTCACCCAGTACATCTTGGAGAGGAAATCTCCTCACATGTGCTGGCAGGTGGGACATCTTTTCACACAAATATTTAATCTTTTTACATTTCATCTTTCACAGCCCTCAGACTGCTGTATGGGTAGAGCTGAGTTTCATGGTGAATAGATATTATGGTGTTAAAAGAGCAGAAAGTAGTGGGTGTTTAGCTTTTCCATATTTACTGGAATGTATAAAGCACAACACAAATTACATGTCAAGTCCTGCATTTAGTAACTGGTTAAGCAGCAGTTTGAATGAGATATTGTTGTGGAGTTTTTGGGATTCAAAAGTTTTGGGTCCGTAAGATTTATTTTTTGTAAAGATATTAATTCCTTTTTTCAGCAAGGATGCATTAATTGATCATATGTGACAGTATTTATAATGTTACAAAATATTTCTATTTCAAATGTAGTTTGAAAACAGTTGTTACTGTTTTCAACATTGATAATAATAATAATAATAATAATATTAAATGTTTCTTGTGCATCAAATCAGCTTATTAGAATGATTTCTGAAGGATCATGTGACACTGAAGACTGGAGTAATGATGCTGAAAATTCAGCTTTGCATCACAGGAATAAATTACATTTTAAAATATATTAAAACAGAAAACAGTTATTTTAAATTGTAATACAATTTCACAATATTACTGTTTGTATTGTATTTTTTATTAAATAAATGCAGCCTTGGTCAGCAAAAGAGATTTAAAAAATAATTTCAGACCCCAAACTTTTGAACAGTTCATTAATTGTCTGCCAAATTTTGAAGTAATCTTTGACATTAAACGGTAATGCAATATTTCCTTCCTGATTTCCGTCCATTAATACAGATTGTGCAGGGTTTCTTACAGTATTTCAGTCAGCAGATGCTTATCTAAAGTGACTTACACTAGAGGAAACTTGATTATAGAGGAGCAAAGAATATTATCAATACCACCGTATGAGATTATTCCAAATACAGTGCAGTAGAGTAGAATTAAACCCTAATATAGATGGTTATGAGTCTGAAAGTTCTCACAGAAAAGTTCTCAGCCATGCAGATTGTGAACATTGTACATTTGTACGAGGTTGCTGATTCAGAGGCAGTTCTGAATGCAACCATCAGATGTAGCATTTTATTCATGAGGGACTCGAGTCATATCAAGGGACTAAAATATCATAGAGATTTAGAGGTGGGCTCTTTTGGCCTGCAGCAGTTCTCAACCACCGTTCAAAGCCATAGCAACTGCACTAAAAACACTCAGAACACCTTAGTAAACTGCATAACAGCAGATTTTGCTCAGAAAATCTAAAAACAAGTTAATTTGTTTATTATTCAAACAAATCAGATTGCATTTATGTATGTAATTTTGAAATATTTTTGTTGTTACTGTATTTGCTGTTAAATTATGAACAGTTGAATGGTTGTAATCTTTTTAACATAAATTTTTAAAAAAAAAATTGACTTTTATTTTCTATTTGACTAATCAAATGTTCTTACGGCCCAAAGAATCTGAAAAATAATATGACTCTGACGCTAGGCCATGAGAAGGGCATGATGGAATAATGTTATACACTTGTTTTGGTTCATTTTGGTCTTCTATGAAATGATGATAAATGGTCTCTCAAGAGCTATTACCTCCTAGACCATTTAGTTTCTTGAAAGAACTTGCACAAAGGGAGATGGCTGTACTGCGGTAAAATTGAAGTGTTTTTCCATGCTTTATTTTGTTGTATACACATTCTATAAATACCTTAGTCAATACCTGGAAAGGTTTTTTGTAAGTCCGTTCTTTTGATATGTTGTTCCTTCTTGCATCATACATTCACTGAGCCCATCTAAAAAAACAATATAATTGACCATTTGTGTTTTGTTCTTTTGGCATGGTTACAATGTTACATTATCACTTGCCTCACTATAGAGCATATAAAGAAAACAAGGTAAATGGTAGATCAATTAGATAGAGCACATCCATTTATAAGCATATTTAGAGGCATTTATAGCACACTAGGCTCTAAGGAACCCTTTTAGCTAATGACCTGTTGATAAATGGGTTTTGTCTCTGAGAAACAGCTTCATGTGAGAGCTGAGCTCTCAGGAGACACTATACAATACTAACTCCTCTCCCCCGTCACCCAGGTGTTTGTGAACTGCAGCGGCAAACACAGCGATCTAGCACACCCGTTCGGATACCTAAAGGCCAGCACTACACTCACCTGTGTCAACCTCTTCGTTATGCCTTACAACTATCCCGTCCTGTTGCCACTCCTCGGTACGTGTTTTCTCATTGACATTTTGTGCTATACATTACCTTATTCATACAGGTTTTTTTTCTATAGCACATTTCATACACAGCAGTGGTGCTTTGTTTAGCCTTGATAAAGAGACATAAAAATAAAAGACAATTCTCAATTATAAAATCATTTAACGAATAAAATAATAATAATTAGAAGCATTTAAAAATGAAAATTAATGAATGAAAAAAAAAAGAACACAGAAACACACACACACACACACACACACACACACACACACAATACACTTTAACATTTATACACTTTTAAGTGTCCACTTGGGGTTGCACAGACTAATCGACTTTAAAGGGATAGTTCACCCAAAAAGGAAAATTCTTTCATCACTTATTCACCTTCAAGTTGTTCCAAATCTGGATGAGTTTCTTTCTTCTGTGGAACACAAAAGAAGATATTTTAAAGAATGTTGGTAACCAGACAGACGACGGCAGCCATTGACTTCCATAGTATTTTTTTCCTTCTATGGAAGTTAATGGTTACAGTCAACTGTTTGATTGTAATTTAAGTAACTAAAACCCACAGCTCCACTATTAGAGAGACGCTGCCAGGTAGAATTAATTAATTACACACAATTGCTCTCTCATTAATGCATTCATAAATCTGATAAGAACTGAGGAAAATAAGCTGTTATGTAGGAACAATAGCCTTGTGGGCGTCGCTGTGTCATTTTCCATAGTTGTGCTCAAGGCAACCCCGCGTTCGAGTCTCAGGCTTATTTGTCATCAGCGACAAGTCGACTCTACTTCAATCACATAAATGTCGTTCAACCCCGAGTGTCCACATGTTTTTTTTTTGTATGTTGCTGCATAAATTGTGTAAAATTTCTGTGCCTCTTTCATTTCCTCCTGAGAATTACATAAAGGAAGCATTTCAGCTCTGTAATGTAATGTGATGACTTTCTACAGCAAGCTTACCATCTCTTATTCTCCTTACAGATGATTTGTTTAAAGTACACAAGCTTAAGCCAAACCTCAAGTGGCGTCAGGCCTTTGAAATGTACCTGAAGTCCATGCCTCCTTACTTTCTCTTGGTAAGATGCTCTTCTTTCCTACTTTAAAAAAAAATATCCCAATAGAGCACAGAAGTGTCCTGCTTAGAAAATAAGACACCTCCTTTGTGTATATAAATCAATGCAATGTACAATTCATGGGCTGTTAGATGTTCTTAAGGGTCACTTGTAATCTGACCTCTTTCATGAGTTGTATTTGTTCTGTAGTCTGTTAACAGCTGTAATGAGGTCAAGGATATGTGCTCTGAGTGGAGTGTTCTCATTTTCACTTCCTTTGCATCTGCTTCTCCACTCTTTCTCTTTTTTTTTACTGAATGCAGCCTCTCAAGAAGGCACTAAGGATGATGGGAGCCCCAAATCTCATCTCTGACAACATGGATTGTGGCTTGAGCTACAGTGTCATTTCCTACCTAAAAAAACTCAGTCAGCAGGTGAGTGTGATTCGCAGTTTTTTGTTGAAATTATGTTCAGTGGTATTCAAACTCATATCATTCCTTTAAATATTCTATATTACATGTCAATGTATTATATTAATTTAGTAATAAATCTTGTTTGTATGAGGTCTGAGTGATTCAGCTTTTTAAATCGAGTTGTACTTGATTTTGTAGGCAAAGATTGAGTCAGACCGTCTGATTGTGTCTGTCGGGAAGAAGCCTTCTCATGAGATGGGCATCAAGGTGAAGAACCACTCAAGCGCCCTGTCTTTGGCTCACCGCCGTGATTTCAAGCAGCTCCTGCAGGGCATCATGGGTGAGGTACCCCTCCGACTCATCGACGTGAACTTCAAAGAGTTTGCTGGATTCCAGATCGCACTTCTCAACAAGGTACAGACAGTTTGAGTGGGGCTGAATTACATTACAGGGTCTTTTTGAAATAAACCATGTTTCAGTTCACGTTTGGTGTTTAGAATGTAGTTATGCTAACATGGACAGAACTCTAAAATCGTATTTTCTTCCTGATGCTGGTTAATTCTGATGAATTCTTACGACTGGACATCTTAATACAGTATAAGTCTTAGTGACTTGGAAACATATGCAATTTTTATTGGGTTAGACTAAAATGTAACTTCTATAATCATTTACTAACCTTCTCTTCAAGGATTTGAAGCCCCAGGCCTATAGGAACGCTTATGATATTCCGCGACGGAACCTTCTAGATCAAGTGACTCGGATGCGTTCTAACCTTTTGAGGACAACGCAGAAGCTGATCAGAGGCCAGGATGATGGTAAATGTACCAAAGAGACAAAATCCATTTTGCTAAGTTTAGTGAACCTTTCGATTTTCACAGTCATAAAAGGTAATTGACTGTTGTCAGAAGTGTAGCAATGCATGAAGCCCAGCTCACACAGAAGTCACTTTCAAACCAAGCAGCTTTCTGAAAAAGAAAGTAAGCCATAGTTTTTTTTTTTGTTTGTTTTTTGCCGTCCACGCAGAATGCGTTTTTCCACTTCACTGTTTTTTTCATTGTTTTTCTAGGTAAACAAGCGCTTGACAGATGCTGGCATTTCACATCTTTTGCAGTGTCTCACGCATGACACATGCATTCTAAAAACATGGCGCTCAGGTTCAACTTCAAGTTTAATTCAACTTAATCCAAATATTACTTTTTTTCCATTCCACTGACCTTTGTATCGCATTTTTCCGCAAAAACGTGTCCTGTGTGAGCCGGCCCTAACAATGACCATATGCATTTAGCATAACAAGAAGAGAAACTTGTTAGATTTTGCTGTATTTGGCCGAGCAGTGGTTTGGGTGGCTCGCCAATGTATTAGATGTCTCCAATACATAAAATAAGTAAACTTGACCAGAGTTCTTGTGGGGAGAAGAATTTATTGAAGGTATAGTGTGGCACAGTTCTTCAGCAGCGATGTTCGCATGTCACCCTTCAACAATCTTAACCCAAAGTTCTGTCTGTGGGACAGAACTTTATACATGAAGACAAATGGGCTACAAACAATAGAAAACTGTTAGGGCCTCCCACAGGAGATCGATCTACCCTGCAATCTCCTCTGAGCAATGCTGTTTCTTTGTCATTCAAACCAATCAGTTTCTGTGGGCCATACACCTATGGGCCATTCAGTTTCTCTAGGCCATACATCCGTATGGGCCATTTGGTTCACACCTTTACAGACACAGATAGAGTTGATTACATCTGAGGCACAGTAACAATGTAATTGCATCTGACTATAGTTAACTGAAAATACACATAATCTTACACACTGTTTCTTTTCACTACAAGAATTACATTTCTAATGCTGACATTCCATCAAAAATGTTCATTAATGGATAGTTAACATTTTTTTTCATGATTCCGTAGATTCCTTGCACAGTATTCCAGTTGGGCAGATGGGAAATTATCAAGAGTTTCTTAAGATGATGCCATCACCTCTGCGTGAGATTGATCCAGACCAGCCCAAACGACTGCACACATTCGGCAACCCATTCAAACAGGACAAGAAGGTGCTTGCACAGTTAAACCTATAGCTAAACAATCACAGGTCAAAACGGAAGTTTTTACATACTAAGTTGTTTTGTTTTCCCTCTTCCTCCTCTCCGAACAACAGGGAATGATGATAGATGAAGCAGATGAGTTTGTGACAGGGCCACAAAATAAGAAGCGAAGTAACACGGGGGATCTAAACTCGGGCACTGCCCTGAAGAGGCGGAGGAGTATGTCCCCACTGTTGCGCCGGCCCCAAACCCCTCCAATAATAACCAATCATGTACTGGGCAAGGGCCCCGCAGGGACTCAAGGCCAGCAAGGAATCATTAAACCCATCCCACTACACAAAGGTAAAGTTCTCTGAGCCACAGCTGACTGAATCTTAGCTTACTGTGTACCGTATACTGTTTTTATTTTATTTTAAGTGAAACAGTAGACATTAGGGGTGGGCGATATTACCAAAATCTTAAGTAATAACAAATCGAGTAATTTCATTTCACTAAATATCTGATATATATCAGAATATAGTTATTTTTGTTTTAAATAAGATTTTTATCATATCAAAATATTTGATACGATTCTTTTCACCATTTTCAATATCTTTAAAAATCTAATACTATCCTAAAAAAACCTCTCAAGCTTACTGAAGACAAGTAAACTGAAGAAAGAGCAAAGAAAAAAACTACAATGAAGTATAAAATGTATGAAGTAATCAAATGTATAAAAAAAGCAATGCATAGTCTCTACTGTGTAAATTAAATATACATTTATTCCTGATGTTATTCCTGAATTATTATAAAATTTCCTGATGATTTATGTCATCCAAGATGTTCATGTCTTTTTTTCTTCAGTCGAAAGGAAATTAAGGTTTTTGAGGAAAACATTCCAGGATTTTTCTCCATATAGTGGACTTCAATGGGAACCAATGGGTTGAAGGTCCAAATTGCAGTTTCAATGCAGCTTCAAAGGGCTCTACATGATCTCAGCCGAGGAATACGAGTCTTATCTAGTGAAACGATCTGTCATTTTCTAAAAAAAATTTTTTTATATATATGTATACTTTTTAACCACAAATGCTCGTCTTGCACAAGCCCTGCGATGCGCCTCCATGACTTTGCACATTACGTAGTCACGTTGGAAAGGTCACGCGTGATGTAGACGGAAGTACCAACTCCGTGTTTACAAAGCGAACGTGCAAAGACTAAGTGAAACGCCCTTTACAAAAAAAGCTAAAACAACGATGTCGGACAATTTTGAAAAAAAAACTCCTTCTCTACACGTAAACACTAGGTTACTTTTAAACCGCAATACTTAAAAACGCATGCAAGCGATAAACTTTTGTGAGCTTAACCGTTACAGAGAGAATAGTCCAAAATTTCTCTACCGGTTGACAAATTTCTACCGGTTGACAAATTTCTACCGGTTAATCGTGTCTACGGTTATATCGGCCACCCCTTGCAGACATCATTCCACATTTTCAAACAGTAGTAAGCTACATTTTGTGACAGGACCTCATTCAATTGCCTGTTTATAGGATCCAGTTGTTATCTTGCAAAAATTTTAATTTCCATTTTCAATTAAAAATGATAATCAGTTTGATCAAATAATTTGTCCAAAAAAGATCAGAGTTGTAATTACTTCTGGTTGAGAGTGCATTGCATTGTGGGACTGTTTAGTGTGCAGTGTGCTTTGCTGAATACTTCATTTTTTGTTTGTGGTCAGTAAAATGTTTTAATGTTTAGAAAGCCATTTCTTATACTCATTAAGGCTGCATTTATTTGACCAAAGTACACTAAAAACAGTAATTTTTGGAAAAATGATTACCATTCATGATAACAGTTTTCTATTGTAATATACTTTAAAATGTAAATTATTTCTGTGATGGCAAATTATCATTACTCCCGTCTTCAGTGTCACATGATCCTTCTATGGATCATTCTGGTGATTTACTGCTCAAGAAACATTTTTAATTATTTTTAATGTTGAAAAGTTTTTTCAGGATTCTTTGATGAATAGAAAGAACAGCATTTATTTGAAATATAAATCTTTTGTAACATTATACATGTCTTTACTGTCATTTAGATCAATTTAATGCATCCTTGCTGAGTAAAATTATTAATTTCTTAAAAAAAAAAAAAAAAGTTTACTGTCCCCAAACTTTTGGTAGCATATATACTATATACTGCAATTCCACTGAAAAAGTAACCATGAATTAAAGCAATAATATGTCATCATCTGTTTTCTCCTACAGGAGCCGAAGAGAACAGTGTAGAGGGCACAGAAAGCAATGGGGAGCGGGAGCCAGGCGATGATGCTGGAGACGAGTGGCCTGGAGGAGTGGATGGAGAGGGAGAGGGAGAAGGACCTGCACCTGCGGAGGACAGAGGAGAGGTGGAGGCACCAGACGGCGAGGAGGAGAGTATAGGACTGGAGAACTGTCTGGATGAGAGACTCTCTGATCACACACAGAACTGTGAGGACCTGAGTCCTCCAAGCCAGGAGGAGGCGATGGAAGGCAATGGAGAAGACACTCCAGAACAGGGCACAATCGTTATGATTTCCCTGGAGGGGAGTAACGCGGAGCTGCGCACTCGAGTCATCAAAGAGGTCCGCAAGCCTGGCCGTAGTAAGTATCTAATTATAATACCAAATTAATTCTTTACGCCCATTCATTTTTTTATTCACTTTTTATTATTGTCTAGGTTTAATCAAGTGGACTTGCACTATTAAAGAGAGTGTATATTATAGAATTTAATAAAGCCATTGCTCATTCTTTTGTGCAGATTATGAGGCAGTATTCAGGTTACTGGAGGAGGTGAAGGGGCCAGTGTCAGTGCAGAGGTACTTTATTCATCATGCCATCAAAGAGGCAGCCAGGTAAGAGCTTTCTTTAAAACTCACATGCCTTTCATGGTCCTCTCACCTATGACACCATAGAGGATGTCAGTATGTTGTACTTAATCATTTTGTTATGTGCTTCTGTCATTTTTATTAATACAAAGTTCTGTCAGGAAACTCTAGATGGCACAGGCTTATAGGTCGTTTACTCAATCTGGTTGCAATTACATCATTCTCTGTACGGTACAGCTGCTTTATGCTGTATCAGTTGCCAATGAGCAACTATAAGCGTTCATCTATTATTTCAGTTTTATTTTTAGTAATCGTAGTAAATCCACAAACTTATTTTATTTCACTAATTTACTTTTTAAGTTTATTTTTTTCATCTAATACTTATATTTTATTTTTCATATCAGCTTTATTTCAATTAACAAAAAATATATTTTTTATAGCTTTAGTTAACAATAACAGCACTGATCCTCTGCCTCTTGCATGTTCACTTTCTATTATTATAATTCAATTATAATTATTATAGTTATTTATTTTAATTTTTAGTCACAGACTTGTACAATCAAATCAAAATCAAAAGCCCCAAAAATAAAATAAATAAAATAAATTTTGGATCACAGACATTTTTTGGATTAAGGTTATGGGTCTTATAACAAACTGTATAAGACTTTGAGCTCTGTTTAGTGTATCAAAATTCATTGCATAAAATTACACAGCACTCTCTCCAAAGTTAGTGCAGAAGCTCACTGACAAACAAAACAAATTTACGTTAGAAGCAAAATTCCATTTAAGCAAAATATTATTTATTGTTTTAAGCATAACCCCCCTAAATTTATTACATTTTCTTATATTCATACTTCAAACAAGTAAATGTATCAATGAAAAAAAAACGTATAGGATATATTCTCTGAACGCTCGTCTTAATATGCAAGTTTTTTTTCTTTATATTATTTAGATATTATCCTATTTTCAGTAAAGTAATATATATATATATTAATATAATGTAAATAAATCTCTCCGTCTCTTTCAGGTTTAAGAAGCGTGTGCTGATCCAGCAGCTGGAGACCGCTCTGGAGGAGATTGAAGACAAACAGATGCTGCCCGCACAACTCAACAATATCCACAGCAGATAGTGGGACGTCCCATCTCACCGCTGAGAGACACGCGAGACGATGGAGAAGTGGCAGAGCATGCCGACTGAGCACACGGGTTTGAGACTGACCCATCAGCCTCAGTACGTAGCGACGGAGAGAGAACATTAAGGAGGATGGAGGCCTGTCTGGCTCACGCTTTGGTCCAGGTGCTTCCAGTCACTGAAATGTGTCATAACTCTGAAAGAGTGCTCACAATGGAGAGAGGCGTTCCAGGTTTGACAGGGGCTTTCTGTCCACATGTAGGCTTTGCGGACCTGAAAATTATGTAATTTAACCATAAAGTAACGAATAATGAACAAGCACACTCCAGAAAAGCCAAGTCTCACCCACTACGTGATATTACAGGGTCATCTGAGGCAGAGGTCAGCGTCTGTCACGTGATTACTGTATGTCTATATATTATGTCTGTCCACTGGTATTTGGCATCAATGGATTGTTCAAAGCAGATAATAGATGGATTTGTGTTTGCATGAAATGCCCGCAAGTCAAACAACTCAGTTGGACCTTTAAAGCAGTCTGGATCAGGAACTACACTAATGTAGACCTCTCAAAAGCAATAACCCTACAATCATCAGTATGCCAAGCTCAATTTTACTCCCTAACTGTGGAAAACAAATGAATTTTTCAGAAGAATGTCCTTGAGACTTTCGAGATTTGGTAGCTGGGCTGTTGTTGTATTTGTGGTGATATGTAATGTCACATAGATTAGCATCATTCAGTGTCCTATAAGCAATAGTGTCCAATGAAAATATGAACACCTTGTCCACACTTGGGAAATGCCAACTATTGTGTGAAACACAGCAGAGTTTTGATTGTGTCCGGTATGTGGTCACCTGACATGTTTGGTCATCCTACGCTTCTCATCAGGGGAGAAGTCGCAGACTCCTAAGTTTAATTTCACGGACGCGAGTTACATTAGTGACCACATTCTTGTTGGTTTTGTTCATTTTTAAAAACAGAGGTGTACTACTTTTTAATGTTCATAAATACTAAAGATTATTTTTGGATGGTATTCCTACAAGAACATAAAAAATATTTTAAGAATTGTATAAAGCATTTTGTAAACTGATATTATATAGACAAAGTTTTATGATTTTTTTTATAAAAACAATGAAAATGGAAAATAAAAACAAACATTGCAAAGGAAAATGTGTGCATTATTGTATAATCGTATATATTCACTACCGTTCAAAAGTTTGGGGTCAATAAAATTATTTTAAAAGAATTAACACTTTTATTCAGCAAGGATGCATTAAATTGATCAAAAGTGACAGTAATGTTTACAATGTTACAAATGATTCATTATAGATGCTGTTCTTTTGAACTTTCAGTTCTTTCTATTCCACAGAATTTCTATTCTATTCCACAGAAATATCAAGTGGTTTTCAAACTGTTTTTAACATTGATAATAATAATAAATGGTTCTTTCAGAAATATAAAAAAATATTACTGACCCTAAACTTTTGAACAGTAATGTACATATATATTATAAGGTGGTTGTCTTTTGCACAGAATCCACTGAATTTGAAATTATTAATGCATTGGTTGAAGTAAATGTAATCTGCTTTAACATACAAGATTGTATATAGTTTTGAATTTTTGTATGCTTTTGTCTTTTAATCTTTTAATAGGCCCCTTAACCATTTATTTAACCCCACACTACAAGCAGGGTTTTTGCAGATTTTATAAAGGTAGATTTAAGACCTTTTTGAGACCAAGTACAGAAAATTTAAGGAATAATTCATGATCATACTGCAAAAAATAACAAAAGAAAAGTTCTTGTTTTCCAGTGCAAATATCTAAAAGATTAATTGAGAAGCAGAATTATTCTAAATAAAAAGTCATGTTTTCTGTGAAATTGATCAAAATGAAGTATGATTAAAACAAGAAAAAATATCTGCCAATGGGCTCAACCCATTGACATATTTCTTTTTGTTTTAATTGTAAACTCGGTTATTTTATTTATTTTTCTTAATTTCTCAGAAAACAATATATACCTTCATTTTGTTTTGTTTTTTAATTTAAGAATATTTAGATATTTGTACTGGAAAACAAGACAAAATACTGAACATTTAATGCCATGACTTTATGAATTTAACTCTTAAGGCCCAAATTAAGACATTTTCATACCAGCAGAAACCCCCTGTAAGTAGCTATAGTCATTTTGAAATGGTTTGGTTTAAATCATGCCTTATTCTTATGCTACTTTTCTCCATTTGTTTTATTTTTCTCTTTCAACACCTGCACCTCTCATCTAATTTAAAAGACCTGATTTTCTATTATGGTGTCACTGTTTGCATCATTAGTGCTAGTTAGTTTTGCAATGCCTGATTCATTGCAGGGCTTAAAGTTACAATGTGACGAGGGCATCACTATGAGGCTTATAAAAACTGAGCACTCAGTACTTTGCCATTATGATAAAAAAAAATACACCATCTGTTGTGATGGGGAAATGAGCAAGCTGAGCAACTAGCAAATAACAGTAGAAATGGTGGACGTAAATGTTTTTTTTATCATTCATCATTTCAAAAAAATCCTTCTGAAAGTGATTCCAACGGTATCGTTTCTCTGTGCCTGCCGTTATAGTTGTGGTGTGGACTCCGCTAATTTTTTTAATCAAAACAATTTTTAGAACTATATATTTATTGTTATAGTCCTTGGTGTGATCGGGCCTTAAGTATTTGATTTATGATGTCAGAGTAAAACTACAGCAGTAGAAATACTCTAAAGTTGTACTAATAACACAAGTATTATCTCACAAAAGGGAATATGATCTTTATCAGTGTTTAAATCAATGTCACATAAGCTATTAATACCAGAAGAGACTAAATAGTGTTGGGATAAGTGGGTTGCCATAGCAGGTACTTAGCAGGTCTCCTCTAACAAAAAAAAAGGGGCTTAGTGAAGGATTAGTATAATTACAGGCTTAAACTGGACCAACTGCCCATTCTTTACTTGCATGGAAAATAATGCATATCCAGGTTGATTTACCACAACCATGTATGTCGTTGAATTCTCCAGATCCAAGCACAAGATTCATTATTGCATGGCAAAAACATTTTGGGCCAGTTAGCAGGTTTTGAAATTGCATTACAATCTTTATAGCGTAAAACGAACATGCTTAATCATATTATCTCTTTAAGTCTCATACATATTCAGGATAAACCAGACTTATAAAATGAAGGGGCAAAAATAAGTGGTTTTAATCCAAGTTACAAAATCATCAATAAAATTTTAGAATTTATTAAGGTAAAAAAAAAACATATTTTTGAGTTGTCTCAAAACATTAAATAAATCAGAGAACATTGCCCTCCCCCTCCCCCCTTAAAAAAATTACCATTCATTCCCACTGAGTGTTCACAGTATTGTTAGAATTGCTATTATTCTACATCTATTGTGGCCCTGCTCAGACATGTTTTAATAGTTTCAATCATTCCCAGTATTATTTAAATAAGTTCAAATTTGAATTTCATCAATCAGAGCTACTGCTTCTGAACACAAAAACAATTTATGGTCCTCAATTAAGAAGGGTACAGGGAAGAACCTGATGCAGTTGGGGGTTCAGTTTAGCCAAAAAACATGGCAAACCAACATTGTACATGGTAGGATTCGTGGCCCGTGCGCGACAGCCAACCGGAGGGCTAAAGCCGTAACCTACAGACTTAAGACTCCCAAGCAATAAGTATTTACAAACATTTCAGCTGGAAAAGGAGTTGGCACAGTCCATTGACAAATAGTAACCACATGAGATGCGTGTTTGTACAGCATATTCACATATACATAAAGACAGCAAAATATGCTTATTGTCCCTTCCAACCGAGGAACTAATAAATTTAAGAAAGAAAAACCAAATGAAACCGGGCAAGGCAGCCCACAGAAGGCCGGTCTCAATGAAAGTTTTCCAGCTTGCGTAACCGCAGGGGATTGGAGGGCAAGGCCTGGGGGCTTGGAGTGGAGGGCTCCTGCTCCGGAGCACAGAAGAGTATTCTGCCTCGGTGATTGAACAGATAGAACGACGGGTGATTTCTCAATGTGTCAAATGTCCTGTTAGAGCAAACAATAAAGAGACATAAGTGAGCTCGATGCAAGTTTCATTAGTTACAGCCCATTTATGATATAGCCAGGCATTACTTTATGGTCTATGAGCTTACTTGTTTTTGAGCTCTGAAGAAGCATCCATGTCTTTGAACTCGCCTGAGATGTGTACTATGCCATAACATGTGATCACAAAGGACAGCAAAGTCTGTAACACTATCTGAAAGCACAACACAAGAGAAGCTGTATTGAGGAAAACAAATGCATGCGATTCAATATGATCAATGTCTGGTATTTGATTGTAACTTACATCTATAGGTAATGTTTCGTTCTCTTTTTCTGTCAGTCGCATGTAGGATCGGTCTAGAAAAAGAAAAATCTTTTTAGGATGTATGAGAGGTATTAAGACATTCCCTCTAAACAAAGGGGTATAACAAGCAATTTTGCAGAGCTACAGAGTCGGAAGTAGCACAATACCACCATTCTTGCAAATTAAAAGCTCTTGTATTTAAGTTTACAACTGGATTTGTTTTTTGCAAAGGGCACATTTGCTCAGGTTTATAATTCTCTATGCTTGGCATATAATGCAAAGCTTTTTTTCTCCAAGTGATAGTACATGCAAAAAGAACAGTGCTTACTGTTTATCTAGTCATAGGAAGCTCGTGTTGTTTCCACAAATGGGTTCTTTCGAACAGTACATTTTTTCTTTTTTTAATTACTTCATCCTATGGTCTCTGCCATCCCAGTCACATTAAGTGCCCTTATTATGCTTTTTTAAATATGACCTTTCATGCAGTGCGTAATATAGATGCAGGGGGTTTGGACAGGTCGCGGGAATGGGGTTGTTTCATGACAATTTTCATTAGTTGTTGCGTTAAATCTTACCCAGATAAAATAGTGCTATAGCCTGGGAAAACCCAGACAACTTCCGGCAAATTTAGATTTGCTCTGAAAGTTAGTCTGGCAAAGAGCTCATTCAAGCCCATTTCCAATCCGCCGAAATCGAGGCACCAATCAGAAACGTTGGGGCGGGCGGGCTTTACACGATGACGACAGCTCTGGGATTTTGAAGCAGATTTTGTAGCCTACATTACAAAGATGGATGCCGCCGTCGAACATCACTCGTTCGAATCAGCTATCGCGTCTGTTTTAAGCGATTTGAACGTTTCATTTTAGTTAAAACCCGAGCAAAGAACAACACTCGGAGATGTTTCTCCGCCGCTCTGCATACGTCATCTCCTTCATCCCTCTGATTGGGTTTAGGTCTATCTGCGACGTCCGTTGGTGACGCCCCTCTGGAAATGATTTGTCTATGACGCTTTGCCAGACCATAACTCAGTTACAACTGAGAATGGTCTGGTTTTAACCAGGCTAATAGTGCTATTTTCTGATTGGCTATTGTGTAGCTCGACTCACAACACCAGGGGAGACGCGCTTGATTCCTGCCGGTTCCATAGTGAAAGCGGCGCGGCCAGAGAAATCTTGGGCGGTGCGGCATATTAAATATATTATAAATAGTTTTTCCGCGTGAGAAACACAATGTGTGGCAAGAGTGCGTGACAAAAGACCGAAATGAGTGACTGTCATGCTCAATGCGTGACACTTGAGAGCCCTGTAGCTGTTTGAGAGTTTAAGGCCTGGTTTCACAGACAGGGCTTAGATTAAGCCAGGATTAGGCCGTAGTTCAATTAGGACATTTAAGTAGCTTTTATAAACTTTAACACATTACTGATGTGCATATTGAGACAAAACAACCATATTTTATGATATGTCAGTACAAGTTGCTTTCAGTTAAAACAGCTCAAACATATATTAGTCTGGGACTAAGCTTAAGTCCTGTCTGTGAATCCAGGCATAAAATATCTGCAAAATGTTAAAGATCCAAGTTCATAACAAACAAGGTTATTGTCTCCTAAAAGAAAGGATAAATTCTGAACTGCCAAAACGAGTGGTCAGCAATTTCAGTCTCACTTCCGCAACATATCTACGTAGGTTAGTAAAATAATTGCATAAAGCCAATAGGGGTGTGTGCACAAAGTGTCAAATATCTGATCTGTAATTATGATTTTTCGAAAAATAAGAACACTATTCGAATTGCTACATGTGTTGCTTTGCTGGCCATAAATACAGTGAACTTAGCACGCAAACTAAAACTCAGTTATAACTAGGCCTAAGTGGCAGTTTAAGGCACCATTTCAAATAAATAACAGAAAACTTTATATGTTTTGGATGTTCATTTAAACGACAACAGAAAAACAGGTACGGGTTTTAAAAGAGTTTAATTGGAAATCAATATCTCTTATCTCCATAATTATTTATGTGGCGAAATGCTGTGTAATAAGTGCTATGACTGTACCGTATCCGTCTAACGTTAGTTTAAACTTGCCGCGCTGCAACTGCTCTCCTTGGAAGCTTTGCGTTTAGAGACTTAATAAATATTTTTGTGTCTAATTATTTACTTATGTGGCCAGTAGCCGTGTAATAAGCTGGATAATGTACATCCAGCCGGTTTGTTCTCTTAAAATAAACCACGACAGGGTGATGAGGACCTCAAAGCAAAGCTAGATGTACATTGTCCCTTACATTTTATATATATATATATATATATATACAGGGGCGTCGGACTGGGGGGGTAAAGGGTACCGAGTACCCAGGGCCCGAGGCAGGGGGGGGGGCCCTTAGAAGTCAGTTTTCTATACATACATATACATGCACTAACATTTGTATAGCATTAATGTACAAATAAAAAGTTCCTGTCCAAAACTAAACTTGTAGTTAGGCACTGGTTTGGTATATAAAAAAAAAAGTCATTTTCATGCTGTGCAGGGCCCCACCACCCCTCTGGAATCAATGTAAATGGTACGACCCGCAGTTCAGTTGCTTCTGCTGCGGACCTGCGGTGAATCAGTTGATGAGACAGGAGGAGCTGGAGTGAGCTGTGATAGGAACTAGGAAGACAGGGGAAGAGTCATGTCTTTCCTTAAGAAAGGAAAATCAGGGGCTCAAAAACGAAAAGAAAAGAAGATTAAAGAGAGAAAGGCAAATGAGGGCAAGCAGTTGCTCACTCAGTTTTTTGAAAAGAAAGGTGAGCTCCAAATGCATCATCGAGCATTGACATTGTTTTAACATAAATATCTACTCTCCAGGTAGAATAGCATACATTTATGTTCGTACTCTATTTAAATAATATACCAATACTTTATAGTATCACACCCTACATAGCGAGCAAACAATGTTTCTGGGTAAATAACAGGGAGTGAGAAGCAGACGGAGGCGGAGCTGGGAGCTCAACACACTGCCACTCCAGGCGGCTCTTCTCCTCTTCTGCTGCGGTTCTCCCCAGAGTCAGAAGTTTACATGAACACACTGAATATTTCCCTCCATTGTCAAAATCTAACACCCACGAAAACACAGATCGTTAGCGCCTATTTTACAGCATTGTTATGTAAATTAGCTCGTGCACGCACGCTCTTACATTAAGTACAGGATTGTTCTCAGTTTAATGCACATCTTAATGTTTGAAAATGACTTATTTTAAAACGTAATTCAGAGACTGAATGTCTAGTTTGGCGGTTAGTGTACCCTGTGATTCTATAGTCTGCATTTATTTTAAAGGGATAGTTCACCCAAAAATGAAAATTCTGTCAGTATTTACTCTCCCTCATGTTGTTCCAACCCCGTAAGACCTTCGTTCATCTTCGGAACACGAATTAAGATATTTTTGATTAAATCTGAGAGCTGGATCACTCCTCCATAGGCTTCTTGAGGGATTGAACTTGAAGGCCCCGAAAAGTTATTACAGACATCGTTAAAATAGTCCAAGTGACTACAGTGGCTCAATCTTAAGTTTATCAAATGACGAGAATACTTTTTGTGCGCAAAAAAACAAAAATAACGACTTTATTTCAACTATTCATTTCCTTCTCTGTGGGCCTCGAGTCAGTTCACTAGTGTAAAAGCGTAGAGCTTCTGTGTTGTACGTCACACGCATCACACACATGACCAGCGTCGGCCAATAGTGAGCCTACGTGTGACGTAGCTCTACGCTATCACACTACGCTAACTGACTAGAGGCCCACAAAGAAGGAAATGAATAGTTGAAATAAAGTCGTTATTTTTTGTTTGTTTTTGTGCACAAAAAGTATTCTCGCTTGATAAACTTAAGATTGAGCCACTTGGACTATTTTAACGATGTCTTTAATAACTTTGAGGCCGGCAAGTTTCAATCCTTTTGAATCCTATGGAGGAGTATGGAGGAGTGATCCAGCTCTCAGATTTCATCAAAAATATCTTAAAGGGTTAGTTCACCCAAAAATGAAAATGAAGTCATTAATTACTCACCCCCATGCTGTACCAACCCCGTAAGACCTTCGTTCATCTTCGGAACACAAATTAAGATATTTTTGATTAAATCTGAGAGGTGGATCACTCCTCCATAAGCTTCGTAAGGGAATGAAACTTGACGGCCCAGAAAGTCATTGAAGAAAATGTTTAAATATTCCATGAGACTACAGTGGCTCAACTATAAGTTTATCAAGCGACGAGACTACTTTTTGTGCGGGGAAAAAAACAAAAATAACGACTTTATTCGACTATTCCTTTTCTTCCTTGTGGGCCTGAGACGAGAGTTCAAGAGATTTCCATGACGCATGCGCGAGAACTGAGAAGAGGACGTTCTTTTTCTAATACTTCTTGTTCAGTTCTCGCGCATGCGTCGTGGAAATCTCTTGAACTCTCGTCTCAGGCCCACAAGGAAGAAAAGGAATAGTCGAATAAAGTCGGTATTTATGTTTTTTTTTTCGGAAAAAAGTAGTCTCGTCGCTTGATAAACTTATAGTTGAGCCACTGTAGGCACATGGAATATTTAAACATTTTCTTTAATGACTTTCTGGGCCGTCAAGTTTCATTCCCTTACGAAGCTTATGGAGGAGTGATCCACCTCTCAGATTTAATCAAAAATATCTTAATTTGTGTTCCGAAGATGAACGAAGGTCTTACGGGGTTGGTACAGCATGGGGGTGAGTAATTAATGACTTCATTTTCATTTTTGGGTGAACTAACCCTTTAATTCGTGTTCCGAAGATGAACGAAGGTCTTACGGGGTTGGAACAACATGAGGGTGAGTAAATACTGACAGAATTTACATTTTTGGGTGAACTATCCCTTTAAACAGACAAATAATCATCAATTAACTTGTACTTAGCCTACACTTTAAAAAAAAGTATTGTGACAATAAATGATATTTTAGCAACCATTTGTTTACATTTTAAGTGTTTTTATGATAAAAATGCAATACCCCACCCATACTATGGTATTTGGTACGGGGGCCCAGCAAGATGGTTTGTACCCAGGGCCCAAAATTTGGTGTTACGCCCCTGCGCATATATATATATATATATATATATGTGTGTGTGTGTGTGTGTGTGTAGGCTATGTAAATGTATGTGTGTGTGTGCGCGTGTGTGTTGAATTAAAATATCTTTCCATGTATGGTGATTAGATTTATTGTGTTTTGAAGTGATAATATCGTTTTGTTATTTTAAGAGGTTTAATAAAGGTTTTTATTTAATTATTTTTTAAATAAAAGTTGATTCGTCTATTGTCGGCTCACAAGTCGGGCATGCTAGAATGAGACCGTTCTCAGTTCAATGAGTCGAAACCTGCCGGATCAATTCAGTTGAACATGTGCTCAATATGAATCGTGAACGAATCTGTTCAATGAAAAGATCCGACTCAAACGAGAGTAGTGATTCTGACATCACTACTGCAGAAATAGCAGGTGAAATTGCATTATTTGGAAAGGAAACAAATTCTGGTTGCGAGTTATTTTTCATTTAACGTCGTTTAGTTCCTTAGTGAAGGTTAATCAACAAATTGCCTTTAGGGAAGGTTTGAATAATGTAAGCTTACATAGTAAAGATAACTACTTCTGAAATACCAATCATACTGCGTTATATAAACGCCCCGATAAAACCCACACCACGCACCGCACAAACACTGATCTTGCATTAGTCTCAGTCAGACCGCATGATAAGTGATTTATAGAAGAAAATAACTTCTTCCCGTGTATCGTGCTGTTATAAATGTTGAGTGTCAAAACCGAGTGAGCTGCCGACCAAGACAGCATTTTTGGACATAATAATATGCGTGTTCCCACACTCTCTAAAATGCTCTCTACATAGAAAGCTCCCTCGGGTTTGAGTCCTGCTGAAGCTGTCATGCACACTGAGCTCTGTCTGCAGAGAGGCCGCACTCACCGCCGGATCACAATCAGCTAACGTTAACGTTACAGCTTACTAAACAACTAACTGCTCAATTCTCTCGTTTCTTGAAGAACAATACTTACGCTGTGCCGCTGAAAAAGCTGCGTGTGCCAAGGCGAAAAGGCCTACACCGACAACACCTTTCCAAAAGGACGAAGCCATTTTAACTCGAGCACAACCGATCGAGCCAATGCTGGGCGCGTGAAGCACTCCTCAATGAGCGCTGCGTCATCACCGCCGCACTTCCGGTTGCCCTCTGCCACTTTAAACGCGCATTTAAAGAGACATACGATGGTTAGGGGAATGTAGGGGAACAAAACAATATAATTACAGAAATAACTATGTACAATATTAACACACAAATTCCAAGATTCATTTTAACTCAAAAGTCTCTACAGTAAAAAATTAAATATAACTGAATAAAACCACACAGCTCTACATTGACCCAGAATCTTAAAATTTTAACTGTACAGAATGTATATCTTTTTTATCTACATTAATGAATGTACTACTTACCTAAATATATTAGTTTCATGAATGATTAAAAAATTGTTGTCTTCAAAAGCATAATCACCTATAGTCTACCTAAAATCAACATTTGTTTCTCAATAGAATATAAAACTACTGCTTTAAACATATTAGGTTAACATATTTATTTATTTATTTATTCATGTATTTATTTATTTATTACACTTTATTATTACTTTATTATTTCACTGCCAATACAGTTGTACACACAATTAACTAGTGAATATAATTATCAAAACAGTGGCTGGTTTTCTGAGGGTATGCGCCTCAAATATAAATTTGGCAGTTTAGGAAAATGTTTAAAGAGTTATGAGGGTTTTATACAAAAAAAGTTGGAGTGCATGGGGATTTGAACTTGTCACTGCAGGAATATTGCATCATGAATGTAGCTTTAATATTCAAATTTAAAATTCTAAACCATTTGAAATATGTATAGTTATTAGTGCTGTCAAATCGATTAATCTTAGCATCTAAGCATGAACGTTTTTGTTTATATAATATATTTGTGTGTGTGTGTGTGTGTGTGTGTGCATATATTAAATAAACAAAAAACTTTTATGCTAGATGCGATTAATCGATTTGACAGCCCTAATAGTTATATAGATTGTTCGACAATGACGATGCAGAATAAAAGGAGACGACCCTCATGCGCAGCGTTTGCCCAGTATGACTTGCTCGAACACATTGTTGGGGGGTTGTCATGTGACGTCACGTGCAGTGGGCGGGACGTCGCTGGGAATCAGGAACAATTTACAGCAGCCTATGATTGTATCTGCTAATACTCCTGCCTGTGTTCAGCGATCCTGAGCATAGTGCATTCATCTTCTTATATCTTTTGCACCTAAAAGAAATGCCAACATGGGTTCTACATGTGAAATGAACGCCGCGATGAGTGTTTGGAGAAGACTGCCTCTGTTTGTTTTGGCGAGCTCCCTCTGCTTGTGCCTTAGCAGAGCTGAAGACAGTGCGATGGAGAACATCGTGACAGAGAAGAAAGCTGAAGAAAGCCACAGACAAGACAGTGCCGACCTGCTGATCTTTATCCTGCTCCTTACCCTGACAATCTTGACCATATGGTTGTTCAAACACCGCCGGTTCAGGTTTCTGCACGAGACCGGACTGGCTATGATATATGGTGAGAACAGGCGTGAATGAGAGCAGATCATTTGACTGATCGCACATATGAACTGTGAAGTCAGCAGCATGCTTCCCGCGATAAAGTGGGATCTGTTCATTTAAGTACGCCATGTATGAATGACTGTTCAAAGGTCAGTGTGGGAGTTTTAGCACAGGGCCTGTAAGGTGTAGCTGTCCAGCAGGAGTTAATCTGCCTGCCTGCGTTCCTGCATATAATATAAACCAATGCAGCCAATTTGAAGTTTTAGTTTTTGCTAATTTCCAATTGTAATTTTAATGCTTCAACTCAAACTTATATCAGTTTGCTGCAAAGGCAATGTTTCTCATTTTAATTTAAAGGTTTTTATATTAATAATATTATTTTATTTTATAATATAAGTGTTTATATATTTATTTTATTTTTATTTTAGTTAAACAAAGTGTTTTTAATAGTTTTACTTTTAGTATAAGTTAACGATAATAGCCCTGGTACACAAAACAGATGTTCTTTAAAAAATCTTGTAAGTTGCCCACAGGCCAAACACAACATTTTTGGACATCGTGGGTGTCAATTCTATGGAAGCTTGTTTCCTCCACAGAATAAAAAAATGTAAAAGGTAATTGTGAGTTTACATCTTGCAATTCTGACTTTTTTTCTCAGAATTGCTAGATAAAAAGGCGCAATTACTTTTTATTATTTAGTGGAAGGAACAAGCTTCCATACAGTTCAGCCCCTGTGATGCTGGGAAAAGTCTTGGTAGGCCGCTTAAGGCGGTTTGACTTAGAATTTTTTGCCATAGAATTAGAATTGAATACATAAAAACAGAATCATTTTAATAAAATGCAATGTTTCTGTCTCTCATCAGGGTTGCTTGTGGGTGTCGTACTGCGTTATGCTATTCATGTGCCCAGCAACATGAACAATGTTACATTGAGCTGTAATGTCAATGCCAGTCCAGCTACACTGCTGATGAATGTCAGTGGTAAGTTCTACGAGTACACACTGAAAGGAGAGATCGGTGCCAATGATGTCAATGACATTCAGGACAACGAGATGCTCCGCAAGGTAAAATATCACATCACAACAATCATAGAGGAGCCGTTTGACCTACAACACATATTCAGATGAATTTGAATCGAACGCTTGACTTCAACCACAAATGCTATGGGGAATTTATTTGAATATGACTCATACTTGCATCTGTATTTTTTGATGGATATCCAGTCTGTTTTGCTGAACTCATTTGTGTTTTCCCAGATGCTTCAGGCAAATTCCTGATTTAACTTTGTACCAATAATTTAATTTTCTCACACATAGTAATTCAGGGCCTGACAGAAGTAATCTGTGGTTGGTTCAGTCTCAAAACTAAAATTTTCTGTTAGAAAATGTCCCTCAGGTGACAGCTGCATGAAACTGCTTCTATATCGTTTAAAACATGGGGTTTAATAGTTGCATAATTTAGTTGTTGAAATGTATAATAATTACATTAGATGTCTGAATTTTATGTGCATAGAAAGTCAGATTAATTTCAATTATTGAACACTTGGCTCCAGTCAAACCACTAATAAGAAGAAATAGCTCAGATTTTGGTTGCATTTTATTTTATTTTACGTGTACGAAGAAAGTACTGGGTAATAACTATTTGGGTTTAGGCGTAGGTTCAGGGTAAGTACCTAGTTATTACCCAGTTATTACAATTACTATAATAAGTACATAGTATGTACACAAAGAACCCGACTGTAAAATAAAGTGCTACCCAGATTTTACTTAAATGTAACATTTAGAAAAATTGCTTGTATTATATACACTAAAGTATTTACACTAACGGTTTGGGGTTGATACGATTTTTTTTAAACTTAGTTTTATTCAGCAAGGACATAATAAAATGTCAAATAAATGATGTTCCTTTGAAATATCAATTAATTCTAGAATTAATGTATAATGGTTTCCACAAAAATATTAAGCAGCACAAGTGTTTTAAACATTGATAATAATAATAAATGGTCATTGTGCATCAAATCAGCATATTAGAATGATTTCTGAAGGATCATGTGACACTGAAGACTGGAGTAATGATGCTGAAAATTCAGCTTTGCATCACAAGAGTAAATTACATTTTAAAATGTATTCAAATAGAAATAGAAACAATAGATTATAATAGAAAACAATTATTTTAAATTGTAATAATATTTCACAATATTACTGTATTTTTGATCAAGTAAGGGCAGCATTGGTGAGCATAAGAGAATTTTCAAAAACATAAAAAAATAAATTCTTTATAAAGTCTTATTTTATCATCAGTGAATGAAATGCCTATATCTGTATCTTTAAAATGAACAACGCTTCGACCCAAATGGTCTTCGTCAGGCAAGCACCATTTATAGAAAGGCACAATTTATATTAGTGTGAACCATCACACCTGACATGAGGTCCTTTTAAGACAATTTCTTCCTTTTATATCTGTATCTTTCTAATTCTATTTCAGGTGACTTTTGACCCAGAGGTCTTCTTTAATATTCTCTTGCCCCCCATCATTTTCCATGCTGGATACAGTTTAAAACGAGTAAGGGCTGTTTTTCATTTATTAATACAGACAAATGTTGTTAGCACAAGATCATATATTGTTCAACGTAGACAAATCAAAGGCCATTATTCAATTTATTTCTTCTCTCTATCTGTTTCTCAGAGACATTTCTTCAGGAACTTGGGCTCCATTCTTGTCTATGCATTTGTGGGAACCGTGGTGTCTTGTTTCATCATTGGGTCAGTCTTTTTTCAGTATTTTTTTGAGTGGTTGCTTTAATGATGAGGGTGAGAACCAGCTCTCAGAGGTGTGCGGTTTGTTTTTCAGGTTGTTAATGTACGGCTGTGTGACGCTGATGAAGCAAATTGGCCAGCTGGGTGGTGACTTCTTCTTCACTGATTGCCTTTTCTTTGGTGCCATTGTCTCAGCCACTGACCCAGGTATTACAGTCAAGACTCTCTGTAACAGTGCCTAAATGCAGTCATGAGTGTTTTGGTGTGTATTGCTCAAATCCCTTTATCTAAAAAAATTTTGCAAGAGGGATGTGTCATGTAACTCCTAGAAACTAAGCCTTGCTGTAGCAGAATTTACCTGCACTATGCTATTTCTTGTTATGAAATGATTATAATTAAGTTGCATATGAGAGCAATTTGATCCATCTTTAAAATTGACCCTTTTCGAAGTTCGGCCCCCCTCGGTTACTGCTGCTCACTAAGACAAGCTGCACAGAACATCCCATAGGAATGAATGTGAGATTGCTATTTAAAGTGCAATCTTCAGTAAAATATGCACCTAAATTGAATGGATGTTATTCTTACTTTAAAAAACAACATTTTATTTACTATCAATACACTCAGGACTTCCATTATAAATTGCATTAAAATAAAGAAAAAGCATGTCTGATGACGGCAACAGTTGCTAAAGCAGGATCGGTCAGTAATATTGTTAACGCAGGGCTTGGTGAAGGCATTGATTTATGTTTTGTTTTGTAGTGACAGTTCTGGCCATCTTCAATGAGCTGCACGTGGATTCTGACCTGTACGCTCTGCTGTTTGGAGAAAGTGTCCTGAATGATGCTGTCGCTGTCGTACTGTCCTCGTAAGTCCTCTACTGCCTGTGATCGCACACTGCTATGTATAAACAAACTGCTTTTGTTGGTTCATTCATTAATAATGTTGAGAAATAACTGTTTTGGGTTTTTATAAACTCAATGCAGAATGAATAATTAACACTTTTCATTTAACACCCGATTTTTCCTCTGCTGGACCTTTCATCTGCTCCAGTATGCTGCTTTATTACGGGAGGCAAAGTGGGGCGGGGCATCACAGCCCTGGAGGTGTGGCTTATGCAGAGGGCGGGAACCAGACACTGAGAACGCCCCTCAATGGGTGTGCCACACATGTAGAGCTTTGAGCCTTCCGAGTGGATTTTTAGTGTGTGCATTGGCTGGTCTTTACCAGAACATGCAGAGTGAATGACCCACAGACATGCTTCACACCAGCACCTGTAGTGAACTCATCCCTCAAGGAAGTAGAATTCCTCTTTACTTCTATTTTAACCGCCTGTAGAGGACTTGTGAAGTCCATCGGTTATAGATGGTGTGTAGATGATGAGGCAGAGCTGTGGGTATTTGCTGATTTGATGATAGTCCTTTGCTTCTTAGTTTGAAGTGATCCTGTGTTGCTCTAGAGTTTACTTTTGTTCCTGCCTATCCTAAATTTAGCATGCAAGTACATCTCTCTAAAAAGCTATTCAATTTCATGAGGATTCAAAACTTCCTTGTTCCAATTAATTAATATAGATAATATAGTTAAGTAACAGCTATTCTAACTTCTACCCTAATCCAAAGAAAAGAGTGTAATTTAAATTAAGCCTCAAAACCCCTCTTCCACAGCTATAAGAGAAAAATATGGAAAAGTTAATCAAAACCAGCACTCTTCCAGGTGGTGTGTATTACCTGCTGCTATGCATATATTAACTTTATTCTCAGTAAGGTTCCCAGTAATTTCAGTCTGGTCTTAACCTTTTATGTGGAGTGTTTTAGCAGCGATTGATTTATGATTTAAGTCGTGATTGAGTTACAAACTACATCAAGCACAACAGAAGACTAGCCTGTGCCTTCGTAAACAAAAGTGCTCATTTCACATTTCTCATTCTAAGGATCAGAGATGCGTTGAAAAAACGAAATTACACAGAAACATTATTTACATTATGTACCTCAGGGAACAAAATTGATGATAGAAAATATATAATATGACCTCTTGAAGAAAACTGTCCAGAGAATGGGAAATAGAATATAAATTGAATATAGAAAATATATAATATGACCTCTTGAAGAAAACTGTCCAGAGAATGGGAAATAGAATATAAATTGAATATCTCTGATGAGCACACTTATCTGATACTAATGAGTTCAGATTTTGCCAAAACTTTAGCACACTTTGCCAGCCCTGCTCATAATGCTAATATTTGTTATGATTTTCCAATAGCAAATGGATCTTTATCCTTTTAGATTTTTGCAGGTTTGACATTGGAATTACTTGAATGTGTCTGTGTCCTTTTTCCAGGTCAATTGTAGCATATCAGCCTGAGGGAGACAACAGTCACACGTTTGAAGCCATGGCCATGCTGAAGTCCTTTGGCATCTTCCTGGGGGTCTTCAGTGGTTCTTTTGCTCTTGGAATGGCAACTGGAGTCGTAACTGCATTGATATCCTTTACTGGTTCAATATTTTATGTCACTTTTTTTTTTTTAGGTATGAACCATGGTGCTTATGAAAAAGAAATGGGTTCAAATCTCATCCGCGTCCTCTTTCTCTCAATGTTATTGTCACAATTAATGTAAAAAAATGTATTCATCCTGAAGTTACTTTCATTGACTCCCTTCCACGTTACTAAGTTCACTAAGCTTAGAGACTTACCATTGCTGGAGACGGCACTGTTCTTCCTCATGTCCTGGAGCACATTCCTACTGGCTGAGGCCTGTGGATTTACAGGTGAGCTTGGGTTCCCCATAGAATCTTCTAGAAATTGATTGCATACTTCTATATTTGAATGCTTGTTCCTGCTCATCCTGTTGTGTTCCTCAGGTGTGGTGGCGGTTCTGTTCTGTGGAATGACACAGGCCCATTACACCTTTAACAACCTCTCTCCTGAATCTCAGGACAGGACGAAACAAGTAAGATTAAAAAGTTACTTTTATTTTAGGCTTTCTCTCAGTCCACTCCCTAGTTTGCATGATGTACACTCAAATTAATACATTAGTACATTCAAATGTTGTTGTTTTTTTTTAGTTTTAGAAAGAAGTCTCATCCTCACCAAGGCTGCATTCATTTGAGTAAAATACAGTAAAACAGTAATATTGTGAAATATTATTACAATTTAAAATAATTGTTTTCTATTATAATCTATTTTAAAATGTAATTTATTAGTGCAATGGCAAAGCTGAATTTTCAGCATCATTTCTTCAGTCTTCAGTGGCACATGATCCTTCAGAAAATATATACTGATTTATTGCAAGAAACGTTTATCATCATTATTATTATCAATATTGAAAACAATTGTGCTGCTTAATATTTTTTTAAAACAATGATGCATCTTTTCAGGGTCATTTGATGAATATAAGGTTCAAAAGATCTCTGTTTATTTGCAGTACAAATCTTTTCAGTATAAATAACATTATAAATGTCTTTACTGTCATTTTTTGTCAATTTAATGTGTCCTTCCTGAAAAGTATTAATAATAAACAAACAAATCTTACTGACCCCCAACTTTTTTAAGGTAGTTTATACCTTGAAAACAAATTTAGGAAGTAGCAAGGGCCTTGATCCAGTAAACACTGGGACACTGGTTACTCAGTACATCATGTGACGTGATTATGACATTGTAGATTAAACCATACAGTAGCTAATATTAATTAGAAATTAATTAGCATTAATTTATTAATTAAGCAGAAAATTAATAAATGAACAAATACATAAAACTATGTAGCTGTTTTTACAATGTAGCTGAATTGTAGCCACAAATCTTTTCTTTTTACCCTAGTAATGCTTTTCAAAATTTGCTAGGGCGGGTCTGTTGAACTTGTCAGAGGTTAATATTTCTCTTTGGTCTATGAAATATGAAATGTATAATGTAAACCTCTCACTATGATTTCATGTCACTGTGCTCTCTTTCAGTTATTCGAGCTACTGAATTTCCTAGCTGAGAACTTCATATTTTCCTACATGGGCTTGACATTGTTTACCTTCCAGAACCACGTCTTCAATCCAATCTTCATAGTGGGTGCATTCGTATCCTAAGACTTCAGCTTTGTGCCTAAGGACTAAATGAGCAGACAAAGTTATATAATAGTCAAAATGCTCTCAGCAAATGCAAAACAAGTGGACAATCTGATAGATCACTATTATTTAAAGGCTAGTGTTTGCTCATTCATGTTAGACGGCAGTACTTGCTTAATGTCATCAAGGAAGTGACTGGCTGTTGTTGTTGAGTTATATGTCAAGGGTGTTACAGCTCATTGTGTTTCCCCGAAATCAATGGCCCAGGACCACTTTTTCATTAACAAAGCCCTCAGAAAGACTCATGATTATGAGGGCAACATGTCATGATTTTGATTAGGGTGTAGATGCTGTCAGTTCAGCATTAGCTCCATTGTTACAGCCACTCCTTGACACCACTCCAACCAGCTGGCCGTGTTTCTGGGCAGAGCGGCAAACATCTACCCCCTCTCCTTCCTGCTGAACTTGGGCCGCAAAAACAAGATCACTCCCAACTTCCAGCACATGATGATGTTTGCAGGTTTGTGTGTAAAACTGCAACGGATTCCTGTGGTTAGCCAAGATTTAAACTACGAAGAACATGCCAAAACCAAAAGTCTTATTGAGGTTAAATTGTTTAGTCTTTCAAAATCATGTTTTTTTAATTCATTTAGTTGGTTTAAAGTCTGAACAGCAAAAAAAACAACAATTCCATATGAGCTTTGAAATGTATTGACAATTTTTGGAAATTTTCAGTTGTAATGGACAGATTCAATTGAAGTTTTTCATTCTTTTCCCATTTACTCTCACATGTGGCATTTACTGTGTACTGAGCGAACAAGTGAACAATTTTCGGATATAATTTCGGAAGCGGTAAAGTAATGCATCTGACGCTTACGTTGTGTGATGAATTCAGCACAGCAGCAAGATTTCAATCTGTACATGAGCAAAGACTCTTACTCACTGACTCTCAAAGGAACACTGACTCTCTAAATCTGATTTGAAAAACAAATCAGATTTATGGCTAGTATGAACCAATTGTTGGTATTTTCTTGCCCCACTGCTCACTAGGTCTTCGTGGCGCCATGACTTTTGCCCTGTCAATCAGGGACACGGCCACATATGCACGGCAGATGATGTTCTCCACCACGCTGCTGGTGGTTTTCTTCACCGTTTGGATTTGCGGTGGAGGCACAACTCAGATGCTGTCCTGCCAGAATATCCGGTCAGTTCTAACCTCTTCTTTGGTCTAAATTATCTTTTCCTCTCAGACAAGTAGACTATGAGCATGGGTAACTCATTAGACATGGTTTTTGTTCTTATTTTTTTCCTTTTCCATGTATAATGTAATGTGGAAGTAATATGTAAACACCATGAGCCATAAACTCTTTTCCAAACTTATTTAGCAGTTAAAATTCACTTTTGAGTGGAGGAAATTGCAACAAACTTTTTTGTTCTGTAAGTGTTTTATTACTTTTGCTGTAATACTGTTTTGTGTTCGACAGTGTTGGAGTGGACGCAGATCAGGAGAACTTTGTAAGTGTTTTTGGTCTGCTGTAGTCAGACGTAGGGTTGTATGTCAGAGCAGAGCTGTTTAATGATGGTTTTCCTCTGTGTCCATATGCAGATCGGCCCTGATGGAGTGGAAAGGAGGAGCACTAAACATGAGAGTGCCTGGCCCTTCAGGATCTGGTATAACTTTGATCACAAGTATCCTTTGCTGTGTAGCTCTTATTAGTAACCTACAAAAAGAACATAACTCTCAAATTTCTACACTGGATCTTCAAATCCATTTAGTTGGTTTATAGTCGTACAGCAAAAAAAAAAAAAAATCTAAACCAATTCCATATGAGGTTTGACACATATTGATGATTTTTTAAAATTATTTTTTAATTAATGGTCAGGTGGGATTTCAGTTTTTCATACGTTCAAGCACATGCATGAATGTGTAAGTGGTAAAGTTATATATCTGACGCTTACGTTGTGTGATGAGTTCAGCACAGCAGCATTTAAAAATTGCTGCTGTAACCCCTGTACCAAAAAAAAACTAACATGGGATGGAAATTGTTAAGGTTATCTAGGGCCTCGTTCACACTGCAGGTGCTTAATGCTCAATTCCGATTTTTTGAAAAAATCCGATTTTTTTGCAAGGCCGTTCACATTTCGAATTAAATGCGACTTTTTGTGATCTCCTGTGTGAACGAGAACGTGAATGTGAAATGACCCAGAAGTGACCCGCATGCGCAGAAGAGTACTCAACGGTCAACGACGTCCAAATATTAATTAAATCAGAAACCTCGCTTCCCTTCCATTGACTTGTCTCAGCCATAGACATCATTTATATCGATATGATGTCTATGGTCTCAGCATCGTCCGCCAGTTGTTGTTTATCTTCTCATTCCCGCCTACTTCAACGCTGAATTATGACGTTGGTCGCATATCAATGACGTGCGGGTCGGATACATGCGACCTGGCTGTTCAGATTGAAGTCGCATTTGAAAAGATCGGATACATATCGGATTTGGACCACATACCCAAGTGGCCTGGGTCGCATTTGAAAAGATCGGATCTGTGTCGTTCAGACTGTCATGAAAAGATCAGATACAGGTCGCATAGGGGCAAAAAAATCGGAATTGGGCCGTTTCAGCCTGCAGTGTGAACGTAGCCTAAGTCCACTTCCAATCTTCCCTTCTTTGCAAAAATTTTAGAGCTAATTGTTGCTTCTCAATTACACACACATCTTGCTGTAAACAATCTCTTTGAGTCCCTTTAATCCGGCTTTCATAAAGTCCATAGCACTGAAACAATGTTAGTTAAGGTCACTAATGACTTGTTAATTGCTTTGGACTCTTTCTTGATCTCAGTGTCGCTTTTGACACTGTAGATCTTTCTTTTTCACCCGTTTAGAGACGGTCTTTGGTGTTTCTGATACTGCACTAAACTGGTGTAAGTCCTACCTCTCAGATTGTAAGCAATTTGTTACTATGGGTGGATGCAGGTCTGAGATTTATTTGGTGCAATCTTGCGTTCCTCAGGGATCAGTCTTGGGCCCTTTATTCTTTAGCATTTACATTTTTCCCCTTTGGTCATCTCTTAAGATCACTCTGTCTTAACCTTCATTTTTATGCAGATGACACCCAGATTTACATGCATTCATAATAACCTGATGATAATGTGGCTGTGGCCTTTCTCTATGTATTTCTGAGATTAAAAAAATGGCTGTCTCAATTTTCTTTGTCTTAACAGTGACAAGACTGAGGTTATCTTCATTGGCTCACCCTACCAGCTACATAAAGCTGGGTCTTTAACCTTATATTTGGATGGTTCTATTCTGGAGTTTCAAACAAAACTAAAAAGATTAGCGAATATGTTTGATTCTGATTTAACATTTGATCCTCATGTCCAGAATACGTCCCATGTTCTCGTTCGCTGTGTCTGAAATGTTGATCAACGTTTTGTTATTTTCCCGCATTGATTATTGCAATGCTCTACTGCCTGGGGTTTCAAAAGCTACCCTAAATATGTAAGTGACATGAGAAGGCCAAGTATGGTAACCCATTTAACCCATCCAAGTTAGTGCACACACATTAGGAGCAGTCAGTAGTGAAAATGTAGTATGTCATCTGGTATTCTATGCATGAATGTAAACTTCAGATATAGTACAAATAGCATTTTATTTTGCTATTCTGAACACAGCCTGACACTGCTAATGGTCAACTGGGAAGTTCAATCATGGCCCTGTTTACTGGACAGAGTTGCTTTGGATAAAAGTGTCTGATATGTGATTGTTTGTGTTTTTGTTTCCGAAAAGCCTTCCTTAACCCTGTTGACTTGCAGTTATCTGAAGCCCATTCTGACCCACAGCGGACCACCGCTCACTGCCACACTTCCTACGTGCTGTGGTCCTCTGGCACGCTGCCTCACCAGCCAACAGGCGTATGAGGTTTGTACTTTACCTGCATGCTGTGGACTAATAATTATATGCAGTTCTGTCTGGATTTTCCTCTATTTTAGCTAGAAAGAAGGTCTTGATTTTGGTTGTTTTGGAAGAAACTAGTCGTTTATTTACTACCAGATGGCGACAGACCAAATCTGTTTAAGGGACGGACCCCTTAAAATCTTAAGCCCTCTTACAAAACTCGTTCCTCCACCGCCAATAAATTGCCTTCCGAATGCATGAGTTTTATCACTGAGGTGCCATGCAAATTTATTTTATACAAACGTCCACATGGGAAACAATTAATGTCCGAATAGGGCTATTTCCATTTAATAGGCTGCTACAGCTGACACAAATTACCCCCTCCTAGAGCTGATTATCCAGTGAGGTGTGAACAGAATGTGAATTTGGATTTATAAAGTCAACAGAGATTTGCTGTTGCGCTGTTTTTAGGATAATTATCATTATTATTATTATTGTTGTTAAATTTTTAAATGTTGTTCATTGTTTAAAAACCTAATGCTACATGAGACACTAAAGCACAGAAAGCTACAAGCCTCTTTGAATTCATCATCCAAATTCATCCCCTTTGTTTTACTTCCATGCAAAATATTGGCTAAATAAAAAACTAAGATAACTAAAATAAGTCTACTATTCGACCTCACTAATTAACTTTACTTTCCTGAGCTGCTGTATAGTTGTAATTGGCAACTGATCCTCATTCACTGTCCACTCTTCATGAACCATATTTTATTGGACCACGATGGTTTTCATTTCTAGTTCAAATTGTTTTATTTGGCTGGCATTAAAGTTATGAAGACATTTTTAATCACAGTTTTTATCTGAGATATTATATTACATATAAAAGACTATAAGGTAATAAAAAAGGTATATGATTATTAAATAACCTTTATGTACAGTACCGTTCAAATGTTTATAGGTCAGTGAGATTTTCTATTTTAAAGAAGTCTCTTATGCTTACAAAGGATGCATTTATTTGATCAAAAATACAATAACAGAATTGTGAAATATTACAATTTAAAATAACTGTTTTCTACTTTCATGTATTTAAATTTATTGCTTTATTTAAAGCTGATTTTTTATTGCATTATTTAAACCTGAATGCTCCTTCAGAAATCATTCTAATATGCTGATTTCCTGCTCAAGAAACATTTCTAATCGTTATCAATGTTGAAAACAGTTGTGCTGCTTATCTTTATATATATATTTGGTTTATAAATGTTTTTACTGTCACTTTTTTATCCTTTCAATGTATCCTCTTTAAAAAAAAATAATAATAATAATAATCTTACTGACCCCAAACTTTTGAATAGTAGTTTAATCACTCTAACTTTTATTCCATTTTACTTGGTGTTATTCATTTAACTTCATTTGGCACCAGGATGATAAGTAATAATCTGTAATTGTAATGTTGTAAGTCTGTTTGCTGAATGACTACTCAGAAACTGCTCAAATTCAAGTGATGAATTTGATGAATGATGAATCACCATTGCGTTTTCTTCAAGAATGAGGAGCAGCTGAAAGACGACGACTCCGACCTGATCCTGAATGACGGTGACATCACGCTGACGTACGGTGACATCACAGTGAGCACAGATGCTACAGGTGCTCACACGAGCGGTACGGCCGTCGGAGGAGTGGCTGTGAACTCTGACGAGGCTCTTGATCGAGAGCTGGCGTTCGGCGACCATGAGCTGGTGATCCGAGGCACCCGATTGGTCTTGCCCATGGATGATTCGGAGCCCCCGCTGCCTCTTGACTCCCACCGCCACCGGCACAAGTATGAAACGATGAGTTGAACGGGGCAAGCGGTGACCGAACGAGTCTCTCTTCTCTCTATCATCTCTCATCTGGAGCGATCTCTCTCAGCACCTCTCCCGTCTCTGAAGTGGCTGGTTTGATGTCTCTACCTCATTCATCACTCTTTCTTTTACATCATTACAGAAATGTAAATTATTTATTCACTTCTCTTCTGCAAAGCATTATGGGCTTTTTTTTTCTGTTTCCGGCGACTCTGCCGCTAACATGACTGCTTAGCACCTGACATCATGGATCGGAAGCATGCTCTGGTTTATCATGACAACAGAATAAGCATACTAAGCATACTTTTATTGTCTGTATAGCAAGGAGTAAAATTGCCGTGACCTGGCCTGCATGTTTATTTGTGTCCTCTCTTGTCGTGCGAGCGCTTGTTTAGGAGATGTGAAAAGAGTCTGTGGCACATTCCTGTGGGTCTGAAGCTTTTTACTGCCTTCTCTTGTGACAGTCTGACAGAGGCGTGCTGACCGGTGGCTCTGCGTTTGCTCTGCAGTTTCAATCAAGTGCCTGTCGAATGTAGTTTTCCCCCCTTTGAGCAAAATGACACTCTTTGCCGTCCACTAGAGGGAGGCCTTGTGTTTTCATACCGTTTTGTTTGTATGAGCTGTGCCGGCGGACGCCATTCTCTCAGAACTCAGAGTAACTTGTGATTGGCTGTAGAGACATGCTTGGATCTCATATTGTGACCTTTGACTGTGAATCTATGGAGGTTTTTACACCTTGTTGTTCATGTTATTGTTCTGCCCAGTCAGAAGATAGAGGGCCATTCATATAGTGCAATTTCTTTTCTTTTTCTTTTTTTGTTGTAACATTTTTCTAAGACAACTAATTGCATATAGCTTTAAGACATTTGTTCTTCTTTTTTGACATGGATTTGAGATTATGCATTGGTATTACAAAACCATATTATAATAAAAAAAAAAAAAAATTGCCCTTATTTTTTATAGTTGGCAGAATTGGGCGATCAGTTTTAGAAAAAAAACGTCAGTGGCACTTAGCCTTTTTTCTTTTCTTTTTATTCCTAATTTTTGCATGACATGTAATGTGGTGAAGAATAACGCTCCACGTTTTCTTCCCAAAGTCCTTTTTGTGTGTTCATGTTTTCTTACAAATTAAAAAACACTTCATCTGTCTTGATCAGTGTAGAACAAAATCTTCAAATTTTAGAATCATTTTGCAAGGGTTGAATGAATAAAAGAAGTTTTAACATTCACACCTACAGAAGAAAAAAAAACCATTGTACGAGGCATTTTTGAAACATTTAAAAACCTGGATGATTTCCTGTTTAATATTTTTTGCATGTTCTGTCTAATAGTTTCAGGCTTGACCACGTGACCAATTGACAGGCATCTGAAAACATGGTTAGAATTGTATGCAGTTATGAACGCAGTGAAATCAATGTGCATTAATGGTATTATAGTAAGATCTTTACATTTAGACCTGCATCCCAATTTTCATACTTTCCATCCCAAATAGTGTGTGAGTGACTGAGGATTAGAATTAGTGCAAAAAACTTTACATGCTTCTTGCAGAATTTGAAAGATATGAGCTTCTTTTTAATTTATTAGTTTTTTTTTAATATGGCCGATAAGAACCGATAAAAAGCAAATGGTACTTCAACAGGGGGTCTATGGTGTTAACTCAAAAAAATCATGATGTCCAAAAACTGTTGTGCTGTTTTACTACATACTTCCTGATGTCTTTCCCATCATCGGTGAAGTATATACATTGTGTGCTCTAGAAGTATGTAAACTGGGATGCTGCTAATGATTTAGAGTTATAATTGACTGCAAGATGATGCAAGAAGGCATGACCCAACACGATCAGAAAATGAAGGAACACTAGTAGAGAAGCGAACAGATCTTTTGTTAAATTCAGTCTGTGTTTTTGTAGTTTCTCTTTTGCTTTCTGGCAGTTAGTGGATTGTGTAGAAACCGCTTTTGTTTGGATGAGGGCCAGGGTGGGATCATTAACTGTGGAGCAGGAAGTGTTGATAACACACCACCCTGCCGACAATGTCTGTGTGCTGGAAAGTTGTACACGCTCTGGAACAAGAGGATGACGGCTGGTCATCATAGTGGCACTATACCGATATCTCCTGCTGTGCAGGATCATGTGATGAGAGGCCACAGTATTATAATACACAGGAACAGTGTGTGTGTGTGTGTGTGTGTGTGTTTGAATAGACGCGGTAGAGCATTATTAGCAGATTTGCACTTTTCATTTTTAATTTGCATTAAAGAGATAACTGAGAAATGCTTACTGATACGTATTTGTTTGTCAGAGCTTCATAAGATGAGTAAATGTACTCCAATACAGATCATGTCACTGCTTTTTGTCCTTTGAATGAGAAGTTCAGACATCCTGGTAAATTCTTCTTTTGGGGAAAAAAATGATGTCAAGAGAAAAAGTGTTCAGTATCTGTAAGCAGCAACAGCAGGATTTCTTAAATGTTTATATTAGTAGTTCTGGAGAATGAAGCTTGTTCCTTTCAAACAGCAAATGACCTTATGAGTATGTGAATCATGAAATTCAGTGTAAGAGTGGACATAACTGTGCATCCCAGCTAGTCCAAAGTAGCAGAAGCCAGTTGAGTGGGCTTTAATGATGGTAAATGTGCTGTTTGTACTGGTACGTAGTTGTGTGTTTGTCACACTATGTGCAGATCTACTCTTATGTGTTGCAGGTACTGACTGTTTACATCTGTGTAAATATTCTCATCTGTTCATGTGCGTGCAATGGTCAATAAACAGAAGCCTGTGCTTTCAATGAAATTATCATGTGTAATGTATGTCTGTTTTTATTTACAATCACTATATTCCCAGACATCGGACAAACTTGAACATTCACAATATATACTTGTGAATTCACTATTCACAAACTCTGACATTTCGAAACCGAAACACTGCTAAAACTCTTCTTAGGTGCTGACATCATTCCTAAAGCAGCTGTTTGGAAGCTGTGTAAATGAAATATGTCTGATACAATGGGACTAATAATGGCCTCTAGTTAAAAGGCACAAAATAGCAACAAGCACCATCACAATACTTTCCTTAACACGTTTTTATTTTATTAAAAATACAGTAACTAACAGTAATATTATGAAATATTTTACATTTTAAAATATTATTTTAATAGTATTAGTGACTTGTTTAAATTGAATGGTTGTGTATTTAGAGACAAAATGCTTGTTAATGATTTTCCAATTTGTTTTTACTCCAGGGACATCTTGGCTATGCTAGCTGACTATTTGTGTATATATATATATATATATATATATATATATATATATATATATATATATATATATAGGGGAATCACATTTTCCTCTATGGTCTTTTAGCATGTACCATTTACTTTAATGTCTGTTGACTATTTTATCACCATAGACCCAGAACAGCCAGCTCTCTCTTGCTCCCTTGTTACCTGATCCTTCTTCAGACTGACCTCTCCTCTTCTCTCATCAGAACATGTTCCTTATATGGTCAGAACTCTTAACAAGAGCACATCCTTACTGGAATCACACCCAGTTCAACATTTACATCATAGTCTGACAACAATGCAGAAAAATTTATTTGTGTCAGTTTAATGGGGAAAACACAGCAACACCTTTACCCTATCACATTGCAACGAACCAGACATGCAACGTCTAAAAACTAAAGACAATTTTTTAGTAGATTCAACTAATTTCTATTTCAGTAAATGAGATGTATATTGTATTTTTGGTTTCAGTCATTGAGATCATGGTCTTTTCTCTTCTGTTGTATGTGACAGATGGCCATGACTGTTGTAAAGGAGACCTGTACAGGTGAAACTAACATAATGGTCAAATGATATTGGAAATTTGGGCCTGTTTTGAGATAAAATAAAAGATAAAAGGCTGTCTGCTTCACAAGCACTATCAGTACTTTATTTCCACAGACATTGACAACAGATACAAATATTATGACACTGTAAAGTGAACGCTAATGGATGGAAAAAATCCATACTCAGCCCAGATTTAAACATTTCATTCTTTTTATGGAGGCATGTCTGTTAATTAGGGACATGGCATTACCACTGATCCATGACTGGATAGCTCATGACGTCATAAACAGTGAAGCCACCGCGCCGCCATATTGGTATTCCCTAGTGAGCTCACGCGTTCTATTGAATCAATAGGAAATTTTATGATTTGACTGAAAAAACATTGCCTAACGAGACACAGTTTTTAAATCTAAAGTATCTCTGTACATTCTCACAACGCAAACATCCTAAGCATTTAAATGGGTATTTGTTTAAAGTCGGATTTTTTTCCAGCTTATTAAAAAACGACAATTTCTTTGAAAAGTAATAAAAAGCTGTATGAGAACACTAGTCGGCCTTCACTGAAGAGCTGTCTTCACAGGTAAGAAAAACAGTTTGATACTATTAATTATATAGTGAATGCTAAAGACCTATTTTTAGTGAATTGGTGAATATTCAGGTGAATATTGTTTAACGTTAACGTTAACCTCAGCACGTTATACTAATTTGTTCCCTCGTTTTACTATATTGTGGCCACGTTGTAATTCGTTAAATCAAAACGAGGGAGGGAATTAGTTCAACGTGTCCACGATTTATCCCATTCAGACCCTGCGTCCATTACAATGGACATCACATATCAACCCCCTTTTTTTTTTACTTCTGGAGCATTTCACCTAGTTTAAAGCCTGCAGTCCATTAGATTGGACGCTTGTCATCCAATCAAATGGCAGTAAAGCTCTGCATGTAGTAATTATAAAAAAAAACCACTACATTGAAGAGAAGCATGTCAGCACTTCTCTCCAAACACAGAAGCAAGCAACATTTCCTATGGTTTTATTTACATTTTTTGATATGTTTGCCAGTATTTCATAGTTTGTATGTATAAAAGAAAGATTGAACTTATTAATTAACGTTAAAAATCTATGGTAAAATTGCACATTTTAAATCAGGATTTTTTCAAATGTGTCTGTCCATTAGAATGGACAGTGGGTTCAAAAGCCTGTTACTGAAATCACATTCCAGTAACTGAAGTCCAGTAAGGCTGATTGAAATTTCTTATATAAAAAATCTACATCACAGTACCGATACATTTTTTAAACTTTTTCATATGCAGAATATATAGTTCTTGAAGTGCTTGAGCATATAGCTGATGGAAATATCTCAGATGTTGACTTTATGTGAGGTGATGAGGAAGATGGAGATGTAAGAAAAATATCAATATTTAAAATTGTATAAAGTAAAATGACTAGCTTCTGGCCAAACGAACATATGGATTTGACCTAAATTAAAGCGTAAACTTGAATATTAATATTTTTCTTACACAAACGCATCGCTTCGCTTCAGAAGGCCTTTATTTACCCCCCAGAGCCGCATGGAGCACTTTTATCATGGATGGATGCACTTTTATGGGCTTTCAAAACAGAAACAACCATTCACTGTCATTATAAAGCTTGGAAGCCAGGACATTTTTTAATATAACTCCGATTGTGTTCGTCTGAAAGAAGAACGATGTCATACACACCTAGGGTGGCTTGAGGGTGAGTAAATCATGGGCTAATTTAAATTTTTGGGTGAACTATCCCTTTATCGGTATAGTACACCCAAAAATGATATTTGTCATTACTTACTCATCCTCATGTTGTTCTTAATCTGTATGAGTTTCTTTATTCTGCTGAAGACCAATGAAGATATTTTAAAGAATGTCGATAACTAGACAGTTGACAGTAGCCATTGACTTCTATAATATTTTTTCCTACTATAGCCTATTCCTTATAACTACATATTATATTATTATGATATAATATTATCATTATTAGTAATTATTTAGAAAATTATAATAATATTTAGCAGTAATGTATCAATATAGATACTACAGTACAATACCGTACAATTAATTACAGCAAAAGCAGAGCAAATGACGAAATACAGTAAAAATACAGTAAAGTAGGCTACTATTTGGTAGTTTACGGTACTGATCTTGTGTACTGTAAAGTGAATTACAGTACAGTTACTGGAAATCAAAATACAGTAACTTGCTGGCAACCGTGCTGCTAGTAATGTACTGTAACAATACAAGAAAATCGCTAACAGAGAAATTGTTTCAAAGACACACACAGGAAATTACTCTAACATGAATGCATTGATTGATTCCTAGGTTTATTTTGTTATGAATAAACAAATGTGTGATCTATAAAGCAAAAACCTTACAATAAAAGTTGAAATATTGTAATGTTCAATATTGTAATGTTTTTGATCTAAAAAAAGAAAGATGTGCAAAGAAAATGACCCTAACATGACCATATTGATTGATTCTAAGATATTTAGTTTGTTACAAACAATATGCAATCTGTAAAACAAAAACCTCAAAATTAAAGTTGAAATGGTAAACTGTTGAAAAGTTTTTGACCTTGAGAAAAAGCTTTAAGTATATACTAACAATTTTTATGTTTATTATTTAATTTTATGTTGGTACATTTTTGTGAAGGACACCTGTTTTGACCTGATGTCCATTGAAATGGACAAAAAATAATAATATTAAAGCCAAACATTTTTTAAAAAATTTTTATTTGGTCTCATTTATAGAAGCCTCATGAGCTGGGAAAGTGTACTTTTATATTTTTCAGAAACTTAAAACATAATTCAGGTCTGAAGGGGTTATTAAAACGAGGGAACAAAGTCGTCGTAACAACGAATTATTTAGATCAGTGGACAGGGCGCACAAGAACGAGCAGAGAAAGAGAGCCCCGGCCGCGCGCGGGCACTCTCTCACCGCCTTCAACGAGGTCGGAAGACCGATTGTGTTTTATAGATGAGTAGTTTGTTCATATAAAGTGTTTGCTTAGCAAGTACATGTTCAGGAAATGCATAATACAAATTGTATGGGTTAATGTAACGATAAACGGACTCTGCACAAAGCTCTTTTGAAGCTATTAAATGGTGTCGCTATTGGACACTTAATTGTGATTATTGCTGCTCTGTTTCTTATAGGCTACTGTTGACTGTTTTATCGTTGCTTGTTAAAGAACCAGCAGCATTACCGTTAACTTACTCTTACCTCGGAGAAAACAACACGGGCATAGTGACAATTTTGCATATAAATAACTACTTATAGGGCTTGAAAACCTGTGGCAGTTTTTCGACGTCCTTTTGTAAACGTCGTTTTACACTTGTATGCTGCTCACCACCTGTGACGGAGCCAATGAATTCACTTCTGCCACAAACTCATATTTTATTATTGCTAGAAAGATGAAGGCCAGTTTTCACAAAGGCTATATCTCAGTAAGTTGCATACATTTTTGGGAATTCGACCCTCCAAACATTTTTATAACAGCTTTTGAGTAAAGAAGTTGTTCAATAAAGTAAAGAAATAAACAATAAAAATACATTCAATCATGTAGAGAAGCATCTGAAATGACGCATTAGAAGTCTGAGCTGTATCAAATGAAAGACTTTAAACATGTTCATATTTCTTCTGAACAGATGATTATTTATCACTACTCACTTCAATATGTCTACTTTCTCTGTATGGCCTTTATACACATTTGGTTAAGCACAAAGAGTGAATTCCAGTCTGATGTCATTGTTGATATGAACTCAAAGTATTTGGATCATATCCTGATTATTTTCCCCACTCCCCCTTGTGGGTCTTTTTAAGCCCAGTGATCCTGCAGACCATCTCTCATCACCACTGCAGACAGCTGCGATCCACACTGCTCAGTGCATACTGGTAAGTGTGATCTAGGGATTATGATATAAATGCATGTATCGCTTTTTGAGGGATTCTTTAATAGAAATATTTAGTAAGTGATCATATGAAAGACTAAATTCACATGTAGAATTTTTCTCTTGAAACTATGAAACAGGCAGACTAATCTAACTTCCGAATATGTCACATTTCCTTTTTTATGAATGATGCAAATTGTGTTTTATAACATAGTATCTTATATTGTCTACTAAATCTATAAATCTTTTTGTTATTGCAAATGTGCAAGGGTCGACTTATGTTACTTATATCCAAAAAATTCTAAAGTTAAGCAATGTCCTTAATTAAACTTTTTTCCATGGGCCACATGTATAATTGTTCTTTATATTATCCAATTTGGGTAATGATGGGACGTTTAATGCAGCTTGTCCCATGTGGATATTTTTGAGTTCCAGGAATGCTAATGGAATTCTTATTGGGAACAAATTCCTTTAGAGACAGATAAGATCCTGCATACGGAAGAGAAAAAAAAATACTGTTTTCCCGTTTTTTTGGTCAGAAATTTATTTCATCCAGTAGGAGATTATTTTATTTTTAAAGGATTGTTATTTGCATTATAATATCATTACGATATTTTAATATTGGTTATGATTAAATTAAATGACTTTTCTTTAAGTTTCTACAAATGTTTATTTATTGTTTAATTATATTACACTGTAAAAATGTATATTATCAATAAGTTATGACTTAAGATGTTTTTTGCATTGCTTTAACTCATCAAAATAAGTTAAGCCATTTTAAACTGTTTTATGTTATACAAGATTCAACTAGTTTTTTTAAAAGTCAGTTTAATGTAATAAAGCTGAAATGACTTAAACATCCAAGTTGATTAAACTTAAAATTTAAGGCAGCAACTTTTTTTTTTACAGTGTAGTTTTTTTTCATTTGGAAACAGTTCTAATTTTCCATCTGACTCATGCTGTACAACTTATCCACTGCATGCACATTATATCATATGTTTTGTTTTTAACCTGAAAGCATCAGAAGTAAAGTACCTTTGCAGAATGTTAGTGTCATTAGAAATCATTCTTCCATATAAGGACAAAGACTTTTGGATCTGGCACACCATATAATCAGTTACTGAAACACTTCAGCTGAACAGCCTCGGCCTCAACACCTCTGCTGTAAACCACTAGGTGGCGTCTATGTGTCTAAAACAACATAAGCAGAACACAGCTTTGGAGGTCCTAATTAGGAAATGTGTTGCTCTGGAGAGTGAGTGACCTCATTCTGTCCACTGAGAGCGCAGTTGAGCCGCTTCAGCTCTTCCTCTCTCCAGTTGTGACTGGTGACACAGTTCCACTGTGAACATATATGAAGCCTATGTATGTGATGCATTTTCAGATTTCTAAGGCCTAGGATTTACATTACGAGCTATTATATTAGGCCTTATATTAGTTAAGGTTAGTAACAAGTAATCAGCATATTACTATTCTCTTGAGACTTTTTTCAGTTTTTTTTTTATCAATTCAACTTCTCAGTTCTCATTCTTGATAACAGAGCATGATAAATTAAAAATGTTGATCATGACTCTTATAGTGCTTTCACATTTTCTTCAGTATGCATGTTCATTTTTAATGTTATTTTAAAAAATCTGATTCTTTGATAGTTTGACTTCTCACAACTGGCTCTTTTGTTTAGACGTGCATGAACAGCTCATATTCTGGATAAAGTTTACATCACACAAAAATGATGATTAATGAGATGTAATCTATTTCAGCTGTTTTAAGACTGGAATACATTACACTATTTTTGTCGATTTAGTGGAGGAGTCATTAAAGCTACTTGTCAGAGACAGTTTTTGGCAGTCGGACTCTGATTTTTCAGCTTCAGACTATGATTTAATCCAGGATATATATAATAGTGTAGTGTATTCCAGCCTTTATTTAGATTTTAGGAAACCATGGCAGTCAGGTTTATACATTTACATGACACATAATCAGCTGTTAATCAGAATTTTTATGCTCAGTAAACATGGTCAAATTCTATGCCGGTTACAGGTCTGAGGTGGACTGTTTCACAACTCCTCATCACAGAGCCATGAATGTGGAAATCTCTGTCTATCTCAACATTCTCAATAACAATGGTTTCTTATGGTAACTCAACTGAGTGAAGTGGATGTCTTCTCCAGAACCGTAGGGGGAAGTGGAAAAAACATTGTGACCTGAAAAAGGGTTTTGGCTTGACCTGTCTGTCAACAGTCAAAAATTACATTTATTAACACGTAAGAAGAGTTGAAAATCCTCTGATGAGCTTTACTAAGGACTGTGTACATGTTGTTGGTCGATGAGATGGAAAACACTGGTATGCTGACCTTCACATCGCTGACCTCACACGTTGTCGTGTTCCCTAACTGTGTACGCTTGCACGGTCATCAGATGAGTCACTAGTCTGTTAATAGTATTTTGATAAATTGAGTGGATTTATCTTGGTAACTGAGAGGCTTTTAAGAAATATTCCTGGAAAATCTGAGAGCAGAGCTGCCCATTTAGGTTGCTTGCTGAATCCAAGTAAACTTAATAGCACAAAATCTCTGGTGGGAGATTAACTTAATTGCTTGCATGTTTAGGACAACTGGTCCATTCACTTTTATGAGCCATAATAGTGCTGTTGTTTTCCAGTCTACCACAGACGTCCTATTACACCTTGTTACCTCACATACTTCAATGAATGGATCATAGTTGGTGCTTCAATCCAGATGACCGAAAGATTTTACTGCAAATGTTTGTGCAACTATCTCTTTACATCGACACTGACCCATTCTTGGATCAATCACACGTACATCGACTAGTAGCTTAACTAGTACTATTCTTCAGATCGTAGGTCCTGCCAACAGTCTGCAGATTCCTGTGGCAGGCCTTCAGCTGTGATCTGCTCTCTAGCAGGGTTTAGATAAGAGAAGAGAGGGGGTTGTGTTAGCGTATGATGCCAGGTTGTTTAAGCAGGGCTATTTCTGGCCTCCCACAAGGCAGGATCTTAGTAAAGGACAGGTGGATCTGTTTCCATTGTCAGCTCTGACCACCAGTGAGTCGGTTTTTTTTATCCAGACACAAAAACACTTTTTCTCAACACCATCATACATATTATAAAAGATAAAGTGGTCCCACAAAAAAAAGTGCAATGCCACTTATTTCACGTCACATTTATAAACGTCTGGATGTAACATAAAACATCAAACCAAGTGGCATTGGCAAGAAAAACAATTATACTAGTCACTTTTCTCAAAGATTACTACTTTTCTGAGATGTTTTAAGTGGAACATTGAAGTCTGTTATGAGAGCCAGTCATAAAAAAATGCTTTAGTAATGTTGAGAAGTCGTGCAGTGTTGATCTTCCAGTTGAGATGTTTGTGGATGAGTTCAGACTGCTTCGGACTTCAGTCCTTTCATGGAAATCATTTGATCTAGCCTTTGCTCAACTCTGCAAAATGAAGTGTCTGTAATCGTTAGTATGTTTTTGTATTATGTCATACATATTCATGAGTTACTACAGGAATGTTGTCTGGATCCAAATGAAGCATAGTTTTCGTCATACATCACAACCAGCAAACCCCAGAACTTTCAGAAATAAGTTGATAAATGAGAACAGAGATCAGTTTTATTACAAACATGGTCTAGCTGAGATGGTCAAAAGTCCAAGTTTATTTTTTAGGGTCAAATTGAGAATCAAAGGTATCCGAGGACAGTGACTCTTTCATGCGATAGGGTCATCCAAAAACTCTTGAAACAGCATTTGAGAAGCAATGAATCTTTTAATGTCCACTTTTCACAGTTTTGTTTAAAAAGACAAGCCAAATGCAATAGGAAATTTACTTCACAATATAAGCACTAATAAACAAAGTGGTTGCTGGAGAACTCATTAAGTTTAGCCTTCTGATTACTGCACTGGTCTTAAACTAATTTGTTTCAGAACGGGCACAAAACCGCAAGATACACGCGATACACCAGATCCCAATGAAAAGCTGTGAAAATGCCTTTATTCTGCTCACTGATGTCACAAGCAAGGAATTCAGATGAATTCAGTTCCCTCTCTCTGGCTCCCTCCCCTTCACTTATCTTTTGCAGCATAACCTAACATGGAGAGGGCAGCTGATGCTTTGTTTGGGATTACTTGGTTTGTGATTTGGGAGCACAGGCCATGGGTGTGGTGGGCAACAGGGGGGCAGGGTGTAAACTTTAAGGGGCAGCTGGGGTCGTATATATGACAAATACCTAAAAGAGAAGAGTGGAGTTCCCCTGTAACTCTTTGGCTGTTTGGTTCTCTCCATCCATCCTTCCATCTCTTTCATTTCCTCAAGGCTTTCCTGAATATAACAAAGCAGACATGACTTTCCACAGGCACTCAGGTAAAGATGCAGTGTGTGATGTTCAGGCAGCGATGAAAAACTTTTGGTGGACCGGCCTGAGGATTCTCCTCATTGCTTTACTTATTATGGGACCTTTTGTTGCTGGATAAGATTTATAGCTGAGCTCACGCAACTATTCAAAAGTTTAGGTAAAGTAAGAATTTTTTTAACATCGATAATAATAATAAATGTTTCTTAAGCAGCTAATCCGCATATTACAATGATTTCTGAAGGATCATGCGACACTGAAGACTGGAGTAAAATCACAGGGAAAAATTACATTTTAAAATATATTAAAACAGAACATTTTTAATTGTAATATTATTTCTCAATATTACAGTTTTACTGTATTTTTGATCAAATAAATGCAGCCTTGGTGCGCATAAGAGACTTCATCAAGAACATTAAAAAATCTTATCGGTCATGTATATGTTTTGATCTGGCGGCATTGGTTTTGCATGGCTTTTGGAGTTTTCTGTAAAGTTTGCCTTTCCAGTATTTCCAGTATAGTTCAATATTAATCTTAAGACCTGTGCAAATCAGATAATATAGCTAGCCCAGTATAACCCAATGTATCAAAGGCAAGTATTTCTTTATCTGTGTAGTTATGATGGTGAGCTCAGTGTACCTCTGTGTAACTGAACGTGATCTTACTCTAGTCTAGACCACTTTAGTCAAGATAAAGCTAATTCGCTGATTTAAGTTAACAGAGTGGTACAGACATTCTTTACTCATGACCCTTTTTTAGACTACATTTGTTAGTGTCAAATAGAGATGTGAACCTACACTGGTCTCACGGTTCGGTTCGATTACGATTATCATGTCATCGATTCGGTTCAAATCGATATCGCGATGCATTGCGATGCACCGCATCCTCAATTTTCAATTTTACTTCAAAAGTGATGTGTGCGTGCGCGCGCGCGCGTGTGTGTTCGCCTGTTCGGGAAGTCGCAGTGACAAAAACAGAGACATTCCAGTTTAAGTTTCATGGGACTAAAGCCTGTTTATGCCATTAAGAAAATGAAATTCTGTCAAATCAATTTTGTTTTAAAGAAATGTTCATTTAAAAGCAGCGCTCATTCATCAGTGTATAATGTTACCCTGGAGACGCGCGCATCAACCGTCACCGAGTCCGCTGTTGAAGATAGGGTTGCCACCTTCAATACAAAAAAATAAGGGACGCCTGCCGGCGGCCGCAGCGGGGGTCACAATGACCACAGGCCCGACGGTATGCCAATGGTGGTATATCATAACTCAAAACATGTTTTCAGGAAAGTAATAAGATCAGTACCAATGGACATTATAATAAGCTATCGCTATTGAAATCAGTGTTAATAGATGCAATCACTCTCTATCACAAACAACGTTAACAAAGTGTGACAATGAGATCACAAAAAAAATTGCCTTTCGTCGGAGTTCTATGTGAGATGTTAACCATACTTTATTAACTTATTAAATGAACAGATCCATAACCTATTCACTATAAATTAAACAAATACTAAATTTGATTGGAAAAAACTTTGACTTTAGCAAAGGATCTTGAACATCAAAAACATCAGTAGACCAGTGGTACTGTGCAGTATTGGACTATGTTAGGCGTTAAGTGTACTTGTCACTCCGTGCAGCACTGAGTAGCTGTTTCTTTCAAACATGTAACACCATCCAAACAGTGATACCACACATAAATAACCTATAATCTACAAACATTTCTAAATTTAATTATAACACTATTTTTATTATTGGTAAGAAAATCTATTTATGTATTTATTTATTTATTTATGTGTTCAGACCTATTGTTAATTCTATAGTATTATAGAATCTATAGTCTATCTCATTATTTTCTGATTCTGATTCTGAAATTCTCTAGATTAGTTAAGCATAAGTTATTTTCTTCACACATGCACATTTTTATTATTAAATACAGTGCCGATCCTGACCTCCCTGGGGCCCTAAGCAAAATTCTGCTAAGGGGCCCTCTACCTGACCCCGTGGGTGAATGTGATTTCACCAAGTACCACATGTTCCTGGATCAACATCTTTGTTGATCCTGGATCAACTTTCCAATCAACCAATCAGATTTGAGGGACAAGTTTACAGTTTATGTCAAGTTTAGGCTTACAACCAGGGTGAAGTCCTTAAACATCAGTGTTATTCACTGATCATTACCCTCTGATTTTAGGGAAAAGTTGTGGGTAGGGTTAGGTTTAAGGGTAGGGATTGGGTAAGGACTACATTTTGGGACAGGAATGTTGATCCAGGATCAACAAAATATGTTGATCCAGGACCATGTCTTACTGGGCAAAAGCTATGTAAACCGATTGCCATTTCCACACAGTCACACCTGACACTTCAGTGCTCCCAATACAATCCTCCCTCCTTTAAACAAAACAGTCAAAGAATAAGTACAAAAATATAGAACAGAATGAGGTTCAAACAAACAATATTTATTGAATATAGTATTTCTATAGAATATTGGCTGATGATCCAGCATCTCCTCTACTGACAAACTTAAGCATAGCACCTGCAAATTATAGATAACTCATTTTATAAGCTGCATCAGACCCATTCAAACTGGCTCCCAATTTCCTTTTATTCATTTTCAAATATAAAATACTATTAATACTATGGCTTGGCTCTTGTAATATTTAACTAGTGAACTAGTGATGCAGATATCAATAATCCCTGTGAGTGATGACATCATTGATATCAAAAATTAACTTTTGTACAAGTGAACATGTAATTCCTGATATCAAAAATAGACATTGGTAGATAAAAATGTAACTAAGGGCCCTATAGTAAAAAATAATCAAGAATTCACATTGCAAATAGTAAAAAAAAAATTCTTGATATCAAAAATGCATGAACTGTAAATTAATACAATCTAAAATGGCTTGCCATTGCATGTTAAAGGTTTTTTTTATTATGCATGTTGAAGCAATTTTTGATTTATGATAAATATTTACTGAGGGATGTCCATCCATATTGACCAGTATGTCCAGCTAGCTATTCAACATTTAAAATTCAATATAGCCAATAAATCAGTAGTCAAATTGTCAATACATTGCTTTCCATCTTGTATAATTAGTGCAGTTGTTTAGAGTTTTTAACTACACATTGACTGAGACTAGATAATCAGTGTCTTATTTTAAAAGTATATACTGTATAATGTGTACTTTGATGAGGAGTGCCATCATTCACGCCCATATATTGTACAGTATGTCTGGTCGTGGTCTCCACATATATTTCTGCTTGAAAAATGCCCGTTTCATTTCGTGCGCGCGCATATGAACGCATGATAACACACGCGACGCGGTTATCTTTTCCGAGCTGCAGTAAACAAACACCGTTGCACTTTGTCGTTCATCAAAAACAAACGTAATAAATAAATGTATTTTACTCTTACTTTTGTCAGGCACAAAGTGATGCAAGAGATGCACTGACTGCCTGCCCAGCTAGGTTAGCATGACCGAAAAAACACAGTAGAAATCCACATAAACTTAACTTTGCTGACATCAAACTTGGAGAGGAGAGAACACAAGTTTACCTGATTGTTTTTCCCGCATTTCACTCTCATGTTTTTCCCCCCTCTTTTCGTGACCAGAAGAATAGTTTCACTTAATTTTGTCATGGATGTTGTAAACATTAATTGACGCGCTATGGCACAAGGGGGAGGCGGGGCCTTGAGTAATTTGCGGGGCCATACGCAGCTTGCGTAGTGAGCGTATAGGGCGGATCGGCTCTGATTAAATATGCAGGGGCGTAGCACAAGATCCCGGGCCCTGTGTATAGTCAGTCCTGATGGGCCCCTATGTTCCAAATAAAATACTTTTTGGATTGTTGACGGGGGGGGGGGGGGTGGGGGGGGGGGGGGGGGGGGTGGGGGGTTGGATTGCGCACGCGCTATGTATGTTATGCGCACAGATGTTCTGTCTCGCATTCGCCTTCTAGATTCCGGGAGATTTTAACTAATTTGCGGGCATCAGGGAGACGCTATCAAACTTCCGGGAGAATTGGAATGTCTGTAGGCTATTCCAGACTTTTCAAGGGCCCTTCATCCCCTTGGGGCCCTGGTAATCAGTACTGGTTTTACCCCCAGTCCGACGCCCCTGTAAATATGTACTAAATATATATCTCTCTTATTTAAAAAATGCATGTGTCTGACTACCTTAACCATAATAAACAAATCATACCATAATGTATGGATATAATTCATTTACATTGTAACATTATTTCTTAGCAAATGGGCATAGGCAGCATATGAAAACGTAATCAATCAGAACATTATTGAGCTGATTAAAAAACTGTCATTAGGCTACACTATCTGATTCGGGAGATGCTTGAGGTATGAAGAACTGTGAGACGGTGCTTTGATTTCTCTGAGCTCTAGCATTGCTATCAACTCTCTGCCAAAAGACCCGCCCTCCTCTGACTCTGATTGGCCCTGAACCTGATGGTATTAAACAAACCAATCAAACCAACAATGGCAGCGAGTATTACCCAATCAAGGGTAGAATAGGACGAGTCTTCACAGAATGCGGCAGCGGGTGTAATGATTTGGATGGGATGATGCATTTAAGACAACTCGGAAATACGGGACAAACCGCGTCCCGTATTGATTCAAAACGGGACGCGCTGTTTATTTCACAAATACGGGACGATTCCGTATTTTAAGGGACGGGTGGCAACCCTAGTTGAAGACGATCATCCATTTATAATCACGCGTAACAACACAATTGTATTTTGACCGTCGGGTACGGAAGGGTTGCCATCTGTCTCGGTTTGTCCCGATTTATCTTTTAATAACCTGTCCCGGGAAATGTATCCACTCTCCCGAAAGGCTACGTGAATGTATGTTCAAACCGTGTAGCGCGCGCACAGCAGAGAGGGAGAGAGCGAGACCTTGCGTTTGTGTGCCTCAAGAAGCGCATGTAACTTGTATGCGCATGTAATGTATGTATGTAAATGTATGTAAGAAAGAATGTTTAATTCGCACTCGCGTCTCGCCTCCCTCTGCCAGTGTATGCTACCGGCTACCGCTACAAAGCACATGCGCGATAAATGACGTCAGAAAAGCGTCAGTACATTATAACCGGTTATGGTCTATTACTGAACCGATACCGAATCGTCCTCGTCTGCCAGTGGTGGTAAGTAACGAAGTAAAAATACTTCGTTACTTTACTTAAGTATTTTTTTCGGGGATCTGTACTTTACTTGAGTATATTTTATTTGCATCTACTTTTACTCTTACTCCACTACAATATTAAAGACAAAGTTTACTTTTTACTCCGTTACATTTCCCATGCCCGCTCCAAGTATTTATTACACTGGCTTTCCAAACCAATGAAAAACTTGGTTTTATTTGGAAAAAAAGTACGCGCGAGCTCTTTGCCAGCATACGCTCACATAGCAGTTAGTTCGCCATTGTGGAAGATGACCGCAGAAACTGGTGAAGGTGCAGCTCTGCCCAGCAATGATCCCGAGATTCCCGCTTACCTTGTTTCTTGCACATCTTCTGTTTGATGCAGCTAATGTTATGGAACATGTCTATTGCAGAGCTGCCAACTCTCACTCATTCAGTGTGAGACTCACGCAATTGACACTTTCCACAAGCTCTCACGACACACATCCATTTTCTCACGCAGAGAAAAATCGTGAAGCATAGAGGACATTGACACCGACAGACAAGAAAGAGAAGGTTACTTTTGATATAAAACAAATTCTCAGCTCTCAGATTCTGTCCATTTTATTACGAAATTCAAACAATAAATACCGTTTTGGAGCTTTTAAATGTGACGTGACAGATAGCTAGCGCCTGCTATGGGGTGCCGTTAATCTCTTTACTACTAGTTAATTGTAAATAAACACAAATTAACAATAATAGGTAGCCTATGTTGAAAGATACAGTACAACTTCCCGAAATGTATATCGTACATAATATATATATATATATATATATATATATATATATATATATATATATATATATATATATATATATACATAATATCAATAAATCAGTGTTTTTCAACCGCGGAAAGAGGTCAATAAAACAGCTGGAGAACAATGTCACATAACGTTACATTTACCTCAGGGAAAAAAAAAACATTTAATGACCATAGCACGTTAGTTGGCTAGAAAAATTAGTATTTTATAATATATTTAATATTAGTATAAATTAGTATTTTGCTAAATATGTGCACTATATATTTATTATATTTTTACTTATAAGCTATCATTAAAATATTATAAAGTTGTTATAATAAAAATCACATGTATTTTTAACACTTAATAATACCAGCTGACAGGGCTCTCTAGCCTATGTTTACAGAATTAGGTGAGATTTTCTTAATTTAAAAATTAACATGTATCTACTGTACCAAATATTTATCAAAATGAATCTATATTGAATCAAGATTGGAATCAAACCACAATAATTGAATTGAAATTGTAAAATTTGTATCAAAGAATGGCCTACCAGTCATTGCACCATAATATGCTGTCACTAAACTTAATGAAATTGTTTAAAATTGATGCAAGGTACTTCATTGTCTCTTATGATTGCAAATCTAACAAATTCTTAATTGCAGTATCTAATAATTTGTTCAATTAAAACATTGCATATCACTCCCAAAACAATTGATCTGTTTAATTATTGATATTTACAGTTTGAATATTTACTTTTTACTTTCGGTACTTAAGTACGTTTTAAATCGGATACTTTTGTACTTTTACTCAAGTGATGTTTGAATGGAGGACTTTCTACTTTTACTGGAGTCATTTTTTATTTAGGTATATATACTTTTACTCGAGTATAATTTTTGAGTACTTTTACCACCCCTGTCGTCTGCATCGTAGAAACGATTAATTTCGACACCCCTAGTGTCAAATTTAGGTGCCTCAATCAATGTTTGCTTTAATGTGGACATGCTCTCTTTGGTTACTGTTGTCTGAATTTGATCTCGTGATGACCTTTCAAAACAGCATTTGCTCTTTGCTTTGGGACAAAGCGGTCCATTTGATAACACTCTGACAGAGCTAGCTAAAAATGAACAGCTGATGGACGGTATCCCAAAAGGCTTAGGGATTGAGCATACTGCACAGGTCAGAAGGATGTTTCAGTTCACAGAAGCCACAACACTACTGTATACGTCTGAGGGGAGAATTCGGGAAAAGGACACTTAAAAGACTTAGACCCTAGATATATTTGGTTCTGGATTTTTCACAAATCTGGTCAAATTTGTTGGAAGTTTCACCTAGATTATTTTATCTCCCTGGTACACTAAAAACAAATTATTTCATTTAATGAATGTAACCATAGACAGCTATTTGCTTAAAGGCTAACAATATGATGTTGACAGAGACAAGCCCCACTGGGAAGAATGAGTCAGTACTTCTAAAAATACTAGTTTTACTTGTCAACGTCCAGAAAATGCAGCTCTGGCTGGAAGTGTTAGTGGCCACATCTGTAGGGTGATTTGGCATGTCTTTTCAAGCGGACTATCCTAAGTTGTTTGGCATGCAGTTGCTAGGCTGTGTTTACAACAGATGCTGAGGTGCAGACAAAACATTTATCCCAACACTATTTTACAGCCCAAGGGATAAAGCAAATATCAATACAGGGCAGAAATAGGCTATAGACGTGCTGAATCTGATCTATGCTAAGTGCAACACCTTTTTATGGCCTGTTATTGAAGAGTAGCCGTCCACACCTTAAAGGGATAGTTCACCCAAAAATAAAAATTAGCCCATGATTTACTCACCCTAAAGCCATTCTAGCTGCATGACATTCTTCTTTCAGACGAATACATCGGACTTGAGGCACAAGAATGCGGTTGCCCTGTCTTGTTTCTTTGAACCGTGAAAGGCGTCAATTGCCGTCATTACGTTGTGCGTCAAGTTCAAGGGTTGCTCTTTTGGTGTAAATCAATGCGTACGCCGACTTACCGGAGGCTAGTTATTTCAGTCAATAAAGTTTTAAATATGGATATTTTTCTTACGCTTCACTTCAGAGGGCCTTTATTAACCGACGCATGGAGCACTTTAATCATGAATAGATGCGCTTTGATGGACTTCCAAAGACATGCAGCCATTCAACCCCATTATCAAGCTTGGAAGAGCCAGGACATTTTTTAATATAACTCCGATTGTATTCGTCTGAAAGAAGAATGTCATACACACCTAGGATTCCTTCAGGGTGAGTAAATCATGGGCTAATTTTTGGGTGAACTATCACTTTAAGTGTATCCCTCAAATCAGTACCACATAGATTCTTGTAATTATGCTGGCCCCTTGTGGTGACTTGAGGTATTGCATTGATCAGGAGACATGCACGTTCACAGCAACACTATAAAAAACATTAGGAATGTTGAAGTGTTGTATAACAAATATAAAACCCTGCTTTAGTATGGATCAGTTCTCATCACAGGTTTCATTATGTGAATCATATGTGTGAAATAGTGGGGGACTGAGACCACAAATTTGATCCATTTAGTTTAATGTCTCGTTAATGTAGTTAAACAGTAACAACAATTCTCACAATTGCTGTAAGCTCACAACAAACCTCATTATATCTGCCATTTAATCCACAAATATATTGGCCTAGGCTACCGAGCCGTTCGCATAGCCTAGGGTAGGCTACTCCATCGAATCCGGCCAGCTTCTGTAGTGAAAACAACATAAACATAAGGAAAATTATTTTTATTGAAATAAGTTACTGCACAATTTTGTGAAATCCTGGCAATATTTTAAAGTGCAATAAATATATTTTTAAAAACATCTCGCACTCTTTGTAGTTTATATAATTTGTCTACTAAGAATGTCCAACACTAGACATGTCAAACTTGTCAGGTTTTTCTGAAAGTCATGCACATTTTATTTGGTGGAAATGACAAATTTCAAGCAATATTAGTAGTGGTGCAATAGTCAATTTTGGGAGTAAAGCAGAACACAGTACAGTACTGATGGACTGTCTGGTAGGCTGACAGTCTTCACAATGTTAAACTAGAGATGGCATTTAGTTATCAGACAAATGTCTCAAATTCAGGCAGAGAGACTATACTTAGACGATGGGCTCGTCGCAGGTAAACAGGCAGAGAGAGAGAGAGGTCTACTGTATGTGGGATTGGAATGGAGAGGTGAAGGCTAACATCACCAATGGGACTTATAGAAAAACAACAGTCCAGCAAAAAAGCCAACACAAGTATGGCATGTGTAAGAATCAAAACATCCAACAAAGATTCAGATTCATTTATAAATACATTTGCCATTAAAAAGTATTTTCCCAGACATCATTTACTGATAAATGAAAGTCCGGTGTGTCTGGGTTTCTGGCAATTTCTTTACTGCATTTTGACAAAAAATAATATATGAAATGTAGGTCTTAATATATTTAGATTAACAAATTGGTGATTAAATGATCATTCAAACTGTTTAGCGGAAAAGTAAAAAAAGATAAAAAAAAGTTTTGACCTTTTTAACCCTTAAATACATGAATGTTTCGCCAATCATTATTACATATTTGGGTCTTTAGCGACCTGGATCTATATCTATCACGGATGGATCTCTACCTGTTGCGATAATATAAAACTATATTAGAGTAATAGTTACAGAATAATAAAAATAAAGCATATTTTGTAGCTTGGAAGGTTTCAGTTTGAGCAGATGTTTTATACCATCATCACTGTCCTCGTCAGAGCTCATTTCCCAGTACATTCAGGATCTGGCTCATATTCATGGTCTCAATAATATTCTCATAAACGATCATTTTCAACATCTTCAAAATCTATATTTTGATCGCCGACAGCTTCTTCACCAGATCCACCATCCAGTGACACTAATATTTGATTGCATTTAGTACTTGCTCTGCTGTAAATCTCTGAGCCATTTCAAGTTTTGCTGATGATACTTCCTATTGTTTTCTGCCTGCATCTATGAGTGAAACGTCACTTCATCATTGTTGTATCAGACATTGACACCTTGTGGAATAAATACGAATTGCACTTATTCAGTCATCAAAGATTCAATAATTGTTGTGCAGAAAAAATACTTTACACTGTTATACACCTCGGGTCGTTTGAGACCCTATACAATTTTTACAAAAAAATATTGGGAAAACTGGCAGTCTTTATATATATATATATATATATATATATATATATATATATAAATCGTGTTATATTGATTATAATGAATTGGTTGAGATATACTAAGAAGGTTTATGTCTAACTTTAAAAATGAATGAGGAGGGTAGTGAATGAGTCCCGGGTCACTAAAGACCTGAGGTATGCGTTTAAGGGTTCATCTGTTTTCATTGTTTAAAATCCACATAGCATATTAAAATAACATTTTGGCAGTCATGTTTATAGTTTGTTTTGTTCCTGCAGGCCCTCGCAGCTATCTGAGCTCCACAATGACTGAGCGTTTTGACTGCTTCTACTGCAGAGAAAACCTGCATGGAAAGAAGTACGCCAACAAAGATGACAAGCACGTGTGTGTGCGCTGCTTCGACAAGCTCTGCGCCAACACTTGTGCTGAGTGTCGCAAACCTATAGGCGCTGATGCAAAGGTGGGGGTGAAATAAAGTCATTTAAAGTGCATTTTACATTGTGCAGTGCTCACAGTGCTTTCTCATCCAGGAGCTGAACCATAAGAACCGCCACTGGCACGAGGGCTGCTTCCGCTGTGCCAAGTGCTACAAGCCGCTGGCCAATGAGCCTTTTGCTGCCAAGGACGATGGCAAGATCATGTGTGGGAAGTGTGGAGACCGTGATGGCTCGCCTCGCTGCCAGGCCTGCTACAAAGTGATTCCGTCAGGTGTGTGTGTACAGTTGTCACAGCACATAACACCATTTGTCGAATATCTCGGCCACACGTGTTGTAAATGATAGCCAAGTTTTTGTGTTGCACTTTTAGGATCTAAGAATGTGGAGTACAAGCATAAAGTCTGGCATGAAGAGTGTTTCACCTGCTTTGAGTGCAAGCAGTCCATCTGCAACCAGAGCTTCCTGACCAAGGGTGAGGATATGTACTGCACTTCCTGCCATGAGAAGAAGTTCGCCAAGCACTGTGTCCGGTGCAAAGAGGTCAGTTAGGATTGTACACTGTAAAAAATATGATGTTATGACAACATGTTTTTAAATTGCTTTAACTCTTTTTAATGTTGTTCAAGATTCAACTCGTTTTTTTTTATGTCAATTTATTGTAGGCTAATTTAAGTAAAAATTATTCGAACATCCAAATTGATACTTAAAAATTTAAGGCAGCAACTTTAGTGTCAAAAAGCTTCATAGATGGTACAGAAACATGACCTGAACTCTATGTGTGCGGTTATTAAAGTGCTGTACAAAGTCCAGGCATAATGTACAGCTAGCCAGTCATTATTACAAAATTAACCATTATATGTGTGCTTATCAAACAAATGAACGAACACACTTAAGTTCGAGTCAGTAAGATTATTCACACTATTGTGAAATAGTATTACAATATTAAATAACAGTTTTCTATTTGTTTTATTGAATATATTTTCAAATTTATTCCTGTGATTGCAAAACCAGCCATTTCTCCAGTCTTCAGTGTCACATGGTCTTTCAGAAGAACAGCATTTATAAGAACAGCAACTTTTGTAACATTATAAATGACTGTCACTTATGATCAATTTAATGCATCCTCTCTGAATAGGAGTATTAATTTCGTATAAAAAACAAACTTTGCCTAAACTTTTGAAAGGTAGTGCACACATGTTACTTTAGTAAATAAAGTCAGTGCAAAATTAATTGTTTTAGAAGAAATTGGTTGAATGCTTCATTAACTCACTCATAAAGAGTCACTTGTCGCCACCTGGTGTAATGATGCAACTGCAGTCACTGAAAAACCTCACACTAAGGCCCTGTCCCAAATGACAGGCTTCATGTGCACTTGCGGACTTCACAATGGTTGCCGCATGCACAAACTCCACAAGACCGTAGGGTGTCCCATTTGTCATTTTAGCTTTCAGTTTCAGTTTTGTGACCGATATGCACTTTAGCCACTTTAGCCAAGCCAGTAAGCCCGCGAGCACAGCAAACTTCTACACGACAATCAAAGCGGCATTACTTCACGGAAGTGTGAACTTGGTGGAAGATTGCGAAGACTTAGGGTTCCATTTGGGACAGGGCCTAATTGCATAATTAAATAACCAGAAATAACAGTTCTCCTATCAGGCATGTTCTGAATCATCTGTTCTTCTGTGTAAACTCTTATTAATCAGGCCATTACCAGTGGTGGGATCACTTATCAGGACCAGCCATGGCACTCGGAGTGCTTTGTGTGTCACACGTGCAAGAAGCCACTGGCTGGAGCTCGTTTCACGGCCCATGAAGATCAGTTCTACTGTGTGGACTGCTATAAAACTGATGTGGCCAAAAAGTGCTCTGGGTGCCAGAATCCTATTACAGGTAGGGTATAAATGTGCAAATACACACGCATCTGTCCCAATATTAAATTATCATTCTTTTTCCCCACAATTGCGGATATATTTATTCAGGAAAATAGAAAGCACCACTAATAATTGCAATTTTAATGGAAAAAGGTCCATATTTACACCTGTTGTCTTTCTGCATCCCAGGGTTTGGCAGAGGGACCAATGTGGTGAACTACGAGGATAAATCCTGGCATGAATATTGCTTTAACTGCAAAAAATGCTCACTCTCCATGGCCCACAAGCGTTTTGTCATCAACGGAGAGGATATCTATTGCTCTGACTGTGCCAAAAAGCTGTGAGGGCTGATGGGATGTTTTGAGGCGGCTTAACAAAAGCAATTAGGATTGATGAAATAGATGCGTCAAACTAGCAAAGCTTTGAGTGCTCAACTAAAGAGAAACCAGTGATGGTGTTCGTGCTGATAAATCATTGGAAGTTAGATATCATTTGAAGTTCTTGGAACACACACTTTTAGTGAGTGCTATGTGAAGGGCTTTTATTATGCAAAACATGTAAATGCAATCATAAATGTAATCGCTGGATTTGCAAACCTAACAATGCATTTGAATAAGCTTCAGTTATTGCAAAGCTATGGTAAAACAGTGTGATGTCACAATAGGAATACAACATACGTACATTGCTGTGAGATTTAATGTGTTAAAAAAATTTAGTAAATTCATTTTGCTTTGTGGAAAAAATGTTTTATTAACAACTGTTAGAATGAAAAAAAACAACAACAAAAAACTAACAAATTCAAAAAAGAAACTGTAATGAACATTACATTTGAGATGTATTGAGCATGAATTAATAAATGACTCCAAAGAACATTTTCTTTTATCTTCCAAAACTTTATTTTAACAATTTATACTTTTTCCAGTACACTAGATATATTTACAAATATAATTTGTGGTCAGGGCTATTTCAAGACAAGAAACTGCTCTAATTAAAGCAGATCCTATTCATGACCCTGGTCGAGTAGAATGATTGTCATGGCCGAGGTAAGCTCACGTGACGCGTTAAGATATTAATATATGAAAATAAAATACAGCCCATTCTGCATCTAAGGCACCATCCTATTCTACCCCTGTATTGAGTACAATTGACATTTAAAGAACAGTTTCAGTTCTGATGTATACAGCACAAAGGGCTCGAAAGGTCCTGTTAGTGGAAACAACATCTGCATTGGAGTGAACTGTCTGAAAGTGGCTGTGCTAGCATATTACAAAAGCAAATGCAACTAACACGTACACACATGCCTCAATGATCGGGTATTCAGCAGATACACAACAACTTGAAGCAATTTTGGAAATTTAAAGTGTTAAGAGTACATATTAAAGGCCGAACCAAGGGGTCACAATGATATCAAACCCATTTCTGAATAGCACTGAACATGTACACGTCTCATGCCAAGCGTGTGTCACATAACCTCTGCAAACACCTTTCCACTGAAGTCTAAGAGCCTGAGTCAAAAAGCAATCTTATACAACAAAAGATTAAAAACAACAAAGAGGATGCATATAAAACAACAGAAGAAACGTTAAACACACATTGAGGGACTACAGTATTCCTAAACACAGATGGAATGATACAAATAAGGAAATGTACTTATGGATTGACCAGCTGTGGCCATTGAATGATAAAAATAGTCTGTGAATAATATTTTAAAGGAAACTCCTCAACAATTTACACAACTACAGTACACAAAGGCAACTGAACTATTCAAGCATTTAGAGACCAATCATTCATTACAACCGTCTGGACATTTAAATCAACAGTCAAAAGCTCAATGGTCAAATGGCAAATCCTTGTTATAAAATACAGGAAAAGTCTAGTGCATTCTTCACTTAAACTTCCCTGAATCCTCCAGCTGCAAATGTAAATCACTAGAGGCGACATGCTCATCGGTTGCTATGCAAACATCCCTGTTCAACCGCACAGCATCCTCCTAACTAAAAAGCCCTCTTGACTTTGCTTGCGCCCTCAGTCCACATTCCTTTTCCCTACTCGCGTCACTTTACACTCTGTAACTTGCTGTGTACAGTTAGTTACACCAGGCCTGTGAGTGTGGAACAGCATTTCATCTTTTAGTATTAAGCAGTACCACACTATACGGTACACCAAACTGCTGCCTAGTTCTTATTCACAACCACAAGTATGGCTAGACAGCCTAATACTGATTTACATAATACTTAGAAGAGTTTTAAATATATATTTCTGCATTTTCAAAGAGAGAACCAAATTTAGTGTGGTTATTTAATCCATTAATGGATGGTGAGAAGTAAACGAACAGTAACTGTATACAAAAGAAAACATCAGGACTTGATACAGTACAACCCTGAGGGGGACTTTGGGAATTTGAGAACATTAAATCATTCAAGTTTAGTTACTGAAACATGTTTCTTCAAACTCCAGGGAACAGACACCAGAAACATGCAAAAAGTGTGCAAGTTAGAGCTACAGTAATTCTCTCTTATATTATGCAATATCGTAGCACATAGATTCAAGCAGACATCCAGAATTATTGAGGGTGCACTTAAATTAGATATTTGATAACTAGTCATACTTATGTACACGTACAGGTTTATTTGCTACAAAACAGGAACGTACAACATGAAAACCTCATTAAACAAAAGCCACAAGTGTTATGCCAGTCCGCATTGAGCTCTATCATCCTTCAATCTCAGAGCTCAAGGCAGTACGAATATGTTTGCACTCAATTTGAATTATAAACAGTCTGGTAAACGTTTTTAATGAAACATCTTGAGAAGGATTTGCTATCAACGAGTGTTACACAGTAGGAATGCTTCTCAGCGGGAGCTCGAGTTCTTGCACAGGGAATATAGTGTTAAACACTAGACAGTGGTGATGTTTATTCCTTTGGAGCGGAGAAACAACAAATATCCTGAGGTCGCATTAAAAGCACTCGAGAGTTGCTGCACCATCAGCCCGTCTTGGGTCACATTCCTGAGCTCCGCTCACAGTTTAGACAGAGGGTTTTAATTAGTACGGATTGGAAATTAGACTGGATAGGAACCACCATGTCAGCTGAAGATATGCGAGAGGTTTCCTTTCTCAAATTGCTCTGCACTGACTCCATAACTAATCAGATCCTTCTACAAAACACTTAAGTTGATATTATAATGAATTTGTATGTGCCACGTGAACACCTGAACTGGAATTTAGCAAAAAAAAAGTGCACGTGGTAACCGTCATGAGACAGCAGCCGTTTAAATGTGGAGAAGCCACATGAATAAATAAAGTTGTCTCCACGTTTAAAAGACAAAAAAAAAAAAAAAAAGAAACCCAAAAACATGTTATGAAAAATAAATCCTGATAACAATATTATAAAGGTGAAGAGCTGCTAAACAAAGAAGCAAGCACACAATGAATCTATCACTTTCCCTGAAGCATTTCTTCAGATCATTTCTTCCAACTTGTGTTTATTTTCTCTTGCTTTATCCATCTATTATCTACAGAGGCTGTGCGGCACTGTGCGCTTTCTGTGCGACGAGTCTGAGCGCTGACACTCTGAGGCTCAGCTGGACGTGACTCGTGGAGTGCAATAATCTGCAGGCCTTAAACAGACCTGCGCATTCACATCTCTGAGAGAACAAGAGAAACAAGGTCAATTCTGTGAGCTCAAATTGATATAAACTAATACAATCTTAATCAGACTTAACAGAGACAAAAGCTCTTACCGGACAGGCTTTCAATAGACTGGGCTGGATGAACTGAGCTGGTTTTCTCTTCAAAGGCCACTCTAGGCCCCTCAGGGCCCCCGTCGTCCATCAGGGGTTTGCTCTTTGCATGAACACCCAGATCGATCAGCTCCTCAAAGCTCCAGGGTCCTCCTTTACCATTCAACCCAGGGACCAGGCTCACTTTTGAGTCCTCGTTCACAAACTCAGAGCCCTCCATCAGACAGGACTTGGGAGGGGGGCTGCTGGAGATTAAAGCACAAATATAAAAGTTGAAGTTGTTTTATGCACCACTAACCCAGATAAAACTCGAGTAAAAGAGGTTGTTTTTTTACCTGTCCACTGAGGGATCTTCTGTGCTTGGTCCATTGCTGTTCTCCTTATTATCCACATCTGTTTGTCTGTTCATACTAACATCTGGCTCCTCCACAGGCATGTAATGCTCCTGAGAGTCTGACGGCTCGGTCTCATTGGCACTCTGCTCTGACTCAATAGCCTGATTCTCTGAAATGTAATGAGGCAGATGAGCTATTCCATCCTACATTAGAGCTACACAATATATCGATCGTGAGTGCAATAAGGCCTAGTGAGATTATCAAAATGCGAATGCTGTAATTGCGTGTTTCAGAGTGAAGCGCATTTACAAGCATTCAGCTCATCATTTTGTTAGCAATAAATTCTGCTTCATATGAACTTCATCTCTTCGTGCTGAGAGGTTGGATCTATTATAATATGCATTTGGAAACGCATAATTTGCCACCCCTTTCACCAAATCTGTAATGTGAAGTGTTCATAAATGTGTTGCAAACAAAAGTTTTTTTTAATAACAATATAGATATAATTATGATTAACAATATAGAAAAACCAAATAAAGCAATAGCAATTTTGTCCTATATAATGAAGCTTTATCCTCCAAATTGTGATCGATTAACCTGGCCAAAATTTCGAGATTTTTAACACTTGGCTGCCTTGTTGAATTTGCTTATTTAGTAAATATTGTGTAAAATAAGTATTCAATTTAATTTCAGCAATTCGCCTGTCACTTCTCACTTGCTCGTTTGCGAAACATCATTCATCCGCTACAAATAAACTCACTGTTGTTGCCAACAAAGCAATATTCTGCCAGTTCTGGGATAAAGATACTGACCCTTATCTTCACAGTTTATTTGGTCCTCAGTGTCCTCTCCATTTTCATCAGGAATGTCTCTCTCATCATCATTACTCTGAGAGAACACACACAACACATAAGTAACCTTTTGGGAATGGAAATGATGCACAACAGACAAGAGACAGCATGCCTCAACACTATATAATAATCAGCCGTGTGCTATAAAATAAAAGCTGTTAAACTTGCCTTATAATCCATTTGGTCTGTTTTTCTGGTTCTCTTCATAATTTCTTCAATTCTCTGCAGATTGAGACAAAATATTCAAGCAACCTGTAAGATTCTTTAATCTACAGCTGCTACCATAAATGCAAACTGTGTAAATGTCAGAGTCATGTGATAGTGTCCACCTTCTTTCTCTCCATGCGCTCCTGTTGGTTCTTTTGCATAATGAGTGCTCTCTCTATACGCTGCTTTTCTGCCTCCTCTAGGGCCTTTGCTTCAGCCTCCTCACGCTGCCATTGGATGAGCAAGAAGTCAATTATTCAAATGAAAAATCAACATCTCTATCATGGATTCTGTGCAATGCGAGAGTCAACTAACCTCTTTCTGTTCCTCAACCTGTCTTTGCTGCTCCTCTAGCTCTGTCTGGTGTCTCTCCTCCTCTGCTATACGAGCCTGCTCCTCCTCTTCTCGCTTCCTCTCCTCCGCAAGCCTCTTCTCCTCCTCTGCGCGCCTCAAGCGCTCCTCCTCTGCCAGACGCTTCTCCTCCTCTTTCCTCAGCCTGTTGAGACACGATACCTCAGGGCCTTTGGCACTTCAAAGGTAAATAGTTTTAACAGATGCAGTGTTCGCTTCAGCTTAATGACTGCATAACAAACCTGCTCTTACAAACAAGAAAAACAAGAATATGACTACAAACATATGCCAGTGTGTTTGTTCTAGTTTTTCGGATTAAATGGGGGTTCAAGATAATAATATTATATTATTAGGCCAGTATATTTGGAAGCCGTTAAGAAACACACCGCTCCTCTTCTTCTTTCTGTATGCGGAGTTGCTCTTCTTTCTCCTTCTGTTCGCGTGCCAGACGACGGTTCTCCGCCAGGATCTTGGAAGCCTCAGCGGCTGAGTTGGTTCCTGCGTTGGCTTTGGAATTGGATTCTGAAAACACACACATATATTATACATATTAACATCCAAAATGCAACATTACCTCAGCTTTTACAGTAATACACATTCAAATTAACTGAAATAGAGGTGAAGTGCCTCTTAAAGACATGATTAGTGATATGTTTCCAGCAGAGGGCACTGTGTCTCAGGGATAAACCAGCTCGGCACTGTATACAAACTCAGTAATCCCAGCAGTACTTGACCTTGATAGTACATATCTAAGAATACAATTCATCAAACAAACTGTGCTGGTTTGCTGCTGTAATAACTCCAAGGCTTTGTTTTAGCCAGACATTTGGCAAGACAGGAAGTGGTTAAACTGAAGCTTTTTCAAAGCTATTGAACAGTAGATAATGAAATAAATCTCTTTTAAAGTCATTACTACAACACATGGCAGAGGATCTTGTATTGAAATATTGAAAGGAACATGAATTACAGAGCTTGAAAAGCAGTACTGTACCGAAATACTTCACACTGACTTTTTACAATTAATAATTAACTCTAAATGCTTCATTCAAACTTTGTTTAGCAGATATTTTAGCCTTACATGATGTCACACATTACACATTGTTGATAAACTTTACACGTTTTAAATTTATCATCAAAGTTTAAAAATCTCCCATTGATCCTAAAAGAAATGTCGACTAAATCCCACAAATGTTAGAATTTAAAATCTAACTGCCAGAAGGCATTTAAATAGTGCAACTATTTCTATCGAGTTCTAAAAGTAAAAATCCCATTCATTTACTCCATATCTATAGGGGAATTGATTTTTAACAATAACTGAAGCATTAAAAGACAGACGTACTGTGAGCTACATGGTTGTTAATCAATGGTAAATGCTTTAATTAAATCCATCAGTTCTAATTATTTCAGCTTCTTTAAAAAAACAAACAAACAAAAAAACGTTACCAGCAAAATTCATGAAAGAAAACGGCATTAACCATGATTCTGCTAAGACATATCCACCAATCAGAGAATTGAAACAAGAAAGTTGTGCTAAAAGAACTCTGTAGCGGCCGCCCACAACCAAGTTTTTAGATTTAATTTAACATTTCAATGAAATTTCCAGACATGGAAATCATAATTTTAAAATTCCCCTTACATTTTCATCTCTCTCTTTCTCAATACTTTTTGTTTTTGAGTTCACTCACCCTCTTTGGTCTTGGGTGTTGGTATGGGTGTGGGTGTTGTGCTGGTTTCTGGAGACTGTGGGGCGACAGGCATAATGGGAGACATATCTTTTGGCTTGGAATCCCTCCTGCGAAGGGTGGGCGGGCCGGTGGGGGTTAGAGCAGGTTTCTGGATGGGTGGAGGTTTGGATGCGGCAGAGGGCTGAGGGGATGGAGGACGCTGTTTCAAGCCACTGGGGGAAGGAGGGCGGAAGCGTGGACTCTGCCTGAAGGAGACAAATTAAAAGAGAAATTAAAAATATGGGCTTGTACTATAGACAATGGGAGATTCAATTTGAGCAGCAGACTGAACAGGTCTGAAATCAGTTTAGAGTGAAACCAATGCAGGCTAAAACTGATCTCAGGGGTCTTACTTGGCTGCTCCAGGTGAGGGCGCTCTTGAGGTGGTGTTAGCAGTGGGAGCAGGAGACGGGGATCGGTGACGACTGGAGGGCGAGGCAGGGCGTTTTCCTACTGGTGACGTGAAACGCTTCTCCTCACCTTTCTGCTTTTACAAATGCAAAAACAGGACAAAATGAGCAAAACCCTAAAACTAATTTTACAATTGAAATGTTGTGGTATGAGACTATTGAAAGGCACTTTGCTCACTATATAGTGATCATCAATTACTGTTCAGCCTAAATCAAATCATGGTGTATACATCACTCAATTGCAGCTAAGATTTTACTGCTATCATCAATCTGAACAAGACCGGAGTAAACATGTCCTTTCAATCTATTTTTAATCTTCTGTCCACGTGCTCGGGCTGTCAATGTGACAAATGCACTAAATGTGGGACAGGCTCATATATGTGAAGATGTCTTTTACTGGAAAACCTTCCATATGAACAACGTATTGCAGCTAGGAGTGAGTCACCATGTTTCAAGCTCTGACTCTAGACAAACTCTTCAAATGATTATCAAGCAGATCAGATATAGTGAGCTATAAGGCCAAGCCATTGGAGAAGCTACAGCACGGTATGACCATCAGAGGGAAACATGTCAGTTTCAATTTACATTTCTCCAGTTAATATGCCAATGCAAGCCCTCCTTTCTCTCTGGGACACACACACTCAAGCTCGCTTAGCGTTCATTATATGCAGGGCAGCGCTACAAATTAACTGTCTGAATGAATCACTGATGTGGGCATTTCTAAACCTCTATATGAGGGATCAGACCGTCACATGTAGTTCATATCTGATTGTAAGGCATCCGCCAGTCTCGGGAGACCATGGATCACGTCGGAGGGTCACCGGTGCAAGGTAGTGTCAACTTCGCTCATAATGAACCAGCAGTTTGAAGACAACCCTGATGAAGCTGAGTAAGTAACTTAAATGTTTGACAAATTTATAACACGCTACCTGAATAACTCATTGGTTAAATAGCAAAAACATTACAAGGTTACTCTTTTGAGGCGTCTCAGACAGTGCTCGAACACCGAATTGATTCCTCTTTTGTGTTTCCTTGCCCTTTAACAGACACATACACACAAAATTGTCAAAATACCCATCTAAATGGCTGTCTCGACAACTATTCTCTCGGTTATGTCATATGTGAACAGTTGAGAAAGAAACGGATGTTTGTCAGTTTTTTCAGTCCGTGCAGTCGGTCTTAAAGTGACAGCACACTCCTAATATTATATATATATATATATATACACATATACTGTCGTCTGTCTCATTAATATTAATAAAACAAAATACAGCTTTAACAAAGATTAAACTATATTTATTTTATACAGTGAACAAATAGTGTTAATTTACATTTAGGCTTAATTATTAATTTCTGAACCTGAATAGACTTTGTAACTTTGTTATTCAGTATTCATCTCTGCTTGTAATTTGTGTATTTGTTCTTATTTTATTACTGAGTGTTCACTTGTTTTAAATAATGTGTGAACTTTATCAGTTAGGCTAGTAGTTTTTGATGTAGCAGCTATCGAAAAACTTCAAGTGAGCTTTAAGTAATAAATTAAAATCAAAGTTTTCTTTAATTGTTTTTGCGGTCTAAATATTTGAAACACTAGTGAAAATGCATCAATTTAGTATTTTTCTAATTTATTAACATTTTTCATTACAAAGTACACTACTTTTCAAAAGGTTGGGGTAAGTAAGATTTTTTTTTTTAAATAAATGAATCCTTTTATTCAGTGGGGATGCGTTAAATTGATCAAAAGTGTCAGCAAGACATTTACAAAGTAAAACGCAAAATTACATTTTAATATATACTCGCATAGAAAACGGTTCTTTTCTTTTAAGTTGTAATAATATTTCACAGTATCACTGTTTTGACTAATTTTTTTATTAAATAAATGCAGTCTTGGTGAGTGTAAGAGACTTCTTTCAAAAACTTTTTTTAAAATGAAAATGTAACAATTTCTTACGATTTGGTAGGACCAACTCTACAAACACATTTCCATTTGAGATGAAAAAAAGAAAAAGCATTTCAAAGTAGAAGTTTGAATCATCTGCTCACCTGTGTCATACTGGAGATGGCATCCGCAGACACAGAAGTAGGCGGGCCTTTCTTTCGGTCGCTGCTGCGACTGCGTAGGGCTCCGCGGGCCGGGGGCTGCATGGGGCTGGCAGATGCTGAACGAGGACACAGGTGAGACTCTGGTAAAGGACACAGTCAGTGGTGCACAGCCAGGAACAGCAGGGAAGGGACGTCACAAGCAGCCGAGTGGGTGAGCAAAGCAAAGGTAGAGGTAGGGACAGAAAGAGGGAGATATAAAGAGAAAGAGAGAAGGGGAGAGGGATGATACAAGCACAAAACATTGGTGTATGTTAGATCAGTCATACTGGTTGATGGGGAACTGATAAGCACTGATGGCCTCAGGAAGACTGGTGGATTGGTGGGTGTGAGAGAGAGAAACATGGCAGGGGACAGACAGCATCTTGGACAGACAACACACTGGTCACCAATACGCTAAAGCACACCTCCGTCTACACCAAGCAAGCATTTTATGCTGCAGTTTTAGTCAGCTCAACAATATTGTAAATTGAACAACATTCACTCACTCATTCTCCCCTTATAGCCACATATAGGACATCACACAGCATAACATCTACATAATTCCAAATCTAATGTTAAAACACCTTTTCACCATCTACAACATTCTCATACAACTGTTGAAATTCACCTCCCTAGTGACAGTCCTAGGAGCACATCCCACAGACGGTTCCCAAAGTAAAAAATCCCATTAATTTCTCCATAGAGAAATTGTCAATAAGATATCTCTCAACACAGACCTATGATGAGCTTTGAAGTTGCCAAGCAATAGCATGTTTCTGCAGAAAAGCCAGTGAATATTTGAATATATTACCTATTAGCTTTAATTCAATTTATTAGCTAAATTCTCAATGAACAACACTACTCATGAATCCTAAACAGACAACCAGGGAAGTCACTATTACTATGTAAATGTAAATTGTACCAAATACACTAGAGCATTATAGTTATAAATTACTGATAATAAGTAAATGGTTTCATATTAAACCATCATTCTAGCACGATTGCTTGTACCTTTGTTTTTTCAGTTTTCAAATACTTTTTTCCTTCAAATCCAAGTTTTTAAATGTTGTGCTTCATCTTTAAGCTGGTTGATTTAGTTAATGGCTTAGAATTAAAAATAAAATCCCTATAAAGAAAACAAATGAGAAAAATACTTTTGAAATCAAAGCCATGAAAATGCAGTTGGCCCTTGTTGTGCTCTATAGAGATGGTAACTGATCAAGGGATGCCCAGTATCTGTTGGTGAAGCCGAGGTGAAGTGAGGTGAGCAGTAAGGACTGACCTGGGTCTGCAGTGACAGTGAGATTTCTGGGATAATCTCCACCCATTGTAATTAACTCTGACTGTTAGCATCATGAAAAGCCTTTAAAGTTAATTGATCCATAAGCTGCTGATTCATAATCATCTCTTGGTCTATATTAAGAAACTGATAATGCAGTTCAGATACTATCAGACTCAGCAATGCTGATAGCATCTTGTCAACATCAAACCCTGTCAAACAAGTAACACATATGAACTTCAGCCTTTACAGGTAGCTGGGAACCTGTAGGGTGATGCTGCTGGTCTGCAGGGACCGTGTGTGGATCAGCTGGGGATTGAAGTAGCAACAGCAGGGCGCAGATTCACTCCACTCATTCCCTCTCACACAACAGAACCGCTCGGCTAATCAGCTTACAAAAGATCCCTCAGCAAGAGTCCTGGAACACCTTGCAAATGTTGACGTGTGCATGTGTGTGTCTTTAAGAGATTGAGACAAGGGTAAAGACTAGTGATGCACCGAAATGAAAACTTTCGTGTGACTTCAGACATCGAATGCTTGAACTAATATATTAGAGTATTTTGTACATCTGTATACATTATGGCATTGTTGTGCAGTCACGCTTATCTGTCTGGATTTCTATATGTGAATCACGCAAAGAAGGTGCACGTGCCTCGTCAACTGTAAATGGTATCTCATTTCCGATAATCAGATGGTATCTACATTCAATTCTCGTGCACACTGCTTTGGTTAACATAACAGTTACATGTTCCAGTACATTTATCCTTTCGACGGACATAAAACAATTAAATGGCATTTTGGTAAAAAAGTGCAATGATAAAACATTTCTGTGCATCTCTAGAAAAGACTACTAAGCCTGTAAATTTAACATTGCCAAATTTGTTTATGTGTGTGTAAAACTTGATGCATGTGATTCAAGCCACATTAAAAAACTGCAGCATGCCCAATATAACACGCCAACCAAGCACCCCTGCAGAGCGTCTTATATCTACACACAAGTGGAGGGTTCTGGTACGAGCTGGGTCTCCCTTTCTCTCTAGTGTTACCTTGGGTATCGCCTCCTTCGGCAGACAGGGCCACGGCACTCTTGCTTCTAGCTAGTGAGGCCTGGGTGGGTGTGAGCAGCCGACTGAGGACACCGCTGTCCACGGGGGCGGCCAACGAGCGGCGAGCTATAGACACGGTGTGCCCAAACAGACACGGAAAACAGAGCAGACAAAAGGGAAAAGAAAAAAAGAGGTTGAGGAATAAACACAAAGAAGAAAGGAGAGAGGAATGACACCAATGTGATTTAAAATGCAAGAATTAACACAAAAACCAAAGAGAAAAGTGATTGTGGTTCAAACGTAAACAGTGGACGGCCGATGCAATCAAGGTGAGACTCGCAATGCTGGAGAGACAAAAAGAATATTAGTGGGATATGGGAGAGGTGATTGGGAGCAGGACCAGGGCTGTGGAAGTGGAGGTGTAAACAAAAAGAAAGGGAAACATAAAGCCAGGACTAAAGAGTAACTTGAAGAGCTTTTTGAGATCCATTAGAAGAGTCAAATGCTTGCAGTCAGGCTTTTTAAATTTGAGGTATACATCAAATTTAATATTAAGAAAAGGTCAGCATTTGATTTCAGTCTGGTCTCCACTGCAGTTTTACAGAATGTAGGGAAAACAAATATTTAACTAATTTGATGCAGTTTGTACAATGCAAAACTGTGGCAGAACATGCTAAAAGGCTCAAAAAGCTCTTGCTGTCATGAAATCTATGTTTGTAACTCGAGTTACAAATTCAGTTGGGAAAAACAGAAATAGGAAGGAGTAATATACAAAATAGACAATATGTGTATGTACAGTATGTTTGTTACAGACTGTAACAAATAATTGTCTATTATCTATTTTGTATATTGTGTAGTTTTATATTTCTATATATTTTTATTATCTGTGTCTTGTCACTGTCATTCTGTATGTGCAGTAGAAGCTTCTGTCACCAAGACAAATTCCTTGTATGTGTAAACATACCTGGCAATAAAGGTCAAATCATTCTGATTCTAAAAACTTAGGCCTGGTTTCACAGACAGGGCTTAGATGAAGCCAGAATTAGGCCTTACTCCAATTATGACATTTGGACAAAAAATCAGGACAAAAAATAACATTACAGGTGTGCATCCTGAGACAAAACAATGGGCCTGACTTATTTTAAGATATGTCAGTTCAAGTTGTTTTCAGTTAAAACAGCTCAAACATGCGTTTTAGTCTGGGACTAGCTTAAGCCTTGTTTGTGAAACCGGGGGCTTATGTCACTTTTAAATGATCCATTAATTATCTTTTCCCTGTGGCACTGTAATGATTCACTATAAGTTATGGAGAGAGCTTGAGGCTGTGAAGCTTTTGATGATGTGGCTAAGTGAACTCAGAAATGAGGAAGTGCTTTCAGAATAGAGAAAGCTGGTGTCCACCTAAACAAGTATGTACTGATGGGCAAACTCTAAAATGGCCATCACAACACAATTCATGTCATTTAGTTTTCAAGAGTGACTATATAACCAGGAGTTTAAAAATGTCCTGCAAACATGATATCTAGAAATAAATACAGCACAAGAAAAAGCCTTCCTGTAAAACCAGTCAACACTCTGCAACAGACACACTCACACACACTGAAAACAGACATGGCACCAGGGGCCAAACTCATTGCTTGAAGTCATATGGGAAGAAAAACAACACAATGTTCACATGAACATAAACACATTGTATTAACATACACAAAGAGCTCATTCCTGGTGAGTAGGTCAGTTAGCGAGAACTCCCTGAGAGAACGAAGCAACAAGGAAAGGTTAAGCTCAAGGCAGCAGCAAGCACAAACCAATCTATGGACAAAAGAGCATCAACATATGCGGATGGTTTCTGGATGCATGATGATTTGATGTACGAGTAGAAGGGCAAATCAAGCAAAGAACGTAGAGAGAGTGACGGAGCACGTTTATAACCACAAACCAATCCTTTAAACCCCATGCCGCCCCCCCCCCCCCCCCCCCACAAACTTTTTAACCCAATGTCATGGTTTGCTGGCTGCAGATCAAACAAGAGCAAGATGGACCATAGAAGCGAAAAAGGTTTGCGCTCATTTATTAGTAAACGGCAAAATGGCACATGTGAAATGTCCCGGTTGGGACTTAAGCACCTGATTCATCTGCAGTGGATATCTCTGGTTTGGTGACGGGCTGTGTTTTAGCCCCCACTCGAGAGAGGGAGGAGCTTCGCTTCTTCGGGATTGGGCCTACAGACAGAGTGGACAGGGCAGCGTTAGAATCAATCAGGAAGCAGGGCCTCTTCTGTCTCAGCTTTCAAGTGCCATTTGCGGTGAATGAGGAAATGCGTATTTGACGAGGACAATGCAGCTAGAATCTGCTTTATAATTGTAGTTCTATTTACAGTAGGTTTCAGTGGATTTAGAGAATAGTGACTGTAAATGTTTAAGAGGTGCATGCTCACGAATGTCTGTGCAAGCTCATTGTCTATGCCTGCTTAAATGCATATTTGCATAGAAACTAGATTTTCAGAATGACAATGTGCAAACTGCTGAGCTAAAGTAAGCAGATAAAGGCTGACACCCTTTATTTCATTAAAAAAAATTATGTAGGAGATCCTGAGATTGTTCATTGTTCTCTGGGCTGTGTGCAGAAATATGTTAAAGGGATAGTTCACCCATCATATTATCATCATATTACTCACCGCTTCAAACCCATATGACTTTCTTTCTTCTTTGGAAAACAAAAGAAGAAATTAAAAGAAATGACTGATACTTTCATGGTGCTAATGTTCCTTTCTTGAAGCTTGAAAGCTCCAGCCCAGATTCAAATAATTGAATGGGGCAAAAAAACGGGTTAATTCTTTCTTTTGCATTTCACAGAAGAAAATAATAAAGGTTGAGCAAGACATGAGGGTGAGTAAATAAAGTAAATTTTAATTTCTGTCTAATCCTTTAAAAGAGGAACAGCACTGGTAGTTTAGCACCTGTCTTTTCCACCTGAGGCTGCTTATGAGCTTCTTTACAGGCCTGAGGACCATTGCTAGGCAACCGATTCAAAGATGAACTTCTCCGCTTCGCACCTGAGAGACAAAAAAGAGCTCAGCTCCAGAATCGAGAACATGGGTTTCACTCTGGAGGGACTGAAGACAGACTTCATAGATAAAACACACACATACACACAAATCTAAAATCAACACAAAAGTGATCTAAAACCTTAAACTTTTTTGGCACCACACTAAAATATGCCTGCACAGAAGGAAATGAAGAGGTGTCTCCAACACAAACAGTGTCTGTTGTGAAACCGCCTGAGTCATGGCTGGCTGCTCCTGTTAGAGGAAAAGGAAACTGTGGGGAGAAACAGCATGTCGGCAAGAATCATAAGCTGCCGAGATGGCAAAAACACTTATGGCCCATTCAAACACAAACAATGCTGTATTTGCATTTAAATAACATTATAAAATGAAAATCACCAAGTGAACCACAGGGAGAGGCACCTGTGTGAGACATGACTTGTCATTAAATCTGCTTAGTACACATGACCAGCATTAACGAGCATGTACTCATGCTCATGTATCAAAAGGATAAGGAAAAGGCAGGAGAGGGCAGGGAGGACACTTACTTTTATCAGGAGAATTAATGAGGGTGGCAGAGGATGAGGAGAGACGCTTGCTGATGACGGAGTCAGTCTGTTTCAGGTTTGTAGTAGAGGAAGAGCGCTTATCTACAGGGGAGGGTAATTACACACACAGACAGAGACAGACAGGGAGTGGAATTAGAGTTACAGGGGTTTGCACGTGCTAAGCTATTGTTAATTACTCTAATACAAGCTGGTTCATCTACATTTTAAGGATGGGGTAACACCTGGACAGACAAAATTAGAGTATGCTAATTTAAGAATAGCTATACCTGTAGTCATGTGGTGCCTTACATGTCTGTAAAGTTCATTATTTTCCATAATGTAATGATAAAAATTAAACTTTCATATATTTTAGATTAATTGCACACCAACTGAAATATTTCAGGTCTTTTATTGTTTTAATACTGATGATTTTGGCATACAGCTCATGAAAACCCAAAATTCCTATCTCAAAAAATTAGCATATTTCATCCGACCAATAAAATAAGTGTTTTTAATACAAAAAAAGTCAACCTTCAAATAATTATGTTCAGTTATGCACTCAATACTTGGTCGGGAATCCTTTTGCAGAAATGACTGCTTCAATGCGGCGTGGCATGGAGGCAATCAGCCTGTGGCACTGCTGAGGTGTTATGGAGGCCCAGGATGCTTTGATAGCGGCCTTAAGCTCATCCAGAGTGTTGGGTCTTGCGTCTCTCAACTTTCTCTTCACAATATCCTACAGATGCTCTATGGGGTTCAGGTCAGGAGAGTTGGCAGGCCAATTGAGCACAGTAATACCATGGTCAGTAAACCATTTACCAGTGGTTTTGGCACTGTGAGCAGGTGCCAGGTCGTGCTGAAAAATGAAATCTTCATCTCCATAAAGCTTTTCAGCAGATGGAAGCATGAAGTGCTCCAAAATCTCCTGATAGCTAGCTGCATTGACCCTGCCCTTGATAAAACACAGTGGACCAACACCAGCAGCTGACATGGCACCCCAGACCATCACTGACTGTGGGTACTTGACACTGGACTTCAGGCATTTTGGCATTTCCTTCTCCCCAGTCTTCCTCCAGACTCTGGCACCTTGATTTCCGAATGACATGCAAAATTTGCTTTCATCCGAAAAAAGTACTTTGGACCACTGAGCAACAGTCCAGTGCTGCTTCTCTGTAGCCAAGGTCAGGCGCTTCTACTGCTGTTTCTGGTTCAAAAGTGGCTTGACCTGGGGAATGCGGCACCTGTAGCCCATTTCCTGCACACGCCTGTGCACGGTGGCTCTGGATGTTTCTACTCCAGACTCAGTCCACTGCTTCCGCAGGTCCCCCAAGGTCTGGAATCGGTCCTTCTCCACAATCTTCCTCAGGGTCCGGTCACCTCTTCTCGTTGTGCAGCGTTTTTTGCCACACTTTTTCCTTCCCACAGACTTTCCACTGAGGTGCCTTGATACAGCACTCTGGGAACAGCCTATTTGTTCAGAAATTTATTTCTGTGTCTTACCCTCTTGCTTGAGGGTGTCAATGATGGCCTTCTGGACAGCAGTCAGGTCGGCAGTCTTACCCATGATTGCGGTTTTGAGTAATGAAACAGGCTGGGAGTTTTTAAAAGCCTCAGGAATCTTTTGCAGGTGTTTAGAGTTAATTAGTTGATTCAGATGATTAGGTTAATAGCTCGTTTAGAGACCCTTTTCATGATATGCTCATTTTTTGAGATAGGAATTTTGGGTTTTCATGAGCTGTATGCCAAAATCATCAGTATTAAAACAATAAAAGACCTGAATTATTTCAGTTGGTGTGCAATGAATCTAAAATATATGAAAGTTTAATTTTTATCATTACATTATGGAAAATAATTAACTTTATCACAATATGCTAATTTTTTTAGAAGGACCTGTATATATATATATATATTATTAATAATGGGATAAATTATAAGTATTGTGCAAAATTTCTAACTGCAGCGAACCTTAAAAGGCAGGCATAACACAATGTTAGTAAACATTCAAACAGTCATTACAACAAAAAGGGGGAAAATAAGATAAAACTTGAAGTGACATGCATCCCCGGAACCAAAGCTGCTTTGGAGAGAACACTCTTTGTTACAATCCCTGGCAAGTGAAGAAAATATTTTATTATAAAAAAACTGAGTGAGTGAATGAAAAAACAGCAAGTACAGCCCCAGTCAGATTAGTGCACATATGAGCAAAGAGGATGAGTGGGCAAGTTTTTTTTGTCAAGTCACGCCATGGGCAGGCAAACAATATAAACCACCTTGTGACGTCTGATTCCTGGGTGGCTTGGAGGCTGGAGAAGCAGGGGAGATTACTATAGCAATCAGGGAGGAGCCGGAGCCACTGTCACTCTGTCCTGTGGGAGGGGCAGGGACAAACAGGTCGCTATTGGAAACGGACTCCCTCTCCATGGAGAGAGTGAGAGAAGTGGAAAAACGCAGCTGACAACATGAGATTTCCATCCCCAAGTAGTGTTGCGTAAAATCACAGATCAACAAAGAAACATGACTTGTAAAAGGTGAAGTGTGTAATTTGACCAATGACATGTGCGTGAGGCATTATTTTTGCAAATTTGATGTAGCTAGTGATGCAAAAATTTCACACTTTACCTTTAACATCAATTCAGAGCAATAAAGATTGTCAAAAGATGATTTTTCATAGATTTATAAGTCAGAACCCACTTGGGCAGACTGTGGGACAATCAGTGAACAAAGGCTCTTAAGTGTATTATCAGGTGCTTCTGATGTTTTCACATTTAGGAAAAGCACTCGTACCATTTTTGTTGTCAGAGTCTGAAAGTCCACCCCAGGACCATCTCTTCTGTCTCTGTTCTACTCGCTGGCTGCGCTCCAGGGTACGTCTCATCACAGCCTCATAGTGTTCCTACACACACACACACACACACACTTTGTTAGACAAATGGAGCCATGATACGTCCTCTGAGCTGTGCAGCAGTGGCCCATGGCAAAGGTGTGGGTGTCAATGCTAAAACAAAGTCCATGATTCCAGGCTCTTTTGCATGTCAGATACTGAATAGTGCACACAGCTCCTGCTGTGTGACTGCAAGGCTGACAAAATCACCTGTTTCATTTCATCCATTTAAGAGTGTTAATGATGCAATCACACCAACAAATAACAAGCAGGGCATTCAAAATCACTGACATTACCAATCTTAAGGGTGTCCTGTATAATTAGGCTGTTTTGGGTTCAGACTTGGCATTTAGAATGGCTTTAAAATATTACACTCTGTGTATAGGATTATACAGCCTTTAGGAAAAGCCTCTTTGGCATTTTGATATTGCAGTAGAAGGTTCATGTATACTACCCATTCAAAAGTTTGGATTTTCCATGTTTTTGAAAAAAGTCTCTTATGCTCACTAAGGCTGCATTCAGTAAAATAGTACAGTAAAATAGTAATATTGTGGAATATTGTTACAATTTAAAAAAAAATTCTATTTGAATATATTTTAAAATTAAATTTATTTCTGTGATAGCAAAGCTGAATTTTCAGCATCATTACTCCAGTTTTCAGAGTCACATGATCCTTCAGAATTCTTATTCTTATTAATTTCTTATGATTTCTTATGCAACTGTAGTGATATTTTACTTTAATGCACTTTGCATAATCATTGTGTAGGAAATATGCTATATAATGAGGATTTGGAACGACATGAGGGTGAGTAAATGACAGAAATTCATTTTTGGGTGAACTATCCCTTAAAATGCATTAAAATGTAAATAGACATGAAACCACATAGCAAGTTTGGTTGCATGAACAACCCTCAAGCGTACGCGTCCCTGGATCTTAAACAGCCTATCATACGCCTTGTCACTCGTAGCACTACAAGGCACTACATACGCTACAAGTAAACAACAGACAATAATTTAACAAGTTGCATTGCTGTGGGGTTAGGTTGCGCCATCGCCATGTGACATCAGAACACATGCGAAAATTAGTGTCGCACCTGCCGGTGATGAGGATTATTAACTAAAAAAAGGACATGGATCGATCAAACAGCCTATCACACAATGCGACATGAGCCAGTCATTGCATGTGGCTAATAAGTCTGCATGTTCTGCGTGTCACTTTGTGAATGAGTGCACTAGGGATGAGTCACGATCTTCGAATTGTCGAATAGTCTAAATGCGTTCGAAATTCGATCATAAAATAGCTTTTTCGAATATCGTTATATTTTCGCGCAATAATTCCAATGTATATTTGACATAACTGACGCAGCGCCTACTGTCACAGATCGCGCAGCAAGCTTTTTTCCGGTTGGGGACACAAGGTCTCACTAACATGAATGAAACCCCCTACTGCGCGATCTAGGATACCAGCGTTTTGAACATAGTGTAAACAAACAACAGAAGAAGAGCATTGTCGTAACCTCGTGGCTGTTAACTCTGCGACCAACCATGCAACAACCAAAAACCTCCGTGTGGGACTCGTTTAAAACAATTAACAATGATAAAGTTGAGTGTAAATTATGCCAAGCAAAGCCCACCAATGAACGCTGACCCCATAACATGGTGGAAGGCCAACGAGAAGAAATACCCCCGCCTGGCAAAGTTAGCAATCTCCTACTTGAGTGTGCCTGCGACATCTGTGCCATCCGAGCGGGTGTTCTCCACGGCTGGACTAATTGTCAACAGGTTGCGCTCGCTTCTCCTCCCAGAACATGTTGACATGCTAATTTTTCTGAACAAGAATATGACATATGCCTAAGCATTATGCTATAAATAGTTTACATTCATTGAAACGAATTTGTTTAACCCTCTGAGGTCGGCTATCGCGCGGGCGCGATAGTCTCGCTTTTTTTCTTATCAGTGCAAAAGAAACTCAAAATACTCTGTTGATTTTGATCTTACATATTAAGTGTTGTACATTATTAGATCCTGATAAGTGTCTATTTTTTTTCTGGATACTCACAATAAAAACAATATGTTGTGCTTTTCGCCAAATAAACAAAAACAAACATGATGCGCGTTCTGCCTTCTCTCTGTCAGTTAAGTCCATTCTGAAACGCGTCCGGAAATTAACTGTAATTCCGCGAATACTTGTCATACAGGCACGACTGTTTTTCCATAATGAAGCTTGAACTCTCTTCTTTTAAATGAATTAATTTATATAAAAAACAAATATTCTCAGTTTATGTAATCTGTATGAAAAGAGAGAGATGTCAGTATTTTTCTTTCCAGCTCATTATACCTTTACCATTATATATCATTATACCGCGCCGGTATTCAAACGCAAATGATCTAAGGCAAGCCATTCAAACATGCCAACGCCCACCAGCTGGATTATAAAACAAATCGTGTTTAGTAAGTATCTTGTACAGCTGTGTACACAGCGTATCCTTTCGCTGTGAGGAATAATACTATCTAATAACCCTGGAATAGAAGTGCTGGTAGTTTCATTTCGAGGAGCAACGGATCCAGCTGATGTAGTAAGTCATTTATTCTGAAGTGCTTTGTTCTAATCGCGATATTGAATAGTGTCTGACTGTAAACCGCAAAAAGACTGTTTAAATATGAATTGCGTGTCTGTGTGTAGGCTAAATGATGAATGAACGGCATGCAGGCGCGCGCGCTTTGTTTACTACAGTTATACAGCGCGTGTCTGTGCCGTTCATTCACTATCGCACCTACATTAGTAAACGTTATGTTTACATGAACATCCAAACTATATTGCTATAGCCTACTAAGATGAGTAAAAATAGACTGAAATATGTTGAAATAAAATGTCTGTATAAGCAACAAGCTGCAAATTCACATGTATATACTAATATATCATACACAATATGTTACAGACTAAATATGAATGTTTAGACAAGATTTTGTGATTAGTTTTGGATAGATTATAAAGTTGACTGTAAAAAAAGACTACTGTCACATTAAATAGTTAAGCTTTTGTTCACCAATTTCTGCTCATAGTTAAATATACTATAGTATGATGTTTTGTCAAAAATAAAGTAGGTATATTGAATTATCGACTAAGATGTTATTATAGTGTTTGTTCCAATATTCAAACTAATGAATCCTTACCTTTTTTAATACGTATGATAAAATGTATACTTTTTACAAAGAAATACACTTGAAATATTGTTAAAATTGTAATTGTTGTTGTAATTGTAACCTATTTGTAATTGGTTACAATTTCTAATTATAAAATATGTATATATAGATAATTTCTTTTGCCCTTGCATTCTTTGGGATCCTGTGACACACCTGTGTGAAAGGGCTAATTAATATGCAGCTCATTATAGGGCTCATTATCCGGCCTTTGTCTTCTCAGGTGTGAACACGCCTCCACGCATATTGCCTTTCCAAACAAAAGGTGTCTTATAAAATTTAAATCAATGTATTGTTTTGTGTAAATGATTAGGCAGGATGATTTTCAGATCATTTTGAAGCAAAAATTCTAGGCAACAACACTCATTAGTCAAAAGTCTTGTGGACACATATTTAGTATGTGTTTTGTGGCCTTATTTCAGACACTTTAAGTTTTAGTTTTTTCAATAACCATGCATAAGCAATATTCTCTCAAAAATACAAACATGTACATACATGTTGCTCACATATTACGGTAGCCCCGTTTGTGCTATATAGAGTGAATTTACACCTTTGCCATTAACATGTTTATAAATAACTGAAAAAAGCACAAATGTCAGAGCATGTCAGAACACCTCAAGGACCCCAAAAAACCCATAGACCTCAGAGTGTTAAAAACTAGGCTATTGCCGGTTACAAGGCAGGTTCGCATAAAAACATTATTACATGATATTATTTTTTGATCTAGCCAGCATCTGGCTTGTTGATGCAAAATTGTTTATTGTGCTTATTGTTTTTTCTTCTTCCAATTATTCTTCTATGTTAAAAAAAAACGCTGAAAGCATGTCACTTGTTCAATTAATAAATCGCTAAAGATTAAATTGGCCTCCCTTTCTGTCATTGTGAGTGTGCGGTTTTTTCCCCCGATTTTCAAACGATAATCGACTTTTGCTCCTCGATTTTCGAATGGCATTTTTGGCAGAAATTCACATCCCTAGAGTGCACCAGTTTCGTCTTCTACACAAACTGGAACAAGCGTGGCGCTCACTGTGTTTTCAGTATCTGAGTCCCAATATATGAAGGCATGAACACATGAACTTCATCTCCAGAGCTGCTTCTAAGACTGAATTCATAAGCTTTTTACCTTTTCATTTGAGAAAAACTACTGTCAAATACACGCTGAAACTGAAAGATTTTCACGACAAAACGTCAAAATAAAAGTCTGGTTTAACTCGGAAGAAATTATGAAATATATTACTATTGTATACTAAAATGTAATTATTTAAGTATTGATAGTAATATACTTATTTTTTAAATATACAAAGATATTTTTCACCCATGTTTTAATGTATACAATTCTGTTGTGCAGCATCTTATTTGATAAAAAATGAAAATGCAATGTTTTGTTGTAAATTAATTGCTATATTTTCACTTGATTACATTTTAAAAGATTGATTATATTGTTAAAGTTTTATTAATTAATTTAATTACACACCATTTTTGATGAATAAATCATAAAACTTTATGGAATCCAGAAAACAAAATAAATGGAAAACAGAATTTAGGGAAAAATAAAATGGATTTCAAGGGGCCCTAAATTAAAAGGTAGCTTACTCTGGTAAATAAATATTGATACCAGCTGATATGGAAATATGACAAATTACTGTTTATATGAAGATACTCACAAAGATGGGCATTTTGACACATAAGTGTGTGTATTTGACCGTTCAAGCCCAATAATGCGGTCAAAAGGTCTCAGTTAAGTACTCACATGCTTTATGAGCAACAGTTTAATGTGCGCGAGTCTCTCAGACAGCACTCAGAAACACTCTCTCAGACAGCGTGCACATATACCAAAATGAGTTCTCATTCCTTACTTATTTAGCTTCTATGGTTAAAATCATTTGTTTTTAAACTGCAATGCTTACTGCAAGAGACGATAGTCCAAAATCTCTACTGGTTGACAAATGTCTACCAGTTTATCGTGTCTACCGGTATATCGCCCACCCCTACTGAATACAATTATTCAATTCTTTCAAAAAACAAAACATGGGCAACAAACAGACAGTTTACCTTTTCTTCTTCTAATTTCTGTTTTCTTTTCTCCTCTACTGCAGCTCTCCTTTGTTCCTCCTTCCTGCGCTGCTCTTCAAGCTTCTTTTGTCTCTCCTCCATCTGACGCTCCACCTGCAGCCGGGTCTTGCGCTCTCGCTCCAGGAGCTGAGTCTCACGGGCCGCTGAACGGACCAAACAGGGTGTGTTAAAGCGATTTGTTAAAATGTAAGAGTTAATTATGTCTAACTATGTAAAGGGTTTGACAATCTTGTTGACATGGAGGGCCTTTTTTATTTTTAATTACTGTGCACGCACCATGCAAAATAAATGTTGTATGTACTGTGTTTTTCTTTGGATGCTTCCATCTCACCATGAATGAATTATGCAAATGACCACCTCACTGTTTGTAAACACAATGTTTCGTGTTGTCATTGTGTTATATGTGCCAATGATGGCATGGACATCCAAGGTTGCCAACACCTGTAGTGTGAAATATTTTGCTTTGTCACCATGTTGCTTTTCCTGCTCTTCTCTCCTCTCTTTGGCCACTCGAAGTTTGTCGTCTATTCTCAGAGCTGCTCCATCAATGACTGAAAAAACATAACAGAACACAACGTCACACAACTAGTGTATCAAGTGAAATCTGAACACTTCCTGGGCCATGAAAAGCTCTCGGCAGATTGCACTAGTATCAGATGCGCAGATAATCCACTGGCATGGTCTTACATGAGGCTCAGGTTACAGATTCAGCTATGAGCTCACCGCACCTGATATAGTATTGACACAGAGACATGGGCGTGTGTGAGGACATGCTACAGTGGTGTAATGGCCTTAATAAGTATAGAGTCATGTGACAACACATTGAAGTCACAAAGCAAGAGTGCGAAAAAACAAAAAAAAAACTCTTACACGAATAAAGATTGTTTCAGTGGAAACCTATTGTGTTTTTCCCCCCAAAATGTCTTTTTTGAAAGACGGAAAAATAATATGCTATACACTATAAATTCAAGTGAATAAAAAATACTTTATTTTACTAAGTAAATACTAAGTAATACTTAGACTTTCAGTGTCATCAGGACAAGTAATATTCTGGGTCTGCAGAAAACAAACCCTTGTGGATCCCTGCAGTGACAGACAGAGATCTGAGATCATGTTTGTTACCCGGCTTGGTCTGGCTCTTCGTTGTGATTGCCGGAGCTGCTGGTGTTGGGCTGTTCCCTGCCTGGCTGCGCCGTTCCTCTGCTTGTGCCTGCGCAGCTGCAGCTGGAAATGCAATGAGACAAAATGCATTTGAAATCTACTAGGTAGCACTACTAGGGCTGCATGATTTGGGGGATTAAAAAAAAAAACATTTGATAAAAATTGGGATTGTGTTATGAAATGTGATTTAAAAAATAATCCAGGTTTGCTGTGCTTGTTTGTGGAGCTGCACAATTTGTCCAAAATTGTAAATATGGTTATATAACAATATGGCTATATAATAATAATAATAATAATAATAATAATAAGGAATGTTACTATTGTAATATTTAACCGTAAAATAAAAATAGACTTGCCAAAGGAATTTTTGATTCTGTGAAAATTATTTTAAATTCCATCAGATGGCTTGAGGTGTTATGTTATTGTACAATCAGGCATATTGTACAGTCAGGTAAACAGTGTTTGAGTCAAAGTAACAGAAAATACTACTATCACTGCTCAACACAAAACACCTTTTAAATGCTCTTCAGCAGTCTTGCAGCAGGCAGGAGAGGAGGAAGGATGAGATAAGATAAGGGGAGGATAGGATAAGGAGGATATGGAAAAATGATCAAGTCTGTGTGCCTTTGTAACAGTTCTCTCCCTTCACAGAGAGCGTCAGAGAGAGAAAGAAAAAGAGGGTGTTTGTTAAGCTGGCAGTGAAGGAGCATGTGATGTCTGTATGGTGAAAATAAAGATGCTGCTGATAGACTGTGAGCCGAAGAAAGGGCATCATTGCGCACATTTCACTGACTGAGAATAAGCCATCTCTTTAGTTCAAAATTCTGCTTAAGCCCACCGGCTTATGCTTATTATTAATAATATGTTTTGATTTGTTGTTGATCATGATGTCCTCTGTGCATAAAAAGCAGTTGACCAAGCGTTTTTCTTTTTTTTTTACTGTTCTGACGGATTCTGACTTAAAAGTATCTGATTGGCCACTGCGTTCACGCTCAACAGATCTGTAATTGGCTACAAAGCTGGGGGGGGGGTATTATTTTATATAAAATAGAGGATTTATTATGAATATAATCATACCATCATACGCATATAAAAGGGCAGAAACCTGTGGCAGGTCAAACTTGGCCTAATGAGCACTGCAGTATTGTGAATATTCCGGGGCGCCCCCGTAATATAATGGCAGGGGAAACACTGCAGTATTTAGATTAGAGTATAAGGTATTAAGTAGAACTTATGGAGATTTTCCATTTACAGATTTTTCCATTATTCTTTTCTCTGTAAAGTAAGGGTGCACATTACTGCTGAAAACACAAACCCTGTTTAGCAGTCAGATGAACAAAGGCACAGATGCCTCAACACGACATATCTGCTGCTAAATCTAATTTAGTGTGCACCATTTAGCGCTGTGACATTTATATTTGCACCGGAACAGTGAATTGCGGCTTTGAAATCGAGTGCATTTGGACTTATTCTTTCAAAGGAAAACACTATTACGCCTCAAATGACGCCTTTTTCGATTTCGAAAAAATCGATTTATCGCCCAGCCCTAATAATTGCTTTATCGTGAAATTATCAGTATCGTGAGTCACGTATCGTATCGTGAGGTACCCTGTGATTTCCACCCATTTATTCCAGAGTGTTCCATTCTCTTCACCCTTTAGCCTATCAAACAACAAATAAACCTTTTAAAACTGTTTTTTAAAATGAAGAATTATATTTATGGGGAGTTGATAAACTCCCCTGTCATTTATTTATGTTCTCCATTTGAAAACACTAGATTTTGTAAATTTATTTTGACTGTTGTTAATATTAATGCTGTTGTCATAGCCTAAATAAAAAGATGCAACTGGGATTATTAAACTACACTAAAGTATTAATGTTGTTTTTTATTCAGGCAGTTTAGAATGTTTTATGATTTTTAATTTGTAAGAATTATTTTTACATGCTATATGTATATTTTTTTTTGCACTCTCACTCACTGACTATTTTTTAATGTTTTGTTTTGTATGCAAGTAGGGAGTGATATTACAGAAATTAAGGTATTTAAAAAGTGCTAAATAAAACCGTTTGTTCAGTTCAGTGCTGTTGTTATAATTGTCAAAATAGAAAAAATAAATAAATAAATAAATATCGGTTCTATATTGGTTATCTAGCACATAAACATGCAAATAATAAATAATTGTAATCGGTATCGCTTATAAAAAAATCAATATAGGTCAATCTCTAGTTTGCACACATCTTTTCACTCACTCTGTCGAGCCCTGGGTTATGATAATAGCCCACCAAGCTTATTTATATAGCAAATAACATTAATAATAATAATAAAAATTACGATAATATCGTAAATAAATTCATTTACCGCCACTGCCCTAAATGTAAGTGCCTGCCTCAGACTGTTTGAGTCCTCCTCTGCATGAATCGCGTAGCAACTGTTGCTGTGTGACACTCACGCCAAGTTGGGAACAGAGTAGACGGTGCAATCATCAGATGTAGGACAAAACCTGCATCTCTGGGCCGTATTGCTACAACAACAATCTGAGAATCAATTGGCTACATTTGCACAGGCAATAAAAGAAAATTACTTGTGTGATCAACTCATATTGCTTTTGTCCGATAACTGACATGCAAAATTACGTTTTTATATTGTTATATTTAATGATGACTAGGGGTGGAACGGTACACAAAAGTCACGGTTCGGTTCATACCTCGGTTCAGACATCACGGTTCGGTACGTTTTTGGTACAATGGAGTGAAAAGCAAAACAAAAATGCAGAAGGCATTTTTATAAATGTCTTAAGCCTTGTATTTTTTAAATAAGTTTTATTAATAAAGGCATAGAACCAGTTTATTTGTAGTGCACTGACAATAGTTTTATATAATGTAATTCGTTTATTAATTCAGTTAATAAAAAGACAAAAAGACCTTGCGATATGTTTGGTAATTGTACCTGAATAAATTTAAAATTAATTTGCTATATTTCGGATCAATATATTTGTTTTCCTTAATTTTAATTAAGCCTAACTTTATTCTCATCTGAATTATAAATAATTGATTTCCGTATAAAATAATACTACCAATAAACGGTGTGTCCGTGCGTGTGTGTGTGTGCGTGCTTGCGTGCGATTTTGGTTGGGTGACAGTTGTAGGTTACCGTTTGACAAGAGTTTAGAGTGTGAAAAAAGCACAATGTTGTGTTTTATTGCGAGTGTACACAAATATATGTAAACATTTTGCAGTTTGAATGATGTCCTGTATTAACAAAATGACGGAGTATGTTTTTGTTTCCACTGTTCGATCGCGCCCGCGCCTCTCTCTCTCTCTCTCACACACACACACACACAGTTCGATCGCGCCCGCGCCTCTCTCTCTCTCTCTCTCTCTCACACACACACAGTTCGATCACGCCTGCGCCTCTCCCTCTCTCTCTCACACACACACACACAGTTCGATCGCGCCTGCGCCTCTCCCTCTCTCGCGCGCACACACACTTCAGCATTGCAATATTGAAATCGCAGTCTGCTCATTATGCTGCGTTCAGACCAAACGCGAATTGAGCGAAATTTATCGCTATTTAGAGTTTTATTTATTTTTATACCGTGTATTCTCCGTGTAAATTCGTGCACCGAACCGTGACGCCCGTACCGATTCGGTTCAATACGAATACATGTACCGTTCCACCCCTAATGATGACTGTTATTTTACAAATATCATGAACTCTGGTAGATGGATTAGTAAGATTGACTAGTTCTTTTTTTACTGTTTACTTTAACTTTAATATTTTGGACAAACGTGTTAACAATATTATAATAAAAATCATCTCAATTATTGTTTTTTCAATTATTACTATTATGACACAATTGGCTAGTTGTTCAGACAGCCAATCAACAAGCCAATATGAAAAAGTGCAGTTTTGCACATCCCTAGATTAAAATAGATTGAGCTTTAATACTGCATATAGTGCCATCCAAAATAACAGCAGGCTGGGTTATTCCCACTGAAGTGAAAGTACCATGATACACCTGCACTAAATGCTTTATTAAAGTACATGCTTACATTTTAAGCAAGCTGCTCTGAAATCAATTATCTCATCTGAAGCTCAGGACGACCTACAAGGAGGAGGGATGTTTCTGTAGAGCACTCAGGCCATAGTCCGTCAGACTCACTGAATATGCAAACGCCATCCGAGTCATACTCTGAACCTCACACTGTGGGCTTTGCGACACGCGGCATGCAAATTAACACCGACCCAACAATGGACAAACACAATGGAGAACATTATCTAGGTCTTGCACATACATTCATGATGTAAAGACAATGAAGGCAAGCCCAAGCTGACCTCAAACTCTTCCTTAGAGCAACTCCAATTAGTCTGCATGTTTTTTATGGGCCACTAAACAATAGGCTAATGTTTAAAAACATTAGACAAACATACATATGTGGATAGCTAACAGCTGCTATTAAGACTTTATTATTACCTTACAGAGGAAATTAGACCGGTATCATTGATCACACAGCAAACAGTTGCTTTGGTGGCTGAGTAGGCTACATGTTTAAATTTGTTTGCATATCCTGAAAACACACAGCATGGCCAAAAAGGTTTTTTTTTTTTAGCAGACCGTCTCAAATTACTATACATAAGTAAAATCTGTTATTTAAGCATGCAAATACAACAAGCATTTGGTCTTAATCTGTACCAGAATGAACCACAATGCATTGATGTGATTAAGATACTCAATCATTTAGTGTCAGAACAGTTGTCAGTCACATCAACTATCAGATCCTGCACTATTGCCTTATATCGCTGCCACAGACACAATCAAAAGCCAATCGGCATTGTTCTCAATATTTAAACTGTGATTGCTGATCATTGGGCTTTAAATTATATTTTGAGTGAAAACACTAAAACAGACATGGGTTGCATCATCCCTTCTGACAACAGCTGCCCCGTTTAAACAGTAAGATGACTAGATGGGCTGTTCAACAAACCTTCCTTCACTCAGTCTGACAGAACACAAAGAACGGTTATACAAATAGCAACACTATGCTCTCTATGTCCTGCCACGCACATCCAAAGAGATCCAGCAGTCAGAGAGAGTCAGCGCTCAGTGGGTCAGTGGGGTCCTGTTACCGCTCGCTGTTTGCCTCACTCTTTTTTCTTTTCGCTGCAGTAGCAGCCTGTTATTGGGACAACAGGAAGTGCTCTAGGGCAGAGGCCTGGGGAGGAACGTGCCTGCACTTTTCAATTATTCAGGCCTGAGCAGAAGGCGCAGCTGTGATTTTACATGCACGTATTTAAACAAACACATACCAGCATTGTACAAAAATGCATATCAAAATTAACTAGTTGGTGGGTTGCCTGAAAGACTATTTAACTAATTGATCTTAAGTAAGTTGTTTGTAATAGGTTGGTTTCAGGTTCACCTGACATATTTGACACGTTCTGGCAATCTGGTGAAAAACAGAACAATGAAGCATAACAAATTATACAAAATGCAAGGGTCGTAAAACATGTTGATTTTTTTAAAAGCACAAAGCTCATGGCGGAATGTTTAAAAAAAGCAGTGCCTTTAATATATAAAGGGTGTTCTTAACTCTGGCCCTCAAGGTCCACTTTCCAGCAGAGTTTAGTTCCAAACCTATTTGAACAATCAAACACACCTCTGAACAAGCTAATCACGGTCTTCAGGCCTAGTAGGCTGCGTTTACCTCCACTTTTTTGCGTTTTTCACATACTGACGACAATGTTGTCAAAACGATCCCCTTCAATATGGATCCACGAAAACTATCAAAAACTCTGTATTATCCATGCCAGGCCAGTAGTTGGCAATGTTACTTTGTAAAGAAAAACTACGTGCTTATAGAATCAACACATAATACGCATGACGTCACTGTTTTCACAAATTCGTAGCTTTGCAGTTTACACAGACACGATAACGGTATCGTTTTCAAAAAATTGCATTTTGAATCCCGTTTTCAAAAGTTTGTATTTCCGGCCCCCAAAATGCCGTTGTCGTGCAAATGAATGGCCAAAATGCATAAAAAGTGTTCCGTTTTATGATTGAAAATGGTGTTGTGTAAACGAACCCTTAGACATAACATGTTTCTCAATTCCGAGAGCGCAAAGAACAGACTAGCGTTCTTGTGGAGAATGGTCTTGTGTGCTAATGAGCGTCACCTGCGCGCCACACTGGCCTCGAGTCTCTCGCGGAGGAGCTCCAGAAGGATAAAAGGAGTAGTAATGACAGTGAAGGATGAGAGAGGACCAGGACTGAGACTTTACGTTACGTTTTATTTATGTTTGTGCGGCAATGTGTGGGGCTGCCACTTTACTTTCATTTTGTGTTGGTTTATTTTGATATTAAAGGGGACCTATTATGCAAAATTCACTTTTGCATGGTGTTTGGACATAAATGTGTGACGGCAGTGTGTGTACACAACCACCCTGCAGTGATAAATATCCACCCACTCCTTTTTTTTTAATCCCCATAAATCATAAGAAGTGTCTCCCAACGACCTGTTTTCAGAATGCGGCTTTTGTGACGTCACTAAAGCCACAGGCCCCACCCACGAGTGTTGACAGACTCTGCCGTTCTAACATAGAACCGCCCTGATCGCTGATCGAGTTCACAGCGAGTTGAGAGTTGTACACATCCGCCATTGCTGCAGTGCTGCACTGAATGTCTACCAAGCCTTGTCGGTGTTGTGTAGCTGGATGTATTAATCCACATAGCTCTATTTATTTACTGGAGCGATAGGCCTAACGTTATTGATCATGGCAGTAATGAAAGTGAGAGCGCGCACTTTATTACAGTTCATAGGAGTTGTTTTTTCGGATATAAAGTTTACCAGTTTATTAAGCACCCCCTGAAAAGGTGTGTATATATTTGTTTAGTGTTAGTTGTAACAAGTGTTTTTTGTAGTTCGCTGTGTAACTGTATGTTGATGATAATGAAAGGGAGAGGGAGAGAGTTTATGGATAAGACTTTAATGCGGACTTCATATAATGTTACAGTGTTTATTCAGCTCTTACAGTGATTTTCTGGAGTAAAATTGACGCTTCATCTTTTGTGTGATGTACAATAAACTTTATGTAACTCATCAGTACATTTTTGGCCAACATTCGGATGCGGTCTGCAACAACAGGCTTGTACCAATAATTGATAAAAGCAAGATGGAAAAATAGGTTATAACCGTAATTAAACTAGACTATACCTGTTCTATCTCCATACAGCATATATTATCTGGCTCTGTGGGCATTATTGTCCGTCTCCAGGTCGAAATGAACACGGCAACCGAGAGTTTATGTTTTGATATTATCATTCTGTGAGATGAGATTGTCCTGACAAGGAGCGCGAGCTCGTGAGGCTCCGCCCTCTGGGCCGGCAGCAGCTGCTCATTTGCATTTAAAGGGATACACACTAAAACGGTGCGTTTTTCTGAGGCCCAAATAGTGACAATTTAAACATGCTGTAAAAAATTATCTGTTGGGTATTTTGAGCTAAAACTTCACATACACACTCTGGGGACATCAGAGACTTATTTTACATCTTGTGAAAAGGGGCATAATAGGTCCCCTTTAAAGTTTCATTGAACGTTCGCTGGTTCCAGCCTTCATCCCTGAGCTTTAACTCTGTTACATTGGTGCCGAAACCTGGGAGGAAGGAAGTGTAAAGTCCCAGGCCTGCTACCAGGGATGTAACGGTATAAAAATTTTATATCACGATTATAGTGACCAAAATTATCACGATTATCAATATTATCACGGTTTTGTTTAATATTTGGAAATCAACAAACAAAAAATAAAATTAGCAGCTCTATGCACTTTTTTAAAGCATACACATTAAATGATATGACCGTAGTCAATAGCAACGCATTATAACACAACGCACATCTCTTCTATCACCGCGGACTCGCTCTCTTGTTTCATTAAAATGCTATTATAAATGAGGTTAGTGGATAATTTATCAGCAAATTTTATTATAGTGGGGAAAAAAACACTAAGTTTGAAAGAAATAAAAGGTAAAATGTTCCATTGATAAAAAACAAATAAATGTATTTGCATATACTATAAGATGAAGAGACATTTATTTTAAATATTGCGCAGCTTTTTCATGAGGCAACAACATTTGATAGATAGGACAGAACAAGAAAGACCATTAATAATCTTAATCTTTCATTGGGCAAAAATATTATAGGGCTAATATGAAAGGC